>OX456523.1:182157034-183549534 GCA_949748255.1 Eustalomyia histrio | reverse complement strand
CTGTCTGTCTGTCTGTCTGTCCGTCTGTCTGTCTGTCTGTCTGTCTGTCTGTCCGTCTGTCTGTCTGTCTGTCTGTCTGTCCGTCTGTCTGTCTGTCTGTCTGTCTGTCTGTCCGTCTGTCAATTTTTACCCAGATTATTGAACATCCTCCCGAGCAGTTTGGTATTTAAATTACATAAATTGACAAAACATATTCATATTACAATTTACGCAAAATTAAGTATATAATTGTTATGATTTTTGCTTATACGATAGTAATCTTTTTACAGAATGTTAAAAAAAAATATTAAGAAGGAGTATAGTTTTCCAAACAAGATTAAGAAACTCTTAAAATGTTTACAATTATTAAGCTGTTTATATACTATGTTTAAAAACATATTGTGAATGATAATAGTTTTTCAAACATGATTAAAATATACTTTATAAATTTTTTGTTTAAAAAACAAGTTTTCTTCTTTAGAAGGAACTATATTACACTTTACTTATTTTTTGGTATATTGGGTACTGATGATTACGCTTTTGCTTATTTGTTGTCATGCTGTTGTTGGTGTTCATGTTATTGATTACTAGTAGTAGGAGATTGGGGACTCAACTTGATTTAATGGCTTTTTCTATGGGGACTCAACTTGATTTAATAGCTTTTTCTATGGGGAGTCAACTTGATTTAATGGCTTTTTCTATGGGGACTCAACTTGATTTAATTGCCCTTCATTTTTGATGTTGACACAAAATGCTTTAATTGCCTTCATTTTTGATGTTGACACAAAATGCTTTAATTGCCTTGTAGTGTGGCCGTCGGTTGTATGCTTATAATATATAAGGGTTGTAATACAAAATTTTTATGATCAAGTGAAAGTCATTGATCTACATATTTGTTTTTGGTCTTTTTGAAATTATGTGGTTAGTGCTTTTTATCTCTTGTTATACCCTCCACCATATATGGTGAGGGTATATATCAGTTTGTCATTCCGTTTGTAACATGTCGAAAAATAGGTTTAAGACCCCATAAAGTATATATATTCGTGAACCTTATGCAATTTTAAGTCGATTTAGCGATGTCTGTCTGTCTGCCTGTCCGTCTGTCTGTCTGTCTGTCTGTCTGTCTGTCTGTCTGTCTGTCTGTATGTCCGTCTGTCTGTCTGTCCGTCTGTCTGTCTGTCTGTCTGTCTGTCTGTCTGTCTGTCTGTCTGTCTGTCTGTCTGTCTGTCTGTCTGTCCGTCTGTCTGTATGTTTGTCTGTCTGTATGTCCATCTGTCTGTCTGTCTGTCTGTCTGTCTGTCTGTCCGTCTGTCTGTCTGTCTGTCTGTCTGTCTGTCTGTCTGTCTGTCTGTCTGTCTGTCTGTCTGTCTGTCTGTCTGTCTGTCTCTCTGTCTGTCTGTCTGTCTGTCTGTCTGTCTGTCTGTCTGTCTGTCTGCCCGTCTGTCTGTCTGTCTGTCTGTCTGTCTGTCTGTCTGTCTGTCTGTCTGTCTGTCTGTCTGTCTGTCTGTCTGTCTGTCTGTCTGTCTGTCTGTCTGTCTGTCTGTCTGTCTCTCTGTCTGTCTGTCTGTCTGTCTGTCTGTCTGTCTGTCCGTCTGTCTGTCTGTCTGTCTGTCTGTCTGTCTGTCTGTCTGTCCGTCTGTCTGTATGTTTGTCTGTCTGTATGTCCATCTGTCTGTCTGTCTGTCTGTCTGTCTGTCCGTCTGTCTGTCTGTCTGTCTGTCTGTCTGTCTGTCTGTCTGTCTGTCTGTCTGTCTGTCTGTCTGTCTGTCTGTCTGTCTGTCTGTCTCTCTGTCTGTCTGTCTGTCTGTCTGTCTGTCTGTCTGTCTGTCTGTCTGCCCGTCTGTCTGTCTGTCTGTCTGTCTGTCTGTCTGTCTGTCTGTCTGTCTGTCTGTCTGTCTGTCTGTCTGTCTGTCTGTCTGTCTGTCTGTCTGTCTGTCTGTCTGTCTGTCTGTCTGTCTGTCTGTCTCTCTGTCTGTCTGTCTGTCTGTCTGTCTGTCTGTCTGTCTGTCTGTCTGTCTGTCTGTCTGTCTGTCTGTCTGTCTGTCTGTCTGCCTGTCCGTCTGTCTGTCTGTCTGTCCGTCTGTCTCTCTGTCTGTCTGTCTGTCTGTCTGTCTGTCTGTCTGTCTGTCTGTCTGTCTGTCTGTCTGTCTGTCTGTCTGTCTGTCTGTCTGTCTGTCTGTCTGTCTGTCTGTCTGTCTGTCTGTCTGTCTGTCTGTCTGCCTGTATGTCTGTCTGTCTGTCTGTCTGTCCGTCTGTCTGTCTGTCTGTCTGTCTGTCTGTCTGTCTGTCTGTCTGTCCGTCTGTCTGTCTGTCTGTCTGTCCGTCTGTCTGTCTGTCTGTCTGTCTGTCCGTCTGTCTGTCTGTCTGTCTGTCCGTCTGTCAATTTTTACCCAGATTATTGAACATCCTCCCGAGCAGTTTGGTATTTAAATTACATAAATTGACAAAACATATTCATATTACAATTTACGCAAAATTAAGTATATAAGTATATCATCTTCAGCTCCTATGGTGGAGGGTATTCAAAGATTCGGCACAGCCGAATTTAGCCCTTTTTTACTTGTGTGTTTTTTTTCTATTCTTTGGTGGCATATACATTCTACTGTCGGTTCTTTGCTTGTAATGTAAAAGTGGTGGTTATACAAAAATTGTCATGTGCGTGATTGGCTAGGTTTTAAGTAATGAGGGTCTTGTTGTTAGTGTTGCCGTCGGTTAATTCTTTTTATCTCTTGTGTGTTTTGTTTTCTATTCTTTGGTGGCATATACATTCCACTGTCGGTTCTTTGCTTGTAATGTAAAAGTGGTGGTTATACAAAAATTTTCTTGTTCGTGATTGGCTAGGTGTTAAGTGACAAGGATCTTTTTTGAAATTATGAGTGTTGCCGTCGGTTAATTCTTTTTATCTCTTGTGTGTTTTTTTTTCTATTCTTTGGTGGTCATTGATCTACATATTTGTTTTTGTATTAAGAGGAAATTTGCATTAAGTGAAAGTCATTGATCTATATATTTGTTTTTTGTATTAATAGGAAATTTCCATTTTTTCTTTCTTGTGTTTATGTTCTATTTTTGTTTTTATTTTTTTGTGTGTTTGGTATATACATTCTACATATAAATGTACAAGTAGGTCATAAATTAATTATTTATTAATGTGACATTTTCATGAATCTACAAATTTTTGTGTTTTAATGAAATTCGAATCTGTTTTGTTTGTTTTGTTCGGTTTGTTTTCTTGTAATAAAGCGGTAATTGGAATCTGTTAGTGTTTTGTTTGTTTGTTTGTTTAGTTGAGTATAATAAAAAACAATACTAAAAATTAGTTTTACATGTATTTGGTTTTATTTTACTTTCTTTTTAAATAATTCTTAAATTAAAATCTCATTAAATATTTCTTATAAATTTAAATACGTATAATATAATAATTTCGGTTATTTTTTTTTTTTATTTAATTAAAAATTTAGATGTTTATGATAGAGATTTATAAGATCCTTGACTGATTTTTCTCTAAATTTATAGATGATGCAACTACATGTATCAGGTCCTTCAGTACATCTGTCGTCAGACCATATGCGATCCTCAAAATGCTCTCCATGCGCTGAATTAAGAATTCTTTTATTCTCATATAATTCGAAATAATCAGCGTTCTTTAAAAAGAAGTGTAAATCTTCTAAACTTGAAGATCTCAAAATAAGTACACTCAGAAAAAAAAGTTAGTAGAAAAATTTGTAAACGGTTTTCAATCCCACTTTACTGTTTTTGTACTGATTTTTAGTAAAAAAATTATTATTTAGCAAATCTCTTTGCTATTTACATTTTACAAATTACAGAATTTTTACAGAATATCTACAAACTTTCGTTGCTAATTTTAGAAATCATTTTACAAATTTTTGAAAACCGATTTGCTAAAATTAGCAAAAAAAATTACTAATTTTAAAAAAGTCGATATTGAAGGAAATGTTATTTCTTATAATTTAAACTTATACATACAAACTCAAATTGCCCTAAAATGTTACATAGGATTAAAAAAGGGATCGGAAGTGAAGATACCGACTCATGTCTAAAAATCAGCCCTAAAAACAATTAAATTTAACCTTAAAAGTAAAAAAAAATTGACTAAGATATTTTTCAAAACAGAAATTACCATATTAAAACAAAATGATAAATTCGTTTATGTTTTAACATTTTTAAGCCTTTGATTTTTTTCATTTTGTATAAAACATCTTTTAAAAAATATCAAAATTTTTGATGCTCGATAAAAAAAAATCGAAAACTTTGTACTAATATTTTTTGCTGATTTTAGCAAACAGATTTTAAATTCCACTTTACAAAAAGTCTACTAAAATTTAGTAGCGGATACTAATTTTTCTACTAATTTCATTGTACTACACGTCAGCAGACATGTGTTGCTAAGATTAGCAAAAAATACCGCTGGGCTCAAATTAGCAGAATTTCCCGTAATAACAGCAAAATTTTCAGTTGCCATTACAGACTTTTTTTTGGTGAGTGTAGTACAACAGAGCAATATGAATGTATTGCCCAATTACCAAAATTGAAACGTTTAGAAATTTTATAGATAGAGTTGGTTAAACATCAATCGCAACAATTGGAACAGTTAATGTTGATTGGATATGCAAGTTTGAATTTTGCAGCAGCTTCATTAGTAGGAGATTTAAAGAACTTGAAAAAATTAATTTGCCCCAACAATAGTTCTTTGGATGATAAATGTTTAAGAAAGCTTGCACAGCTGACCAATTTAGAAGATATAAATTTACGAAATTGCATTAATATTACCAATCAGGGTTAAATACATTTATTTCAGCAATGTCGTAATTTAAGTCATATTAATTTTTTGCAGTGTAAGTTAATAACAGAACAATTCATCTATGGTGCTTTTAAATTAATAAAAGAGGAGGGGAAAAAATGCAACGTAAGCTTCCTGTTCTATTGTTGGCAAACCGAACAAATGTTAAAACAGTTGCGATAAGTAGTAGAGCTCAATTGAAATCATCATTGGATTTGATGAAAGTCTGCATGGATAATTGGTTTTTTGATGAATACGACGAATATTTTGATGATGGTGAATTCAATAATAATTTCAATTGCATACACTCAGAGAATCATGACAATCTCGAAGAGCTATGTGTAGATATAGATTTTGGAGTCTTCCATCCGAACTGAAGATTTTTACAAAGATATACTTAATGATTTGTAATATAGTTTAATAAGTTTAAGATTAAAAGAGATTCTTGAAAAAAAAAATTGTATTTTTCTCTTAAAATTTTATGATTATTAAGCAAAATAAAACACTGGTATTTTAGTTTTCTATTTTAAGAATACATATTTTTATTTATAATTTTAAGACATTGTTTTTAAGTGTGTATTTTCTAAATATTTAATAAAGATAATAAAAATGGAAAATTGTCTTCATTTATTTTAAAGTTTAAAAATTTTTGTAGTAAAAGAGCATTTTCAGTGCACATGTTCCATGTTTGTGAGAACTACAACGGATGCAATCGGGATATTTTTCATCGAGCTCTCTTAAATTACAGCAGTTGATATTTTCTATATTGAAAACGTTTTTCCGCAGCATATTCTCCAACCACTTTTTCTTTTCCAAACCCTTGACAAAAATTAAAGAACCCTCTGTGTTTGATTTGAGAAATTCGCACACAGACTTGAATGATACGGATCCATCTTCCCATTGCAAATGATGATGATTTTTTGTTAACCAATTGACTTGTTTTTGATTCTTTGGTGATAAATAACTATAATCGAAGGGGGGTTTTATGATGAAATTTATATACTCCTTAGCGTTAAAAACAAATGCAATTTCTTTGGCAATAAAATTATTAGAATCTGCTCTAAAGCCTTGGAGATCAATAAAAACTATTTTTGGCATTTCCATTGCTTAAACAATTTTATGAACCTGTCCTGTCAAAGGCGTATATTCAATTAAACGATCATGAATAAGAATGCAGTAAGCTGATGAGTTTGGTGGTATATTGATGCCAGTCTCAAACATAATTTTTATATCAATCGGACCCCTTGCAACCATTTCATTTTGATGGCTTACATCAATAACTGTAATAGGAGCTTTATTTTTGAATTCTTGACAAGTGAGTAGAGGTTGAGGTTCTCTCATATAGTAGTTTTGTTGAAATCTGACATACATATCATAGAGGATGGCAAAGCGTTCTTTCCCAAATTTAATGTTTAGATCATCATAAGGATATGACTCTGAGTTTAAGTGAACTTTGATGTTGGTTAAATCACAATTAATAAATTTATTCTCACGCAGGAATGCTATCAAAACGAAGCGAGGTCGTTCCCTATTTGCAGATAATTTAACATTCCAAATGTGATTAGTTCCGCTTGATAATTGAGGATTAAAATGACAGTCCCAACTGCGGAATGCTATTGGTAAATTTTTTCCATTTTGTATAATTTTTATCATATTTATTTTACTCAAGTCAGAAAGCTGTACATGTGGTATCCTCCATGAAATATTCTTAATAGTAATTTTTGGTTTTTGAACAGATGCTGTTGAATATACGAGATCATCATCACTTTTGCTACGAAGTAATATCAATTCATGTTTGGAATTTAAAATAATTTTATTAAAGTCTTCAGCAAATCCCAATAATATTTTTAATGGTACATAAAAGTTAAAGTGTCCATTTATTACATTTAGGTCATCTACTTTACTCCAAGCAGCATTTTCCATGAGAGAACCGTCCGTTGCCATCAAACAAACATAATTTTTAATATTAGTTGAAGCTCCTAGGTGTCTTGTGCGATCAATTTCAATGCCATTTAGCTCATAACGAATTTCATCAAATAGATGAGCAACAAAATTATTTTTCAATCTGAAAGCAGAAGATGCTACCACTTTTTTACTATCGCCGCTTTCTTCTTCTACTAAACCTTCAATGTAAATAAAACTTTCACTCGGCAAAACATACAAATCCTGATTTTGTATTGATATTCTTATTTCATCGTTATTTTTAAATGATTGCAAGTATGGAGTATAAGTGTGATAATCTTTTTTTATAATGCTTTCATCCGATAAGGGTTTATCCAAAACATTAATTATTGATCTCATTCTCTTTGGTGTTGCTTCTTCAATTGGAAATTCAATGATTTGAGAAAATTTCTATTTGATTCTGTTAAATTGTTGGCTGAATGTGAACAGCGTGGACGCTAATTTTGGTTTGACTGATGGCAATAATATGGATTTTGGGGATAACAATGTGGTATAAGGAATGCTATTTGAGATAATTTCTTTGTTGTAAATTATCATTATTTTCTTGGCCTTAAATGTAATCGAATAGTAATTTCTTCTCCTCGAAAATTAATTAAATCACCGTCTTGATCAACTATCCGTAGTGTTAGTGAACTTACTTCTTTGGAATTCACTGGCAAATAGATGAGATTTGTAGGTATTTCATCCATTTTATAGCCAGGTGGAACATTTATTGCAAATTCGTGTAATGTATGTGCATGAGAATTGTTTATATATGTGTTTACCACAATATTACATTCTATCCGCAAGAGATTTACCTTAAAAATATTTACTGGTAGATCTGAGAAATGGGGGACATTAGGAGAGAGGACATTCTTATTGAAACCAAACAATTTTGCTATCGAATTCTTCTTGTTAAAGTATATCGAATCTTCGGAACTATACAATTTGACTTGCATTGTATTGTTATTAGCTTCTATAATAATTTTCTTCTTCCCCAACCCATCTTTCTCATATTCCCCCTTTATGAAATCAACAATATCATTCAGCTCATAGGATCCAATATGTATTGTAATAATTTTACTACCAATGTGAAACAAATTATTGTATTTGTCCACATTTGGTATGCTGTTGTATGTGTGAAAATCTACGAGAGCACACTCGTAATCGCCGTTTAAATTTATTGGAGGAAAGTAATTTGCTGATAAAATTGAGGAGTTTCCGCTCAATGTTAGTGTAATTGACATTTTGCTTACCAAATGGCTAATGTAGGATATAAAACAAAATATTGTTTTTTTAAAGGGTTGCTTTTTTCTTTATTTTAGATAATTTTATATCAATACTTAAAGTACATGTATAATATACCTATATATATATATATCAATTTTAACATTCTTTCCAGAAGATTCTCATTTCTTAACTTTATTATCATCTTTCTTCTGATTGCATTTATTTTCATTGTGATCATTACTACCACAATAATTACAATACTTTAGTTTTTCATATTTAATCTCAGAGCTCTTAAAAATCTTATCCATTCTCCTCCTGCTAATATATAAATATAATGTATTATCAAGCTAAAGTTTTTTATTCAACTAAAAAAGTGGAGAAAACATTTAATCCTTTTATACTTAATTTTATAGTCGTAAAAGTAATCACACACACACACATTACAAAATATAATTTTTATTTATCCAAGAATTATGCTGATTTGAAAAACCCAACCATTTCACGAATACTTTATTATCTTTAGTTTTAATAACTTTTTCAACAAGATATGTATTAGGCAGTCGAGTTTTTGAGAGTTCTTCATCATAGAAGGCACCTTTAATTCTATTTCCCTCGTAATCCACCAAAATATTTGTTGCTGGATAAGTGTTGTTTATAGATTAGATTTTAAAAATTTCTGTTGTCCAGTTAGGTGTGTATCCCTTTTCAAAAATATGCTTATATTTGCTGATGCGTACCGAATCTCCAACATGAAATTTTGAGATTTTGTACATTTTCAAGTGATTATACACTGTGTCTAGTAACATTTTCTCATTCGTAGAATTAACATTAATGGGTGCCATTTTTATGGTACGATGAATCTTGTGATTGTACTCATCAATTAAATCTTTATATAAATCAATCCAATGATATGATCCGTTGTAGCTAAATTCCTTCCACATCATACTTTTAAGAGTTCTATTGAATCGTTCAACAATAGATGCTTTCATTACACTATACGTTGAGTAGTGATTAATATTATGCTTTTTCATCAATTTACTAAAGTTTTTATTAAAGAATTCCTTGCCATCATCAGTATGTAAATTTTTTGGCACACGACCCAAATTCAATATATTTTCCATTGCTTTGCAAACATCCGATGAACTTTTAGATTTGAGAGGTGCTGCCCAAGCATATTTTGAAAACGTATCAATGACCGTTAGCAGATAACGATAGTCCTTGTTATCCGATGAATAATTACCCATTTCAACTAGATCTGCTTGCCATAAATCATCAATGCCTTTCATTACAATTCTTCGACGCTTAAAATTTTTTCGAGCCTGTTTATGCAACTCTTTTACCAGAATTCTCTTTGTATTCATTATCGACAACATATATTAGTTTATTATGTTATCAGTGTTAGACATCATATGTAACACATCTTCCCTCGGCATCAATTTTAGTAGTAAACTCTGCAAAAGTTTAATTCGTTGACGCAACAACTCAAGTTCTCTCTCAAAGTACGATTTTTGATTATGATTTATATCAGAAATTTTCTTATATACTACATCATTATTTTTATCTATATTCAAAAGTATGTCTGTCTGCATTTTGTTGACTTGTAAGAGTAGAAAGTCTTTTGTGACGGCGTCGTTTTCTTCCACAGGGCTCGCAACAATTTTAATTCTTTTGTTTTGAATATTAAAGTTCTTATCGCTATCCAAAATGGGGCCAAATATTTTCGAATCATTCTTTCTTATTATATTATTATAGTTCAGCTTAGAATTGTAATAGTGTCCGAACTTGTCGACAGACATTTTCAATATATATCCTTACTCACAAAACTTTATAAAGGGTGTCCCAAGAAGAACGCAATTTTTAAATTTTAAATAAAACACAGATATTTAAAAAAAAATCGTGAAACTTTATTATATCGTAAAGTAGACAGAATGAGGTTATGTATGGAACAATATATCGTGCAGATGGCCGCCGCGGCTTTGCTGACATGCACGCGATCTTTTAATGAAATTTTCAATGACCGTTTTGCATGAATGCTGCGGTATTTCATTAATGCAGCGTCCAATTTCCTCTTTTAAGGCTTGAGTCGTCGTCGGCTTATTCGCGTAAACCATCGACTTCAAAAAACCCCAAAGAAAAAAAATCTAATGGTGTTAAATCGCACGATCTAGGCGGCCAATTCTGATCTCCAAAACGCGAAATAACACGACCGGGAAATGACTGATACAGCAATTGAATTGTTTCTCTGGCTGTATGACATGTGGCGCCATCTTCTTGGAACCACATGCCCTCCACATTCATTTCTTCAATTCTAGGCAAGAAAAAACTGGTTATCATTTCACGATACCGAACACCATTTACTGTTTGCGCTCGACCTGCCTCATTTTCATAAAAAAAAGGTCCAATGATTCCTCCAGCCCAAAAACCACACCACACAGTGACACGTTGAGAATGCATTTGCTTCTCGTGAATCACTCGAGGATTTTCCTCACCCCAAATGCGACAATTCTGCCTATTGACGAAGCCATCAAGATGAAAATGGGCCTCGTCACTGAAGATGATTTTATCGGCAAAATCAGCATTTTCATGTTGTCTCTCCAAAACCCAATTAACGAACTCCCTTCGCTGTCCATGGTCAGCTGGCTTCAGTTCCTGAGTCAATTGAACTTTGAATGCATGAAGATGCAAATCTTTCGTCGAAATTCGCTGCAAAGTGGATTTGGAGACACCAATTTGCTGAGCTCGGTGTCGAATTGAGGTGGATGGAGTTTGAGCGACATCATCACGTACAGCTGCGACATTTTCGGTCGATCGACCTGGTCGATGGCGCGTTGTTGTCTTTACATCACTAACAGACCCAATTTCGGCAAATTTATCCATTAATCTCTTTACAGTTGACTCTTTTGGAGCATTATTGTGACCCCAAATTGATCGCAATGTGCGAACTGTAGCCGCAAAACTTTCACCATTTTGGTAAAACAATTTCACAATGAGAATGCGTTGTTCATTCGTGTAGCGCTCCATTTTTACTAACCTCGTACCTTCTACTAGCAAACAATAACAATTGTTCAAATGTCAATGTATATACAGCCAAAAAAGTCCCTATAATATGCTCTGTATCCAGTTAAATGTCTTCAGTGTAAACAGTAGAATAACGAAAAGTTTAAGGACAGTCTCTAAAGTAACGAAATGTCTTGATAGTGCACATGTGCACAGCACATGTTGCGGGGACGGTTTTTCGTTCCACAAGTTACTATGAAGACATTTTGTTACTTTGGGGACTGTCCTTAAACTTTTCGTTGTTCTACTGTTTACACTGAAGACATTTTACTGGATGCAGCGCATAAAATAGGGACTTTTTTGGCTGTATATACAGATGTCTTCAAAGTATGTGCAATGAATATATATATATATATGCATTGCCCATACTTTGAAGACATCTGTATATACAGCCAAAAAAGTCCCTATAAAATGCGCTGTGTCCAGTAAAATGTCTTCAGAGTAAACACTAGAATAACGAAAAGTTTAAGGACAGTCCCCAAAGTAACAAAATGTCTTCATAGTAACTTGTGGAACGAAAACCCGTCCCCACAACATGCGTTATGCACATATATATATATATATATGTGCACGCCGCATGTTGTGGGGACGGTTTTTCGTTCCACAAGTTACTATGAAGACATATTTTTACTTTGAAGACTGTCGTTAAACTTTTCATGATTCTACTGTTTACACTGAAGACATTTTACTGGATACAGCTAATATTATAGGGACTTTTTTGGCTGTATATACAGATGTCTTCAAAGTATGGGCAATGAATATATATATATATATATATATATATATATATATATATGTGCACAGCGCATGTTGCGGGGACGGGTTTTCTTTGCAAAAGTTATTATGAAGACATTTTGGTACTTTGGGGACCGTCCTCAAACTTATAATTATTCTACTGTTTACACTGAAGACATTTTACTGCATACGGCGCATATTATAGGGACTTTTTTGGATGTATATACAGATGTCTTCAAAGTATGGGCAATGAATATATATATATATATATATATATATATGTACGGCGCATGTTGCGGGGACGGTTTTTCGTTCCACAAGGTACTATGAAGACATTTTGTTACTTTGAAGACTGTCCTTAAACTTTTCGTTATTCTACTGTTTACACTGAAGACATTTTACTGGATACTGCGCATATTATAGGGACTTTTTTGGCTGTATATACGGATGTCTTTAAAGTATGGGCAATGAATATATATATATATATATATATATTTGTGCATGGCGCATGTTGCGGGGACGGGTTTTCGTTCCACAAGTTACTATGAAGACATTTTGATACTTTGGGGACTGTCCTTAAACTTTTCGTTATTCTAGTGTTTACTCCGAAGACATTTTACAGGGCACAGCGCATTTTATAGGGACTTTTTTGGCTATATATACAGATGTCTTCAAAGTACAGGCAATGCATATATATATATATATATATATATATATATATATATATATATGCATTGCCCATACTTTGAGGACATCTGTATATACAGCCAAAAAAGTCCCTATAAAATGCGCTGTGTCCAGTAAAATGTCTTCAGTGTAAACAGTAGAATAACGAAAAGTTTAAGGACAGTCCCCGAAGTAACAAAATGTCTTCATAGTAACTTGTGGAACGAAAAACCGTCTCTGCAACATGCGCCGAGCACATATATATATATATATATATATATATATATATATATATATATATATATTCATTATGCATACTTTGAAGACATCTGTATATACAGCCAAAAAAGTCCCTATAATATGCGCTGTATCCAGTAAAATGTCTTCAGTGTAAACAGTAGAATAACGAAAAGTTTAAGGACAGTCTCCAAAGTAACAAAATGTCTTCATAGTAACTTGTGGAACGAAAAACCGTCCCCGCAACATGCGCCGTGCACATATATATATATATATATATATATATATATATATATGTGCACAGCATATGTTGCGGGGACGGGTTTTCATTTCAAATACTTTGAAGACATCTGTATATACAGCCAAAAAAGTCCCTGTAATATGCGCTGTATCCAGTAAAATGTCTTTAGTGTATACAGTAGATTAATTAAAAGTTTGAGGACCGTCCCCAAAGTAACAAAATGTCCTCATAGTAACTTGTGGAATGAAATCCCGTCCCCGCAACATGCGCCGAGCACATATATATATATATAGCACATATATATATATATATATGTGCACAGCACATGTTGCGGGGACAGGTTTTCGTTCCACAAGTTACTATGAAGACATTTTGTTACTTTGGGGACTGTCCTTAAACTTTTCGTTATTCTAGTGTTTACTCTGAAGATATTTTACTGGACACAGCGCATTTTATAGGGACTTTTTTGGCTGTATATACAGATGTCTTCAAAGTATGGGCAATGCATATATATATATATATATACAGATGTCTTCAAAGTATGGGCAATGCATATATATATATATATATATATATATATATATATATATATATATATATATATATATATATATATATATATATATATGTGCACAGCACATGTTGCGGGGACAGGTTTTCGTTCCACAAGTTACTATGAAGACATTTTGTTACTTTGGGGACTGTCCTTAAACTTTTCGTTATTCTACTGTTTACATTGAAGACATTTTACTGGACACAGCGCATTTTATAGGGACTTTTTTGGCTGTATATACAGATGTCTTCAAAGTATGGGCAATGCATATATATATATATATATATATATATATATATATATATGCACATATATATATATATATATATTCATTGCCCATACTTTGAAGACATCTGTATATACAGCCAAAAAAGTCCCTTTAATATGCGCTGTATCCAGTAAAATGTCTTCGGTGTAAACAGTGGAATAACGAAAAGTTTAAGGACAGTCCCCAAAGTAACAAAATGTCTTCATAGTAACTTGTGGAACGAAAAGCCGTCCCCGCAACATGCGCCGTGCACATATATATATATATATATATATATATATATATATGTGCACAGCACATGTTGCGGGGACAGGTTTTCGTTCCACAAGTTACTATGAAGACATTATGTTACTTTGGGGACTGTCCTTAAACTTTTCGTTATTCTAGTGTTTACTCTGAAGACATTTTACTGGACACAGCGCATTTTATAGGGACTTTTTTGGCTGTATATACAGATGTCTTCAAAGTATGGGCAATGCATATATATATATATATATATATATATATATATGCATTGCCCATACTTTGAAGACATCTGTATATACAGCCAAAAAAGTCCCTATAAAATGCGCTGTGTCCAGTAAAATGTCTTCAGAGTAAACACTAGAATAACGAAAAGTTTAAGGACAGTCCCCAAAGTAACAAAATGTCTTCATAGTATCTTGTGGAACGAAAACCCGTCCCCGCAACATGTGCTGTGCACATATATATATATATATATATATATATATGCATTGCCTATACTTTGAAGACATCTGTATATACAGCCAAAAAAGTCCCTATAATATGCGGTGTATCCAGTAAAATGTCTTCAGTGTAAACAGTAGAATAACGAAAAGTTTAAGGACAGTCCCCAAAGTAACAAAATGTCTTCATAGTAACTTGTGGAACGAAAAACCGTCCCCGCAACATGCGCCGTGCACATATATATATATATATATTCATTGCCCATACTTTGAAGACATCTGTATATACAGCCAGAAAAGTCCCTATTATATGCGCTGTATCCAGAAAAACTTCTTCAGTGTAAACAGTAGAATAACGAAAAGTTTAAGGACAGTCCCGAAAGTATCAAAATGTCTTCATAGTAACTTGTGGAACGAAAAACCGTCCCCGCAATATGTGCTGTGCACATATATATATCTATATATATATAAAACGAAAAACCGTATATATATATATATATATATATATATATATATATATATATGCATTTCCCATACTTTGAAGACATCTGTATATACAGCCAAAAAAGTCCCTATAAAATGCGCTGTGTCCAGTAAAATGTCTTCAGAGTAAACAGTAGAATAACGAAAAGTTTAAGGACAGTCCCCAAAGTAACAAAATGTCTTCATAGTAACTTGTGGAACGAAAACCTGTCCCCGCAACATGTGCTGTGCACATATATATATATATATATATATATATATATGTGCATGGCGCATGTTGCGGGGACGGGTTTTCGTTCCACAAGTTACTATGAAGACATTTTGTTACTTTGGGGACTGTCCTTTAACTTTTCATTATTCTACTGTTTACACTGAAGACATTTTACTGGATACAGCTCATATTACGGGGTCTTGTTTGCCTGTATATACAGATGTCTTCAAAGTATGTGAAATGCATATATATATACATATATATGTGCTCGGCGCATGTTGCGGGGACGGTTTTTCGTTCCACAAGTTACTATGAAGACATTTTGTTACTTTGGGGACTGTCCTTAAACTTTTCGTTATTCTACTGTTTACACTGAAGACATTTTACTGGATACAGCGCATATTATAGGGACTTTTTTGGCTGTATATACAGATGTATTCAAAGTATGCGAAATGAATATACGAAAAGTTTAAGGACAGTACCCAAAGTAACAAAATGTCTTCATAGTAACTTGTGGAACGAAAAACCGTCCCCGCAACATGTGCTGTGCACATATATATATATATATATATATATTTATTGCACATACTTTGAAGACATCTGTATATACAGCCAAAAAAGTCCCTATAATATGCGCTGTATCCAGTAAAATGTCTTCAGTGTAAACAGTGGAATGACGAAAAGTTTAAGGACAGTCCCCAAAGAACCAAAATGTCTTCATAGTAACTTGTGGAACGAAAACCCGTCCCTGCAGCATGCGCTGTGCACATATATATATATATATATATATATATATATATATATATATATATTAAGGGTGTTCTTATTTTGAAATTTTTGAAATTTATCAACCGCCGGCCCGATTCTTGTTCCCTTCTGTTAAAAATGTAATCCTGTAAAATTTGGAGTCAATCCGATAATTTTTAGTGGACCCGGAAACGATTTGAAAATTTTCATGGGGTCTATATGGGCAAAATATCCATTTTTAACGAAAGTAGTTACATTTGAATTTTGAACTTTATTTTATCCATCACAGGAAATGAAACAATAACTGTTTTTGGTTTTCTTCTCTTAAAATTATAAAAAATAAATATCAAATGCATGATATTGACTGTTTAGTTCTCTAAAGTCGCAATAACAGTTACCTACTTAAAAAAACATAAATTTATTTTCGCACGCTTTACTTTTGGCGCAGAACATATTCCAAGAAATTGTGTACTCTTGAGCTACTAAAAATTGCATATACTGCTGATAACGGGACATTTTCGAGAACATTTTCTCTTGTGTTTTTAATTTTCGCTTTATTTTTGGCTTTGGAAGCAAACAGTTCATAGTTCTACTTAAAATCGTAATTTGTGATCGCAGTGGAGTGAGTTCTTATCAGTGAAATCGAAAAGAATTAATAATTTAATAATAATAGATTTTTCTAGATTAATTTGTTATTTAATTATTGTTATATAATAAAAGAAATTAATAATGTCGAGTGCTTCAGTTATTGGAACGCGTAAAGCCATTGAAAATTTGAAGAAAATCGATCTAATTGGAAATGTTTCTCATCAAATTACTGGTGCAAAACTACCGTCTAATCGTCAGGTCTTGCAAGTTTTATTTTACAACATGCGGTTTGTAAAAATGACTGCGATGCTTGGTGCGAAGCTAGCAATTAGTGCAGTGGAAATATTTTGGCAGCAAGCACGTATACCTATTCGAGAAGAGCACAAATGCGTTGAAAAGCTTGTAAAATTATACGACAAATGGAAAATCATTCAGAAAACAGTTCCTGGTAAAAGGTCGAGTTCCCAAAAAGAAGCTGCTGAGTCATTTTTGAATAGTCTAGACGACTTATTTGATATTGCTACCGCTGATGCACTAGAAAAAATTCGGATTGCAGAAGATAGAGAGTTTCTTGAAATGCAAAGAAAAAAAGGACGTCCCGGTTGTATGGCTGGTGTTGACAAGGTTTTGTGGGATCGGGAAAATAGAGCACAAGTACGAAAAGATAAGGAAGCTGCAAGGAAAAGAAAGCATGAGGAGGAAATGAGCCGCACAGGTAAGGGTGACGAACTTCAATATTGTAATGTTTTATTTTTCATATTTTATAGATGTTTCTCAATTAATGGAGTGTAATGATGAAGGTGATATTAGTGACATATCAAGCAACGAGATGCATAATGATGAAACACATGTAACCTCAAAAAGTAATCATGGTCAAAAACGAGGGCGCAAAAATTTTTTAACAGCAAGGTTGCTAGCAGCTCTTGACAATGCCAAAGTGTCTGATGGAATGGCAGTTCATATTCTCATAGCAGCAGGTGAAGCATTTGAACTACGTGTAGAAGAACTTGCAATCAATCGTTCAACTATTCATCGTTTACGCCAAGAGAACCGTTTAAGGGAATCTGAAGAAATTTCAGCTAATTTCACTGATAATGTAAATTGTGATTTTGAGCAAGAGTTGGTTTTTGATATTGTAACAATCTTTTCATCATTTATAGGTGAGTAAAACTGGATCGCTGGTAGCTCATTTTGATGGAAAATTCATGAAAGACTTGATCGGCCCCACGAAGATTGAGCGAATCGCAATTTCTGTTAGTTTCAACGGCACATCAAAATTTCTCGGCGCACCAAAAGTAGCATCTTCGAGTGGTGAAAATATTGCTGATATAGTGTATGAAAAATTACGTGAATGGAAAATTGTGGATCAAGTCAAAGGCTTGTCATATGATACAACGTCAACAAATACTGGCATAAAAACAGGTGCTGTAGTTCTTTTAGAAAAAAAAATTGGCCGTAGTCTTATCAATCTACCTTGCCGCCACCATATTTATGAGGTCGTTTTGCGAAGTGTTTTCGAAACAAAACTTTCTTCAACCTCTGCACCAGAAGTTCCCATCTTTGAAAGATTTGGAAAATTTTGGCCAAATATAAATAAACAAGCTTTCAAAAGTGGCATTGAAGATTCGACCATTTGTGAAAAAATAAGTTCAGTGTAAACAGTAGAATAACGAAAAGTTTAAGGACAGTCCCCAAAGCACCAAAATGTCTTCATAGTAACTTGTGAAACGAAAATCCGTCCCCGCAACATGCGCCGTGCACATATATATATATATATATATATATATATATATATATATATATATATATGCATTGCCCATACTTTGAAGACATCTGTATATACAGCCAAAAAAGTCCCTATAAAATGCGCTGTGTCCAGTAAAATGTCTTCAGAGTAAACACTAGAATAATGAAAAGTTTAAGGACAGTCCCCAAAGTAACAAAATGTCTTCATAGTAACTTGTGGAACGAAAACCCGTCCCCGCAATATGTGCTGTGCACATATATATATATATATATATATATATATTCATTTCGCATACTTTGAAGACATCTGTATATACAGCCAAAAAAGTCCCTATAATATGCGCCGTATCTAGTAAAATGTCTTCAGTGTAAACAGTAGAATAATTAAAAGTTTGAGGACGGTCCCCAAAGTACCAAAATGTCTTCATAGTAACTTGTGGAACGAAAACCCGTCCCCGCAACATGCGCTGTGCACACATATATATATATGCATTGCCCATACTTTGAAGACATCTGTATATACAGCCAAAAAAGTCCCTATAAAATGCGCTATGTCCAGTAAAATATCTTCAGAGTACACACTAGAATAATGAAAAGTTTAAGGACAGTCCCCAAAGTAACAAAATGTCTTCATAGTAACTTGTGGAACGAAAACCCGTCCCCGCAACATGTGCTGTGCACATATATATATATATATTTATATTCATTGCCTATACTTTGAAGACATCTGTATATACAGCCAAAAAAGTCCCTATAATATGCGCTGTATCCAGTAAAATGTCTTCAGTGTAAACAGTAGAATAACAAAAAGTTTAAGGACAGTCCCCAAAGTAACAAAATGTCTTCATAGTAACTTGTGGAACGAAAACCTGTCCCCGCAACATGTGCTGTGAACATATATATATATATATATATATATATATATATTCATTTAAATTTAATTGTTTTTATTGTATTTCATTTCAAGATTTTATTTATTGGTTTTAATATTTTTTAATATAATATCTTAAAAATTAACATTATAAAACTTTATTCATATCAAATGAATAGAGATCATTGAGTTTGTAAACTTAAAACGTTTGGCATTAAAAAGTTTTTTAATATTACATTTTAAATATGTGAAAAGAAAATCTATTTTTCACTTCTAAATTATTTTTTAAAAATAATATGCAATTTAAATGTTTCGTTTTAATACGATTTTTTTGTTTGCTTTTGATAAAGCTAGAAGTGGAAAATACTCTTTCACTAATAGTAGATGTTGGACAAATAGTCAAAAGACTATTATATAAATTGTCCAACTTTTTAGCTCTTTTGTCGCATTTATCAAGATATATGAAATTATTATATGTGACCTTCTCCGAGAAAAGGGACCTATTGTGTCAAAAAACGTGTTTGGACTTCAGAGTGGACTCAAGTACATAAAAGGGTGTGGAATGAGATGAAATGAGTTAGATTTCTGATAAAAATTTATTTACCCCATAAAAACGTACAAAACGAACTTGGGAAAATCGATAAAAATGAAAAAAACATTAAAATTTTACTTTTTTTTTGATTTTTTGGTTTTAAATTGTTTTTGAATTGTCACTCTAAAAGCGAAAAAATACGTCACCCTATAGGCAAGACGTCACCAAAGTCGGCACCCAATCATAACTAACCATACCAAATCGCATCTCTCAACTGAAGGTGTGTTCACAGTAATAATGCGTTATGAAACTTTAAATGCGTTTTTCTCAAAACTTCATTTTCACACACTATGTCGCTTTTCTCAGAGAAGGTTACATATAATGATGAATAATTTTGAACAGTCCCTTTTTTAGGATTTTAAATACTGTTTATTGTGTTATTTAGATCAGAAATTAAATTATTTGAATGTGGAATATCCAAAGTTAAGTCTTCATCGGAATCTATCAGACTTACATCTAAATCTTCATAACCCAACAAACGATTATAAGTGTTCGGAAAAAATAAAAGAGACCAAGTAACAAGTTGGTGATGTAATTAAAAACCGGGTAACCAAACAAAAAAGACCGGGTTTCGGTTTTCTTCGAATTTACAAAATATTCGAAACCGATCGGTTTAAAAAAAAGAAAACGGTTGTCCGGTTTTCGGTTTTGAATACTCTACTGTGAATATGTCTTTCAAATAATAAAGTAAACTTTATATAATGATGAAGAATTTTTAACAGTCCCTTTTTTAGGATTTTGAATACTGTTTATTGTGTTATTTAGATCAGAAATTAAATTATTTGAATTTGGAATATCCAAAGTTAAGTCTTCATCGGAATCTATCAGACTTACATCTAAATCTTCATAACCCAACAAAGGATTATAAGTGTTTGGAAAAAATAAAAGAGACCAAGTAACCCAGTTGGTGATGTAATTAAAAAACCGGTTAACCGAACAAAAAGGTTTTCTTCAAATTTACAAAATATTTGAAACCGATCGGTTTAAAAAAAAACGGGTTGACCGGTTTTTGGTTTCGGTTTTTGAATACTCTACTGTGAATATGTCTTTCAAATAATAAAGTAAACTTTATTATTTTAGATTTTTATAATTACTAAAAGCACTATAACTGCATCAAGTGGCACCTAAATTTTTTGAATTATTAGTTTTCGTCAATAAGTTAAGAGGAATTACTCAGCACAAATTAAAGTCATAAAACATCGATTGCATAAATAATTTCTGGAAAAGTGCAGGTTTTCCTTTATTTAGTGTATTAAAAATGTATAAAATTTAAAATAGTGAATTATAAGCTCAATATTTTATACTGATATTAAGAAATGTAACTAATGCCGGATTTTCGTTTTTCTTTTTTTTTGTTTACATGATAATTTGTGTTAAAAACCTGTTAACAATAATTCACTAAATTATTATGCATTTTATAATTAATATTCACAACTTTGACCATCCTAGCAAGACCACACATTACCAAATAATGGGTAAAGTAATGTATAGTAATGTATATATGTTTTCGACAGAAATACAAACTAATAAAAACACGAATGTTACAGTTTCTGAAACTAAAAATGCTTGTTAACAATAGATGGCAGTACTTTTTAGATTTTACAGTAGTGTGCAATGTAAATCAATGCACATCCCGTAGTCTAGAATAGAGACAAATATGTGGACATACATACATTGCAGCAAACGTCAAAATTATCTTATTTTCAGAGTGGTTGACTCAATTTCGTAAATATTTATTTCCGGCAATTTATGTTGCAATAATTCTCCGTCAATATTCGTTATCAATTGCACGGTGCTACAAAAAAAATTGCATAAACTTGTGAAATGACCTAGTGTAGGTTGTAGGTTTAGCTGAGTGTATTATATAACCGGTTTTATAAGTTGCAATATACCCTCAAAATTTCGAGATATGGGGAAAAGAGTATTTTTTCTAATATCTAATATCTCTTGATTAGAAAAAGTACTATAACTTTGTCAATTTTTAACCGATTTACACGAATAAAAGCTCGTTTTACTCAGAAGGACACTGACTTTAAGATTATTGTTGTTTTAAAAGAAGTTTAAAAAAAAATAAAAACGTTTATATTATTTAAAAATCTCTACATATTTATATTAAGAGTATACGGGAAATATATATATATGTAATTGGAAAGAGCGCGTTCATTTCTAATTAATGCCGTTTCGAAATCGGTTAAAAAATGACTGAGTTAGAAAAGTTTAAGTGCTTCCAAAAAAATATTCTTTTCCCCATATCTCGAAATTTTGAGGGTACACTCAGCTAGACCTACAACCTACAATAGGTCATTTCGTAAGTTCTTTTTCAGTGTAGCACCGTGATATCTGTCATTTTCATTTAACAATTATGAAAAA
Source organism: Eustalomyia histrio (assembly GCA_949748255.1). NCBI lineage: Eukaryota > Metazoa > Arthropoda > Insecta > Diptera > Anthomyiidae > Eustalomyia > Eustalomyia histrio. The sequence continues at coordinate 183,527,535 of OX456523.1, read as the reverse complement.
GGCGACACAAACAAAACATGATGAAATTTTAAAGAATTAAATAAATTTTAACAAATTATGAGAAAAACCTAAAAAATTTAACATAAGATTGGCGATGAGCAATTTTGTGCCCTTATTCTGCCGAAGCTTTGTATGTACTTATTGCTAAAACTTTTGTCTCTATTATCGATGGGATGGGAAAAAAATTATTTATCAAATATTGATTTTTATGCTACGTATGATTTAAATTTATTTATCAGTTTTAAGAGTCATTACTTTATGTTAAGTTGTAATGCACTACGTAACCAACTGTCGGTAACTTATTACTTAGTGTTTCAAAATAATGCTGAAGGTAAGGAGTATAAATTACAAGTAATGCACTATGTGTCCAAATATCTAAAATTAATTACTTTTTGTTGAATTATAATGACATAGGAAAGGATTATACATTACAAAGTAATGCATTATGTATCCAATTATCGGTATCTCATTACTTTATATTGAATAATAATAATATAGGTAAGGAGTACACATTACAAGGTATTGCATGAGTTTATCGCACTCATTACCAAAATTTTCCTGGTATACAAATCTGTATAACAATTGTCAATACAAAACTCTTTAATATTCTCCCAATAGACCAAAAATAAGTAAAGTATAATAGTTCTTTAGAAGAAGATTTTAAAAAAATTTAAGGTATATTTTAATCATGTTTGAAAAACTATTATCCTTCGCAATATGTTTTTAAACATAGTATATAAAAAGCTTAATAATTGTAAAAATTTTAAGAGTTTCTCAATCTTGTTTGAGAAACTATACTCCTTCTTAATATATTTTTTTAACATACTTGTAACAGTTTTTCAAGTATGTGTGATAAACTATTCTACTTCACAAAATACTTTTAAACTTTATACGAGGGCGGATCAATAAGTCCGTGACTTTTTGAATGAAACAGTTTTTTTTTCAAAAAAAATATTTTTCAACATAATCACCTTTTAGCTCAATACACTTAGTCCAACGTTTCTCCAATTTTTGTAAAAAATTTGATTTTTAGAGGTCCATAAAATAGGCATTTGTTTGATCAATAATTTCTTCGTTGGAGCTTTCCACCGAGCCATTTCTTTAGGTTTGGGAGCTAAATCCAGAGAATATGGTGGATGAGGTACCAATTCGTAGCCCAATTCATTTGCCATTGAGACTACACACGTGTGCACCCGTGCATTATCTTGATGAAAAATAACATTTTTCTTGGCCATATGGGGTTGTTTTGTTTTTAAATCCTCGTTAAATCAGTCCATAAAGTTGGCATAATATTCGCCGTTTATTGTTTTTCCTTTTGAATGTAATCGTTGTGGATTATCCCGCGAGCTTCCCAAAAAACTGTTGCCATCACCTTATTGGCCCACAACTTACCTTCGCCTTCTTCGTAGCCGGTTAACCCGGAAAAACCCATTGTTAAGACTGCTGCTTGGTCTCCGGAGTGTTGTAATGGATCTATCTTTCATCCACAGTTACAAAGAGCCGCAAAAACTCATTCCAATTGCGGTTAAATAAGTCCAAACTATCCTTTGAAGTTGTGACACGATTAAGTTTATGGTCAATTGAGAGCAAAAGCGGCACCCATCTTGCAGACAGCTTTCATAAATCTAACTGATAATTTTTTACCATTGAAATCGATGGTGCAGAGTCCCCATAGTATTTATCAAGCTTTTCCTTGGTTTGATTGATGCTTTTTTTCGCAAAAAATAATGTTTAATAAGCAATTGAAATTCACTTTTTTCCATTTTTAAAAAATCCACGAGGTTATATGTTATGAACAGCTGTTAAACGCAAAGTAAATGACGGAACTTGCTCAAAATTTGACAGTAGTCTTTTAACAGGTGGAACTTGATGGGAGCAGTGTTGCATTTCATATAACTACGAGGGAAGTTCGTATTATAATTTTGTTTCAAGTCTCATGTTCGTTAATATTTTTTCGCCACTTCTCCGTTTTGCTTTTATTTATATTTATAAAAATATTATTCACTATAAATATATATTAAACATGCTTGCCATATTTTTCATTTCAACAGCATTGTTAGTATGATTATAAATGACTTATTGCAAACAATAATTTCTAAAGTTCAATCGTTGAATATTTTGTACCGCGTGCATTGTCATTCTTAATTTTGCTTCAAGAGAGTGCATATATGTTTTTGATTCTTTTCAGTTTTTCAGTTTTGTATTTTTTAATTTTTTTATATTTTCTTAATTTAATGTTTAATTTTTGTTTTCTTTTATTAATTTTGTATTTTATTTTAGTATTTTTTAATTTTCATAAAAGTGAATTAAAAAAATACAATAAAATGTGAATTTCTTATTTGCAAACAAAAGCTAATTCTACAATTGTAGGCATAAGCTTGTTCTACACTTGTAGGTATAAGCTTATTCTAAAATTGCAAGCATAAGCTAATTCTATTAAACTATTATTTCACTACGGTTTTCACGAAGGTTCCGTTTTGATTGTTCTACAATAATTTTAAAGCGTTTTTGAATAGTTTCTCAAGTCCTTCTAAAGCTTAAGGCTTATGCTCGCAAGCTTATTATAAATTATTTCTAAAGGGTTCTGGTCTATTGGGTAGCTATAATATCAGCACACAACCACAATGTACTCATAATATGACCAAGAAGTATCCGTAAATTTAATGTCCAATAGGACAAATCCCAAATTAACAAATCAAAAAGTAAGTAAAAGGGGTTGTATATTAAAGTTGTGTTTTCAGCAAAAACCTTATTCATATTTTTAGCAATAAACAAACTTTGAACTTATTTTATACTAATTTATATTGCTGATCAATACATTTATAGTAAGGACAACAATTTCTATAAATAATGGAATAAGGTTACTGACTCACTCACTCACACACTTACTCACTCACTCACTTACTCACTCACTCACTCACTCACTCACTCACTCACTCACTCATTGATCAGCTACATTTTAGAATTTTAGCCAGGTACATGGTAAATATGAGGGTTCAAAGGGAAAAAATCTGAAATTTGATATATGTGTTACCTGGAGTATGGGCTAACTCATTATTGAGGTACATCTTAGAATTTTGATCTGGAACATGGTGAAAATTAGGGACTCCGGATAATTATCTCGGAACTCCGTATATTCCCGGGCGTTAGACCGAGCAATCCCGGGATACTCTGTTCTGAAGTGAAGCATCTGCATCCATCCAAGCAAATGGAAGCCGGTCGGTGCTTCAAATGAATCAGATGTGTTCGGAACAGGCCTCCCGTGATCGTCTGTCCCGAAATCAGCAGCTCATATCAGATGGGGCTCTTCTAGTCCCACCGCATAATTCGAACGTTTTTCGGCCAATGCTCGCTTCAAACGAATCAGTTGTATTCGGTACAGGTCTCCCGTGATCGTCTGGCCCGAAATCAGCAGCTCATAACAGATGGGGCTCTTCTAGTCCCACCAAACACAATACATTACCCTGGCGCCATGGATATTCGGCTTTGGCGTTGATTTGGCTGATAGGCCGGCTTCACAAACGATTTCTTCGTAATGAATCCATTTTTCATTACCAGTACTTCTTTTTGTTGACATGCAAAATCGAATTTCAATGTCTCTCGGCTCCAACTCGTAAGGTACCTAATTTTCTTGCTTTTGATGAATCCGGCTGCTTGCAAACGTTTTGAAACTGCTGCTTCCATGATTCCACATATTTTTTCAAGCTCATTTTAAGTTTCACAACAATCTTCATTGAGTAATGCCTCCAATTTATAATCTTCGAACATTTTTGGCTGACCTGTGCGTCTTTGTCATCCGTATCAAAATCACCACTTCTGCACAGCACAAACCATCTCTCGCACATTAAAATCGCAAAATATTCAGGATAGATTAGATGAGCAATAAATGTATTTCAGCTGCACTTTTTTCCAACTTGAAATAGTAAAGCAGAACTTCCAGCAAACGATTAATTGTCGGCACATAATTAGCCATTTTCGAATATTATCATTTGACGAAAATATTTTAATATTTAGGCCCTGTGCAATTGACAAAAGGGTTTAAAATTGCTTTGAAAAATATTTGAAAATTTTTCCAATTTTCATAGCGATCTGTAATCCTAAATTTAGTTTTGATTTAATTTAGCCAGTTCGGATAAACATAAATTGTTAAATTTCGTTGATATTAGTCTAATTGTGTGTTGTTTTTGGGTTTGTTAATTTTTTTTAAACACTCAATATAAAAAAGACAATCACCAAAAGCATTCACCCAACAATGGCATGGTTATTGAAGAGGGCTGTGTAGCGTCAACCGAAAATACTAAGTATTCTATCCTGCTGGTTCTGTCGAATTTTTTAATTTTTATTCTCCATAATTTACTAATTAAAATTTTAATGTTTCATTTCAAAACAAAAAACCAATTTATAAAAAGAATATGATTATATGATCTTAAAATCCTTTTTTAATATCATTCATTTTACAAAATTTTTAAAACTTAATCACTAAATACAGAAAAGTTAATAATAACTGTAAACATAGTGCTTTTGTATCAACACTCTTCCTATTTTTTTAGAAATTATACTACAATTGGCTTAAGTGACTTAAGCCTTTTCATGGAATAAACCAAAATTTAAGAAGTAAAAATTTTTTTAAGATTAATAATTTTGATTTTCGTTTTACGCCGATTCCTAGTCAATTGATCTAATTCTGTTTATGCCTTAAAATATGTACACAATTTTCTTTTGACAGCTAACAAATTCAATTGATTTTTAGCAAAATCTTAGCAGTAGCAAATTATTATAGAATTATTAGATATGCGTTTGGTTTAAGAGCAAGGGACATGTATCCTTATTTGTGAACAGATTTCTTGGGTGCTCTTTTTTCAACTTTATTCGTACATGTTTATTATTATTTTTTTACACATTTATGAAAAATGGATTCCCATTATATTAAGTGCAGTCTTTTGATTTTATACAATATCCTCGGATTAATACTGTCTCTTTTCGAAGATCTTATCGTTTTAGACTGTACAAAATTTCTCTTCTCTATAAGAGTTTTCAAACATAGGATAGCAGATTATGCGATGTCTCATCAATTTTTATGAACTTTAGATTATTTATTTCTCACTGACTGAACTATTTTATGTTTTATTGCTACATTCATTGTTTTATTTTAGTTCTTCTAAATTTATAGTGTTTTAAATATATTTTTTAATATTTTAAAATAATCTTTATTATAATTATACTTTTTATACATATATATTACTACTATTTTTTGTATAAATGTATTTAGTAGTCTTTTTAACCATATATGGCCTCATGGGCTCGGTTATAAATTTATTGAAATAAAAAAAAATAATCATCTTGCAATAATTAAGAAATCTTGAAACTTGACAACCCATCTTGTATTATACAATTATTTGGATATTTAACTGGCATTTAAATCCTTTAAAAACCCAGCACAATCACTTAAAGCTGCGTTCTGCGCGTTGCACAATCGCAACAGCGCAAACGACTGAACAGATTTACTCATAAAAAATTTGGGGTCTGGGCCCATAACATGTTGGCCTTGTAATAGTTAATGCTATGGACCGCAGTTTGAGTTTTGAACGAACAATAACAAAAACGTTTTATTCTATCTTCTTAAATTTTACACAATTTCTAACACTTAATTTCTAAATATAAAAATTTTAACATAAAGTGTAAACAAAGTTCTTTTGTTACTACAAATTTCACTACTCGTTAAAAATCAAATTTTTCTGAAAATACTTTTAAACTAAAAATAATACGTCAGTAAAAAAATCTGTCAAACGTAGATTTTAACAAAATTTTTCTTGAAACACTGATGTCAGTTGACTACAATTGACACAATTCTGAAAATCTTCAGTGTTTTAACAATTTTTAAGCGTTAATTTTCAAAGTTAGTTACAACTATTTTTTTATAACTCATTGGTTAAAATTGGAGATGACAAATCCGAAAATGACAGTTTTCTGTGCGGTTTGACATGGAATGACCCAATAAGTGATTGACAACTTAATTAATGAACTCTAGGTTTATGTGTGTTGGCGAAGGAAGAAAAAGTTGCGAAGACAAAATCTTGCACATATTATCTTCATATCCTTTGCCAGGTATAATTAGTTTATTCTAATGTGTGTAACAGGCAAATATATCGTACCACCTTATAGCATACCGATAAACTCTGAATCTCTTTCTGAGTTTATTAAGTGGTGTATGTTCATTTATTATTGCGCACTCTACTGCTGCCATTTTTTTTACTTTGGACCAACGCTTAGGGGATATTATTATTAAAACAAACTTTTTCGTCTTTAAATTAATATGGCAGCATTTCAGTTTTTGTTTTCGCATTTTAAAAATAAGTAGAAACATATTAAAAATGAAAATAAACTTAGTTTAATTTCAAAGCCGTTTCTATTGAATTTAATGATGTTTCTGCTTGATTTTAAAATATTTTTTCTGTATGTACAGGCCCCGGGAATAAGTTCACCAATCTTGACAGAACGCCTTCCATGGTAATGAGTTAGTTAAGCTAGTTACCCCACTGTCATTGTTAAGCGCCGACGCCCTTCTTTGAACACGGCCCAAAATCTGCAAAATTGACTTTGAAGCCCCTGCCCATATATGGGAGTTGTATTTAATTTTCGGTCGAATTTACACTCACAATATTATTTCGTTAGAAATAATCTAAAATACATATTAAATTAATCGAAAATAAAACCAAAAAGAGGACTGCTGATTTTTCATTATATTCAGCCCGTTTTGATGTTTATTTTCAAAAAATAAACAAAGTATTAAAAGCAATTGAAAGTCGTTTAAAATAACCATCAATTTTTAACTGACAAAATATAGTTTAAATGATTTTTGTGGTTTGCTTTACAAACTGAATTTTTTTATTTGTATGTTATTTTACAAAATACAACACACACAGATTTACGTATTTAATTTTATTTTCTATGTGTGTAACATATCTATATTTGAATAATTTCTTATAATTTTTATTGAAATAATTTTGTACATAAACAAAATATTTTGGTAAAAAAACACAAAAAGAAATTATATGAATTTATATTTATATTATAGAAACAGTGTAACGACGTGTTTTCCAATTCTTTATTAGATCATTTAATTATGACACAATTTCCTTTTTGTTTTACACGAGTATACGACACGGCGTTGACAATATAATTTACACATCGACGAATCACGAAATATGACATACAACCATCCTAACAAATTTTAGCGGCATACAACCACTCTAACAATTTTAGAGCACACGACCACTCTCTAAATTTGGCATACAACTAACCTAACAAATTTTAGCGGCATACAACCACTCTAACAATTTTAGGGCACACGACCACTCTCTAAATTTGGCATACAACCAACCTAACAAAGTTTAGCGGCATACAACCACTCTAACCACTACGACCTACTTTGGCAAGACCACCAACCTGACTGACTGCTTTTCTGTTTTCGTTTCTTATTTATACCTAATGAACGATCACTGACAAGCACAAAACACAAACATACACATTACATTTATTGCCTGTTAGACACATCTGTTGTCAATATCAACAGCTGTGTCACTTCAGAGTTGTAGTTAACAACACAGGGTTGGTATCGATATGCATCTGGTTAACAACAGATGGCTCTAATGTTATTGGCATTAATGGACAATAAACTTAGACGAAACATTTTCAATAACAAAACAAACATAATTTAATAGACAATAATAATAATAGCAAAAAAATAAACAAATAATAAATGTTGGGCACAAAACGACGTAAGGACTTTGTGCCTCACACTGCCCTCTCTTCCCGTCTGATGGCTTTTAATATTATCTTCCTTCGAAGACGAATTTGGAGTCGGAACACACCAGCGCCAGGCAGTAAGATAACCTCGTTACGTCTCTCGTCTGATCTTAGTGTAATGGCCTCGTGCATCATCGGTAATAATTGGGCCATTTCTGTACGTAAGATTCCATTGGCTTTTATTTCATAGTGAAGATTACTAAACGTTGCACAACTGAAGGTGTCAGCATAATCTGCAATTGCGTGGTGATTATCAACATTTGCTGCGGCAGTAGGGTGACGAATGTCATTATTCATACGATGATGATGAACATTTTGTGTGGATATAGGACGATTTCTACTGACATTGGATATAGGTGTAGCAGGGTGTTGGTTTTGTTGTAGCACCCATCTTTCCTCATCTTGGGCTCTATCTTCGTCACCAACCACATTTACTAATACGGCTTCCGTTGGAGGAGCAACCATTACAGATGTTGCCGAAGGAACAACAGATTCAGGTTCCGTTGAAGGGACAATGGGTATGGCAGTTGCTGGCAGTATAGGTGCAATTGACTTTGACGAGGATGCTGATGATGATGAAGTTGATGAAATTGATGAAGACGATGATGAAGATGATGATGAAGTTGCTGACGAAGATGATGATGAAGTTGATGAAGACGATGATGAAGATGAAGTTGATGAAATTGATGAAGACGATGATGCCGAGGCCTTGTGTTGCCCACTCATAGTTTCCTCAAGATCTTGATTAAGTATAGTCAATATATTGGAAATAGGATTTGATAGACTTACCGGGAAATGCGAATCAGGGTTGCTGTTTTCCGGGTTAGATCCTGTGGGATTTTGGGTCGAGATTACCTTTCCATCATCTGTTGGTGTGGTTGTTAGGTCTTCAGTCTCAAGCACTCTTTCCTGGATCACCAGACACGTGGGGTTGCTAATGTGTGGAATTGCATCTAATTGTAGTGATAAACCTCCAAAAGACACAATAGTTTTAAACGCTCGTAACATATTTAGCCCGATGACAATGTCCTCGATGGCTGCTGGCATTATTAGAAAATCGGTCCACTTTACCTCATGACCACTTTTAACTCGACACTTCAAGGCGCTACGTATTATGGTAGTTGACCCATCTGCAAGTACTACTTCTAGATTCTTCGGAAACCGTGGGTAAGCTGAAAATGCCGTTTTTGCCAATTCTTCGCTAATGTAATTGCTTGTGGCACCCGTATCAATAGTCGATATGAAGGTTGCCTCACCAAATTTTACGTTGGACCCAAGTTTGTTGTCGTCACTCCATAGATTTGTTACCTCCAATGGCGTTTGCTGCGGTAGTGATGGTATTGTGTTTTCTTGCATGGCATACTGATAATTTGGCTGACTTTCACTACATATATTAAAGGAGTCTGGAAAACGGTTGGCAATCATTCTATGTTGTTCATTACGAATATTTGGTGGGTTGTTCATGTTTGGAATACTTTCCAAATCATCAGCTAAAGCTAGCAGTTCTGATAAATTTGTAAAGTCCCTTCTATGAATATACCATAAGTAGTTGGGGTGTGCATTCCGATAGATCCTTTCTAACTTCTGGGCTTCTGTCATATCGGAGTGCCTCATTAAACTTTGTAATGCTAGTACGTAATCCTTGAAAGTTTCTCGTGGTCGTTGACATCGTCTTCTTATATCATCTTCCAATTTTTCAAAATATCGTGCTGCTAAGAAAAATTTTATGAAGTCTTCTTTAAACGCTTCCCACGAGTTCCACTGTTGGTTATTATTTCGGAACCAGATGAGAGCTCGGTCTTTACAAAGTTCTGGCATAGTATTTGGTAACAAATCTTTATTTACGTTGTACATTTTTGACATTTCTTCTACACGTTCGATGAAAAGTAGTGGGTCTTTTCCTCCATCATACCGAATACCCCACTTCCGTACCAGGTCAATTACGTTTAAGAGTGTGGTATCTTGTCTAGCTGGTACAGGCACGACTATATCTGCACTATGCCCTGTATTTGAAGCTGGATTGTTTTCGTTGGTCTCAGTTTTCACTGGACTTTTATTCCCGGTGTGGGTTTTTACCTTGGAAACTTTTGCTATTGATAGTGTGGAGGCTGATTCATACTTTTCCTGTAACTCTAATAAGCGTTTCGTTCGTTCTGGAGTGTGTTCACCATCTAGAAATTGGGCCATCTGTTTCCTCATTTCTTCAACACCGCCTGTGGGCTTAACCTGGAATTCACTGAGACAGGCCACCAAGTCTTCTTTTCGAAGGGAATATGCCCAGGATACTCTCAACATTTTCACTAATTTATTATTATTTTATTTTGCTTGTAATATGTAAAATTTTTTTTCACAACTGTCTTTTTTTGGATTTTTAATGTTTCGTTTTTTTTTTTGTTTATTTTTTTCTTTCGCGTTTACTGTTTCTATTCTCCCGTAGTTTCTAACGATTTTGCGATTTTATATAATTTTTTACACCGGGTTATTTTATATAATACCAATGTTTTTTTTTCAGTTTTTTTTTCAATGTTTTTTTTTAATGTTTTTTTTCAATGTTTTTTTTTTCAATGTTTTTTTTTTTTTTTATGTCCCTGCTCGGGCGCCACTGTAACGACGTGTTTTCACTTGGGCCGGGGTATGCTCAACCGTGCCCAGGGTTCGTTAACAGAAAATTTGTTTTTGTTCGGGATGGATAAAAAAAACGAGGTTTTGTTCTTTTAAACGTTATAAAGTTTACAATTCTTTATTAGATCATTTAATTATGACACAATTTCCTTTTTGTTTTACACGAGTATACGACACGGCGTTGACAATATAATTTACACATCGACGAATCACGAAATATGACATACAACCATCCTAACAAATTTTAGCGGCATACAACCACTCTAACAATTTTAGGGCACACGACCACTCTCTAAATTTGGCATACAACCAACCTAACAAATTTTAGCGGCATACAACCACTCTAACAATTTTAGGGCACACGACCACTCTCTAAATTTGGCATACAACCAACCTAACAAATTTTAGCGGCATACAACCACTCTAACCACTACGACCTACTTTGGCAAGACCACCAACCTGACTGACTGCTTTTCTGTTTTCGTTTCTTATTTATACCTAATGAACGATCACTGACAAGCACAAAACACAAACATACACATTACATTTATTGCCTGTTAGACACATCTGTTGTCAATATCAACAGCTGTGTCACTTCAGAGTTGTAGTTAACAACACAGGGTTGGTATCGATATGCATCTGGTTAACAACAGATGGCTCTAATGTTATTGGTATTAATGGACAATAAACTTAGACGAAACATTTTCAATAACAAAACAAACATAATTTAATAGACAATAATAATAATAGCAAAAAAATAAACAAATAATAAATGTTGGGCACAAAACGACGTAAGGACTTTGTGCCTCACAACAGAAAACATAAAATTTAACAGAAAATATCAACTCCTACTGAATGTATGTTAATTTTTATAGATTGTTTTTTGAATGACTGATTCAAATAGTTAAAAATTATATTTTGAATTTCAATTGATTCTTTATTTAAAAACAAACTCTAAGTATTACTTTTTAAATAAAATTCAGTCAAAAACGGAAAATATATTGTGAGTGCAGGTGGTAGAGATAGTAAAAAGATCAGATGAAGTGAAATGATTTTGCACCGGTTAAGAAAACCTAAACACTGGAATGTTTCTTTCGACATCCTGTGTACAGATGGCGAACCCCACGGTTCGGCTATGGCCCAACAGACAACATTGGGTCTTGCGTATATTAATATCGACTCTATTCTCACGATCCCATTCAGAAATTGTCGCAAGCTTTATATTGAGTGTGTCTTTCATACAGAGAGAAACCAGATTCATCGTGACCATTGAATTTATTGTCAACTGAATATTTTGTCGCACACAAATGCATTCCTTATACAATTGAAATACAGTGACTCAAACAATTGACAACATGTTTCAATAAAGAGAGTTTGAGTCACTTTAAAAACAAAACTACTCATCAGAATTTACTGCCTATGTTTTGTTGTTTTGTTAGCAATGCAATAAGTCTAAGTTCAACGGGATCAGTGGTACCGTTATCATTTTGTAACAAAATAAGTAAAAACCAGTAAGAGCGGGTAAATTCGGCTATGCCGAATCTTATATACCCTTCACCATGGTTGGGAAAAAACTGTTTATATATATGGACATATATGGAATGGACAGATTTATATACGGACGCCTTTAAGAGGAAATTAACCATTTAGTTTGGTGATAAAACTTGGACTCGGGAAGATTTATGGTTCCAGAAAATAGGTATTTAAAATAAATTTATGTTTTGGGCATAACTTTTTTGTATCTTAACCGATATTTCCGAGTTTTTCAGCAAATATGTTATACTAAAGATTTTCGATCTTTTGCTATAGGTCATATTACAGCTCTAGTGTTTGTTGTTTGTGTATAAAAGGTGAAGAGGTGAAAGAAAAGAATTTCAACAAATCGTTAAAAGAAATCACTAGAACTGCATGTGTTTTATTTCTACAAAAACGTTTGATTTAGCTGGCAAATTTGCATTTGGGATTTTATTTCGCTTTTTTATTAAAAATATTTTTAATTTCTTTAGCTTAATTTTAAAAATTTGAAGGAAAATAGTTTATAATTTTTTTTTTTATAAATTATTATAAGTTATGACCTAAAATAGTTGCACTCAAAGGGAAATTATGTATAAAATTTTCTTAATATGTGAGAAATAAAATGGTTTAAAAATCTTTTTATAAATTCTTTTAAATCGGAGCAAAAAAATAGAAATAAAACCGTTTGTATTTTGTTTGTATCAGAGGGGTTTTATAAAAACTCTGATGTTTTTAGCCTATTTATGGATTATTTAATTATTAATATAAAATTTTATTTAAATTAATTATTAAATGTTAAAAAAAACAAAAATAAACTAAAAAAAAAATCTTAAGAAAATAAAAAAAAAATGTACAAAAAAAAAGTGAATTGACCGGGATTCGAACCCGCGACCCTTCCACCTGTTGTGAGGGGTATAAAAACGTTTATATTTTGTTTCTATCAGAGGGTTTTTATAAAAATCTTGATGTTTTTAGCCTATTTATGGATTATTTAATTATTAATATAAAATTTTATATAAATTAATTATTAAATGTTAAAAAAAACAAAAAAAAAAGTCTTAAGAAAATAATAAAAAAAAATGTTCAAAAAAAAGTGAATTGACCGGGATTCGAACCCGCCGCCTTAGAGAAAAAAAATATTTATGACATAGCGTCTAGACAACTGAGCTATTGAAGCTCATACAAAATCATCGTCAATAGAGGTACATATATAAAAGCCTTCGTTCATTAGAGATTTGTTTAGTTTTTATTTAAATGACAAATCTTTGTATGTGTGTTGTTTGTGTATAATAGGTGGATTTGAAAGAAAAGAATTTTAACACATGGATGTGTTTGTTATGCGTAAAATTCTACATACATATTAAACAAAGGGATTTTACCGAAAAAATTAGAGGTAGTCCTGGTTTTTTGCTAATATCTCAGCCATTTATTAACCGATCTGTCTGATTTTTAATAGCAAACAGAAATGGATCACATGTAACAGAAATAAAAAACAATCAAGTCCTCATCATGTCTGGGTTCTTCGGAAAACCCATTTCAACACACAGACGGACATCGTTAAATCAACTTCGCTCTTCATAAGGACCCAGAATATATATACTTATAGGGTCTAAGATCAATATTGTAGAAATTGCAAACGGAATGACAAACTTATATATACCCTTCCACCTGTGGTGAAGGGTGTAACAATGCATGTGGTCAATTATTTGTGTACAAAAAGTTATAACGATAACATCAAATAAATTATTGTAAAAATCAGTGATTGAAATTTTTTGAATTGAAAGTGAATATTTTTCATCGGGTAAGTTCATAACGCATATTTTTAAAATTATTAATAATGATTAATTTATTTTTTACTAGTGTTAAAATACAAAAAATGGTTCGTCCATTAAGTAAAGAGGTCGTTCGCCAGATTTATCAGGTCTTACAGGAAGGTAAAAGCTGTCGTGCAATATCAGCAGCCCTGGAAGTGAGCAAGAGTGTGGCAATCAAACCTCGCAAAAATATGGCTTCACCTCCTCCAATTTGTCGCAGCGGGCGCAAAAAATTTTGAGTATGGATCACGAACGGCGGATTCTTAGAGATCTCCGCACGCAAAAAGCGGAAATTGCTGTCCAAATTCATGGGAATCTGGTAGTGTATGACGGAATCAACCTCTCAGTGGAAACATTCAGGAATATTTTGCATGCGGCTGGCCTCAAAAGGGCACGTTAAAATCAAAAAACCGTTGCTAACGCAAAGACATAAAAAGCTACGGTTGAAGTTCGCTCGTGCTCATGCCAATTGGACTGCGGTGGATTGGGAGAAGGTCATATTTTCGGACTAGTACAAAATTAATCGGTTGGGATCAGATGGCGGGTGTGGACAAGGCGCAAACCTGGTAGTGCTTTGGAGGCTCGTTATGTGAAGCCGACATAAAAGTTTGGTGGCGGTAATGTTATGATATGGAGCTGCATGATGGCAGGGGGTGTTGGAACAATGCAACGTATAGTTGGCAAGATGAATGCCAGCTATTATGTTGACATTTTGTCAAGAAACCTCCCTGCTATATGCGAAAAATTTAACAAACAAACCCAGGACATTGTATTTCAACATGACAATGATCCAAAACACACCGCCAAAATGACACCAAAATGGTTTTTGACAGTGGATTCAAAGTACTGCCATGGCCACCCCAGTCTACTTATCTCAATCCGATTGAACACCTCTGGGGCGAACTAAAAAGAGAGTGTTGGAACCCCAACAAGTATTGAAGCGTTGTGGGCGCAGGTCGACGCAGCATGAGGAAGGATTCCAGCAAGCTGTTGTAAAAACTTAGTGGACAGTATGCCAAGAAATTTGGAAGCTGTTCTTGCAGCCAATGGTGGCTACACTAAATATTAACAGTCATTTTTATTTTCTTATTGTTTTAATAAACACAAATAATTGACCACATGCATTTTTTTACTTATTTTGTAACAAAATGATAACGGTACCACTGATCCCGTTGAACTTATGCTCATTGCATTGCTAACAAAACGTAAGCAGCAAAAATCAGCAAATTCCGTTGAGTAGTTTTGTTTTTACAGTAACTCAAACTCTCTTTATTGAAACATATGGTCAATTGTTTGAGTCACTGTATATGGTTTCAACTTAATTTCTGTTGGAAAGGGTTTTGCAATTGGCGCGTGTAGATGTTGGCGGCCTATGACTAACATGTCGTTTTGGTGGCGTCTTTTTAACCTGTTGTTTATTATTCAGTTACTGATGCCAAAGCACCATGACAAGCAGCACGATTGAGCAGCACGTCCAAATGATAAAACTTTATTACTAAAATGAGTGTTCGTTAATGCAAATTTTGCCCTTCACAGTGGACTCTCCACCGTTTGGTTGCCAAATTCGAGACCAGGTCGGTAAACAATAAGCCAACACTCATACGCCAAACAAACGCCAGTTCGGCCGAGAACATCGCCGCCGCGATCCATGGAGGCACACTTCCTTTATTTATTTAGTTAAGATAGTTTCTAGATTAGTTATACAGGAAACCGTTTAAGCCGTAAAGGCAAAATCCAACGATTTGATCTGGCGTTCGGAAGTCCAATTATTCATCCCTGGATTTAAGGAATGTGTCTGCCTTAAAGCGTTTATTTAGATGCAGAGGAATTTTGAGGGCACAACTACGGTGAAGCACTGAATAGGTTCCTTGGCAATTTCCTTAAAAAGTACGTCTCTCGTGTGACCTAATCCTAAAAGGATCACGTGGTTAACCTTAATTGGGCGGAATTATACCACACTCGAGAGACGAAGACAGTAGATTTATTTGAAAAACTAATATTTGTAATTTAGTAAATCCCAAAGTCCTATTAGTTATAGTTAGCCACATAGTTCAAATAATTAGCCTTGTTGTTATTAAATATATAAACAAAAATAAATAAATTAGCTAAATAGTTATCTGGTATATAATACCCTATTTAGTACCTATAAGGTATATATATGTTGTTACCTTACAGGAAATGATAAATACATAAATAAGAGAGAAAAAAAATACATTAAAAAAATAATAATATTAATAAAACAAAAAAGCAGGACTGTTGTAGAGTTTAAAGACATTTTGACTCAAATTTAACTTTACCTTTTTTTTCGATTTGGATGCACCAAATTTTGGCAAAAATTACTTCCTTGATGTGTGACCAAAATTATTTTAAATAGATTTTACATTAATTTTCAAGTTAATTTTAAGATCACAGACTTAAACAAAAAATCAATTATTTTAAAACCACGTTTCTACAAAAAAAAATCTTCACACTGTATTTTTAATAACTATGTAAATTCACTGTATTCTTTACGCAGCACAAGTTTAAAAGACAGGCTTTATTGAAATTACTTCGCATTAAACCTCCGTTTTCGTTTATTCCTTTTTTTTTTTGATCATGATATAAGGAGAAAATGTAATATAAAAGCTCTAATAAAAAAAAATAAAGTAACTCACTCACTCAATCACCATATCAAAAAGTATACGTAAAATATACACAATGTACGGTATCAATACAAAGAAAATATGTAAAAAAATTCTGGAAGACAGTGTAACAGAAAACTTTAAAAATATGACAAGTGATGGACCCAAAAGTCCTTGATAGGTTTACTAATATTTAATTGTTTGAAAAGAAAAGTATTTAAATAATAAGCTTTTTAAAATTAATTTCATTAATAGTTTGCAAAACAAAGTCATGGCAAAAAAATTAAATTCGAAAAAAATATTGAACATTACAAAACAGGTTGTGTTGAATTGTTACTAACAATGAGACAAAAGCTGAAATCAACAGCGTATGTCTTTCGCATGAAATTTCCCGAGATTTTTACGAGACATATCTTTTAATTCATAATAACACGAACCGTGTTTAGCAATAATTTTAGCCTTGTAAAATTGATTAGCAAGTTTAGTATTGAAATGATCGATGACCTTCGACTGTGCAAAGTTCCTCTTAACACAATCTATTCGATATCAAAATTTGAAGGACGGGCACGCAGGTTATACGTTTTAGTGTTCCTCTCATACGATTTCCTAATATTTTCCTGAGCTTTTTGCCTAATTAATTCGAGTTTTTCATCAACTTTTAAATTTGTATGTGGATCTTCTAATAAATTTAGTTTTCGTAAAAGGTGATATGATTTTCTGTTCATCAACATGTTCTGCCCAAACAAAAGAAAATATGGTGAAAAACCTGTACTAACATGAACCGAAATTCTTAATGCGCAACTAATCGAGGATAGTTTTCATCCCAATCCTTCTGTGAAGGTTTAACATATGCCCTAACTGCAGCCAAAACATAGCGATTTACCCGTTCACTAGCGTTAGCTTGTGGGGAATAAATTGCAGTTAAATTATGAAAAAAAAGAAATGCTTTCAAAAAGGATGTGTTATTTATTCGGTCCGTGAATTTATTATAATATCGGCTTATTAGTGTTTAAAAAAAATATAAAAAAACAATAATATAATTATTATAAAAAAACAAATAAACCGTGTTCAATTTAAAATTTAAATAAAAAAAAACATATATAAAAAACCCTTAACAAACAGGGATTTGTCTTGTTTTGTTTATTTTTTTTCTTTTCTTTTATATAAAGAAAAGAGCATATGAGCTCTATAATTCAAGAGGAGAGAAGGCTCAGTGCAAATGGCAGAAATGCCTACTTTTTTCTAAAGGGAGATAACATCAATGTTAATAAAAACATTAGTGATCCCAACTACAACAAAAATTATTTAACCGCTAAAACAATTGAGAGATCCCGTTCATGTTCTCCTTTACTCTCATGTGAAAAAATTAAAACCAATGTGCCAACAAAAACTACGTACAGTTTAGAATATAACACAAAGGAACATGAAAATATAAAAGTACCAACAAATACAGTGCCTAGTTTAACAACAACACACAAAACACTGTCTGCTTTGACTTTACCAAAACCTACAGCTACAACATCAACAAATAGTGAGATTATTAAAACACCAACAACATTTCTCAACCTAATATCTTAAAACAGCCCCAAAGTATGCTTCAGTTTCCGTCAGTAAGTAGTTTAACTATTAACCCCTCAACTGGCGTAATACCCAATGTTAACCTGCCAGTCATCATTACCAAACCACTGGTACAGACTGGATTAGACAGGTATGTTAAAATAGTTAAGAGGAAAAGAAGCCCCAAATCGGCTAAAACAGCTCCCTATCCTAAGCTTAGTAGAGGTGAAATAAATGTCACTCAATCCCAAAACCGTTTTGCCATACTGGAAGCGAAGATAATGATGCCCCGGTGATACTTAAACCACAAAGACCTCCCCCTATCTATCTAAGAGAGCAAAATTCAAATGAATTTGTTAAAACCCTAGTCAGCCTTATTGGGGAAAACTCTTTTTACATTGTGCTAAATTTAAATTTGTTGAAACTAAAATTCAAGTTCAATGTGAATCCAATTTCAGACAATTAGTATCAGTTAAAGAGCAGCAAAGGTCTTCAGATAGTGATTAAGGGTATTGAATCATACAATGACCCCAAAGAAGGCACTCGAAATCGACGGCCTTAAAGTTAAGTGCGTTGTTAATATTAGAAACCGGGATAAGCTCCCCCAACCCCTTTTCCGAGTTGAATTAGAGCCTGGCGATATCGAATTGAAGAAAAATGAAGCACACCCTATTTATCAACTTAGGTACTTGCTACACTATAGAGTTACAGTCGAAGCACCACATAAGCGACGAGGACCTGCCCAGTGTACGAACTGCCAGGAGTATGGTCACACTAGGTCTTATTGTAGTTTGCGTAGTTTGCGGTGAGCTGCATAGCACAGCTGACTGCACCAAACCAAAGACAGTAAATACTGAAAAGAAATGTAGCAATTGCGGTAACCCCCATACTGCTCCACATTCTCAATCTGAACCCCAGATACAAAATTTAAGCAGACTTAAAGCATCCATTGAATCCCTGGTTCAAACTGTTACTATCTTTACAAACTCAATGAGTAATATGATGCAAGAGATGATGAGAAATCAGTCTAACTTGATGCAAGCTTTGTTAACTAAACCATGAACAGTTCGAAAATATGTTACTGGAATGCTAACGGCATATGCCAACATAAAGAAGAGCTCGAGTATTTTCTCAGAAATCAGCAAATTGACGTAATGCTTATTTCTGAGACCCATTTAACCCTGAGAAGTTCATTTTCAATTCGCGGATACACAATGTATGATACTAAGGACCCAAGAGGCAGGTCATGTGGAGGATCAGCTATTCTCATTAAATCTAGATTAAAACATTTGCTTATGTGTGATCTTTGCGAAAATTATCTTCAGGCCACTAC
This sequence comes from Eustalomyia histrio, assembly GCA_949748255.1. Taxonomy (NCBI): domain Eukaryota; kingdom Metazoa; phylum Arthropoda; class Insecta; order Diptera; family Anthomyiidae; genus Eustalomyia; species Eustalomyia histrio. Next base: position 183,508,267 of record OX456523.1, on the reverse strand, counting down.
TATATGCTTAGAAGAATTCGATAAGGACTTAGTGATTTCGTCAATTTATATAACGGAGGATCAGTACACAGGCTTTTTCGAATCATTAGGACCGCGTTTTCTGGCAGCTGGAGACTATAATGCCAAGTATACATTGTGGGGGTCACGGCTTGTTACCCCTAAGGGCCGTGTTTTGTTTAATATAATTTCTAAACTGGGTATGAATGTGATCTCTAGTGGAGAACCCACGTACTGACCAACAGATCGTCGGAAAATAACCGATCTGATAGACTTTGGAATAACAATGTCTATTGCAATAGAATTTCTCCATGTAGAACCATTATTGGATCTCTCATCTGATCAAACACCTACAGTTGTTAGTATTTTAAACCCCCGAGGAATTGTACCCCCCTGTCAGTGACTTAGCACTGACAGGCAAAACAACAGATTGGTTGAAGTATAAAGAATTCATCAGTACACATTGCTCGGAAAACATACCGCTAAGAACACCGGAAGATATCGACCTCTCGATCCAAAATTTTGAACTACATCTCAAACTTGCTGCTCAACTTGCTACCAAACCCCCCCCCCCCACACAACAGACAAAATATTATTTTGTCTGCCGATGTCGAACGACTCTTAAATGAAAAAAGAAGAGCTCGAAGAGAGTGGCAACAGCACAGATCTCCTCAACTTAAGGAACGGTTGAAAGAATGCACTAAAAAATTAAGAAAGCTACTTGAACATAAGAGAACTGCTTCATTAAACAGATATCTTGAACATTTAGATCCAACATCAAGAACTGATTACTCATTATGGCGTGCAACGAAAAATTTAAAAAGACCTGTCTTATGTAAGGCTCCTTTGAGAAAATCAGACGGAGGTTGGGCTAGAAATGATACTGAAAAAGGAGATCTGTTTGTAGAACATTTAAGAAAAGTATTCACGCCAAATATACCAAGTTCTGTAACAGAGTTGCCACCGATTTTAGCCAAGCACCGAGCAGCTACCCGATTGACGTTTGAGATGAGAGAGTTCGAAAAGGCTATTTTTGAACTAAACCCCAAAAAAGCTCCTAGTATCGATGGAATCGGTAACAAGATGCTCTTGGAGTTACCCCGTATAGCATTAAGGATAATTTTCTTCATTTTTAATGCTATTATACGCCTTGAATACTATCCCCCAGAATGGAAAGTTTCACTCGTTAAAATAATACCCAAGCCAGGCAAAGATCACACAAAAGTGGAATCGTATAGGCCTATTAGCCTATTATCCAATTTGTCAAAGCTGTTCGAGAAAATCCTAATGGAAAAGATAACTGTTTATGTGGAACAAAACAACTGTATTCCAGCACACCAATTTGGTTTTAGGAGAAAACACAGTACCATTGAGCAAGCCCACAGGCTAGTTACTGTTGTCAGAAAAACGTTCGAGGAGAAAAAAAACTGCTCTGCCCTTTTTATCGATGTTTCACAGGCTTTCGATAAGGTTTGGCATGAAGGTCTACTGTTTAAAATAAAACTTTTGTTACCAACAAATATTCACAAGCTACTCGAAAGCTATATAACAAATCGAAAATTCACTCTCGCTGAAAAAAGTTTTGTCAGCTCTCCTCAAGATATACAAGCCGGAGTTCCACAAGGTAGCATTTTGGGTCCTCTGTTATATATCATTTATACTTCAGACATGCCATTAGATATAAATACCCACACATCGACTTTCACTAACGATACTGCAATCTTAAGCGTCAACGATGACTCAAAAATAGCGTCTAGAATGTTACAGACTCACATTTCACAATTGGTTGGATAAGTGTAAAATTAAGGTGAATCAACAGAAATGTATCCACATTACTTTTACACTGAGAAAAGAGACGTGTCCACCCATTGAAAATAATAATCTGAATATATCCCAACACACATGTGTGAAATATCTCGGTATTCACCTTGACCGTCGACTCACGTGGAAAAATCATATAGATGCGAAAATAACTCAGATGAGGCTAAAAACTGCTCAACTCGCTTGGCTTACTGGCAAAAACTCTAAACTAGGCCTGGACTGCAAATTACTCATTTACAATATGATCATGAAACCCATATGGTGGGGTACTGCCTCTGCGTCCAATATAGGAATAATTCAGAGAATGCAAAATAAATGCTTAAGGACGATCACGAACGCACCCTGGTATGTTAGGAATTACAACATGCATAAAGATCTGAATGTACCCCTGGTCAAAGATGAAATTATTAGACACTGTCAACGCTATTTAACAAAACTGGAAACACATCCCAACATACTAGCCCGTAACTTACCTAACAATCACGGCCACCAGCGTCTTAGAAGGAGGGACACTGCGGATCTGGTCCGCTAATAATAAGGAGAAATAATGGTCTCAGTTAAACCACATAACATCAGTCTGGTACTGGCTGGACTTAATAATTAATATTTAGTTTTAAGATTTGGATAATTATTGTTAGTTCACAGTTTTTAAAAGTGAAGATAAATATGAAATATGGAAAAAAAATATTAAAAATACCATAAGAATCTGAGCTTTGTTTAAGCAAATTTGACTTGAATTGAACTCCATTGTCAGTGGTAATGGATTCGGGAACTCCGAATATATGAAAAATTCGTTTCTCCAAAAATTCGACAATAACATTAGCAGTAAACTTTTTAATTGGTTCGAGAAAATGAAATTTGACAAGTGGTCTAAAACTATTATTATACCAACATTTCCGGAAGATGACCTAGGATATGGACCTAATAAATCTAAATATTGGTGGTCTTAAAATTTTGTTGGTGGCTTACACACTTCGCAAGATAAACCATATTCTGAAACTTGTTTTGCCATTTTAGGCCAAAAGAGAAATGTTTTTATACGACGTAAAGTATTTTCTATTCCTCCATGAGCACAAAGTGGGTGATCATGAGATCTTTTTATCAAATCATTTGTCAATGAGTTTGGAACTCAAAGCTTCCAAGACAATTGTTCTTGTATTTCATCACCAGATGCATGTTCGACACGTTTATATATTAAACCGTCCTCATTTTTAATATCAGGCAAACATTTAAGTTTAGATTGAAATTTTTCCATAAGAGAAAAATATTCCGGTGATTTAAATTCTTTTGATTCTAAGTCTATCTCAACCGAATGGTTTATTTCTGTTAGAATTAAACAATCTGGCATTCTCTTTTAAATAAAGTTCTAATTGCATTTTTAGATTGTCATATTGGTATGTTTGACTTTTGACATTATAAGTCACTTCCGGTTTGACAATTGCAATGTGCATATTAATAAAAGTCTAGAAACGTCGAATTATTCCTAACAACTGGCGACGATGGACGAGGAAACGTTAGCAAAAGTTTTGAAATCTTTTCAAGATTCAAACCAACAATTTCTGCAGCAATCCCTTGAAAATAATTTGGCTGTAATACAGCGTGTGTTGGGTAGAGAAAATACAAACACGGTACCCATGTTTAGAGCCTTTGATAAGCGTGTGGAAAAGTGGGCAACGTATATAAAACAAATTGAACAGCATTTTGTGGCAAATGCTGTTACCAAAGGTGAGGTAAAACGAGCATGTCTTTTGTCCTGGGTGGGGACAGAAACGTTTGAGTTGCTTCAAAAAATTTGTATTGGTAATGTAAGTGAAAAATCCTTTTATGATCTGGTGTCGTTGTTGAATACTCACTACGTAGAAAGAGTACATGTACTTGCTGCTAGATTTAAATTCTATTCAATTAGAATGAAACCTAACCAATCCTATGCAGAGTGGGTTGCGAAGTTGAGGGGAGCAGCAAAAGAATGCGTATTTCAATGTCCGAAAGACGGTTGCAACGAATCGTTGGTTGATATAAACATTAGGGACATGATCATAATTCACACGCCAGATGAAAAGGTACGTAGTGCAGCACTGCAAAAAGAAAATTCGACTCTAGACGAAGTACTTAAAATAGCAACAATTTACGAATCAACGGTAAAAACGTGTTTAGAATTGAAGAGGGAGGACAATACCAGCGAAGTTAATGCAGTTAACCAATCCCGCAGTAAATTTTATCGAAGGAAAGAGAAAAATCATAGTAAGTCGGAATATGAGAATGGAAAATATTTCAAGTCATGCCCGGGATGTGGTAACAAACATCAACGTAAAGATTGTTACCATTACAAAAACAAAACGAAGTGTCGTAAATGCTCAAAAGGTGGCCATATCGCCGCAGTTTGCCAAAGACCGCAAGCAGAGTTAAAAAAAGTTCAAGAAGAAGAAAAAATCAATGTCGTATATGAGGATTTTAAAAGTACGTCATTTGAGACTATTGTCTCAATTGAAATTGTCAGTGAGTCGTCAGAAGCCGGTGTATTGAATACATTGACAGGTGGCGATAACGTAAAGAAAATCCTAGTTGACCTCCAAGTAAACAAACAGAGGTGTACCTTCCAAGTCGACACAGGGGCCACGTGCTCTCTTATAGGACTCGCAACTTACGAGAAGTTGGGGAAACCCAGATGTCAAAATACCGGAAATATTTTAAAGGCATATGGCGGTAACCTGTTAAAGTTAAAGGGTTCTATAGAAGTTGACGTTGTGTGGGAAAATAGGCACAAGGGGCTTTCGTTGTTGGTGGTGGACAGCGCAAAGGCAACAAATATTCTAGGCTTGGACTGGTTTGAAATTTTAAAATTTAAGTAATCGTGTTCTTCTTTTGAAAATAAACTGAATGAATGCTATTTTTCTTTTGTAGGTGAGGCATGTCGCGAAAGTTTGATCGCATCGTTAAAACATATGTCTGAAAATTTTCTTGAAATTTTTTCATCAGAGCTGGGTCTATGCAAATCGTTGAAGGCAGACATAAAATTGAAAGACAAAGCTATCCCAAAATTTCATAAGCCATATAGCTTACCATTCTCTCAATTTGAAGCCGTACCTGCGGAGTTGAAACGGCTTGAAAGTATTGGTGTTTTGAAACCAGTTACAAACAGCGAGTGGGCAGCACCGATTGTGGTAGTGAAGAAACCAAATGGAAAACTTAGAATCTGTGCTGATTTTAAGGTGACGGTAAGCCCGCAAATAGAAGTGGATAGATATCCAATCCCTCGAATAGAAGAGTTATTCCACAAATTGCAAGGGGGCAAGTTTTTCACAAAAATTGATTTGAGCGAGGCTTACTTGCAGGTAGAGTTATCCGAAACTGCAAAAAAAATTCATGGTAATAAATACTCCTTTCGGATTATATCAATTTTTACGAATGCCATTCGGTGTGTCAAGTGCCCCAGGATTGTTCCAAAGGCCGATGGAGGAAGTGATAGCAGGGGTTCCGCACAGCGCTGTATACTTGGATGACATTATAGTAACTGGGTCAACAAACGAAGAACACCTTAAAAATGTGAAAGACATTTTTGAAAGGCTGAAAGCTTACGGGTTAAAATGTAAAGAGAGTAAATGTGTATTCGCTCGGGAAAGCATAGAATACGTTGGTCATATAATTGACAGGAACGGCATCATGCCTACAGAAAAAAGAGTAGAAGCGATCAAACTCATGCCTCGACCTCAACATATACAAGAACTAGAATCTTTTATCGGTAAAATCAACTATTACAATAAATTCATTGACAAATTTTCGTCCTTGGCAGCTCCTTTAAATGAGTTAAGAAGGAAAAATGTCGTTTTTAAGTGGACTAAAAAGCAGCATAATGCGTTCACTCAACTAAAAGAAACGATTGTAAAATCAACAAAGTTGGTACATTTTGATGATAAACTTCCAATTGTGTTAGCAGTAGACGCATCGAATAAAGGTATTGGCGCTATAATTTCACATAAATACCCGGATGGTATAGAGAAGCCTGTAGCGCATGCATCGAAAACTCTAAATAGTTCACAACAACGTTACTCACAGGTTGAAAAAGAAGCCTTGGCTGTAATCTACGGCGTTAAAAAATATCATCAATATTTATATGGTAGGCGTTTTGAATTGGTAACCGATCATAAGGCATTAACGACATTGTTTCACCCGTCAAAAAGATTGCCTGTAGTTACATTACATCGGTTACAACGTTGGGCAATAGAATTATTAGCATACGATTATACTATACGGTTCAAGAAGTCAGCTGATAACGCGAATGCAGATGCTCTTTTGAGGCTACCAGCAGGTGAAGATGTTAATTTTGATGAAAAAGAGAATACTATGCTTGAAAATATAAATTCCATATATCAACTGACTATCGAATCTTTTCCACTAAACGCTGAAGTTCTTAGGAAATACACAGAAGAAGATGAAACGCTTAAGCTCGTCTGTAAATACGTACAGCATGGTTGGCCGGAAAACCTTTCGAATGCTCAAGGTAATATCGAACCATTTTTTAATCGAAAATTTGCTTTATCTTTGCAGAGTGGTGTCTTAACTCTGCAAACCGAACATTTAAGAGTGGTGGTACCCCACAGTTTACAAAAAGAAATAATCAACATTCTCCCCGATGGTCATTGGGGAAAAAGCCGTATGAAAGAAATGGCCAGACGTTATGTATGGTTCCCTGGTATTGATAAAGCAATAGAGAAAAAACACGACTCTTGTGAAATCTGTCTTGAGTCAGCAATCTATCCGAAGAAGGAATTTGCGTCGTGGGAGGCACCAACTCATCCATGGGATAGAATCCATCTGGATTTTGCAGGTCCATTTTACAATCGAATGTGGTTGATCGTAGTTGATGCTTATTCCAGATTTCCATACACAATCGAGCTGTCTGCAGCAACAACAGCATCCACTATTGCATGTCTCCAGCGTATAATTTCTATTGAAGGTCTACCGAATACCATTGTAACTGACAACGGAACGCAATTCACGTCTCATGAGTTTAAAGAATTTTGCAAATTAAACGATATTCAGCACCTTACTACTGCACCATTTCACCCAGCGTCAAATGGAATTGCTGAACGATTTGTTCGAACGTTTAAGGAATCGTTTATAAAAATTTTGAAGGAGGAGAAAAATGTTGAAAAAGCACTGTACAAATACTTAGCTACATATAGAAGCACACCAAATCCTGAGTCAGGGAAATCTCCAGCTGAGTTATTGCATGGCCGTCAACCAAAAGTAATTTTACAAGCCCTGTTTCCAAAACCAACATCATGTCGTGCATTTTCGTCAAAGTTCTCCGTAAATGACTCAGTACTAGCGCGTAACTTTTCAAAAGGATCAAGATGGCTGAAGGGCACTATAAAGAAAATTATCGGTACGAAAATGTATATCGTAGGAACAACAAAAGGTGAATTAAAAAGGCATAAAAATCAAATCCGCAAATGTTAAGAACACCAGTATTCACCAGGTCAACGTTTGTCTACAACGAATGATCGATTTGAGATTGAAGTCGAGCCAATGTTGGAAAAACCGGTTGAAGATCACATAATAACAGAACCTGATCGTAATTTGAACACTCAAACTTCAGTAGCAAATCCTGTGGCTTCAAACAACGAAATATTGTTACCAGCATTGAGACGATCAACTAGAGTGCGAAGACGTGTCCAGTTTGACCCTCGAGAATGGGTTTCGTAAAAAAAAAACTGAATTTGAAAAACCTTTATATTAAAGTTATTTTTATTATATTTTGGATTGTAAAAAAATTAAGTCTAGGGGAATGTTAGAATTAAACAATCTGGCATTCTCTTTTAAATAAAGTTCTAATTGCATTTTTAGATTGTCATATTGGTATGATTGACTTTTGACATTATAAGTCACTTCCGGTTTGACAATTGCAATGTGCATATTAATAAAAGTCTAGAAACGTCGAATTATTCATAACAATTTCATTAACCCAAAAATTTACAAAATAGGTAATGTGAATTTCATTATTATTTTCTGAATAAATACGAGATAACGAGTCTGGCACTATATTTTGACTTCCTTTTCTATGCCTAATCGTGAAGTTAAATCAATGTAGCTTTAATGCCCATCTGGCGAGTCTACCGTGCAGATCTGTCTGACACATAAGCCATTTGAGCGAAGCGTGGTCAGTAATAATCTCGAATTCGTGACCTTCGACGTAGGCACGAAACTTTTTAATGGACATGACAGCTGCAAGGCACTCTTGTTCTGAAACTGAGTAGTTTCTCCGAGCAGATGTCAATTTATGGCTCATGTAAGCTACCGGCACTTCGTCTCCCTCGTCATTTCTCTGTGCGAGTACTGCCCCCACTCCATATTGACTTGCGTCACATTGAATAGAAAACGAACGTGTAAAATCCGAGTTATGTAACACCGGTGCGGAACAAAGAGAATTTTTAAGTTCTCCAAATGAAGATTTAGCTTCGTCGGACCAGATAAATTTCTTATTTTTCTGTAACATGTCTGTTAGAGAGGATGTTACAGTCGCAAAATTACGGACAAAACGTCTATACCACCCACAAATTCCTAAAAATCTTCTTAATTGACGGACTGACGTTGGTAACGGATAATCTCGTATAGCTTGAACTTTTCCGGGTCTGTCTTAATCGTTCCATGGCCGATTATATGTCCCAAATATTTGACCTGTTTTAGCACAAATTTTCTCTTTCTTTATGGCTTCGTCTAGTCTAATTTTCTCCTTTACGCTTAAATTATGAACATTATCACTAAATTCAATTTCACTTAAACTTGGACTTTTACTTATACAAACATCATCAGAATACAAATCCCTAGCTAAACCTAAAGTTTTCACAAAATCTGCCCCTAAGTACAGGTTTTGGGTTAAATTTGGTATTATCAAAAAGTTAATAATCTTAGATTTTCCTCTTAAAGTAACATAACTAACACAACCAACGGAGGAATGCGCATTCCCATCAGCAGTTTTCAAAGCTATTCTAAATTTCCGATAAGGGTGTTTATTTTCCTTTAAAAACCTTTTAGCGTAATCAGATGCCAAACAAGACACTGTCGCACCAGTATCTATCATACCAACAACGTTTTCATCAAATAATCGAACTGTGGAAAAAGGTCTAATATCAAAATCATTTTTATCAGAAATAATAGCGGAACAAAGAGTTTTTTACTTTTCAAAACATTCTTCCGAAATTCTCTTAGTCTTCTAGTTGATCTTTTCACTTTTCTAACCGTAGTTGCTGTATTTATTTCCTCATTAAAAATTCTCAATTTCACTTAATTATACTCTTTCAATCTTACGTGGTATGGCTTTAAATACTTAGCCACAACATTTATTTTTGAACAACTATTTTTAAAATTTGGTTTGCAAAGATGATCTACTGGATCGGTTTGACATTCAACAGATTTTAGAATTGAGTCGCTTTGGACTGAAATTGCCGCTTTGGCCGGTTGCTTTGGTAGTTTTTTGGAAACTTATTACACTTCGTACAAGTTGGTTTGTAAACATTGGGAGTACCACATCCATAACAAAAAATTGTTCGCTCACCCAAACATTCTTCGAATCTATGACCTATTTCAGAGCAATTCCAACAAACAAGGTCCTTTATTTCCTCTATAGCGACACTTTCATCCTCTTCTAATTTTTCCGTGTCTATTTCTGAAACTAGTTTACGGGGTATAAAAGTTCTATTCGACCTATATTTGTTTAATTTTTGATGTTTGATGTTTTCTAACGAAATTTCTTAATTCCGAAATCGAACTAATTCGGAAATGCAAAATCTCTTTGCGAACTTCAGGACGTAGATTACGTTTTAAAATTTCGATTAAATCAGCACTATCAACAGGAGTTTTCAACCTATCTGATATCTGCAAAACAGCATCATAAAAAATATCAAAGTTTTCTCCTAATTTTTGTTTTCTACTTCTGATCTGTTCCCTTAAATCGAAATCTGTTCTACTATCTCTAAATTGTTTCCTTAATTCATTACACAGAATTCCCCATGTGACTCTATTGGTATTACTGTGAAAACGCCAATACCAGTAAAGCGCTTTACCAGTAAATAACAAGTGTACATGATTGCATAAAGTGTCGAAATCTCCACTTTGAACCGTAAGAGCACGTATGCGATAAATAAAATTATCTACTGATAAGCCTCCCTCATCCTGGTCAGTAAATTTTAAATGCCAACCTGATATTATAGAAGATGTTAAGAAGATGTTAAGTCTTGTAATGAAATTTTTAAATTTTTTTCAAGTGAACAATTAAGATCCGAACTTCACATTCACTAGGATAGCTTATCCTAAATGTTTCAGTATATGTCGTAAAAACCGAGCAACTTATATTGTACCGTTCGCACTTATCGCACAACAACTCGAGTTAAACTTATGCCAACATATAATATAACGTTAAGTGGCGGTCAAATTGGTAGTAGATCAGAATCCTAAAGTTCGGTTCGTGGATCTTGGGTAGGCGGGACCCGTCTTAGCGCTAGCTTCAGTGGGTGGGGAGGTTCTTGACCCAGATCACACAAACTGTTCATTACCCAGCAAAAAAAAAAGTAGCAAAAAAAGAGAAAAAGAAGCAGTGATTTTGATTCCGGTGTTGTTAAAATTTGGATCGGAACCAATGATTTTTACATAGGGGTGTCATAGGGTGGAAGTTTTATTTTATGATCCTTTTTCATTGCATCTAAAGCCCTCTTTATGGTTTAGTGAAAAATTAAATCTTTTGTTCTTCCCAAATAAATTTTGAATTTGTAATTTAGATTTCTACAGGACATCAGTAATCGAGCCTTAGCCTCAAGTTCACAATCTCCCGTTAGCTTCTACCTGGGATTTTAACTGACACATTTGTTGTTGTTTCCTATACAAACTTTGAGTTTTACTGTTCGTTAAATTTTAGCGGGAAATTCAGCAATCGGGCCTTATTTATCCCCATTCGAAATGCTTGCAACTTTTACTACAATAAATTTTTACTTTTTGTAGCGTCATATATTTGAAAAGTGTTTAATTTCATTAAAAATCACATTTTTATAAATTGTGAAAAAGAACTTCCTTAGAAGAGAAAAATCAGAACTAAACGATACTTTAGAATCAATGAAAAATTAATTCCTTAAGAATCACTTCCATTTATTTTTGCTGGGTAACGAGTGAATATATTACAGAGTCCCTTAAGAGTGGTTGCTAAAAAAAATGGAATATGGACCGGAAAAATTATCTATGGATCCCCTAAAGAAAAATGGGATATAAGCAGGGCCTATATACACAGAAATTTGATGAAGTCTAAAAGTAGGTATTTCCTGGGAAAATTCAGAGGATAACGATGGAACATCGTCGAGTTCTCAACCCTCCCTGACCTTTGTCCTTATATGACCCAAAAATAACAAAGGATTCTACCTCGACAGGGCTTACTTAACCTCTAGGAAGGTCTACAGTTCAAAATTATACGCACATATTGAAAGATTCAGTTTCAATAAAAAACAGTTCATTTATTTAACATTTTGCTTTTGGTAATATTTTATAATTTGGCTTAACTCTCACTACAATTCTTATTTTCCCACCAATTGGGCGTATAAATAAAAAATATAACTAAGATTTAAAATCTAATGGTAGATCTAATGCTATGAATACTAAGTTTAAGTAGCCAGTTAGAGATCAACTCTAACTACCGTCAACACAATTTCCAGATTTACATTTTCATGAACATAACTTTGGATAACTTTACATGGATTTAGCATAATAAATGTTTAAAATTGGCATAGTATTTTAATGTTGTTATTTGTCTAGAAATCGAAAGCCGAATAAAAAAAATTATATTATACGATTAATCGTTAGAGTGCACATATTTTAAAGGTTTATAAAATGTTAATTGTTTAGCTATTATGTTACTTTATACTTTAAAAGTTGATTTCATTCTATGACGTTAGTTGTCGAAAAAAACTTTTAAATAAATAAAGTTAAAGAATGTAAAAATACGAAACATCAAACCACCTTATGGCTGCTTTCCGATCAGTGATTTAGCCTCTGATTCTATAATTTCAACAAGGCAAGATCAAATCAAAACCATAAAGTGCTCTAATTTGTGATCATAGTATGAAATTCAAAAAAAAAAAAAAAAAACTGTAAGAAAATACTGTACTTTAGGAAAATTTTTATAATATGGAAGATGGCATTCTTTTCAATCTCTATTTTCTTATTTTTAGCAATAACTAATGCTTTTTAGATATCTAAGATTTTACATTACAATTATATTTTAAAATAAATCATTACTTTAGATTTCTGGTTTTCACAAAGGCATAGATTTTGTTTATATTTGTGTTTCTAAAGTTTTTTTTACAGTATTTTCTTACGTTATTTTGAAAGAGAAAGAACTTACCCTGCATGCAGCTGCGAGGTTGATGGTAATGCAGTTTTGTTGTCACCAAATGCCAAAGTGTTTTTGTTGTTTTTGTTTTCTCTTTTTTTCTCCATTTTACTATAATCCCGCTTATATTATTCTTAAATATATTTTAATCTTCGCCGTTTTATTTTTTATACAAAAACAAATTCTACTTTTACATTCTTTTTTTAAACTTTGATTTAATTGTTTTAATTTAACCGTTTATTTTCGCCACAGTAAATAAATCAGATAAGATCATTTATTTATTTTTTAATTTAACAAGTTTATAGACTGTTTGTTGTTTTGCCACTAATAATTTTAAACCCGCAATAAATTCGGAGTTTCACTGATTTTATTTCAACTATTTAACACATGGTGTGTTTCGAAAGAGGAACAAAAACCGTCTGCTTAGTACACGACTTCAAGGAAAAGTTGTCTGTCCTCTTCAATAATTATGAGTGAATCTCCAATTGTACCAAAAATGCTATGTAATTGAAATCTTATAAAAAAAATAAAACTGGTTTGTAAATGCACAGAGCACTTAGTAGAGAAATTAATTTACCTTTTTCAGAAAGAATTCTAATTATCCCTCAAACGGTAAAGGGATCTATAAAAGAATTCTTTAACAGTTGTTCGTAAACATCTTCTCTGATATTTTAAGCTAAAAAATGCTGGTATGTACTAATCAATGCTCTCTGGTTGTTCCGATTTCCCTCCCGAAAGGAATTGATAAATCCATTTATTCCGGAAAGCGTTGGAATTAGCTTCAAAAAAAATTTATTAGAAACGAAATAGTTTTCGTTTAGAAACGGTATTAATCTATAACATTTTTAATACCTTTTGATTGATAAAGCTACTAGTTGTCTGTATAAAAATTAAGAACAACACCAACTCAACTGACGTTTGATTAGACGATCTACACTGTACCACTGCTAATGAAAGAAAGAACGATCGTAGAATATTCTTGTGACTACTTCGACTTCTCACAAAACTTGGTTAGCAACAAAATTAACGATCGTTTTCGCGCCTAGTAACAGGTCATAATCTTAACCAATCAAATTACGCCACGGAAATTTGCATAGTAACAACCTTTAAATATTATAAAGTGTGTCTAAATCTGGTATCCCTTTTATTTCAAGTATGGCACTTACAATAAAACATCTCATTGGATTAATTTTCAGCGTTTTTATATTTCATGCAATCATTGATTCGCTAGATTATTATTTTAATTAACTAACAACTCAAATCTTTGTTAATTCCAAGAATAACCAAATCAACATAAGAAAATAAATATAAAACTTCTGCAAATGTTTGAAACGAAAACCGATATGATTCATTACAAAACCAGATAATCTGCGCGACTTTCAACCTAGATTAGCTGGAAATATAACTATAGCTTTATATCTTTGCCATGATAAGTAACCGTGCGTTTATTCACAATATCCTCGAGGAGATACTAGCAGTTCCCTAATTTTTCTTTAACGTGCGCGCTTATCCATAAGGGCTCTAGTTTAGCGTTAAAGTTTTTTTCAGCTTTACTTTGCGCAAAATTTTGCCTGAATACCTCCTGACCTACAGAATAACTTACTGGTCTAGCCCGTAAATTATATTGCCTTACATTTATGTCGTAAGCCTTTTTCATATTCTCACTAGCTTGTTTCCTCAAAAGTGACAATTTGTCATCACGGTGTAGACTAATTTCCGGTTCCTCCAAACCCTTAATATGCAAATGTTTGAAACGAAAACCGATATGATTCATTACAAAACCCGATAATCTGCGCGACTTTCAACCCAGATTAGCTGGAAATATAACTATAGCTTTATATCTTTGCCATGATAAGTACCCGTGCGTTTATTCACAATATCCTCGACGAGATAATAGCAGTTCCCCAATTTTTCTTTAACGTGCGCCCTTATCCATAAGGGCTCTAGTTTAGCGTTAAAGTTTTTTTCAGCTTTACTTTGCGCAAAATTTCGCCTGAATACCTCCTGACCTACAGAATAACTTACTGGTTTAGCCCGTAAATTATATTGCTTTACATTTATGTCCTAAGCCTTTTTCATATTCTTACTAACTTGTTTCTTTAAAAGTGACAATTTGTCATCACGGTGTAGACTAATTTTCGGTTCCTCCAAACCCTTAATATTTCTAAGCATTTTAAAAGATGACCCGTGCATCACCATATCAAACCCATATAACGCATGGTACGGCGACAAACCAATAGAGGCATGAATCGAATTTCGGAGGGCACAGCTTATAGCCGAAATATTTAATTTCAATAAAACCATAAAGTGCTCTAATTTGTGATCATAGTATGAAATTCAAAAAAAAAAAAAAACTGTAAGAAAATACTGTACTTTAGGAAAATTTTTATAATATGGAAGATGGCATTCTTTTCAATCTCTATTTTCTTATTTTTAGCAATAACTAATGCTTTTTAGATATCTAAGATTTTACATTACAATTATATTTTAAAATAAATCATTACTTTAGATTTCTGGTTTTCACAAAGGCATAGATTTTGTTTATATTTGTGTTTCTAAAGTTTTTTTTACAGTATTTTCTTACGTTATTTTGAAAGAGAAAGAACTTACCCTGCAGAGCGTCGAAAGGCCTTCCATGCAGCTGCGAGGATGATGGTAATGCAGTTTTGTTGTCACCAAATGCCAAAGTGTTTTTGTTGTTTTTGTTTTCTCTTTTTTTCTCAATTTTACTATAATCCCGTTTATATTATTCTTAAATATATTTTAATCTTCGCCGTTTTATTTTTTATACAAAAACCAATTCTACTTTTACATTCTTTTTTTAAGCTTTGATTTAATTGTTTTAATTTAACCATTTATTTTCGCCACAGTAAATAAATCAGATAAGATCATTTATTTAATTTTTTAATTTAACAAGTTTATTATATTTATAATTGGTTTCAACTTTTAAAAATTTTTCTGAAATATTCTGTATTTTTTACTACTCAATTCTATTTCTCAATGAAATATCAATTTTCGTATTGAATTTACTTTTATAAAATTTTAAATAATCTTCAATGTCAAAATTTACTGTGCACACATTTTATTCAACATTAAATATCAAGTGAAACCACGTACTTTTAATTTCATTATGTTTTTCCTCTTTTTCTTTTTAAACGATTAACATTTTTTTAGTACCCTCTTTTCATCGATTTTGGTTTTCGTATTTGTGCAATCCTGTTTTTTCTGTTATTTTTCCAATCCTTATGTGCAATGTTTTTATAATTTAATTTGCGAAATCTTATTGTGGATTGTTACGATTATTTTTTTTTTTTTAATTTTATCCCGAACACTGTGCCGATTTTAATTACAAATATCGAATATTTTTATACAAAATTTGTATACTTTTATATTTAAAAAAAATTTTTGCTGATAAGATTATTCAACAAAAATACGTTTTAAAGTCGCTTTTTTCTTTTTCTTTAATTAATATTAATTTAGCATGACCTAGACTATTTGTTGTTTTGCCACTAATAATTTTAAGCCCGCAATAATTTCGGAGTTTCACTGATTTTATTTCAACTATTTAACACATGGTGTGTTTCGAAAGAGGAACAAAAACCGTCTGCTTAGTACACGACTTCAAGGAAAAGTTGTCTGTCCTCTTCAATAATTATGAGTAAATCTCCAATTGTACCAAAAATGCTATGTAATTGAAATCTTATAAAAAAAATAAAACTGGTTTGTAAATGCACAGAGCACTTAGTAGAGAAATTAATTTACCTTTTTCAGAAAGAATTCTAATTATCCCTCAAACGGTAAAGGGATCTATAAAAGAATTCTTTAACAGTTGTTCGTAAGCTTCTTCTCAAATATTTTAAGCTAAAAAATGCTGGCATGTACTAATCAATGCTCTCTGGTTGTTCCGATTTCCCTCCCGAAAGGAATTGATAAATCCATTTATTCCGGAAAGCGTTGGAATTAGCTTCAAAAAAAAATTTATTAGAAACGAAATAGTTTTCGTTAAGAAACGGTATTAATCTATAACATTTTTAATACCTTTTGAGGGATAAAGCTACTAGTTGTCTGTATAAAAATTAAGAACAACACCAACTCAACTGACGTTTGATTAGACGATCTGCACTGTACCACTGCTTATGAAAGAAAGAACGATCGTAGAACATTCTTGTGACTACTTCGACTTCTTACAAAACTTGGTTAGCAACAAAATTAACGATCGTTTTCGCGCCAGTTACGATATTAATTTGACATCGTTACTCTCTTCATCATATTTAATTACTTTCTTCTTTTCATTTTATTATTTCCTTAATTATTTAACTTTATCCCATTTTCGTTTTATGTAAATACTCAAAACTAGATTTAAGAACTTTCCAGTCATTAAACCATTTTAGTAACTAAGTATTAGTCATTAGTAATTATTCAACCTTTGAATAATAAACATGGGATTTCATTCAAAAAGTGTTAATTGGTGTATTTTAATTTAAAATAACATAACTGGCGTAGTCGTTTAACGAACCGTTTTTTTTTTAAATAAAGTTTATGAAAATAAAATAATAATTAGTACATTACATAACATAAATGTTTTAAAGAATCAAATATATTGTTCAAATAAAATAATACAATTTATTGTGATATATGTATATATGAAAATTAAATAAAATTTTAAATGGATATAAGAAAAATTAATAAAATAAATAAGAGTTAAAAAGAAAGAATATTAAAACTCAAAGTGATACACGAAAAATTGTTTTTGCAGTTTCAAATTAGCCCAGCTTATACTGAAAAAATTATTTTAAAAACATTTCTTAACAATATTGATGTAAATTTAGCTTCAGTAGTAATTAATAGAAATATATTTAAGTTAAGAGATGCTTATAATTTATTGGAAAAAGAAGGTTTAATTAGAATCGAAAATGAGAAAAATAATCCTAATATTAATAAATATAATGAGAACCATCGTACTTCTTTTGGTAACAATAAAAATAGAAACCAATACAACAATAATAATAATTATAGTAATGAAAATACTTCAAATAGACGAATTAGTTCTTATCAGAATAGAAATAACAATCCAAACAATAATTCTTCAATTATGCCAGACTCGAATAATCAAAATAATGGATACAACAATTCTCGTAATGATCGTAGAACATATCAGTCTCACAACAATAGTCGAAATTGTAGACAGAATGATAATTACCAGATGGAAATTGA
This sequence comes from Eustalomyia histrio, assembly GCA_949748255.1. Lineage (NCBI taxonomy): Eukaryota > Metazoa > Arthropoda > Insecta > Diptera > Anthomyiidae > Eustalomyia > Eustalomyia histrio. The sequence goes on along the minus strand of OX456523.1, from coordinate 183,490,863 downwards.
CCATTTTCAGGCAGGTGATAGTTATGAATGTGATGAAGAGGTAAATTTTCACACAATAGCCTCCTCAAGGCACTTCCAGTAGTAGAACTCACTATCGGTAATGACAAAATTAGAGCCCTTGTTGACACTGGTTCCACAACTTCCTTGCTAGATCAAGATAAATTACTCAAATACAAACGACTTAAATTGAAAAATCCTATTTCATTTTCGTCCTTAAATGGTAAAACAGAAATAAGTCTGGAAATTATAACAAAATTGCCAAAGGAATTTTGTGAAGATGCCACAATGTCGTGGAAACTAACATTGTTTAAGGGAAAAAATGTTGATGCAATTTTAGGTCAAAATATTTTGAAGCCTTTAGGTGCCGTAATTGATATGCAAAATGAGATTTTAACTATAAATATGAATAAAATAGAATTTTTAAGGACTTGTCCTTATTTCGACAACGAAATACATCAATTGGAGAAACTTAATATTAATACCAATGTTTTGAAAAATTTGTACAACAATTTAAATAATGTGGAACAGTCGGATTTAAAAAATATTTTAAATTCTTACAAAGACCTAATTTTTGTTGAAGGCCAAAATCTAGGTAATACAAATTTAATTAAACATGAAATTAGGACAATAAATGATAGACCAATTTATACAAAAATGTATCGGTATCCTCATGTTCATGAACAGAAGATATGCAATCAGATTGACGATATGTTAAAATAGGGTATTAAAACCCATAGTAATTCCCCATATAATAGTCCATTGTGGATAGTACCCAAAAAAGTTGATAGTTCGGGGGAAAAAAAGTGGAGAATTGTGATCGACTATCGAAGATTGAATGATATTACTGTGGATGATAAATTTCCAATTCCCAATATAGACAGTATATTAGATAAGTTGGGTCGTGCTCAATATTTTTCTACAATAGATTTAGCTAAAGGTTTTCACCAAATTCTCGTCAAGGAGAAAGACCGGTTGAAAACTGCATTTTCTACCCCATATGGTCACTATGAATTTATCCGGATGCCTTTCGGTTTGAAAAATGCTCCGTCTACATTTCAAAGATTAATTAACCATGTACTTCGTGATCTTATAAATAAAATCTGTGTCGAATATTTAGACGATATTCTAATATTTTCTACTAGTTATGAGGAACATCTTTGTAACATTAACAGGGTTTTCAAAAAGTTAAGGGAAGCGAATCTTAAGATACAAATAAATAAATGTAAATTTTTTGCAAAGGAGACTCTATATTTAGGACATATATTGACACCTGAAGGCGTCAAACCAAACCCTGATAAAGTTGAAACTATTTTAAAATTAAAACTGCCTACTACTGTCAAAGGAATTAAGTCCTTTTTGAGTATGACTGGATATTATCGCAAATTTATCAGAGATTACTCCAAAGTCGCTTATCCAATGATAAAATATCTTAAGAAGGATGTTAGATTAAATATAAATGATTCTAATTACATAAATGCTTTTGAGAAACTTAAGAATATCATAACTGAAGCCCCGGTACTTAAGTATCCTGACTTAAAGAGACAATTTCAGCTTGTAACTGATGCTAGCTTGAATTCTCTAGGTGCTGTTTTGCAACAAAATGGTCATCCCATTTGTTTCGCAAGTAGAACGTTAAATGAACATGAAATAAACTATTCAGCTACCGAAAAAGAGCTTCTAGCTATAGTATGGGCCACTTATTATTTTCGTCCATATTTATATGGTGTTAAGTTTGATATTTTATCGGATCATCAGCCATTGAGGTGGTTATTCGTAAAATCCTAGAGTAGGGAATTGAATCCTAGGTTTTATAGGTGGATTATAAAACTTAGTGACTTCAATTTAACTGTTAATTATATTAAAGGATTCTGGTGAAATAAACCTTTTGAATAGCTCTAGTGATTCGTTATATAATAACAATGATACTGATTTAGCGACTATACATTCACAAGAGGAAGATGTTCATAACCATATTGGTATTTTGGACACAATAGTCAACAGATTTAAGACTCAGATCATTTTAACCGATAACAAAAGTAGAGAGCTAGATATAGTACATGGAAATAGCAAAATTTATATAAGTTCAGGAGATTTGAGCAATAATTTTGAGGATATACTCAGAAGAAATATAGTAAAACGAAAAATTGGAATTTTTACTGAGTTAGATGATCATAAATACAAATACAAACTAAAATTATAGAACTATTTGAGGGAGATCATAGTGTTAAATTTGTTAGATGTTCATATCATGCCACGGATATTCCATCTGAAGATGAGGCTTACAGGCAGATCCATCATTATCACAAAAACGAGACTGGACATACTGGAATTAGTGAAAATTACGAAGGATTAAAAAAGAGAATATATTTTCCAAACCTTAAGGTTTTGATGCAGAAATATGTCAATAATTGTGATGTGTGCAATAAGGTAAAATTTGATCGTAATCCTGTCAAGCCAAAATTCCAAATAACCGAAACTCCTCATGATATTAACCAAATAATTCACATGTATGTATATACAAACTCTAAGTCGAATTTTTTAACGTTCGTAGATAAGTTTTCGAAATTCGGTACAGCTTATTACTTAGAAGATAGAACCAATCAGACCATAATAGAAAAACTCAGGCTATATAAATCACAGAAAGGACATTTTAATAGATTAGTTACAGATAATGAGATGAAAAGTGTTAATATCAAGGATTATTTCCGAAATGAGAAGATAGATTTATATTTGGTTAAACCCAACAACCACACGGGAAATGCAGATATTGAACGCTTACATAATACTCTATGTGACAAAATAAGGATTCTAACTATAGAGCAGAGAACATTAAGTATTAAAGATAAAGTAAGCAAAGCAATAGAGTTTTATAAAAATTGCTTTCATTCTGCAATAAAAGAAAAACCTATAGAGGTTGAATATGGAAATTGCAATAAGACAGAAATATATAGAATAATGATAGATCATAAACAAAATTACATTGACAAGAGAAACAAGGATAGAGAAGTATATGTTGATAATAGAAATAAAGGATATATTAAAAATTATAGGTCTCTAAGACACAAAGAACAGCCGAAATTTAGAATAAGTACTTTGGAAAATATACATAGTTCTAATGTAAAAAGAAAATCAAAGTACGATGGTTTAATTAATACAAGGCAATATGATGTTTTTTAAAAAAAAAATATATTCTAAAAAAAAATTAGTTTAAATTAAAAATTGTTTTGTTTTTATCAAATTAAAAATTGTTAAACAGAAATGTATGTAAATATTGTAATAATATTAAATATAATTGTACTTTAACATGAACATGAATTTATCAATTTTATATAAATAATTATTAATTATTTTTAATTAATTTTTTACTAAATAAGTGTCAATTTTAATATCAATATTTAAAACAAAAAAAAAAAAAAAACAAAAAATCAAAAACAATTACAATTGCAATTAAGTTTTAAATATAAAATTATTTAATTGAATAAAGGACTCTGGAGTGTCCTAGTTTTTATTGGGGAGTAGTTACGATATTAATTTGACATCGTTACTCTCTTCATCATATTTAATTACTTTCTTCTTTTCATTTTATTATTTCCTTAATTATTTAACTTTATCCCATTTTTGTTTTATGTAAATACTCAAAACTAGATTTAAGAACTTTCCAATCATTAAACCATTTTAGAAACTAAGTATTAGTCATTAGTAATTATCCAACCTTTGAATAATAAACATGGGATTTCATTCAAAAAGTGTTAATTGGTGCATTTTAATTTAAAATAACATAACTCGCCTAGTAACAGGTCATAATCTTAACCAATCAAGTTACGCCACGGAAATTTGCATAGTAACAACCTTTAAATATTATAAAGTGTGTCTAAATCTAGTATCCCTTTTATTTCAAGTATGGCACTTACAATAAAACATCTCATTGGATTAATTTTCAGCGTTTTTATATTTCATGCAATCATTGATTCGCTAGATTATTATTTTAATTAACTAACAACTCAAATCTTTGTTAATTTCATGAATAACCAAATCAACATAAAAAAATAAATGTAAAACTTCTGCAAATGTTTGAAACGAAAACCGATATGATTCATTACAAAACCAGATAATCTGCGCGACTTTCAACCCAGATTAGCTGGAAATATAACTATAGCTTTATATCTTTGCCATGATAAGTACCCGTGCGTTTATTCACAATATCGTCGAGGAGATAATAGCAGCTCCCCAATTTTTCTTTAACGTGCGCCCTTATCCATAAGGGCTCTAGTTTAGCGTTAAAGTTTTTTTCAGCGTTACTTTGCGCAAAATTTCGCCTGAATACCTCCTGACCTACAGAATAACTTACTGGTATAGCCCGTAAATTATATTGCTTTACATTTATGTCCTAAGCCTTTTTCATATTCTCACTAACTTGTTTCTTCAAAAGTGACAATTTGTCATCACGGTGTAGACTAATTTTCGGTTCCTCCAAACCCTTAATATTTCTAAGCATTTTAAAAGATGACCCGTGCGTCACCATATCAAACCCATATAACGCATGGTACGGCGACAAACCAATAGATGCATGAATCGAATTTCGGAGGGCACAGCTTATAGCCGAAATATGTGAATCCCATTCCCGGTGATCCTTTTTCAAATACATTCTTATTGCAGCTATTATTGACCTATTAACTCTCTCTGAAGCATTACTCTGATGTGAGTAAAGGGCTGTATAGAAGTGGGTGATCCCGTTCCTCGTTAAAAATTAGTTAAATTTGTTTCTTTTAAACTGGCTTCCGTTGTCACTAACAACCACTTCCGGAACCCCATGCTGATGGAAAATATGATTCTCTAAAAATTCCGTTATAGGAGTAGACGTAAACTTTTTTAAAGGACAGAGCCAGTGAAATTTCGAAAAATGATCTAGTACTATTAATAATCCGATATAGCCTTTTTTGCTTCTGGGGTATGGTCCCGAAAGATCAACATAGAGACGTTGAAAAGGTCTTTCTGATATAGCCATTTTTCCGATTTCGGGCCTAAGCCTCTGATTAGTGGCTTTAGTCATTTTACATATTTCGCATTTTCCTACATATTCCTTTACCTCCGCAGCAAGTCGAGGCCAGAAAAAATTTCAACGAACCAACTCTAATGTTTTAGCTACTCCTCCGTGAGCAGCTAAGACTGAATCGTGGCACCGCTTTAGTATATCTGCTCTTACTCTTACAGGAACCCATAACTTCCATAAATTTGCGTCTAACGTTTCCGAACCTGGCGTTCTCCCTAATCCCTGTACCTCAAAATTTGGAAACAACTTTTTCACGATTTCAAGTTGTTGTTTCTGTAAACTAGAGAGAGGATAATATTCAGAATCCAAACTAGTTGTGGATGTATCCTGTTCCACTGTCAACCCTGCTACCAAATTGTCAATCAATCCAAAGGCTTTCCAAAAGTCCAACCCTAAAATTAATCTTAGATCTAAGGCAGGAACAATATATAAGTTGATTTCCTTTACTACATTTTTATACGTCATATTTACCTTAATCCCAGGCAGAAACTGCCTGTGATTGACCATCCGCTGTCCTGACAAAGGTTTTTATTCTCCTGAATCCTGAATGCCTACTAAAATCACTCCTAGCAAAGTCTCCACCTACACAGCTTATATTGGCCCCGGTGTCTAAAAGTTCCAATTCCATCTTATTTAGCATATTTTCTTCTGCATATAATCTGCCATCTCTATCCAAATTAATGATAGAAGATATAAGCGAATTTCTGGTATTCTTAAGACCCATATAAAAATTTCTCATGCGTACTGTAGATCTATTGTACTTCTTTACAATCTTCTTATCCAACGCCTTATCGTTAAAAATCCAAAATATAGCTTTTACATAATCCCTAATTCTTTCATGCAACGGACGCATCTTTAAAACTTCTTATCCCTAACTTCACTTTTAAATTCATTATCCTTAATCCTAGAATTATGTAAAATCCTTATCCTATTTTCTAATAATTCATTATTCTCCTTAATAATATCTTCCTTCACTAACTTACTATCTTCGCCCTTGATAATATTCGGTGATTCTGTTTTCTCCTTTTCATCCTTACCAGTTATCTCGGATTCTGCCGGGGATTTTGGTACAAACCCGGGTAATTTTCCGAGTTTTTTGGATTACTTGCGCATTTTATACATTGTGGCTTGTACACTTCCTTAAGTCCACATCCATAACAAAATATTTGCCTATCCTTTAAACACATATCCCAGTAGTGTCCCTCCTCCTCGCAGTTCCAGCACCTTATAGGCTTCTCCGGCTTGGATATAGCGTTTACCTCGAAATTTGACTCATCTAACACATCATAATCTAAAACCTCTAGATCCTCCTTAATGCCTTGATCAGTCTCCACTGCTGCCACTCGACGGTGTTGTTGTGGACCCGCTACATACCGATTTTCACTATTTCGTCGGAATACTTCCTCATTGAGCAACTTTTCCCTTTTCTGACAAAGTCGTTTCAACTGCGAAATTGTTCTAACGGGTACATACAACAACTATTTTCTGATTTCTGGTCTCAGATTCCTAATAATAATTTCAATTAACTTCTCCTCTTCCAGTGGAACAGCCAACCTATCAATAATTTCGCTGATAGCATCATAACATGATTCAAAGGGTTCGGCCGGCCTTTGTTTACGGTTATGTAACTCTTCTCTTACGTCAAAAGTAGTCCAATAATCTTTGTACTGTTGTTTCAGTTCCTCGCAAAATGAAATCCCATATAACACCTGTTACCGTTTTCCGATATCGCCAGTACCAGTCTCTAGCTTTCCCAGTCAACAAAACGTGTACATTTTTCCCAACACTGTCATCAAAATTTTCTTGGAACGTCTCTTCAACTAAACATTTGATTCGATAAAGAAATTCTTCGCACCTCAACCCTTTGGAGAACCCATCAAATCTTACATTCCAACTTTGTATAACAGTAGTTATCTTGTCTGGATGTATTCTAAGAGAATTCGATGAAGACTGGGCCATATCATTGCCATTCTGTGGAAGCATCGGCCGCTAAAAAATTTTTTGTTGTGGTATTTGGGTTTGTGTTTGGAAAACTGACTGCATTACTGTAAATTCTTCCATCCTGGACATTCTTTCATGATTCCGATTGCCTCGCCGGTTTCGCCCCGACCTGAGGGAAGTGTCTCGTGTAGCATTAAGTGCATTTACTGACGTGTTCTGCGAACCAATTGGCTCACCGGTCGAATTTTCCACTATCGTCAATGACAAGGGCAAAATGGGAGCTCCGGTGCCCTCATCCACCTGTAGTTTGATGTGACGCTAGGTCCGTCCTTACCCTACCCCTAGCCTGAGATTTATTGGTGGCAGACCCACGACCGCGGAAAGAAGAATTGCCAGATCTGGTAGTCACTGACCTTCCGGCAATTAAGTCCTTTTCATGGCACAGCTTTCCACAGTTCGGACACTCATGTGAAGTTTCCAATTGGCTTATAAGGCATGCTCTATGGAAAGCATGTTTACACGCGGTCGTTACACATTCATTACGATCCAGCATATCCTTCACACATGGAACATAATGATGTAGCCGATGCACCAGTACCAGCCGGTTCATTACCACTACGGTTCAATCCCATTTTAATACTAAAACTAAAGCAGTCTTAACCTCCAAAACTCAACGAGCCTTATCTTATTCTTTGACCTACCAAAGAAATTAGTATCGAAAATATAAAACAATAGGGTTTCTGGCAACGGTTATGTTAATTGAATATTGTCTCAGACCAATGTCAAGACGTAAATTTTCTAATTATGCAATATATAAATTATGATAAATGATCTCACAAAAAATCAATCAAAAATGTTGGTCTTAAACTCAAAAGAAAACCCTGAGTTTCATTCGGAAACTACCGAAATCTGAAGTAAGACCTTATCAACCACAATTTCACATATATTTAGCAGCAAAATAATGCTAATAACAGATAAATTAATTTACTTTAATTACAAAATACAATCCTAAGTAATTAATTAAATTAAAATAACCATTCCTAGTTTTGGTTAAGAAACCTGCGAAAATTGGCGAATTTACAAACAATTCCCCCTAAAAAAACTTTATGAACTCCCCAGAAAATACAAAAAAAAAAAAAAATAACGGGCTATGGAAACCTAGTTTACTGATTTCGCTTTGTACAGTGTCCTCTATCCAGAGTCATTCAACGGATTGGAACTCGTCGTAAACAACAACATTCCAATATTCCAGGAAAAATTATGCTGAAAAAAGAGAGCCCTATGCAAATCGAATATCAAGAAATCTTTAGCAAATTGAAGTGAATTTCATGAAAGCATCACAAAACCGGTAAAAGAACATTACCCTGCCAAATGGTCGTACCTTTTCATATGACCAAAAGATAAACGAATTCCAGAATGGTGATATTATTTATTTCGGTAATTCACAACGCTTCCAAAAAACACCCCTCAACGTACTAATGGTAATATGGAATTTATTAACGGATAAGTTTTTCGTGAACACAGAAGAAATCTGCTACACAGGAAATAAAACCTTTATAGAAATTACTCCTCAATAGAACATGAAATTTCGCAGAATTTAATTCCGTTTCCGCACATAAATCTACGAAATTCACGCCCCACGTTGGGCGCCATTTTTTTGTAATGAAATTTTTAAATTTCTTTCAAGTTAACAATTAAGATCCGAACTTCACATTCACTAGGATAGCTATATCCTAAATGTTTCAGTATATGTCGTAAAAACCGACTTATATTGTACTGTTCGCACTTATCGCACAACAACTCGGGTTAAACTTATACCAACATATAATATAACGTTAAGTGGCGGTCAAATTGGTAGTAGATCAGAATCCTAAAGTTCGGTTCGTGGATCTTGGGTCGGCGGGACCCGTCTTACCGCTAGCTTCAGTGGGTGGGGAGGTTCTTGACCCACATCACACAAACTGTTTATTACGAGTGAATATTACAGAGTCCTTTAAGAGTGGTTGCTAAAAAAATGGAATATGGACCGGAAAAATTATCAATGGATCCCCTAAAGAAAAATAGGATATAAGCAGGGCTTATATACACAGAAATTTTATGAAATCTAAACGTAGGAATTTCCTGGGAATATTCTGAGGATAACATCCTCGAGTTCTTAACCCTCCCTGACCTTTTTCTTTTTATTTTTTTTTTCAGTTTCACTATAATGCCGTTTATTTTATTCTTATACATATATGTATATATATAAATCTTCGCCGTTTTATTTTTCATACAAAAACAAATTCTACTTTTACAATCTTTTTTTAAGCTTTGATTTAATTGTTTTAATTTAACCGTTTATTTTCGCCACAGTAAATAAATCAGATAAGATCATTTATTTAATTTTTTAATTTAACAAGTTTATTATAATTATATTTGGTTTCAACTTTTAAAAATTTTTCTGAAATATTCTTTATTTTTTACTACTCAATTCTATTTCTTAATGAAATATCAATTTTCGTATTGAATTTACTTTTATAAAATTTTAAATAATCTTCAATGTCAAAATTTACTGTGCACACATTTTTTTCAACATTAAATATCAAGTGAAACCACGTACTTTTAATTTCATTATGTTTTTCCTCTTTTTCTTTTTAAGCAATTAACATTTTTTTAGTACCCTCTTTTCATCAATTTTGGTTTTCGTTTTTCGAGATTTATTTATTTTCCTTTATGTGCAATCCTGTTTATTCTGTTATTTTCCCAATCCTTATGTGCAATGTTTTTATAATTTAATTTGCGAAATCTTATTGTGGATTGTTACGATTATTTTTTTTTTAATTTTATCCCGAACACTGTGCCGATTTTAATTACAAATATCGAATATTTTTATACAAAATTTTTATACTTTTATATATAAAAAAAAATTTTTGCTGATAAGATTATTCAACAAAAATACGTTTTAAAGTCGCTTTTTTCTTTAATTAATATTAATTTAGCATGACCTAGACTATTTGTTGTTTTGCCACCAATAATTTTAAACCCGCAATAATTTCGGAGTTTCACTGATTTTATTTCAACTATTTAACACATGGTGTGTTTCGAAAGAGGAACAAAAACCGTCTGCTTAGTACACGACTTCAAGGAAAAGTTATCTGTCCTCTTCAATAACTATTAGTAAATCTCCAATTGTACCAACAATGCAATGTAATTGAAATCTAATAAAAAAATAAAACTGGTTTGTAAATGCACAGAGCAATTGGTAGAGAAATTAATTTACCTTTTTTAGAAAGAATTCTAATTATCCCTCAAACGCCCCAGGGATCCATAAAAGAATTCTTTAACAGTTGTTCGTAAACTTCTTCTCTGATATTTTAAGCTAAAAAATGCTGGCATGTACTAATCAATGCTCTCTGGTTGTTCCGATTTCCCTCCTGAAAGGAATTGATAAATCCACAGATTTATTCCGGAAAGCATTGGAATTAGCTTCAAAAAAAAATTATTAGAAACGAAATAGTTTTCGTTAAGAAACGGTATTAATCTATAACATTTTTAATACCTTTTGAGGGATAAAGCTACTAGTTGTCTGTATAAAAATTAAGAACAACACCAACTCAACTGACGTTTGATTAGACGATCTGCACTCTACCACTGCTTATGAATGAAAGAACGATCGTAGAACATTCTTGTGATTACTTCGACTTCTCACAAAACTTGGTTAGCAACAAAATTAACGATCGTTTTCGCGCCTAGTAACAGGTCATAATCTTAACCAATCAAATACGCCACGGAAATTTGCATAGTAACAACCTTTAAATATTATAAAGTGTGTCTAAATCTGGTAGCCCTTTTATTTCAAGTATTGCACTTACAATAAAACATCTCATTGGAATAATTTTCAGCGTTTTTATATTTCATGCAATCATTGATTCGCTAGATTATTATTTTAATTAACTAACAACTCAAATCTTTGTTTATTCCATGAATAACCAAATCAACATAAAAAAAATAAATGTAAAGCACATTTGCAGAAATGTTTGAAACGAAAACCGATATTATTCATTACAGTCTATCAAAAGGATCTCTATTCAAATCATTATCAAAATTAAGATTTCCTAAACTGTTACGATTTCCAAAATTATGAAAAGTATGGTTTGCAAAATTATCAGCATTTCGATTTTCAAAGTTACGATTACTAAAATTATCAATACTGCGATTGCCAAATCCAACTCGATTTCCACCGGTATTTCTTTGATTATAATTTGGATTAAATTTCCTAGTCCCTAAACTGTTTCTAGAGTTAGAACTTTTATTCAAATTTCGAGGTCCTACATTGTTTTCAGCATTCGAATTACTATTCAGATTTATAGAAGCTAATCTGTCTCGAATCGCCTCATCAATTAGCTTCCTAAGTGTACTATCACTAACATTATGAGAATCATGATTTTCATGTAGATTCGGTGAATTTACATTATTTAGAGAATCATTTAACAATTCATCTAATGATTTAGGTTCAGTGTCATTATCAGGGGTTTGGGGCATTGTCCAATCTAACATATTACGTCTAGGTGGTTTCTTCTGATTTTGAACCTTGGGTATAGCACCACGTGTGGTGTTGTTGCTTTTTAAAGGGGCTGGTGTAACGCAACAAGCACCCTCAGTATCCCCCAAAATGTGACTTTAATCTGTTCTGTCTACAGGCTTTACCACAAATGGGACAACCTTGAGTTTCTTTTAAAACTTTTACTATACACTGTTAATGAAACACATGATTACATGGAGTTGAAACGATTATATCATCTACTTCATAATCTGCCTTACAAATTGAGCAATGTGGTAAACTTGCATTGTTCTCCAGATCTGTTCTCATTACTATAAGTAATCGACATAATAAAAAAAAATTATATAATCAAAACATAATAATCGGTAAAACTTCTTTTGGTCTTTAGAAAAGGTTATGTATTAAACTAAAATTAAACTCAATAAGATTTTAAGGTATGTGCAGTAAAATGGGATTTTAATTACTCTCATTCTAATGAATAAACATCGATAAATAACGAATCAAAACGTGGTCGATTAGAGCAAAATTGTCAATGCCTCATATCCGCAATTCCAAAAATTTTCATCGAAAATATCATTAACTTAATCATTACACTAAAACCAATACTGGGGTAAAATTATAAGAAATTATCTAACGAAACAATAAGGAATGAATAGTCTAATCATACATAGAGGACAGTAATTTTTTTTTATTTTAACTACAATATTCCCTACTCTGACTAAAAGGTATATCATTCTTGGTCTAAAACCATAAATGAAGACAAACACCATTGTTAGATAATATATTAAAAGATTTCTACATATATGTTTTTGAATTTTTCATAAGGTTCTTTTTTCAGGAATACCTTATCATTCAGTTCAAAGTTACTGGGTTTTGCTGATTTATCATATAATTCCTTATTTTTAAGTTTTTGTTTTTCTAATAGTTTTTTTATCATTATGTGTGATTTTGCAAACGGTAATTAGCCTCTTTGCTATAGTTTTCTCCATTATAAATAGGATCAATTTCATCCAGATTTAAATCATTTGGCATATTTACATTTTTACCAAAAACTAATTCATATGGTGTATATTTATTATCGAATACAGAATTCGTAGTGGTGTTGTGGAAAAATGAAAAATACCTTAAATACGTGTCCCAGTCCGTTATATTCTCACTTATGTAAGCCCTAATGTATTCGTTGAAAACGCGTTGGTTTCGTTCCACCGTTCCTATAGCCTGGTGATGGTATGCAGTCGAAAAGTTTATCTCAACATTCAATAGTTTGCAGAGTTCAGCAAATATTTCATTTTTAAATTCAGTACCGAGGTCTGATTTGATAGATTTCATTCTTCCATATATTAAAACAAATTTTTAAAATATTGCTCGAGCTACTGTTTCTGCACTTTTATCTGGTATCGGTATGGTTACTAGATATTTTGTGAAATCACAAATCAAAGTTAACGCATATTTGTTTTCGTATTTGGATGTTGGTAAATGTCCTATAGTATCCAATACTACAATATCAAATGGCTTATTAGGAGTTGGTCAATGTTAATTTTTCTTTGTTGCCTATTTTAATTTTATTTAAGTTACATTTTTTGCAATTTTTTACAAATAAAGCAATGTCCTTGGTCATATTTTTCCAATAGTACCTTGTTCTTAATTTTGCGTATAGCCTTTTGCGACCACAATGTCCTCCTATAATTGGATCATTATGATAAGTATTTAAAAGTTCAGTTTTCTTGGCCTGTTCAATTATTGTTTGGATTGGATCAACTAATATAATTTCAAGTGATTTTAATGGTTTGTTACCATGGTTTTTTAAATCTTGAATAGTATGAATTGAGAAAAATGGGTCGTTTTTTGACCATTCTGCTGCGTAAATATTATTATTGTTGGCCTCCTTTTGTAGCCTCAAAAGCATTGCCTCTAAGTTCAATGTTTCGTTAACAATATTAATATTTGCGATTAATTTAAATTTGTTGTACATTTTCAATATAATATTAGTTATCTTATCTGTTCCATAAACGTATGGTCGAAACTGATTTATAGCGAAAAATATGGCAATAAGTTCTCGCTCAATGGTCGGTTTTTTTCTTTCCGCACCATTAAAAGCTTTGGACGCGTAATATATTGGAAGATCATGATTATCAAAGTTCTGACTAAGGATTGCACCACATCCGGATTTTGATGCATCAACTGTTATTAAAAATTGTTTGGAGAAGTCTGGATACTTGAGTATCTTTGGTGAAACTAGTTCCATTTTAATTTTCTCAAAGGATTGTTGGCATTTTTCATCTCATACAAAATTTATTCTTTTGCGTGTAATGTTATTCAATGGAGCTGCTATAGAAGCAAAATTTGGTATAAAACGTCTATAGTAATTTGCGAATGCAACAAAACGTTTAACCGCGTCGTTATCCGTTGGTATTGTGTACTTCCCAATTGCTGAAATTTTTGTATTGTCCGGTAAAAGTCCGTTTGAAGTACACCTGTGGCCCAGGAATGTAACTTTCGGTCTAAAAAAATTGCATTTATGAGGGTGTTTTTTAAATTAAATTTTCTTAATATGTCAAATACATTTCTTAAATTTTTTAAATGATGTTGCTTGCTACAACCAATCACGATTATGTCGTCTATATATAAAAAAGCTTTGTTTGGTTCTAAACCAGAAAACGCTATCGACATCAAACGTGAAAATGAATTTGGTGCTACATTCAATCCAAATGGTAGAACTTTCCATCTGAGTGCCCCTTGATCTGTGCTGAAAGACGTTAAGTCCCGTGAGTCTTTGTGAAGTGGAATTTGGTGAAAACCAGAGTATAAATCGATTATAGAAAAGCGTTTAGCACGACCTAGGTTATCGAGTATGTCGTCCATTCTCGGCAATGGAAATTTATCAGCAATTAATTTTTTGTTTATAGACCTAAAATCTACGCACATACGATATGCTTTGCTGTTGTTTGGGCTTTTTTCGGTACTAAAAGTAGAGGACTGTTGTAATTTGAGGTACTCGGTTCTATTAAATTATTATCCAGCAGTTTCTGAACCTGCTTTCCTATTTCATTCCGCTGTGTGTATGGTAGGCGATAATTTTTTATGTAGACTGGTTCATCATCTTTAAGCCTTAATGTTTGTTCATAAAAATTATTAGTTGTCATTAGGTAATTTTCCAAAGAAAAAATGTCTGAGTAGTCTTTGCATAATGTCATTAAATCTTCTTTTATATAATCCGGCATTTTATTATTCAAAATTTGTTTGAGGTTTTGTATACGTTCATTACAAGGGTTATCCTTGTTAAATTAATAAATATGAAAATTAGAAAGCTTTTCTGTTTTGATGGAATAGTTTTGCACCAATTTCATCTCATTAGTTGTGTTTAAGATTCTTAAAATTGGAGTTCTTGAGTCTACTATACATTTTCCAATGAAAACACCTATTATTTCCTGAGAATCTACGAAACCTGGCTCATTTGCACATTCAATTTTAAGTTACCTAAATACTTCGCATCTCGGTGGAAGAAAAAATGAATTGAATTATATGGGAATAATTATTCTACCTTCATTTACGAAAAATTAAACAGTCATTGAATCAATTCTGCATTTGTTTGTTTTTAGAAAGTCTTTTCCTAATATACCGTCGGATGGAATATTGAAATTGTTGGAAACTATATGAAAAAGTTGAGGTATTAGATATTTTGAAACCGATAACTTTGCCTTGATTGTGCCTAATGACTTTGTGGTATTCGTCGTTATACCAACAAGGTTAACGTTGTTCTGTTTATTTATTACTAGGTTATCTTTCAAACATGATACCTTTAGGACTGAGATATCAGCCTGTGTGTCTACCAGAAACGAATTAGTTTTGTAAGATGCTGTACAATGAAGATTTATAAAGTCGGAGAAGTTCAAATTAAAGCTATATATTGATTTAAAACTATTTTCATTTTCTAAATTTGGTCTTCTTCCCTCAACACATCCTTCTGAGGGACTTCCATGTTTAAAGTCCTGACAGCAGGGTAATTTCGTCTATTATGAGAATTGCTGTTCGAGCCATGACTGTAGTGACTGTTATTCCTACCGCGATTGCTGTTACCACGTTCTCGAAAATTACTGTTACGATAGTTCATGTTTGAATTGTTTGTACGTGTGTTACTAAAAGATTTATTCCTATAAGAATTATTGTGATTAACTCTGTTAAAATTGGTTCTACTATGTCCGCGATACGACCTACTATAACGCATTGTCAATACCTGACGCTCTGTTTCAGTTGACGATTCCTCCACAATGAGTTTTGCAACCACATCCTTAGGTTCGTTAAAAACCGTTGATGCTTTAATTGCTTTCACCATTTGTGACTAAGCATTATTTCTGCAAATTTTTAGAGTTTGTTCAATAGCCATCTCTTGTGCTTTTACTTTTGTCATCCCTTCTATTACTAATGAACGCTGAAGAGCATCTGCCAAGTCTTCAACATTCTTTGAAAATTCCATATAGTTGTTATTTTTTATGTGCAAGGCTGCAATCCTACCGGCTACTACTTTAGAGTTGTCTGGCTTTATTCTGTTTCTAAGCGTATCTTTAATTTGTTCTTTATTTAAAATGTTTTCCGGTAAAACCTCTCTAGCTTTTCCATCTAGCTTGGACTTTATAAAAGAAATAAAACACGTATTCAAATTTTCTGCAGTCAATTCATTGATTAAGTTAATTTTGTCAATAAAAGAATTGAGCGTTAGCGGGTCTCCATTGTAATTTTCTCTAATAATGTTTGAACACATAGAAATAAATTTAGTTTTTTCTTCTATGGAAGCCATCTTATCTCCAATTGTTTTTTCAAAAATTTTGTATTGTTGGTCAGTAATATTTTCTATTTTTCCCACATTTATAGTTTTTTCAGTATTTTTGTCTTGTTGGTCAGTGATATTTTCTATTTTTCCCAAATTTATATTTTTATGGTCTTTTTTTCCTCAGAAATGTCTGTTTCAGAACCAGAATCTGTCGTTCTGGACAAATTCGAACAAGTTTACCCCAAACGGAACTCTAATTTTGCATTTGAGTTTACAAAAGCATCTTACTAGTAGTTCCCTACAATGTAGTATTCTATTTTGTACTATAGTTTTTTCGGGATTTTTCGGGATTGTATGGCTTTGTATAAAGCAAAATATTATTATAATTGTCAATTAGCAACCTGATGTATTCATCGATTTTCTGTTGCCTACTAGATATAGGACGGTTTTGTAAAATCCTTAATTCTTAATTTTATTAAATTTTGAAATTAAGTCGTTAAATTGATCAATTTGGAATTATTCAAAGAAGACATTTATTTTTTGTAATTTGTCCATTGTATAAGAATGTATATTTACATTTTTATATTTAAATTTAGTCCAATAATTTGTAAATTATTAAATATAAGATTAGGCATTTTTTTTTAATTACATACTCTAAACAATTTTTTTTTTTTAGAAAATGTATTAAATATGCTAATGTAATTAATGTTTTTTGAGAGAAATCAAATATTGGGAAAAATACTGATTATTTTCAAGTATTTTGGTATAGAAATTTTTCTTGTGCTAATTCAAGAAAATAATAAATACAAAATGATATTAGTATTGTAATTAAAGAAATATTAATAATAATAATAAAATACAATTAAATATGAAGAAATATATATATAACCAGAAAAAAATAATTTACAAACTGTGATTATATTTATGTTCTCGCCTGTAATAGTACATAATGATGATGGTGATGTTAATGTTGATGATGATTTCGATGATAACGATGATGATGAGTGTGATTATAACGATTATGGTGATGATAAAGATGATGTTGATGATAAAAATGATGGTGATGAAAATTATGATGATGATAAAGATTATGATGATGATGGTCATGATAGAGATGATGATTAAAATATTGACACTTCTTAAAACCGCAAAACAATTGTTTTCTTTTTATACTTTGTTGACTTAAACCATGTTTTTTTTTAATATAAACATAAGTTTAATGAAATCATTTATTTGGATCTCTGTTTTGTTTATCGTTGTAAAATTTTATGTTGTTCTCTTTTTCTTTATTTTTGTTGTTTTTTTTTTGCTTATTGGGTTTTTGTTTGTTCTTAAAATTTGTAATTTTATTATGTTTGAAAATAAATTGAAAATTACAATTTCTTTGGTTTATTTTTTTTTTTTTGGATTTTGTAACAAATTTTGAATATAATTATCCACACTTTGTAACACCATTTTTTGTTTGAATTTTTTTTTTTATTTAATCTGTTTTTTCTTTTTATTATTATTATTTTTCAACTATCTTTTTGGCATTTTGTTTATTGGCGCGTGCAGTTTGTACAAAAAGTTTTTTTTATGTCTTTCATATAAGTGTTCTTTTAATAATTAGGTTTTATATTTTTTTTAGATATTTAGTAACCAAAAGAAAATACCACTGCAGCTACCACTGCTTAAAACTTTTTTTTTTAATTTGTTGTAATGTTAAAGTTTTTTTTTGTTCCCAATTTTTTTTTAATTTTTGTTACTAAGTACGATTTTGTTGATGGTGTTTAATTCTATGATTTTATTGTCGCTGTAGTTTGCAGTTGCTGATTTACATGTATGTTGTTGCTGTTTCAAAAGTTCTTTTTTTTTTTAATGAAGTTTGGTTTACCGTAGTTTTTGTGCAAAAGAATGTTCCATATTCTTGCTCTTTTTGAAAAAAAAAACCGTTACTCACGCCACTTAAAAAAAATCACACCACTTAATTATAGTTTTTTAAAACTACTTTTTTTAATTTTTTCATCAAAATTGTTTTTTTTTTTTAATTTGTTCATAAGTTTTTTTTTTTTTTAATATTTAAATTTATTAACTTCTGGTAAATTGATCAGTTTTTTTTTCTGTTTCTAATACATTATACATGTTTAAACTGCATTTTTTTTAACTTTTACTTTTCTATAACGTTTTTTTTTAAATTTTTTTTTAAATGTATATAAAATATAGAACTTTTAATTTTTTTACATACAATTGTATAGAAAAAAACAAATTAATGTTGGCTTTTATTTGGCAATGTTAATATTCAAGTTAAATGCCCGACTGTTTATTAGTTTGTATCATTTTATTTATTCTTAATATTTTTAATTTTATAAAAAAACTCCATTAATATTAAAGATCTTAATGTATTTTTGATCTTTTAACTAATATTATTTTACAATTGTATTGTATTTCTATAAAGCATTGTATTTTATTTAACACCGTCACGGTCGCCATGTGGTGGATGTATTCGCGAACTATCAATTAAAAGACTTTTTTTACTTTCAATAGTTTAATGCAGCCCCTTGCATGTTGGTCAATGTAGGTTGTTATCATTTATGTTAATATGTAGGTTAATATACTGAAGAATAGGAAGGATATATGTACGCTAGTAATAATAAGTATTATAATTAGAGTAAGTAGGTAATATTAATAAGTAGGATAGTATGATAATTAATAAGTAGGATAATAAGATAATTGTGGTAATAAGCAATATGGGATAATGGGTGATGAAGTGTTGTTACATTTTGCTAATAAAAAAAACTATATGTTAAAATTGGTTTTTCCAAAAACTACCGAAATTATACCCAGACGTTATGGTACTAACATTGTTATATATAAAAAAAATTATTAATCTGAAAATCCGAAGTTTTTGGCCCCACGTTGGGCGTCATTTAATTGTAACATCGCTTTTCTGGGAGTTTTAAGTGTCGCTGTCATCAAGACGATTGCACGGGCAAATATTCGAAACTAATATGCAAAGATAATACACCCTTAAAACATTATATAAAAAAAAAATAAATTATAACACCTTTTAAAACCCCGTGGTTGCAGTTGAGAACGGTACGCACGTGCACGTATATATATATATATATATATATATATATATATATGTGCACAGCACATGTGGAGCCCCCCAAAATTTCAAAACAGAAATTTTTCCATATATACATAGAACAATTTAATTAAATTCGTCATAAAATCGGATAGAATTATAGTAGATTTCTCAATCTGGCCTTGTTTGAAAGGTATTTTTATAACCTTTCAGAATCTGAATTGTTCAATTGAACAACTTTGTAACACTGAATAATGACGTTACAAAATAATGATGTTTACCAACACTAAACGTTGCCAAGCTTGCTTTTCCTTCTTCCTTAATCGTTCATCGTGCAATGCGCACGCAGTTTTCCAAAATACTTAAATAAAAACTCGGTTATCACAATACCAATATTTTTAAATTTAGTGTGACACAATCAAAGAGTGCAGTGATAATATCAAATGGAAGCAACAACATCAACAAGTTTTGACTCTAGATTGACTAACATGCCTCATTAAGATATTGTTGTTTTTGGTTTATCAAGTGATTTAAATGATCTTAGTTTGCCTACCAAATGTGACATTTTAAAATATTATTTTTTTAAGTGATCGTGCTAAATTTGAAAACAAAATGTTCTCGTATAAAACTTTTACTCCTCACGTAACAGATAAATTGATCCAAATTTGGTGTAAATTTGGTGCAAATTAAATATTTAAATCATAACCAGAAAGAGTGTTTTAAAATAATTAACTGGTTTGCTTGATAAATACCAGAAACATGTACAACAAATAAACAAAACAAAAGAGATGAATTTAAAGCATTTGTTGATTCAATAAACGAATTATTTTATATTGGCAAATGTAATTGCAACAGAATGCTTGTGTGGATTGATTCCAGAACATCTAAAAGAATTTATGATGGACCAGCATAATGATAGAAAATTCACAATACCTGAAGACGTTGAAGAATTAGCTACAACAATACCAACACTTACAACTGGTACCGGTGATCCAAGATGAATCATTAACTACAGAGAAAATTAATGACAAATTTCATACCACTTTGGTAAAAGAACCGCATTTAGTTGTTCTGAAAGAGCCCTATAATGAGTTACTTGGATATGTAAATTTGGGTAGTCAAGAAGATGCAAAAACTAAACACAGAAAACTGAATGAATTTTGCAACAATAAAACATTAACAGTTGATCAATTAATTGGCATATGCAGTGATGGTGAGCCAGCAAATACTGGAACAGAAAATGGTGTTTTACGATTATTTGAAAAACAGTTAAATAGACCAATTCACTGGTTTATATGTCTCTTTCATTTCAATGAACTGCCATTTCGTCATTTAGATGAAGCATTGGACAAAACAGTCACCAGTGGACCAAGAGCAGCAAGTGGAAAGTTATTCAAAGCTATTCAAGAATGTGAGAAATTGCAGGTATGTAACACTTTATTTTATTTAATATCATCATTTATTATCATTATTTATTGTCATTATTTTACTTTTTCGATTGGAATAAAGTTAAAATAAAATAATTGCATTTAAATTGATCTAAACATTTAATTTTTCAGGTAGTAGCTGATTTTGATCCAATACCACTGGAGAATATGCCTGCAATTATATATCGCAATTATGGCTCGAACTATCAACAGATGTTAAATATTTATATCAAATAGCTAAAGCAATTTCGAATGATATTGTTCCAGTTGATTTAGCTAACATTAAACCAGGACCAATTTCACATTCTCGTTGGATAACCAAAGCAAGTAGATTACTACGATTATATGTAACAACTAATACACCATCGACCAATTTAAAAACTTTGGCAGTTTATAATTATTACACTTTATGTGCCAATGTACTTCAATGTAAAGTTTTATAACTCCGTTGTGTACGGCAGTGCACTTTTATTTAAATTTATACGTTGGGCACGATACTTACATCCAAACTTTCCACAGATTCCATATGATCACTTGGTAGAATACTTAGATTTCGATGATCCACCACTGGCTGATCGACAAATTGCAATGCACATACAAGGAACAGAAAGACATGTACAATTATTAACGAGTGTTTCAAAACGAGTTTTAGAAAAGAATCGTGAATCAGTTATGACAGTGGCATTAGAAAGTCGTAAGAAAACTCCTCGAATGGAAAGTAAAAAGGACCTTAAAAAATAATATTACCACGTTAAAACATTTAATTGTAGGTCGAGAATAATATTTAAAAATAAATTGAATAAAAAATGTAAAAAAAGTGTTTTATGTTGAAACCTTGAAAATGTTGATTTTTTCAGATC
This sequence comes from Eustalomyia histrio, assembly GCA_949748255.1. NCBI lineage: Eukaryota > Metazoa > Arthropoda > Insecta > Diptera > Anthomyiidae > Eustalomyia > Eustalomyia histrio. Next base: position 183,469,210 of record OX456523.1, on the reverse strand, counting down.
GATTTTCCTACAAAAAGGAGTTCGAAAACAAAAAAATTGATCGTAATAAAAGTTGTTGGAAATCTGAACTTTCATAATCTGCAAAAAAAAATCTCGAAAAAAAATCGAAGAAAATTCAGAATATATATATATATATATATATATATATATATATATATAAATTTCTAAAATTATAATACATTGAATTTTATAACTCATTAATATTATATAACTAATTGAACTGATCTTGCACTCAAAGAACTTCGTGGTAACATTAACATGAAATCATAAAAAACTATATTAATAGTTTTAAAATTTTTTGTATACCCATTACGGCCATGCAATTGAACGACGAAATTCTCTGAGTGTGTAGTTCTTAAAACCCCCAAATTTCCCAAATTAACTCAGTCGTTATAATTTTTTTTAATTCTGAAAGTATTAATATCTTTACCTGTACTTAATTACAATTACTCCTCAACTAACCCTAAACTTGATCATCATTAACTAGAAATTATATAACATTTCTTTATAATAAGTTAATATATAATACTAAAATACTCAAACTGCCATAAACGCATTTTCTTCTACTTTTCACATATTACAGGTTTACAATAAGTGTATTTTTTTTTATTCGGCTAACCCTATTTGATAAATAACTAATAGCCTGTTCCTCGATCTCGAACGAAAAACTAGTCGAACGAAAGCAAGTCACTCGAATTCGAATCAATTTGGGTTTCTCTATTTCGAAAGCCTTCGATCGACTTGACTTACGTGTGTCAATTTTTGTTTCTTACGCATTTACAAATCACAGAGATGCCAGATCATATATTTTGAGTATTTGTTACAATTTTCTTTAAAAGTAACAAAAATACTACTAAACTGCTTAAAGACAAAACAACCCTGTTTAACAGTGATCAGCTGTATATGACAAATGAAATTAAAAAAATAACAATAAACAAATCAATTTTTATTTGAGAATGTGTTTTTTTTGAAAATGTTTGTTATCGATTGGTTGTGAGTAAGATTGATAATCGGAAAGCTTTTCTGTTGCCTGTTGCTGTTGTCTGTTCGGTGCGGTCACTGCTCTTGTAAAATAAAAGATGTAAAATAAAAAAATGTAAATATGAGCTTCTTGGGCAAACGTAAGCCACAAACAACACACATACCTTTTAAAACTCAGCAACAGCGTAATAGGGGGTGAAACGAAGTTTATTTTTCTGGTCAAATTTTCCTCCTCTGCAGAAAATTAGTTTGCTCCGAACACCAGAGTCCCTCTGGCAAAATCAGGCCTTTCTTCCATATAAAATACATGCGACTTCGGCTTGTCCATTGTTGATTTTTTTAACTAAAATTCAAAATTCTTAATAAACTAAAATTAATTATATTATTTTGTACTTACCTTTTGTTATCCCTTGCTTTTTTTTACTTCATTTTGCTATTAAAAATATCAAATATATATTTACTCGACAAAAAAATAGCAAGTGACTGATTTTGACATTTGCGTTCGAGCTGTTCGAAATAGAGAAACCAAATGTTGTATGAAAACAGTTACGTTTTCAATCGAATTGTCGTTCGAGTCATCGTTCGCATATAAATATTGTTAGTGAAACCCAAATCAGTTTTCTTTCGACTAGAAAGCGAACGAACGTGTTCTTTCGAAATAGAGGAACAGGCTATAAAACTAATTAAAACTTCATTATCATCATCTTTGGCTGAACGTCACGATTAAGTTGTCCACAACAAAGCCTTCATGCAGCGTTGGATTGAACAAGAATGTAAGTCAGTCTCATTTTGTTAACTTTTACATTTTACCCTTAAAATTTACTGCAATTACAATTATTAATAATTTACAATATTTAAGTTAGTGATTTTAATATAATGAAATATTATTGCATGCTATATTTTTATGTTAACCACTCTCTTAAGAGTTCAATTTTGTTTGGTATGCAATAAGATCTCTTTATGTCTCAATCACTATATTATACATTTCTTTTGTAGGTAAAAAAAATAGTATTTTTTTTTTATTTTTTTGTTTTATTTTATATAATTTTAATATATAATAACATGAATGGAAGTTCTTTGTAATAAATCTGATATGGAATTGAAAATGATTTAAGCCTTTTCTTAATGTGAAACTTCGAGGTCTGATGAGAAGGTAAAGTGTTTTAGGGGTTTTCCATAATCAATTAGCCACTAGGAAAATCTTAGGATGGGAGCGTTATGAGGCAGTGAGCAATATCACCTTTGCTCACATTAAGGTATGTGCAGTAGAAAACGGGTGATACCTTTTTGTATTTTAAATATTAAGGGCATTGAAACCGCACATGATTTTTTTGTTTGTATGGCTTACTGTCAGTCAGTGGAACAAGATCCCATCCCATATCTCGCGAACTAGCTAGCTTGCCGAGCACGTGCGTACCGTTCCAAACTGCAACCACGGGGTTTAAAAGGTGTTATTATATAATTTTTTTATATAATGTTTTAAGAGTGTATTTTCTTTGCGTATTCGTTTCGAATATTTGCCCGTGAAATCGTCTAGATGACAGCGACACTTAAAACTCCCAGAAAAGCGATGTTACCCAATAGACATTTTCTTGTGGGGTTTCCTGAAGTCGCAGGTCTATGCCAATAAGCCGCAATAGATCGATGACCCTTAAGTCAGCATAACCCAGGCCATTGTTCAAATTAATCCAGATCTGTGCGGCACAGTCATCAAAAATTGGACCAGTCGGATCCGTGCCACCGGTTGGCAAGAATTTCAGTTATTACAGTGAATTTTTTTCTCTGCTTACTTTACCTCATGCCTCGAACCACAAAAGGACTTGTCCTATGATTAAAGGAATATGACTCACGAATGTTGCTGTCATCTAAAGAAGAAAACTCGATATGAAGCGACTAAAGTCTTCACAAACTCCAATAGCATTAAGCTTTCACACAATCGTTTTTTGCCACACAAGATCGAATGCCTTGGAAATATCTAGAGCAACTACTTTCACCAAATCAGTAAATTAACTAATGCTCCGAAAGGACGCCATCAGGTCCCTCATATAACGATTTCTGCGAAAGCCACAATGTCGATCGCTGAGCCTATATTAATGTGAGTGGATCACTTCACATAAATAATCCAATCCGAGGTCCGGTCCCAGACCCAGTGGACCAGTCAAGTCACAAATCTATTTTCCACAGGAATGTAGTGAGGGAAAAAATGCTATTATAGAATCGGTTGTTTGGAACAGTTAATTTGGCTAGATGTTTAATACATTTATGGTAATTTTTTACGTATATTCATTCAGGCGCGGATTCAGGGGGGATAACGGGATATATCCCCCCAACTCGATTACAAATCACAAAAAAATTAAGTGATTTACGTTTTGCAACTACTAAAAAAATTTCTTAACAATCGTGTTTTTAAATTTATTTTCTTCCTCAACAAATTTTTCAAGTAGAAATGATAAATTTGGTGCTTGTTTTGAATAACAATTGCATTAAAACGGTTTTTGTTTCATAAGTTTTTTTATTTTATTTAGTTTTTTTTTGTCCTGTTAAGTATCGAAAAATCGAGATACGTCTTTTCTATATTAAGCCATCAATATGTAACATATTTTTATTTTTTTTACTAAGAGACATATGTTTTTTTTATTTTTATTTAAAGATAAGCTTTCTTAATTTTTTGTATGGAATTGACTTAATTTCTGTTGAGTTTTTGTTTACTAATTTTTTAATTTAAACAAATTGAATTTAAATTATTTTTTTAATATAAAATTTTGTTTTGAACATATGTCCTATTGCGGAAATAATGTTGAATAAAAATTCCAAATTAGTTAAAAATAGAAGTTTAAAAATCTGTTTAGAAAGTTTAAGAATTTAAAATTTGTTTTTAAATACCCTACGGGAATTGAATTAAAATTTCTTTTAAAATGAGCTGAGCTAGGGTGGAGTATTTGAGCGTTTTTCAGTTTAAAATTTCGCGAATTTTTGACTCTTAGGCAGTTTTTGTGATCGTTACATGTATTGAATAAATATTAATCAATGAATCAACTTTAACAAATTATTATATTATAAATTTCACAAATTAAATCATAAAACAAATTATTCTATCGAAACAAAATTAATAATATGAATTAAATTATATCCCACTTCATTCAATACCAAATTATTCCTTATAAATTATTACAAATTAATCACAGACTTCTGAAAAATGTTTGTTCAAATGATTTGGAAAATGGATTAACACAATTTAAACAAATAAAGTCTAATAACCCGTATTATAGTAACAACTTATTAGGATTTTTGACTTAAATTTTACTTAAGAAATTTTCAAACAGATAGCCATTTTCAATTATATAGTCATTTAAATGAAACAGTATCCATAATGGAGTTAAGTGAAAAATAATTTTTTATATTTTAGTTTGATGAATTTTGTAATAAAATTTTAACAATCTTAAGTGAAAGGAGTCCTCGATCGCAATTTTCTATAACAAATTTTGGATTTTTAGGGATAACTTCCCCCCTTAGTGTTTCTAAATAAACCCTTAAGTGTTGTGATACCTATTAGTCAGTCGCCGGCAACTTTATTTGCCTGTCAGTGACACTTTATCATGCACACTGGATTCTTTTTGAATTAATGCAGTTATATGTCAATATGTAAACAGTTGCGTTATCACTTCTTTTTGAACTAGATTAGTGTTATGTCATCATTTCTGCAGTCACAAAGTCGATTTTGTTTAAATCAGTTCAGTATTATGTCAGCTATGCAACAGTCGCGGGACTGGGGTTTTCGCCACCGATTGACATGCTTTTATACACAGCAAAATTTGTTGAACGAGATCCGTGTTCTGTCATTATTTCAACTATAACAGTCCTAATTTCTTTAGTCCACATTGGTGTTCTGTTTATTTCTCTTTAGTTATATGATATATCCAGAAAGAACCAGTCAATGTTCTGCCACCATTTCAATATTTGGAACACTGGTAATTTTGCAGCAATTACCACTTTTTCAGACACTGAATTATATATTACACCAGTTTTGTGACATGTCCCTCATTTATCTATCAAAGATTTATCACCTTGGATCAATCGACCCTTCATTTCCCGTAGGATAGTTATAATTATTGTCGATTCCGAAATGAAATAGATCGGTCAATCTGATTTTTAGACATAGCATATCAACATTTTTTGGATTTAGCATATTTTACTTTTTTTATTTTACACATTTTTCTTTAAGGAATATATAAGGAATATATGTAAAAACATATTTATTTTCTTTATATTGATGTTTTTATTTTTTATATTGATTTTTTAAAGAACAATTTAAATTAAATTATTAATTTAATAATTTATTTTTGTTTTTGCAATATATGAATTTTTAATTTTTGTGGAATAACTGATTATTTTATTTTTTTTTTTAATTTTTTTGTAAAGACTAAACAATTTAAATTGTTTTACGGAATTCATTTTTAATTATTTTTAAGTTTTGTTTTTTATGTTATTATACCCACCACCATATATGGTGAGGGTATATAAATATCAGTTTGTCATTCCATTTGTTACATGTTAAAATATATGCCTAAGACACCCTTATGCAATTTTAAGTCGATTTAGCGATGTCCGTCTGTCTATCTATCTGTTGAAATGGTGATCACAACGCGAAGACGCAAGCGGGTATTAAATATGAGCAAAATCAGTCCAGCTGTCAAAAATTTATGAGTGAAAATGTGAAGGTACCTCTAAATTTTTCATACAAATTGGTGTATTTTAGTACAATTTCATAGTAGCGACTGGCAATATTTTCACTTGTTTTTTACCAGTCGCTTAGAATTAAACAATATCTTATATTCACCTAAAATATTTTTCAACTCAAAAAATTTTTTCACCACTAAAATTTTTTTTAGAACAAATTTTTTTTCACCTCAAAAAATTTTTTTTGACCTCAAACTTTTTTTCTACCACAAAATTTGTTTCCACATCCAAAAAAGTTTTTCATCTAAAAAATTTTTTCCACGTCCATTATTTTACATCTAAAGTTTTTTGCATTATTTGTATCAAAAACAGTAGAGAACATTTATATAAATATTGGTGGAACATTTTTAAAAATATTGGTGGAGGGATTTAAAAGATTCAACACAGCCATATTAATGCTATTTACTTAATATTTTTAGGAATTACATACATTTTTTTATAAAGAAATAGTTCCGTAGTAAAATTACGAACTGCTTACATTTAACACAAAATAAACAGTTGCCTAGAAAAAATAAGAAGTACTTACATTTTTAAAAAAATTAAACATGCGAAATAATCATTTAATAATATTTAAAATTTTAATTTAAAATTCTTAAACTATTATTTGATTTAAAAAATATGACTCACGCGTACAATACTCACTCATGCTATTGACAATTATTTCAACTGTGTTATACCTAACCCCAGTTTAACAAAATTTTAGCAATTGTATAACTTCTTTTTTCAAAATAAGGAACTACTTCCAATAATGTCCTTTAACTTCGCAAAAGTATATGATTACTTCTTGAGTACAAAAAGTTATATATATAAGTGAATAACATTCCCAGCAAAAAAAAATGGTAGTCATTCTGTGACTATAACTTCTTTCATTGCTTCCTAAACTTCAGTTGACATTCTTTTATGATTTTTTGGTGTTATTCTAAGGCACTTCCAAGTGTGTTCATTTTTCAAATGCAGTGATCTGGATATAAACCCGATGCATATCTTAAAAAAATCACTCTTCATTACTTCTAAACCATAAGTTATAGTATATTGTATATTTTTTGAATCTAAAGCATTTATTCAAATTTGAAAATAGTTCTGATGAACTTTTTAAAATTTTTTATTAAATCATTTTTTATATTTTAGTTTAAAATTTCATGAGGGTTAGAATTTATGCAGTTTTGTGATTTTTATAAAAGTTTTGAAAAATCAAGAAAAACTGATTTTTTAACCTTTAATTGAAACTAGCTGGCCTGTCATTTGAAATTTTTCAGCCTTAAATATTTATGACGACGCAATCTATGCATTTTTGCATTATGTTTATTATTTAACACTACACCATTTCCAATTTTAATTCAGAATTTATCAAAATAATTTTAAATTTGTGTAAAAATTATTCCAAATTGCCTAAAAAAGTTTTAATATTGTGCAAAAATTATTTAAAATTGTTCAAAAATATTTTAAAATAGTCTAAAAATGTATCCGAATTGTACAACAAGTTTTTAAATTATCCAAAAATATTTTAAAATTTGTCTAAAAATTCGTTAAAATTTTTGAAAAATGTTTCAAATATGCTTTTTCACTAATGCAGAATTATTTATTTTTTTTAGTAAAGAGTATTTGTATATCAATGCATAAATTTCGCTTCTTTAAACTTATTTAATTTAATTCATAAGAATGCAGAAAATTCATCAAAGCTTAATTACTACAAAGTATATGAACATTTTCCACTCATGAAACAGAATATCTAATCATTGCATCGTCATTGCTTCCTTAGAGTAAAGTATGAGTAATGCTTGTAGCTCTATTTGAATACTTTCATCCTATGACACGCTAATGTTAAATTCATCGATGAAACCATTAGAAAATAAGTGATGCCTTTGCCATAGTAGTGATGCTTTTATTGCTTCTTTGGCAGCTTCATTTTTGCTGGGTTGTTACACCTTTTAAGTAAATAATTACTTTGTTATTGAGCTCAGCCTTTATAGTTTTAATTAAGAGATTTGCTTACAATACGACTTGCTTTTTTACTGTATCGTTGGAATGTGTTTGGTATTGCAGTTACGAAATTTGGCAAAGAGATATGTAAGCGAGTAGGGGCCTCTCCTTCTTTTTGGAATGTGTAATTTCTTCCTGGGATATGCTAAAATATTCTCTTAAATTGCTCTGAATCGGATAAATAGTTTATCCATTGGTCCATACGACGCACAGGAAAAAACATGATATTGAATATTTGCGGTTTCCCTGTTAATAAGGAAAAAAAATTTACAGCAACAATATCTTTTACTATATCAAAAATACCCTAGATATGGAATTATATATAACAATATCTCAAATTTGCTTGCACATAGTGTATCATACATAATTATATCTCATACCATATTAAAACATATTTTTGATAATGGCTCATATAAAGGGTGTTTTTTTTAGAGTGTCACAACTTTGAGTTGGCATCTCTGCTTTATTTGAAAACCCATTTAATAGCTGATAGTTGCTTTTTGTTTAGTTTGCTTTGAAATTTCATTATGAATCGACTTACACCAGAGCAACGCGTGCAAATTGTTGAAATTTGTAATCAAAATAATTGTTCTATTCGTCAAACTTATTGTGCACTTCTTCCATTTCATGGCATACATAATTGTTCTTCAGAGCGGCTAATTCGAAGAACAATAGATCGTTTTCGGTCCACATTTACTCTTACTAATAATGTGCATACCGTGAGACGCCGGAAAATGCCGAATTTATTTCTTTTTTTGCCAAAAAAAATCTTTCCCTTGTAAGTGTATATGGTTCTGTATAAGTCATATATAAATATATACAGTCCCGTGTAGCCCATATATAATTATATAAATTAAACTGCAGAAGCAATTTTTATTTAAAAAATTATTGAATATTGTGAGTGTTTAGCTCAACAGTACTTCTTTATTTGAATTAAGAATTAACAAAAAGCACAATTTCTTACTAGCTACCCTAATTTATACTGTTCTGCACAACGTTATTCTACCAATGTGCTGCAATTGGATATTGGCTTGTGTGAGGAAACTGCTGTGCTGCTTCAGTTTGTCTAGACGCAATGTTAGCATTTGAACGTAAACAACGTTGCTCTTTTACACGTTGATATTTGATCCGAGCTCGTGTTGGAACGTTAACAATGATATTTGCTGATATGACTGAAAATATCATTGTTATTTTATTTTATTATTTTGAACTATTAAATGTACTTTGTGTTAACTCCTCCTCCTTTAAATACAATCGTCCCGATTGTTCAAAACCCGCGTACGTCGTAAATGCTGCAGGTTTTTTTTTCTCGATAGCAGCTTTAACCTCTGGTAAGATTTGATCTTTGAATTTGTAATTATAGCTGCTTGCTTTGGTGGAACCTGCTTTCCTCTGGTGTCTTTATTTTTACATAGTCGGATAACTGTCCAACCAATAGCGCTAAGAGTGCAGATTATCAGCAGGCTGGTTGATGATTCTGCTGAGTCTTTCAAGGGATAAAACTTCTTCGGTTTTAGAACTTATTGACATTGGCTGCAAAAAAGCTGGAAGGGGTTTATTTCCAGTTATTTCTTTAGAATAGAACTCCTGACCATTAACATGGATTGTTGTATTGTGGTATTTAAAGAGGTACGTTCCGTTTAGAGCTAATTCTTCCTCATTCACTTTGAGTTTTCCATTGTACTGGTTCAGCAACAGTAGATCACCTCCAATTTCTTCTATAGTGGGGATGAGTTCGTTGTTTATTTGTGTGCAGTTCCCTACTCTGTTTTTAATTAGGCTAGTTATACAATTACTTTCTCTTATTTCTACCAACTTATCTTTATTACAAATATTCATGTCGTTGAAACTTTTACAATCATTTTTTATGGCAAACAAATTTTTATTACATTTGAGAATTTTATTGAATTCGATCTTGTCGATCATATTGCCAATTTTAACTGGTTTTGCAATTAAGATTTTACAGATATTATCGTTAGTTATTACAATGCTTAAAATGTACAAAATTTCTTTATTATTTGTCACTATTTTTACATCTGCAAAGGTTAATAATTAATCTACTTTAAATATTGGTATATTATAATATTCCAAAATAATATTTAAATTTTATATTTCTGTTTTTGATAAAATAAATGAATTCACTATATTAACTTTTGCCCATTGTATAGCATACTCAATGTTCTGTAATTCCCTTTCTATAAAAACTAATTTGTTTTGCAATATTTCTCCTAGTTTATTATTCCAATCTTTAGTTTTTATTTTCGATATTTCGATCGTCATATTAGAAATTTCTTGTATTCTGCTAATAGTCAAGTCGTTAATGATCATCTGTCGATTATTGTTTTCCATGACATTTCTAAGTTTCTGGTTCAAGATTTCCAAATCATGACTATCTGGAGTCCCGATGACTATCTGGAGTCCCGATTGATCTTTTCCTTATACTCGGACTTAGACGTTTAAGAAGACTTTTTACGTCAAGGACTCGCTGTGTTAAGAACGGACGGAGCGGATTGTTACGTATAATATTATCATTCAAGGCGAATTCAATATTATCCGATAAAGTTCGATATTGATCGAGGTCAATAGAATGTAAAACCTTAAATGTACCATTTTGTCTCCTTGCGATTCCAGTCTGAATTGTTATTAATCTTGAATTAGAATAATCAAGAATATTAGAGTCCGCTAGGGCACTTTCAACAAATAATCTGAAACTAAACAAAAAAAATTTAATTGCGAATGTGGCTTTTATGAATTTTTCTGCCACTTTCTGTTATGACATTAGTATTGTGATTTTCCTTCACTATTTCTTCCTTGAACCGATCGCCTAATTTTGTCCCCAATCTTTTATTTGTTTTTACATAGATAAGTTGTCCTGGTAGATAGTCTTTAATTGATTTTTTCCTCTTGTTGTGATAAGCTAAATCCTTTTCCTGCTTACTTTTCAGCCTTTCAATATTCGATAACCTTGTAATTTCATAATTCTGTGGAGAAAAATCGACGGTACGTCCGAAATATAAGTCGACTGGTTTCCTATTGATTGTTAAATGAAATGTGTGGTTATATTCATTCGCAGATTTTTCAAGCAACTCCTCAAAATTCCAGGACGTCCCCTCATTCCTTAAACATCATAATGTGGAGTGTAAACGTTCCACTTGCCCGTTTGCTTCACTCCTATATAAAGGAGTAGTGAAGACGTTTATTCCCAAATCATCTTTCATCATGAATGATATAGATGCAGAGTTTAAGGAGGGTTCGTTGTCCATGACTACAGTCTTCGGACATCTTCTATTGATCTTCCATTCAGTACTTGGAAAATTTGTCAATTGAAGTTAAAACTAACTTTTTGTCAGGCGAAAAAATGTCTACGTGATAACTTAATGCCCATATGATTGCCAACATTTCCTTTTCATTTGTGGCAAAGTGTTCTTCTGTTCTGTTCAAGGTTCTAGATATAAACGTAATAGGTATTTCCTCTTGACTTAATACTGCTTAATACGAAGTTGGAAGCATCTGTAGTCAAATGAAAATCCTTTCCAAAATTTGGATGAGAGAGTAAAACTGAGCAGGAAGCTAATGCATTTTTTAACAGATCGAAAGCAGCTTTAGCGGATTTATCCAGCTTGATTTTTGTTTTACTTGAAGCCAATTTTGAGACTCGCCTATATTCTCCTCTTAAAAGAAATGTCAATGGCTTTGCAATATCTGCGTAGCCTCTGATAAATCTTCAATAATATCCGGATAGTCCAAGGAACGGACGTATATCCTTGAGCGTGTTTGGATAAGAAAATTTCAAAATAGAGTCAACTTTTTTGGAGTTAGTTTTTATACCCTGTTTCGATACTATAAATCCTAAGAATTCTACTTCATGTTTGAAGAATTCGCATTTATCTAACTGAATTTTCATGTTAGCCAGTTCCAATGTCCTAAATATTTTATTTTACTGAGAAGGCTGTTTTCTTCCTATCCTTTTCTCTAAGAGGTATTTGGTGAAACCCACTTTTGAGATCTAGTACCGTAAAATATTCATTCCCACCTAAGTTGGACAAAACATCGTTTATCTCCGGAATTGGGTATTTATCTGCGATCGTCACCGCATTTAATCGCCTAAAATCCACTACTAATCTGTATTTTCTTTTCCCCGAAATATCTTATTTTTTCGGAACTATCCATATAGGAGAATTATAAGGGAAACGGGATGGTTTTATAATCCCATCACGTAAAAGGCGGTTAATTTCTTCCTCAACGGCGCCTTTCAAAGCCATTGGATAAGGATAACTTTTTGCATATATTGGTGACGTATTTTCCGTACGAATTTCGCCCAATACTACCGTAGTATACGTTAACTTTTCGTCAGGATCTGCAAAAAGACAACTATGTTGTTTTAAAATGTTTTCTAATGACAGTTTTTGATGGCTGGACATGTGTTGCGTCCTTAATTAAAGATTATTCACATCTTGAGAAACTTTTTGTTTGATTGGAATTTTCTTTCCTCCCTTAACAGTGAACTAATTTTCGGCTGTATGAATGCCAGCAGAAAGTTCCTTTATGCTGTCGTTTCCCATTATTTCATCAAATGAATTCAATCCTGGTAGTAGGAAGAATTTTACCGGGTTACTGTCGATTCCGAAAACTATATCCCCATTTACGGATTTTGCATTAAACATATTTTTGTTCTGTCTCGGATTCTGTACTAAGTCAGGTTTTATATAGTTTTTGTTGCTACCAGTGTCCAATAAGAATGTCAGAATTTGTCCGTTCCTCGCTTTTGCCTGAAAATAGGGTAAGGAGGAACAGTTTAATCTAAAAAATTCACTGCTAAGGAAATATCAGAAGGATTTCGCTCCTGGTCATCAGTTTCTTCCCTATATTCCTCCGGGCAATGTTGAAGATAGTTCTCAATGTTGTCGGACATACCATAAACACCATTTGTTTCGTTATCCTCTAAAGGTTGGTTTCCGTAATACAGGTTGGTTGAAAAGTTCCTGCGCTCGAAATGAAAGAATACTGTTACGAAATATATTTTTTTATTCAATATAATCTCCTAGAAGCTCAATACACTTGTTCCAATGATCTTCCAATAATTTATCCCATCCTTATAATGGTTTTCCGGAAGCTCTGCAAAATAACCGTCTACGACTGCTATGGCCTCTTCATCCATCGAAAAATGCTTTCCACGAATGAATTGTTTGAGATTTCTAAAGAGATAGTAGTCACAGGCAGCCAAATCTGGTGAATGTTCAAGCAATTCGTACTTTAATTCTTTGAATTTAGCCATCGTCAAAACACTTTTGTGAGCAGGTGCATTGTCTTGATAAAAAATGATTTTTTTCTTCTTTTAACCAGGTCTTTTCTCACGAATTTTTTCATCCAGCTGATCCAAAAGGCTGCAATAATATTCAGAGTTCATTATTTTACCTTTCTGAAAATAATCAATCAACAAAATTCCTTTTGCATCCCAAAAAACTGATGCCATAACCTTCTTTGCTGATCGTTGTGACTTTACCTGCTTTGGAGCTGAACAACCAGCTTCAGTCCACTGTAGATCCAAGTCTCATCCATAGTTATAAAACGACGCAGGAAGTCGGTTTAATTCGGCTTAAAACGCTCCAAATTACGCTGAGAAATTTGTTTTCGATCCAGTTAATTGTTAATGTGTGCGGCACTAACTTTCCAAACAGTTTTTTCATACGTAATTCTTCATGTAAAATATGGAGTACTCGTTCGTCTGAGATGCCTATGGCATTAGCAATTTCACGCTTAGTCAAACTTGGATCTTCACTAACCATATTATGTACCTGCTCAATGATTTCTGCTGTGCTTGCAGTTTTTGGTCTTCCTTCGCGTGGATCGTCTTTAAGGCTGGTACGACCACGTTTGAATTCACCAGCCCAAAATTCAATGGTGCGTTTTGAAGGTGAGGACTGCATATACACTTCTAACAATTGTTCATAAATTTCCTTTGCTTTTAAACCCTTCAAAACAAAGAATCTAATGACTGCACGATATTCAATTTTTTCAATATTAAAAAAAAATCAATGACACGTCAACTTCAAATGGCTTGTAAACAAAAAAAGAATTTACAGAATGACTTGCAACTTTGCGTGTGTTCTCAGGACAGTTATACCAACTTGAGAAAAAAAAGTTTGGAACTAGCAGTGCCATCTCTTGGTGAGCGCAGGAACTTTTCAACCAACCTGTATTGTTCATGCACAGGGTATTGTTCGGGCATGTAATATTGTTCAGTGGTGTGTTGTGTACCTAAATAGAAATTCCTTTGCATTTTATTCATGGGAGCTTGGATTGAGTTTTCGGCGGGCCTCTTATAAGCCGGATTATAATGGGGTCTTGTTTGCAAGGAACGATCTATTTGCATGGGTTCCGGAGGATTTTGACTCGGAACATTTTGTTGTGGTGCCGGATATTGAGGATGTTGAAAATTTCCGAAATTATTTCTTTGGTATGCCTGAAAATTCGAATTATATTGTTGTTGAGAAGTCGGGCTAAATGCTGGTGCTGGTTTATTACGAGGTTGCACCATTGCTCTGTTATTGGAAATGCCTCCAATGTGAGCCAACTCCGGAAAGAATTTCGGCTTTCCTCCATTATATGGAGGTAACATACGCATGTCCACTTTCGTGTTCTTCCCATGAGCATAATCCCTCCTAAAAGTCATATTGTCTAACTTTAGGCAGATATGTAAGGCCTGAGGTAAAGATCCTGGTTCTCTAACGCTCAGTAATCTTGTAAGGTCTCCATTAAGACCTCTAATGAACGTGTCCAAAGCTTAATCCCTATAAGTATTGGTCATCGCTCGGAGACTACTTTCATCTTATTCTAGACATGAGACTTTATCTACAATTAAGGACAAGTGCTGGCAAAATTCTGTAATGGATTTCTGTCCTTGGCAGAGTATGGTCATTTTGTACTCTAACGTACCAATATCTCTTTTGTCCGAATAATGCATATTCAGATATTTTCTTATTCTTGACCAGTCTAATGGGGTCCTATAGGACTCCAATGCGGTGTCCGCATCACTGACGATCTTAGTCCTAATTGTATGCAGAATCGCATAATAGCGTTATGTTCCGCTAAGAGATTTAAAAAGTTCTAACACCCTGTATACGGATTTACGCCAAGTGTTGAATTCTGCTGGTCGACCAGAAAATTACCGTATGGACCTCACGATGTCTGGAACTTTGTCTAGTTCCTCAAATCTGTCAGTCACCGTACCGATTGGATGATCCCTACCTTCATCTAGAAGAGAATGTTGTGGTGTTCTAGTAGTTTCACTAATCAGTTGTCTTATGTGTTGTATTTGTAGATTTGTCAATCCCTGAGGGGTATTTGTTGAACCGGACGGACTATTTTGCGACATAGTTAAAGTTCTAGAAAGTCTTTCTGTTATTTCTTCAATAGTATCCTCTGGCATTTCGAGTCAAAGGGAAAGTTGGAATATTTAAAATATTTTATATAATTATTGACAAGGTTTGACTTTTTGTTTTTTATTACTTAAGATAACTTAAAAAATAATTCTAACATTAATAACAGCATGAATTTTGTCATCTTTTCTTTTTGTTGATTTGGTTGACACGCCTTCTTTGTTCTTGGAATTATTTGATTGTTGTTTGATTTGTTTGATGCAGTTGATATAGTTGACACACTTTGTTTGTTTTAGTAATTGTTCTGTGCTTGTTTCAAAAATTAAAATATTTCGTATAGTTCTTGTTTTCACTTCGTATTATAGTCCTTTTAGTTTTAGTGTTCAATTATATTTATCGAACCTAATTCCTTTTTATGCAATGTTCTCACTTTAATTTATTTAAAATGTTATTAATTTTAATGTTCACTTTGATAAAGAGATTTTTCTGTTATTTTTTAGAATTTTTTTTTATTAGTGTTCACTTCTTTATTAGAGAAAAAAATTTTTTCTTAAGTTAGTTTTTCTATTTAATGCCATTTTTTATTAAAAGTTTTCGATAAAGTTTTTCAATATTTATTTATTTCACTTATTTATTTTTTCACTTTTGTTAAAGCGTTTATTTATTTATTTTTTATTTTATTTTATTTTATTTATATTAATCATATAATTACAAATTATATCCTAATACCCTAACCGAACACTAGCAACAAAGGCTATCGGCTCGTTGTAGCAAAAACAGACCAGAGCCTCTGGTGGGAATTGAACCCACGACCCCCGCACTGATAAGCTAGCACGCTACCAACTAGTCTACCGGGGCGCTCTTCATTTATTTATATTTAGTTTAAAAATTTATTTATTTTCGCCTTAGTGTTCACTTTAGATCCTTAATTTCTATGAGTAAATTTTTCCTCAACTAAAAAACCGATTTTGTTTTCGGGCTTAACGGGCAGGGACGTACGTACACCCCTTTTCGTTATCTACTAGAGAGCCGCGTTAAGGCTTGACTTTTGTAATTCGTAGGAATTCGCAGGTCCCTGCTCGCTCGGGCGCCAATTAAACTGCAGAAGCAAAATTTATTTAAAAAATTATTGGCTGTTGAGTGTTTAGATCAACAGTACTTCTTTATTTAAATCAAGAATTAACAAAAAGCACAATTTCTTACTAGCTAATTTATACTGTTCTGCACAACGTTATTCTGCTTATTTTGAACTTTTAAATGTATTTTGTGTTAACTTATATAGTGTTATATACAATTTTATATATATAATATATACCTTATCTAATCATATAAATCATACATAATTGTATAAAGATCAACATATAACCTTATATGGTTATATATGACAATATATAAGGTAATTTAAAAAATTATGTTATATATAATTATACACTGATAATGATAATATATTATTAGATAAGGCCACATATGATTACATCAAATCTTTTTTACTTGGGTACTTCAAAAATTTTAAGAAAAAATTCATAAAAATAAAAGATTTTATTATATTTACACTATGCAGCCAAGACGGGTTAACCGATTTTGATCCGGTTTTTTCTTATTTTGTAGCCAACTAAAAAATCTAGTACTAATTGTGGCTTTTTTATTGAATTTTTGTGACATAAATTTTAAATCCACAAGCAAAGTTAAACTCTTTTGAATTTTCAAGTTTGTGTGACCACTTTTTATGAAAGAAAATAAAAATAAAAACACGTCCACGGTAAGGACTATACAATTTATTCGACATTAAGAATCGTCTTTTCTTTTTTATTTTCCAAAAATTAGTTAAGGATCCGCAGTGGCACCCGATTTTACCACTTTTAATAACTAAGTGGCAGCGGATTACGGAATTTAAAACTAAATATCCTATTAAGACACTTAAAAAACATGTCTTTAAAAAAAATTATAAAAATTTTTAAAACTATTGTCATTAGAATATTTCACAACCGTATAAACGCCCTTCCCCTCCCAAAATGGAAAATTTAATTAGAAACAATTTCTTCTAGTAAATAACAAATAAATGTAAATAAAAATATTTATTTGCTGTCTGAAATTATTCTTTATAATTTTTATCTTTTATTTAACCTTTTTTTTATTATTGTAAAATGTCTAAAATATTGACAATATTTTGCATTGTGCAAGGATTTTTATTTTTCTATTTATTCTTTAATTTTTATAGAAATACATATAAGGTGAAAAACAATAGTACTAAAGTAAAATAAACAAAAATTAATAATTTATTTATTCTTTGAGCTTAAGGTTTGTTTTTTATAAAACAAATATTATTTATTTTTCAATATTTCGCTACTCCATTGTGTAGCATCTTCAGGAAATAATAAGTATAATGACAAATTATCAACAAGATACAAATTTCGAAAAAATTTCTAAGAACTTTTGTCGAATAAATATTTCCTTAGGTATACATACATATATGCCAGTAAACAAAAATTCTTTGCACAGAACGAACAAATAATAATAATAGTAATAAACAAAATAATAATTAACAATATAAAAACCTAATTTCATTAATATATTATTTATTATAATTAATATAATATATACTATTTCTTATGTATAAAATATCTATTTTCAATATCTGTCTAAAAATTAATTCTATGTTTTGTTGGTGTATTAATTATCTGTACCATTTCTAATACAAAACGACGTTTATAAATATGTTCTGTATTTAAAACCGATACATTTTCAAAGTCTCGATAGTGATTAAATGAGAAGAGAATGCTGTCTTCTGTGAATTAATATTTCTATAGGTTATAAGGGTTGTGTACCATAAAAAAGTACACTACCT
Source organism: Eustalomyia histrio (assembly GCA_949748255.1). NCBI lineage: Eukaryota > Metazoa > Arthropoda > Insecta > Diptera > Anthomyiidae > Eustalomyia > Eustalomyia histrio. The sequence goes on along the minus strand of OX456523.1, from coordinate 183,451,288 downwards.
CTCGGAGCCCCATAGGATCCATTGTGATTTCTATATCATTGGTCTGATTTATGTCCAGCTATTCATTTGGTTTATAATTTGTCATTATAATTAATCTTTTCTGAAGATACAGCACAATGCAGTAGTGAAATATTGACAAATAAATAATATATTTTTTTATAAAAAAACAAATGTTAAGCTCAAAAAATAAATAAATTATTAATTCTTGTTTATTTTATCTTAGTACTATTGTTTTTCACCTTATATGTATTTCTATAAAAATTAAAGAATAAATAGAAAAAAATCTTTGCACAAGAGTAAATATTGTCAATATTTTTGACATCTTACAACTTTTGAGAATAAACAATAACATATATATTATAACTATTTCGAATTGAGTTAATTGTATTGTTGTTAAGTATTTTTTCCACCAGAGGTTTTTTTGATATTGAGGTCCCATGGTGTATACCAAATAATAGGTATACATTACAACATTAGCAAAGGTGTTTAGAAGACCGAAGAGTGTTAATTGTTCTCCTAAAAATAAACAAAGTTAATTTACAATTTGCGACTTTTATGATGAAAATAATTACCCAATACATATTTCAGGCATATCCAAGACAGCAATACCATAATGGCATGATGATAAATATGTAAAAATGTAATTTGATAATTTTTTTTAAGTAGTACAAAGAAAACAGTGTCTAGTAAATCGGTGACCTTTAATATTAGGTTATGCCAAGAAGCATTAAAAACAGCCATTTGTTGTTCACGAATTCGTTTAACTCGACATTCGGGATCGATTAAGGTGTCCATAGTTCGATTTATATCTACAACCTGCAAGTACAACAATATAAAACTCTTCTTCAATTAATGATTTTAAAAACTAAAACATTTCTTTTTGATTTGATTTTTTTTAACTTTTGTCTAATAACACTTATATTTCTGAACAAAAAAAATGTTTTTGAATTGCCAATACTTTTCTTTTTACAAGTAAGCATAAAAACTTATTTATATAATCTTAAATAACCTAATATGGAAACATTTGTGTGTCAAATGTAACATTTTCATGTGGACTATAGTTTTTTTTTGCCAGATTTTCATTCAAAAATTCCATATGTCACCAATCGATATGGGCGTGTTGTATCATCATCAAAACGAATATATCGTATCAGCGTAGCGAATCGAAGATAAGACATCACTGTATCTGAACTTTATAAAACTTGTGCCTTTTGCATATCAGTTATTTTTTATGAATTGATTAATTTCTTCACCATCTTTAGAGGCTCTTTCACTTTCTTAAGCATCGCCGAAAGCCTCTGCTAATCGCATGTAAAAATTGATATCAAAACCACCACTGCGATGTCGGGTATTGTATATAAATACAATAATTTTATCAAAACAAACAAACAATAATATAAAATTTTGTGCCTAAATTTGTTACAACAATTTAACTGACGCGAACGAATAGCAAAAGATATGGCGCACATTTATGTGTACTCACACTGCTAAGAGCATACTAAATGCAATTTGGATCGATTTCAATACAAAAAAACCACGAAAATTTTAAAAATGAGACATGAAATCATCAAATGAACGATGTATTGCATGAGGGAGATTATGAATGATACACTTAATTGTGATCTTTCGGTAATCTCCGGGTTTGGTCTTGCTAATAGACTCGATTTTAATGCATATTAAACACAATTTTGTGTGTTGACACATAGACCTGTGGGTTTGTCAATGTCATCAGTAAATATGGGCGGTGTCAATATCGAGGAATCTGGACATAAGCATTCAATGTGATAAGAACGTATTTAAAGTATCGGGAGAAGCATTCAAAAGTCTAAATTTCATAGAACAGTGTAAAAAATATTGCACCCGAGACGATCTTGTTTGATAGCCGGCTCTATACTGGATATAAAAATAATATGACTGACATTATGTAGTATACAAAATTTATATATTTTCGATAAAAATGTCCAATTTAATTATTGTGAAACTCTTGTTTTTGTTTTAAACAAATTGTTCCAAGATATTTAAATTTTCAATAAAGCTAAACAAAATTATAAACGCCTCTATAAGCTTTTCTAAAAACCAAATCAGTATACACATTTGTAATGACGTAGCAGAGTTAAGTCTTTTTGAACCTTTAAACGCGCTTTTTTGTTCAATACTGTGTTTTTAAGGTCGGTGGGCACGATTTCTCGGAAACGGCAAGAATTTTTGCTTGTTCCTCCAATCAATTACAAGATATTTCATTGTATCAACAGTGTATTGCGCGATTTACTGCAAAATCGATCACAAACGGATAAACTCTACTGGATAAGCGCCTATGCCGGATAAAAGTTCCCTTATTTGAGCAGAGCACCTCCCATGATAATATCGATAGAACAGTGTCACACACTCCACTTTTCGACGATGCTCCAATGTATCAATAGAACTGCATATCCTACTGTCATTGATAAGTGTCAAAGTTCTCCTCCAAAGTAGACTTTGAAGCTCCTGCCCATATATGAGAGTTGTATTCGATTTTCGGTCGGATATAAGTGGTATAGATAGTAAGAAGATCGGAAGGAGTGAAGTACTTCTTACACCGTTTTAAAAAACCAAGACACGAATGCTTTTTTGACGTGCTTATTCCATCAAACATCACATTGAATTTTCATGCCCAGAACATCAAGATTTTCCGATTCCTCATTATCGTTACCATTCATTTGAACAGATGACGTTGAATACTTCAATTTCCTATTAGTCATTATACAACATTGGGTCTTACGTGCATTAAAATCGACCCTATTTGCAATACCCTTCTCTGATATTGTCAAATGGTCCTGATTAAGTGTATCATCCTGCCCCGAATTCTAGAAGGCTTGTTCTACGATCGAAGTAATATGAATGACGAATGTTGCTGTCATCTGCGAAAGAGAAGATAGGGTTGAAAATTTGACCAAGAAGGTCATTAAGAAATACTAGAAAAAGGGAAGGAGAAAGAACGGAACCTTGCGGTACCCCAGAAATTAGCTGAGTACTGAATTTTTAAAGCTTAATTTGAATTTAAACAATTTGTTTGGAAAACAAATATATGTATAAAATTTGTTTATCAATACCACTAGTGTCGTCTATTATCAATACAATCCACAATTCGGTTGATTCTACTGAAACCCTAATTAAATGATATATTTGATCAGAATAACCGTACTTGTAGTTACCACTTTTGAATATTGACAATATTTAAATAATTTTGATAGATTGTACCAAATTACTAATATATTCACTTAATAAATGGTTTCTTTCACCCACATAAATATTAAACGAATTTTATTTTTAAAGATAATTGGAAATACCAATAATTGAATAATAGGATTGATTTTTGGTTTCTTTTCCCTTTTTTTAATCCCCAATACAACATTTTTGCTTTATTAATGGATTTTATTCCAAATAAAATTAAACCCTCTCAAATAAATGTTAACGGTTTTGATTGAATTGCAACCAAACTTTTTTGTAATGATTTATCTTTGGCCTCAAAATAAGCCTCTATTTCATTCGAACCAGATCTCTTTTCGCAGGGAGCCAAATCTAGCGAATACGGTGGGTGCGGAAGCAATTGCATGTGTAATTCGTGCAATTTGGCCATAATTTGGAATCATCGACACGTTGTTGTTTTTGGTGCACTGTGAGCAAACGCGGCACCCATTTCGAAAACAGCTTTCTGATGAACGAATGTACACGCAAAATAAAGCCGACACGTTCCTTCGATACCATTGAGGTATCAGCTACCTTCTGCAACTTTACTGTCTGCCAAAACGATTTTGTGAACTTTTTTGATGTTTTCCGGTATTACCACCTCTTATGGGCGACCAGAGCGTCCGTCGTCATCGGTGTTTGTACGACCACGTTTAAAGTCAGCAAACCACTTTTCTATATTAACTCGATGTTTTTCTCATTTAAAGCTGCACGTCAACACTCGAAATTGCCTTGAATCTATTGTTTTCAAAATCGTTAAAGTAACGTCGCTAAAACAGCTGTAACTTGTTCACCAATAAACGAATTGTCATTAAAATTATGACAGGTATCTCAGTTCATTTCGATTATTTTCGTCTATGGATGTACAAAAATCCTTACAGACTAAGCTTACAAATAACAATATTTTCTTATTGAGTAATTTACAATGGCAAATAATTAATTTCTTTGGATTTATTGATAATTTTATTAACTAATTTATAAACTCTTGTGATTGGTTGATTAGATACATCATTCTTTCTATGGACTTTAACATAAGAATAATAATTTTGCCGTAAATATTTTACTGATATGTTCCAATTTATAATGGACAGTCAATATTATAGTTGACAATATCATATAAGAACAGCTTGACTTGATCTCATTTTTTCTAACGTTTCTAATCCAATCAAATTTCATTAAGATTTATATGGTGAAGTTTCTTCGGAAAATGCTAAAGAAAACTATTCATACATAAGGGTTCCAGATAAAAGAGGCATAATCAAGTTTCGAGCGAACAGAGCTAGAATATAAAAGTTTCTTTGTATAAGGGTCTTGAAATTCTTTACAATTTCTACAGAGAAAAGCCATTAAAGCATAAGCTTTAGGCATAATATAATCAATATGGTTGAATCAAACACGACAACTAAATCTAATATTTCATTAACAGAAGTAAGGGAAAATTATGAAATATTATATTTATTAGCAATCAAAAATTGTTTTTTATTATAAGATACTTGAAAACATTTTTTAATGTTAAATTTAAACTTATTGTGATTAGACCAAGAAAATAAATTATCCAAATCCTTCTGTAATAAAAGACAATCCGTGAAATTTGAAATAGATCTAAAATCTTTAAGATCATCTGCGTACAGCAAAAATTCTGAATTTTGAAAACAAACATCTATATCATTGATAAAAAGATTAAAAAATAATGGACCAATAACACTTCCCTGAGGAACACCAGAAGTGGCCACATATGCAGAAGAATTAAAGCCATCTATTGTAACGAAATATAGTCTGTAAATTAGACAAGATCGCATCCATTTGAGACATATTGAGTGAAATCCTATTTTCTCAAGTTTTGTAAAAAGTATTGAATACGAAATTTTATCAAATGCCTTAGATAGATCTGTATAGATTGTGTCAATTTGTGAGCTATTTTCGAAGCCATCAATACAAAATTGAGTAAAGACAGCTAGATTTGTTAATGTTGAACTGCCATGAACAAAACCATGCTGGTTTTGAATAAATATTGGCCTTACAAAAAAACATAACTTGGTACAAATAATGCTCTCAAAAATTTTGGCAATAGTAGTTATATTACTAATCGGTCTATAATTTTCCACATTACATTTATTTTCACTCTTATAAACTGGCGTTATGGATGTTATTTTTTATTTATCTATAAAAACACCAATTCTTAGAGACTAGTTAAAAAGCAATAATAGTGGCAAATATATTGACGAGGAGCATTTTTTTTATAAAAAAAGACGACATACCATTATTATCGCAACCTCTTGTGTTTTTCATGTACCATTTAAGAAATCATCTTCAGACAATTCCAAATTGTCCAAACGAAACAATATTTGATACGTCACACAGTGGTCAATTTCGCGAGATAGCGGTCAAAACTCTATAACTTTTGACCGGATTGGTATTTTTTTACGCAATTTGTTTTGTTCAATAGGAGAGACTTTAAGCTTCAATTTGCGTGTTCCGTTAAAAATGCATTTTAATTTTTTGTTGAGTTTCCATGAAAAAGTTGAATATTTTGACATTTTAAATTGGTATTTTTTTTATAATTTCTTATTTTCTTCAATCGTATTTTACAACCAATACTTATTTATTATTCCTAAACTTAATTTTGGTCAGAAAATGCCAACATTTGGCCCCTGACATTTATTTAGTCTCAATATTCACAGGGGCCAAAGGTTGGTTTTTTTGGAAGAAAGCTAATTCTTGTGAGGATTAAACTGAAAAATAACACTGAAATTCCCAACAATATCAATACCATTTGGATATATTATATACAGAACACAACATCGATAAAATTTTAAGTAAACTTTTACTATTGATTTGAAGTGCACATATATTTTATTTAAATGTATTAATAAAAATTTATACTAAAACTAGAAACAAATTATAATCTTTAAACTAGTATTAATTAAACAATATTAGTAAAAATTTCTTCCAAATAGCTTTGATTTTCATTTTGCAGTAGTTGTTTAGCTTCTTCATCTAACTCTAATGAGGTTGATTTCCATTTCTGTCGAATACTGGACATATAAGGGTCTGATGTGCACAACAAAATATGAATAAGATCTTCATTAGTACAATATCTGGAAATTTTTCTTGTATTGTGCTCGCGAAAGAATCTGTAGTCTTTGTTCCTTTTTTCTTGCGCTTCTTCTGAGGGATCTCCAATTGGAAGCATATTGTGCTGAATTAACAAAATTTTGTGAACTGTGGTTGGCATATGTCTCCAAGAATATTTTTGGTTATAAAGGGTTGCTGTCTCATTAGCATACTGACCAAATTTTTTTGCATCTATCTTTTTGCTACATGCTATAACTTCTAATATGATTTGGAATCGTCGTATTAAATCATAATCTACTCCAGTTATAGAAGCTGCAGTTTCTGGATCGGAAAAAAATCTCCTTGCTGTGTTTCCATCATTAGAATTTCCTTCTCCTTGGCTGGTCAATTATAAGGCCTATCTCACGGTATTTTTCTTGAATATCTTTTTTTTTTTGCTTTCTTTTTTCCAAATTTTCTTTGTTGTTTCTCACTGTTTCACCTAACGGGCCAAATTCCAAATCGTATCCCAATTTAAGAATATGCTCCATAAAACGAATTCTAGCATGAAGAGGTGACATTCCAAATTCATATGCTTCATTAAAACTATCGTCTTGTGTTGGTGGTTGGCTCAATTGACTTGATGTTTTTTGGCATATGGTGCAGCTTAACGAAGACTTTGTTTCGGTTAAAGCTTGTGCAACTTTTCTATCGATCATTGTAAGTGACATTTTAAAGTTAACTTCGATGCATTGGTCATTAAATTCAAATATCACTGGTTGAAGTTCTTTAATTTCATCTCTTATTTTGCCAACTTCTTCAGTTATGACATCTTTAGTTTCTTTTTTGTAAGCGAACTTTATTCGTCTACAAAATTTTGTTGACGAGGGAATTTAATTTTTCCACACATATATCTCTGCAGCTCTACTAGTTGAGGGCTCTGAACCAATATAAGTTTTTGTTAAACGTAATGGAACGAAAGAAATCATGAATAAATTGGCATCTGATGAATTTTCCGCATTACATTGTTTGTATTGTTTCTGGCCAGAGGACCCATCACATCCCCATTTAGAAATTAAAGTCATGCTGCAATTTTTAAACTTCTTTAAATAGTCAGCATCAAATGTTTCTAATAATCGTTCTGCAGTGTGTTCAAGAAGATCCTGCAATTTTATTTCTGCTGAACTTGAAGTTACACTAATAGCAGTTGGTGAAGGTAAGCAATCTTTTTTGGCAGAAACTATATCTCGATATGATGGAAAAATTCCACAATTTTTTTCATTGGTTCGCTTCCGCAATTCTGTATATTGGTTTTTAGTCATTTTCAAATCCAAAAATAGTGCAAATGCTTCTTCTGGAGTAAATTTATTTTCTTTAGTTGGTGTCGGCATACTTTCTAAAATCCTTTTTGTGCGTCTGATAGCAATTTTACTCTTTTTAGTTTTCGGTGGTTGAATTTGGTGCAGAAATGAATCCTTTATGATGCTACAAGAAACTTCTTCATTGATATGTTTAATTGCGTCTTCGTGATCTTTCACTACAATTATCAATTGGCTTTGCTGATCGACCACCTTTTCCAGTTTCCGTGGTAGTTACTGATGGCTTTTTAAAAATAAGTTTATTTCTTAGCCATTCTTGGTTGCGTGAGAAAAACAATTTCTTGTTTCTGGAACATTGATTGTACCGTTTTCTTAAAGTATTTAAAAAGTTTTTTATTTTTAAGTTATGAATTTTAATTTCTTGTTTGTCGCATATTTTGAAGAATGGATTATTCATTATATGTAAAATAATGTCGTTTTCATCTTTCCTTTCAAAATATATATCAGATAGAACACTATAACTGAATTTAGCCATTGTTTAAACAATAATGAAGAAAAAAATGAATGCATGGATTAATATACAATTGCTCGAAGTTTCAACATGATCTTTTTTACCTCTTTGAAACATAATATAACAGGTACTTGGTTTTACCAGTTATTTACATTGGTTTTAAATTTATTTACAATTTTCAGGTATTTAAGTTGTGTAATATTAGATGGCAATAAAATCTTTTTTACCTTTTCCAAATGAATTGCTAGATACCACATAATTTGAGAGTTAACATGTACTGGTAATAATATAACAGGTACTTGGTTTTACCAGTAATTTACATTGGTTTTAAATTTATTTACAATTTTCAGGTATTTAAGTTGTGTAATATTAGATGGCAATAAAATTTTTTTACCTTTTCCAAATGAATTGCTAGATACCACATAATTTGAGAGTTAACATGTACTGGTAATAATATAACAGGTACTTGGTTTTACCAGTTATTTACATTGGTTTTAAATTTATTTGCAATTTTCAGGTATTTAAGTTATGTAATATTAGATGGCAATAAAATCATTTTTTACCTTTTCCAAATGAGTTGCCAGATACCACATAATTTGAGAGTTCTATTGTCATTTTTGTCAAAATTTTGATAATTTTGGGTCAATAAGAACTCTTGTACAAAATTTCATCAAAATATATGCATAATAGCCACTTTCACATACAAATAACTTCTCAAAAAATATGACGTGCATTTGTACCGAATATCTTACCTTGGGTCAGAAAAATTGCTGTAGCTCAAAAAGTGCAGTCCCGATGCATGGACATGTATATATAGGAATGTAGGGGAGAGTTAGGACTACAAAATAGTAAATTTGTGTTTTGACTCAGCTTGACTCACAGGAGTTGTGCTCTATGAAGTAGGAAATTTCCGAGAAATTTGACCTTTTTTAAAAAAAATATTTAAATTGTTCTGAAAACAGTAGAGCATCAATTTTTTTACCAGTAATAGGAAATAAGTTAAGTTACAACACAAAATTTATTTCGTCCAAAAACAAAAAAGTTATGATCATTTAAACTTTAAAAATTAACTAAAAATATCATAAATTTACTAAATTCTGAAAAATCCCATTTTGGACCACCCTTTTCTCAGTGAAATAGTTGAAATAGAGTTCTAATTTTTCGGCTCCCGAGGTTTACTACTGTCTACTTTCATATGAGTCTAATAACTTTAAAATCGGAGAACAAAAACCAAAAGGAGTTTTGGCCGCTATCTCAAAATATAGACCACAGTACGTCGTAGTGTTCACTATCAATTTTAGTTGGTTCATAGTTTGAACTGAAGAAATTACCAAAAATATTCGCAATTTCTTCCATATTTTTTGAAGAAATATTACCATAATATAAAGAGGATGCCAACGTTAATTTAAATTTTTTACTTTTAACAAAATTCCAAAATAATTTTGGGTCAAACTTAATAGATTGCTCAATATTAGACATATTTTGCTTATACAAGTACCCAGCAAAACTTTGGTAATGGGTGCGATATTCTCATGCGTTACCTTGTAATGATAGCTCGTTACCTTTTTCATTATTTGCAAACATAAAGTAATAAGTTACTCATTGTTGATTACATAATATATGATTTATAAATGTAAAGTAATAATTGAAATATTTTTGAAAATATATTTTTAGATACATTACTTTGTGTTTTTTGTAAGCAAAAGGTTGATGTATGTTTGTTTTGATAACACTAGCGAAAAAATTAAGCGCAACAATCCATTTAAGTTTAAAGCAATCAAATGCTATATGCGTCGACAGCTCAGTGGGTAGAGTTCTTGGCTGGCAACCAGATTTCCCTGGTTCGATTCTCATCTTAACCACATTATTTTTAATTACAAATATTTTAAATAAAATATTTTAAATAAAATATTTGTAATAATTTTTTTTAATAAAAATTCCTCATTTTTAAAAATCCATTTTTGGACACATTACTTTTTCCATTCCATTATCACCTCTAAAGTAATAGGTATATACATTACTTTGAGGCTCATCGCCTGTAAAATTCATCAATGAAGTAAGGTGTAAGATAATCCATCGGACCCCATGGCCATACATTACTTTACCCATTATTTGGTAATGTGTTGTTTTGCTGGGTATCGCATATTTCATGAATTTTATAAAGAAAACTATAATTATTTTCTGATTAATTGTTACTTTTAAAGAGATCAAGCCAATCAGTAGATACAATAAGATTATTAACGGCTAAAAAATTCCCTAACTTATAAAGGGTGTCCCAAGAAGAACGCAATTTTTAAATTTTAAATAAAACACAGATATTTAAAAAAAAAAATCTTGAAACTTTATTATATCGTAAAGTAGACAGAATGAGGTTATGTATGGAACAATATATCGTGCAGATGGCCGCCGCGGCTTTGCTGGCATGCACGCGATCTTTTAATGAAATTTTCAATGACCGTTTTGCATGAATGCTGCGGTATTTCATTAATGCAGCGTCCAATTTCCTCTTTTAAGGCTTGAGTCGTCGTCGGCTTATTCGCGTAAACCATCGACTTCAAAAAACCCCAAAGAAAAAAATCTAATGGTGTTAAATCGCACGATCTAGGCGGCCAATTCTGATCTCCAAAATGCGAAATAACACGACCGGGAAATGACTGATGCAGCAATTGAATTGTTTCTCTGGCTGTATGACATGTGGCGCCGTCTTGTTGGAACCACATGCCCTCCACATTCATTTCTTCAATTCTAGGCAAGAAAAAACTGGTTATCATCTCACGATACCGAACACCATTGCCTCATTTTCATAAAAAAAAGGTCCAATGATTCCTCCAGCCCAAAAACCACATCACACAGTGACACGTTGAGGATGCATTTGCTTCTCATGAATCACTCGAGGATTTCCCTCACCCCAAATGCGACAATTCTGCCTATTGACGAAGCTATCAAGATGAAAATGGGCCTCGTCACTGAAGATGATTTTATCGGCAAAATCAGCATTTTCATGTTGTCTCTCCAATACCCAATTAACGAACTCCCTTCGCTGTCCATGGTCAGCTGGCTTCAGTTCCTGAGTCAATTGAACTTTGTATGCATGAAGATGCAAATCTTTCGTCAAAATTCGCTGCAAAGTGGATTTGGAGACACCAATTTGCTGAGCTCGGTGTCGAATTGAGGTGGATGGAGTTTGAGCAACATCATCACGTACAGCTGCGACATTTTCGGTCGATCGACCTGGTCGATGGCGCGTTGTTGTCTTTACATCACTAACAGACCCAGTTTCGGCAAATTTCTCCATTAATCTCTTTACAGTTGACTCTTTTGGAGCATTATTGTGACACCAAATTGATCGCAATTTGCGAACTGTAGCCGCAAAACTTTCACCATTTTGGTAAAACAATTTCACAATGAGAATGCGTTGTTCATTCGTGTAGCGCTCCATTTTTACTAACCTCGTACCTTCTACTAGCAAACAATAACAATTGTTCAAATGTCAAACAATGACACTTCGAATGTTGCCAGATTTAAAAATTGCGATCTTCTTGGGACACCCTTTAGTTATACGGTAAATTTTTATTTAATAATAAAAAATCATACACTCAGAAAAAAAAGTTTGTAGGAACATTTGTGAACTGTTTTTAATCCCACTTTACTATTTTTGTACTGATTTTTAGTAAAAAAATTATTATTTAGCAAATCTTTTTGCTATTTACTTTTTATAAATTACAGAATTTTTACAGAATATTTATAAAATGTTTGTTGCTAATTTCAGAAATCATTTTAAAAATTTTTGAAAACCGATTTGTTAAAATAAGCAAAATAAAATTACTAATTTAAAAAAATGAATATTGAAGAAAATGTTATTTCTAATTAAACTTACACCTACAAACTTAAATTGCCTTAAAATGTTACATATATTAAAAAAAGGGATCGGAAGTGAATATACCGACTCATGTCTTAAATCATTACATCCCCTTAAAATAGCACTAAAAAGTTTTTTTAGTTCTAAAAATCAGCCCTAAAAACAATTGAAACTTAAGCTTGAAAGTAAAAAAAAAATTTACTAAAATATTTTTCAAAATAGAAATGACCAAATTAAAACAAAATGATAAATTCGTTTATGTTTTAAGAATTTTTAAGGTTTTTAAGCCTTTGATTTTTTTTTTTTTTTTAATTTTGTCTAAAATATTTTCTGAAAAAAATAAATAAAATAAAAAAATTTTGATGCTTGATAAAAAAAAATGTTTAAATTTTGTACTAATATTAAACATTTTTTTGTAATTTTTTTGCTGATTTAAGCAAACAGATTTTAAATTCCACTTTACAAAAAGTTTACTAAAGTTTTGTGGCGGCTACTAATTTCATTGTACGTGTAGTACAGTCAGCAGACATGTGTTGCTAAGATTAGCAAAAAATAGTGCTGGGCTCAAATTAGTAAAATTTCCCGTAATAACAGCAAAATTTTCAGTTGCCATTACAGACTTTTTTTGGTGAGTGTAAGTATATAATTCAAAATTAATAATAAGAGGAACATGGTGCATGTCAGAGGTACACATAGGAATTATATATTTTGCAATAGAATAATTTAATTCATTAGAGATAAATATTAAATCTAATATTATTTATTTGAACTAAATTTAAACCATAAAAACTATCAACGAGCACTATTTCATGAGAGTGCTTTATATTACCAGGCAGAGGCACAAAATCAATACAAGGAACAAAAGCCGAAGTTACATTGGGTAAATAAAATCCACAATAACACAAAGACCTGATTCATCATTTATCTTTTCATTTAAATATACAACTTTATCAACGTGCATTTTATAAAGCCCTTTCGAGCTGTTTGGAGGTACATACCCTGCAGATAACGCGACTAGCCCATACACGCATGTAAAGTATACTCCATTAAGGACTAGGAGTAGCCAAAGCGTAACCCAAACGTATGGAGAAAACATGATCCATTTAACATTACGATGTCCTAGGGCTAGACCATATAACCCAGCTTTGCATTACATCTCACAACTACTCTATGTCACTACTCGATAGAGGATTAGTTTCAAAACTACTCCTTACCACAATCAACAAAGACAATATTGCAGCTCGTGGCAACACTTTATGCCACCGTTAAAACGCGAACACTTGTCGCTTAACTACAAACTCTTATTTGAAAATAACATGGTCCATGACTGCATTACATAGGACCATGTCCGTTTTAGCTATAAATGACCACGTAGTCCAATATTATCTGCAGGGTAAGAAACACATATATACATAAGACCATGAGGACCAGACACAGATACACACAACTGATCAATTACTGTGTCATTATTTAACAAGTTATGTAATTGTGATTTAAAAGAACGCTTAATAATAACGAGAACTCCCCCACCTATTCTGTGGCCAATTTTAAGAGCATCTCTATCTTTTATTAGGTGTGTTTGACGTACGTTACCGCGGCTGCCCGCGGGAACCCTATCTTACCAGAAAGCGTTTCTTGTAACAAAAATTGTGTAAATGAGAGCGTTCATGAGAGAGTTATTGTGTTTCTCATTTTACCTGAACTTACCCGTACTTTTCGTTTGGGTAAAGTGGTAAAATTGTCAAATCATCAGTTGTTGCTAATAAATTTGCTGTTGTGCATTTTTGAAAAAAATTAAAGTTGAATTAAAATTTACTATAAAGAACTTTTGCTTCTTAATAATGAAAAATACATTTCAAAATGTAAATAGATATTTGCCATTTCAAATATTATTTAAGCTGTTTTTTAATATGACGATTTAATTGACGATTATTTTTGGGTATGAAATGTGCTTTTGTGTGTTCGCAGTATTTTGGCCATTTTCATGGTTTTGTGAGAGAATTTTTTGCTTACTCTCATTTTACCAGACTTTACCAAAAATTACTTTGTACAGGCAGGCCTGCCATATTTGCCGATTTTTTTCAGTTATTTCGGTAACGTTATTTTAGGGATAACAATTTTTTCAGTTATTTCAGTAACGGTATTTTAGGGATAACGATTTTTTCAGTTATTTTGGTATCGGTATTTTAGCGTTAACGGTATTTTCCATTATTTCGGTAACGGTATTTTAGCGATAACGTTATTTTAGTTATTTCGGTAACGATATTTTATTTTAACATTATTTTTGTTATTGCGGTATAGGTATTTTAGTAATAACGCTAGTGTCAATGCACATCAATATATTTAACCCCCTCATGATCAGACTTGTGGAAGATAGATATATGTATGTACAGAGAATATATTTTTGAATCTTGTTACTTTACAGCGGCCCCTTGTAGAAATATCTATAACTATAAACTGTGCTATCGCAGTAATTTATCATATAATAATAAAACAATGTATTTCATATATTTCATTAACGCCGAGGTGATCAGAATTTTTACTAAGTTTTCAACGTGTTTATTTATTATGATATCGGACCAAAAAAATAATGCAATATCTCTATTCCTACGCGAAATTTGATGCTCTTTCAGAATCGAAATTTCGATTAGACACCGAGAAAAAAAAATATGGTCGATTAAAACGTGAAAAACGTGAAAATTTTCTAAAAAATTTGTTTTCCCATTTTTTTCACAATGATACCGCAAAGGTATCAACTTTTTACTATGATCAAAAGTGATCATGGCACTCGAACATTAAGAGGAATTTTTTTCAGAAAATTTCATCGACGCGTTTAAAATGGCGGGGAGAATGAAAAAATTTTATAAAAATCTTAATCTATCGTTTTCTCAAAAACTATAAGCTTTAGAAAAAAATTTTTAAGAAAAAAATGTTTTAAAATTATCAAAGAACACTCTCAAATTTTTTCAGAATTTTTTAAGACTATTTTGGATTTTCGAAAATATCAAAAAATCCAATTTTTCAAAAATACCTGAAAAATGGCGAGTTAAAACTCGCCAAATTTTTTGGCTTAGGGCTCAATTTATACTGTAGGTACTCTGTTGCACACATCCCCTTTTTTATGGCCATATTGGCGCTCTTGACCTTGGGATTTCAAAGTTTTAGTTTTGGTTACGTAGGATAAAAATTACTAAGTCTTATGTTCACTCCAATTTTTGTTTAAGAATTTAAAATGGATCTTAATTCGGTAAAACAAGGGTTTAAATTGAAAAAATCTTTGAAACATGGTCATATATGGGCATTTTCATAAAAACGTCAACCGCGACTGAAAAAATAAAAACCTTTGAAACATTTTTCAAACAGGGCAAATAATTAAAAAAGCACTCAAATTTTATTAAGAAGATGTATTTAGAGCTTATAATAATTATTAAAGAGCAAAAAATAACAGTTTAAACTGACCATTTCTTTGGTTAATCTTAAGAAATTGCAATCAGCTATTTTTTCTTAACTAGCGACTAAATTCAAGTATTTGTAACATTGCAATTTCACTTTGAAATTTACGTTACAACAACAATAGACAAGATCCACGAGGATGTTATTCTAATGTCACGTACGTAGTGCAAAAACACCATTTATCTACGTCATTTGAATTTGACCGGTCGCAAGTGTTTCAAAATAAAAGTTCAAAGCAAGATATTTGTCGCAAACAAATATTAATCATAATTTTTTTTTCAGTTTGTTGTAATAAAAATTGTATAAGTTTCTATAATTCGTCACGTACGATATTGTTAGTACTACAATTGCAATTAAATGTATGAGAGTTCATTTGTTAATTATAAATATTTTGTTAAGATGGGTAAAAGAAGCTATGAGACTACAAAAAAATGGAGGGAGGAGTTGAAAAAGAATGAGGAAAAAATTAAGAAGTACCGAAAAAAAGAGGCTGAAAGACAGCGTGTCTATCGAAGAAAGATGGCAGATGCAGCCAAAAAAGACGAAAAACTTCTTCAAGAAAAAAGAATTAAAGATCGCATTCGACAGCAAAGGCGGATAGGAGAAATAAATAAATGTGTACGTAACTTTATCCCCAAATCTTCTTATAAATGTAAGCAAACTTTGGGTAAAGCTATAGGAAAGGTAGAGAAGGCCTTGCCAATAGACATAAGCAAAAAAGTTGAAATAATTGAAAATTTATATAAGAAATATGTGGAACCTTTAAAGCGTGAACAGGAAAAACACCTTGATCCAGTTGAAAGTATTAATTTAATCAAAGAATTCTTCATGCGAGATGGAATAAGCGTGCAAGCTCCTGGCCGAAAAGACACAGTTATCTATGATGGGAAAATAGTTGCTAAACGCTTTATGCTTTTGACTGTTGGAGAAGCTTACCAACTATACAAAAACGAATTCACCATAGAAAGTGTTGGAAAATCTTTCTTTTATCAGCACCGACCTAGCTATATACAGTTAATAGACAAAATGCCGCACAATATGTGTGTTTGTAAATACCACGCAAATTTTGCGTTTTTGTTGGAGTCCTGTGCAAAATTTATACCAACGTTTTCAAATACATTTGAAAGGTTCATACAATTAGTCTGTTGCAATGTACTGGATGAAAATTGTATGGCTGAAAATTGCCAGAATTGCGTGCTAGATATAGAACATGATTTGATCCCTCTACGTTTCCATAAAGAAATGGAAAAAAATTTGAAATGGAAGTATTGGAGAAAAATGGACAACCGTTTAACGTTAAGCTATACCATCGGTACATTGTCGTAGCTAATTCGTGAAATAGAAGCTCAACTGCCGATTTTCAAACTGCATAGTTTTGTAAAGCAATGCCATCAAAGATATTTTAACGATAAAAAGATAAATTTTACGCCTGATGAAGTGGTTTTTCAAATAGACTTCGCTGAAAACTATCGATTGGTTAATCAAAATGAAATTCAAGATGCTCACTTCAGCTATCAACAGGTCACTATTTTCACGTGCGTTGCGTGGCTCTTTGGAAAAAGAAAATCTTTTGCTATTATTAGCGACAAATTGACGCATAACAAGTTTGACGTTTATTGTTTCATCACGAAAATTATGCTGCAAATAAGAGAACAATATAAAGACATATCATCTATTTACATATTTTCCGATGGGAGTAATGCTCAGTTCAAAAACAAATTCATATTGAAAAGTATTCCTTCTTTCGTAAACGAATTTAGCTGCAAATATTTAGAATGGAACTTCTTTGCAACATCACATGGTAAAGGTGCAGTTGATGGAATAGGTGCAATTGTCAAAAGAAAGGTCTGGCAAGTTGTGAAAGCAAATGAATTAATATTGCCAGATGCTTTCTCATTTTATGAATGTGCTCATAAATATGTGGAAGGAGTTAATTTGTTGTATGTTGCTGCCGAAGAGATTGAAACCCTTTCTTCTATTCTCAATGAAAAATGGCAAAATGTCCAGCCAATTCCAAAAATAAAAAAACTTTATACGTTTGCATATCACGATAGTCAATATATAAATATTTCTCGAACTGCGTATTCATTAAGAGACAAAATAAAAATTTAATTAGTACAAGTACATAGTATGTAGTAAGAAATGAATTTAACCCTTTATTTTGTTTCTATTGATTTTATCACTGAATAAGTATTTTTTCGTTGTTTTTAAGTTTTTGTGTGCATATATTTACAAAACATATATTTTATTACTTAAGAATCACATAAGAGAAAAATCTGTCAAATTTTGTTCATTATAAAATCACCAACAAATTTTTTTTTATTTAAAAACAACGTATTCTAAAGGAAAAATATTTGGCTTAGTTTAAAAAATTATAAAAAAGCTTCACACAATTCGCAGATTTTGGCATATTTTTACATGCACCTCAAAGTTACTTCCGTTTTATGTCACGAACGATATGCTCTTATTTCCCTCGATATTTTCGACAACAGAATTCCTAATGTATTAATTCTTTTTTCATATATAGTACCCTGTGAATCGAACATAACGACAACATTTTTTAGAGTTGCTCCTATATTTGCACAATTTATTGCACTTTTTAGGTGTACAAATGTCACGTACGATGACATGTAAATGCCCATATGCCAAAAAGAAAACATATTACCCAAATATGGAATAATATATGTATTGATATCTGAAAATATATGGCATATATGAACCCATATATGAAATATATTATTATATATTGCCATATATTTTGTCATATATTATCAAATATGAACTTTTTCTTTGAATATTTTTGCCCATATATGCTTACATACATGACATATATGTTCATATATGCTAATACATGAAACCATATGTGACGATATATGAACATTTTCACCTGGGCATTTAAAATATTTATTAATTCAGACTAATCGAGAAAGGTTTTACCTAAATATCTAATTCTGAATTCAGAGATTATTGGATATTTTGCCATGAAGTGCTGCAGAGTTTCTTCTTCTCTCAAATTCTGCTTGTATTGTTATTAAATGTGTTGATGTTCAGTGGTAGAATATCGCATCTGGTTTTAAAAATTATTTGAGTTTGTTCTATATTCGTAGAGTTTTCGAAATATTCTGATAATTTACTATGATCCAGATGTTTATAAAATCTGTCATTGCTATATATCGCCTTTTCCTGCATTCAATATAATATTTAAGTTTCATATTTTGCAACAACATGCTGCCTCTTTCAAGACATCTTCGTGATAAAATATTTTCAAATCGAATATTAAATTCACTTCGTAGTTCATTAATTTTTCTTCCCCAAAAAATATCATTCTAGTTTGTGCGGCAATCTGTTGTGATTATATTGAAAGGCTTTTAAAAATATAATTCATATGCAAACTAAAAGTATAGAAGTAGCTAACTTCTGCACCTGTTTGCAATATTAATGCATAATTCGTGTAAACTCTGGTAATTTTAAAATTCTTTTTAAAAAAATAGCGTTGTAATTTATCATCAAATAACGAACATCCCCAAACCTGAGCTGAGTATGCTTGAATTGATCTGCATACAGATTAAAAAAGTTTCCATTTACATTAAAGCTTTACGTTACCTTTATTTTGAAAACTTTTCCAAGTGAAGTTTATGCTATTTTTTGCGGATTTATTTATTTTTTCAAGATGTTTTCTAAATATCATCATTTCTGACATTCATATTTACTATCATGTTAGTAGTATTTTAGATTCGATTTAAAACTTAAAAACATATTGCAGTGCTTCTTGTGTTATTGCACATATATCGTTAATAGAGTTACCTTGTGTGTTAAAATACGTAAATGCGCCGTTTTCATCACTATAAGTACATCCGTTTAAAATATAATAACCATAATTATTACAAAATTCAATCAGTTGCCTTCCATTACTATCGACAGTTTTATCTTTAGATTTACGTTTTTTCAAACCAGCGGTAAAATTTGCATCCAGAATTTCCTCTATAACTTGTGTTAATGTATCAATTCTTACATTCATATCTCCGGCAATTATTGCGTTTGTTTCACAGTTATTTGTAAAAAATGTTTTTGGCTCCAAAAACTCACTACTCTAGTCCACTCTTCTGATATAAACTGGTACAATACTGAACTTTTTTCCATTTAAGTGAATTTGAATAATTACAGTGCCACTAATATTATCAAAATAATGTTTTATACCATTATCCTTTAGCTTTATATTTACACCATATACACAGCAATTGCTCTACCACGACGATACACCCTAGTTGCTGGTTTCAAAGTTTTTGAAATATCTTCTCCACTTTTCAACGTCACCTTCCGCTACATGTGTTTTAATAGGGCAAAAATATGGCAATTACACACATACTTAACAAATTCAGAAAACAGAAATCCTTGTATATTATATGCTATTATATTTTGTGTAATATTAGAATTTTTTAGTTTTTTTGGTTTTTCGACATAAAATTTTTCAACAGAATATTATAATCTAAAATAATTTTTGAAAAACAGTTTTCATATAAAGAACTTAAGATAATTTCCGCATCTTGTTGGCCGCATACTTGTTTTTTATCCATATTCCAACGAAACCAGTTCTTTGCAATTTTCAATTTGTCATTAACGACCGCCATTCGATGAGTAGTACATAAGGCCCTTATTTCTCTTTTAGCTGAAGCATAACCTTTTTATTTTGTAGCCTTTCCAAGTTTAAATCCTTCTCAATGTATATTTTACTACCAACAATCCTTCTGGTATTTTGTAAAACTTCTTGTACACTTTGGCTCGAGTCGAATTCAGCTAGTACTGTCATCTTACCATCGCGTTCAGAAAGTGTTCGTGCTGATTCACTATAGAAGCAGTTGGTAGATTTAATTTTTCTGTACACTAGAAAGCGTTGTTGATTTCTCCAAAACTTCTTTATTGCCATCCTTTATTATTGCTCGTAGATCATCAACATCAAGATCGCCTACCTTCCTAATGCTTGAAGCATTTTCTGGAGAAATGTCTTCCAAAAACCGTTTATTACCATAGTTTAAATTAGACATGTTTAGTTCGTTTATTTTACACAATATTTTCTTTCAGTGTAGCGCTTAATGTTTATTTACAAACAAATTGCAGCGCCATTAAAATTACTCAGTAGCCCTAAAACTGTTACCCAACTTGGCACCACCTTTTCAAATAACCAGTATGAAAGAAACAGCTGATGCTGTTTATATTTGCAAAAAACTTTAAAATAAGGGTTTTCCAATAGGTACTTGACAACTTTTAATGTAATTTGTAAACGCACTATTTCACTGATCATCTAACTGTTACTTTAATTTTTTTCAGTAAACTCAACATTTTTATCATAAAGTACACGAACGAACAACGTATGCAAATTATAAAAATGTACTACCGAAATTCGGAGTCGGTGACCGCAACTTTAAGAGCGTTAACTTCAATTTTCGGTAGTTATTCTCGCCCTAGTAGACAAGCCATAACAAGTTTAGTACAAAAATTTGAGTATACATATTCATTGTGTGATGCTGCCGTGCCAGTGAGACAATGGGTTAATCGAAGTGACGAAAATATCGCGACCGTTCAGGCGTCCGTAGCAAACGATCCAAATCAGTCGATTCCGCTGCGTTCTCAAGAACTGGGAATCGCCAAGACCACTTTATGGCGAATTTTGCGTAAAGATCTTGGTTTACACCCATACAAGATAAAGCTGACTCAAGAATTAAAGCCGATGGACCATTTGCCGCGACGTACGTTCTCCGATTAGACTCTGGCGCGAAGGTGATGAAATTCATCGCAAAATAATATTCAGTGACGAGGCTCATTTTTGGCTTAATGGGTTCGTCAATAAGTAAAATATGCGTTATTAGTTTGGTGAAAATCCACATGTGCTTCATGAATCACCACTTTATCCACAAAAAATAACTGTTTGGTGCGGTTTGCATGCCGGCGGCGTCATTGGGCCATATTGTTTCGTCGGCAATAACGATCGTCATGTTACTGTGAATGTCGATCGTTTTCGCGCCATGATTACCGATTATTTTTGGACTAGTTGGAAAACATGGTCTTGGACGACAAACGCGTTCAACAGGACGGTGCCACAAGCCACAAAGCACACGTTACAATCGATTTATTGACTTTTTTCTTTGGGGCTACTTCAAATTATTGGTCCATGCCAACAAGCCGACGACGTTGAAAGAACTCAGAGCCAACATTGAACACGAAATAGCGGCCATTACGGCCAAAATGAGTGACCGAGTCATCGAAAATTGGATCTAACGAATCGACCGCTGCCGACGTGCCCGCGGTGGCCATACGAACGAAGTTAAGTTCCATTCATAAATGTTTTGATTGTATTTCAAGTCGATCATAAAGTTTTGGAAATATCTCAAATGGTTTTATATAAAAAAAAAGTTGACAAGTCCTTATTGGAAAGCCCGATAATACGACGAACAGTTGTCTTTTTTACATTGAGTGAATTTATTAGATAAATTTTTTCTTAAAAATTTTGTAAAAAATATTTATTATTTTTCTAAGAACTCCGCTACCAAAAACAAAACATCACAAAATATACTCTTTTCACCAAATGCTGCACACAAAGCTGTCTGCACCCAGGTAACTTTGGATATTTTAACGTTATTGAAATGCTTTAATTCTTCTCTTTTTTGTGGCCCGACTAAAAAATACGTCTTTACACAACCAAATATTCTGTGTATCAAACAAACAACTTATTATTTCTTATAAATGTAAAGTTTAAGCAACAACACAGCAGTATAAAAAATAAATTTCAATAATAAAGTCAATTGTCAACTGATTTTATACACCAGTAACAGACTAATAGATGGATATAATTTGACAGTGTTACCAGTGTTAATAACAAACATGAATAAACATACCATGGTTAAAGAATTTAAAACTTTAGTACTTTTTTTCTATACCTTCTTTTGAAAAATGTTAAAAATATACACAGAAATATTAAAATAAATAGAAAGAGAGAAAAAGTTATAACAATTGGGATCAAGATTAAAAAAAATAATATAAATGAAGCTCAAAAATAATAAATGCGTTATTAAAAGTACCATCGATTTTAATTTTGGTTAAATTTCAGTATTATTTAAAAAGTTCCATCCCTGACAGTACTTGTTTTGTTTTATTATATTAACATTTTATTTACCATTATTAAAATTTATTAAGTTAGGGATGCGAACGACATTGTTTTTTTAATAAAAAGTTTCATAAAATTTAGTCTCTGATTTCTAACATGCTTGGTATTGGAAATAATTTACTCATATTTCGGTAACGAATATTTGATAATTTCAGTATATTAAGTGTAAAAAAAAAATTATTCAACTTTAGTGTAAAAAATAATTTTCAGTGACTGCAAAGTAACGCAATTAAATTATTACAATAAAAGAAGGATATACTAATGACTTTCTAGTTACAAAACCGAATTTTAGTATACACGTTTGTTATATTTATTTAAATTAATTTGATAAGTTTGAATGCAATCGGTTAATTTTTAAACGTTTTATAGCATTTATTTTTAATAAGCGAGTCCTTGCTTCGATTAGATTGTTTTAATAACAATTATCAATATACTATTATTCTCTGACCAAATTTGAAGGTGTTATTACATTTTGAAACTTCTGAATATATGGGAGGTAGACGTGTCCTTGCACCAATTTTCCTAAAATTACGTTTATCTTCTAATTCCAACTAAAATCGCGTACCAAATTTCAGTAACTTACAATAACTCCTTCTATTTTTGACCACTGGTTATATGGGAACAAAGCACTGTAAAGTGTTCTTGCGGGGAGTTCTTTATTATTTAATATGAAGAAAAGTGGGGTCGAGCGTCATCAAATTTTAGTGGAAGTTTACGGCGAGCATGCTCTGAACAATGGTGTCGGAGGTGGTTTGGTCGTTTAAAAAGTGGTGGTTTTGTGCTCGAATACAAGGAACGGCCGGATCAACACAAAGAGTTTGAAGACGAAGAATTGGAATCATTGCTCTATATGGACGAACGCTACCGAGGTTGTCAGAATCATTGGGAGTGGAGGAGTCGATAGTTAGCAAACGCCAAAAAGTCATGGCATTGATTGAAAAGCATTTAAACTGAGTAACATACGAGTTGAAGCCGCTCGACGTCGAAAGGCAATTTCCTCGAAAGAAAGGTTTTTTGCATCGCATTGTGACTGGCAAAACAAACACTGGGTACATTTAACTCCACCTTTAAACCCATGAAGATGAGAACAGACACTTAATAAATATTTGTTCCATAGTTTACAAAATTTTATTTTAGTTCAAAATTTTCCTTTTTAGTGCTGTCGGGCCTAGTTAGAGCTTTCAGTTTTTTAAAAAATTGTCATTCTATGTTAAAATACAATACAATAGTAAAATTACCTTTTTATATAGGAAAAAATTGTAGGTAATTTGAACCAAATTATACACCAAGAGCACAATTTTTAGTCTGTAAGGTTGTAGATTTTTTATGAAAACTGTTCCAACTTTTAGAACAAATAACAAATATGCAACAATAACAATATTATTAGCAATGCTGGAACTTGGGTTTTCATTAAAAACCATCATCTAAAAAATGTGTAAAATATTTCAAAAATATATTATTATGTAAGCAAAGAATTATTAATGTCAGCTTTACCCAGTCCTTTGTACGTTCTTTACAAAAACTCAATAGCTCATATTTAAAAAAAAATCAATTTATGTTAAATCGAAAATATTTCTATATTTTAGTCTTGTTTTTATATTTGAACCACTCCAAACAGCAAATGGTACTAAATATTATTTTGCTTTTTTAGTATTACGAAAAGAATAAGGTAAGGAAAATATGTCCACTTAATATATTCATTGCAATTTAAATACATTTGATTTACTAAGCACATTGTAAAAATCAACCTTTAATACCTCCATAACCTTTTACAATTAATAACAACAATTGTGAAGAAAAATTGAATAAATTTAATATTCGAGCTCGAGGTCATGTGGATGTATATTAAATATTTATTTAATTACCAATATTTGGCTTTTGCATAGAAAAGCATCATCAGGGCTTTATAGTGTTAAACAATAAAGAATGCATTATATACAAGTGTAAACATCAAACACAAAAAGAGACAACAGTAATAACAATAACATATCTGTTTTTGTTCTATATACCCTCCACCATATATGGTGAGGGTCTGTCTGTCTATCTTTCTGTCTGTCTGTCTGTCTGTCTGTCTGTCTGTCTGTCTGTCTGTCTGTCTGTCTGTCTATCTTTCTGTCTGTCTGTCTGTCTGTCTGTCTGTCTGTCTGTCTGTCTGTCTGTCTGTCTGTCTGTCTGTCTGTCTGTCTGTCTGTCTGTCTGTCTGTCTGTCTGTCTGTCTGTCTGTCTGCCTGTCTGCCTGTCTGTCTGGCTGTCTGTCTGTCCGTGTGATGTGCATTTGCATCACATCCAATTATAAATTGAAAATTTTTCTCTTGGCAATAACTTACCAATTGCTAAACTTCTTGAGGAGGTGTTGGCATACGCTGTTCCGCCGTAGATTAGAGATTTTTGTTTTAAGAGACTAAACGATTTCTCTACCTACATACATTTACCAAGAGATCTGGCAGAGACTTGACCGTACTAGAAAATTTGACCAAAAACCGCGCCCCCTCCCCTCTGAAGATACGGCACCCGAAGGCGTAGATCCCCCAACACAACCTATGGCTGATCAATGAAAAATTTGCCCTTTTCCTATGATCTAAGTATATATCCGTAATATGGTACCACTAAGACGGTACAGATACTACAACTGTATACCCTAATCATCATACAGGACAAAAACTGTGGTACTAGATTACCAGCCGGCACCCACTCCGGAGGGTTTGGAAGAGATTTTGCGGCAGCCCAAATCTCTAGTTTTAGTTGTCTCACAAAAAATACCAAAAATTATTTTTTTTCTAAAAGTATTTCATATTTGGTTTAATAAGTGTAAACATCAAACATAAAAAACAACAAGAGACAACAGTAATAACAATAACATATCTGTTTTTGTTCTATATACCCTCCACCATATATGGTGGAGGGTCTGTATGTCTGTCTGTCTGTCTGTCTGTCTGTCTGTCTGTCTGTCTGTCTGTCTGTCTGTCTGTCTGTCTGTCTGTCTGTCTGTCTGTCTGTCTGTCTGTCTGTCTGTCTGTCTGTCTGTCTGTCTATCTTTCTTTCTTTCTTTCTTTCTTTCTTTCTTTCTTTCTTTCTTTCTTTCTTTCTTTCTTTCTTTCTTCCTTTCTTTCTTTCTTTCTTTCTGTCTGTCTGTCTGTCTGTCTGTCTGTCTGTCTGTTTGTCTGTCAGTATGTCTGTCTGTTTATCTGTCTGTCCGTCTATTTGTCTATCTAAACAGAAATTACCAAATTAAAACAAAACGATAAATTCGTTTATGTTTTTACAATTACTTTAATTTTTTTTGTCTAAAAATTTTTTTAAAAAAATAAATAAAATAAAACAAAAAAAATTAGATGTTCGATTAAAAAAAATAAATTGGAAATTTTGGATTAATATTAATAATATTTAGTGATTTTTTTTTTACTGATTGTAGCAAATAAATTTCAAATTCCACTTTACAAAAAGTTTACTAAAATTTAGTAGCGGCAGCTAATTTTTTCATACAAAATTCATTGTACTACACGTCAGCAGACATGTGTTGCTAAGAATAGCAAAAAATACCACTGAGCTTAAATTAGCAAAATTTTCCGTAATAACAGCAAAATTTTCAGTTGCCATTACAGACTTTTATTGGTGAGTGTTATGATTATTAAATTTACCAGTGACTATAACTACTAAATCGTTCGCATAACCAAGCCTACCTAACTTTTGAAGCAGGTGGTCTATACGCAAAAACCAAATAAGTGGAGACAAAACTCCTCCTTGTGGGCAGCCTGTGTTAACCATCACAGACGTTTTGCCTAACGTAGCAGGTATGTCCCTACTACCTAGAATGTTCCTGATCCATTTTCAAGTGGTAGAATAAACGCCCCTCCGCTGGAGTGAAAGTGTGATCGATTCATAACCTGTGTTATCAATAGCACCTTCAATATCAAGAAAATTACAAAGTGCTATTTCCCAAAAACTAAAAGTCTTTTCTATCCTCTCCACAATACGATGTAAGGCCAACTCAGTCGACTTTTCCTTTACATATGCAAACTGAGTATCATGTAGAGGAGAGAGTTTCAAAGTAGTAAACCTAATATTAAAAGAAAATATGTAAGACCAATAATAGGTCTATATGATTTCGGCAGCTCGTTGGATCTATTTCCAGTCTCTGGAATGAAAGCAACATTTACGTTTCTCCATTAGAGAGGTATGTGTCCTATTATAAAACTGGATCATAAAGGGAGCAAAGGATCGAATGGCCCATCTAACTTTACCTGGGTCAAAAATGACACGAGATAACTTAGCTGCGCCTCTACAGGAAGCAAATGAGTCGGTTACATTCCCTACAGTCACTTAGGATTGAGTCAGGGAAATGAACCTTTAGCTGAAGCTCTAGTGTTTCCTATCGATCCTTTGTATAAACCCCATCATTCCCCTTAGACCGATATCACAGGAGGACGAACTAGTAATAGACTTGTGCAATCTAGCGGCTGTGGCTACCACAGAATTTCCTCCAAGATTCCCTTTTAGATTTCCTAATCTCTTTGTTATAATCAGTCAGAGACCTCCTATACACATCCCAATTCCTGTTGCGTCACACCGTTAAATAATTTCCTAACCTTCTGGCGCATATCCTCGAATAGTTTGTTCCTCCAGAGGACCTTACGTCGCACCTTACGTTGCTGAACCTTACTACTGTCATGATATGAAGAGACAACCACATTATAAAGCTGGTCTGCTGCCACCTCAAGTTGACCAATAGAGTTAATATCAGTGATTAGCAGATCAAATTAACAGGCAATCGCCTCCATATATGCCGTCCAGTTAGTACTTTTACGAGTTATATAATCCCGGGTGAGAGATAGGTTACCAGGAAAATCAAATCGAATGTGTTGATTATCCGATAACGAGACCTCCACATAAGTCGATATAAATGGACTAGTTAGTGTGAGATCTAGAACCTCTTCCCTGATGGCATTAATGAAAGTAGGTTTCGAGCCCCTATTCAGAATCTCTATTATATTCCCCACTGCTACTGTAAACGGTGTGATGTGCATTTGCATCACATCCAATTATAAATTGAAAATTTTTCTCTTGGCAATAACTTACCAATTGCTAAATTTCTTGAGGAGGTGTAGGCATACGCTGTTTGTTTTAAGAGACTGAACCATTTCTCTACCTACATACATTTACCAAGAGATCTAGCAGAGACTTGACCGTACTAGAAAACTTGACCAAAAACCGCCCCCCTCCCTCTGACTGTATACCCTAACCATCATACAGGACAAAAACTGTGGTACCAGCCGGCACCCACTCTGGAGGGTTTGGAAGAGATTTTGCGACAGCCCAAATCTCTAGTTTTAGTTGTTTCACAAAAAATACCAAAAATTATTTTTTTAATAAAAGTATTTCATATTTAGTATTTTAATTCTATAGTAATTTTTATCAATCTTAAAATATAATTTTTAATATAAACCTTCAACAAATTTTTTTTCTGGCTTTGAATTTTAACGTTAATTTTGACGTGTAAATAAACAAAAACCAACAAATTTTTTTTTATAGAACAGTATAAAAATAATTTCAACAATTACAAAATTGAAGAAATGTTTCTATATTTTCAAAAAATATTAAACAAACAACTTATTATTTTTTATAAATGTAAAGATTGAGCAACAACACATCAGTATTAAAAATACCTTTTAAGTCAGTCAACTGATTTTATACATCAGTAGCAGACTAATTGATGGATATAATTTGATAGTGTTACCAGTATTAATAACAAAATAAATAAACATACCATGGTTAAAGAATTTAAAACTATAGTAAGTTTTTTCCATACCTTCTTTTGAAAAATTTCAAAAATAGACACAGAAATATAAAATGCGTTATAAAAAGTACCATCGATTTTAAATTTGATTGAATTTCAGTATTATTTACGAAAAAAAATTCCATTCCTGACAGTACTTGTTTTGTTTTATTATTAATTATTTTAGTTTTCTTCGATCTTCTATATACATTCAATATTCCTTATCGAGCTAAAGATCCTTTATTTATAAAAAAATTTAATTATAAATATTTATTTATCCCAATATTTCGTCACCACATTGGGTGACTTCTTCAGGGGAAATTGTCTTTTTCTTTATAATTAATAAATTAAAATTATAAACTGAAAACTTATAAATAACAGTTTTTTTAAAAAAGGCGGTAAATCAAAAATTATTTTTTGTCAATATTAAAAAATAACAAGTAAAAAAGGGCTAAATTCGGCTGTGCCGAATCTTTGAATACCCTCCACCAATATCCTAAAAAGATGTTCTCTACTGTTTTTGATACAAATAACATAAGAAAACTTTTGAAGTAAAATTATGTAGGTGAAAAAAATGTTTGAGGTGAAAAACTTTTTTAGATGTGATAAGAACTTTTTTGGAAGAAAAAAAATTTAGAGGTGAAAAAAAATTTTTGAGGTGAAAAAATTTTTTGTTGTGAAAAAAAATTTTAGTGGTGAAAAAATGTTTGAGGTGAATACAAAATATTTACTGCTAAGCGACTGGTGAAAAAAATATGAGAAAATATGTTATGTATCAGTCGCTACTATGAAATTGTACAAAATTTGTATGGGCAACTTAAAGGCACATTTACATTTTCACTAAACACTAAACTAAAAAACATTTTAAAGCATAGTTTTTGTCAAATACTCAATTTTGTTCCGGCTAATGGGGACTAGCTCTGCAGCTGAATATGCCTAATGGAGAAAATGTACTTTCTGATGCGCCACGCATTGACAAATAGTTGCAACGAATATTCTTTCTTTAAAAAATTTAAGTGTGTTTAACTAATGGAGAGAATACATCAAAGAAATTAATTTGTTAAAGAAAGAACATGAGTTGTAACTATTTGTCAATAGATGGCCCATCAAAAGGTGCATTCTCTTCATTAGGCATATTTTGCTGCAGATATAGTCTCCATTAGCCATATTGTGCTACAATATGCAGTAGAGTATTATTGATTTTCTATTTTCTTCGTAACATAAATGAATATTTGCCAAAAACTATGAAAATTATATGTTTTATGTGCATATTATACCTTAATTTTTTAAATCAATATTCATTTAGATTTTTAAGAGCACAATATTGCACTTTATTCATGTGTATTTTTTTATAAGAGAAAACATAACATAAATATGCATTTGCCAATCTCTCAATTATCAAAAATACAAATGGAATAAAAAAAAAATACTATTTTATTACGTTAAACATTTGAAAATTTGACTTTAAAATTATGTAATAAGTCTACTAGTAACATCTTAATGCATTAGAATTTGACGTTTGTAGTTAATTTAATATTTTTGGTAAATAAATCAATTGAAAGCCTAATCCAAGGCTATATCGCCATGGGTGCCACCTATTCAAAAGTTGCGGCACTAAAGCAATTATGCATTTTGCTCTTTCTTTATATATCAATTTCTTTGGACCTAGCCATGGGGCAGGGTATTGTTTTGGTTAATTCAGCGCTACCTATTCAAAAGTAGCGGCACTCTTTAGATATAAATGTCTTTGGTTACAAAAACAAAAAATACATATTATGGAATGAAATGAAAAAGCAACAAAGCTTAACAGAAAAACCCAATCAGGTTTACTATGTCTCCTATAGTAGCCAAAGAATTGGAGATATTTTAAATGGAAAATCCTAAGAAAATGCATCGGAAAAGATTATGAAAATTTCATAAAACGATTTTTAAATAGTTACGTCTATGAAAATGCCGATGTTCTACCCTTCTGTAGGTACGCCATGTCGTTGCAAGCCAAATTTGTTGAAAAACTTGAGCTACACGATAATTTTCTTGTCAGCCAAATATACGAAAACGAGAAAAACACCATCAATGGACGTATAAACGACAATCCAGCTCCTCTGGACCTTACCTCATTCTATATGAGCCCAGCCTCCAGCAATCATAGGGGCTGAAGATGATATACGTATATACTAAATTTTGCATGAACTGTAATATGAATATGATTGGTCAATTTATATAACAGAACTTTTGTTATTTAGTTTTAAATAACATTTATTTAGTTTTAGTAATGTTATTTACAGAGGTCTGCTCTGTTAGCGACTTTAACAATGTTGCTTTTTACGTTAACTTAGTTATTACAGTAACACACATATAACTCTAATAATGTTATTTATTCTCATAGTATGTAAGACAATAAATGTAATCGAACAAGAAGAAGACTTAATAACATTTTTACTTACTTAACAGAAAATCAAAATAGATACATAAAAATTGTACAAATTTGTATGGAAAATTTAGAGGTACCTTCACATTTTCACTCATAACTTTTGAACCGCTAAACCGATTCTGCTCATTTTAAATACCAAACTGCTCGGGAGGATGTTCAATAATCTGGGTAAAAATAGCCACCCCCACTTGCGTCTTCGCGTCGAGATCGCCATTTAAACAGACAGACGTACAGACAGACAGACGGACATCGCAAAATCGACTTAAAATTGCATAAGGATCACGAATATATATACTTTATGGGGTCTTACACCTATATTTCGACATATTACAAACGGAATGACAAACTGATATATACCCTCACCATATATGGTGGAGGGTATAAAGTATCACAGAAAACAATATTTGAAAAATTAAAATATTACATGAACAAAAATATTTTATATACATGTTATTTAACATAATAATATTTATCCTAGTTGTTATTAACTAAATGTCTGTAATTTTGTGCAATATTTGCTATGTCTGTTTTATAATTAATTCGTTGTGTAGATGGTACTTTCATAATTTGTAACATTTCTAACATATATCTACGTCTGTAATTATTTTCCGTGTTTAAAATTGACGTCCTATCAAAATCAGGATAATGATTAAAATTCGTGCAATGTTCGTTACAATGCTGTTTTCTGTGTAGAAGTAGTGTTCCTGTATTTTTGATCAGATCTGTGTCCTGCAATTCTTGTTTTTAATTTATTCTTTGTTGTACCTACATATACATTACTACAATTCTCATTATCATTTCCACTACAAGGTATTTTATAAACTAAATTGGACATTTCAGATTTATCTATTATATCTTTCGTTTTGCTAAATAATCTACCTAATGTGTAATATGTTATATGTGCTACTATATATTTTTTATTATAAATTTTCGATTTTTCTAATCTTTCAGATATAAGAGGAACATAAGTTAGAGATTTATAAATTTTAGGTTCAGTAACCGTTCTCGTAACTAAATTATTCCGGTTTTTTACATTGTCTTATCAATCTACAGATTAATTGAATTGGGTAATTATTATTTAACAAAATATTTTTAATCTTTTCTATATTAGTTTTATGAAATTTTGTATCGCTAATCTTTAATATCCTTTCAATCAAATTCTTAGCCGTATTAAGTATGATTCTTTTCGGGTGTTTAGAAAAATAGTTAATAACTCTCCCAGAAGCTGTTGGTTTCTGATACCAATCTATTTATAAACTCTCACCCGTTCTTATTATCAATGTATCTAAATAAGGAATTTTAGAATTACGTTCTTTCTCAATGGTAAATTTTATATTGTCATGAAATGAGTTAAAAGTTGATAAGATATCATTAATTGAATCATTTGAAATAATGCAAAATAAATCATAAACATGTTTTGTGATGATTTTTGGTTTCACATTTAATTTTTCAATACAAAAATCTAATAATTTTTCCATTACAATATCAGCTATAATTGGTGAAGCTGGAGATCCCATTGGAAGTCCTTGTTGTTGTAAATATATTTTATTATCATATTTAAAATATCTGTTGTCTATTATACAAAATTTTAGAATACGTATAAAAATGTTCCTTTCAATTCCTGTATAATCCTTTATAATATCCCACTTTTCTTCGATAATATCCAAAGCTATATCAATTGGTATACTCGGAAATAAAGATACAACATCAAGTGAAATTAATTTTTCATCATTTTGTATCTTTAAATTTTGTATCTTTTCTCTAAAATGTAAGGAATCTTTTACATTATATTTAGAGTTTTCAGTTATCTTTTTAAGAATGTTTGTAATATATTTAAAAAGTTCATATGATGGGGAATTAATAAATGAACATATTGGTCTTAAAGGAAAATGTTCCTTATGGATTTTAGGTAACCCATATAATCTAGGTGCAACAGATATATTTGTCTTAAGTTTGTTCTTTTCCAAAGATGTTATAGAGCAATTCCATATGAAAACGATCAAAATTGGCAAATTTTTGGACGACCCCTCTCCGATTTTAAAATAAATAGTCTCAATCGATTTCCCAACAAAAAATCATGTACCTACATATTTTTTTTTTTTTTATAGTGACTGGTTTAGTGGTGGTGTACACCACTGTCATGTGACAAAATTGAAGAATTCTTCATAAGGGACCTCATTGAAAGCGATCGCAACGAGTGATAGCTCGTTGGAAAGGTATTGAATCAGGCTTTAATTGAAAAATAAAATTTTCCTAATTTTTCTCAGAAATTTACCTTTTTTCCCATGAAAATTAAATTTTCCCATGAAAATTAAATTTTCCGATTTTCCACAGAAGCTCCTAAATTTTCCGGCTAATTTTATTTTTTTTTGGATTCCTCATAATTTTTGCTTTAAGAATCAGCAATAAAAAAATGGGCCCCGACTCCTTGCTTGGACAGGAGAAGAGCATTTAAGAGACCACCTTGTTCTCATTGTTTTTATATTTTTTATAATTGAATTATATTTAATTATTTAACATTATTTTATTTTATTATTAAAAATACATTTTAAAAATTATTTTACAGTTAAAAATACATTTATGAAGAAAAAATCAATTTTTTTTTAAGAGCCCCAAGTTGAGTGTGTAGTGAATATGGTCTGCCTGCCTTCACAAGATCGGCCATAAATCCATGGATAATAGCAGCAGTAGCATGTAATGGCACACCAAACCCGACTGAGGCTACAGGTCATAAAATGTTTTGTAAATTTTTTAAATTACCAGGTAATAAATATTTCGCCTAAAATGACACGTGCAGAAACAAGTCATAAAACACGGATTTTCCATAAATATGGCGAAATATTTATTACCTGGTAATTTAAAAAATTTACAAAACATTTTATGACCTGTTGTCGGCTTATTGGCAGTAACCAATTAAGTCCCTCTTTAAAAACATTTTATGACCAGTAGTTCACGCAAATTTTCCTATTAAAGAAAAGCAAATATCGCTTATTTTTTTTACCTATTTTTTACCAAAAAATAAATATAAATACTTCACACACTCTGAGTCAAATTTCAGTTGAATACTAAACGTGAAAGTGTTAAAGTGTTTTTTTGTAAAGTAAAGAGTGAAGCTGTAAAGACAATTTAAAGTAAAATGAATAAATTTTGCTGCAATCCGTTTAACAAGAGTGGACATCGTTCGAAAAAGATAAAAGTATTAAAATTAACTGGTGTTTCGAAGCGATACATGAATGAATTAAATATACAATACGGTGAAGAAGCAGAATTCATTTGCCCCAAGTGTAAAATCGATTTGTCTCAACAAGCAAATGCATTGAAACAAATGCAACCACAATCCGAGAGTAAAATGACAATTGAACAAAATGTTTCATCTGATAGTGAGGCAGACATTCCGATGGTCAATATGTCTTTGAGTCCTTTGAATAAGCCTATAACCACTTTAGGTGAAACGCCTATTAGAAAAAGAAAGTTGCGAAGTGAAAAATACAGGAAAGATAAAAAAAGGAAAGGTTATGAGTGCAATCGCGACAATATTTGATGAAGGCTCTGATAACGAATGCACTCAAGCAGATGACGTTGATGACGGCAAACAAATGATTGAGCAGTTGAAAAGAAAATTCAATTTAGCGACCACTTTTCCGGAGAAATATCTCATTTTATCTGTGCTGCCTCAATCATGGTCTATACGCAAGATTTCTGAACAGTTTCAAACATCTTTTTACATCGCGAGAAGAAGCAAAGAATTAGTTCGACAGAAGGGCATATTGGCGACTCCCACCAAGAAATTTGGCTCAAGGACCCTCAGCGAAACAACGGTGAAATTGATTCAAGATTTTTACTGCAATGATGACAACAGCCGCGCCTGCCCAGGTACACATGACTATGTTATCACACGTGAAGATGGAGAAAAAGTACACAAGCAGCGCAGATTATTATTATGTAATCTATCCGAAGCATACCATCAGTTCAAAGAGAAATACCCAGCAGAAAAAGTGGGATTTTCTAAGTTTGCCATCCTACGACCAAAAGAATGCTTGCTGGCATTAGACAGGCACGGAACGCATTCAGTCTGCGTTTGCATGTTTCATCAAAACATCAAATTAATGTTCTTTCCATGCAAGAAATTGAAAGTATTTCACGGTGAAATTGAAACATATAGGGACCTCCTGTCGAAGTCGTTGTGCGCATACCCCACGGAAAATTGTCATCTGTCCAAATGCGACAATTGTCCGCAGATTGACGAGCTAGAGCAATATTTGGCGGAAAAGTTTGAACAGCTGTTAATTCAGGAGGTGCATTTCAAACATTGGATAATTAGCAGCGGCAGATGTTCCCTTGAGACCGTGGTAAAGCAGATTCCGGAATTCATCGAGGAATTCGGATTCAAGTTGAATGAACTGAAGGCGCACCATTTCATATCCGAGATGCAATCGAAATTTCTAAAGGAAAGTAAGGAGAAATTAGCCCAAAATGAATTCATTGTGATAAGCGACTTTGCCGAGAATTACACTTTTCTCGTTCAGGATGAAATTCAGGCTTATCACTGGGCAAACGACCAGTGCACGGTGCATCCTTTTTGCATTTATTTCAAAAACGAAGATAACGAACTACAGACCGTAAGCCTTGTTGTTTTCACGGAGAGTTTAGCTCATAATTATGTGTCCGTTTATTTATTTCAAATGAAACTATTTGAATTCTTAAGATCAAAATTCGATGCAATCGACAAAGTAACGTTTTTCTCAGACGGCGCGGCTTCTCAGTACAAGAATAAAAAAAATTTTTACAATCTTTGCATAATTGAAGAAGAACAAAACTGCAAGGTCGAGTGGCACTTTTTTGCGACGTCCCACGGTAAGGGCCCATGCGATGCGTTAGGGGGAACCCTAAAACGCATGGCGACTAAGGCAAGTTTGCAAAGGCCATATACTGACCAGATCTTAAATGTACAACATTTGTTTTCGTGGATTCAAAGCAAGGAAATTGCCATTAACACAGTTTTATGCACTCAAAAAGGACACGATGCCATGGAGCGACGACTTCAAAACAGATATAATAATGTCAAAACTATAACTGGAACGCAAAAGTTTCATTGCTTCATACCAAATATTTCTGATATGTCAATTAATGTAAAGCGGTACTCTTCGTCTGCCGACGTGCTAAATTTAAAGTTACTTTAATTTGTTAATGATGCCAAGACAATTGAAATTTTTAATAAATATTGTAATTAAGTATAAGCAGCAAAATAAGAAAGATTTTTTCTTCATAAATGTATTTTTAACTGTAAAATAATTTTTAAAATGTATTTTTAATAATAAAATAAAATAATGTTAAATAATTAAAAATAATTCAATTATAAAAAATATAAAAACAATGAGAACAAGGTGGTCTCTTAAATGCTCTTCTCCTGTCCAAACAAGGAGTCGGGGCCCATTTTTTTATTGCTGATTCTTAAAGCAAAAATTATAAAGGAATCCAAAAAAAATAAAATTAGCCGGAAAATTTAGGAGCTTCTGTGGAAAATCGGAAAATTTAATTTTCATGGGAAAATTTAATTTTCATGGGAAAAAAAGGTAAATTTCTGAGAAAAATTAGGAAAATTTTATTTTTCAATTAAAGCCTGATTCAATACCTTTCCAACGAGCTATCACATAAAACAACTTTCAATGAGGTCCCTTAGGAAGAATTCTTCAATTTTGTCACATGACAGTGGTGTACACCACCACTAAACCAGTCACTATAAAAAAAAAAATATGTAGGTACATTATTTTTTGCTGGGCAATCGATTGAGACTATTTATTTTAAAATCGGAGAGGGGTCGTCCAAAAGGTGATCGCTTTCATATGGAATTGCTCTATAATTTGAAAATATCTTCAACTAAATTATTAAATTAATAACGAATACGGATTTGTCATGGGATTGATTCAAAAGCAAGGAAACTGGGTGACATACGAGTTGAAGCCGCACGATGTCGTAAGGCAACATCTTTCGCAAAGCCGAATATTCATGGCATGAAGCTTTTGCTTTTTATTTGGTGATCCAGCGCGGCGTGACCTACTGAAGCAAAAATAGGCGAAATACAAAGAAAGGCATTACAAAATGATTTTGCAGCATGACAACGCTCGGCCACATATTGCAAGACGGGGCAAGCCCTACTTGGGAACGCTGAAATAGAAGGTATTCTACTTGTTCCGGTCGATGACACATAGCCTGTCAAGCAAAAAATGGGTCGATGTTTGGATTGCCGCAAAAGACAAGTAGTTATTCCGAGCTTGGTTTTTTATATTTCCTTCAAATCCGAAATGCAAAACAAACACTAGGCACATTTAACTCAACCTTTAAATCCATGAAAATGTGAACAGACACTTAATAAATATTTGTTCCATAGTTTACACAATTTTGTTGGATTACACAATTTCCCTTTTTAGCGCTGCCGGGCCTAGTCAGAGCCTTCAGTTTTTTAAAAAAATTGTCATTATATGTTAAAATACAATAGTAAAATTACCTTTTTAGGAAACAATTTTAGTTAATTTGAACCAAATTATATGAAAGCTGGTCCAACTTATAGAACAAATACCAAATAGGCAGTTATTATAAGCAATGCTGGAACTGGGCTTTTCATTAAAAATCATTTATCTACTTCATCATCTAAAAAATGTGTAAAATATTTCAAAAATATAAATATATTATTATGTTAGCAAACAATAATTAATGTCAGCTTTACCCAATCCTTTGTACGTTCTTTACAAAAACTCAATAAAAAAAAATCAATTTATGTTAAATCGAAAATATGTGCATATTTTAGTCTTGTTTTTATATTTAATACACTCCAAACAGCAAATGGTACTAAATATTATTTTTCTTTTTTAGTATTACGAAAACAAAAGTTAAGGAAATTATGTCCACTTAATGTATTCATTGAAATTTAAATACAATTTATTTAATAAGCACATGGTAAAAATCGAACTTTAATACCGCCATAACCTTTTACAACCAATAACAACAATTGTGAAGAAAAATTCAATAAATTAAATATTCGAGCTCGAGGTCATGTGGTTGTATATTAAATACTTATTTTTTTAATTACCAATATTTCGCTATTGCATTGAATAGGATCATCAGGGCTTCATAGTGTTATACAATAAAGAATGGATCATATATAAGTGTAAACAACAACAAGAGACAACAGTAATAACAATAACATATCTGTTTTTGTTCTGTTCTGTACGTCTGCCTGTCTGCCTGTCTGTCTGTCTGTCTGTCTGTCTGTCTGTCTGTCTGTCTGTCTGTCTGTCTGTCTATCTGTCTGTCTTGCTGTCCGTCCGTATGTCTTTTGAAATGGCGACCACGGCACAAAGCCGCAAGCTAGATTAATGAAATTGAAAATGAGAAAAATCGGTTTAGCGGATAAAAAGATATGAGTGAAAATGTTAAGGTATCTCTAAATTTTCCATACAAATTGGTGTATTTTAGTACAATTTCATAGTAGCGACTGGCAAGTAAAATATTTTCTCTTGTTTTCTAACCAGTCCCTTAGAATTAAAAAACATTTTTTATTCACCTAAAATATTGCCACCTTCAAAAATTTATTTCACTATTAAAAAAATTTTTTCCCACAAAAAATATATTTTTTATCTCAAAAAAATTTTTTTTTCTCAAAAAATTTTTTCACAGAATTTTTTTCCAACCACAAAATTTGTTTTCACATCCAAAAAAGTTTTTAAGCTCAAAAAATTTTTTCGCCTCCATAATTTCACTTATAAAGTTTTTTACATTATTTGTATCAAAAACAATGACATTGGTATTCAAAGATTCGGCACAGCCGAATTTAAGCCTTTTTACTTGTTTAAGATAAAATCCTTATAAGTGTAGTAAAGAGTATACAAAGGTATAGAGTGTCAGAGGTAATCTTCTGGAAATTCAACATGATACGAGTTCAGCTGCATGTTTATGAAATTGGGCAAGATATTCAAAATTGCTAAAGTGTTGAAAAACATTAAATTCGGTTGATGTAGTGTTGCCATATAACCAGTTTAATTGTTTGTCCCAGTTTTTGGGATCCTTAATAGTTTTCCAGTTTTTTCCATGAAAAAAAACTGTTTTTGAAATTCATGCATTTTTATAGTTTTTTTGTTATTATGTGTTGCAACATGTAATAGCATATTTGCTCTTTTTATTATATATTTTTGCCATAGAAATGGGAAATAATGGATATGGATAGACAGAGATGTGTTAATCGTAGGCCTTAATATTTTTCATATCACAATGTAATGTCTGGATTCGTACCTATTTTTTCCATTGGGAACCATTTTTAATAGATTTTTATTCCTATTTTTTTTTTAAGCAACGCCCGATAAAGTGCACTTCAGCCAAAATGGCGCATATATCAAAAATTGAAAAAGCGGTTGTTTTGAGTTTCTAAACGTTTATTTTGATAGATAAACAAGTTGCATCCCATTAAGCGACCACAAAGCTCTTAAAGGAAAAGACCCAAGACCCTCAAAATTTCGAGATATGGGGAAAAGAGTATGTTTTTGTACTGGCGCACTTAAACTTTTCTAACTCAGTCATTTTTTAACCGGCCAACGGGATTAATTAGAAATGAACGTGCTCTTTCCAAATATATATACTTCCCGTATACTCTTAATATAAATATGTAGAGATTTTTCAATAATATAAACGTTTTTCAGTTTTTTTAAACTTCTTTTAAAACAACAATAATCTCAAAGTCGGTTTCCTTCTGAGTAAAACAAGCTTTTATTCGTGTAAATCGGTTAAAAAATGACAATGTTATAGTACCTTTTCTAAACAACGAAAAACCGATTTCGATTATATGATTCAACAAAAAGAAATAATTTATAGTACGAACTATTTTTTTTTTTTTTATTAAGTTTATTTTTTAAAAATGTTTACTCAATCTACTACGTTTGTAAGACAAATCATCAGTTTCACGTTTTATCGACCAGCAGTAATTCGCTAGCATTCTGATCTGACTTTTTCCTTCGAACCGCTTTTCCATTGTTGATAGCTCTTGGTGGAAGCGTTCGCCTTGCTCGTCACTAAATTGACCCAGATTTTCTGGGAAGAATTCCAAGTGAGAATGCAAAAAATGTATTTTGATTGACATTCTGCATCGCATTTCTCCATACGCCTCTAGAAATTCACTAACAACATCAGTGTAGTCAGCACTTGTTTTGTTACCCAAAAAATGTTTAGATAAAGATATAAAACTCACCCATGCTCCAACTTTTAATAAATCAAATGCTTTTATTAACACTTAGCTTATAACACAATTAAATATTATAGTTAGCTTTTTTTAAGAAAAATATGTTGTTTTTTGAAGCTGCACCACTAATACTAACTAATAAACAACTTTTTTGCAAGTATCAAAAAAAGTAACGGTATTATTACAAAAATAATTTAAATAATGCCTTATTTACAATAATAGAGTACTAAACTATACAGAGTGGATTTTCTTTATTTCTCCTTCGCACTTATGTCTTTTTGTATTATACTAGCTCTTATTTATTACACTCGTATAATAAGTCATAAAGCTAGAACTGTAATTGACCTAAGTTCCTTAAGTTGGCTTTGGCATGAGCCGAACTTGAGTAATAATCTGAAGTAAAAAACAAAAAATTTTATTTTCTTTGTTAATTGAAACGTAAATAATAAAACAAAAGCCAATTTTAATTGGGATTTAACAGCGATTCGTTAACAAAAATTAAAAAAAAAGGAATTCTAATATCTTTTGGTTAGAAAAAGTATTATTAAAAGTTTTTTTTACTCAAAAAGACACTGACTTTGAGGTTATTGTTGTTTTAAAAGAAGATTAAAAAAAACCCTCGTAGGAAATGAAAAAGTTTAAAAAAAGAAAAGATTTTATATTAATGAAATAATCTCTACATATTTGTATTAATAGTATAGTATATATGTATATTTGAAAAGAGAGTTCATTTCTAATTAATGCCGTTGACCGTTTCCAAATCGGTTACAAAATTACTGAGTTAGAAAAGTTTAAGTGCGCCAGTCCAAAAAAAACTCATTTCCCCATATTTTGAAATTATGAGGGTATATTGCAACGTATAAAACCGGTTATATAATACACTCAGCTACCCCTCAACCTACACTAGGTCATTTCACAAGTTCTTGCAATTTTTTTTTGTAGCACGCTTCCCGGGAAGCGTTGTCGTTGTCGTTGTCTTTATCTATAGCTGCGGGCTTAACACCAAATTCTAAATCGCCAGGCAATTTAAGTTCCGTTCCGAAAATAATTTTTGCAGGTGTCCGGGAGGTGGAATCGTGAACAGCTGATCTATATGCTAGCAGAAATTTAAGGATGTGTTCGTCCCAGTCCTTCTGATGAGTACTGACCACTTTTCTTAAGTAATCCTCTAAAGTGCGATTGAATCTTTCGACCATACCATCAGATTGCGGATGCAGCGGGGTGGATCTTGTTTTTCTTATTTCCTTGAAGATAGCAGATCATTGGTCAGAGTGTAATTCTATCGGAACACCGTAGCGGCACACCCAGTTGTTCACAAATGCGCTTATTACCGTTCTGGCTTCCTGGTTCGGTATAGCGTATACCTCAGGCCATTTACTGAAAAAGTCGATCTGGTGATCGAACGTAACAGTAACGGGAAAGGGCCTGCTACATCCGTTGCTATCCGCTCAAATAGGGCACCCGAGTTGTATTGTCGAAGTTGCCCACGACTATACCTCACTGGTCCTTCAGCTGCGATGCATTGCGCGCAATTTGCTGTCCAGTCGCTTACAGCTTGCTGGCAGCAGACCCAGTAGAATCATTGTTTTAACTTCTCTAGGGTTTTCGTGGCACCGAGATGACCACCACTAGGACCGTCATAGAACTCTTTTAATACTTCGTCTATTTTCTCAGTTTTGCCGTCCGCACTTTCCCATATACGGTATAAGCAGTGATTGTTCCACTGGGCCCAATACGCCTTCATTAGCGGACTTTCAGCTGATATTTGTTCACAGGTAGGCCTCCTGTCCTCTGTTTTGGCTGACATAATTTTTAACAGTATGGGGTCATTTTGTTGCTTCACTTGACTCAATATGAGTTAGTCTTATATCAACGATGCACTCTTCTCCTTCAGCCCTCGAACAATGTTTGCACTCTAAATTACATGGGCGTCTTGAAAGGGCGTCCGCATTGCAATGCTTTACGCCTTTCCTGTGCTCGATGCTGAAATCATAGCTTTAAAGTCGTTCAATCCAACGAGGTAGCTTCCCTTCTGGTTGTTTAAATTGCAGCAGCCACCTGAGTGCAGAGTGGTCGGTTCCTAGTTAAAAGTGCTGACCGTACAGATACTTGTGGTAGTGTTTTACACATTCTACCGCCGCCAAGAGTTCGCGCCGTGTTACGCAGTAGTTCCTTTCGGGCTTCGAAAGTACTCGACTGTAATAGCCTATGACTATTTCGTTTCCATTGATCACCTGCGAAAGCACACCTCCTATTCAAATATCCAGCACAAATTTTTCTCCGGCCACAGGATATCCAACAATCGGTGCCGTACATAATAACTCCTTAAGCCTTAGGAATGCTCGTTTTTAGGCTTCACCACAACGAAATGGTCGCGCCTTCTAAGTCTGCTCATGTAGACTCGCAGCCACACTGGCAAAGTTTGGTACAAATCGCCGGTAGTATGTGCAGAGGCCTAGAAAGCTGCGCAACTCGTGCAGATTTTTCGGGCGAGGCCAATCTTTTACAGCCCGAATCTAATCTTCATCGGTTGATATACCCTCTGCAGTTACGCGGTGCCCTAAGTACTTGACTTCCCTCTGGAACAGTGTACATTTCTTTGCGCTAAACTTGAGTACAGCCGCAGATATTCGCCTTAAAATTTCTGCTAAGTTCTTTAGGTGTTCATCGAAAGTTTTTCTTATGACAATTATGTCATCAATGTACACTAGGCAAGTTTTCCAGTGGAGTCCTTTCAGCACATTTTCCATTAACCGCTCGAATGTTGCTGGAGCATTGCAGAGTCCAAAGGGCATCACATTAAACTGCCATAATCCGTCACCTGTGCTAGAGGCAGTTTTTTCTTTGTCTTGGTCACAAATTTTTTCTTGCCAATACCCACTTTGCAATGTGAAGAACCATTTGGTTCCTTCTAGCGTGTCTAGAGTGTTGTCAATTCTCGGTAGTGGATAGCTGTCCTTGATGGTGACATCGTTTAGTTTTCTGTAATCAACACAGAATCCGGTGCTGCCATCTTTTTTCTTAACTAAAACTATAGGCGAACTCCATGGGCTAGAAGATGGTTCGATTACTCCACTACGCTCCGTTTCGTTGACTAACTCCTTTACCTCATTTCGTTTTGCTAGAGGAATACTTCTGGGCGCCTGCTTTATTGGCCTCGCTTCACCAGTATTCGGTGTTTTACAATCGCCTACCTTCCTTGGTTTTCATGGGGAAGACAGAGCTGTTAGCTGTTTGGCTTTATTTCTATCAGGCGGCGCCATATGGTAACTAGCTTTCTTACCAGATCCTCGCGTTCATATCCAACACAAAAGGGGTATTTCAACATTCTGCCAAATCATAACTTTTCGCCCCATATGCGAGTTAATGCCGTGACTAATCATAAAATCTGCACCAATAATTACTTCGTCCACAATATCGGTAACAATAAATACGTGACTGACGCTTGTGTTGGCAATTGTTAGTTTCACATTTACCTTACCATAGACAGAAGGCTGCTCTCCAGTAGCTGCTCGCAAACTTACCCCGTGCAATGGTTCAACTGGCTTTTTAATTATATCGGGCCTGATGATGGACTGTGATGCTCCTGTATCTATTGTTAAAATGTGCTTTTGTCCATTGATACACCCATAAGCAGTAAGATTGCTTTTCCCCTGCTGTGCTATTGATATGGAGATTGTGGGTGACTCTTTAGGTGGTTGCTGATCGGTCCGAAGGCTCTTTCTTGGTGCTTTGCAGTTTCGCTGAAAGTGTCCCACTTTACCGCAGTTGTAGCATTTGTCCTTCAGTTTGCCTCG
Source organism: Eustalomyia histrio (assembly GCA_949748255.1). NCBI lineage: Eukaryota > Metazoa > Arthropoda > Insecta > Diptera > Anthomyiidae > Eustalomyia > Eustalomyia histrio. The sequence continues at coordinate 183,407,481 of OX456523.1, read as the reverse complement.
CTTTTTACCTAATGCCTTCATAACTGCCTCCTTAACTGCCTCTGTTAACTTCCTGCTCATATCTGCCTCTTTTTCAGCAGTCACTTCGAGGTTACGCACCTTAACTATTTGTGGCTTGGAAATCACCTTCGCAGTCTCTTGGGCCAGCGCGGATGAGACAGTTTCAGCAAAAGTCGATTTCTGCGTAGCACACACGGCATGTCTCACATCAGAATCCTGAATTCCATTCACAAATGCTTCAATTTTGAACTGATCTTGCAATGACTCATTTGCTTTCTGCAGTCTACCTCTTAATTGTGTTCGCCTCCATACTTTCGCTGCCGTGCCACCATTATGTCGTCATAATTATTTTTGCAGGTGATTGGCACACTTTCTAGAATTTCTGCAGCGTTTCCTTTTAAGGCCAGAATCAACTCTATAGCTTTTTCTTCGATGTTCCACATATTTCTGGCGGCAACTGTCTCGAACTGGAACTTAAAAACATTAAACGGTATGCTGCCATCAAAAGTAGGGGTCTTTGCTCTACCAGAACTTTCCTGAATAATTCGTACTGGACCCTCTTGACATTGGAGATTATTTACTTTATTTTCTAGATCTTCTAGTTTTGCTCAGTGTCATTCTCTAAGTCAGAAGCTCGTTAGTAGCTTTAGAAGTTTCCTGAAGTTTTTCTTCCATCTTAGCAAACATTTTCTCGTTATCTGCCCTCGAAGTTTCTAAATTAGTTAACAGTTTCTCATCATCTGCTCTAGAAACTTCTAGTAGCTTCTGGTTGTCCGCTCTAGATGTTTCCTGAAGTTTAGCCAACATTTTTTCGTTGTCTGCTCCAGAGGTTTCTAGCTTTTCCCTCATACCAGCCACCATTGCGCTTAACTTCATGTTACCTTCTGTTTTACGAATACTAACCTCCATTTCTTCTTTTTCATCAAATTCGTAAGTTGCAATGTCAATGTTGCGCCGCTCAAATTCCTCTATTTTTTTACAATTCGACTTTATTTCCTGTTGTCGGCCAATTTGCTCAATTCCTTCTTGAGCTGTTCCACCTTCAGCTTCTCCAATTTCATGGCTGCTTATTATTTTGCAATCCCACTTCTGACACCAATTGTTACGATTTTACCCTTTATAAAATCGTTGATTTATTTACCTTTTAAATAAATCGAGTTCTTTCTATATTGTGAATAATAAAAACTGTTTGAAATTATTTATAGCTCTATTTATTTATAGCAGTCACTAAAAGTTACAGAAAAACACTTTAATAGCACACTTTATTTACACCGTGTAGATAGACTAAACGTTAGCCACACTTTAGTTCTTCACACTCAGAGTTTTATTTATCAATTGAACTACTGCGTCACCAAGTACCTGCATTTATATGAGTAGTCAGGTATTCGAGTTATTTTCAGTTTATTACGACACTAGATTTTTCTAGCTATCAAAATTCGCGTGAAGAAATTGCTATGCTATAAACTTATTAGTATATTAAATACTGATTAATATGCGTAAAAAAAAGGTATTGTGTTGGACAAGGATCATAAACATTCTCTCGTACCAAGAACGACTGTTTTTAAAGTTAAGTTGAACGTTGGATGAATAAATTTCTAGTTTTTTTGTTAGGCAGAAGGGAAATTGTTGAAATTGGGCGCGTGACGTACTTCTTGTTACAATAAAGCATGACCACTCTGACCAAGCCATCGGTACCAAGATACAATCGTTCGACCTTTGCCAAAAACCATTGAACATGAGAACTTTTCTCCTTTTGGAACAGGACAAATTCACCAATTTGTATGTAGGACAAATTCACCAATTTGTATGCTCCTCTCTATTTTATTATATTTAGGGCGTAATTGAAGACGGCTCATGTATTCATTGTACCAGCGTTTCCAAAATTGTTGTTCTAGGCGTTCAACTTCTTTCCAACGTTTGAGTCTATCAATTTTATCTGGAATGCAATTGGTAGGTTCACCAATTAAGAAATGAGCAGGAGTAAGAGAGCTTGAGTCAGCTGAATCTGTAGAAAGGGCATAGGTAGTGGTTTTAGACAGCTTTAAATTTGTGCCAATAGGGTGCTGAGGTCCTTGTAGGTTAGAAAATGGTCTTTCATAATGCCGCGTAAAATGGTGCTTGGTAGATTTTACTCCGGCTTCCCAGAGTCCGCCAAAGTGTGGTGAAGCTGGATGAATAAAATGCCATTTGGTGCCTCGGTTAGCAAGTATTTCTAAAAGATGTTCCGGTATGGATGATTTGTTTTGCTTATACAGAATTTGAAATTCTTTGTTGGCATCTACAAAATTTTGTACCACAATCTGAGTACAAGTCAGTACAGATACCTCTACGGGAAGTAAAGCGGCGAAATGCAGCAAGGAATGTATCAACGTTTAAGCTGGTAACGGCTTCTAAATGTATTGCCTTGGTGCACATACAAACAAAAATACATATATAAGCCTTTGTAGACGATGCTGTACCTAGTGATGATAGTTTAATATTTATATGTTCTGCATAGTCTAGTCCGCTATGCTTAAATGCACGTGTTGGCTGAAGGCGAACAGCGTGCAGGTTTCCCATAAGTTGCTGACATGCTTGCGTTTTATACTTAAAGCAGACTATGCTTTGACGTTGTACCTGTTTTACAAGGTAACGAGCAGAGACTATCCAGTAAACTCGCGAAATATAAGACTGCATCAGTTGTAGACTACCATGTAGAGTCTATAAATGCGCTATTGAAAAGATAAGTAAAGAAAGCGAATTGGTTTTAGTTAACAAAATAGGGTGTTTTGTTTGAAAAGGAATTTCTGCATCAAACAGGCTTCCTCCAACACGTAAGATATCCATTTTGTCCAAAAATGGTGATAATTTTCCGATTTTTGTAAGGGTTTGTTTAATCTCGGACAGTGAATGTCCTCATGAAATGATAAAACTTGAGTTAACTTGATAAGCAGAAATCTTGAAGGAGTAAGTTCATATGTTTTCAGGAAACCCGTTTCTCTTTCCTTCTTTTGTATACAGCATTTTATATTATTGAAGAATCTTAAAACATATGAAGTAACACGTATCAAAGTAGATAAGTTTGAGTATTTTAGTGTAATTTCTGGATATGACATCGCAGCTGATTTTAAGTCGGCTGATTGAGTGACAACGTTGTTTGATGAGCAGGCCAAGCTGATGTTTCTAATTTGAGCCAGGCAAAACCATGGAACCAAAGATTATGGTGTACTAGTTCTTCAGGTTGTAAACCGCGATATGGGACATATTTCCACTCTTCTTCATTTGGAAGACGTTGTATAGTTGATATTCTATTAGCGACGTAGACTTCCAACCTTGTCGAAGGATTCTTTATCCAAGCAAGAACAATTGCACTGTCTGTCCAATATGTGATACGGTCAATTTCTACGAGTTTTGCCAAAAGCGGAGCAGCGCTTAACTCCAATCTAGGAATGGTTTCAGTTTTTATAGGTACTAACTTTGTTTTTGCTTGTAATAAGTTTTTAGAAACAATACTATTCTCATTGATTATGCGCGTATGAACTACAGCCGCATATGCCGATTGTGATTCATCACAAAAGGCGTGAATGTCTACGATGGAGTTGGTAGAGTGATATCCTAACCATCTGGGTATTTTAATTTTTCGAGATGTTTTAATTTAGACCTGTAGTTTATCCACTCACTTTGCATTTCTATCGGAGAGTATCGTTCCAGTCTAGTTTAATTTTCCACAGTTGTTCAAAGATTATTTTGGCCACAATTCTTGTAGGGGATAGCCAAGTTTTGTTGTACTGCTACTCTCTCTGAGTACACCATGATGAGGTAGAAAGTAAGAGTTTTTAGGTATAGCTTCTGGGTACTCGCCAAGTTTTATCATATGTTGTAATGATTCGTATTCCTCCATTAATTTATTACATTCTTCAGGAAATTTAGGTCTAGATTTAAATGATAAATCAAGTTGGTTTGCTGACCTTGAATTGACATTTTAAACGGCAAGTGAATCTTATATCGTCCTTCTTTGTCTCTGTTGTGTGTTTTATTAAAAAAACTGTTCACAAAGATTAACGGCTTACCCTTAAAAAGTTCCTCTTGCTTCCATAATAACTAAACCTGCTCTTCTAATGAACATAAATTTGAAGCAATGCTTACATTTGATGTATATGTACCAGGTGGACCGGACACCATCCAACCGAAACGTGTTTCTTGTAGAAGGAAAGAATTTTTATATTTTTTCATACCAGGAAGCAGAAGCTCGCCATAGACATCATTACCCAGAAGAAGGTCGATCTTTTCTGGCAACATAAAATTTGGATAAGCTAGATAATTTTCTGAAAAATAAGAACGTCTTTATTAACAAATTTATTCGGAATATATGATGAGAAGACAGGCACTACAAGTGCAGTTAAATGCAGTTAGAATTGCTGATCGTAATTTGATTTATCAGTTAGCTTCATAGATTTTTTTACAGTTATAGAACGGTTTCCTCCAATGCCATAAACATCAATGTTGGTTTTATATTTAGGTATTGGTAGCTACTGAGAGAGTTCTGCAGATATAAACGATACCTGTGACCAGTGGCATGCCCATGTGGGCCCGGGCTCCCCGAAATTATTTCCAAAACAAATTTTTTTTACTATGCTTAGTATACATTTATACAGAATAGCTTGTACTTTTTGTTTCCATTTTTACCAGATTTTGCTGAAATTCGTGCAGAAATGAGAAAAATTTCCTTCGAAATCGGGGAAATTTAGTCAATTTCCTCTCAGTTATCGAACCTTGTAATATGTAAAAAATTTTAATTGTACGCTTCTTTCGATGAAATCTCTATACTTATCCTTCCTCTATTATTAATTATTACTGCACTTGTAATATTATTTGGGTAAAAACAACCAAAAATACACTTAAGTTTTTAAAAACCGATCAATTCATTTTACCATTTATGTTAACGCCTTTCACCTTTTTTCGAACGTTTTCTAAAAAAGGAGTAAATAAAGGTTGATTAACATGTCGACTATACTTATCTGCTTTTACTCATTATTGGGTTTAAAATGAGCAAAACAACAAAATTATGTAGTTTATTGTTTGTAAATGTTGTACTTGGTTTGGGTGTAAGCTGGCTAAAAAAAATCTAAACTAAATTTATGTATCCAAATTTCTATAAAATTTTGAAAATTGTTCAAATATTTTGTTTATAAATTTTAAAATATTTTGTTAGTTTAGAATTTATTTAGGTTCTAAGTGGAATTATTTAATTTGTATATTTTCTTTTAAAACGAAAAAATTCCTGTTTCCAATTGTATTACTTTTTTTAACTAAAAATCTGAGATTCAAAAACCATATTAAGACTTAACTGGAATCTCCAAAATTTCAGATTTATGAGTTTATTTTTATATCAAAACATATGTATTTAAATTTTAAAATAGTTAATGAACAACTTAACTTGTATAGACTTTCATAGTAGTTATAGTAGTTAAAAAGTAAGAATTTATTAAAATGCTGCCAATCTTGGCAATTCTTGGTTTTTCTCATTTAAATGTAAACAAAAATATTTGTCATAAAAACATTTAAAATTTTTCTATTTGTAATTTGATAAAATATTTAAAAAAACAAAAGCTAACAAATTAACTATGTGTTTATTAGTAAAGTGGATCAAGGCATACAATAATAACACTGTCCAACAGCATTTTTGGAACAGAATAGCGACCCTATAATTCTGAAAGGGTATGTTGAGTAGATCATTTTTGTAGAACAAACTTATAGTCCAGCACGTCTGAGTATTTTTTTTACAGTGGGTCAAAGTTTTTATTTTTCGGTCGAAGGGAGCATTATACTATATGAAAAAAATGCTGTAAGTTAATGTCTGAGAGAATTCTTATGGTCAGAGTTGTATTGTGGAATTGTATGAGGACTATTTTTGTGGAAGATCTTAACCCTCTAACTGGTCTCTTTATGGGTAAATTTGACCCTTTTTTCGAGAAAATCAAGAAATATCCTTTAAAAAAGGACATTTAAGGATTAAAATATTCTACGAAAATGTTTGCCCAAAAATTTCAGTGGGGGTCACCAAAGACACCATTGTTGTAAATAAAGCTCTTTACGATTAATTGGCAAAATTACACGCCAACTTCTATAAAAAAATTATAATTTTGTTTTAATAGTGGTTTATTATAGTATGTACATATTCATTTTTTTGCTTCAAATTTTCGAGTAAAAGGGAATTGGGAAATAGCAGTAGTATGACAATGGATTAAAGATTAAACTTAATATGCTTTCCTGTATTTGGGATTTCCCTTTGAATCTTTCTTCCAATACCTTTATATCCTGATGAAACCTTTCACCGTGTTCATCTGACCGCTCCAAGGTTTTTTTTAAAAAAATTTAGATGAGAGTGCAAAAAATGCAGCTTTAGTGACATCTTAACGCCAATATTGTTAAAACCGATTAGCATGCTTTCAATATTTTCTGCATGGTTTTGTGCTTTTGAGTTTCCAAGGAATTCTGATATAACCAGCTGCATAAAGTCAAATGCTGTCTTTTGCATATCCGACAGATGACCATAAAATTCTTCATCTTGTAATAATTTTCTTATATTGGGTCCAACGAGCATTCCTAGAAAAGGTAATTTACATTAAATGAAATAAATTATTTATTAAAACCGTATTTACCTTCTTTTAATTTTGCTGCAGATTACATTTAAGTCACCAATAATATTTTCTTTACGTTCTTCGAAATATTTAATATGATAATGGCTGCTGGTAGCACGTGAATCCCATTTACAAAGAAAGCACATATATTTTGTGTATCCTGTTTGCATTCCAGTCAATATTGCAATAATTTTGAAGTCTGCGCATTAGACCGTGCCTCAAAAAAAAAGTTCACCGTACACCCTCAAATATAAAGTATTTTAACAAGAAAATTTCGAAAATGTTTTTTTTTTTTTTTTGGCCGAACGTAGGGGTCGCCATTTACCGTCGGATCTTAAAGTGTTGTATATCAATGTTTTTTGTCTCGCGCAGACCGATGTTTTCCTCGAAGGAGCCATTGACCTCAAGTAACCCGTTCCAGTATTAACCCACCAGATCTCAGTTGCTACCACCTTAATGTACTGCCCTAATATTTTAAAATGAAAGCTCGCAAAAAAGCAATAAACTTTTGCTAGGAAAGTATTCCAATAATTCCAGCGGAACTATTATTTTTTTTTTTAATTTTTGTTGTTGCCGAATGTAGGGCATTTTTAATTTTTTTGTCTTATCTTCTGTATTTACAGTCGGATCTTAAAGGGTTATATATCATTATTTTTGTCGCAATAATACCAATTTGTTATATCAAAAATCATTGACCTCAAGCAACCTTTTATACTACTTAAGGGGTAACACCTACGTAAAAAGCCTATATATAAAAACTTCTTTTTTTTATTTTCTTTATTTACGGAGATGTGTTAACAAAGATTGGTTTTCAAAAGATTTATGAAGGAGTACAAACAAATATTTCTTTTACACAAAGTTTTACAAAATGATAGTATATTTACAATAGAGGTCTACGGCACGCAGCATTACTTAATCAATTTTTGGTGGATTTCTCTGAAATTTATAATGCATATGGAGGATAATAATACAACAGCACGATTTTGACGAGGCACGTAGGATAAAATAGTGACATCTTTGGTTAAACCATATAAGCAGGATCCCAACGGTCTATTTTTTGGGCAATAGTGGTGGTATCTCTCTTTTGTTCTTTTTCAGCATACCTAAATAAAAAGGTTCTCGTTTTTTAAGTTCTTCCAACAGCTGGAGTGAGCAGTTATATTTCTTCGACTTCCTTCTAATATTTTAGACAGCCTTATTGCTGATTTTGTTGGTACTGCAAGTCGTTTTTCTTCATTTGTCAGACCAACGTCATCCGAGTTTTTTCCAAAGTATATATAAGCATTTGCAAGATATGGTGTGCGTGCATCAGTCAATGACATTATCTTAATGCCATATTTTGCGAGTTTCTTTAGCATTTAAATTTTGAACATGCTTCTTTATCGAAAAGGTACCAACATTTCTACAATGCAGGCATGAGTACCAATTGAATAACTTTTTCGGCAGTTTTCTATAAATTTGTTGGACATATCAGCTAATAGGTCGTTTAATAATCGTTCTTTTCTATCACAACAGTTATCAAATCTTAAGCAATTTAGAATACAAAGAAACCGTGCCTTGGACATTGTAGCTCTAAAAACTTCTCTGCCCGTTCCATCAGTTGCAAAAATAAATCGAGCGGCCTCGTGGTTAGACTTGAATACGGATGTATAAATCAAGATACCGAAAAATGCACGCAATTCTATTTTATCAAGCATTTTCGCTTCAATTTGCGCTGTTAGATCAAATTTTTCTTTTAATTTTGTATTTGCATGTTCTAAAACGCGACCAATAACCACATAAATCCTTTTCCGATTGCGGTTGTGCAGCAACTAGTAACCGCACAATATTATGTAGAGTTTTTACGCAGCGTGTTGGTTCCAATGCTACTACTTGTACCCGTTTTTTCCATAAAAGTAGTTTACAACAGATTTGTAGTGTAGTTTAAAAAATGTATAATATAACGTTTTTGAAATAAAAAAATTTTTACCAAGAAGAAAACGGACGAGTGGTAAAAATAATTCCATGAAAATATTGCGTTAATTTTGATGTGGGGTAAAGTTGTTTCTACTAAATACTTACGCTAACGCTGACGTGGTGGTAAAATATTTTTAAAGAAAAACTTACGTAAATGCTGACGAGTGGTAATTTTTATACCAACATGTGCGTAGCTCTGTCTAGCTCAGCCAAAATACAACTGAATAACAATGATCACACTTTAAGAAGATACTAAGAGAACTAAATTGATTGAGCGCAATAGAAGGGAGAATTTTAAAAAAATGTAAAAAGAGGGTAAAATTTACCACCACCTCGTTAGTTGAAGGTTAATATTAATCGTTTACATTATATCTCAGTCAATGTAATAAATAACTTTTAAATAAAAATTGTTTATGCATTTAAAAGCTCTAGATTTTGTTTTAAATGCTTAAAAAAGGTAAAAAATTGGGCATAGAAATTCCTACCTTTTAAAAAAATTGTTAGGAAAAATTGTCAGACATAGCTTAGGTTGAGGTTCTAGTCTTGAGTGACTGTTCTCACTCCTAGTGAGTTTGTGTGTCTAGCTTTTGCGTCGTAAAGTAGATGAGTATAGGATCCCAAGTTATAATATAAATTTACAAAGCTTTTAATTGAGATAGACAGTTTCTAGTCGCATCTAGTAAATTTTGAACTGTTTTAAAGTTTCCAGTTGTTGTTGGACAACCGTCTTAAAATTGCCTCTTCGAGTTTCCCTTTATTGTGGAATCTCTTTTCGAGAGCTTCCCATGCCAGTTCATAACTAGAATCGGTTGCAGGATATTCACCGACTAAACTCAGAGGCGTTTCAGTACATGACCTTTTCAAATACAAATATTTTTGAACCTTGGATAGTGAAGTGTTATTATGGAACAGAGATAAAAATATATCTCGATAAGATATCCACAAAATTTAGGCAAGTCGATCTTCGGAAGTCTTGCTTCAGCACCAAAAGATTCGTTGCGGCTACTGGTATTGGTAAAGGTGCTTGCGTGTACGGTTAGAGTCTGTGGGGATTCAAATTTAAAAATAAGATCTAATATATTACTTTTAATCGAAATGAAGATATCATAACTATTATAGAACACATTGGTACTTAAGTAAGGGACATCGTTATCACTAATGCCATTATCTCGAACAATATTTACTATTTGATTGTGCCCATCTTTAAAGTTTCTTTAGTCAAGCTCGAATTCCTCCAAAATTTTTTGTATATATCCTTTTTTCTTTTTATTTGTTACAACTAAGCTAAATGCTTATCTAGTAACTTATATTTCATATTAAATTAAATAAAAGTCACAATAGATACCCTTTGGACTTGGCATCTTTCGGTTCTTGATTAAAGGTGGTGGTCATACGTTCAATGTGGTTTAAGAGATCTTTTTGATCTGCAGTTACAAATGACTCCATTTTGCTGAGAATTTATCCTTAAATTCGATGCAGCGAAATAGTTAAAACACCGTAGTTAAAACGGCAGTAAAATTCCTTGAAGAAGGCTGATGGAATATACTTCAGTTCATGAAGTTATTCCCGGGTTTCGGCACTAGTTCTTATATAGAAGGTTTTCCTCAAAAAACTTAACAATTTTTTCCCAAAATATAATTTGGGTTTGTCTAATAAAGAGACTTGTTAATTTATATTTAGTGATCTTTATTTGATCTTCACTCTATGCTAGTTTTTAATATATTGAATTCATTTCTAGTTGCTAATGGCTTAAATACTTGATTTAATGCATACACAAAAATAAAAGAGGATTAGTAAAAAATGTAACAAAGAATGGTATACATATGTACCGTATACATTCAATGCTATAAACTTATTAGTATATAAAATACTGATTAATATGCGCAAAAAATTGAGTGAGTTATGAAGAAGTAAAGCGGTGTTGATTCAGGTAGAAAAAAAGGCATTGTGTAGGGGAAGAATCCCAAACATTGACTAAAATATTTTTCAAAACATAAATTACCAAATTAAAACAAAATGATAAATTCGTTTGTGTGTTTTTCCTAAAATATTTTTTGAAAAAAATAATTAAATTAAAAAAAATTTATGCTCTATAAAAAAATAGATTCGAAATTTTGTACTAAAATTAATAATACAATATTTAGTAATTTTATTTTTCTGATTTCAGCAATTAGATTTTAAATTCCACTTTTTAAAAAGTTTACTAAAATTTAGTAGCGTCAGCTAATTTTTTCTACAAAATTCATTGTACTACACGTCAGCAGTTATGTGTTGCTAAGATTAGCAAAAAATACCGCTGGGCTTAAATTAGCAAAATATCCCGTTATAACAGCAAAATTTTTAGTTGCCATTACAGACTTTTTTAGTGAGTGTATAGTTTCTATATTTTAATCCAAAAATGTGTACGTATGTAGCGTTCGTCGCGCAGGATTTTCCCTTATATAAAGGAGATTTTTTAACCGTTTGGGTTTTGAAGATTGAAAAAACACAGAAAATTTGCAAAAGTGAATGAAATATTTATTTCGGGCGATAAATGAATGCCTGCCATTTACTTTATACATATTATTTCATGTAAATATTGCCCGCGGATGCGACGTATGTGATCCTTGAGCTACAATTTCGGCATACTTTTTCCAGAATTTCCAGTATTTACGGACCGTAAATGTACAGTAGAAGCCGGATTCATGAATCCGTACGTATCGAAGAGTCCGTGAAAATGTTTCTTGGGAAAGGAATATCTTGGTATTAGAGTGTAATTTATTGTTCATGTTGTGGAAAAGAAGCAATAAAAGTATCACTACTATGACAAAGGTATCACTTCTTTTCTAATGGTTTCATAGGATGGAAGTATTCAAATGTAGCTACTAGCATTACTCATACTTTACTCTTAGGAAGCAATGATAATACAATGATTAGGTTGATGCATAAGTGGAAAATGTTCATATACTTTGTAGTTGATGAAAATGTAATTCATAAGAATGCAGAAAAATGAGTTTAAAGAAGCGAAATTAATGCATTGATATACAAATACTCTTTATTAAAACAAATAAATAATTCTGCATTAGTGAAAAAGCATTTTTGAAACTTTTTTTAGACAAATTTTATAATATTTTGGATAATTTAAAAACTGGTTGTAAAATTTGGAAACATTTTTAGACAATTTGGAAATATTTTTGAACAATTTTAAATAATTTTTGCATAATTTTAAAACATTTTTGGGCAATTTGAAATAATTTTTACACAGTTTTAAAATTATTTTGATAAATTATGAATTAAAACTGGAAGTGGTGTAGTGTTAAATAATAAACATAATGCAAAAATGCACAGATTGCGTCTTCATAAATATTTAAGGCTGAAAAAATGCAAATGACAGGCCAGCTAGTTTCAATTAAAGGTTAAAAAAATATGTTTTTATTGATATTTCAAAACTTGTATAAAAATTGCAAAACTGCATAAATTCTAACCCTTTTGAAATTTTAAACTAAAATATAAAAAATGATTTAATAAAAAAATTAAATAATTTCATCAGAACTATTTTTTCAATTTGAATAAACGGTTTAGATTCAAAAAATATACGATATACTATAACTTATGCTATAGAAGTAATGAAGAGTGATTTTTTAAGATATGCATCGGGTTTATATCCAGTAGACAGTTCTTGTAACTTTTTGCGAGAAGTTTTCGCATCGAAAAGTGTGAAACAAAAAATTCCACTGTTTCTCGATTTGTGAATAAAAAGTGTTTCTGCATTTCAATGCGAAAAGAGGCAACACTGTTTACGTTTATATTACGCTTTTGTTGGAATATTCCAAGGCATCTGTCAAATACTAGTAAAAAAATATAAACAAACAAAAAATAGCGAACATCAACTGCGAAATAAAATATATTTTTTAAATAAAAACAAGTAAGAGCGGCTAAATTCGGCTATGCCGAATCTTATATACCCTTCACCATGGTTGGGAAAAAACTGAAGTTTATATATGGACATATATGGAATCGACAGATTTATATACGGACGCCTTTAAGAGGAAATTAACCATTTAGTTTGGAGATAAAACTTGGACTCGGGAATATAGGTACTTTAAAAAAATTTATGTTTTGGGCATAACTTTTTTGTATCTGAACCGATATTTCCGAGTTTTTCAGCAAATATGTTATACTAAAGATTTTCGATCTTTTGCTATATAAGACGTATCCATAGGTCATAATACAGCTCTAGAATAGTGTTTGTTGTTTGTGTATAAAAGGTGAAGAGGTGAAAGAAAAGAATTTCAACAAATCGTTAAAAGAAATCACTACAACTGCATGTGTTTTATTTCTACAAAATAGTTTGATTTAGCTGGCAAATTTACATTTGGGATTTTATTTCGCTTTTTTATTAGAAATATTTGTAATTTCTTTAGCTTAATTTTAAAAATTTGAAGGAAAATAGTTTATAATTTTTTTTATAAATTATTATAAGTTATGACCTAAAATAGTTGCACTCAAAGGTAAATTATGTATAAAATGTTCTTAATATGTGAGAAATAAAATGGTTTAAAAATCTTTTTATAAATTCTTTTAAATCGGAGAAAAAAAAAGAAATAAAACCGTTTGTATTTTGTTTGTATCAGAGGGTTTTTATAAAAATTTTGATGTTTTTAGCCTATTTATGGATTATTTAATTATTAATATAAAATTTTATTTAAATTAATTATTAAATGTAAAAAAAAAAACAAAAAATAAACAAAAAAAAATCTTAAGAAAATAAAAAAAAAATGTACAAAAAAAAAGTGAATTGACCTGACCGAGATTCGAACCCGCGGCCTTAGAGAAAAAAAGTATTTGTGACATGGCGTCTAGACAACTGAGCTATTGAAGCTCACACAAAATCATCGTCAATAGATGTACATATATAAGTCTTCGTTCTTAGGGATTTGTTTAGTTTTTATTTAAATGACAAATCTTTGTATGTGTGTTGTTTGTGTATAAAAGGTGGAGATGAAAGAAAAGAATTTTAATTATTAATATAAAATGTTATATAAATTAATTATTAAATGTTAAAAAAAAACCAAAAATATGCAAAAAAAAATATTAAGAAAATAATAAAAAAAAATGTACAAAAAAAAAGTGAATTGACCTGAGCGAGATTTGAACCTCGAACTCCGCGGGCTTAGAGAAAAAAAGTATTTGTGACATAGCGTCTAGACAACTGAGCTATTGAAGCTCACACGAAATCATCGTCAATAGATGTACATATATAAAAGTCTTCGTCATTAGGGATTTGTTTAGTTTTTATTTAAATGACAAATCTTTGTATGTGTGTTGTTTGTGTATAAATGGTGGAGATGAAAGAAAAGAATTTTAACACATGGATGTGTTGTTATGCTCAAAATTCTACATACATTTTAAACAAAGGGATTTTACTGGAAAAATTAGAGGTAGTCCTGGTTTTTTGCTAATATCTCAGCCATTTATTAACCGATCTGTCTGATTTTTAATAGCAAACAGAAATGGATCACATGTAACAGAAAAAAAAAAGAATCAAGTCCTCATCACGTCTGGGTTCTTCGGAAAACCCATTTCAACACACAGGCGGACAGACGGACAGACGGACATCGTTAAATCAACTTCGCTCTTCATAAGGACCCAGAATATATATACTTTATAGGGTCTAAGATCAATATTGTAGAAATTACAAACGGAATGACAAACTTATATATACCCTTCCACCTGTGGTGAAGGGTATAAATATTATAAAATATTTTTTTTTTTCATATTCATTTTTTTTATTACTTTATTTATTAAATTTCTTTTTTTGTTTGTAATTAAAACAACGAATTTTATAAGCTTTTTATTCAAATTAAAAAAAAACGAAAAAAACCGGTTGACCGGTTTTTTCTGCAAAAACCGAAACCGAAACCGGTTTTTTTTAAATTAGATTTTTCGAAGAAACCCGAAACCGGTTTTTCCAAAAGGCCGGTTTTTTGAATACTCCATTTCCAGTCTAAGAAATAGCTTGCTACCTACTTAAGTATTATATTTATCTCATGTATTTTTGTACCTTATTTTATATATTTTTATTTTATTAATACTTTTAATGTACAACTGAATTTTCTGTACAGTTTTTTTTTTTTGTTAAAAAAATTCTATAATTGGTGTTTTTTTATACAGAAGAAATGGTACAATTGAGTTCAAAAAGTACAATTTGATAATGACTTTTGTACGAAATTGAAATTCTTATTTCGCAACCCTGCTGTAATATTTTGATTGTGTTACTGATGGTGGTTTGTCTTCGTTCATTAGAGATTTGTTTAGTTTTTATTTAAATGACAAATCTTTGTATGTGTGTTGTTTGTGTATAAAAGGTGGAGATGAAAGAAAAGAATTTTAATTATTAATATAAAATTTTATATAAATTAGTTATTAAATGTTAAAAAAAAAACCAAAAATAAGCAAAAAAAAATATTAAGAAAATAATAAAAAAAATGTACAAAAAAAAAGTGAATTGACCTGAGCGAGATTTGAACCTCGAACTCCGCGGGCTTAGAGAAAAAAAGTATTTGTGACATAGCGTCTAGACAACTGAGCTATTGAAGCTCACACAAAATCATCGTCAATAGATGTACATATATAAAAGTCTTCGTTAATTAGAGATTTGTTTGGTTTTTATTTAAATGACAAATCTTTGTATGTGTGTTGTTTGTGTATAAAAGGTGGAGATGAAAGAAAAGAATTTTAACACATGGATGTGTTGTTATGCTCAAAATTCTACATACATATTAAACAAAGGGATTTTACTGGAAAAATTAGAGGTAGTCCTGGTTTTTTGCTAATATCTCAGCCATTTATTAACCGATCTGTCTGATTTTTAATAGCAAACAGAAATGGATCACATGTAACAGAAATGAAAAAGAATCAAGTCCTCATCACGTCTGGGTTCTTCGGAAAACCCATTTCAACACACAGACGGACAGACGGACATCGTTAAATCAACTTCGCTCTTCATAAGGACCCAGAATATATATACTTTATAGGGTCTAAGATCAATATTGTAGAAATTACAAACGGAATGACAAACTTATATATACCCTTCCACCTGTGGTGAAGGGTATAAAAATGTACAAAAAAAAAAGTGAATTGACCTGAGCGAGATTTGAACCTTGAACTCCACGGGCTTAGAGAAAAAAAGTATTTGTGACATGGCGTCTAGACAACTGAGCTATTGAAGCTCACACAAAATCATCGTCAATAGATGTACATATATAAAAGTCTTCGTTAATTAGAGATTTGTTTGGTTTTTATTTAAATGACAAATCTTTGTATGTGTGTTGTTTGTGTATAAAAGGTGGAGATAAAAGAAAAGAATTTTAACACATGGATGTGTTTGTTATGCGTAAAATTCTACATACATATTAAACAAAGGGATTTTACTGGAAAAATTAGAGGTAGTCCTGGTTTTTTGCTAATATCTCAGCCATTTATTAACCGATCTGTCTGATTTTTAATAGCAAACAGAAATGGATCACATGTAACAGAAATAAAAAAGAATCAAGTCCTCATCACGTCTGGGTTCTTCGGAAAACCCATTTCAACACACAGACGGACAGACGGACATCGTTAAATCAACTTCGCTCTTCATAAGGACCCAGAATATATATACTTTATAGGGTCTAAGATCAATATTGTAGAAATTACAAACGGAATGACAAACTTATATATACCCTTCCACCTGTGGTGAAGGGTATAAAAAGTTATATAATTAAAATAAAAGATTTATAAAAATGTATGGTGTTGCATTGATAACTGCTGAAATCTGCGTACTAAGAATTTAGAGCCCTCTGGCAAATTCCAAATAAGAGCTCATGTGGTCCACTAATTTCGCTTTCTGCTCCTTGGAAATTCGTTCCGTTTTCTGAAAAAATAAAACAAAAATAAAATATTTTTAATATAAATACCTTTTCTGTCTTACTTACCTTCTAACTATCCATTTTATTATACAATTATTTTAATGTTTTTGTTTTTATATATTTTACGTGATGACTAGTTCATTTTAACAATTTACTTAATTGTTCTATATCAAGTAGTTCATCGTTTTTTGAAACAAGTATATTTTAGTGGCACCAACCAGATTCCTCTCCAAATGCTCCCAGATATTACATTTTGGAAAAAATTTTAATTTTCTGTTTAGTTTTTAAAAAGGGATTTTGTAAGGGGAAAATTCAAGACGTTAGACTTTATTTAGTATAAGGCAAAAATTTAATTTTTATGAAAAAACATTTAAGAACTCCAAAAGATTGAAAATTTCTTTGGTAATGGGTTAAAAAATAAAAATATCTAAAAGATTTTTAAACTAATTATATTAATTAATTTTCAAAGTATCTTTTTGTTGATGTACATCGACCATCAATGACGAGAGATAGCCAGTTTTGAACTTTCCTCCGAAATAATTGCTGATATACATCTTCCCCGAAAAAATTAGAACTCATGGACTCAATCGGTGACATGACCTTAAATTGTACGTGAAACATTTTTATTTTTAATAAGGATGTAGTTTTTCAAACCAACATGAACGATAATGGCAAACTCAACTAAAGTACAGAAAATTCGCACCGTTTAAAATTGTGAGTAAATTTGACAGTTGAAATGAAAAACTTTTCGCCTTAAATGTTTACAGAAACACTTTTTCTTACATTTTTCCAATAACCTTACGTGACAGAAAGTTTTCACAAAAAAAGTTATAGAAACGATCGTGTGAGAAATATGACATTTTGTGTCAATTCATATCATTTTTGTTTCAATCCATGCGTTTCATGCGAAAACTTTCTCGATTCGAAAGTTACAGGAATTGCCTACAGATCACTGCATTTGAAATATGAACACATGAATTCTTTTGGAAGTGCCTTAGAATAACACCAAAAAATCATAAAAGAATGTCAACTAAAGTTTAGGAAGCAATGAAAGAAGTTATAATCACAGAATGACTACCATTTTTTTGCTGGGTTTGTAAAGCCCGTATGACATCTCTTTTTTTGTATTCATAAAATTTTAGACAACAGCAAATCTATTGTCATAGCAGAATTATACAAATATACAGAGTACCAACATACTTTAAACAACACAAAACGTCATTTTCAATACTATGTATATAACAGTTGCGTCCAACTCATATGCACAATGTGCAAGCTTTTACAAAAGAGCTTTTTCACCTACAGCGAGCTTCGACTAGAGCTTTTACATATATGAGGGCACAATACAAGGATGGAAGTTTTGAATTTCGAAATGTTATAAGTTGTATAATTTATTTAAGCCAAAACACTTTAATAATTCTTTTGAAAGATATTTAAAAAAAGGCCACCTTCAAAAGGCTTGCTGTGCTTTGCTAAGGATAGAGCAACAACAAAAGGAATTTTTTCTTTGATATATTTTTCATATTGTAATTGGTCGATTGGCAAATTTTTCTGTTAAAACTTTAATTTCTGTTCATCTACTAATTTGGCCCTATCTAAATTTTTAATTAAAAAATCTCTTTTGGCATGTATTATAATGCCTTTCAATGGTATGTTTGTGATTGCGTTTAGCATTATAACCATAAACCAAACATACGGGATCGCCGTCATTGTTTTCAATAAACAAAAACAACTGTTCCCAAGCTTTATTATGTATTTTTTTTAGTGAACATAGACTGATCGTTGTGTGTTTCAAAAGTTATATTCAAGTTGAAAATGAACTAACGTACTGAATTTTCCGTCCCTGAAAAAAAGGTATTTACTACAAACGCAAATATCATAGTATTAGTGTTTGGACGCCACTGCTATATAATATCGATAAATCAGTAATTTCTATGAGAAACTGTCAAAAAAAATGTAATAATATTCAACTTTAAAATGACATTCGCTGCTTAAATTATTGATACTTATGTCAATTTCTACAGTTTCCCTTAATTTTTTTTACTTGTATCGATTTTTAATAATTTTTCAGCAAATTTCTGTGGGACAAAAGTATGTTTAATCTAATATTTGTTGTTTCATTTTATCTATTCTATGTATATCAATTCAATACGAAAAATATCAGATGTGATTTTAATTAAATTCTAAAGTGAGAGCATTAAAGGTTGGCGAATTGAAGCTATTGGATAAAAAAAAAAACAGTTGTAGAATGCCGGCAACAACACGGGCTCTCTTAAGTCTGTTTAATTTCGTCCAGCTTTTAAGTAAGCCGGTCTTTATATATATAGGCCTACATCTGTTTTTAGCTTATTTGATCTTAAAGATACCCCTTGGTCAACAATTAAATTCGTAAAAGACTTTGGCAAAAAAGTGTTCAAATTTCAAATATAACATGAACAAATTATTATAATTTCATGCCTCAATGAATTAATTTCATAGAGGCTATGCAGAAACCCACAAAGAAAACATTAAAAAAATTTAAATATCAATGAAAACATTTCACACGAATAATGAAACTTTCATAATGTTTTTGTTAAAATTTCATTCGAAATTTTCATTAGATCAATGATACCTTTCATTAAAATTGATTTAATGAAACATGTTTCATTGATTCAATGAACCCGTTGTTTTGGGGAATATTCTAATGGCAAAAATTCATTGCTTTAATGAATAAATTCATTAATACTACGCAGTGTAGTGAATTATATGTAAAAAATAAAAAATAATTTTTAAATTTTTTATCATACGTTTTTTAATTTTATTTAGTTTTTTTTCTTGTTCTGTTAAGTATCGAAAAAACGAGAAACACCTTTTCTATATTAAGCCATCGATATGTATTTCTATTTTTTTACTAAAAGACTTTTATGTATATTCAATTTTTATTTAAAGATTAGCTTACTTAATTTAATGTATGAAATTGATTTTTTTTTATTGAGTTTTTGTATATTAATTATTTAATTTAAACAATTTAAACTTAAATTATTTATTTAATATAAAATTTTCTTTTGAACATATGTCCTATTGCTTAAAAATTGTTTAAAAATATACCAAATCAGATAAAAATATAAGTTTTAAAATCTGTTAATGGGTTTTGCAGCGCAAAGGATTAAAATTTCGGAATGTTTAAGAATTTAAAATTTGTTTTTAAATAGTTATAACTATTGACGATTCTGAAATGAAATAGATGGGTTAATCGGATTTTTAGATAATATGTCAACTTTTTGTGGATTTTGCATTTTTAACTTTTTTCTTAACAGATTTTTAAAAAAAAATCTAAATATGCTTGGTTTAACACAGTCAAATGTTGAATTAGATAAGCTTTAATTTATATAATGACGTTGAGAATGTTCAAGGACCTATAATGGATAATGTACAAAATTTACGTGTTAAAAAAGGATTTTGTTATTTTTTATAAAGATTCTGTATTGAAAGAAATAAAAATCGTAACGTTTCATCTTAAGTTCGCTTAACCGATAAGAAATTTATTTTTATAATGGAAACCAAAATTAGTTAAAAAACGATGTATCTTTTAATTTTACTCAATTACCCATCAAACCTTTGGTAATGGGTGCGATATTCTCATGTGTTACCTTGTAATGATAGCTCGTTACCTTTTTTATTAGTTGCAAGCATAAAGTAATGAGTTACTCATTATTGATTACGTAATATATGATTTATAAATGTAATGTAGTAATTGAAATATTTTTGAAAATCTATTTTTAGATACATTACTTTGTGTTTTTTGTAAGCAAAAGGGTAATGTATGTTTGTTTTGATAACACTCACGAAAAAACGAAGCGCAACAATTCATTTAAGTTTAAAGCAATCAAATATTATATGCGTCGATAGCTCAGTGGGTAGAGTTCTTGGCTGGCAACCAGATTTCCTTGACCACATTATTTTTAATTAAAAATATTTAAAATAAAATATTTGTAATAATTTTTTTTAATAAAAATTCCCCTTTTTTAAAAATCTAGACACATTACTTTTGCCATTCTCGTAATCATATAAGTAACCCCTTACATTATCACCTCTAGAGTAATGGGTATATACATTACTTTGAGGCTCATCGCCTGTAAAATTCGTCAATGAATTAAGGTGTAAAGTAATCCATCGGCCCTATGGCTATACATAACTTTACCCATTATTTGGTAATGTGTGGTTTTGCTGGGTATGACAATTTTATTTATTTTTAATTTTTATTTTTTAAACTTTTCCTTTACACTAATTTGGAATATTTTTTCAAAACTTTTACGCAACTTCTTTATGTAAAAACAAATTTAATTAAACTGTTGTGGTTTTGTTTTTTTATATTAATTTTTTATTGAACAATTTAAATTAAAATAATTTAAAATAAATTATTAATTTAATAATTTATTTTGGTTTTTGCAATATGTGAATTTTTAATTTTTATGAAAAGACTGATTATTTGTTTTTTTTTTAATTTGTAAAGGCTAGGTAATTTACAACAAGTACGGAATTTATTTTTAATTTTTTTAGACTTGTTTTTTATGTTATTATACCCTTCACCATATATGGTGAAGGTATATAATATACCAGTTTGTCATTCCGTTTGTAAAATGTCGAAATATAGGTTTAATACCCCATAAAGTATATATATTCGTGATTCTTATGCAATTTTAAGTAGATTTAGCGATGTCCGTCTAACTGTCTCTCTGTTGAAATGGCGATCACAACGCGAAGACGTAAGCGGGAGAGCTAATTTTTACCTTGATTAATGGACATCCTACCTAGAAGTTTGGTATTGAAAATGAGCAAAATCAGTTTAGTGGTTATAAAGTTATCAGTGAATATGTGAAGGTACCTCTAAATTTTCCATACAAATTGGTGTATTTTAGTACAATTTCATTGTAGCGACTGGCAATATTTTCACCTGGTTTTTACCAGTCGTTTAGAATTAAACCTTTTATTTTAAATCATTTTGTCGAAAGTGCTCCTAGGATTAAATAAAAAAGTCAAAAAACATATATGTTACAATATAAAATTTATCGAAAATATCGATGAAATTTTGAAATATTTTGTTGACATGTATAGGTAAAGGGTGGTTAAATTTTAAGGGCCGATGTTTATTCTGAATAAAACACAAATTATTTAGAAAATTATTGGCATTTCTTTTTATTATGATAATATGGTATAGTTCAATTATATATGGAACAAAATTTCAGCCAAATGGCCGCCGCGATCTAAGCGGCACACCGCCATCCGATGGTCCAAATTTTCGATGACGCTGAGGCATAAATGAGGTTCTATGCGGTTAAAGTGCCGAATTATCTCATCCTTTAGCTCTTCAATTGTTGCTGGCTTATCGGCGTACACCTTTTCTTTTAAATAACCCCAAAGAAAAAAGTCCAACGGTGTCAAATCACATGATCGTTAGCTGTGTGGCAAGTGGCACAGTCCTGTTGAAACCACATATCGTCAAGGGTCATATCCTCAATTCATGTAAGTTCGTTATCAGCTCGCGATAACGAACACCATTCACGGTAAATGCTGTCATCCCTGTAAGTTCGTTATCAGCTCGCGATAGCGAACACCATTCACGGTAAATGCTTGGCCGACCCCATGGCACAATATCGCGAACAACAGCAATGTTTTCCGCAGAACGAACTGGGCGAACATGCACTGGTGTTTTCACAGACCCGGTTTGCTAAATTTTCCCACAATTCTCCCGATTGTGGACACATTTGGTCGATTATGCTGACCAAAAAAAATCACGAAGTGCACGAAATGCATTTTGATTTGAACGCCCATTTTTATAATAAGCCTGAATAACTTTAACGCGTTGCTCGATTGTGTATCTTGGTTCACATTCAACATCGACCCTTAAAAGTTAACCACCCTTAATTATGTGTGATTTGGCAAATGATTGTGTTTTTAGGACATGGGTAGGATTCATATATTCAGCACAGCCGAGTTTAGTATTTTTTTACTTGTCTAATTTGAAAATCATATTTTCTCTTTAGATGTTTAACAAAGGTTCATTATATTTTAATAAGGATCCATGTTATGCTTTATGGACAAAATTTTAAATGAAACGAAAAATTGAAAAATTTGCTTTAACAGATTATTATAAAAAACAAGTAAAAAGGCTTAAATTCGGATATGCCGAATCTTTGAATACCCTCCAAAAATATTTTAAAAAAATCTTCTCCACTGTTTTTGATACAAATAATGTAAAAAACTTTAGAAAATTATGGACGTGAACAAAATTCTTAAGTTAAAAAACTTTTTTTGGATGTGGAAACAAATTGTGGTGGAAATAAAGTTTGAGGTAAAAAAAATTTTTTGAGGTGAAAAAAATTTTTTATGTTTTATGGTGAAATGAGCACCCCGCTTGCGTCTTCGCCTCGTGATCGCCATTTTAACAGGCAGACGGACGAACATCGCTAAAACAACTTAAAATCGCATAAGGATCACGAATATACCCAGGTGAAAATGTTCACACATGGTAATATAGGGCCCCATATATGGGTTCATATATTATTCCATATATGGTCGGATCGGATATGCTCATATATAGACATATATGAATTTTCATATATTAGTAATTTCCCTATATGCCCGTAAAATATTTTTTTTATATTTTCCACAAAAATATTGTTTTTTATTTAAATTAAGTATAAGTATTATACATTTTGAAGAAACTAAGGAATGTTTAACGTATTTGAAGGTATTTCCTTAAATCTCAAAATGAATAAAATACTACTTTTCTCTTAAATCTATGGCTTAACCCATTAAAAACTGACCCCCGATTTCGTGGTCCGATTTTGATGAAATTTCACACATATGATATTATGGACATTTATATTGAAATTGCCTTTAGTTTGTATTTTTACCTGTCAAAGACTTTAGGTATTTTCTACCCACTTCACTATTAAGTGGTTCTAAAACACAAGATTTTTTATAAAGGTGAAAGCATGAGAAAAATATTAAAAAACGCATTTATTAGATGCATTGATTTGAGCGTTGTGTGTTTGTTTCACTATGTATGTTGAATCGGTATTATTAAAAATAAATTAGGACTGCTCTGTTTTACTCTATGCGGTGATTTTTGTGTTTTCTAACAATTTGGTACTTCCCTTTTTAAACGTAAAAGTAAGATTGTTGTGTTTTAATGGTTATTTTCTAATGTGTGCGGTGGTTTTTAATTTTTAAAAACAATTTAGTGCTTCCCCTGTTTTGGTTACGAGTAGAGTAAAACTTTTAATAAGTGAACTGAAGTTGTTTTGAAAAAAGTGAATTTAATTTTTTTACTGTCGCTGAGTTACAAGCAGAAATAGATAATTAGACCAGCGACGAGGAAGATGATGATAAAGTCAAAAAAATGGATAAAATAAATATTGTAATTACTCCACCGGATTCACGATGAAAATCAATTACCAAATAGAATACGTTTATAAGGATGACAATGTAAATCTACCTGCAATTGCTGAAATAGTTGAAATGGAGTATGAGCCAATGGATGCAGAAAATGAACACCAGGCTTCTTCATCGAAGTCAAAACGTCGTGCTTCAGTGAGAAATAAACCTAAATGGAGCAAAACTTATAATTATAAATTTGATAAGCAACCTAACCTTATTAAGTGAGTTGTGCGATAAATCTTGTTGAACTTAAATCTAAAGACACAATTGTTGTTATAATAGGCTCGTACACACCCTTACAATTGTGGGAGTGTTTTTTTATAAAGAGGTAATGCAAATGATCGTCGAAAATACAAACAAGTATGCTGGGCAAAACATTCTTTGGAATCTTGTATTTAACAGGATATCACACTTTGCCAACCATAAATTCCTATTGGTCTACTCGAGCAACTTTAGGATGTCAGTTTGTGAAAGATGCGATAAGTCGAGATGGATTTAAAATAATTAAAAATTTATGCAATTTGGTGTTTTTGCTCACAATCTTTCTGTGGATGAGCAGATGATTGCATACTATGGGCGCCACTCTTTAAAAATGTTTATAAGAAGAAAACCGATAAGATTTGGTTACAAATATTGGATCATAGCATCTGCGACAGGATATTGCTTCAACTTTATACCATATGCTAGTGCTTCTGCAAACAATAGTCCTAATTATGGTCTTGGAGAGAATGTGGTCTTACAATTGCTACAGATTATATCATATCCAACCAAACACAATGTCACATTTCATAATTTTTTTCAAGTCATAAATTGTTTTGCACATTGTCTGAAAAAGGACATTTTGCAAACGGTACCGTTCGCGACAATCGCACTAATTATGTTCCATTGGAAGATGTCAAATTGATGAAAAAGATGCCTCGAGGTTCATCTGATTTCCGCTTTAATAAAAACAACAACATTGTAGCAGTTCGTTGGAAAAATAACTAGGTAAAAATACATATATTTATTCATACAATTGTTTGCTTCAAAACTTATTATTTGTTAGAAGTGGTCACTATGATGTCGAATTTCTTGGGTGTGGAGCCGATGTGTCGAGCCAAAAGATTTTATCGCGAATTCGGAAAATGACAACAATTAAGCAACCACATCTCATATGTCAATATAATCAACGAATGGGTGGAGTGGATTTATTCGACAATGCCATGAACAATTACCGCATTAAAATTCGTGGTAAGAAGTGGTATTGGCCATTACTTACTAATGCTTTGGACGCTGGTATGGTGAATGCCTGGAAATTACACTGCATGCTATGAAAAGCTGAAGAAGTACCAATCATGAGTCAGTTTGATATTCGTGTGAGTGTTGTTGAAGCATTGGTAACAATTCCTGAAAATCGTTTTCGTATAAGAGAAAAAGTTGTCACAAATGCACAAGAAATGGCAAAGAGGATGGATAATTTTGACCATATGATGAGTAAAAATTCATAATCATCAAAAGTTGTAATATGAAAATTCTTCGTTAAATCTGATGGGTTATCGAAATGAAAATGCCTCAGAATCTAATAGACTCAAACTTGTTTCTTTAGAAAACAGTATAACTTTTCATTTAAACCTTAAGATTCTCATCACTTTCTATAGAATTCCGGGAATTTATTGCTTTCCATTAGAATCTGGGGGCTTATATTAAGGGAATTAATCCGAAAGGTGTGGGGCTTTATAACAATTTTTAAAATTTCAGGAACGACATTATTTGGCACCATCAGGGAAATAACATTTATTTAAAACCCATTTTTAAGGAAATAAGGTATCTTCAGATTACAAAGAAAACTCCTGTAAATAATATATTTACAAAATATTAAATTATACCTTTTGATGCATGTTAATGTCAAAAAAAAACCATCTGTAACATTAAATCCGTTTGAGAAACCCTTAATTCCTAAAACGTTTTGTAGCTTGATATTCAACCGCATAAAAGATACAAAGTATCTATCTCTTTCTAAATATTAGTCCGAAAACTGATGTCAAAAGTCCTAAAAATGTCGTGGATACTATTTCCTTCGATACCATAGATTTTTTTCTTATTGTCATTCCTACGTTCATACTGTGAAGGTTGTATGTACTACATAAACTTTGTAAATAAATTTATTCCAAAATTCTAATTTGTTTTGTTTTCATTTTCTCTATTCTTTCACTTTCATTTGGGATACTTTTGTTATTTCTGAGAAATAAAATCAATTGGTGATTTTATTTGCACTCAGAGCCTAAACCATTTACTCCAGGTCTTCAAGCAGTCCATTCTCCATTCCGGTATATTTCTACTTTCACATAATCATTTGGTCCAGTCGAACCGGATTGTTTTTGTAATTGGATACTCTCTGAGATTCTACCTTTATTGGAGTACATACATACCAGTCAACGTCATCATCTAATTGCTTACATCACAACAACAGTAAAAACAGGTTCGTTAAATTTTGCTTTTTCCATATATTGTGTTTGATAGCGCGATTAGTTGATTTTATTTTCCTACAATGTCATTCCCTTTTATCTGCTAAAACGGTACACCACGCGTGCCACCATAAGCTATTTTAAATATTACAACATCCAAATACTGAGGAAAAATATATAAATATACAAAATATATAATATATACAAAAAGTTATATAATCCGTTATGGCAGAAAAAAATATATGTATTTCCATATAATTAAAAAATATATATACAAGGTTGAAAGGTGAAACGGTATTTTTTTTATTCTGAACAAATTTAATTTAAATTAAATAATCCAACGAAAGTGTGCCAAGAGGAGGGGAAGGTTTTTGTCTCCACGGGAATTTGTGCCATCAAGGAATCAAAAGGAATTTTAGTGGAGCTAAAACGGAAAATTAAAGATACTTAATAAGATTGTAAGTTGGTGAGTTGTCACAATTGTCATACATTACAACAAGCTGATTTTATTTTTAAAGTTGCATTGTCAAAATTGTTTTCGTAGGGACGTGATACTTTTGTTACAAAGGTTTCTTCGAAAAAGAGTCTGCATTCACGTTTCGAACATGTATGATCAAACTTTGCGTTTTTTTTCCAGATCATGCATAATAGAATAAATGCTTGAAGAATATTTTCTCTTTTTCCAGATCTATGTTATGCCTTAAAATTTGTTCACACATACTTTACTACAAGCTTTCGTTAAACTTCCTCTGTAATACAATACCTGGGATATTTAAGATCTCTTTAAAAGTTTACTCTTATGATTTGACTCCTCCTTAAAAATTTTCATCTTCTTAATAATATATATATTCTCTTACTTCTGTTGATCTTTTTATTTTACAACTTGATTTTGCTACTCTTACGTTTCAGTTGATTTAGTTTTATTACAAACAAACACACATTCTCGTACATATTAAATTGTTTTATTTTGTGTACATTAAACCAGTGCTGGAATATTTTGAACGTTAAACTTATTATCCAACAAGAATTTAATTTTTATCCACTATAATTATAAAATTTAACAGGAAAGGGGAAACTTGTACCAGTATTTTAAAGGGTCGCAGAATAATGCTAAATATTGGGATTCAAGAAACTTATTTTCTTAAGTTTGATAAATTTTATGAATTCAGATTTTCCATCCCTGATATAGACTAGTGTTTTTTATGACACTTTATTTACATTTTTTCGAGATTAAGCAAATTGAGAAAATTCCTCAAAAGATTTTTTTTCCAAAATTGTATTAAACGATCTTCAGGTTTTTGATTTTTCGGTTCTAGATACTTTTAAATTCAGAGTGTACATCGTTTGCTGAAATACTAAGTGGCCCAGTGCGATTTTTTTGGTCCGATTTTTTTGGTCCGATTTTTTTGGTCTTTTAGAAACTTAAAGGAGGAAAATACATTTTCAGAATATACTTTTATACTGATAATACATTTATATTTGAGAAGATCGTTGTTGAACTTTAGTCAGTATCCAAATTATTAAAAGATTTTATTTCTACATTTTGAAGTATTTATTATATATTTTTAAAATATGTCTTCTATTTTTTTTGGTAAAGCTTTTATTTTTATATTAAATTCTATTTTATATTAAAAAATAGATGTATATTTCCTATTTTTAAATCCTTATAAAAAGTATATAAGAATTTTATTGGATTTATTTCAATTTGACTTCAATTTGTTTTGCGAAATTGAGGAAGTTTATTGAAAAGTAAAGAAAAAGTATAGCAGACTTTTTTAGACTTGGAATTCAATATTTTCGTCTAATTGCGAACTATATACTACAACGGTGTTCGAACTAATACACCTTTATTACGGTTTTCCTATCTATAATTTCTGACTAGATTTGTGTGCCACTTACTCCATTTTCGGGTTTTCTAATTTTGAAGTTTGGCTTTTACCCTTGTCTGTCCAAAATGTCACTCGACAATTTTATTCGGTTGGCCGATCGTTTGGTCGAATTCGAAGCTGACCTCAACGACAAGCAGATGCCCATTACTTCTTGTCATTCCATTGATATCCATAAAGAAGAGCTAAAAAATTGTTGGGTCAATGTCAAGTCTGCTTATGATGAACATCTTTGTAATCAGGATAACGAAGATGACGATAAGGGAAAAGGTACCGATTTAGAGGTTCTGAAGGCCAAATATAAGAGTACTTATATAACGTTTTGCCGGTGCCTTACCAAACTATCGGAAGCTTACGAGGACATACAGGCGAAAAGAGTTCCAATGCCCACACAATTACCAGACTTTCAGGACCTCGAAAACAAAGTTTCAAGGGCAAGGGATTCCAGTTACGGGTTTCAGCTCCCACACTTTAAGATTGAACCTTTTGACGGGGACTATGCTTCTTGGCCTAAATTTCGCGATCTATTCACTGCTCTTTGCATAAATAACTCCAGAGCCAGTGGTATTGAGAAATTGTTCACTTTAATTGCGAGTACAAAGGGCGAGGCAAAGGTTATTGCTGAGAAGACTGAAATGTCCAACGAGGGTTTCGAAAACGCGTGGAGTAGCCTTTGCAGGCGATATGAGAACAAGCGTGCGTTAATTAACGGCCAGCTTACAATTCTTTTCAATCTTAAGCCTATTCGCTCTGAATCACGCATAGCAATTATAAATCTACAGGGCGACATAAGCTCATGTATTAGTACACTTAAGTTTTATGGGATTGACGTAACAAGTTGGAACCCCCTGTTTGTATTCGTGTGTAGCAACTGCCTCCCTGATGAAACCTTAATCCACTTTGAGCAAACTGTCTCAGATAAGACCGTAATTCCTGAATGGTCTGCATTAGATTCTTTCCTAACTGATAGGTGTAGAACTTTAGAATCGGTTTCGAATATTCGTAAGCCATCGACTATACAATCAGCTGGCTCTAATTCACAAAGCTCTTCCAAGACTTCTACCAACTCGAAAAAGATAAATATATTTCAAACTAAGGTTGGTGATCCAAAGTGTCCTTTATGCTCCAAAGAATCTCACGTGATTCGTAAATGTCCTCGGTTTCTTAAAATGGGCATGGAACAGAGATTTTCTGAAATTAAGAAGCAACGTCTTTACTCCATAGGGACACAGCGAACCCAAATCAAAATACCCAGTCATCCACTCAAATGCCTGGTTCTGGCAACTTAAATCCGAATTCAGCTTCATTTTCTTCTACTTCGAAGTCTCCTTCCATTCAGTCCACTGACAATCCGGGGTCCAGGGTACAACATTTTTTTACTACGAACAATCAGGGCGTGTTGCTAGGAACGGCAATGGTTGACATTTGTCATCAGGGTGAGAGGGTGAGAGCTCGCGCTCTCATTGACCCCTGCTCTGAGGGATCCTTTGTTTCCGAAAGCATTTTAAAGCTTTTGAAGTTGCCTAGTAGGCGGACTAGGCCACGGGATGTTTCCGGCATGGGTGACTTTGTTTCAGCATCACCTCAGCGAATGTGTTCGTTTATTCTTGGTTCCCCATTAGACTATAGTGTTGAAATCCCAGTTAGTGCATTGATCGTTCCACAGGTGTCAGCTAGTCTTCCTTCCAGGCCTATCGATTCTACATGTTTTTCGGATCTTCCGCAGATTCAACTTGCTGATCCCCAATTCTATAATAGTTCGACTGTAGATATATTAATCGGTGGTGAGTTGTACCCCTCTGTGATGCTTTCGGCGAACAAACATGAGGTTTGTAATTCCTTAATGGCGCAAGAGTCCATTTTTGGATGGATTCTTACTGGGCCTGTTTCCCCTGATTCATCTGGCTCAAATTCAACTGTTGCTTCATTTATGTGCGAAGTTTCATTGGATCGACAGATTTCACGTTTTTGGGAGGTGGAGAACCTTCCAAGGAAGAACTTTATATCTCAATCTGACAAATTTTGCGAAGATTTGTTTGTTAAGACTACAAAAAGAGATAAAGATGGTAGATACGTCGTTTCTCTTCCGTTCAAGGAGGGATGTCCTCATAAATTATCTGTCGGTCCATCGAGGACCAGCTCTTTAGCACAATTTTTTAGAAATGAGGCCAGATTGCTTCGTACACCTAATTTTAAGGACGAGTACGACAAGGTCATTCGGGAATATTCCGATTTAGGCCATATGTTCAAGGTTTCTCCTCCCGATTATTTTGATTCTTCGGCTGGAGCTCTGTTGCATCATTATTATTTACCTCACCATGCGGTTATAAAACCGGAAAGTACAACGACAAAGGTTCGTGTGGTATTCAATGCTTCGTCTTCATCTTCAAATGGTTTAAGTTTAAATGATATTTTACATACGGGCCCAGTTCTTCAAAGTGATTTGACACTTCTACTTCACAAGTGGCGTTTTTACAAATATGTTTTCAATGCGGATATTCAGAAGATGTATAGACAAATCCTGGTCAATCCAAATCATACATCTTTTCAGAGGATCCTTTTCCGAGATAATCCGAATGATAAAGTTCAAGATTATGAACTTAGAACTGTAACATTTGGTGCCAATTGTGCTCCATATTTGGCTATCCGCACGATGTTACAATTGGCGGATGATGTTCAATCCACTTATCCGATTGCTAGCGATATTCTTCGCAATTCAATGTATGTAGATGACTCCCTTGTGGGTGCTCATACTATTCCAATGGCAATCAAATCCAGAAACGAACTTGTCAATGCTTTAAAATCAGCAGGTTTTTCCTTACGAAAGTGGACCTCTAATTCAAAGGACATCCTTACCGGTATACCGTCTGACCACTTGTTGTATGAAGACTTTTTGGACTTCGATGACAGTAGCACAGCAAAGATGTTGGGCGTTCGCTGGAACGCCCTTTCTGATTCATTTTATTTTTTCATCAAACCATTTCCGGAGACCGGTAAATACACTAAAAGGGAAGTTCTTTCACAAATTTCAAAGTTGTTTGATCCAGCCGGCTGGCTAGCTCCTTGTATTATACTAGAGATTATTATGCAGAGAATATGGATAGAGGGTACGGATTGGGATGAAGTCCTTTCTCCCGATACGTTTTCTCAGTGGAGAAATTTCAAATTGAGCTATAAGTTTTTGAATAAAATCCGAATCCCTAGATGGGTTGAATATGTTCCCAATGCCAATGTCCAATTCCATTGCTTCTGCGATGCCTCAGAGAAGGCATACGCTGCCGCAATTTATATCCGTATTGATAACGGTAATTCCATTTCATCGCATCTGGTTTCTTCTAAGACAAAAGTCGCCCCAATTAAAACTCTATCCATTCCGAGACTTGAGTTATGTGGCGCTGTTTTGTTGGCTGAAATGCTCGATAATATAGTTCCTAAATTGGATATTTCTAATTATTCCACTTACTGCTGGACAGATTCCACTATTGTGCTACCACCTTGTCTCTGGATGACTTTTGTCGCTAACAGAATTTCCAAGATTGTTGGAATAGTGGACCCAATACACTGGCATCATGTTGATTCTAAATTTAATCCGGCCGATTTGGCGAGCAGGGGGCTGCTTCCTCAGGACCTTCTTGGGAATGATCTATGGTGGCATGGCCCATCATGGCTTCAAGATTCAGTGGACCTTTGGCCAAAATGTGGCCCACGGGAGATACAGGATACTATTCTTGAACGGAAAGTTATAAAGGTTAGTTTTTCCTACTTTGTGAACTTTGAGGATATTCTAGAAAGGTTTTCGTCCTTCTCAAGAGCGCTGCGTGTGACATCATATATATATAGGTTCTTTTACCGCACACACCCAGAATATCGATCGAGCTTTTCGAAAAGCTCTATTGTTATAACAAGCGCGGAAATTGTAGCTGTTCGTGACCGACTCATATCGATGAACCAGAAGGTGTGGTACCCAAATGAATATAAGGCTCTGTCCTCTCGGCTGACAATATCTTCTTCCAGCTCTATTTTAAATTTAAATCCTTTTATGGACCATGAAGGTTTAATCCGTTCGTGTGGTAGACTTGAATCTTCTCCAGGATTGTCATATAATGAAAGACATCCTATTATAATGCCTTACAACTGTCAATATTCTAGGCTTTTGGTAAAATTTGTTCATGATGTTACCCTCCACGGGGGTAACCAGCTTGTCCTTCGGACTATAAGAACCCAATATTGGATACCAAAAGTGAAAAATTTAATAAAGACTACCATAAATAAATGCAAGCCTTGTATACTATACAAAAGGAGGTGTCAAAAGCAGATAATGGCGGCGCTACCTCCTGAAAGGTCCGAACTATCCCGTCCCTTTACTCACACAGGACTTGACTTTGCGGGCCCCTTCGACATTAAAAGTTACTCCGGCAGAGCTTGCCGCGTTACAAAGGGATACGCTTGTGTATTTGTTTGCTTCTGCACAAAGGCAATACACTTGGAGGCTACATCCGATTTGTCCACTGCTGCATTCCTAGCTGCTTTTAACCGATTCGTATCCCGCCGCGGGTGTCCGCTCCATTTGCATTCCGACAATGGCACGACCTTTGTAGGAGCTTCCAGAATTCTAGCAAGGGAATTTATTCGTACTTCACACCAGACAATTACCGCTGACTATGCGCATCAAAATATAACCTGGCATTTCATTCCTCCGGGTGCTCCACATATGGGGGGATTATGGGAGGCAGGAGTAAAAAGCTTTAAAGCTCACTTTCGTAAGATATCAGGATGTTTCAAGTATACGTTCGAGGAATTCTCAACCTTATTAACCAAGATTGAAGCGTGTCTGAATTCTAGGCCCTTGTCTCCGCTTTCTCAGGATCCTTCTGATTTGTCAGCTTTAACTCCCGGGCACTTTCTTATAGGATCTCCGATACTAGCCCCTATAGACCCAAAGATCAATGAGACAGCGAGATCTATAAACAATCGTTGGCATCGGCTAAAATTTGTCCACCAGAACTTTTGTACTCGTTGGAAAACTGAGTACTTAAAAGAATTGCAAAAGAGGCTTAAATGGCAAAAAACCGGGGAATAATCTCACCGAGAACGCTCTGGTCGTTATAAAAGATGAGAACCTTCCTCCAAATTCTTGGCGTCTTGGCAGAGTAGAAAGGGCTTACTACGGTTCCGATAAACGCGTTCGTGTCGCTGACGTTTTTACCCAAAGGGGGCGAATAACGAGGCCAATTACTAAATTAGTAGTGCTATCGTCAGAATAAAAGTACATTTCTTTCCTTTACGTTTACCTGTCACTTTATTTCCTACCTTTACTTCTTTAAGCTTAAAATGCCTAAAAGGTCCACTGGTAAACATGACAAAACTGGTCAAGCTCGTCGACATACCCCACAATCAAACCTCCCACTGAACTACAACTCATTTCTATGTAAAATCTGCAATAGACCTCATCCTCTGAGAACTTGCAAAAAGTTCTTATCCATGAATATTACGGAACGTATACGGGCTGTTCAGGCTCATAAATATTGCACTAATTGCTTGGCGCACGATCATTCTAAGGGAATATGTTTTACCAAACACGGCTGTAAGAGGTGTAGAAAGTTTCACCACACACTTCTCCATATAAATCCAAGATTGATTCCAGAATCTTCAACTTCGTCAACACATTCTCGTTCTCCATCGCCACAGCCCTCGTCATCTAGAAGCGTCCGTCCAAAGAATCGTGCGCCTTCAGTAGCACCAACATCGAAACTATCATCACTCACAGCTATTTTGCGTCAGAATAGCGTGATTTTGCTTCCTACTGTGCTAGTTAAGTTGGATACAACAACTTCTCACGCCCGTTGCCTTCTGGACTCTGGCTCGCCTATAAGTCGAATTTCCAAGCAATTTGTCGAAAAACTTCGTTTAACCACGTTGACGTTACAGGATGAGACTATATGTCCATTGACCTTAAAATCAAGGTTTGTTTCCAATTCGAGAATAGAAGGAACTTTTCGGGTTGACAATCGTCTCACTCTGCTCACTCCGACTCAGTCACTGCCAGAATCTTTCAAAAAAAATTTCCGCGATCTATTTCTCGCTGACCTCAAGTTCTATGAGTCAGCCGGTATTTATGCTGTTATAGGGGTGGATCTTTATCCCAGGGTTATTTGTGAAGGGGTCATTTGTAAAACAGGCTACCCAACTGCACAGAGTACCATATTTGGATGGACCATCTATGGCTCCTGTTCAATTTGAAAATAACGCTCTATCAAACACAGTTATAAGCAAAAATTAAACGCTCCTGTATCTTTAAGATACTATACATATATATATAAAAGTAAACTACTTGAATTAAATTTAACTACGTAAATTGTTAAGAATTTGAAATGAATACACTCTTAAATTTTATAATTTTTATTTTAAAAGCCCATATGTATGTATATCCCTTATTAATAAGTTCGACTACAAAGTATCTACGGGCCTAAATTACAAAGTATCTACGATATTTGACTTGTTTGCACATACACTGCAAGGCGGGCGGTAATGTTAATGTCAAAAAAAAAACCATCTGTAACATTAAATCCGATTGAGAAATCCTTAATTCCTAAAACGTTTTGTAGCTTGATATTCAACCGCATAAAAGATACAAAGTATCTATCTCTTTCTAAATATTAGTCCGAAAACTGATGTCAAAAGTCCTAAAAATGTCGTGGATACTATTTCCTTCGATACCATAGATTTTTTTCTTATTGTCATTCCTACGTTCATACTGTGAAGGTTGTATGTACTACATAAACTTTGTAAATAAATTTATTCCAAAATTCTAATTTGTTTTGTTTTCATTTTCTCTATTCTTTCACTTTCATTTGGGATACTTTTGTTATTTCTGAGAAATAAAATCAATTGGTGATTTTATTTGCACTCAGAGCCTAAACCATTTACTCCAGGTCTTCAAGCAGTCCATTCTCCATTACGGTATATTTCTACTTTCACATAATCAATGCATTTTGAAATGTCTTCAAAGATGATAGTTATTCCCATCTAAATTACAATTTTATCATCATTATTTATTTTGTAAAAAATTCCCTTTTTCCAATATTTAGCTTTCTCTTTAATTTTTTATATTAATTTTGTATTTTTTTAGTTTCATTTTGACATTTTAAAAAACAATATATTCCTTGGGTAAAATACTATTTTTGTGATTTCAATAACATCTAATACAATCAACCTTCTAATAATGAAAATTATTGGTTATATCAAAATTTGAAATTAAAAAATATTTCTAAATTCAAAGCGTTTATATTTATAATCAACAAATATGTTCTGATAAATAAAGCATTTTATAATTGGTTGCAACCGTGATGACTTACTAAATAATTAGTTATTTTTTAAATTTATTTAGGGTAATAACTATTTTAAGAAAATGGACTATTTACTTTTTATGGACATTGTAATTTTATATTTAAGATGTTTAATGTGCCATAGTTATATTTAGTAAGTATTTGTTATCGATGTTGAATCATAGAATATGATTCTTAATGCGATTCATTGAATTCCAACTAATATTATCCCTGTGTGAAGTATTAAAAAAACTAAGTTTAATTAAGAATAATTAACAAAAACACACTTTTAGTTAGCAATCGTGCATGTTCAAAGTTTTATTTTCAGATACGTGTAGAGGCGTAGAATAGAAAAGACTGACAATTACTAAAAGTCGTATGTTCACACCAATTTTCGCTTAAGAATTCGAACTGGATGTTAATTCGGTCGAACAAGGGTATAAATTGAAAATATTACTTTTGCCTTCATATGTGACGCGCAAAATAGAAAGGGACCTAAGGGTAAAAACCGGTTTTGTTCAGGAGAGCCATTTTAAAGATTTAAATACGTGTATCTTTGGTGAACCATCACTGAGCGTGTTGGTATTGGTCTCATTTAAAAGCGACACATCTCATGACGTCAGTAACGTGTCGGTAAACCTTGAAAACGCGCGTAGGTTGTCCCTACCTTTTGTTTTGTGTAGTTGGTTTTTACCGTTTTCTACCTAGCGCGCTGTTTCCATGAGTTTGATATCAATTTTGCTCGCGTTTTCTTTGAATCCAGCTTTATTTTCTGAAATTATTAATTGTGAATTATAATAAATACTCATTTATAATTCTTTTAAATCGTGAATATCACTCTGTTAGTACGGAAACTTTTTCACATAACCTTATTATGTTATTCGCGAAAATAATTTAAAACTGATAACATTCTTACTGTTTGTTTTAGGATGAAATGGTGGACGAATTCGAAGAAGTAGATTTACTTTATAGCTTCCCTGATGACGAGGATGATGACGATCACTCCTCAGAATTATCGGATAGTGACTGAAGATGATACCGATAATATGTACCTTAATAAATCTGATCTTGATTTACGCGAAGAAAAGGTAGTTGCTCGACTGTATGGTTCAAAAATTCCTCCGTGTTGTTCAAATCAATGCAATGAAGTGATCCCTAAGAAGATGGCTGTGGATTTTCGTACGTCTTTCATGAATTTAGATAAGGAATCCCAAGATTTAATTATATCGGACATCTGGCAGCTCACCGTGACGATGCAATGCTCAGGTCAAAAGTTGGTGATCGATCGCGAGCTATGAAGAAACAGTACAATCAGATATATTATTTTCGAAGTTTGCCGATATGCCGTGATATGTACTTCTTCCTGTATACAATGGGAATTAAACGCTACACAAATCTAATCGAACATTACGACAAAAATGGTGTTTATCCACGCGAACATGGCATGACGAATAAAATTAATCGTACAGATGCTTTAACTACTTTGGAAAAAAAAGAAATTGTTTCATTTATCTGCCGTTTTGCTGAAACTGTTGCTATCACTTTACCTGGACGTCAACCAAATCATCGTGTTTATCGTTTATTGAAACTTCCAACTACTGAAAGTAAGACTTCTGTTTACACTAGATACACCAACAGCTTCGAACTGGGTGGTAAAATTGTAAAACTTCGCACTTTTCAAACGCTGTGGAAGAAATATTGTCCCCACATCGTCACTATGAAGCCGGCATACGATTTGTGCGAATTGTGTCGAAATCTTGCAAAAGATGCTGTTAATACAGTAAACGTTACTGAAATTGAAAAAGAAGCAGCATTGAAGGTGTATTCTGATCATTTGCAATCTGCCAGCACTCAGCGAGAGTACTATAACGACTTGAGAACATTAGTCAAGCCTGATCCAAATGCCATGTATCCAGGTATTCCAGAGGAGGATTATCTAGTAATATCTATGGATTATGCTCAAAATCTTAGCTTTCCGTCGGGTCCACAGCAAATAGGAACTGCATACTTTAAATCAGGTCGCAAAACAGCAATTTTCGGAATTACAAACGAACGTCAAAATGTTCAACACATCTTCTGTATTGACGAAAGCGATTCCATTGGAAAAGGTCCGAATTCAGTAATATCAATGCTTGATTACTACCTACGAGAAGTTCATTCAACTAAAAAATTAGTGATATTCGCTGATAACTGTGTTTCACAAAATAAAAACAATGCGATGATACGATATTTACAACACCTTGTCGATACTTCCAGATGTGAGTCAGTTGAATTGAACTTTTTGTTAACCGGAATTAAGTTTTTTGTTATAAAACTTTGTTTTTTAAAATCGCTTCAGACTAATAAGTCTGAAGCGTTCTTTATTGTTCTTCTTACAAATTAGAACTGACTTAACTTTAACAATCAATTAATAATAATACCTCGC
Source organism: Eustalomyia histrio (assembly GCA_949748255.1). NCBI lineage: Eukaryota > Metazoa > Arthropoda > Insecta > Diptera > Anthomyiidae > Eustalomyia > Eustalomyia histrio. Next base: position 183,369,514 of record OX456523.1, on the reverse strand, counting down.
ATCACCCCACAAATTATGTTGATGTTGCTTTATACTTCAGACGCGTTGTAAGCAAAATTATCTTTTACCAAATTATTGCAAAATCAATTCTTGGTAATCATATTTCAATTCAGGTTGATATTGGTATTTCCGCTCGTGTTAATAATGCTGGAGTAAACAATTTCATAGCGTGTGTTAATAATGCTGGAGTAAACAATTTCATATTTTAGAGTTTAAACATTGTTGGCCTTAACTCTTCCCCTCTTAAGTCGATTGTCCTCAATCGATTTCTTCAGAAATGGCCAGTATTTAGATGTGGTGTTGAAATTTGCAGAAATGGCCCATTTTTTCCACTTGCAACATATTCCGTGGTTATTTGTGGTGTAGGTGATACGTAAAACTTCTGTTTATACTTCATAATACAAAAAATAATACACGTTAAAATAACAATAGAAAATATAATTGATAAATCAGTGCTTAAACTTATTACATGTATATTTTCACTTTTGTCTATTAACAATTTTATTTTATTTTCATGTTGCATTTGTTTCAGATATAATCTTTCAAATTTTGAATCTAATTTTGTTACATTGTTTTCTCTGATTTTTGTTATTAGATTTGGTAAAACAAAAGTATCATATATTTTTATATTCAGATTATTATAAGTTTTATTAAATACAATAAATTTGCAATTTTCAAATTTTATTAGAAATGTTCCTTTTTGTCTAATTTCAAGTTTATTGCAATCATGGGTTATATTCCCAGCAAAATTTTTAAATATTATTATTCCCGGAACAATTTCTATAACAGAAGGTTTTTCAAATATTTGTAATTCACATTGAGCTTCTTTAAATTGTAAAATGTTTGATATACACGTATTTTCTAACATAATTAAATTTTTTTCCAGATTATCTTTTACGATAATATCATAGATTTTATTATCATTATCCGTTAATATTTCGGTTTGACTTAAAACTATTGATTTATTCATAATATTTGGCAATGGTTCAAATTTTATTTTAGATAGGATATTAGGGGAAAATTGGGGTATAAGTAGGGTTAGTATAATATTATTATTTTGGAAAAGTACTACAATTTTCATGCTACTGTAACTGTCAAAGTCAGTGATCAGATTAAGTTCCTTTTGTGTGAGGATGTCAGTGGGAATTATACCCAATTTACCAGAAAATATAATTTGTCCAATGTCGTCAATATGGTTACGTAAAAGTGATATGTCGTTATCGATTTTGTATGTCTGTTCAATAAATCGAACCTCGTCCTCTAATGTTTTAATTCTATTTTGCGTCTCTTCCCTAAAGTTATTTATATATTTACTGATGCGAATTTGTTGACTATTTATGTGTCCCGTTATGTTGTCTATTTGTTCGGATATAAAATTATTAACATGTATTAATTTATCCATTGAATCGTTAGTAGTTCGTTCAGTGTCATGTATATCAAATTGTTGGGCGTGCGTCAATAGTGCCCATACCAAAATTGTAATTGGAATTTTCATGTTTGTCCTGTAAGAAAAAATATATTATATAGGAATCTTCCGTTTATCCCCTAAGATGTTTTGATGTCGTTCTTATGAACAATTCTGCCCGATTGGGTCTTAATCGTTGTATTGTAATTTTGAGCAACTATTTCTTTTCGATATCTAGCTGATAATTTATTCCCTAATCTTCTGTTTAATTTAATGAAAATTATGTCTCCCTCTGCATATTCCCTGGGCTGGGATCTGCTCTTATTATGATAAGTAAGGTCAGACATTTGTTTATCTGAAAGTTTTCTTATTGTATCATTCCTATCTTTTTCAAGTAGCCTTGGATCGCTACTAACACGTCTGCCAAAGAATGTTTCCATGGGTCTTTTCCCAGTGACCGAATGAACTGAAAAATTGTATTCTTTTACCGACCTTTCTAATAATTCTTGGAACGACCGGTGTGTCCCTTCATTTTGTAGGCAACGCATGATTTCCTGTAATGTGGAATGAAATCGCTCTACCTGTCCATTCGAGCAGCTCGTGTATGGAGCAGTTCGGAAAATTTGTATTCCAAACTCATTTTCAATCATAAAATTAATTGATTCTGAATTAAAAGATTTTTCGTTATCCATCACTAAGGTTTCAGGGACGAAAGAAAAAAGAATGTCCCTTAAAGGTTGTCGTATATCCTCAGTTGCTTTAGATTTAATAGGTTTCGCTATGGCATATTTTGAAAATTTATCAATTGCCGTGAGTACCAATTCTTTTCCGACTAAAAATATATCCAGGTGAACTATTTGACCCGGGAATTGCGGAATTGGTGTAGCCTGAATTTGAGGCTTTGCTGGATGGCGATCATACTTATTTTCTTTGCATATTACGCATTTTTTTATTACGTTTTTTACTTTCCTCACCATAGAAGGGAAATAGTATCTTTCAAGGATTTGAGCTCTATTTTCTCTACAATTCCTGTGTGCTCTATCGTGAGTTCTTATTATAATATTTTCTTGTTCTTCCTCATTGGTAATGTCATCCACTTGTACCTGAGTAAATCTTATTCTATATTTTGCAAAATGTAATGGAAAAATTTCTTGTATTTTTGCCATTATATGTTCTTCCGTTTTTATACAATTTATAACTGAAGGGTTTAGGTACCTCTTCAGAATGGTGATTAGGTTCTGTTCGCAGTAATCCGGTTCAGTTACAATATGCCGGTGGTAAGTTGGAAAAACAATTTTAAATTGATATGAAGACACTGCGTCTCTTTTCAAAAATATCTGATTTTTAAATGCATTTATAGGAGTCTCTACACTATATATGAGATTGTGGGATGAACTTTCATCAGAATTTGTGGCTACTGATAATGTATAAAGTTGTGATTCAGGAATTCTAGACAAGGCATCTGCCACGACATTTGTCTTACCTGGTTTGTAGAACAACTCGTAATTATATTCTTCGAGTATGGATTTCCATCTCTTCATTTTACTATTATTGTTCTTATTGCTCAAGGCATAGGTTAATGGCTGGTGGTCTGTAAATATTTTGACCTTAGCCGAACCGTATAAATAATTCCTTAATGAATTTAAAGCCCATATGATGGCTAGCATTTCTTTTTCGTTAGCAGCGTAATGCTCTTCTGCTTTGCTTAATGTTCGGGAAATAAAAGATATGGGTCTCCCGCTTTGAGATAACACTGCCCCGATTGCAAAATTGGAGGCATCTGTTACTAGTTCGAAGTCTTTACTAAAATCTGGGTATGCGAGGATAATGTCTTCGGAAGTAAGTGAATTCTTAATCTTCCTGAAGGATTCTATAGCTTCCTCGTCTAAGCAGATTCTTAATTTTGCAGACTTGTTTTTGGACGTTCGTCCTCCTTCCCCTCTTAAAAGGGATGTCAGGGGTTTAGCAAGTTTAGAATAATCCTTAATAAATCGTCGATAATACCCTGACATACCAAGGAAACTACGAAGTTCCTTAAGATTCTGTGGTTGTGGGAAGTTTTCAATAGCTTTAACTTTCTCTGGATTAGTTCCTATACCAAGGGGTGTAATAATGTATCCCAAAAATTCTACTTCTTTTTTAAAGAAATTACATTTATCCAACTGTACTTTCATGTTGGCTTCTTCTAATGTTTTAAAAATATTTTTTATGTGCTCAAAATGTTCATTTTCTGATTTGCTAAAAATAATTATGTCATCTATATATACATAGCAACATCGTCCTATGTATTCTCGTAAAATATCATCGAGAGCGCGTTGAAAAATAGACGGCGCATTTTTAAGGCCGAAAGGTAGACGCGTAAACTCGTACTTTCCATTATTAATGCTGAAAGCCGTTTTTTCAATGTCAGATTTTTTTAGTGGAATCTGATGAAACCCACTTTTAAGGTCAAGTACTGAAAAGAAAGTACTTGTGCCAAGTTGTGAGATTACTTCCGAAATCTCTGGAATTGGATATCTATCCGCTATGGTGATTGAATTTAATTTCCTGTAATCAATGACCATACGGTACTGTTTATTTCCAGCTGCATCCGGTTTTTTCGGTACAATCCATACTGGGGAATTAAAAGGTGATCTAGATGGTCTTATAATGCCATCATTCAAGAGTTTCTTAACTTGATTCTCCACTTCTGATTTTAGGGATGCAGGATAAGGGTAAAATTTTATGTAAACTGGTGTATCAGTTGTAGTTCTAATTTCACCTACAACTTTAGTTGTATACGTAAGCTTTTCATCAGGTTCAGAAAAAAGTCTGGGATGCGCGCTTGCGATTATGTTCATTTTCTTAGTTTGTTCTATTGACAAATTTTCTTGTTTAATATTTATGGCATTTACACTTTGTGCAGGAAGTTGTTTAAGGCTTACCTTGAGGCCATTTTTCAATATCATAAAATTTTTATTAGTATAAATAATTGCCTCTATTTCTCTAAGGGTATCGTTCCCTAGGATGCCATCAAAAGTTTCTAATGAAGTCATTAGATAAAATTTTATCTCTTTCTCAATGTTGAAGAGTTTCACGTATGTATGTTCACTTATTCTAATGTCACCTACTACAGATCTCGCATAAAATGGAGCTTTATTAGGTAGGCGTTTTATTACTAACTCGGGTTTAATATAATTCTTACTAGAACCCGTATCTACTAAAAATTTTAAGATACTCCCGCTCTTCGTCCTAACTTCAAAGTATGGAAGCGAAGAGCTAATCATGCTAAAAAATGAATATCAGTTGGCTCACCAAACTGCTTTTCTTCATCATAATGTTGTTCATTTTCCATTACAGATGTAACTATATGGAATGTTCTCTGATGTTTGTTTTGCTGTTGGTTGGTGAACTGTTGCGGCGGCCTCTTTCCAAAAAAATTATTTTGCTGAGGTCGATTCATATAATTTATACGTCGAGAGTGTAGACTTTGGTCCACATCCATAGGTTCTGGCCGTTGCTGCGGTTTAGGCGGCCTTGGGGGGTTGTTGGCATTATACTGGTTAAAAGATTGTTGCCTTGGTTGCCAATTTGGTTGGCTTGTTTGTGGCATATGAGCCAACTGTGGATAAAAAGACTGTTTTTGACCAAAATTGCGTTTTGGGGGAACTTGTGGCTGCTGTTGTTTTCTAGCAGTGTACGCATAGCTGGCACGGAAGTTCTGGTTTTCCAGCTTAAGACACAAGTGAAGGGCTTGCGGTAAATCTGATGGTTCTCTTATCCCCAAAAGTCGGGGTAAATCACCATTTAACCCTCGTACAAAGGTATCTAACGCTTTGTCCCTGTATGATTTGGTTAACAAATTCAGAGACTCGTTGCTCATCTCGAGGCATCCGAGTTTATTCAATATAAGAGAAAGATGCGTATAAACTTTTTGATAAAACTCCGAAATAGTTTTATTCCCTTGTACCAGAGTCGTCATCTGGTATTCCAGGGTTGATATATCGCGTTTGTCGCCGTAATGTGTACCAAGGCACTGTGAAATTGCGACCCAATTTAGAGGAGTATTATACGATTCCAATGCTATATCAGCATTTCCCGTTATCTTATTTCGTATAACACTTAAGATCCCGTAATACTTAGGTGTACCCCTAAGTGGTTCGTAAATAGCTAATATTCTATCTACACTTTTTTTCCAGGAGCTAAATTCTCCCGGTTGACCAGAAAATTCTTTCAAGCATTTCACGACATCTGGGATTTTGTCCATGTCGCTTAAATTTTCCCTATGTCTGTCTTCAATCTGTTGGTCCCTAGCATTGTCAAAGTTATTGTTAGGGTTAAGGGCTGCCTGGACCACTTGTGGTCCTTGTCGTCTGAGCACGTCCGATGCAATATTTGAGATTAAAGACGTTAAGTCTTCTATGCTCAACTGAGCGTTTTGCGGAGGGGTAGGACCAGAGGCGGAATTTGAAAGGATTGGGGGTCGAATTAAATTGTTTTGATTTGCCATTTTTCTTTTTTTTTGTTTTGGGTTATTTCACAATTATTTTTTATTTTTTAAATTAACAACTAATAATGTTCAGAGAAAACCTTATTTAACTAAGCAATTAAAATATAAAAAATATCTTAAAATAACTTGCGGTATACTTGCTGATCCGTTGTAAATGCTGTAGTTTCCCGTTGCCTGTGTTGGTGTCCTGTTGTAAATGCTGTATTTTTCTGATGCTTGGTGATGTTGTCTCTTTTCGTGTTGATCCTTTGTATGACGTTTCTTTCACTGTTTTAATGTCTTTTATTTAAATTCTTATTTTTTTTTTTTGTTTTTATTTGGGTTTTCCTTTAAGTTTATTGTATGTTTTCAAAAAGTTTTTTTTTTTTAGTTATTCCAACTAACTATATATTTTTTTTTATTGTTAATTCACTTTTGTAGTCTAGTAAAATGTTCTATTTTTTGTGATGTTTAAATATTTTTTCTTCTTTTTTTTTTTTAAGCACTTTAATGTTTTTACAAATAGCTTATCTTCTTTATATGCTTTTTATTTTTATTTAAGCACCTTAATGTTTTTCAAATTGTTAATCACCTTTGGTAACTTACCACTTCAGTACATCGAATTTTTCTTATACTTTATTCACTTTAGTGGTACTGTTTCGTTTGAGGATTTTTTATTTTATTTAATGAAAAATTATTTATGAAAAATTTCATTTTTTTTTTTTTATTTATGCAGTTGCACTTAAGTTATAAAATATTTATTTAAACTTCTGTTATAATTAGTTTGATTTTAAATGATTTAATACCCGGTGTTTTCTGTTGCCGGTGTTTTCTGTTGATTAAAATATTGTTTTTTTATAACATATATTTTTTTTAAGCACTTTATTTGTTCATCACTTTCGATTACTTATTTTTTAAGCACTTTTTATTTTTTTATTTTATATCCTTTGTCAGGTTGGCTGGCACGTAATGCCCCCGTTTTGCCGTGGCTACTTCGGAGCCTTTTCCTGAACCTATAAGGATTAAATTTTTTTATTGTTCGGGCGCCAGTTTTTACCGGACCGACCGAAGACTGCTCGGGCGCCAATTAAGTTTTTTGTTATAAAACTTTGTTTTTTAAAATCGCTTCAGACTAATAAGTCTGAAGCGTTCTTTATTGTTCTTCTTACAAATTAGAACTGACTTAACTTTAACAATCAATTAATAATAATACCTCGCATCACCCCACAAATTATGTTGATGTTGCTTTATACTTCAGACGCGTTGTAAGCAAAATTATCTTTTACCAAATTATTGCAAAATCAATTCTTGGTAATCATATTTCAATTCAGGTTGATATTGGTATTTCCGCTCGTGTTAATAATGCTGGAGTAAACAATTTCATAGCGTGTGTTAATAATGCTGGAGTAAACAATTTCATATTTTAGAGTTTAAACATTGTTGGCCTTAACTCCGGACATACAAAGTTTTCACCTGATCGTTTATTCGGAGTTTTTAAATCAAAATATGCCCAAACTAATGTCGACTGCTTCATGGATGTAGTTGATTGTGTTAGAAAATCATATCGTAATGGATTTAATGTTCCTGTACCTATTCGACCTCCAAACTCCAGTGAGCCTGTTGTTGAGTGGAGAAAATGGGACGAATACTTCTCCACTAAATATAAAACTTTAAGTGGAATATCGAAGTATCATCACTTTCTATTTATTGCTCAGTCACCAGTGCAATGTAAACTGTTTGCGAATTCAGCCAGCATAAATGAAAACATACATCTGAGTAACAATACCAGTTTCGATGACAAACCAATTATAATTCCGTCACCAGGGTTATCGATGAAGCGTCAATGGTACTTGTATAAAGAGATCCGGGGTTTATGTTTTGATGATTTAAAAAAAGATTCGGTTGCTCCTCTTCCTTTGGTCTCTGGAAATGGAAACGAAGAGGAGGATTCGGAGGAAGTGGACAATCCTCAAGCAGTGGAGGCAGCAGACGTTAAGAAGAAATCGAAAAAAAAGAAAGGACCGGTACCGTCAAGTTCTAAGGACCAATTCGCAAGAACCGTCGATTAAAATGATTTTTCTATTTTTTTTAAATTGTTCAATAGGGGAAAAAAAAAATTTTTTTGTAGTTTCGTAAAATCAAGTTATTTTGTTAATTTAATAGGGGAAAATGAAAATAAATAAATTTTACAGTTAGGTCCCTTTCTATTTGCGCTTAGAATCATCGACTTTACTTTCATAAAACGAGCATATCTCTGGGAGGGAACACTTCTGGGGCATGGGATCGGTCTCATTCGATGCTCAGATGTTGTCCACATCAAAAAAAAGTGAAAATTGATTTTTTTACCCTTAGGTCCCTTTCTCTATGCGCTGTCACATATATGGTAATATCTGATAAAAAGGAAACATTACCCATATATGGAATAAAATATGTATTCATATATGAACATATATGGCATATACGAATCAATATATATTTTCCAACATGCTTCGATATACCGCCCAGTCGACGGTTTTTGGTTCCCCAGCTTCATTCTCAAAAAAATAAGGACCGATAACTCTATCAGCCATAATTACAGACAAAACTGTGCATCGAAGAGGGTGTAATTGTCGCTGACACACTGCTCTAGGATTTTCGGTTCCCCAAATTCGGCAGATCTGTTTATTAATATATCCATATAAATAAAAATGTGCTTCATTGTTCATAATGAGTTTGCTCAAAATGTTATTTTCTCTCGCAAGCCAAATTAATCTATTGGCATATTGTAGTCGGGAAACATTCCCATTGCGAACAGGTTGAGCAGCAGTTCTTCGTAGTTTAATTGATCGTCCGGTAACATAATAAAATTGAAAAATTTTTACAAGTTCATGCATTGAGTATGATGACATAATAAAATTTTATTAAATTGTTTATTACCTGCAAAAAAAATAAAATTAAAAACTCTAAAAATAAAAATTTTATAAGCATTTCAAATCAGTCAGTCGAAGTTGACTTTTTTTATATGAATTTATATGTACACCAAAAGTAATGATACCCCTGTCAAAATAAAAAATCTCCTCAAATTTTTTAAAAATTACGTATCTGAAAATGTGTATTCACTTACTATTTTTCTAAACACATTGCACGAATTTTAATCATTATCCTGATTTTGATAGGACGTCAATTTTAAACACGGAAAATAATTACAGACGTAGATATATGTTAGAAATGTTACAAATTATGAAGGTACCATCTACACAACGAATTAATTATAAAACAGATATAGCAAATATTGCACAAAATTACAGACATTTAGTTAATAAAAACTAGGATAAATATTATTATGCCCGGCAAAATAAGAGCTGAGGAAGAAGTAGTTTAACACTACATCTACTGAACACGAAGTTGTGAAAATTTCGGTGAATCATTAATGATTTTAACATTGGCGTGTCATTGGGAGGAAGTAGTTTGTTTCGGTGCTATGAAAAATCGATGAGCAGATGGACTTTTTCATTAGTTTATGGAAGTTGTTAAATATATGAACTACAAAATAAATATAGGGAGTGGCTTTTTTTAAAGTTAAAAATGTGATTTTGAACACGCCAAGAATTATTATTCCGACCAGGACAAAGTGAATGTCACTGGCATGCAAAATATGTTTTCAAAAAGGGATTTAATGACTGCAGGAATTAACCATTTATGGACTAATTAAATAATTGTTTTTTTTACTTGTAGGGGTTAATATCAACATTTTGGAAGTTGTTTAAAATGACTTCTTACAAATCGAAAAATTTGCACTATTAACTTTTTTGGATGTTCTGAAAAAGAGATGCGTAAAGAATGACATCCATTTTATTTTGCTGGGTGTTAAATGAAATGTATATAAAATATTTTTGTTCATGTAATATTTTAATTTTTCAAATATTGTTATTTTTGTTTTCTGTGATATTTTTATTTTTTAATATTGACAAAAAAAAAATAATTTTTGATTTACCGCCTTTTTTAAAAAAATTGTTATATATAAGTTTTCAGTTTTATAATTTTAATTTATTAATTATAAAAAAAGACAATTTCAATAAGGAATATAATATAAATAGAGAAGATCGAAGACAACTAAAATAATTATTTTAGATTGGTTAAAATCGTATTTATCAATTAGAACTTGTAAAGTTGTAGTTGATGCTTTTGAATCTTCGACATACTTGCAAACATCTGGTATCCCTCAGGGTAGTATTTTGGGCCCGCTTTTATTTAATTTGTTCATTAATGATGTGACAAATTGTTTTTCTAAAGCCAATTTTATTATTTATGCGGATGATTTAAAAATATTTCTTAAAGTATGCTCCATTGCTGATGTTTTGGAAATGCAAAATGAATTAAATAATCTCCTTTACTGGTGTGAGCTCAATTGCCTTTATTTAAATTTATAGAAATACTTTCACGTTTCTTACTCCCGATCTCGAAATCCAATTCGATCAGTTTTTAGGTTGGGGAATTATATTTTGGAGAAAACTGACACAATTACTGATTTAGGTGTTGTTTTTGATTCCACCTTGTCATTTATTCCACACATTAGGAGAAGTTGTTCAGATTTTTCTGATCCCAATACGTTAAGATTGGTATACACTTCATATGTTAGATCGAAATTGGAGTATGCATTTGAAAGCTTATGCAATGTTTGCGTTCATTAGGAGAAGTTGTTCAGATTTTTCTGATCCCAATACGTTAAGATTGGTATACACTTCATATGTTAGATCGAAACTGGAGTATGCATTTGTAATATGGAGTCCATATTGTAGAATTCATATCTCTCGTATTGAAAGAGTGCAACGAATATTTCTTAAATATGCACTTTCATCGTATACGTTTGATAACCCTTTACCTTCTTATAGGTCAAAAAGTTTATTTTTAGGTTTAGAAACGTTAGAAAATCGATGTAGATTTCAATCTGCATTACTTAGATATGACATAGTTACTGGAAGAATTGACTGTCCTAAGCTGTTATCGCTGATATCGTTTTATGTGCCACGTAGAATACTTCGCTATAAGCATTATATTTTTAACATTCCTTTTCATCGCACTAACTATGCCCAAAATAGTATTTTAAATCGAGCGTGTAATGATATAAATTCTATTAATGAGATTGCTTTCAATAAAAATCCAAACCATGTCATTGAATTTTGCACTTCGAAAGAAACCTTTAAATTGTTACTTTTTGAATTTTTTAATTTGTAATTTTTTTTTTAACTATAATACATGTTGTATCTAGTCTGTAAGGAAATTTTATATATTCCATTGACTTAATAAACTGAAATAATAATAATAAAATATTCTCGGAGCTGAAGGAATCATTGGGGCAGCTAATTCAACAGACACGGTACGTGGGAGCATTCTGTAGGCTGGTTACAATGCTCGTACTGCTCGAAAGAAGCTGTACTTTAGCGTAACAAATAGAAAAAAGCTTATGAAATCGCAATTGATTATAAAATTAAAGCAAACGACTCTTGGGAAAAAGTAATTTTCTCGGACAAATCAAAATTTGACATTTTTAAATCGAACGGACTGGAATTTATGTGACGCAAAAAGTGCGACGAGCTAAATACAAAGAGTATTATAAAAACTTTGAAGTATGGAGAGGGTGGAGTAATGGTATGGGCTTTCATGTCAGCAGCCGGTGTTGGCAGTTTAGTGATCATTGAGGAGACAATGGACAAAACGGTTTACATGAACATTCTGATAGAAAATCTTAATCAGAGTGCTGAAAACTGAAAATATATATATGATCAGACTTTTGGAAGATAGATATAAAGGGTGGTTAAATTTTAAGGGCCGATGTTGATTTTGAATAAAACACAAATTATTTATGAAATTATTGTCATTCCTTTTTATTATGATAATATGGTATGGTTCAATTATGTATGGAACAAAATATCGGCCAAATGGCCGCCGCGATGACGCTGAGGCATAAATGAGGTTCTATGCCGTTAATGTGCCAAATTATCTCATCCTTTAGCTCTTAACTTGTTGCTGGCTTATCCACGTACACCTTTTCTTTCAAATAACCCCAAAGAAAGAAGTCTAACGGTGTCAAATCACATGATCTTGGCGGCCAATTGACATCGCCACCACGTGAGATAACACGGCCATTGAATTTGTCGCGCAAAAGAGACATTGTTTCGCTAGCTGTGTGGCAAGTGGCACCGTCCTGTTGAAACTACATATCATCCGGGGTCATATCCTCAATTCCTGGCCACAATAAGTTCGTTATCATCTCGCGATAGCGAACACCATTCACGGTAAATGCTTGAATGACCTCATGACACACTATCGCGAACAACAGCAATGTTTTCCGCAGAACGAACTGGGCGAGTATGCACAGGTGTTTTCACAAACCCGGTTTGCCCACAATTTGCCAACAATTTCCCCGATTCTGAACACATTTGGTCGAAGTGCACGAAATGCATTTTGATTTGAACGCCCATTTTCATAATAAGCCTGAATAACTTTAAAGCGTTGCTCGATTGTGTATCTTTCCATGTTTCAAATTGAGTTAGTCTGAAAAAGACAATTGTCAAATGAAATGCAGAAAAAAACTTAGCGCTTAGGTGTGGTTCACAATCAATATCGGCCCTTAAAATTTAACCACCCTTTATGTTTGACAGAGAATATATTTTTGAATCTTGTTACTCCAGCGGCCCCTTGCAGAAATATCTATAACAAACATAATGAACCACGGATGGCTTGAAATTAATTTGCAAAGAGTAAGTATGCCCGAGTAAAAAAAATAATCTGACACAATACTTAATCATATCCAATTTTATATTCCTTAACATGTATTATTTGTTGCGAAAAATGGCAGATCAAATTAGATCCAGAAATATATTTGGGGATTTAGAAGAATCTAAATTGATCCGAAAAACGGCAGATGAAATTAGATCCAGCAATATATTTGGGGATTAAGGAGGATATGAATTGATCGGAAAAATGGCAGATTAAATTAGATCCAGCAATATATATGGGAATTCAGAAGGATCTGAATTGATGCGAAAAATAGCAGATCAAATTAGACTTCACAATATATTTAGGAATTAAGTAATATCCAAATTTATCCGAAAAAGTTAGATTGAATTGTATCAGAGTAGATCCAATAAATAATATATACGAAAACTAGTTTATTAAAAAACGTATAAAAAATAAAAAAATTTAAATTCTAAAAACCATGTCTTTGACAGGATTTGAACTCGGTCTGCCGGAATTGTCGTGATGAAAGCACTCACTTACACAGTGCTATACATAATGGCTGACTTTCCTAGACTTTATTTTTTGTATAATTGTGTTATGGATATGTAATTGTATATTCGAGACTTATATATAATATAATTATATATTCAAAAATTTGGGAAAATATGTTATCATGGCTGAATTAATGGTACTAAACTGCTCCCGATTTAATATAATTATATAACTATATATAATATTATATATAATCATATATTATTGACTAAGAAAAAATGTGGAGAAATAATTATATTTAAAGCGAAATATATATATATTTATATATTAGGGCGGGTCGATTTATTTTTCGACAATTTCCCTACGATTTCCGTATTCTATGGGTTATTCCATGAAAATTTGCCGAAGGAACCATACCTCTATCGTTAAAATCGAGTCCCCTACTTTTTGTTGGCAGATTTTTTCCCAAATTGACGTTCGTATGAAATATTACCTACACGTTCACATCCATAACTCAAAAACTATCCATCGGGTTTAATCGCCAGTAGACGCGTTGGAAAGGTGAGCTCATTTTGATAAATTTACAAAAAAAAATCTCCAACATTGGTCCAACGGTTCAAAAGTTACGGGCATTTTTGTCAAAATTTTGGAGCCTTTTTCAATTTTTTTCATGATTTTGTCCAAGAATATTACTTTAATGGCCATTTTTTTGGCTCAATCCATTATTTAATTCAATTTACAATTCAAAACGAAGAGTTTAAGCCCAAATTTATCGAATTCCGTTGATTAATTCATGCGATATTGCTAAAACAAAATAACATATAAAACCAACTTTTTGATTTTTTTCCCTTTTTATTTTTGCTCTCTTTTTTGGGTTTGCATACGATTTATAAAGAATAATTCTTCGCTGACGTCATTTTGACAACAACAAATACACAGCAATTCTAATTGGACGAAACAATCAGCTGTAGTTGGCGGGGTGGGGATTCCAGTGTATGCTAGTTTTGTTTGAGCGTCATTTCAGTGAAGTGTTACTTGAAACAACTAACAAATAATCAAACTATTTTGAAATTTAGAAAAGATTTAAAGGCAAGTGTAAAAACATTGCTAACTATTATAGTTAATAGTTATATTATTATTCTATGAAAAACATATATAATTCTTTTAGTGACGGTTTAAAAAATGGATTCAGAGCCTGGTTCATCGCAAAATCCAACAGATACCCAACGCAGTAGTTTGCAACATTTGGTCTCTCATGATGTTTTTTTTTTTTGCGTGGGCTGTGAATTACCTGATATTAATCTGTCAACTAAACGAGATATATTGAAGTACTATTTTTTCTTGGCCGAACGTTCAAAAGCCCAAAGCAAAATGTTTTCGTATAAAAGATTTACTCCCCAAGTAGCAGACAGATTGTTAGAAATTTGGAATCAACTTAATATTGAACTTATACTCAAAGGTAACATCATTAGAAAATTGAATAATTTGCTTGACGCATATAGTAATGCAGATAAACAACGAGTAAAACGCGCAACAGAATTCAAAAAATTCGTAGAATCAACAAACCAATTATTCAACATTGGAAAATGTAATTGCAACTTGAAAGAAAACGACTGCTCATGTGGATCTATCCCAGAAAACTTAAAAGATTTTATGCGCGATCAATATAATGACAGAATACAAACAATACCGGAACACGATAGTGGAAGTGAAGAGACGATACCAACGACTATACCAACAATCCCAGTGAGCAACGATCCTACATACGAACCACATTATGACGAAATGAAAGTTGATGTGAGAGGAGGTTCAGAATTAGTTCTACCACCACAAACATACACTCCCAGATACAATACTAAAAACTATGCAATGATGTGTGACAGATTTGGTGTGCATGATAGAATGGGATCAGCATTGGCAACAGCTCTGATGGAAGACCTGGGCGTAAAAGATGCTCATGGCAATCTTGTCATCATGGATAAAAGTAAACTTCGTAGAGAAAGAGAAAAATGGAGACAAGACGCACTTCGTAAGCGGTATGATGGCTCGAATTTGATATCATTTTCATTCGACGGCAGGAAAAATGATGCTCTAACTGTAGAAAAAATTGATGAGAAGTTGCATCCAAGGATGGTTAAAGAACCTCATCTAGTTGTTTTGAGGGAACCAAATTCTCAATTGATAGGCTACACAAACTAGAAAGTGAAACTGCGGCAAGCAAAGTCAACAAATTGATCGAATTCTTCCAAGAAAAACAATTGTCTCTCGATTCATTAATTGCCATATGTGCTGATGGTGAACCAACAAATACTGGCGTACACGGTGGAATTTTGCGACTATTCGAAAAACAGTTAAAGAGACCACTGCACTGGTTTGTGTGTCTTCCGCACTTTAACGAGCTTCCGTTTAGACATTTGTTTGACACTTTAGACAAATCAACCACCACTGGACCACGATCAACTACCGGAAAGTTGAGCTCAAAAATTGCTGATTGTGAAAATCTTCCGGTATGTAATTTTTATAGCTAATTCTTTACCATTTTTTATTCTATTTTTTAGCTTTTATGTTTTCTTTTCAGGTGGTAACCGATTTTGAGGAAATCGCTTTGGAAAATATGCCTCCTGGTGATTTAAATCCAGAAGAATTATCTACTGATTCGAGGTACTTGATGTTAATGGCCAATGCAATTTCTAATGGTGTGGTTCCTGCGGATTTATCTCACATAAAACCAGGGCCAATTGCACATTCTCGTTGGCTGACCAAAGCCAATAGATTATTACGGTTGTATGTGACAACTAATAATCCAACTGAAAATTTAAAAATTCTGGCTAACTATATAATAAAAGTATACACGCCATTGTATTTCAATGTTAAGTATTATAGCTCTGCCGCATACGGTAGTACATTACTTTTTAAATTTATTACTTGGACACGATTTTTACCACGGAATTTACTTGGAGTTGTAAATACAGTAATTCAAGATAATCCATATTTTGCACACTCAGAAAATATCTTGCTATCTATGTTGTTTAATGATAGAATGGAAAAACGAAACATTGCTATAAAGAAGATTTTACATTACCGAAGAGATATTGTCGACCCAACGGAACTTAGAGTTTATAAAAAATCTCTTATAAACTTTAATTGTACGGAATATACAAATATGATTGATTTAAATGACGATACCATTTTATTCGAACCACCGTTTACGCAAAGTTATTCGTATGAACATTTGGAGGGATATTTAAATTACGAAGTGCCACCTATCGATGATCCACAAATTCCTTTACACATTCAAGGAACGGAAAGACATGTCCAATTGCTGGCTGCCACTGCTAAACGAGTTGCAGGAAAGAATGTAGAAGGCGCTATGGCGACGACATTAGAGAGCCGTACGAAAACACCCAGACTTGAAAGCAAACAAGACTTTCAGAAAAAATAATGTTTTTTTTCACATTTTGTCTTTTACTACACTCAAATTGAATATTTTTTTTTGATAATAGGTTGATAGATACTTTATTATCTCTTAATTTGAATTTTTGTAGAAAAAAAAATAAAAAGGGAAAAAAATCAAAAAGTTGGTTTTATGTGTTATTTTGTTTTAGCAATATCGCATGAATTAATCAACCGAATTCGATAAATTTGGGCTTAAACTCTTCGTTTTGAATTGTAAATTGAATTAAATAATGGATTGAGCCAAAAAAATGGCCATGAAAGTAATATTCTTGGACAAAATCATGAAAAAAATGGAAAAAGGCTCCAAAATTTGGACAAAAATGCCCGTAACTTTTGAACCGTTGGACCAATGTTGGAGATTTTTTTTTTGTAAATTTATCAAAATGAGCTCACCTTTACTGGCGATTAAATCCGATCGATAGTTTTTGAGTTATGGATGTTAACGTGTAGGTAATATTTCATACGAACGTCAATTTGGGAAAAAATCTACCAACAAAAAGTAGGGGACTCGATTTTAACGATAGAGGTATGGTTCCTTCGGCAAATTTTCATGGAATAACCCATAGAATACGGAAATCATAGGGAAATTGGTGAATTTTTTCACTCCCTACAAATCGACCCGCCCTAATATATATATATATATATATATATATATATATATATATATATATATATATATATATATATATATATATATATATATATATATATATATATATATATATATATAAATTTTCACCACTTATATCCTATTAAAAATTTCTAGTTCTTGTTGTCCCGAAATGATTTAAAATTTAAAAGTTTTGTAAAAAACAAAAAAAACAAACTAAAAGCACAAACAAATGTATGTCCCTGGCTGGGATTCGAAACCATTGACATGAGGCCACATATAATTATATGAAATTATATCTTTTACCATATCAAAATTACTCTAGATATGGAACTATATATAACAATATCTATAGTTTGTTTACACATATTGTAAAATATATAAATATATCTTATACCATATCAAAACATATTTTTTATATTAGAATATATATTAAACCATATGTAACACGGTAACCCATATAAAATTAAATATAGTGTTATATACAATTTGATATGATATAATAAATACCATATCTTATCATATAAATCATACAAAATTTTATAAAGATCAATATATAAACAGATATGGTTATATATGACAAAATATAAGGTAATTTAAAAAAATTAATGTAATATATAATTATATATGCTAATGCATACTGATATATGTATTTACTATCGGGCAAAGCCCGCTACGTTGTTAGCGTAGAAAATGTCTGCCCGGGCTAAAGCCCCGGATTGCCCGGGCTGACGCCCGGGAATATACGGAGTTCCCCGATAATTATCCGGAGCCCCCAATTTTTACCATGCCACAGACCAAAATTCTGCGATATACCTCAATAATGGGTTATCTAATACTCCAGTTAACACATATTTCAAATTTCAGGTTTTTCTCTTTGAACCCTCATTTTAACCATGTACCTGGCTGAAACTCTAAAATGTAGCTGATAAATGAGTTAGCACCAGAGAACTGCAACTGCTGATTGCAAAACGTTCATACACAATCAACAAAAGAATAAATATGTGTTTGCGTTCAAACGCTGCCACAGACCAAAATTCTGCGATGTACCTCAATAATGGGTTATTTCATACTCCAGTTAACACATATTTCAAATTTCAGGTTTTTCTCTTTGAACCCTCATTTTAACCATGTACCTGGCTGAAACTCTAAAATGTAGCTAATAAATGAGTTAGCACCAGAGAACTGCAACTGCTGATTGCAAAATGTTCATACACAATCAACAAAAGAATAAATATATGTTTGCGTTCAAACGCTGAATATACTCCAACACACATATTTGTTGATGATTTTAAATCAATCAAACGACGTGCAAATTGTTGTGTGACTGATTTATAATCATCGGTCGTTGTTATACCATTGATTTTATTCTGTTCATACGAGCCAACAATAATTATTTTGATGTGGAATAAATCAGAAAAAACAACAAACAACGTGTATGAGTGTATTCATAATTAACCCATTCCTGCCTAATGGGTATTTAAATACCCAAGAAAGTGTTGACACATAAAAAAATTTTGTGCGGTCCAGGTGAGAGATATCGCGGCATTTTTTTTTTTAAGTAAAGTAGAAAGATTGGACTAAATTAAAAAATTTAGCAGGATTTTCCTTTATTTTGTTTTTCTTTTGTTTTTCACAGACAAAAATCGATGTTTTTTCTTTGTCGGAAAATGCTCAGGAAAAGTGCTGCTAAACATAGGAAAATGGGAAAAATTAAAAATTTCGACTTTTATCAGATAGCTTAACTTGTCCACTATGCAATGGAAAAAAATCCGGAAGTGATATGTCAACACACCTGGCCTTCAGATACGGTCAAATGACAATGGGTATTTAAATACCCGACAGTCCATGGTGTGTACTAAAAATGCCTATTTTTTATATATAAAAAAAAAATTGTTTACAATGAATAAAAAGCATTTTTAAATCGAGTACTTTGTATTTTTATTCAGAAAACATGATACTTAAATGTTTAAATCACTTAGCCTTATTAATCTTCTTCTGATCTGGTGCAACACCGTTGTGATAATCCAAGAAGCAAGGAGCAGGATGCAAATTCACCTTGCACTTCAAACAGCCATACTCAGTTTTCCCACCGCATTGCGGACAACGATGACGAGTATTGAGTTTTCCTATAAAATGATCCATGCGGTCGTAACGCATTTCCAGTTGTGCCCCAGAAGCCGACTTTCTACCAGGATGATGATAGTTCGACCTGATCATAATGGATTCGCACACCTCCACTCGAAAGTCGAATTGTGGCATTGCTGGCTTGTTTTCATACTTCCGGCAAAAGCAATGTAGTTTCCACGCGTTTACCATAGCCGCGTCGAACGCATTTGTTATCAATGGACAGTACCACTTTTTTCCCCGGATCCGAATTCTGTAATTATTCATTGCGTTGTCAAAAAGGTCAACCCCGCCCATGCGCTGATTGTATTGGTTGACCAAATGGGGCTGCTCAATAGCAACCATTTTTCGTTGCTTTCTATCATACCGTTTTGCGCGGACCATTGGTGTATGGCTAAGGAAATTTGATAATAAGGTAACGACCTGAAAAATAAGAGTTAATTAAGACCATATCAATGATGGAGGTAAAGCGAAGAATGAACCTATTGACATAATAGATTGTTGTGAAAAACTTACCGCATTATCATTCCAACGCACTGCGAGTATAGAATTATTCTTATCGAAACGAAAGTCAGACATCCCGCGAGGCTTCTTTTTCATTTCCTTGATGACCATTAAGTCGGCATGATTGGTCCGATTATCACGAACAGTTCCTAAAGCAAAATATCCATCGTTTGACAAACGAGTCATTAGTTTGTGACTTGTAAAAAAATTGTCAAATGTAACAGTGTGCTTGGCGCGATCTTCCACATGTGACAGCAGCGATAGGACTACCCTTTCTCCCAACCCGAAACCTGGGTCCACCCGTTCTGATGCACCAGCATATGGAATAAGCTGATACAAATAGCCTTCAACCGAAGCCAAACACCAATACTTGTATCCAAAACGAATTGGTTTACCCTTGATAAACATTTTGCACGAATGCCGGCCGTAGTATGCAATCATTTGTTCATCAATCGAAAAGTGGTGAGAGAATACTCCGAATTGAAGAAATTTTTTGTTCAATAAATCATTCAATGGTGCGACTTTTGCAAATTTGTTTTTCGGATCCACTGCTGAGTTGTCGCACACATGAAAGAATTGTTTGATTCGTTTGAATCTGTCCCTTGAAATACATTCTTTTATTAGCGCACATCCCAATGATTCTCGATTTGACCAATAATTATGCATTTGCGGCAAAGTGTGGTAGCCTGTGATGTACAACAAGCCCAAAAATGTTTTCATTTCGCTAGTTGATGTTATGAATGATGGACAATTGTTGGTCGCAGCGTATTGGTTGGTTGAATTGACCAACAGATTTAAAACCTCCTCATCGATAAACATCTCCCAAAGCTGCACTGGATTCATGGCACCAATTCTTTCATACAACGCTTTGTATGAATTAGCCGTATCATCAAATGGAGTCTTATCAAATTTATAATTATGTGACCGAGACCATTTTGGTTTGATTCCTTCATCGATTCTGGGTCGCTTCGGTGCCTTTTTTGAATTTAATGTTGATTTACGACCACGACCACTAGATGTTGAGGCTACCGGTGTATCATCTTCTTCTTGTTCTTCTTCGGTTTCAAAATTTACCGTATCATTATCACCGCCTGCTGGCATATACTCGTTGCAGTCATTATAAGTACATTCGATTTCGAATTGGCCCGTAATCTCATTAGGCAGCTCCGGCTCATCGCGCAACAATTGAACATTGTCGTCCAATTCTTCATTGTCACTAAGATTATCGACATCATCGGGAGGCGTAATGATGATATCAACGGCGTCTGCGTTTTGGATAAAGTTCTCTTCTCCATCACTGTCCTCATCAAAACAACTATCAAAAAGGGCTTGCAATTCTTTAGCAGTTTGAATTTTCTGTCGACGAATCATTTTGAATCCAAAAATTTAGTATTAGATTGCGATAATCTAAAAATTATTATATGTATTTATAATTATACAATAAAAATATTTGTAAAATGTAATGAAAAAAATTATGTATACTTACAATTGTTAATCGGCATAAATTGTTTATAGGTAAATATAACGGTTTATCATTTTTTTTTTTAACATTTTTCAAATGTCAACAATAAAGAAAATGTCAACAATATAGTGTTGGGTGTTTTTTTGCCAGATATGGTAAAGTGAAAGTAAATACTTCACACCAATGCCTGTCGGGTATTTAAATACCCATGTCATATCTCAGGTCGGAGCTGAGGTAAAAATTTTTTTTTTTTCTATCAACTTCTATGGTCTTCCGGGCACAAATTTCCAAATTTCATCAAAATCGTACGAGCCGATATATGGGCAGGCAGTAATGGGTTAAAACAAAATAGTTTCTTATCTATAAAAAGGGGTTGGTTTTGTAGACACACATTTCGTAAATGGTATATGTACATTAGGGTGGGTCTAAAATACGTTTTTTAGAATTTTTATTAGGTATACCAAAAATATTGTTCTTTGTCAAAATAGATGGAAAAAAAAATTTGGAAAATATTTAAATTTTTCCGGATTAGGCAAGCCTGAGATATCGACCTAAATTTTTTTTCCAAAAAAATATTTTTATTTCACAAAGAAGAATATTTTTAGTATTGTATTACTAATCAAAATTCGAAAAAAGCGGATTTAAGTCCCACCCTAATGTACACAATATCATTTATGAAATGTGTTTCTATTTTGTTTTAATTATGAATACACTCATACGCGTTGTTTGTTGCTTTTTCTGATTTATTCAACGCTGACTTTTTGTTGAGTGATTACATTTGCATAAAACACAATCGACAGATGATACAAACTGATCCGAATTACGCGTTCAGTAACATGATGCTGATTTTATTCTACAGTGAATTTTGTTGAATTATTAAATGTGAACAAGAATGTTTGTGTATGATTAAATCAAGAAAAAAATTGACTTTGCAGTTCTCTGGGTAGCACATACTCCAGTTCACATATTTAAATTTTCATGTTTCGGTGTGGGGAGTCCGTTAAGGAGGAGACTTTTCATCTTTTTGCCCTTCTCCGTACACATTTCCAAAAATGCGACCTAGGTAATTGTCTCCCTTTGCACCAAATTTCAACTTATTTCAAGGGTGAGAAATTTTCACTTTTAAGCCCCTCCCCGTTGACTTTTCCAAAAATTACGTCTTAGCTGTTATCTGCACTGGAGATGGAGCCAGCATAATAAATTTCAACTTCATAGGTCCTACGGTTTGTGCAGGCTGTTAAAGGAAAGACTTCATCGATGTTAGCACATACTCCAAGAATAGCATATTTCAAATTTCAGGTGCCTTCTACAGGGGTTTGGGCAGGCCGTGAAAGGAGTTTTTACCCGTTTTGCTCTTCCCCGTTTTAGCGAATGTCTACGCCGCAGGGGAACCTACATTCCAAATTTTAGCGTCCTACCTCCTGCGGTTTGGGCTGGGACATTTGAATGAAATAAATAAATCTTTACATATTTACATGTTTTCTTATTTGCATATGTGCATATTTACACATTTTCACATTTACATTACCATCAAACCATCGATCCGTCAAACGAAAAATCTATCAAACCATCAAACAATCAAATGTTCACTTTTGCACATTTGCACTCTTGCAAATTGGCATATTTTTACATTTGAACCTTTTTTTTAAACATTTGCACATTTACATTGGAGGAGGAATCTATGTACCAAATTTTAACTTGCCACCTCAAGCGGTTTTGGCAGGCCGTCTATTTATTTATTTTCTTTTATTTATTTAGGTCTACGGACAAAAATCCTTACAGACCAATTATTGAAAATTTAAATAATATACAAAATAACAATGATATAAATAGAAATTTTATTAAACTGATTAAGGTACAAAATAATATTACGTTTTATGACATTGACGTTAACAGAAAAATCAATAAGAAAATAAAAATCACTATAATGTTTACACAATTTACTAAGAGGATCAGAATTGGCAAAATTAGATTGAGAAACTTGTAAATAGATTGGAATGTAGAAGCGTGTTGATCGATGAGGAACATTAAAGTTTATG
Source organism: Eustalomyia histrio (assembly GCA_949748255.1). Classification (NCBI taxonomy): domain Eukaryota; kingdom Metazoa; phylum Arthropoda; class Insecta; order Diptera; family Anthomyiidae; genus Eustalomyia; species Eustalomyia histrio. The sequence continues at coordinate 183,346,231 of OX456523.1, read as the reverse complement.
TTGCTAAGTAGGAAGTCTGAGAAAACTGCACCATTTATTAGGTTGAAAAAAAATGAAACACTAAGCATAGTTCTTCTGCTATCCAAGGTTGGTAATTTTATTAATGCAATTACCAAGGAGGAAGAATAACGTTAGGATTCCATGTTGAATTACCCAAACAAAAAAGAAGAAATCGTTTTTGGACTGATTCTATAATTTGCTTAAGATAATCCGCATCCGGATCCCAATTAACAGATCCATATTCCAAGATTGGTCTGACTAAAGATGTGTATAACCGTTTAGTGATGATTGGTTCAGTAAACTCCTTAGCCCATCGTATTATAAAAGCCAACACTCCGCGAGCTTTGTTTACCATCATAAATATGTGTTTCTTGAAATTTAATTTAGGATCCAGAAGAATTCCAAGATCTAAAAATTCAGTAACCAATTCAAGTTGATGTCCGCCCAGTGAAAAATTATATAAAGCATTATTATTTCGTGAAAAACGCATATGTTTACATTTCTTTAAATTTAGTTCCATTAAATTAAGCACGCACTACTTGAATAATTCGTCCAAATCATCTTGCAGAAAAATATTTTTAGTGTTATTGTCATAGCAATGAAATATCTTCACATCATCGGCATACATTAAGACGTTACAATATTTAATTAGGCAAGGCAAGTCATTTATGAATAAAGAAAATAAAATTGGACCAATGTGGCTACCTTGGGGCACACCAGAACTTACAATAATATTTTTGGATATAGTATTATTAAAAATAACATTTTGTTTTCGATTTGTTAAATATGACTTAATCCAATTTAAACTCGCATGTGTAAAACCCATAGCGTGAAGCTTTATCAAAAGTAGTTAATGATTGACTTTATCAAAAGCCTTACTAAGATCGGTGTAAATACAGTCCGTAAATTGCCTTTCAATAAATCCACGATTTACTATAGTAGTTAACTGCATGAGATTAGTTACTGATGAACGACCTTTTCTAAAACCATGTTGATAGGAGGATAGTAAGGATGAAATTTGGTGAAGGAAATTTTCGGAAACACATTTTTCAAAAAGCTTGGGGATAGCACTTAACTTTGCTATGCCTCTATAGTTTGTGATGCTTGACTTACTACCAGATTTAAATAGTGGAATAATGAAGGAGTCTTTCCACAACTGAGGAAAATAACCATATTTTAAGGATATGTTAAATATTATGCTTAATGGAGTAACTATTGCGTGTGCGCAATTCTTCAGAACACAGCTAGGAACACCATCAGGGCCCATCTGGTATGAGGACTTAACTGATTTTAAAGACTGTAAAATATGATTTGTGTGGATTGGAGAAAAGTGTATCATTTGATGACCCACAATTGGATGTGGGTATGATTTTAAATCATATTGGGAATCAGAATAAGTGGTGGAGAAGAAATCAGCAAATAAGTTGGTTATTATCAGATTGTTACTGGATTCTTTAGCACAGTACTTCATCGTTTTAGGGAAACCACTAGATTTCTTTTTGGTATAAACAAATTTATAAAATGATTTCGGGTCGCGATTGAAATTTAGTTTCATATTAGATATATAGTTTTTATACAGTTTTGTGTTTAATAAGTTATATTCAGCACGGGAAAACGCAAATCAGCTATAATCAGACAGCAAGCCACTTGTTTTATATTTTTTAAAGCGTTTATTTTTACTATTTTTAAGCCTGGATAATTCTTTTGTGCACCACGGAGGACCAGATTTTGTGTGCATTACTAATTTAGGAACACATTCGTTGAAAAAGTTTCATAATGTTTCGTAAAATGTTGCAACCATGGAATCAATAGCTGTTGGAGTATAACAGGGAATAGATACAAGATCATGCCAATTAGTATTATAGAAAAGATGTTTTAAATCAATTACATCTTTTGAAACAGAAAACCTTATCATGTTGATTTATTGTATCGGATTTACCATTGAATGGAACGTTAAAGCTGATATCTAAAGTAGGATGATAACGGTCCTCGGGTACTATAATTGGATCGGCACGCTGCTCTAGCGGTTTTCGCATGTCGTTAAGGGGGAGAACTTTCACCTTTTTTGCCCTCCCCGTTGGATTTTCCAAAATTGACATCTTAGCTGTTATCTAAAGTGGAGAAGGAGCCTGCATACCAAATTTCAGCTTCCTAGGACCAGCGGTTTCGCAAACCTGTTAAAGGGTAGACATTTCATCCTTTTAAACCCCATTTTTGCCACGTCCCTGGCTAAAATTCTAAAATGTAGCTTTTCAGTGAGTTAGTCCATACTCCATGTAATACACGTTTAAAATTTCAGGTATTTTGCTATTTCGGTGTGGGCTGGCCGTTAAGGGGGAGATTTTCTTCCTTTTTGCCCCTCCCCGTAGGAATTTACAAAAATCCTACCTGGGTGGATGTTTCAAAAATCTTATCTGTTATCTACACTCGAGAAGGAGCCTGCATACCAAATATTAACTTCCCATGTCCAACGCTTTGGGAAGGCTGTCGATGGGGGAAAATTACACCCTTTTCTGCCCCTCCCCATTGGATTTTTCAAAATCAGATCTTAGCTGTTATATACACTCTAGGAGTCTGCATACTTAGTTTCAACTTTTCAGGTCCAACGGTTTGGGAAGGCCGTAAAGGGGAAGACTTTTCGCCCTTTAAATCGCCATTTTTACCACATCCCTGGTCAAAATTCCAAAATGTATCTTATCAAGGAGTTAGCACATACTTCCAGGAAGGCGTATTTCGAATTTCAGGTTTCTAGCTAAAGGGGCTTAGGCAGGCCGTGAAAGGGGAGCTTTTACCCCACCCCGAAGAAATTTCCATAAACCCCTTCTTAGCGGATGTCTACGCCGGAGGGGGAACCTTTGGATTTTTGCAAATTTACACATTTACACTTATGCAAGTTCGGACATTTGCACTTTTGCAAATTCGCACGCCTCCCTGTTTGTTTTTTTTTCAAAAATCACGTCTTATCTGCTATCTACATTGGAGAAGGCGCCTGCATACCAAATATCAACTTCCCATGTCCAACGGTTTTGGCACGCCGTCAAGGGGGAGAATTTTACCCTTTCATGTCCCTTCCCGTTGGATTTTTCAAAAATCATGTCTTTGCTGTTATCTACACTGGAGAAGGAGCCTGCATACTAAATTTCAACTTCCTAAGTCCAACGGTTTGGGCAGGCCGCAAAGGGGGAAACTGTTCGCCCTTTAAACCCTCATTTTTGCAACGTCGCTGGAGTTAGCACATACTCCCAGGAAGGCATATTTCAAGTTTCTGGCTTCTAGCTAAAGGGGTATGTGCAGGTCGTGAAAATGGAGTTTTCCCCCCCTTTTTGCCCCTCCCCGAAGGAATTTTTTACTCGGGTGTATAGGATTTTAGAGCACCTTGTTTTCATTAAAAAAATATTGATTTAAGAATTAAGAAGACATAGAATTTAATTTTTTTTAAAAGCGCTTAACTTTAAACTGTCATCTTAAAAATTCTACAGTTTTGTTTTTAAATAGTTACCAAATGTGAGGGTTTAAAGGTTAAAAATAAGGGGAACCCTTAAATTGATTTTACATTTTTTTTAAATAGTTTTATTTAAAAGTGGGAATAAGGTAGAGTGGTACAAATAAAGTGTATTTAGAATTTTACAACTATAGACCAAGGTGCTTTAAAATTCCGTTTTTTTTAAAGGCTGTAATCCTGGTTAGGTAATTTTTTCAGCAGTAGTATTTTACAGAAAACATACTAAAATATTTAATAAGGGCAAAAAATTTCCACATTTCTCTATGTTTTTGAACTGATCGGTGAGATTTGATATAACATATAATTTTGCTAGAAAATTTTGGAATTTCTAAATAAAATAATTTCAAAAAACTAAAATCTTTTATTTTCAAATGATTAAAATAAATTATTTAATCTAAATTCAAGTACATGCTTATATGTGTTTTTCTTAGTTTAACCAACCCCTTGTTTTCACATTCAATATAATATGCCATGAAATTTGAAAATTACACACAACAGAACAATCAATCATCATGGCAAATTTTATTGGATTTGAAGACACCAGGTAAACAAGATGATAACATGTGTAGACATTACTTAAAAAAGTGTTACCACAGTGTTAACTATGCAAAAAGCGTTCGAAAAGTTAGCAATATGACTTAAAATAATAAAAAAAATATCGGTATTTTAAGGGTAACGTTATTTTCTATTATTTCGGTAACGTTATTTTAAGAATAAAGATTTTTTAAGTTATTTCGGAAACGGTATTTTAGGGGTAACGATAGTCAGTTGAAAGGTTATTGTATCGATAACGGTATTTTAGCGGTATTGCCTGCCAACCCTGGTTATAATTAATATAATATATACTATTTCTTATGTATTAAATATCTATTTTCAATATCTGCCTTAAAATTAATTTTATGTTTTGTTGGTGTATCAATTATCTGTAACATTTCTAATACATAACGACGTCTATAAATATGTTCTGTATTTAAAACCGATACATTTTCAAAGTCTACAGATTATAAGGGTTGTGTACCATAATAAAGTACGCTACCTCTCGGAGCCCCATTGTGATTTCTATATCATTGGTCTGATTTATGTCCAGCTATTCATTTTGTTTATAATATGTCATTATAATTATTACTTCCTGAAGATGCACCACAATGGATTAGCGAAATAATGAAAAATACATAATATATATATTTTTTTTATAAAAAACAAACCTTAAGCTCAATAGAAATATTGTCAATTTTTTTGACATCTAACAACTATCGAGAGTAATCAATAACATATATATTATAACTATTTCGAATTGAGTTAATTGTATTGTTGTTAAGTATTTTTTCCATTGAGGTGCCATGGCGGATACCAAATTATAGGTATACATTACAACATAAACAAAGGTGTTTAGAAGACCGACGAGTGTTAATTGTTCTCCTAAAAATAAGCAAAGTTGAATTTGCGATTTATATGATGAAAATAAATAACCAATACTTATTTAAGGCACATCCAAGACAGCAATAACATAATGACATGTAAAAATGTAATTTGATTATTTTTTTAAGTAGAACAAAGAAAACAGTGTCTAGTAAATCGATGACCTTTAATATTAGGTAATACCAAGAAGTATTATAAACAGTTATTTGTTGTTCACCATTTCGTTTAACTCGACATTTGAATCGAACAAGGTGTCCATAGTTCGATTTATATCTGCAACCTGCAAGTACAATAATATAAAACTCTTCTTTAGCCAGCAAAAAAAAAATGGTAGTCATTCTGTGACTATAACTTCTTTCATTGCTTCCTAAACTTCAGTTGACATTCTTTTATGATTTTTTGGTGTTATTTTAAGGCACTTCCAAAAGAATTCATTTTTTCATATTTCAAATGCGGTGATCTGGATATAAACCCGATGCATATCTTAAAATATCACTCTTCATTACTTTTAAAGCATAAGTTATAGTATATCGTATATTTGTTTTTTGATTCTAAAGCATTTATTCAAATTAAGAAAATAGTTCTGATGAACTTTTTTAATTTTTTTATTAAACCATTTTTTATATTTTAGTTTAAAATTTCATGAGGGTTAGAATTTATGCAGTTTTGCAATTTTTATAAAAGTTTTGAAATATCAAGAAAAACTTGAGCGCCCCGGTAGGCTAGTTGGTAGCGTGCTAGCTTATCAGTGCGGGGGTCGTGGGTTCAATTCCCACCAGAGGCTCTGGTCTGTTTTCGCAACAACGAGCCGAAGGCCTTTGTTGCTAGTGCTCGGTTAGGGTATTAACATATAATTTGTAATTATATGATTAATAAATAAATCAAGAAAAACAAAATTTTTTAACCTTTAATTGAAACTAGCTGGCCTGTCATTTGCATTTGTTCAGCCTTAAATATTTATGACGACGCAATCTGTGCATTTTTGCATAACACCATTTTAGAATTTATCAAAATAATTTTAAAATTGTGTAAAAATTATTTCAAATTGCCAAAAAGGTTTTAAAACTGTGCAAAAATTATTTAAAATTGTTCAAAAATATTTAAAAATATTTTAAAAAATATTGTTCAGCCAGTTTTTAAATTATCAAAAAATATTTTAAAATTTCTCTAAAAATGCATTAAAAATTTTTAAAAAAGTTACAAAAATGTTTTTTCACTAATGTAGAATTATGTATTTGTTTTAATAAAAACTATTTGTAAATCAATGCATAAATTTCTCTTTTAATAAACTTCTTTTTCTGCATTCTTATGAATTAAATTTTCATCAAAGCTTAAATACCACAAAGTATATGAACATTTTTCACTCATGCATCAGAATATCTAATCATTGTATTATCATTGCTTCCTTAAAGTAAAGTATCAGTAATGCTAGTAGCTTCATTTGAATACTTCCATCCTATGACACGCTAATGTTAAATTCATCGATGAAACCATCAGAAAAGAAGTGATGCCGTTGCCATAGTAGTGATGCTTTTATTGCTTCTTTGGCAGCTTTATTTTTGCTGGGTAGTTAATTGATTTTAAAAACTAAAAATTTATTTTTGATTTGATTTTTTAAATTTTTGTCTAATAACACTTGTATCTCTGAACAAAAAAAAATGTTTTTGAATTGCCAATACTTTTCTTTTTAAAAGTAAGCATAAAAACTTATTTATATAATCTTAAATATCCTAATATGGAAACATCCCAGGAAAAATTTGGTAATAGCAGCTCATTGCTTTTTGCATTGCCAATAATGACCTACCCCTGCCCACTCCATTACTTTTAAAGTGAAAATAATGAGTTGCTAATAGCGTGTTATACAGCCATTAATATTCCATGTCAGCTCCTTGCATACTACATTACTTTAAATGTGAAAATAATGAGTTACTCATAATGTGTTTTAACTACTTATTTTTGGCAGTCAAATTAATAGCAAATAAAAATTTAATAGAACAAAATTTGAAACATAATAAAAATAGTTTTTTGATTTTAAATATTTCTGTTTTTTAATGATTTTAATTTGAAAATGGGATTTTTCCAATACAATTTTGAATTGGAATTTTTAATAATTTAATCTGAAAGTTAATCTTTTTTGTGAATTTAATAAAACATATGTACATTAGGATTATAACTTTTCGCATAGTCGTATAATCCATGAAAAAATATTAAGAAATGATATACTACTTTTTCGCGATCGTTAGAAAATTTCACGCGCAAATGCGATGAAGTCTTAAATTTTAAGTTCCATTTTATTTCGTTAGGATTTTTTTAATCGCCTATGATTCCGAATCAGCAGCGCAGTAATATATGCGCAGAACGCGCTATCAAAGTTGCGCAAGGTATACATATGTTATATTTAAGTTTTTTCATCATCATAAATATAAAATAAATTTTACACCATTTCCAATTTAATATCAGAAGTTATTAATTATTTTCAAAAATTATCAATTTAGTTTTAGAAAATAACAATTTAGGAAATTTTCAATTTAATTCCAGATTCAACAGTTAATTTCAGAAGTTATTAATTTCATTTTAGTTGCTATCAATTTAGTTTCACATATATTAATTTAATTTAAGTTATTACTATATTAATTTCTGAAATAAAATTCTTTTATCTGAAATAAAATAATAAGTTTATGAAAATAGTTGGTACTTTCTGAAATTGAATGGGAAATGTTGTTATCAGTCCTGTAACGACTTATAAACTTTTTATATGTACCCATTGACAATGCGTTTTTTGCACAACTTATGTTATGTATTATTATGCCCTTTATAAGCAACCAGTTATTAACTACCTTCAAGCCACTAGTTTTTTTGGGTTACCTATAACTAGTTATTTAAACCTTACCAGTTACTAGATATTTTACTCCCTACCCGTTAGGTTGTAGGTAACTAGCTACCTCCAATGACATCCCTATGTTAAAATAATGAGCTTAGCAGGCAAACATCAACCAGTTACTGCTCATTCTAAAACTCAATATTTGGCAAAGTCTTTTTTTGCTGGGATAAGCTCAGCGATGAGCAATTTTGTGCAGTTATTATACCGACGCTTTGTACTTATTGCTAAGATTTTTTTCTCTAATATATATGGGATGGAATACAAATAATTTATCAAATATTTATTTTTATGCTACGTATGATTTCAATTATGTAGCAGATTTTGTAAAAATAGCAAATAATTTCATATTAATTTTGGTATCCCATGTAAAAATGATAACATATGGTAACATATGAACATAGTTTTCATGTATATATTTTATTACTGGAATTCATATATGATTGTATATTAATTCAAGTATGAATATATATATCGTATGATTCTAATTTTTTTACCTTTAACTCATATATGTTAACATATCATTTTCGAAAATTTGAAACAATTTCTTGTAAAAGTCTTACTAAAGTGTATTAGAGGCCAAATATCATTTACATTTCCAATAAAAACAGTGTATTTAAAAAAAAAGATTTTTTTTTTTAATATATGAGCAGGTACCAACCCCTTGTCTTCAATATCAACATATATGATCCAAAATATATACCCATATATGATCATGTACGGCCATATACCCTCAAATTTTGTATTCAAACATATATAAAACTACATAATGTATTATAATTTTTATATGGCGATATAAAAGCTGGTATATACATAGTTTTGTTGTAGTGTAAACAGCCCAATTTTCTTACAGAAAACTTATTTACTTTAACATTATTTTTTTCCCAACAAACATCATGTTGTTTGTTGTTGTAATAATCTATGCTACAATTATGCTGGAAACATTAGCATAACATAAATCATGAAAATATTTCTTGCCATGGTATAATATTCTATAATTGTTGCATGTTAGATGTTATATAGGCGGACAAACTATAAATAAATAAACTAACAGAGTTATCGTTTTTTATTAATCGATCGTCACTTAAAATTCTTTGTCAGATACGACATAAGAACGTCTTCCGTTCTTTCCTTTCTACCTTGGATATCAACGAGATAAGTTCGTAAGCTCTTAATAATGTAAAAAAAAAAATACAAAATTTAAATCGCTTTTAATCTTCTTGTAAAAAGTGCAAATATTTTGAGTTTAAATATAATTTAATCGGGTTATTGCTTAAACTCTTATTATTTCGAATACTTTGTGTCAGAATCCCAATACTTTTAGTTTTAATTCCGGAAGATATTTTTTTTATAAAAAGACTTCCAACGGTTGCCAAAAACTTAATTCAGGAGTTATAATTTGGAAGTCTGGCGTACCCACAAATCGGCGCAAGATAAATCATCATCTATCACCATTCAATATAATATACGTATTCCACATGTTTTACACCATGAGACTTCTTCGGTCATAAACTTCATATATTACATATATACTGTACTTTACTTTGAAATTAAGGTGCCTCAACATTATTTTAATAATTGGCTGAATCTTAGAAATATAATAGATGAACATTAAAGATTTTTGTTAGAATAGCAAGTTCATAATCTCATCATATATGCTGAAAATTTTTATATCAACCATCATTGTCATGATTGTACTGATAAACCTTTTACAAATATTTCAATGTAATTCAATATAAAAAGACTCCTAATGTTAAAATAAGCTTCATCAAACGTCATCAAACATTACACTTATCATTCAACAAAGTCTTCGCAAAAATAATTTGTATCGATGAGTCGGTAATATTTTTATGAACCTTAGTGTAATTTCATTCATAAAAGAAATTACAAGAACAACGAAGAACTTGTTTGGAGTTTTACACACCTGTGACGTCATCAAAATTTAATTGCAATTTTGCGTATTTCCTAAGTATATATAAAAAAAACAAAACTATATATTAGTACTTATTTTTATTTCATTTAACATCCCAGCAAAACTTTGGTAATGGGTGCGATATTCTCATGCGTTACCTTGTAATGATAGCTCGTTACCTTTTTCATTATTTGCAAACATAAAGTAATAAGTTACTCATTATTGATTACGTAATATATGATTTATAAATGTAAAGTAATAATTGAAATATTTTTGAAAATCTATTTTTAGATACATTACTTTGTGTTTGTCCAAACTACGTTTGAACAACAACTTTGATACTAATTCGAATGAATTATTATTAATTCTATTATTGGTATTATTATTATTATTCTTATAATATTATTATTACTATTCGTATTATTATTCTTATTAATATCTCCAGTTAAATTACATATAAGAAGAATTTACAGGACACCCTAATGTCCTGTAAATTCTTATTTAACTACTGTGAATTATTTGTAATATTAAACCAAGTTTGATTTGCTACTATACCGTAATTGAGTGGAAGTTAAATGCGGTAAAACCGACGTTTAATGGTCACTTTGTTGGCAGCCATTAAAGTAGCAGGTTGACCTTGTAAACCATTTGCTGAATTTGTAAATAAAACCCTTATGAATATACAAAGGAATTACTTTGGTTACATTATTTAACAACCTACAATAACTCTTAACAATATCTAACAAGAAATTGTACTTTCAAATATATATGGTCCTACCGAACCGGCAAAGAACCTGATAAAAAAAAAACAAAGTGGCAGCATCGTACTTGATACTCATCTCATTTGCTTGCAAAATAAAAAAAAAACTACAGACAACCATACTCCCATTACAAAATATTTTGCATCAAAGTAAGTTTCAACTTTGGTAAAGAAAGAAGTGCAAATTTTCGTATACGGTTGTCTATGAAACTTTTGGAAAAACAGTCAAATACATAAAAAAAAAAAGAAGACTAAAAAAGTGGTTTGGAAAAAAAATTCAAATATACATATACATTAAACAAATAATTCAATTAAAAGAAAAAAAACAAAGGAAACTAAAAAAGTGGGTTTGGAAAAAAAAAAGTTGTGAAATTTTTAAATTGTTGCTGAACCAAAATTATAAGCAGCATATAAACAAAAACAACAAAATTTAAAGAAGGCAAAGCTGTGAGCATCATCATCATCGCTGATTGACGTGGAAAGGACGTAAAAAGTTGCCACTAAAAATCCGAATTCTAGGAAGAATTCCAGCCAAAAAAGAACAACAAGATGGTAATGGTATCAATGAAAAAAATGTAAGTAAAATGATTATTTACATAAAATAAAAAAAGGAGAAAAAATTTAAAAATACCCCTAATAATTTGAAACTAGAATATTCCAAATTAAAAAAAAAAATTGCTAAAACAAAAAGGAAATATTCCTATACCTACCAAAAGTTACCGTTAATTTACGGTTCTTTTAAAAGTACAAAGAAAATTTAAATTGGAATCAAATCTCCTCTCTTTTCTTTTTTTTTTTTTTGCATTTTCAAATCAATTCGAAAAACGTTTCAAATTATTAAGCATATATGTACATACATCGGTATTTGTTTTTGCTCCTCTTGAAATAAGTGGTTTTGAATTCAAAGAAATATAAATCGAAATTGGCTACTTAGTTCAAAACCTCTTCATTTGAAAAAAAAGCTCTTAATACCATACACCGAAAATCTCTGTATTTGTATAAACAAAACCCCTTATTCCATATACATAAAATTTCTTATTTTTTTTGATATATACAAATAAAATCTCTATTTGGTATACAAAATACCTCTTAATTTTTTTTCCATATAAAAAAAAAATGTTCATTTTTTATACACAATACCTCTTCATTTTTATGCAAAAAAGCAGCTAATTTTGTATTATTTATGCAAAAAAAATCCTAATTCCATACACACAAAATTTAAAATTTAATACACAAGATCTCTTTATTTATAAACACACCCCAATTTATTCTAATTGAAAATCAGTTCTCTTATTATCGTGTAGTCCAATTGGAACTCAATGCTCTTGTACTCTAACTCTCTTGTATTGATATTAAAGAAGTGTTACCAATTGACCACAAGAAAAAAAAAAGCGTGTTAAAGGATTTAAAATTTTTTTTTGGAACATATGAAAAACAATTCAAACCGTAAGAATCCGTCAACCTGATAAAATTTGAAATTTATTACTAAGAACATACAAAATATAAAAATTCTGATCCACGAAAATTCTTGCTTATAATAAATTGTGTCATGTAAATTTCAAGAAAAAAGGAACAAAAATTGAATTTGAAAATATAATTGTTCCATTAGTGATTTAATGGGGAAAAAGCGCTTAAATGATATTACCTTTTACTTCTTATCAGTGATGGTATTTTGGACATCAGTGCGGTACTTATTTTTTTATTGAGTTCATGTTCCATGGTACAAAACAATAGTACAAATTAAATGAAGGAGGAATACTTGCACCAAGTGTTAGTACAATATCGTCACAAAATTATAAAATTGATCTGGAAATTTTCAATCCTTCATGTGGATAATTTAATCAAAAAAATATTGTTTTTTTTTTTGAAATTAAATATTTAAAATTTCCGTGGTCATCGATATAGACGTGCTAATATCTCAATCTCTACAAGTATTTCTAATCTAAACCATTTAAAAAAGTATGATATAATTAAGAAAAAAGAACTAAACAATTTATGGCAATTTGTACACAAACTTAAAAAGCACTTTAGAAAAAGTACCAACGTAATTTTACCCATCTCTAAAACAAAAGTATATTTTTCACGAATAGTTGCCATATCAGTTGATTTGAGATACCCAATTAATAAATTGAAAATACCAAAAATATATATATATATATATTAATAAAAATATGATGAATTAAGTCATTTTAAGCTACTGGTTTAGTTAGAAATCGTATGCAACCGTAGGTAAATAATCTACTTCCCAATTAATACTTGGCCCTAAATTGCTTGAAATCAACTACGTTTAAGCAATCATAACTCAACTAATCTAAATCAAAGTTTAGATTATCTAACTGCTCACGATTTCTTTACACCTCTAACTTCCCTAAACTAATTGCTTACCCTCGCTGTTGCAATAGTAGATTCCAAAAGCCGCAAAACATATTATTGCTTACGGTAATTGTATGCAAAAGTAGATTCACATAATCTACAAATAAGTTAATTGCTAACACCCGCTGTTGCAATAGTAGATTTCATAATCTACAAATCATCTCATTGCTTACCGTTGTATGCAATAGTGGATTCAAATTATCTGCAGCAATTCTGTTTCTATAACAATCTTATATAGATCGTATAAAATTGCTTTCACCAAAAGATTCGAAAGTTCGAGTAATTCTATTTTTTCGAAGCACATTAACAATTATGCCCAACACAAACGATAACGGCTCTGGTGAGAGCACCCAAACGTTCATCCAGAATAAGTTTCTTTTTGACTCCGATCATTTACTCACGTTTTGCGACAAATTTAGCAGCATTGACATACAGGATCAAACAGATTCAATGCCTGAAACAAAATTAAATGATCTGGATCGAAGATGGAAAAAATTGGAAGTGTCATATGACAACCTTATGCTCTCTCAGACCTCTGATGGTGCAAGTCAACTTTAATGCTTGCTGTGAATCCTATCATGTCTGTAGATCTCACATAATGGACTGACTTAGAGTCACAGGGGTAACGAACCCATCCCAAAATGATTCCTCTCGCATGAGTCTACCTCAGCGGAACGTTTCGCACAAAATTCAGAGAGCGGCGCAAAACTACCGCCTTGCGATACCGAAATTTTCGAGGAAGGCTATGACAAATGGGTTTCATTTCGGGACATGTTTACTGCCCTTTATATCAGTGGCTCGAATTTTGCCCCAGTGGTAAAATTGTACCATTTGCGGAGAAAAACAACTGGTGCAGCAGGAGCAATCGTTAAACGGTTCCCCCTTTGCGATGATAGCTTCGGGCTAGCTTGGAATGCACTTAAGGACCGTTTCGAGAATGAAAGGGAATTAGTTGATCACTTAGTCCAAAAACTGTTCAACATACCTGTGGCGGCCACAGAAGACAGTAAAACCCTCAGAGCATTCACTCTACTGTATGTAATGTGTTGCAGGGTCTCAAGGCACTGGATATAAAGACGGAAAACTGTGACTTCCTTATAGTGTTTCTATAAAAACCTCTCAGATTTACTATCCACTTCTCAAGCTGCAAAGAATACTCAGGCGCACACAAATCTCGCAGTCAATAGCAACTATATAATGCTTCGCACTGCTTTAGTTCACATTGAACACATGGGTGAACTCTTTTTGGCAAGGGCTCTCATTGACCCAGGCGGTCAAATATCTTTGATATCTGAGAGAATGGTAAAGAGACTCAAAATTCGGACTCGAAAATCTCATTATAACATTTCTGGTGCTGGTCTGCGACAATCTGCATCAAAGGAATGTGATTTAGTGTTAGTGGCTAAGAAGCACAATCTGAAATTTCCAATGAGTGCAATTATATTACCACGGGTTACGGATCCAATACCCTCTATCTCGTTTGAGATACCCCCATGTCCTGAACTGCTAAAGCTTGATCTGGAGGATCCGAATTTTAATAGATCCACGCAAGTCGATCTGATTATCGGAAATGACGTTGAGCGCTTTATTAATATGAAGAGCATAAGGAAAAACGTTTGTGGTCCAGCAACAGCCTACAATACAGCATTTGGATGGGTTCTCAGTGGTCCAATCATAGAACCAACAGTGCACAATTTCTCAACATCATTGGCCCCTTCGGACAACTCAGAGCTTAATGAACTTTTACGCAGTTTTTGGGAGCAAGAGGAACCACCCTCATCTTCTGCTATATCACCTGACGATCAGCATTGCGAAGATCATTACAGGCAAACCACAACACGAGACAAAAGTGGAAGGTATGTTGTCAGACTTCCATTTAAAAGAGAGTTTCCAAACCCTACATTATTGGGTTCTTCCCGAATATTGGCTCTTGGTCAATATTCTCGTATGAAACAGTCCCTGGATAGGGATCCCGAACTCTTTAAACAATACAATAAGGTACTGGAGGAGTACTCAACCCTAGACCACGTGGAGGCATCATTACTTCGCGAGGTAGTCACTGATGATAAGTTTTTCTCATAATATTTGCCACTTCATGCAGTTATTCGGCCAGAACACAAAACGACAAAAGTTAGGGTTGTATTTAATGCCTCACGGAAAACTAAATCAGGTTTTTCATTAAATGACACTGGTCCAACGCTACAGAGAGACCTTATGACAGTCATTCTCAACTGGCGAAAATATGGTTATGTTTTCAGTGGCGACATTCAGAAAATGTACCGCCAAATATTGATTCACCCAGAACATAGACCCTATCGAAGAATTATCTTCCAGAATGGAGCTAACAGCCCTTTCAAAGATTTTCAGTTAAAAACTGTAACATTTGGAGTCAACTGCTCTCCATTTTTAGCAATCAACACCCTTCTACAACTGGCTTCTGACTAGGAAGAATGTTTTCCTAGAGGTGGTTCTATCCTGCGCACGGAAACATATGTCGACGACATATTGTTGGGCGGTTATACTATAAGTGAAACACTTAAGGCCCAATCGGAGTTAATCTCTGCTATCCAATCTGCAGGATTCCCTTTAAGAAAAATCTCTGCTAATAATACAGAACTTCTGGCCCATCTTCCAAAAGAAAATCTTTATGATTCAGATTTGCTTCGTTTTCACGAAGCAAGTGCCACAAAAACTTTAGGAATCAGGTGGAATGCACTCACCGACTCCTTTAGTTACTCATTTACACCAATTTCCCAGTCTTCCAGAGCCACTAAACATACAATTCTATCAGCAGTTGCAAAATTGTTTGACCCGGCTGGCTGAATAACCCCTTTAGTTATCAGAGCCAAGATTCTTATGCAACAATTGTGGCTAGAGGGCATAGACTGGGATGAGGAGATCAGTGCTGAATCCCTTTCTATTTGGAACAACCTGCTTTCTAATTTTTCTCTTGTGGATGATATTACCATTCCAAGATGGATAAATTACAGCCCTTATGATAAAATTCAGATTCACGGGTTCTAAGACGCTTCTAAAGCAGCTTATTGTGCGACAGTCTATATAAGATGTCAAACGTCAGAATTCGTAGCGGTTTCTAATTTATTAGTTGCCAAAAGTAAGGTGGCTCCTCTCAAAACTATTTGTTTGCCTCTATTGGAGCTTTGCTGTGCAGTATTACTAGCAAACTTGGTTCACTACATCAAATCCGCTCTTAAGTTCGATAACTCCGAAATTGTATTATGGACTGATTCGTCTTAGGATGGTTAACCAAACCTCCTCATACTTGGGAAACTTATGTAGCCAACCGCACCTCTCAAATTCAAACCTTACTACCAAATGCTACGTGGCGTCACGTCCCCACGCATGACAAAACCGCAGATCTAGGTACACGAGGCTGCCGACCTCAAGATCTCACGATTAACCCATTATGGTGGCATGGGCCATCATGGCTCACAAACACTCAGACGGAATGGCCATCACGAAATCCTCTGAAAACTCTAAACCTAGAGCCCCAAGTGCAGTCATTTCACGTGTCAATCGAAAGAATTGATGCACTAGAGAGGTTTCCTTCTTTCCAAAGAGCGTTAAGAGTAATTAGTTACGTTTTCCGCTTCTTTAATAGAAGTCTCTCGAAACGTAGACCTCATACAGGCTACCCATCAAACAATCTTACCCACAGTGAGGTTAAATTCGTAAAGAACAGACTCATAATTCTTGCTCAGAAATCATTTTATGGCGAAGAACATACATGCCTTTCGAATTCTCAGACAATATCTGACAAAAACCCATTGAAGACGCTTAATCCTTTTATTGATTCAAATGGAATCATGCGCGTAAACGGTCGTCTGTCAGAATCATGTTTGTCATATAATGAGCGATACCCAATGATTATACCCGGCAATTCCCGATTCTCTCACTTATACTTAACTCACCTGCACTTATTTCTGGTCCACGCAGAATGTAATCAAATGTGCAGAATGATTCAAACAGAATTTTACATATCACGTTTGAAACCCCGAGTTAAGAAAATCATTCGCCACTGCAAAAATTGCATAATATTTAAACAAAAACGGTGCGCACAGATAATGGCTCCATTACCACCACAGAGATGCAATCTTTCGATACCATTTCAAACTACTGGCATAGATTTCGTGGTCCCTTTGAACTCAAGACATCAACAATACGAAATGCTCCTTACATTAAAGGTTATGCTAGTGTTTTTGTCTGCTTCAGCACTAGAGCTATTCACCTCGAAGCATGTTCTGACCTATCCACTGCAGCCTTTCGCGCAGCATTTTCGCGATTCGTTGGGAGGCGGGGGCTTCCTCACAGAATAGTCTCGGATAATGGTCGTAATTTTCTCGGAGCTAGCAGAGAACTATTTCGTGAATTTATCTCTTTCATAAAATCTGTTTCTGCCGATATATCGCAGAAATACATAGATCAGGGATTCGAATGGAAGTTCATCCCCCCACACGCGCCTCACATGGGTGGACTATGGGAAGCCGCGGTAAAAAGTTTTAAATTTCACTTAAAACGAATAGCTGGAGCGCACAGGTTTAACTTCGAAGAATTCTCCACAGTTCTCACTCGAATCGAAGGAGTTATAAACTCACGCCCAATCTCTGCAATGTCAGAAGATCCCTCCGATTTAACCGCGTTGACTCCCGGTCATTTCATAAGAGACGCTCCAATTATGGCGTCGCCTGAACCGGGTAACGAAAGGATATCTATTGTCAACCGATGGGGGAAACTTAAGGTGATTCACCACCAAATTGCAATAAGATGGAAGGAAGACTATTTAAAATCTCTACATAAGCGCTACAAATGGAGAAACTCATTGCCAAACATGCAAATAGGGGACCTTGTGGTCGTTATAGACGATATACAACCTTCCCATGAATGGCGATTAGGGCGAATCGTGAAAACTCATCCTGGTGCGGACAACAATGTTGGCATAGTTGATGTCCGCACAGCCTCAGGAATTATAACCCACCCTTTTTTTAAAGAAGACAGTTCCACTCATGAGTCGTCATAGACATTTTCATTACATCTTATATCTTCAAATAACCCAACATTTCATAACTATCACTAATCCACTTTTTCTTCTTTTTATTTTTATTCTTACTAATTTCTATAACATTTTAGAAACAATAACAGAGGTAACTTTGATCGTAGCCACAATCGGAGCGACAACAATCGTCGTAGCAACAGCCGTATCGATAGTTACAATGGCTAAAACATCAACAGTAGTCGTCGTAAACAGAATAAAATATACCGGTGCATAAGTTGCAACAAATATCACGCTCTTCGGGTTTGCCGCAAATTCCTCAAAATGGATGTCGAGACTAGAGAACAGTTGGTGGAGGACAATTATTGTTGCATCAATTGTGTGGCCCGAAGCCATACCTTACGTGCATGTCCTTCAATGGATACGTGTACAAATTGTGACGCCTACCACCATACACTTCTGCACCCAAGTAGACGCCGAGCAATCACCACTAATCAGCTTCGTAAACGGCTACGTCACCAAGCAGCTACCAAGCAACCAATTAACCAGCAAACGGCTTCAATCACACCAGATGCGAAAATCTTATCTGAAGCGATCAAATCGCTCGCAGTAGTGCCTCTACCAAGTCGTAAAGTTTGCAATCCTGCAAGGCCGGCGCCATGTCCAAACTACGTGTGAACAACAACTTTGATACTAATTGGAATGAATTATTATTATTACTATTATTGTTATTATTATTATTATTCTCATAATATTATTATTCGTATTATTATTATTATTAATATCTCCAGTTAAATTACATATAATAAGAATTTACAGGACACCCTAATATCCTGTAAATTATTATTTAACTACCGTGAATTATTTGTAATATTAAACCAAGTTCGATTTGCTACTATACCGTAATTGAGTGGAAGTTAAATGCGGTAAAACCGATGTTTAATGGTCACTTTGTTGGCAGCCATTAAAGTAGGAGGTTGACCTTGTAAACCATTTGCTGAATTTGTAAATAAAACCCTTATGAATATACAAAGGAATTACTTTGGTTACATTATTTAACAACCTACAATAACTCTTAACAATTTCTAACAAGAAATTGTACTTTCAAATATACAGTGTTTGTTTTTTTGTAAGCAAAAGGGTAATGTATGTTTGTTTTGATAACACTAGCGAAAAAACGAAGCGTAACAATTCATTTAGGTTTAAAGCAATCAAATACTATATGCGTCGATAGCTTAGTGGGTAGAGTTCTTGGCTGGCAACCAGGTTTCCCTGGTTCGATTCCCATCTTGACCACATTATTTTTAATTACAAATATTTTAAATAAAATATTTGTAATAATTTTTATTATCGAAGATTCCTCTTTTTTAAAATCTATTTTTAAACACATTACTTTTGTTATTCTCGTAACCATATAAGTAACCCCTTACATTATCACCTCTAAAGTAATGGGTATATACATTACTTTGAGGCTCATCGCTTGTAAAATTCATCAATGAAGTAAGGTGTAAAGTAATCCATCGGCCCCTATGAATATACATTACTTTTCCCATTATTTGATAATGTTTTTGCTAGGATTTTAGTATAACATTCTCTTTGTTGTTAACGTGTAGTTTTTTATAACAATATCAACAAAGAGAGTTATACAATTTTTTGTTTTATTGATTTCTTATAATGGATCTGTTCTATGCATACATTTCACAATAGGTCGTCAAATTTATTGAATTCTAGTTATTGTGAAATATGGAATGTGTATGAATGGATCAGATCAATTATAAAAAAATTTTCAACAGATCAATAACTTTATTATTAATTTATAAGTTATGGCATTTTAGAAATCATATTTATTGTATATTATATTTAACTATTGTAAATATTCCAATACTTTTATCAATTTTGAAATTACAGTTCCTTGGATGCTTTGAGCTCAAATCATCGCTGTCGCTGCTGAAAAAGGGTTATTTTATTTTAAGCAAAATTTTGAACTGAGACTTCAAAAAATTCGTAAGTGTAATATACAACTATCTATATTCTAACATGCGTTCGGTTTAAAATCTTAAATTTATATTTTTTTATATGTTATCAATTACTATAATCGTTTATTAATGCGGTATTTGAAAGCATATAATTAAATATCATTTACTAGAATTTTTTTTAATAAGGGATCGAATAATTTAGGTATGAATAATATACTTAGAAATATAAGTAAAATGACTTTGTTAAATAAAAATCTATATTATAATTATTAGAAATGTATAAATTTTAGTAAAATATTTTATTGGGAATTTCGAATGGCAAGCGGAAAACACGGACAATTAGATAAATAACTTCTTTTAGTAATGTTTAAGGGAAATATAAAACTTATATATTTTTCGAACACTGAAATATTTCAGGTGAAAGATTCGAGTGGAATTTCTAATAAAAAGTGTTCCAGAGTGAAAATAACATCATTCACTGGTACGCTTTCTCAAGTAGCATAACTATTCTAATTTTTTTTACAATAGCCCAATTATAAATTTTTTTTTTTTTTTAATGGATTTTTTATTATTGAATCTTTCTCATAAGAAAATAACAATAAGTAATCAAATCTTAAACTAAATACATTTAATGGAAGTTGCCATTGCAATTCCATTCTTAATTATTCAAATCTTAATACTTAGATAATTGAGCAACGTGAGAAGCACAGCACAGGAAGATAGAAAAGGGCCTAGCTGCCCAGATCCAGAGTATCCATCCTTCTTAATCGCTGATGTCCTTCAAAGAGCAGGAGTTGTCTTGCAAGATGATTTGGGTGAACTTGAAGCTTGGTGATGTATTTTGTACAGAACCGCTTGATTTCTTCTTGTACTGAGGAAATATTTAAATCCCTATGAATATTGTCATTTCTGACAAACCAAGGAGCGCCAGTTATCAATCGTAAAAGTTTCGATTGTCTTCTCTGTAATTTAGCAACATTCGAAGCCGAAGCCGTTCCCCATATTTGAATACCATAAGTCCATATGGGCTTGATTACCGATTTGTACAAAAGGACTTTGTAATCTAATTCTAAAGCAGAATTGGGCCCAATGAGCCAGTTAAGTTCAGCAGATTTCAATTTCATCTGGGTTACCTTACAGTCAATATGATGGGACCATGTAAGGCGTCGATCCAAATGAACACCAAGATATTTGACGTGACTACATTAAGGGATGTTTATGTTGATTATTTTAATTGTAGGACAATTATTTTTTCTTAGGGCAAAAGTTACGTGAACACACTTAGTCGGATTAACTTTAATTTTCCATTTGTCTAGCCATTTTTCAAGCTCATGAACATGAGTCTGCAGCAGCGCGGAAGCAACCTTACAATCAGAGTTAATGCTCATAAAAGCTGTGTCATCTGCGAAAGTAGATGTGTAAGTAAGAGCATTGGTTGGCATATCTGCTGTGAAGATAATATATAGCAAGGGACCTAGTATACTACCTTGTGGGACTCCAGCAGAAATTTTTCTGGAAGAAGAAAGTTCGTCTTTCGACCGTACTCGAAAGCTTCTATCAGATAAATAACTTTTGAGAAGTTTATGTGTACTTGCAGGGAGCAGGTTTGTAATCTTGAATATAAGACCTTCGTGCCAGACTTTGTCAAATGCCTGTGAGATATCGATAAATAAAGCAGAGCAATATTGCTGATTCTCGAATGCCTTCCTAATAAGCGTTGTTATTCTGTGAACTTGCTCAACTGTGCCATGGCCTTCACGGAATCCGAACTGATGATCGGGAATAATATGCCCTGAGTTTAAATATGTACTAAGGCTACTAATAAGTAGTTTTTCAAACAATTTCGAGAGGATTGATAGTAAACTTATAGGTCTATAAGATGTAACTTGGCTAACATCTTTACCTGGTTTAGGAATCATAACAATTTCCGATTCTTTCCAAGACGATGGGAAATATCCCAAGCGAAGAATGGCGTTGTAAATGTACATCAATAATTTAAGAGCTGAGATAGGCAAGTTAGTAATCATAGACGATGAAATTCTGTCTATACCTGGGGATTTTTTTGGATCAAGTTTTTTAATACTTGACATTATTAATGGGAAACGGAATTTTAAGGGCGAAGGAACCACATCATCTATAATATAAGGGCTTATATTAGAGCTGGTATCATTTGGAGTGAACACCTTTTCTAAGTGATTAGCAAAAGCGTTAACTTTTTCGCATCCATTTTTAGCCCAAGTGCCATTTTCGAGTCGTATTGGGGATTCATATGATATAGGGCATTGCATATGTTTGACAGCTTTCCACAGACAATAATTTGTTTCCTTAAAAGGGTTAAGGTTACTTAGGTAATTGGCAAGATGGTTTTGTTCGTTTTTCTTTAAGGCGGCTTGGAGGTCTCTTTGGCATCGATTAAGTCGGCTTTTTATAGCTGGAGATCGACTTTCTTGCCACTGTCTTCTTAATTTTCTCTTTTCATTCACAAGGAACTGAATATTTCCTGGAGTGTATTGAGCTACCCTACTTCTGGGTGTAAAGATAGGAGTTGCGACTGAGGCTGCAGTAGTTAGAACGTCAGTAAATATGTTCACTGCAGATTGAATATCTGATGAATTTCTAAGTGGGATATTGTATGGAAGATGAGAACTCACATACATTTTATATTTTAACCAGTTTGTGTTTCTAGTTGGATAGAAATGACCCCTTTCCTGAACTCCAGTGGGAATGTCGTTCAACCATATGATTGATGGTAAATGATCAGAAGATAAATCCAGTGATGAGCTCACGGATATTTGCTCTCTTTTTATATTTTTTGTGACGGCAAAGTCTATAAGATCAGGAATCTTATTCAAGTCGGATGGCCAGTATGTTGGGTGACCGCTGGATAAAGCATCTAGACTGTGTGAAGAAATAGCACTTAATAATTGTCTGCCCCTGGGTGTGATAAGGCGTGATCCCAAAATGTATGTTTAGCATTATAGTCACCGGCTGCTATAAATTTTGAACCGAGTGTAGCAAAGAAATCGATAAACTGATCTCGGTTAATGTTATGTCTCGGAGGACAATATATAGAAGACAATGTGACCCTAAAATCGGTAAGATTAATAGATGTTGCCTGAATATAATCTTTTCCGAATTCTGGCATTGGGAAATGCCTAATTTTATTGTGCACAATTACTGCTGTACCACCACATGCTCTACCACTTGGGTGTTTAGTATCATATATGGAATACCCATTTACTCTAAAACAATTTTTCTGTGTAAAGTGGGTCTCAGAGACTAAGAGTACATCAATTTCCTGCTCTTGCAGGAAATGTTCTACTTCCTTTTTATGTTGGCTAAGGCCGTTTTCGTTCCAGAAACATATTTTCAACAGATTCATTTTCTATCCAACAAAATTTGCATGAACATGCTTTGGTTCCTCATCATCTCCTGGAACATATTTTGCATGTTAGACATAAAGTTATTCATTGTTTTAATGAGGTTCTCAATTGAGCCTTGAGAATCATTCGATTGGGCTGGCGGGCTTTCTTTAAGCATATGAGCATATGAAAAATTCTGAGGAGGAGGAATATTTTGTTGTGTTCTGGCTCCCGTGCGATCAGAATTAGTTGTTGGAAGGGCTGGAAAGTAAGAATGTTGGTATTGAGCAGGAGAAGATCTGCGTGATGAAGCTACTTGTTTAAGTCGTAAAAACACTGGACAGCCACGATAGTTGGCAGTGTGATTCTGACCACAGTTACTGCACTTTTTAACAATTGAATCTGTTTTAGATTTGGGACACTCTTTGCTATTGTGAACGTCACCGCATATAACGCATACCGTCGGTAACTTACAGTAGGATTTGGTATGCCCAAATTCCTGACAATTTAAGCATTGTGGAGGATTCTTGCGCTTAATAGGCTCTTCTACTGTTATTTTGCGATGGAGCAAATATCTTAGATTATAGATCGGGTGAGACTGACCTTTTTTCAACTGGGAAGAATTGAAGGATATTTCTACCCGGAAAAGAGGTTGGGGAACTTTATTCTTATTAAGAATATTGTGAAAAGACTTCACTTCAAAGCCTTCAAGTTCAAGAGCGCTTTTTATTTCATTAATAGGTACGGAGCTGTCAATACCTTTAATAACTACAATTAAGCCTTTAGCACTTTTTAATTGATATGTGTAATAATTCTTTTTACACGAGTCAAACTTTTGAATCACATTTCTGTAATTTTTCTCCAAGTAGATTTGGATTTTTGTTTCGGATACATTTCCCCTACGAATAGATACAACATGGAAACTGTCCTTGCCAATTAACTGAGTCAGACTGTTAACTAAGGCGTTGTTTGTCTGTTCGCGTAGAAATATTGGTGGCGGTTTATATTCCTTAACTGGGCCACTAGCCTGATCATCGCTTTCAGTGGTAGCGAGTAATTGAAATCGGGTTTGACTTACCGACATTGTTTCTATTTGCGAACTACTATTGTTTTTTGGCTGCTTGCGGAAAGGCTCTTGGCGTAAAGTCGTAGGGCTCGACTTACGCTTTGCAATGGAAAAATAACGGTCAATACCTGTTTGCACTTTATTATTGATAACTAATGAATTATTAATCGAATTATCAGTATTAATATTATCATTATTATTATTTTCATAGCAATTTTTATTTTTAACAACCATTGAATTTTCAGACCGCATGCGTGCGTCTAATTTGCCTTCACTTGCTGAGTTAACAGTTTGATTATTGATATTTTCCTTTGTTAAGTTCTCTGCACAAGTGTTTACATTTGCTTGTTTTTGCGCAAATGTGACCTCAACTGAGTTTAACGAGGGGGAAAGAGATCGTGCTCTCTCAATTGGCTTTGTTGAAAGATAGTTTTTATTGTACTCTTTGTCATAGAGGTTTTTATTTTCACTCGACTGGTTTATTAAAATGTAAGCATTTCTACCATTTGAAGAAATCCTATGGTTTTCTGAGTGAGAGCCACTCATGCACTTTCTTTTCTTTTTGTACCTATTAAAAATATTTTTTCTTCTCGTACCTATTAAAAATATTTTTCTTTTTTATTTATTGTGTTTTGCTTTTTACCTACATATAACAAATTTTTTTTCCTTCTTTTTTACCTATTACAAATCTTTTACCTATTACAAATCTTTTGCGTAGATAATTTAAAAACACGTCCTTCCTCTTCAAAAGATGAAAGATAAAATTAAATTTTATTTGTAGTCGCAAGCCAAGTCTTGGAAATAGTAAGTTTGATAGATGCTTACAAGCTACAAAAATGTGCAACAATTAATTTATCAGTTTTAATAGTCATTATTTTATGTTAAATTGTAATACATTACTTAACCAGCTATCGGTAAATTATTAATTTATGTTTAAAAATAATGCTGAAGGTAAGGAATATACATTATAAAGTAATGCACTATTTAACTTACTGTTGTTAACATTACAAAGTAATGCATTATCGGTAATGCAAAAATCGGTAATTAATTACTTTTTGTTGAATTATAATGATATAGTTAAGGAGTATACATTACAAAGTAATGCATTATGTATCCAATTACGGGTAACTCATTACATTATATTGAAAATAAAGATATAGGTAAGGATTACACATTACAAGGTAATGCATTAGCTTATCGCACCCATTACCAAAGTTTTCCTGGGCTGTTCAATTTTTTATTAAAGTATGTAGTTCGTTGTCCAAAATATCTTAATCAGCTCTCGATTACCAAAATATACATGACTGTTTTAATTGGCGGCATTCTTTCAATGAGAAAAATTACTGAATTGAACAATTTCTAAGTAAACTTAAGTGTTGGTAAAACAAAAACATTAAAAAAATGCACACGAACAAAAACTTTTGTAAGCAAAATTTTTAAAAAAAGTTACCAAAATGAGAAAAAAAAATAACCAAAATTTTAAGATTTTTGTGTTTATTTAAATATGAGTATATTTTAATATATACATATACTTAATAACAAAAACACTTAAATGTAATTTTATTGCAAATAAAGATCAATTAATTAGTTTCAGGTAAAATTCATCACGGTCTCGTTTGAGGAATAAGTAAAATTATTCGATAAAGTTAAAACATCTTGTACGAGTACACGGGGGTTAAATATATAAATACTGGTTCTGATGTATTTAGTTTTACCCTTTTTTTCCTGGTGGTTACTCCTTGTTCGCCAAGTGGTTGGTGGCTGCGGCTGCTGTTGTGGATGGCAAACCAAGATTAAATATATGCGGTCTTCTGTTTAGTTGTTTTTCCAATTCGTTGTTGTAGCAAGTTTGGCTTGCAAGTGTTGTTGCTGTAGTTGTGTTGACGTTGATGACGTGGACGGGTCATCAAAGTTTATGCGTTAAAATAGACCACGCACACAATGTCGATCCGCTTCTAAGCTAAATTCTTTAATTAATCTTTAATTTGATTTATAACCACTTTTCTCTACACTTTATGATTATTTCATTTAATATCAAGTTATAGCAGTTTAAAACAAATTATTTTTAATTTTTACACATTCACTTGAAACTTTATTTCACAAAATTTCACAAGCGTGGTTATGAGCGAGGTCTTACTAAATAGACTAAAAAATTTTTTATTTTATTATTGTGTTATATTTTTTTTGTTATTTTTATTTAACTTTAAACAATAATCTTTATTAAAAGTAATACACACTGATTAATTGCATATATATACATATATAAATTTATTTTCTTTAATGTTCTTTTTAATGTTGCAAAACGGTATATTTTTTTTCTTCTTTTTCTTTTGATTCACCCACTTCTTTTTTTTATGCGATCCTTTGCCTTCAACTCTTCAAATGCGATCGATAGTTGGAAAAAGAAGTGTGTATTTAACTGCTTGTCGATCGTAAGGAAAGACAAAGCAGAAGAGAAAAACAAACAAAATTGAGTAAACATACTCTGTTAGGGTTGCCATGCATAAACATCCTGCCCCCCTTGTTATCAGTAAAGATTTATCTTAATAAATGCGTTTTAAAAAAAAACACCTTTTGGTTGTTTTTCTTTTTACCTTTATTTATGAGTTCAATTTATTGACTGACTTTTTTAATACAAAAAACTTATATTTATAATTTAATTTAAAATAAATGCTTACTAGATATATTGACAGTCTGCAATTTAAAGGAAACAAAATTATTAAGAATTTGGTTTGGGTTAATGAACGTTTTGTAAAATTCTTAAGAAATTTGATTTGGTGAACATTAAAATTTAAATATGCTAAGTTGCGCAATATGCAACTAGTAATATTTGTTAAGAAATTTTATTTAGGTTGAATGAACGTTAAAATTTAAATATGCTTAAAATTTAAATATGCAACTAGTAATATTTATTAGAATTTTTATTTAGATTGAAATTGCAAATTGTCAATAACTTAAAGAAAAATTAATATATGTATGTATGTATGCATGTACGTTATCATATTTATTCATAGGATAACTCTGTTAGGTGTTATCGTAACTCCCCCACCGTTAGATTGAGGCTCTGACGAAATTTGATAGATATTAATTTTTCTTTTATATATATATAATGTAAGTATAAGAATAATAATGAAAATAAGGACATTTATTCCATTACTTGTAACATTAAATATTCTATTATGCTTAAAATCTATTTCTTTAAAATTGTTTTCATATTTTATTTGTTTTATGTATAAATCTTCTAATTTCAAATCTATAAATGTTTTATTTTCCTTAATGTCAGTGATTAAGTGGGTTAAAATAACATTTTCTTTAAAGTTTATTTTATCATTGTAATATGTTATATTGTTTACTGTAATTTTACAATTTTCGAATTTTAGAATGAATGTGCCGGATAATGTTTCTTTACTTTCGTGTATACAATTTTCTGTTAGATTTTCATAAAAATTTTTGAATATGAGAAACCCTTGTTTTATTTCTTTAATTTCAGAGTGAACAAAATTTTTAAGTGTACATTTAGCTTCTTTATTTTGAACTATATTTTCAATACAATGGTCATTTAATGGTTTAAGGTTCTTTTTTAAGTTATTAGTTACGTTTACGTAAAAAATTTTTCTATTACCATCAAGTATTATTTGATTTTCCTTTAAATATAATGATTTATTTTCTCTGTTAGGGATTGGTTCAAAAGTAATTTTGGAAAAGGAATTAAGGGAATATTTTGGTATAGATAAAATGATTGAAACGGTATCGTCTATATATGTAACGCCAACTTTAATGTTCGTATAAGTCTCAAAGTCGTCTATGAGTTGTAGTTCTTGTTGGTCTAGTATATCACTAGGAATGATACCTAATTTACTTGTAAATATTACACGACCAATGTCATCCACATGATTTCTCAGCAAAGTTATATCATTATCTATTTGATATATGTGTCTCAGGAACATTACTTCATCTTCTAACGTTGATATTTTATTTTGGATTTCGTTTCTGAATTTATTTATATATGTTGTAACAATAGCTTGTTGTTTGTTAACGTGTGAAGTGATGTTCTGAATTTGAGAAGATAGTATTTTACTTTTCCGAACAAATGAGTTTATTTTTATTGAGTTATCAACTGTATTTTTCGTGAGGGCATCAAGAGCACTCTTGATTTCCTTTTCATCGTCACTGTCCATATTTCCGGTTATGAACTTCAGTCCTTTACCAAGTACGTTTACAAGACCGCGTTTATTTCTAAAATGGGGTGATAGATTATTTACTTTTACTTTTAGTAAGATAAAGTTGTTTCTTATTGTTTCCATCAATGGTTTCAGATCGGAAATGGATCCGTCCAAAAGTTCTATGTTCTTCTCTATTGTCTCAATGGAGTGATGATAGTTGGTTAAGTTGATGAAATGAAAGATCCTGTGGAAGTTATCAATAATTTTTGGATCTTCTTCTTTTATCGGGATATATCCTTTATTATCGATTAAGTTTTGGATGTACAGGTTTTGCGAATTTAAGATTTGTATAATTGGAATTAGGAGTAAAATTATGTGTGGTAGCTTCATCTGAAAATAAATAGGGTTTGAAGTTCATGTAGTTTCTAATGTAGTTTTGTTATCGGTATTTTGAAATTTTTTCTTTCTTTTTATGTGGGATTTATAATATTTATAATTTCGATCTGTTATTACATGATCATCATCTAGTTTGGAAACAACTATTTTCCTAAATTTTGATGGTTCTTTCCTCCTCTTTCGTCTTTTATGTAAATGGTACCGGTTTGTATTTCAACATTTTCCCGATTCTTGTTCAGGTTTTCTATGAACTTTTCTTTCATTTTAATTATTTTTTCTCTTATCGAAGGATATTCATCCTGATTTATTTTACCATTTTTAAAATCTATTGGTTTCTTACCAGTTGTGGAGTGTATTGTGTTATTGTAATATATTATAATTCTATATATTTTTTCTTCTACAGTTTCTGTTTCTTTATTTGGATCATATTTTAAAATTCTTATGTGTTCGTTGATTGTATTGTGGAGTCTTTCCACATCGGAATTTGAAGTGTGATTGTTATTGGAAGTATAATGAATTTCAATCCCTTGTCCCCTTAGTAACTCCAGGAGCGGTAAGGCTTTGAAACCAAGTTCGTTGTCGACTATTAGCTTCTTGATATTGCCTACTGTTGAAAGATATTGTGTAAGGGCTATTTTAAATTCTATCCAGGACCATGCTTGGGCATGTTTAAGAATTTATCAATAAAAGTTAGGAACAATGTTTTTTCAAGACTATAAAATACATCGGCATGAATTATTTCTCCAGGTGATTCAGGTGTTTCAGTTATTTTGAACTGTTGTTTAACTGGTTTTCTATCATATTTTTCCTTATTACATATATCGCAGTTGTTAATATATTGATTTATACGTAGTTTTAGATTGGGGTGGTAAATTTCAATTTTAAGTTCAGCAAAATTTTCATTAATACCCCGATGGTTATTTTTTAAATGTTCTCTTTCTATGTTTTCCGAAAGTTCATTTTCGTCAATAATATCTTTAAGGAATGTCTTACATCTTGTAATTTTAAAGTTTGCGTTGCCTCCAAAATATTTATTTGTAACTTCACGTAGTTTTTCAAAAACAGTTTCATCATTTACGTAAACTGCATTCGTTTTGTCTGGATTAAAATGATTTTTAACTAAAGTTTTTAAAGTTTCTTCGTCAAAATCCTTTGCAGATATTGTTTTCCTATTATTTTTAAATATTTGTTCTGTTTTTATTTTAAGTGAGCCTGATGCGATTTTATGCAGTACAATCTGTCTGCGATAGAAATTCAATGGACTGCTAGTTTCCGAAATTACGGGATTTTCAGGTTCGTCAATATTTTCATTTACGAATATATTAGCTCTTGATAGAGCGTCTGCATTACCATTTAAAACTCCTTTTTTATATTTGATTTCATAATCATACTCTTGTAATCTTAACCTCCACCTTACTAATTTGGAGTTTGGTTCTTTGATAGAAAATAGCCAAGTTAATGGTCTATGATCGCTTTCAATTATGAATCTTCTGCCAAATAGATATGGCCTAAGTTGTTGTGTTGACCACACTATAGCTAGTAATTCTTTTTCGATTGTGCTGTAATTTTGTTCGTGATCATTAAGTGTACGGCTTGTATAACAAATAGGGTGTCCATCTTGTGATAGAACTGCTCCTAATGCGAAGTTACTTGCATCCGTTTGCAATGTAAATTTCTTATTAAAATCTGGGTATGCCAAAACTGGAGAATTTACCAGTAATCTCTTTAAAGACTCGAAGCTCTCTTTATATTCTGGGTCATTTAGATCAATATTAGTGTCCTTTTTTAGATATTTGGTCATTGGTCTTGCAATCTTAGAATAATCTTTTATAAATTTTCTATAATATCCTGCTAAACCAAGAAATTGTTTTATTTCTTTTGGTGTAGTAGGTAATGGAAACTTTTGAACGCATATAATTTTATCTGGATTAGGTTTAATACCCTCTTCAGTCACTATATGGCCAAGAAAATTAGTTTCCTTTTTCAAAAACTCGCTTTTATCGAGTTGGATTTTCAAGTTTACCTCTTGTAAACGTTGGAATATTTTAGTTATGGACTCCAAGTGTTCCTGTAGTGAAGTGGAAAATATGATAATGTCATCTAAATATACTAGGCAAATTTTATTTATAAAATCTCCAAGAACGTTATTCATTAATCGTTGAAAAGTAGCAGGGGCTGTTTTTAGTCCAAATGGCATACGAAGAAATTCATAGTGTCCGCCTTCTACATTAAAAGCTGTTTTTGGTATATCTTTTTCATGAATTTCTATTTGGTGAAAGCCCTTTGCAAGATCCAGGGTTGTGAAGTACTGACATCTTCCCAGTTTTTCCAATATTTCGTCGATATTTGGGATTGGGTATTTATCGTCGATTGTTACTTCATTTAGCTTACGGTAGTCCACTACCATTCTCCATTTTTTCTTACCGCTGGCGTCCATTTTCTTTGGTACAATCCACACAGGGGCAGAATATGGTGAGTGACTATGTCGGATAATTTTTTTATCGAGCATTTCCGTAATCTGTTTTTTTACTTCGTCCTTATGGACATATGGATATCGGTAGGTTTTCGCTGCTATTGGGATATTGTTAATTCTTCTTATTTCGTGTTTGATGGCATTAGTAAATGTTAAGTTGCTTTCTTCCGAATAAAATATTTTTTTAAAGTTATTTATTACTTGTAAAAGTTTTGCTTTCTCTTCTGTATTCAGGTGATCTGTTCGTATTTGTTCCATTAAGGGAGTTTTCGAATCTTCATTTCCGATATTACGAATGTAGAAATTTTCTTCTGTCACCTTGTCGGATTCTTGGGTTCCAAATATTACTCTTTTTGGTATATTTCCATCGACATTTACAAAAGCATTTTTTTTTAAATTCTCTGTTTCATACACGCCTTCCATTATTTCGATATTTTGATCTTTCAGAAATTTTTTAGGTGTGTAAATTAATCCATCTTTTTGGTTCACATTTAATTCCACTTTATATATACCACCTGTTTCAAAGAAATATTCCAAATTTTCAAGCGTAAATTTCATAGGGATTCGTTTGTTTTTGATCTCCAGTATGTCTTCTTTTAAATTTATTATAGCTTCAAGTTTCCTTAGAATGTTATTTCCGATAAGACCATCGTATTTGGTATGGAATCTGCATACCAAAAATTCGATTTTGTTCTCGGTATCGCCTAGTTCTTCAAAAAGTGGGATAGATACTTTTTCTTCTATTTTTATTATATGTTGGAGAGTTTTAAGATTAATAGGTTTGAAATTTACTTTCCATTTTGGATGACAGAGTCCAGGGTTTATTATTGAGTGCGTTGCTCCGGTGTCTATAATAAGTTTAAGGGAACCTATTTTTGTTTTAAGGGTTATATATGGTAGGCCTCCGTGGAGGATTCCTGTTGAAAATTTTCCACGTTGTTTATGTCCATTGGTTCTGCTCCGTTTGGTTGTTGAGCTGGATGATCGTCTTGTCTATTTCGCCAATTTTGTGGTTGCGTGTTGTTTCTGTAAAAACTTTGTTGGGGGTGATTCTGTGGTTGTGTGTTATTTTTGTAAAAGTTTTTGTTTTGTTGCGATTTGTGATAATTTTGTTCTTTATCCTTGGAAGTATTGGAATGCGAATTGTTTTCATTCTTTTGAGTTTCTTTAGCTTGTTTGGCCCGTCCTGGATGGAAGCGGCCATCTTTTCCAATTTTATCATAGTTATTTTCATACAGAATATCCATGGCGGATTCCAATGTTGCCGGGTTTCTGCATGCTATTATTGTCTTCATTGGTTCTGGTAGTTTGTTTTTAAAAATGTGGAGAGCTGTCCTTTGATTATTTGTTGCAACAACATTAGCGGCTTCACCTTCTCCCAATACCACTAATGTTTTGTTATTCAGGCGTCTGAGTCTGTGTTTGATGTCGTTGAAAAAATCTAAAGTATTTGTTGAAAAAGTTACTGCTCTTAGTTCGTCGCAACTTCTTCTTTCACCGAAGTTGTTGTTCAATGTCTGTTTTATGTGTTCCCATGACTGGGCTTGTGTGTTTATTTCAAGGGCCTCTTTCGCTTTACCAATTATTCTACTCTTTATTATGTCGGAAAAGAGTAGTTGGGACAATTCGTCGTAAGTTGCAAGAATAGGATATATTCTGTCAACTAACCTTGTAAAGGTTGGAAGGTCATTTATATTTCCTCCAAATTGGGGAAGATTATTTAAATATTTGATTGGGTCTAACCGAATTTGTGGTGGGTTTGCCATTATTAAATTTTATTATTTTCCTTTCTTTAAAAAAAAAATTGAACAAGAAGTATTGAAAAAATAGTATCTAAATAAGATTAAATTTGAAAAACACGAAGGATACCGATAGTAATTTGAATTTATTTTCTATTAGCACTTTTGTTTTTTTAAAAAAAATTCGAGAAAATCAAGAATGTAAACTAAATTTTTAAATATAATACAAATACTTAAAATAAATTAGGATAAGCTTACGTTTTATGCTGTTGTTTTCTGTTGCTTTTTGTTGTTGTTGTTGTTACTGGTGGTGGTGTAGTGCTGCTGTAGATGTCGGTCTTGTGCTGATGTCGCTTTTATTTCGGATTTTGGTTCAATAGCTTCCTTTATACTACTAGGATTGATGATTTTTATTTCGGATTTTGGTCCAATAAATTCTTTTTATTATTATTTTTTTTAAATAAAAGGGTTGTTCTTTTTCCTTTGAAACTGTTAGTTTTGATTTCCAGTTAATTTTGATAAATTCACTTTTTATATTAAAGGATTGTTTCTTTTTTTTTTGAAATTATTTTCAGTTTATTTTGAAAAATTCACTTTTTATATTAAAGGATTGTTTCTTTTTTTTTTGAAATTATTTTCAGTTTATTTTGAAAAATTCACTTTTTGTATAATTCGTCAAAGGATATGACTTAAGTTTTTTTTTATTTAACTTGTCAAAGGATATGACATTTAAAAAAATTTATTTTTTTATTTAACTTGTCAAAGGATATGACATTTTAATTTATCCTCGTCGCCAGTAAAGATTTATCTTAATAAATCCGTTTTAAAAAAAACACCTTTTGGTTGTTTTTCTTTTTACCTTTATTTATGAGTTCAATTTATTGACTGACTTTTTTAATACAAAAAACTTATATTTATAATTTAATTTAAAATAAATGCTTACTAGATATATTGACAGTCTGCAATTTAACGGAAACAAAATTATTAAGAATTTGGTTTGGGTTAATGAACGTTTTGTAAAATTCTTAAGAAATTTGATTTGGTGAACATTAAAATTTAAATATGCTAAGTTGCGCAATATGCAACTAGTAATATTTGTTAAGAAATTTTATTTAGGTTGAATGAACGTTAAAATTTAAATATGCTAAGTTGCGCAATATGCAACTAGTAATATTTATTAGAATTTTTATTTAGATTGAAATTGCAAATTGTCAATAACTTAAAGAAAAATTAATATATGTATGTATGTATGCATGTACGTTATCATATTTATTCATATGATAACTCTGTTAGGTGTTATCGTAACTGTTATCACCCAGGATAACAAACGAGGGTAGGTTTTTTAGGCCAAATTTCCTTACGAAGGACAAGCAATTGAGTTCCAATATAATTAAACAACTAGGTAAAGATAATTCATAGGGTGAACAATTCAATAGTGTTATGAATAATATAAGTATAAGTTGAGGTTTAGTGTATAATTCATGGTTAGTGCAAGTAAATTCATTCAATAAAATAAATGCGTAAAATTTTATAAATTTAGGTTAATGATAAAAAATATTTGTTGGCTACATTCCAAATTTGCCTATTATGACCCAGCCTAGGGCAGTATCCTGTGCTAGTGGGGAGCCAATGGATGCCAGTTGAAGACCGCTTCGGATGAGTCGTGGGTAGATATCGGCTCCCAATAAAAAGTTGATAGTGTTACTCTCATAAAAATCTGGATCAGCCATCTTAGGTTCCGGCGCAAACTCGCGGTTATCCTGGGGATAGCAGGCGGATGAAGGAGAGAATGATGTTGATCATTGCAGTCGTGACAGCGCTCACGGCTGCGGCAGTTTTGGAGGCTGTGGGAGTGCGCGAGACAGTTGCGACAATAATTGTGGCGCTTCACGACGTCTTGCCTGGAGAAGACGGTCAGTTGTTGGAATTTGACGCACTTTCGTAGCGAATGACCTTTGCGGCATAGGCGGCAATCCGGGTTTTTCGGCTGTGGTTTTCCTTGCCTCTTCATCTCCTCAGTGGGAAAACCTTTATCTCGGCTATGATGGCGCATAATTACTGCAACGAGGAAAAAATAAGAGAAAATAATTAATTGTCATGGCGTCAGAGGGAGCGGTAGTAAAATCAGTTTTACTATGGGCCGGCTGACGCTGCCATTAGCGGTTCGGATTTCGGCAACTCTAACTCTATTGTCAGGGCCTTGAAAGATTTTATTAATACAACCGAGACGCCATTGATTGGGGGGTAAGTTGTCCTGTTTAACGACAACAAGATCGCCGATAACGAAATTTCGATGGGGGTATTTCCATTTATTTCGCTTGTGAAGTTCGGCTAGATATTCTTCTTTCCATCTACGGGCCAAGTGATGGTGAAGTACTTTTAGATTTTGCCAACGGTTGGCGTAGCTGAGAGAATGGCTTGATAAATCAGGCTCTGGGGGGGATAAAAGGGGGGTTGCTACGAGAAAGTGACCCGGCGTTAGAGCGAATAAGTTGGTTGGGTCCTCACTCATAGGACTTAAAGGTCTTGAGTTTAAACACGCTTCAATTCGTGTTAACATGGTGCTGAATTCTTCATAAGTGAAACTTTGACTATGGCATAGTTTTTTAAAATGGGATTTGAAACTTTTGACGCCTGCCTCCCAGAGGCCACCCATATGGGGGGCCCCAAGGTGGATAAAATGCCATTCCACGGGAGTAAAACAATCCTGAGAGAGAAGACCCTTTTTAATCATAGACAAGAAATGTTGTTTATAATCATGTAGGATGTTAGCGGCTCCTTCAAACGTGGTGCCGTTATCCGAGTATATATCGTTGGGCGTCCCTCGGCGCGAAAAAAAAAACGAGCCGCCTTCGCTTGGCGTGGGTGGAAATATCGCCTGTGGCTTCGAGATGGATCGCCTTTGTCGAAAAACATACGAAGACTAGCACGTACCCTTTGGTAACCTTGCAGCCACGACCCGCATAGGATTTTATGTCAAAGGGCCCTGCAAAATCGACGCCAGTGTGGAAAAATGGACGTGATAAACTTGCACGCTCGGGGGGTAATGCCGCCATGATTTGTTGACTGAATTGGCGTTTATGTCTCACGCAGGTTATGCATTGAGATAAAATGATTTTTATAACCGTTTTCAGCTTAGATACATAATAACGTAGTCGGAGTATTTATGTAAATATCTGAGAAACAATATTATGATGTTCATCATTACTCAAAGTAGGGGAATCCGCTAGACGGCCATTTATTCGCATTATTCCTTTGGAATCAAGGAAGGGGTTAAGAGTTAAAAGCGAGCTTTTCCGGGACAGTTGTCTTTTCTCAGATAATTGTAAGTATTCTTTGAAAAAGAAAGAAAATTATCTCTTTGGCCGACAGCTTTTTTCGCTGGATCTCTTCCGCTATCAACTTGGCTCTCGTTGTAAAAACGTTTGTAAAACGGAAAATGTAACATATGACTTTTAACGCGCGAGGTAGGTCCGAAAAGTTTTCAAGGATAAAGTTGTAAGTGCACGGACTGGTCTGATTTCTTCTTCCGTGTCAAACTCCTTTCCACGTGACGGCCAGTCTGAATGGGAACGTCTTAGCCAAGATGGCCCATGCCACCACAGTTCACAGGATGACAAATCAGATATTGTAATGCAGCGAGATGCTAAGTCGGCGGGGTTACTTTTGGATTCTACATGAGACCACGCGTCTGTTCCGACCCTTTCGACAATAGATGAAATTCGATTTTGTACGAATTTTTTCCACTTATGAGTCGGTTTTTTCAACCAAGCCCACACAATGGTGGAATCTGTCCACAGGAAAAGTTTATAGTCCTTAAGATTGAGCTGCGCTTGAATAGAATCTATTACTTTTGCAAGCAATTCTGCTCCACAAAGTTCCTTGCGAGGTAGGGAAACAAATTTAATGGGGGCAATTTTCGATTTTGCTGCCAAAAGGTGGCTAGCGACAAATCCTTGGTTCTCAGAGCGAAGATAGATGGCGGCTGCGTACGCCTTTTCCGGCGCGTCGCAGAAACCGTGTAACTCGATTTTATAGGAAGGATCGTAATCAATGAAACGGCGAATTCTCACTTTCTCAATGTTTATGTAGTCATCGAGAAATTCGCGCCACTTGTTCATCGTAGGAGGATGCAAATCTTCGTCCCAATCAGTACCATCTTTTCATATTTGCTGCATAATCATTTTTGCCACTATAATCTTGGGAGACAACTAACCAGCTGGATCGAACAACTTTGCGATTTCGGATAGAACACATCTCTTTGTGGTTAACTCACGATTGGGCATAGATTGGAGCTTAGAGTTTTCGTAATACAGGACTCAGACAGTTGAAGGAATTCTTCGCCGCGAAAGTGTGTTGCCGGCAGACCTTGCAGCAACATTTCGTTATTTGATGTCCATTTTCGTAACGGGAAACCCGCTGTCTCCAAAACTGCTATAAGTTCATCGCGAGATCTCACTGCCGATGATATTGTATGGGCTCCTGATAGGACATCATCGACATACATGTAGTATTGCGAAATTTCTGAAACCTGAGGGTACGCGGTTTCATTTTCTTTGGCAAGTTCTAACAACGTCCTGATAGCTAGATAGGGGGCACAGTTGACACCGAAGGTGACTGTGTTTAACTCAAAGTCCTGAGTTAACTCATTCGGAGAATTCCGGTGCAAAATTCGTTGGAAAGGGGTTTGCGTGGGGTGCACCAAGATTTGGCGATACATTTTTTCAATATCCGCGTTAAAAACGTAGCGGAAAAATCTCCATCTCAAAATTAGAATCATCAAGTCTGCTTGCAGGACTGGACCTGGGTGGAGAAGATCATTGAGGCTTGTGCCGTTGGATGAGGGGCTAGAGGCATTGAATACCACGCGAAATTTAGTTGTGGTGCTGTCGGGTTTTAGAACAGCATGGTGGGGCAAGTAGTATGTGCCGCTGTCACCATTCACGGGGGTTATTTTTGTCATTTGGCCCAGAGTATGGTACTCTGTTATGACCTGATCATATTCAGTTTTAAGTTGTGGGTTTTTTATTAATCTCATTTCGTTTCGTAGAATCTGCGAGAGAGCGATTTTTCTAGAGTGGCCTATATTTAATCTTTCGGGGTAATCTTTTTTAAAAGGGAGTGAAACGACGTATCGACCTTCCTTATTGCGGAACGTAGTGGCTGTGTACAAATTTTCGCAGTATGTGTCCTCCAGGGAGGATAGTTTCCTCTTCGGGAGGTCCTCGAGTTCCCAGAAGTACTGAAGTTGATCATTTAATTCGATGGTGTTAAAAAATGATAAGACTGCCCTCCCACACGGGCTTGCTGGTATCTTGCCGGTTATAATACATCCAAAAACTGTCTTTTGAGCTAACAAAGATTGATGTGTATCCCATTGTAGAACATCCTGAATTATTTTTGGGTACACATCACCACCGAGCAGTAAATCAATTTCAGAACAATTATGGCGATAAGTATCAGCCAATTATAGATTGCAAAAACTGTAATTTTTTAATGCTGACGAGGGGTAGTGAGGGACGTGACCTGTAAGACCTTTGATGACTAAGGCATTTAAAAAAAGTTCAAACGATTTGTCGACGGGGGACCCGATTCTCATGTGACAGCTTTGAGTTGAAGACCGAGTGTAAAGACCGAGACACATTTGAAGTTTTCCCGAAATGAACGTTGCCTCGGATGCCGAGCCGATTAGGGCACGAACAGTGCACTTGAGATCATTATTGTACAAGTCGACTAGCGCGGTACCGAGTATGACAAATTTTGGGGTGGGTTCAAGATGAGTTGAAAAGGATTGCAGCGTTCGATTTGCTGCTTGTGACGATGTAGAGGGGGTTACTTCTAAATCACGAGGGGGGTTATTGGTGAGATGAACAGGGCTCTTGCCCACGTTACTAGCAGTAACGGGCGTTTTTTCTCGATCCACGCGGTGAAGCAATGAGTGATGTTTCCCTTTGCATACTTTACAAAGAAATTTGCTTTGGCATGTTTTAGCACCATGAGAACTTCCTAGGCAGTTAGTGCATTTGTTTCGTTTTTTCACTGTGGCATAGCGTTCTTCAACGGCCATAGCTAGGAAAATGGAACAAAATCTTATCGGATGAAACTGAGGACACAGAGCGCACTTGCCCATTTTGTCATTAGAAACTTGAGTCTGGTAGCTTTTTACCTCTGTCCCCTGCAATGTTCTAGATCTATTACATCTATCCGATTGGGAAGGTTTTGGGGCATGCGAGCTTAAAAAAGTGGATCGAATATCCGCAACTGATTCTAAAGTCTGGAACCGTTATTATAAAAATTCATCCAGCGCTTTCCATGTGGGCAAATTAGCCGTATTCGGTAAAGATTGTTCCCATAAGCTGAGTGTGATCTCAGGTAAACACGTTGAGCAGATGTAGACGAATATTACACCCCAGTTTGCGGTGTCAATTTGCATTAAACGAAGATTTGTTATACAGTCGTTAATCGTGCGCTGCAAACGTCTGAGATCGGAACGGTTTCCTTTGATATAGGTTTTAGGTTGAAGAGCGTCTTTAGTTGCGCGTTTACTAAAATTCGTTTATTTTTTTAGCGGTGCACTAAATTCAGCCAGGCCATGTTGAAACCATCGTTGGTCATACGGCACGTTTTTAAAAGTTCGCGGGCTTCACCCTGTGTTTTCTTTACCAGATGGCACATTTTTTCCACGGGTGACAAGCGCTTGTTGTTGCGGTAAAGGGCTGTGAACATGTCACGAAAAGTTGGCCAGGATTTATAGTCACCGTGAAATACTTCGGTGTCACATGGCGGTAAAGATATATGATGGGTTAGGTCGCCTGGGTTGTCAGTTGAGGAGGAAGCTACTTTGGCCTTAGCCTGAAGCGTTTCACGAAATTCGTGAATTTTTGCGACCACAGTTGTATGAGCTCTAAAGGTGAAGTAAAAACGTCCCTTTAGGGTTTCTAGATCGATGTCCTCTTGGATAGTTTCGTATTTATCCAACGCAGTTTCATAAGAAGTCTCGAAACTCGACCAGAGTCGCTCGATTTGTTTTTCATGAGCCTCCAGGGTGTGTCGCTTGTGCGACTCTACCATCAGGTCATCAAAGTTGCTTTTGAATTCGACCACACGATCCGAAGAACGAATTAAATTCTTTAGCAAGGTCATCTTGCAGGTGACTTGTTTATAATTTAAGAAGATGTGAAGAAATTATGAATGGTGCTTCGTAAAAGCGACCAGTCTATTTAAGAAAATTTGATAAAATTTTTAAAGGTGCTTTGGAAAAGCCACCAGTATTATTTTATTTAAGAAAATTTTATTTTATTTAAGGATGTTTAATAAAAATTTCAATTGTACTTCGTAAAAGCGACACGTATTATTTTTGTTTAGAAAATTAAAAAAAAAAAATATTTTATTTTTGGAACAAATTTTATTTAAGAAAATTAAAAAATTAATTTATTTAAGAAAATTTTATTTCAGCTAGGAAAGTTTAATAAACATTTTAAGTGTGCTTCGTAAAAGCGACCCGGATTATTTTACTTGAGAAAATTTAAAAATTTTATTTTTGGAAAAAATTTTATTTAAGAAAATTTCAACGATTATTTTATTATGTGGCTATATGATTTAAAGCCATTTGGAACCAATGGGTAACGTGTGTAAGGGTATTTTTCTTAATGGTGTGAAATTTCTAAAAAATATTCATTATTTAATAATTGTTGTCCAAAACAATTAGCATATGACAATAATGTTAATATCCGATGACTTATCCAACGTCCTGCGTAGCCACTCTACGTATATAACTTCATATATACAACTTATTGTTGTCCCAGTGACCTAGTTATGATTTGTATTAAAACAAAAACCTAGTACATACATCTACTTGTTTGTTTTCTTATACTTTGTTGTCTCATCGAACATCAAACCAATGAGTTGTGGTATAAGCATTTGATTGATGGATGAAACAAAATGAAACAATAAAAAAAAAATGATCCCGTTGTCAAGTAAAACAAACACATGAGATGCTGACTTATATTGACCTTGAATGTCAAACAGCAATATGCAAGTTACTTATGACCCCTCTGTTGTCTCTTGTGCTACCGTATATAACGGAAAAAGTACTGCGGGGGCAAACGTATGTGATGATGCTTGCAGGTGTTTTCTTATTTTTACTGCTCTTCTTTTGCTTCCCTTTTTTATTATTTTGTACAGTTAAAGATGTACAAAAAATGTTCAACAATACGGACCGTTGCTAAGCCTAATGATTAGGTAAGTGGTTTTGGATTTATTTTCTTATGTCTTAATGTTTTGTACAGTTGTACAAAAATTTGCAACAAGACCGATAGTTGCTAAGTTTATAGATTAGGTATACCTTTTTTCTTTTTTTGTACTTATGTAGGCTAACTGTACTATTGAATTTTGTTTTTTTTTTTTTTGTTTTGCAAATAAGATAAAGCCAACAGTTATTGCATGTTATTTTGTTCTTTTGGGGGACCGTGAATTTACCGTATGATAAATTAAAATATAACACATGTTATGTTGCGGGGGGTTAAATTAGATTTTCTTCATTTTTATAGAAGTTAATGTCTTCTATTGGAGAAGGGGGGCAATATGTTTTAAAGGAGAATACATATTGAATCGCATAGGGTTTTAATGTGGTTATTGACAAATATGTCGAAGTTTTAAGGGGTTTAGGATTTTGGAGGATCCGGATCCGGTTCGAAGGACCAAAATGTACGGGTACACGGGGGTTAAATATATAAATATTAATTGGGGGATACTTACTGGTTCTGATATATTCCGTAAAATACCTGTTTTTTTCCATTTCTTCCTGGTGTCTACTCCTTGTTCGC
Organism: Eustalomyia histrio; assembly: GCA_949748255.1. Classification (NCBI taxonomy): domain Eukaryota; kingdom Metazoa; phylum Arthropoda; class Insecta; order Diptera; family Anthomyiidae; genus Eustalomyia; species Eustalomyia histrio. The sequence continues at coordinate 183,304,376 of OX456523.1, read as the reverse complement.
CAAGTGGTTGGTGGCTGCGGCTGCTGTTGTGGATGGCAAACCAAGATTAAATATATGCGGTTTTCTATTTAGTTGTTTTTCCAATTGTTGTTGTAGCAAGTTTGGCTTGCAAGTGTTGTTGCTTTTGTTGTGTTGACGTTGATGACGTGGACGGGGTCATCAAAGTTTATGCGTTAAAATAGACCACGCAGACAATGTCGATCCGCTTTTAAGCCAAATTCTTTGATTAATCTTTAATTTGATTTATAACCACTTTTTTCTACACTTTATGATTATTTCATTTAATATCAAGTTATAGCAGTTTAAAACAAATTATTTTTAATTTTTACACATTCACTTGAAACTTTATTTCACAAAATTTCACAAGCGTGGTTATGAGCGAGATCTTATTAAATAGACAAAATTTTTTTTTATTATTGTATTATATTTTTTTTTGTTATTTTTATTTAACTTTAAACAATAATCTTTATTAAAACCCTATAAGCAATTCGGTAGTTGACTACGAAAAAAACTCACTTTTAGTTAACCTTTATGACCTAACTATAAGCTAACTACAATGTAATGCAGAACTTTCCCAAAATCGAAGCTTGCATATACTGTGCAGTGACATTGTTTGGTGACAATTTAAACCTGTTTTGACATTTTCTTATCTATTTGTTGAACACATTTTTCATTTTCTTTTGTTCTTTGCCGAAATCAGTGCTCGTGCGTGCAGTTAAGTGAGGTTAAATTTAAATATTGTGATTGCTTAAAAATTTTAATTATTTATAATAAAATGAGTGGTACAAGCAAAAGAAATTTAAGAGTATTGAGTGCAAACACATTTATTGGAAAACGTGACCGCTTGTGCTTGAGAAATATTTTTCCTGGTATGTATTGTCACTTTGGTGTAAAAAAACAACTATCCAGTGTTTCAAGCATCATAAAGGATTGCCAAAAAATAGTGATAGATATAAATATTGACGGACTACCATTATTTAAAAGTTCCAAAATGCAATTGTGGCTGATTTTGGCAAAAATTGTTGACTTTCCCAACATTTCTATTTTCCCTATTGGTATTTACGCTGGAAAAAGTAAACTCTGTAATATTGATTGTTTCCTAAGTGATTTGGTCACAGAAAATAGAGAATGTGTTGACGTATTCCGTAATGTCGGGCGAAATTATTTCTAATGACGATTTTTCATCAAGAAAGTACTTGAACCATCATCAAAAGGAGTTTTGTTCTAATCAATCACCATTTGAAAAGCTTGGTCTAAAAATGATACTCATGTACCACTTGATCCAATGCATTTAATTCAATTCTCTCGCTATCCGAGAGAATTGAATGAAATCTGCAACTGGGGTATGCTGGTTTTAAAGAATAGGGTTCATGACGATTTTTATTATGAATTTCTCTTACTTCACTGTGCTTGCCGTTTGTTATCCTGTCCGAGAACGTGTGAAAGAAATGTTGAAAATGCTCAAGTACTATTGGAGCTATTTGTGGAAAACTTCCCTATAATTTTTGGAGAAAACAGCATATCTCACAATGTTCATGGTCTTCTGCATATAAGTGACTGTGTGAAAAAGCTTGGACCGCTGAACAATTTTTCTTCGTATCCTTTTGAAGATTATCTTCAAAAGTTAAAAAAGTACGTGAAAAAGCCAACGCAAATTTTGCAACAAATTCATATTCGAACACAATATGAAAATATGGTGACAGAACGGCAAAAATTAAAATTTAATAAAAAAAATTGGGTCATTGTTAGTGTCACAACCTCAGAATATTTTTTTACTGCTGTTTGCCCTAATAACTTCTGCGCAATTCGACCGTTTATACCCATACAGATAACAGGCTTCTCGTCGATTGGATCAAAGTCAATATTAGGTTGCCGATTCCGAAATATCGAAAGTTTCTTTCAGGAGCCATTTGATTCATCTAAAATTTTAGGTACCTGTTTAGTTAATCAGAAGAACAAAGGTGATGAAGAGTCATTTGCTATAGAATATGTTGAATTAAAGTTTGCAGGATTTCCAAGTGGTAATCAATTTCTTTTAGTGCCACTCTTACACGGTTGCAAATAATTGAAATTTAAAGCAGTATTTGGGATGTTTCAAGTGAATCGAACCACCTAAAATGTTTTTGGTAGCTCGTATCACATGAAATAATGCTCTTAAAAAAAATATAATAATAATTATTGTTGAAATATAGATGCCACTTCCAAATATTAATCGTTTCAAAATGCAAGCAATTCCTCAATGTAAGTATTAACTAAAAATGAACATTAATTGGTCTTATAAATAATTATTTTACAGATGACAAGGACGCAAGTCACTGTCAAGGTTTTTCCAACCTCAATGAACTTTTTGAAGAAAGATTTAAAGAGATAAACAATAAGATATTCGAATTTTAAAAAAGTAAAGCTTAAATTTATTAATATTTATATAATTTTCAGATACTATACAAAAGCTTCAAGGTAACTTACTTTTTTGCAACACATTTTCCTTTTATATTTAGTGGGAAGCCTGATTTAGAACCTTAGCGAAATCAAATGGTTTTTGTTCCAAAAATTGATACTACTTGTTCATACAAATATTTCATTTAAAGTTTCAGATTGAAATTCCAAGCAGTTCTAAAGTTAAAGTTAGTTGAAGTCAAATATTTCTGTTTTTTGTATGACTTTTTATTTTTTTAAATTTACGTTTTTGCCAAATTATTGTTTTAAAGTAGTTCCACTCTGTAACTGAGAGGTTCTCCATAATATTCTCTCCTAAATGGACTAAAAAAATCTTCCAAATATTTCGTTTTAGTACATTTTATTACAACAAACCTTATTTTTTTTAATTTTAAATGAAAATGTATTTTTACTGACATATGCATAGACATTTTGTTAATTTTTATAACACACTTATAAATCAAATTAACATGTAAAACAACAACAAATTTCCCTTAAAAGACTGTTATAAGGATCCACTAAATGTCAATACATATGGCTATTAGTTTGGTTCGAGATCATAGAAAATTTTTTTTCAAATGAAAAATTTTTCTTATTTTTATTTTGTAATTATTTTAGTTATTATTTTAAATAATATACCAAAACAGTTTTATCGAGATGTCTTTAGTTCATCTATAAGAAAATTTAATCACAATTTTTAATTTCTTAAATTTATATATTTCTTAAATTTATATATTAAAACATATTAATTTCGCATAACATAGAACAATTTTATTTTAAACAGATGCTTGTCGATCGCTTGGCTCTAATGAGGTAGAAAAGGACATCAAAAATGCCCTCAAAACCATAAAAAAAACGCCATATCCATGCGGAATGCATTAAAAATAAAAAAATAAAACATCTCATCCCTGCTGTAAATAATTGCGAAAATTTAAAAATATGTATATAGTGAATTATTTTGATTTTTTTTAATTAATTCTTAATTTTATTTATTTATTAGTTTATTTATTTAGTTCGTTTATTTAATAATTCCAATGAAGGAAATAAAACGCAAAAAGCGAATATTTTGTTTATAATTTTGTTGTACTTTTACGTTTGCATTTTGGGGTTTTTTCTGTTGGTTAAATTAAATAATATTATAAGCTAACTAATATTTGATTTCAATTAAGTCAGCTTATAGCCAACTAAAATTCAATTAGTTTAAATCTAACTTAAAATTATATAACTTTTACCTAACTTCTATTCAACTAACTTTAAGTTAGTTGAAAAGTCATGCAGAGACGGACAATTGACTAACGTCTAGGACATCGCAATGTTAAAATAGTCAGTTTGCTCCATTAAAAATAATCCAAGTATCAACCAACACTAGTTTCGTAATACTTAGTTTAAAGTGCATTTAAAGTTAGCTGAGTTGCCGGTAGGGAAGTAATACACACTGATTAATTGCATATATATACATACATATATAAATTTATTTTCTTTAATGTTCTTTTTAATGTTGCAAAACAGTATATTTTTTTCTTCTTTTTCTTTTGATTCGCCCACTTCCGGTTTTTTCAAAAGGCCGGTTTTTTGAATACTCTAATCATGACATTATTTTTAATAACGTTTAAAATATTTGTAATCATTTTTTTTTAATAAAAATTCCTCTTTTTTGAAAATCTATTTTAGTAACCCCTTACATTATCACTTCTAAAGTAATACATTACTTTGAGTAAGGTACATTACTTTACACATTATTATATATATTATTTGGTAATATGTGGTTTGCTGGGAGTCTTAAAATTAAGTTTATTTCGAAACTTTATTTTTATTAAAATACGAAAAGCTGTGAAAATTTCAGTAAATTTTGAAAAAAATAATTTAGATCTTTAAATCATTTTTCATCCATTCCATTTTTGTATTTGGATACTTCATCTCAAACTTCAACTATATCCATGTCACTCTTTAATTATGTAAAGTTCGAAAATCTTAATAATTTCCATTGAGTTATAATTTGTTCTTCATTACCGCCTGTTAAGTTTGGAAAAAAATACAATAAAGACTCCAAAGTAATTTCTAAATTATTTAAAACTAGATTTGGTGTTATTATGGCAAGATGTTTTTTTTCTCGAAAAGTCGAAACGTTTTGAAATTTCTTTTAAAAGTTCTATATAAAAAGATTGTATATTTTTTATTTCATATTTTTTTAAGTTGGACAAGTCACTTTAATTTAAACATAGTTCAGCTTTACTGCCAATTAAAATATTTTCTACATTTGTGTAATTACTGTCATAAAATAAATTAACCATTTCGAAAGAAATTAAACTAAGTGCCTTTGGTAAAATTTCTCAAAATTAACTTAAAATTTAATTCCAATTGGCAGTTTTTCCGATTGAAAATCTTTATTAAAGTTATTTATTATATAAGGAATGTACTCGTATGAGAGAAATAAAAAAAATGTTAATGCTAGTATAGCCCATTAGCTTACCCAATTCACATGCTTTTATACCATTTACTTCGAAGAAAAACGGTATAAAATATAAATACAAAGCAGACCACTGTTCAATTATACGATTGATTACATTTTCTAATGCCAGCCACCGGGTACCAGAAATCTCTATATATAAAGGAATAACGTTACTGACTGACTGATTCAACATCGCCCAGCCCAAACCGCTAGAGCTAGGAAACTGAAATTTGGTATGTAGGTTCGCCTTCTGGCGTAGATATCCGCTAAGACGGGGTTTTTGGAAATTCTTTCGGGGAGAGCCAAAAAGGGGGAAAAACTCCCCTTTTACGGCCTGCCTAAGCCCCTTTAGCTTAAAAGTTGAAATACCCTTCCTGGGAGTACGTGCTCCTTGATAAGATACATTTTAGAATTTGGCCAGGGATGTGGTAAAATGGGGGTTTAAAGGGTGAAAAGTTCCTTCTTAACGACCTGCCCAAGCCACTGGACCTAGGAAGTTGAAATTTGATCTGAAGGTTCCTTCTCCAGTGTAGACAACTGCTAGGACGGAATTTTTGGAAAATCTAACGCGGAGGGGCAAAAAAGGAAAAAATTCTCCACCTTAACGTCCTGCGAAAACCTCTGGAGCTGGGAAGTTAAAATTTTCTACATTGGTTCCTCCTCTGGCGAAGACACCCAGCTTGGTGTTCTTTTTTGGAAATTCCTACGGGGAGGAACAAAAAGGGAAAAATTCTCCCTTTTAACAGCCTGCCCACACCGAAATAGCCAGAAACCTTGAAATTTTAAATATATGTTACTTGGAGTATGGGCTAACTCATTTATAAGCTACGTTTTAAAATTTTAACGGCCTGCATAAGCCGCTGGACCAGCGAAAATTCTCCCCCTTAACGGACTTATTTAGCTAGAAAGCTGATATATGTGTAACCTAGAGAATGGGATAACTCATTGATAAGGTAAATTTTAGAATTTTGACCAAGGACTTGTAAAACAGGGGCTTGAAAAGGCGAAAATTCTCCCTCTTAACGACATGGCCACTAGACCAACGAAGTTGAAATTTGGTACGTAGGTTCCTTGTCCAGTATAGACAACAGCTAAGAGGGGATTTTTGAAAAATCGAACGCGGAGGGTCAAAAAAAGGAAAAATTCTCCCTTTAATGGCCTGCCACAGACTCTGGAGCAGCGAAGTTGAAATTTGGTACATAGGTTCTTCCTCCAATGTAAATATAAATGTATAAATATGCGAATTTGCAAAAATACGAATCTACAAAAGTGAAAATGTTCAAAAGTGCAAATTTGATTGTTTGATGAATCGATGGTAATGTAAATATGCAAATGTGCAAATGGGCAAATGTGTAAGTGTGTAAATGTGAAAATGTGTAAATATGTATATATGGCTGCCTCGGCTGGCCGTTACAGTCAATGGCGATCGTTATCGGGCCATGTTGAACGAATTTTTGTTTAAAAAAATTGAAGAGGAGGATATTGGCAACAATTTCGTTTCAACAGGACGGCGCTACGTGCCACACAGCCGAAGCTACACTCGATGTTTTGCGCCCTGTTTTTGAAGATCGCATTATCAGCCGCAGAGCTGATGTCGTTTGGCCACCTCGGAGCTGCGATTTGACACACTTGGACTATTGTTTGACGCTTTAAAGGACAATATTCGTGAAGCTATTTTTGAAATACAGCTGCACACAATCGATAATGTGCTTAAAAATTGGACCGATCGTGTAGGCTACTGCATGGCCAGCCATGCAGCCATTTGAATAAAATTTTTGCATTATTAACCGGAAGGATTGTACTTTCAAATAAATAAAGAAATTTGAGAAAATATTCAGTAGTTTTTTTTTATAGCATTTAAAAAAAAAAGTTATTTGGCGGACCCTATATTTATCTATTTCATTCAACATCGCGCAGCGGAAACCGCGGGAGGTAGGACGCTAAAGTTTTGTATGTAGGTTCCCCTCCGGTTTAGACAATCGCTAAGACGGGGTTTGTGGAAAACCAACCCCTTTATCTAGAAACCTAAAATTTAAAATATGCTTTTCTTGGAGTATGTGCTAACTCATTTATAAGGTACATTTTAGAATTTTGGCCAGTGTCGTGGTAAAAATGGGTGTTTAAAGAGCTATAAGTCTCCCCCTTAACGGTCTGCTCAAACCGTTGGTTTGCCCGCTAGTGCCTTATATTTAATGTGGTTCTACACTGAAATAATCTTGAAATTCTTTAAATTCACGAATACGTTTTCAACAACGCAAAGAAGCTATAATTGATCCTACTAAAAATTTTAATTTGTGCTGTAAGTAGTGAGTGGAAAGTACATTTAATAAATTAATATCCTTTTTAAATTTTGCTTGCACCCCATAAGCTTCTCCAGTCATTACTTGGCAACATCAGTTGCTACCCCAATAATGTTTAATATTCCGTGTTATCTTATGCCGTTTTCTTTTCTGACAAAAAATGTTGCCTTTTTTCTGCCCTTTTTTATAAAATGTCTTTTTGTGCATACCCAGCAAAATAAGAGCTGAGGAAGAAGTAGTTAAACACTACATCCCAGCAAAATAAGAGCTGAGAAAGAAGTAGTTAAACACTACACCCGAAGTTGTGAAAATTTCGGTGAATCATTAATTATTTTAACATTGGCGTGTCATTGGGAGGAAGTAGTTTGTTTCGGTGCTATGAAAAATCGATGAGCAGATGGACTTTTTCATTAGTTTACGGAAGTTGTCTAATATAGGGACTACAAAATAAATATAGGGAGTAGCTTTTTTTAAAGTTAAAAATGTGATTTTAAAAACGCAAAGAATTATTATTCCGACCAGGACAAAGTGAATATCACTGGTATGCAAAATATGTTTTCAATAAGGCATTTAATGACTGCAGGAATTTACCATTTATGGACCAACTAAATAATTGTTTTTTTTTTTACTAGTAGGGGTTAATATCAACATTTTAGAAGTTATTTAAAATGACTTCTTACAAATCTTAAAATTTGCACTATTAACTTCTTTGGATGTTCTGTAAAAGAGATTCGTAAAGAATAACATCCATTTTATTTTGCTGGGTAGAAATAAAAAGTAAAAGCGCACAAATTGGGTATCAAATTAAAATACCTTTAAGAGAATAGGTCTGTTAAAGGTATATATATAAATTTGTATAAGATATGTTGAATCATGCCTTAAATTTCGTGAAACTTTACATAAATGTCACATTTTGGATATTTTGATGTTCAATTAAAGAAATTGCGTTGGCCTACAAATCGTCAAACATCCAATACAGGCAGGCACAAATCTTATTCGGACACTTGCATGATATCAATAGGTAGATTAGACTATGTATTTGAAAACAATCATAATCTCGGGATTAGTCTACGACTGGAAGTTAGCGAGACAAGTAATTTTAAGACACAAGTTGGACTAAAAGTAGACTGCCCCAAGTACGGATACGGAAACTCAAACGGTGGAAACACTTCGAGGAGATTTTTTGAAAACGATGAGGCTGTAACTCGAATCACTGGAATAAACAATCAAATCGTTAAAAGATTGGGAATGATCTTGAATGTTTTAAACTGCAAGGAAAGAGTTGATTCTGAAAAATATGGAGAATATGCTTCGAAAACTGCATCACTTTTAGCAGAATTATATCCACATAAAAAGTTGATCCCGACAGTTCATAAAATATTGTCGCATTGCAAAGATATAATTGAATATCATGCTTTGCCAATTGGAGAGCTTTTTGAAGATGCACAGGAGTCCCTTAACAAATTTTATAAAAATATAGATTACTGGACACTTTTAAATCATCAAGGGTGGGACAAAATGAGGACCTCTTCAACATGTTAGCAGCATCTTCCGATCCGCTTATTTCATCACTGCGGCATGTAAAGTCACGAAAAGAGTTAGAAAATAAATTTAGTTCGAAATGATAGTATTTTAATTTTAAATCATCAAAGCCTTTAAAAAGAAACATACAAATTAAAATAATTGAAAAATATTTTATTTTACTTCCCATAAAATTGATTTTCCACAAATTTGGTAACTAATAAGTAGGCACTTAAAACACTCATTCCGTAGGTTGATCAATTACTCGGTATGGCACAGAAAAGATTTATAGAGTTCTGACCATCAATTCTATATATTTCGACCATGCTGATTACAATGGTACAGATTTTCCGTGAAATGCCTTTTTAGTTTGGCGGTTTTCTATTTAGTTTTTCACATACCAAATTTTTAAAATGGGAAAAATATGAATTATTTTTATTAAAATGCAAGCACAACACCTGTGGCTATATTTACGTTTTGAATTGTTTGCACAAAATCTGATATTAAAGCTACTGTTTCGCGTTTTATGTAGGTTTTTATGGTTTTTTACGATTTTAACGTATTCAATCGCTGAAAACACAATCAAGCTTAATAAAGGTTATGCCTTAGTAAAGAAGCAATTAGAAAGAAAATATTTCAATTAAAACAATGTATTTACATATAGCACCTTATACGTTAAATTCGCGATTTATCGAATTTTATATGGCAGCATAGCTTTCTGAGTTGTCCCTGTAGTCCAACTTTTAGTATAATATCCGGGTACCTATAAAAACTGTTCTTGCAAGAGTTCAAACAAAAAAGTTTCCATTTGCAAAACATATTTAAAATAAACAATACATCTAATAAAATAAAAAAACAGAAAATCCAACAAACGAGTTAGATATTAGCATTTTTATGATAAGGGCATGCCATTCCCAATACAAAAAATATTATTTTTTTAATTTGATTTAAAAGTTTTTAACCACATAAAATGAATTTTCAAAAGTTTTTTTGTTTTCTAGTTTTTTTGATTTTTATTATTGCTTGTTTAAAGCGAGCTTTCATTTTTAGCTAGGTTGATACATGTATTTCTTTCCGGCAAAATATATCTTTGAACCCAAAGTTTTAGACAAGCTAGAGCCTCCAGAAATATGCAGAGCCTAAACAAAAAACCTATTAAAACGTATGTTTTGCTACATTTTTGCCTTCTTAACAATGATACACGTGGTTAAGTTGTTTTCCTAACAGTCACAATGATAATACTTATATTAAAAAGGGACCAAATATGTTCTATTTATATAAAAACAAATTATAAAAATAATAAATTTTGTTTTCTCCGTTTTCTAGGTTTTTTTTATTGGTACAAGAGCGTTTGTCCACAACACTAAAGGCTCCATTAGCCGACTGTTGAAAACGTAGATGTAAAGTAAATGTAGATGTACCGTAAATGTAAATGTAATTACGATTATAGAATGCCTAAAATCGTGTCATGTATTTTTGAGATAAGCAAAAAAGTTTGTGTGTACACACAAATTAGTAATTTGTTTTAAGCCGCCATCAACCTTAATTTTTGTCTTTTATTTACCGAAAATGGATAGCGAGGATTTGTTCATCATTTTAAGTTTTTTGCGTTTGTGTAAAATATATATTAAAAGAAAGAAAAATCATAAACGCCGAGTGAGAAGGTGGGGTGTTCGACCCATAAATAAAAACTATATAATTGGTGGTTACAATAAAAAAATTTTTCGATCTATAAAAAAAAGTGATGAAGAACAGTTTTTATACATACGCGTATGCCTCGAGAGTTATTTGACGTACTTTTGGGTATGGTTCGTGAAGAACTTATTAAGCCGAGGCAACGGATTGGACCAGAAGAGCGACTTTCAATTACCTTATTGTAAGAAAGATCTTATTTATAATAATGTATATCCATGTAGTTTGTTTAAACATATAAACTATTTTTTAGGTATTTGGGACATGGATGTTCCCTACAGTCGATAGCTTGGAGCCACAAGCTCGGAAAATCGACCATCCGAGCCATTGTGCTAGAAACATGTGAGGCATTGTGGCGTATTTTGTCGCCACTTTACCTAAGCGAGCCAACAACATCCCAGTTTCAGGACATTGAAAACGACTTCAATGCTTTATGGAATATGCCAAACTGCGTAGGTGCTATAGACGGCAAGCATATAGCCATTAAGTGCCCTCCAAATTCTGGATCGATGTTTTACAATTATAAAAAATATTTCAGTTTGGTGCTTTTGGCAGTATGTGATGCAAAATATACTTTTACATCAGTTAGCATGGGAAGCTATGGTAGCCAAAGTGATGCAGGTAAATATTACACATACACAATTTTTGTATTTATGTTACTGATTATTGGTCTTACAGGAATATTTCGTGTGTCACCATTTGGGCAATCGGTGATTTCTGGGAAAGTTCCCGTGCCGCCAAATAAGCCTTTGAATGCACAGTGTCAGGATACTTTTCCACATTTTTTTGTGGGAGATGCTGCCTTTCCTTTAAAAAGCAATTTAATGCGACCTTATCCTGGAACAAATTTGGATACATATAAAAGAATCTTTAATTACAGACTTTCCCGAGCTCGGCGTGTGATTGAAAATTGTTTCGGGATACTCTGCGCACGTTGGAGAGTTCTTTTAACAACAATTGAAATGTCGCCGGAAAATGTGGATACCATTGTACTGGCCTGCACAGTTCTTCACAATTTTATCATGTTGAATGATTTAAAAAAATGGTATTGTCCGGCAAATTTTGTTGACCAGGAGGCAGAAGATGGGTCTTTTCAAGAAGGAGATTGGAGAATACAACTAAGAAACAACGGTGAACGGCCCATGAGATCGATTTCTACTCATGAATACCCTCCTAGACCAGATTATGTAAGTAGTGCATACGGTACGATGGTGAAACAGAAAAATAAACTTTTTTAATATATTTTTTAAATATTCTAAATATTTTGTAATAATATAGTTGCGTGTGAACTACTTACATAATCTGGTCTAGGAGAGGCGAATATAAAAGCTTGGTAAATTACCTACAGAACAATTTTTACTTTTTTTGTAGTACTCGATTTCGTTTTAAAGAAAATCCATTTTCAATTTTAATCTTAGGCGTCCATATTATTTCATGCTGCCATTATTTTGCACAGTGCTGTATGTTTAAAAGCTATAACCAACAAAAAATAAGATTAATATGAAATAAAAAAAATCAGTCTCATTTGTTTAAAACGTCTTAGTTATCGGGTTCCAGGCTCATTTCCATTACCAATGACGTTACCCTTTGCATAGCCACTTTCTGTTTTGTCTGGCTCATGGAACGTATTGTAGAAACAATCATTTTCCCAAAACCAGTGAGTGCGTCTTCTTCCTTCTCTTTTTCCATTTTTTTTTCACACATCTTTGTGAAAACATCGAGGGCTTTGGAAAAATGTTGGTCATCACTACTTTCTGCATGTCTTTTTCGTTTAGCCATGGCCGGTGTAGTTGGTGAAGGCAATATTGGCGCGAATTTGATTTAAAAGTTTTTAACCACATAAAATGAATTTTCAAAAGTTTTTTTGTTTTCTAGTTTTTTTGATTTTTATTATTGCTTGTTTAAAGCGAGCTTTCATTTTTAGCTAGGTTGATACATGTATTTCTTTCCGGCAAAATATATCTTTGAACCCAAAGTTTTAGACAAGCTAGAGCCTCCAGAAATATGCAGAGCCTAAACAAAAAACCTATTAAAACGTATGTTTTGCTACATTTTTGCCTTCTTAACAATGATACACGTGGTTAAGTTGTTTTCCTAACAGTCACAATGATAATACTTATATTAAAAAGGGACCAAATATGTTCTATTTATATAAAAACAAATTATAAAAATAATAAATTTTGTTTTCTCCGTTTTCTAGGTTTTTTTTATTGGTACAAGAGCGTTTGTCCACAACACTAAAGGCTCCATTAGCCGACTGTTGAAAACGTAGATGTAAAGTAAATGTAGATGTACCGTAAATGTAAATGTAATTACGATTATAGAATGCCTAAAATCGTGTCATGTGTTTTTGAGATAAGCAAAAAAGTTTGTGTGTACACACAAATTAGTAATTTGTTTTAAGCCGCCATCAACCTTAATTTTTGTCTTTTATTTACCGAAAATGGATAGCGAGGATTTGTTCATCATTTTAAGTTTTTTGCGTTTGTGTAAAATATATATTAAAAGAAAGAAAAATCATAAACGCCGAGTGAGAAGGTGGGGTGTTCGACCCATAAATAAAAACTATATAATTGGTGGTTACAATAAAAAAATTTTTCGATCTATAAAAAAAAGTGATGAAGAACAGTTTTTTATACATACGCGTATGCCTCGAGAGTTATTTGACGTACTTTTGGGTATGGTTCGTGAAGAACTTATTAAGCCGAGGCAACGGATTGGACCAGAAGAGCGACTTTCAATTACCTTATTGTAAGAAAGATCTTATTTATAATAATGTATATCCATGTAGTTTGTTTAAACATATAAACTATTTTTTAGGTATTTGGGACATGGATGTTCCCTACAGTCGATAGCTTGGAGCCACAAGCTCGGAAAATCGACCATCCGAGCCATTGTGCTAGAAACATGTGAGGCATTGTGGCGTATTTTGTCGCCACTTTACCTAAGCGAGCCAACAACATCCCAGTTTCAGGACATTGAAAACGACTTCAATGCTTTATGGAATATGCCAAACTGCGTAGGTGCTATAGACGGCAAGCATATAGCCATTAAGTGCCCTCCAAATTCTGGATCGATGTTTTACAATTATAAAAAATATTTCAGTTTGGTGCTTTTGGCAGTATGTGATGCAAAATATACTTTTACATCAGTTAGCATGGGAAGCTATGGTAGCCAAAGTGATGCAGGTAAATATTACACATACACAATTTTTGTATTTATGTTACTGATTATTGGTCTTACAGGAATATTTCGTGTGTCACCATTTGGGCAATCGGTGATTTCTGGGAAAGTTCCCGTGCCGCCAAATAAGCCTTTGAATGCACAGTGTCAGGATACTTTTCCACATTTTTTTGTGGGAGATGCTGCCTTTCCTTTAAAAAGCAATTTAATGCGACCTTATCCTGGAACAAATTTGGATACATATAAAAGAATCTTTAATTACAGACTTTCCCGAGCTCGGCGTGTGATTGAAAATTGTTTCGGGATACTCTGCGCACGTTGGAGAGTTCTTTTAACAACAATTGAAATGTCGCCGGAAAATGTGGATACCATTGTACTGGCCTGCACAGTTCTTCACAATTTTATCATGTTGAATGATTTAAAAAAATGGTATTGTCCGGCAAATTTTGTTGACCAGGAGGCAGAAGATGGGTCTTTTCAAGAAGGAGATTGGAGAATACAACTAAGAAACAACGGTGAACGGCCCATGAGATCGATTTCTACTCATGAATACCCTCCTAGACCAGATTATGTAAGTAGTGCATACGGTACGATGGTGAAACAGAAAAATAAACTTTTTTAATATATTTTTTAAATATTCTAAATATTTTGTAATAATATAGTTGCGTGTGAACTACTTACATAATCTGGTCTAGGAGAGGCGAATATAAAAGCTTGGTAAATTACCTACAGAACAATTTTTACTTTTTTTGTAGTACTCGATTTCGTTTTAAAGAAAATCCATTTTCAATTTTAATCTTAGGCGTCCATATTATTTCATGCTGCCATTATTTTGCACAGTGCTGTATGTTTAAAAGCTATAACCAACAAAAAATAAGATTAATATGAAATAAAAAAAATCAGTCTCATTTGTTTAAAACGTCTTAGTTATCGGGTTCCAGGCTCATTTCCATTACCAATGACGTTACCCTTTGCATAGCCACTTTCTGTTTTGTCTGGCTCATGGAACGTATTGTAGAAACAATCATTTTCCCAAAACCAGTGAGTGCGTCTTCTTCCTTCTCTTTTTCCATTTTTTTTTCACACATCTTTGTGAAAACATCGAGGGCTTTGGAAAAATGTTGGTCATCACTACTTTCTGCATGTCTTTTTCGTTTAGCCATGGCCGGTGTAGTTGGTGAAGGCAATATTGGCGCGAATTTGATTTAAAAGTTTTTAACCACATAAAATGAATTTTCAAAAGTTTTTTTGTTTTCTAGTTTTTTTGATTTTTATTATTGCTTGTTTAAAGCGAGCTTTCATTTTTAGCTAGGTTGATACATGTATTTCTTTCCGGCAAAATATATCTTTGAACCCAAAGTTTTAGACAAGCTAGAGCCTCCAGAAATATGCAGAGCCTAAACAAAAAACCTATTAAAACGTATGTTTTGCTACATTTTTGCCTTCTTAACAATGATACACGTGGTTAAGTTGTTTTCCTAACAGTCACAATGATAATACTTATATTAAAAAGGGACCAAATATGTTCTATTTATATAAAAACAAATTATAAAAATAATAAATTTTGTTTTCTCCGTTTTCTAGGTTTTTTTTATTGGTACAAGAGCGTTTGTCCACAACACTAAAGGCTCCATTAGCCGACTGTTGAAAACGTAGATGTAAAGTAAATGTAGATGTACCGTAAATGTAAATGTAATTACGATTATAGAATGCCTAAAATCGTGTCATGTGTTTTTGAGATAAGCAAAAAAGTTTGTGTGTACACACAAATTAGTAATTTGTTTTAAGCCGCCATCAACCTTAATTTTTGTCTTTTATTTACCGAAAATGGATAGCGAGGATTTGTTCATCATTTTAAGTTTTTTGCGTTTGTGTAAAATATATATTAAAAGAAAGAAAAATCATAAACGCCGAGTGAGAAGGTGGGGTGTTCGACCCATAAATAAAAACTATATAATTGGTGGTTACAATAAAAAAATTTTTCGATCTATAAAAAAAAGTGATGAAGAACAGTTTTTTATACATACGCGTATGCCTCGAGAGTTATTTGACGTACTTTTGGGTATGGTTCGTGAAGAACTTATTAAGCCGAGGCAACGGATTGGACCAGAAGAGCGACTTTCAATTACCTTATTGTAAGAAAGATCTTATTTATAATAATGTATATCCATGTAGTTTGTTTAAACATATAAACTATTTTTTAGGTATTTGGGACATGGATGTTCCCTACAGTCGATAGCTTGGAGCCACAAGCTCGGAAAATCGACCATCCGAGCCATTGTGCTAGAAACATGTGAGGCATTGTGGCGTATTTTGTCGCCACTTTACCTAAGCGAGCCAACAACATCCCAGTTTCAGGACATTGAAAACGACTTCAATGCTTTATGGAATATGCCAAACTGCGTAGGTGCTATAGACGGCAAGCATATAGCCATTAAGTGCCCTCCAAATTCTGGATCGATGTTTTACAATTATAAAAAATATTTCAGTTTGGTGCTTTTGGCAGTATGTGATGCAAAATATACTTTTACATCAGTTAGCATGGGAAGCTATGGTAGCCAAAGTGATGCAGGTAAATATTACACATACACAATTTTTGTATTTATGTTACTGATTATTGGTCTTACAGGAATATTTCGTGTGTCACCATTTGGGCAATCGGTGATTTCTGGGAAAGTTCCCGTGCCGCCAAATAAGCCTTTGAATGCACAGTGTCAGGATACTTTTCCACATTTTTTTGTGGGAGATGCTGCCTTTCCTTTAAAAAGCAATTTAATGCGACCTTATCCTGGAACAAATTTGGATACATATAAAAGAATCTTTAATTACAGACTTTCCCGAGCTCGGCGTGTGATTGAAAATTGTTTCGGGATACTCTGCGCACGTTGGAGAGTTCTTTTAACAACAATTGAAATGTCGCCGGAAAATGTGGATACCATTGTACTGGCCTGCACAGTTCTTCACAATTTTATCATGTTGAATGATTTAAAAAAATGGTATTGTCCGGCAAATTTTGTTGACCAGGAGGCAGAAGATGGGTCTTTTCAAGAAGGAGATTGGAGAATACAACTAAGAAACAACGGTGAACGGCCCATGAGATCGATTTCTACTCATGAATACCCTCCTAGACCAGATTATGTAAGTAGTGCATACGGTACGATGGTGAAACAGAAAAATAAACTTTTTTAATATATTTTTTAAATATTCTAAATATTTTGTAATAATATAGTTGCGTGTGAACTACTTACATAATCTGGTCTAGGAGAGGCGAATATAAAAGCTTGGTAAATTACCTACAGAACAATTTTTACTTTTTTTGTAGTACTCGATTTCGTTTTAAAGAAAATCCATTTTCAATTTTAATCTTAGGCGTCCATATTATTTCATGCTGCCATTATTTTGCACAGTGCTGTATGTTTAAAAGCTATAACCAACAAAAAATAAGATTAATATGAAATAAAAAAAATCAGTCTCATTTGTTTAAAACGTCTTAGTTATCGGGTTCCAGGCTCATTTCCATTACCAATGACGTTACCCTTTGCATAGCCACTTTCTGTTTTGTCTGGCTCATGGAACGTATTGTAGAAACAATCATTTTCCCAAAACCAGTGAGTGCGTCTTCTTCCTTCTCTTTTTCCATTTTTTTTTCACACATCTTTGTGAAAACATCGAGGGCTTTGGAAAAATGTTGGTCATCACTACTTTCTGCATGTCTTTTTCGTTTAGCCATGGCCGGTGTAGTTGGTGAAGGCAATATTGGCGCGAACGATGTATCTGGTAATGCTTCCGGCAACGGCGGAGAAACAGATACTGGCGACAGGTCAGACAAGGGGGAATGCACTGGCAATGGCGATTGCGAATTTAAATATGAATCAGTGCTTTCTTTAAAAATGTTGTATGAACATCGCATCCTGAAAATAAAAATTATAAGCAAAACACATGTACATATGGATGTATATCATTACTTACGGTCTCGGAACAATAAAAGGCGCTATAAATTCCATCGATTGCATCAAGGGCCATTGCGATGCATATTTCGCTCCACTACCAGATGGCAAATTTTGTTGCCGTTTCTCCTTTACATACCTGTCCCGGAGGCAGGACCATCTCTTCTGGCATAGTTCCTCTACAAGAATTTTATTTCAGTTTTAGTGAAAACATTGAATTTAACAATATAATTGGACTTACCTGGTTGTTCCATTTCTGCAGAAATCTGCTTCCAAATTATTCTCTTTTTCTCTGGATTCTTATATCCTGGAGAATATTTACTGTATAGGCACTCATTCGCCTGTACCAATATTATTAATTTTTCATCATCCATGTTCAACTGTATTTATTTCTTTAAAAACTGTATTTATTTCTTTAAAAACTGTATTTATTTCTGTATTTATTTCTTTAAAAAATGTAAACAAAATGTAATACAGCTGTTCGAAACATTGATGGTAGTTCAGTGTGTTTACATTATTTGTGGGTTTGTGAAAAAAGTACCAAAGTTATTAAAATGGTACCATTCACTATTGTAAACTTTTTAAAATTGTTATAACTTTTTTGAGCAAAGCTAAAAATAAGTTTTATACATTCATTTACATATCTAATCCCTAAAAGTAAGTAATTTTATATATTTTGAACACCGTTATTTCTTTTATTTATAAAGTGTCGTTTTCATTACTTTATTACAATCTTTGTTACAATTGTTTTAATTCTTTTTGATTACGAACGTGCTTACAAACATTGTACGCATGTACTTATACCATTATTTTGCAATTCTAAGAATATATACATATGAACGTTAATATGTTGAATATTATAATAAAACTTTTGCATCAAATACCCTGAAACGATTATCAAAGTCTCTTGTTAGATTTCATTTAGAAAACAATTGACACAGGCAACTAAATTTATCAAATATTTCGTGTATAAAAAGAAGATTAACAACTTAAAAGCTTAAAATAACAAAAGAGTAAAAATTACTTAAAAAGGGTTTTTGTGCCCCACTTTTGTTTGCTTGTAAATTTACCATCACTGGCTACATCTGTCACGTAACCTCGTACTGAAATTCTGTTTTCAACAGGTTGGGACGTTACGACTACGTACCACTTCAGTCGGGTAAGCATTTGCATAGCTTTTCGTATAGCAAAAAAAATCAGCTGATACATTTACATTTCTACATTTACGGTCGGCTAAATGTGCCTTAACAGTTTTTTTCTTTTTGGAAAATTTCAGTACACCTTTCATAACAAGTTTCAATTATCAAGTGACACTTGTGAAGCAAATTCTCATATTACGTGGGGTTGTATAAGGTTGCATGAAGAAAAATCCTCCGATTCTTGCCGCCAGCTCACAAAATGGTACAATAAATGGTAAATGATTTGTTAAAGAAATCAAGCAGTGAAATTGTGTCGGATTTTACTATACAAACAAATAAACACCAAAGGGGGCTGCTAGGTCTGTTCTTCATATCGGGTCTGCTATAGAGGAGAACAAATAAACAACTTTTATATTTATATACTCAAGAAACATTTTTACGGACTCTCCGACACGTACGGATTCATGAATCCGGCTTCAACTGCACGTTTGCGGACCGTTAATACGTATCCGTCAAAGCTTGTACGTTAACGGAGCGTATAATTGAATTTTCGAAGACAATACGTTTTGACTCCGTTTTGGAGCATCCGTTTCTGTATTGCCAAATACGGACTTCCTCGGATTTCATTAGTTTTTTTTTCTGCTGCTTTTGAATACGTTTTGGTGTTAAACGCGAATAATAAAAACATGTACATATATGATCAATATACGGGTCGCGCACTTAAATTTAGTAAAACACATGCTCTCTTACAACTCACACCGAAAATAAATTTAAGTGATATCTATGAGGTAAATATTTATGAATATGCGAAAATTTATGCAATTTTGCAAATAAAAATATTGTTTGCCAATAGATTTTGTTAAAAAAAAGGTGCAATTTGATTTGTATGCTACATCTTTGATTTGTGTGCTACGTCATTAATTAAACCTTAATTAAAATTTTGTTTTATTTTTTCATGATATTCAATGGGCCATAACCGCAGTAATTGACAAAGATGCTAGTTATGCTGGAGAGGAATAATTTATTTAATTAATTTTGTAAACGTTTTTTTTGTTATTTTGTTTTATTACATATCCTTATACATAAAAAAATAAAAGAAAAAAACTATAATTCAAATTAAATAGTTGAGTCATTTACATAAATCCGTTTTTTGTTAAAAAAACGTTACAAATACGGGTCCGTAAACGGTCCGTCATTGACTGCCTTTTAACGGACAACTCCGTTTTTCATCCGATATATCCGGTCCGTAAACGGTCCGTCATTGATGGTATTTAAACGGATTCGAATCAGTTTCGATATTTCTTAAAATCCATTTTCTGGTCCGTACACGGATCCAGAAAACGATACGTAAATGCAGTTGGATTCCGTTAATGACGGACCGAAAAATGTACGTCAACGGAACGTATTTTTTGTTGGGAAGTTTAGCTGCACAAACTCATATGTATGGGTTAAATTTTGGCCCAATTTTTTGTGTATAGCGTTTCCCTCATGTTGATTTCAAAAACCAAAATGCAAATTGCTAAAAAGTTCTATAACAAAAACTTCATACAATTTTAACGCACTAAAAATTATATTAGTCCCTCAAGATCTTATTATTATTTTTTAGAACTCCCATTGATAAAGACTTTTTTAAAAAAACCTTAAAGTTCGAGGTACCTTTTCCAACAAAGAAATCGTATGATTCTAAGTTTTTTCCTTTAAAAACTAATTAATTTGGTGGATTTTTTTTATAGAAAAGCCTTCAGATTCTGCTATCTAGAAAATCGCAAAAATTGTGAGCAGATTTCTTCAAAAATTCTTCAGAATTTGAGGCTGTTTTCCTTTAAAAAAAAATATATTTTTTTGTATGAAAAATATCTAAGAATCCCAGTTGTCTACAGAATCTAAAGAGTTTTTTATAGAAAACTTCCTTAAAATCTTTAGGGAAGTCATTAATATCTCAGAATCAGAATCTATATAGGTTTCTAAGATAAAAGTCATAAGGATATAAGAGTTTTGTCTAGTAAAAATCCTCATATTTTGAGTTTCGCTATAAAGAAAACGTCCTCAGAAACTAAGGTTTTTTCTGGGAAAAATTCCTCAAAATTTTAAGTTTTTCTACAGGAAAAAATCCCCAGATCAGAATATTGTGGTAATTTAATGGGAGAAAATACTCAGAATCAGAGGGTTTTTCTATAAGTAAAGGCTGTTTCTTTAATACCCCCACGTGCAGACCCGTGGTCTTTTTTTCTGCACCGGTGGACCGCGTGCTGACGAGTGGTTATTCCTTAGTTGACAAGCTGGGACCAACATTTTTTTACTTACCCAACAAACAATACGTTCCGTTTAATACCGTTTTCGGTCCCTCATAAACGGAATCTAACTCCATTTTCGTGCCGTTTTCTGGTCCGTATATGGATCATCGAAACTGATTCGAATCCGCTTAAAAACCGTCAATGACGGACCGTTTACGGACCGGGTATATCGGATGAAAAACGGAGTTGTCCGTTAAAAGTCCGTCAATGACGGACCGGAAATATCGGATGAAAAACGGAGTTGTCCGTTGAAAGTCCGTCAATGACTGACCGTTTACGGACTCGTATTCCTACCGTTTTTTTAACAAAAAACGGATTTGTGTAAATGCCTAAATTTTTTAATTTTGAATAACAAATTATAGTTTTTTTTTTTAAATTTATTTATATAGATATGTAATAAAATGACAATATAAAACTTTTACAAATTAAATTAAATGAAATATTCCTCTCCAGCATAATTAGCATCTCTATCCATCACTGCGGCCCATTGAATATCATGAAAAAGTAAAACAAAATGTAGCATACAACGCAAATTTGCACATTTTTTAACAAAATCTATTATGAATTGACAATATTTTTATTTGCAAAATATCAAAAATTTGCGCACATCACCGTAAAACTTGTTTGAAATGTCATAAATAATTACCTCAAATTTAATTTATTTTCGGTGTATCTGTTTTTCTAAATTTTAAAGCGCGACCCGTATAATGATCACTGACATGTTTCAATTATTCATTTTTAACACCAAAATGAATTCAAAAGTAACGGAAGAAAAACTAATGAAATTCGAGGAAGTCCGTATTTGACGATACAGAAACGGATGCACCAAAACGGAGTCAAAACGTACAGTTTTCGAAAATTCAATTATACGGCCCATTAATGTTCCGTTTACGTACATGCTTTGACGGATACGTATTTACGGTCCGTAAACGTGTAGTAGAACCGTATTCATGAATCCGTACGTGTCGGAGAGTCCGTAAAAATGTTTCTTGGGTAGTTTTATTGATTTTTTGCAAGTGGTGTGACTTTGTTATATTTATTTTTGATAAAGCAAATGTATTTTTGTTGTTTTTTTTTTGTGACCACCGGTGGTCACGTTGTCCCAGAATGGCAGAATACATCTTGGGCCCAAGTGGACACCAGTGGCCAGGACGATACATCAGTTTCAAAGGCAGTTGTAACTGAGATAATGGATGGACTCTTTAATTCAGGAAGAACTCTCTTTACTGGCACTTGGTATACAAGTGTTTCGTTGGCAGACAAGATGATTCAAAATAAGACCCATCTCGTTGGATTTATTTTTTTTTCTGGATAGCTTTGGAATAGTTATATTCAGTTGTAGAGAATTGTTTTTTGATGGCGTAAAGTTTCAACCAGCTTCTACCCCGCATTAGCAGCACCAAACCAATACATGCACATTTTTAAAAGACCCTAAATGTTAAATGCATACAAAAAACACTAACACATATAGCTATTATATACGTATACATTTTATGCCAGATGAATCATTCTCGTGTGTTTTGAAAAGAAAAAAAATTTTGCGGCTTAAATATTAGTCTAATGTGTGATGGCTCATTGAAAAAAAACTGTTTTTTTTTGTAATGATCTATAAGCAAAATAATGTATATATATATATAATATATACATATCTTACTTTTTAAATCCTAAAATGAATTTTTGGAACAGTAATATTCAATTGGACTCGTTTTCGTTGAGAAAATCTGTTTTCTTTGTAATGCTCTACAAGCAAAATAAAATATATCTTACTTTTTAAATGCTAAAATGAAGTTTTCTTACCTAAATTTAACTCACTATTTTTTCGGCATTGGCAGACCAAATTACAAAGTCCAAGTCAAGTAGGTTTACATCCTGGGTTCGAACTAATTTTATTTCAATGGTAGATGTATGCAGAACATTTCCACGTGTGATCACAATTGTAACAGCACTGGTTGCTCGGCATAGCCCCGTTCGGGTCTTACCAGTGAAGTACATTTTTACAATTACCACTAGTCCAAATGTCTGTTATGGGCACCAGATGTTTGGGAACCACTGGCCATGACCCACCCCATTGATATCAATAGTACCACCATGTTTATATTTTAGCCAAATAATCGAAATATAACCCCTAACAAATATTTACTTTGTTGCTCTTAAAAGTTACCCATTTATTACCTTCGTACCATCACAGCTCAAAAAATATAAATTTAGGCCATCATCATATTTTCAAAATAGATCATAACTTCATTTATTGGACATTATGAAATTATAACAATAACAGAACATAAAAACAATTTTTGAAAATTAGAAAAAAAAATTTACAAGAGGAAACCATGAAAATTTGAATTCAAAATACAAAAGTTAAAATAAAATAGAATATATATTGATTTTATAAATGTCAAAATAATCTCGATTTTTTTTCTGATTTTAATTAAAATTGAAAAATAAAAAAAAAATAAAGTTAATTTGATTTAAAATAAAAACTTACATGAATATTGTAGGTAATTTTCCCTGTTACATAACAAATATTATATTTTATTTTTATCTTACCAAAAGAAATCTCCAAGGATGTTATGGCCATAAAATCGGAAACATTAAGCTTGCACCTTTTTGCCAATTGATTATACTCAAAATAATATGTTAGTATTAGGGGAAAATTATATTTTAAATATCGAATTAACTTAGATTATAAAAACTAAAAAAAATTAAAATAATTGTTAATGCTTAAAATGAACTATTTTGATAGCACTAAATCCGTATCCAGCGAAATTCCACGACACACATAGATATATACTTTTCCGGTTCTACTGCAGCTTTAGGATGTAATATCGTATGTTAATTGTTGCATTATTCCAAAATATTATGTTTGATTTGTCGGCAATTTGTGAAAAAATACAGGAGTTAAAGTTTAATTTTATAAAGACAAAAATTATTGAAAAAAAATTATGTATAATTAAATTTTCCTTTTCAGGCACAATTTATAAACTTTATATAACAGTTTTCTCCTTTCCTTTATTGTTTTTTTTTCAATCTTCTTAAGTTTTAAATTGCACACACTAGACTTCTAAATTTTTTTAATCAATTGATTTTCAATAATTTTTTTTGACAAGCTAAACAAGTTTTCTTCAATGAAATATTGATTAAAAAAAATATTTTAAAACTATACAAAGTAGATATTTACACAGTAAAAATTACAGCCGTAACACAATGTCGGGATATGCCACACGACGTATGAACTCGAGCGGCCACGATGTCCCATTAAGTAAATCCACCAATGACCACGGGTGGTCACATTGTCTCAAATCGTCAAAATACAAATGTCCACCGGTCGGGCACGTGGGGCTTAAAGTGTTAAGTAAAGTTTTTGAATCGTTTTCTACACCGAAATTCCCTGAGGATCCGAATTCTGTCTTGTGTAGGAAAAAGTTCTCACATATAAATATTCAGAATCGAAGGTGTTTTCTATATGAAATAGTTTTCAAAATCTGAGGTTTTACTTTAGATAATGTCCAGATAAATGTGACCTCAGATTCACATGCAGTGGTTCCTTAATTTATCAGAATATATATTTTATCTTTACTCTTTTAAAAAATATCTTTAATATTTTATTTGAGAGTTTCTTTTTTTCGCAACTTTTATTTTGTAATATGTATCTATTTATATTTTATTATCTACTGTTCCTCTATTTCGAAAGAACACGTTCGTTCGCTTTCTAGTCGAAAGAAAACTGATTTGGGTTTCATTCTATTTCTATGCAAACGATGACTCGAACGACAAGTCGAATGAAAACGTAACTGTTTTCATACAAAATTTGGTTTCTCTATTTCAAACAGCTCGAACGCAAATGTCAAAATCAGTCACTTGCTATTTTTTGTTGAGTAAATATATATTTGATATTTTTAAAAGCAAAATGAAGTAAAAAAAGCAATGGATAACAAAAGGTAAGTACAAAATAATACAATTATTTATAGTTTATTAAGAATTTTAAATTTTAGTTAAAAAAAATTAACAATGGACCAGCCGAAGACGCATGTATTTTATATGGAAGAAAGGCCTGATTATGCCAGAGGGACTCTGGTGTTCGAAGCAAACAAATTTTCTGCAGAGGAGGAAAATTTGACAAGAAAATTAAACTCCGTTTCACCCCTATTACGCTGTTGCTGAGTGGTAAAAAGTAAGTGTGTATTGTTTGTGACTTACGTTTGCCCCAAGCAGCTCATATTTACATTTTTTATTTTACATCTTTTATTTTACAAGAGCTAACAGGACTGTAGCAGTTTTTTATTTGTTATTTTTATTGTTATTTTTTTATTACATTTGTCAATACAGGGTTGTTTTTGTCTTTAAGCAGTTTAGTAGTATTTCTGATACTTTTAAAGAAAATTGTAACAAATGCTTAAAATATATGATCTTGCATCTCTGTGATTTGTAAATGTGTAAGAAACAAAAATTGACAAACGTAAGTCAAGTCGATCGAAGGCTTTCGAAATAGAGGAACCCAAATTGATTCGAATTTGAGTGACTTGCTTTCGTTCGACTAGGTTTTCGTTCGAGATCGAGGAACAGGCTATAATAAAAACTTCAAATGGAAATAGTGTTTGACTCGTATTTAATTCAATAGAAAGTACAAAAAAATTTCGATAAGGTCTACTGAATATTTAATTTAATTAATTTCTTCAAAACTTATGAATTTATAAGCATCATGTAAACAGAATTATAATATTTACACTTAATTTAAACAAAAAACAATATTTTTGTGAAAAATATACGGGCATATAGAAAAAATACTCATAAATCCGGATTGTACGATACTTTTACGTTCGTAAAACACATATTCGTCAAAGCTTGTACGTAAACGGAACATTGACGGACCGTATAGTCCGTTTTTCGAAAACACTACGTTTTGACTCCGTTCGCTGTAACCGTTTCTGTGCTGTTTTTCATCATTCTTGATTCCGTAACAAACAGTGTTATTTATTGCTTTTATAAAAATACAATATAGGATAAATTTAGATAAATATTCAAGTCCGTTTTTAATTTAAATAACGGGTAATTTAAGTTTTCATAAATTTTTGCTATAAAATAATATTTTAAACACAAATTTAAATAATTAATATCCCAATAAGCATTTGGAAGAAATATCAAATTGAGGATATTGCGCAAAAACTCCCATTTTTCATTTAGAAGACTAACAAAGCAATATTTTAAACATACCTTAACTTTATTTTCTAGAAGATATATCGGCAAGATTGTCAAACAATTTGTGAAATTAAAAAAAAATGTATAGTTTGGGAAATTTAAAAACACAGAATAAAATTTAAAAACGGATAGATTTACTAATTATTTTGCGAATTAAACTGCGAATATTATGGAAGGTAAACTTGAATTGCATTAATTTAAAAAGTCACTGCATAAAAATAAACTTTTGCTTTTTTAGACTAAAAATAACATTGAGGTGTCAAAAGAAATATACGGAATGTGAGTTAGGTGGGATTATATAATTTAGAGAGAAAATTAGTCGAAGTTTTATAATTTAAAATAGATTTACAATAAACGATGTTAAAAAAGTAAAAAAGGCGTGTTTTTATCTTCTATGTATGTTAATTCTAATGATGTATAGTCAATATCTTATTCGTAAATTCCAAATGATATTTTGGCGATATATCGAATTCATATTGCCTAGATGTATTGCTTTCGCGACACGTTTTCTACCGAATGGGTATCTTCCGCAATACAAAAATGATTGTCGCCGCAATACAATTTTTCTACCAAGGAATACGATTGGGGAATCTTCTTCGTATCGCCATGATTACTGGGATTTTAATATATTTAAATAAAAACAAAAAACTTTGTATTTTGGTTATTTTTTTCTCATTTGGTATTTTTTTTTTAAATTTGGGTACAAAAAATTTTTGTCTGTGGCAACACTGAACACGTAGTTTTTTATTGTTATTATTGCTTGTTTTATAGCGAGAATTTTCATTTCGAAATTTCGCTTTCTCGTTAGCTTAAGGTTATTTTCTTTCCAAAGATGCAACAATTTCGTTTATTTTTGCTTTTTGTTTTACACTAAAACCATTGAAATTTTTTCTTCAGGAATAGCACAAGATCTTCCTTTGGAGATGTGTTTAATTAAATTATTTAATTGGTATTTAGCTTAATAAGTTGTTTTAAGGGTGGTAGGAGGGGCAATGGTAAGTTTTTTTGAACAAACTTCTTACAAACGTATTTAACATTTGGTTTTTTATTAAACTATATATTATTTTAGTTTTCTTCGATCTGTTCTATTCATTTAATATTCCTTATCGAGCTAAAGATTCATTATTTATAATTTTTTTTTTTCAACATCCCATTTTATTTACACCTGTCTTTATATGACAATTAGTTATTAGTTTTAGGGTTTGGGTATTAATTAACTTAAATCAACACTTAAGATAACTTATATTTAGTGTAAGTAAACATTTTTATTAAATTATATAAAATATATTTTGCCAAATTATCAATTATAAGAATCGGACAAATAACTCCGATGGAGTGCATCGCTTAAGTCTTCTTGAACCTGAGAGCTCGTTATAGGGTAGTTGTCTAATTTCATTGTTAGAATGAGTTGTAAGTTTAAATGTATGGTTTAAGCTGGAATTCCTTATGACTTCTTGAACTGTGCTGACGTTATGATCACGATGTATATTTTCATTGGATATGTACCATTCGGCGTTTATAATAGTTCTCAGTATTTTTGATTGAACTCGTTGGATGATTTTTATATTAGAGTTGCTTGCAGTACTCCAGAGCTCTGCGCCATATTTCCAAATAGGAGCTATTATTGTTTTGTATATAAGCAATTTGTTTTGTAAGGATAAAGTTGAATCCTTTCCTAAGAGCCAGTAAAGTTGTCCAAATTTGTACTTTACTTCGTTTTTTTTTACGGATGATATGATCTTTCCAGATTAATTTAGAGTCGATTATCATGCCAAGATATTTAGCTTTATTATCATTTTGAATCGGAGTGTTGTTTATCGTAATTGCTTGATGATCACTTATCTTCCAATTTGTGTAAGTCACTTGTACTGTTTTTTCACTATTTACTAAAATACCCCAGGTTTTAAACCAGTTTAGAATATTGTCCAGCAATTGTTGAAGGTTTGATATGGCCAAAGTTATATCTTTATTTGATGACAAAAGGATAGTGTCGTCTGCAAATGTTGCAATCATATCTGTGTTTCTTGTTGGAGTAGGAATGTCTGCTGTGTACAGATGGTATAGGATAGGGCCAAGAACACTACCTTGCGGAACTCCCGCTTCCATTTTAATTATGCTTGAGCATTCATCTTTATATTTAACATAAAAGTGCCTGCCAGTTAAATAACTTTGTAGAATAAGAAAAAAGTCCATTGGTAGATTTTTTCCAATTTAAAAAGTAGGCCAGCATGCCACACACTGTCAAACGCTTTCGCTACATCAAGATATGTGGCCACGCAAAAATTTTTCTTATCAATTTCAGATGAGATTTTGTTAGTTACTCTATGTATTTGTTGGATCGTAGAGTGCATGGGTCTAAAACCAAACTGATGCGCTGGTATAAGATTTCTTTCTATAAGTATTGGTTCTAGTCGATTAAAAATAAGTTTTTCAAATAATTTAGATAAAAGTGGTAATAGACTTATTGGCCTGTATGAAGTAGCCCTTGTGGCGTCCTTGTTGGGCTTTGCAATAGCGATTATTTCTGCAACTTTCCATACTTTAGGAAATATTTCATTGCTATTATAACGTTAAAGATATTTCTTATGTAGATAAGTCCCTTCATTGGTAGTTCTTTTAATAGTTTGCCCGTTACTCTGTCATAGCCAGGGGATTTTTTAGCATCAATTCTTGTTTTAATAGTAGTTTTAACTTCATGTAGAGAAACGTTTTTGATATGGCAGTTTGTGGTTGAAATGATATTTGGCAGAGTAATATTTTATTTGTCCATTTCATTAGAGAAAGTTCTGTAAAAATGATCAGCTAATACTTGAGCCTTTTCGTTATGATTTCTGGCCCACTATAAGTCAGATTTTTGGATTGGTGGTTGATGAATAATAGCATTGTTAATTTTTCTTGTGGCTTTCCATAATGAGTAGTTTGTTGTCTTGGTTGAATCAAGGTTTTCAAGATAACTTTTCAGTTTATCCTGTTTGTACTTTTTCAAAAGATCCTTTAATGCCTTGTTGATTGCCATTTTTTTCTTTGTTTTCTCTTTGCCTTAATCTTTTCTTTGATGAATGGTGATATACTATATTTGTTTGATTTATGAGTTATTATGGGTGTAGAATCAATTGCAGCATACAAACGTGTGTCATTAAAATATGCTATTGAACTGTCCACTTCATCTTTGGTTTTTAGTGATATCTGTATATCAAGTTTATTTTCAACTATTTCTCTAAAGCACTCCCAGTCTGTTTTCTTGTTGTGAGAAAATTTGTTATGGGTCGCAAGAAGAACATTACTTTCGAATTTGAGTATTATGGGTGAGTGATCGGAGGATAGTTCGAAGCACGATTCTATCTTTAAATGTTCATGTTTTATATTTTTCGTGATAAAGAAGTCAATTAAATCAGGTTTTTTGTTTAAGTTATTTGGCCAGTAAGTAGGCTCTCCAGTGCTTAAAAATTTGCTATTTGTTTCTCTTATTGCTTCAAGTAAGTGTCGGCCCTTTGTAAGAGTTATTCTCGAGCCCCAGAAAGTGTTTTTGGAGTTGAAGTCTCCTCCAGCAATAAAACGATTACCAATTGACTTTAAGAAATTAATGTATTCAATTTTAGTGTTATTGTGTTTGGGAGGACAATACACAGCAGACAACACGAGTGGGCCGAACAAGTCTTCAATTAATATTGAGGTAGCTTGGAGGTAATCTTTTCTGAAACTTTCAAGTTCAGTACATTTAATTGAGTTTTTGATAATTATTGCTGTACCCCCATGGGCGGTGTTGTCAGGATGATTTGTATTAAATATTGTAAAATTAGGTATACTTAAGTAACTTTTTTGTGTGAAGTGTGTCTCAGATATTAATAAGATATCTACAGAGTTCCTATATATAAAAGTTTTTAGTTCAAGGACGTGTTGATCTAGCCTATTCGAATTCCAAAGGATAATCTTTAAATCATTTTGTCTGTTCATCAATTTTTGAAAGTAGAACTGTGATTATATTCATCATATTAGATACTTGTGTTATAAGCTGTTTCATCATATCTTTGATATCTTGCTTATCATTATTTGATTGTTGAAATCTAGGGGTCAGTACGGAACTAGTTGTGGAGTTATTCGTTGTGTTTTTATTACAATTTAAGGTAGAATTTGTTGTGGAAATACTTGTTGTATTAGCTGTATTGTTAGCTTTTATTGCTTGGGCGTATGTGATAATATGACCAGAATTATCTTCAGATCTTGCTTGTTCGTTATTATGTAGATTTGTTTGATGTGTTTCATTTCGTTTTGAGCTTCACTAGTTGAAGGCTCATTTTCTTTCTTTCTAAGAGGGGGAAATTTTTTTACTCTTATATTTTGCTATATGTTTTTCGCCAAATAGGGCACATTTAATATGATCACTCCTTTGTTTTATTAGGCACTGACTAGTTTTATGACTTCCGGCACATTTGACGCAAACAGGACTTTTTGTGCAAAAGTTTTTTGTATGTTCATATTTCTGACAGTTTGTACATTGTGGTAAGGATCTTTTTTGGTGTGGAGGTTCAAAGTTTATTTTACAATGTAAAAGGTGAGTGATGGGAATATATATCTTTATTGTTTTTATTAGTTTTGAGTTCAATTGCGAACAATGATAAGGGTTTTTTTGTACCTGTTTGTAGTACATTTTGCACGTGTGTAACTTCGTGACCAAGTTCACAAAGTTCTTTTTTTATTTGCTCTTTGTGTGTTGAATAATGCATATTTCTTAGCATTACTTTAAATCCTTTTTGGTCTTGCGGTTTGTATGTATAGTATTGAGTTTCTTTGTTTTTTAAAAGTTTAACAATTTCTGTATAGTGAAAAGATTCTAGAGGTTAGATTTTGACTTCATTATCTTTAAGAACTTTTAGTTCGTAATTGCAGTTGGGTAGGGTGCTTAGTGCTTCGATCAGATTATCAATAAATAGAACGTTTTGTACATATATTGGTGGAGGCTTGCGATTTTTTATCATTATCTATCTGGGACAGAATTTCAAATCTGTTTGCTGTTGAAGGTTGGCCTAACCAGTAAGATTTTAACGTTTTTTGAGATTGCTCTTTAGTTTTTTGGTACTATTTGTATTGTTAGGTGATTTGCGGGACCTTTTTGAGCTACTATTATTTTGTGTGTTGATTTTCTCTTTATTTACGGGAGTTTTTACTTGGTTTTTAATCGGCATAAGAGACGATTTTGTCGATGTAGACATGGTTGTAGTTGTAATAGCGGAGGATGAAGTAGTACTTGTTGTTGTTGTGGGAGCGAATGAACTGACTGATGTGTATGTATGTGAGAGATTATTAATTTGAGTTGTTATAGTTGAGGATGTAGTTGCAGGTTGAAATTGATAGATATTATTTGCCGTTGTATTTAGATTAGGAGTAGCACACTGTGAACTCCATGAGAGCGGGGTCAACTGCGCATGCGCCATGAGAGAATTTGTGTTATTTTTTTTGGTAAGGGAAAGACTTGATCTTGATTCTATATCTTGTTCGTTTACACTTGCACTCCTTATCTTATTTACTGTTTTAGGACAACTAGATTTAGTTTTTGCATATGGTTTTGCCCAACAGGCATTATTTTTATATTGTTGTTATGTATGTTTTTTTATTTTTTTTATTTTGTTTATGAATTTCAAATGAAAACAAAAAGAAAACGGTCGCCCGTGAACATTTGTTTATTGTTAATTGTTTTAAGCATCTTTTCGCAATTTATTTATTTTTCGTATGCCCTTTGATATATTAAAAAGGCCGGTAATTATGGAGCAAATATAAACACGTCCGCACATAGGATTCTTTTATATTTAATTATAAATATTTATTTACCCCAATATTTCGTCACCACATTGGGTGACTTCTTCAGGGAAAATTGTCTTTTTTTTTAATTAATAAATTAACATTATAAACTGAAAACTTATATATAACAATTTTTTTAAAAAAGGCCGTAAATCAAAAATTATTTTTTTTTTCAATATTAAAAAATAAAAATATCACAGAAAACAAAAATAACAATATTTGAAAAATTAAAATATTACATCAACAAAAATATTTTATATACATGTCATTGAACATAATAATATTTATCCTAGTTTTTATTAACTAAATGTCTGTAATTTTGTGCAATATTTGCTATGTCTGTTTTATAATTAATTCGTTGTGTAGATGGTACCTTCATAATTTATAACATTTCTAACATATATCTACGTCTGTAATTGTTTTCTGTGTAGAAGTAGTGTTCCTGTATTTTTGATCAGATCTGTGTCCTGCAATTCTTGTTTTTAATTTATTCTTTGTTTTACCTACATGTACATTACTACAATTCTCATTATCATTTCCACTACAAGGTATTTTATAAACTAAATTGGACATTTCAGATTTATCTATTTTATCTTTCGTTTTGCTAAATAATCTACCTAATGTGTAATATGTTCTATGTGCTACTATATATTTTTTATTATCATAAACTTTCGATTTTTCTAATCTTTCAGATATAAGGTTCAGTAACCGTTCTCGTAACTAAATTATTCTGTTTTTTACATTGTCTTATCAATCTACAGATTAATTAAATTGGGTAATTATTATTTAACAAAATATTTTTAATCTTTTCTATATTAGTTTTATGAAATTTTGTATCGCTAATCTTTAATATCCTTTCAATCAAATTCTTAGCCGTATTAAGTATGATTCTTTTCGGGTGTTTAGAAAAATAGTTAATAACTCTCCCAGAAGCTGTTGGTTTCTGATACCAATCTATTAATAAACTCTCACCCTTTCTTATTATCAATGTATCTAAATAAGGAATTTTAGAATTACATTCTTTCTCAATGGTAAATTTTATATTGTCATGAAATGAGCTAAAAGTTGATAAAATATCACTAATTGAATCATTCGAAATAATGCAAAATAAATCATCAACATATTTTGTGATGATTTTTGGTTTCACATTTAATTTTTCTATACAAGAATCTAATAATTTTTCCATTACAATATCAGCTATAATTGGTGAAGGTGGAGATCCCATTGGAAGTCCTTGTTGTTGTAAATATATTTTATTATCATATTTAAAATATCTGTTGTTTATTATACAAAATTTTAGAATACGTATAAAAGGTTCCTTTCAATTCCTGTATAATCCTTTATAATATCCCACTTTTCTTCGATAATATCCAAAGCTATATCAATTGGTATACTCGGAAATAAAGATACAACATCAAGTGAAATTAATTTCTCATCATTTTGTATCTTTAAATTTTGTATCTTTTCTCTAAATGTAAGGAATCTTTTACATTATATTTAGAGTTTTCAGTTATCTTTTTAAGAATGTTTGTAATATATTTACAAAGTTCATATGATGGGGAATTAATAAATGAACATATTAGTCTTAAAGGAAAATGTTCCTTATGGATTTTAGTAGTTAATAAAAACTAGGATAAATATTATTATGTTAAATGACATTTATATAAAATATTTTTGTTCATGTAATATTTTAATTTTTCAAATATTGTTATTTTTTTTTCTGTGATATTTTTATTTTTTAATATTGACAAAAATAATTTTTGATTTAGCGCCTTTTTTAAAAAAATTTTTATATATAAGTTTTCAGTTTATAATTTTAATTTATTAATTATAAAAAAAGACAATTTCCCCTGAAGAAGTCACCCAATGTGGTGACGAAATATTGGGATAAATAAATATTTATAATTAATTTTTTATAAATAAAGGATCTTTAGCTCGACAAGGAATAATACAACCCTAAAAATATTTTGGTTCACTCCCGTTCACTACTATCGGTCGCTTAGATATTTGCTTTATGGTTTATTCGCTGTGCAGTTTTTTAAATTTCAATTGCCGTCCCCATACAGTAGTTTATCTAAATTTAAGAATAATGCGTATTTATTTTTTGATTACTTTTATTTATTAAGTGAATTTGGAGATTGCTAAATTCGCCATCTACAAGTATAATTTCTTATGCAAGTATCTTTTCAAATTTTTAAGCTTAATTAAGTTAGACGCTGTCTTTTGATGGCTTTTGGTTTTAAGCAATAAAATATGAACTTTTAAAATATCAGAATTTTTTCAAATGCATTATTAATTAAATAAGGACTTTTCTTTTCGATGTTGTTTCTGCTAGTCACTGCCTTATTTATTATTATTGTAGTTTGGTAGAAGAATTTATTTGAGGTTGGTGAGTTACTAGGTAGTTACAGTGACGCATATTTATCCCCACACAATTCTACACTCCTGTCTGTCTGCTTGTCAGTTTGTCAATCTGTTTGTACAACTACACTCAGAAAAAAAGTTAGTAGAAAAATTTTGTAAACGGCTTTCAATCCCACTTTACTACTTTTGGACTGATTTTTAGTAAAAAATTATTATTTGGCAAATGTTTTTGCTATTTACATTTTACAAATTACAGAGTTTTTACAAAATATTTACAAATTTTTGTTGCTAATTTCAGAAATCATATTACAAATTTTTGAAAACCGATTTGCTTAAATTAGCAAAATAAAATTACTAATTTTAAAAAAGTGGATATTGAAGGAAATGTTATTTGTAATTAAAACTTACACCTACAAACTTAAATTGCCTTAAAATAGATTAAAAATTGAATCGGAAGTGAATATGCCGACTCATGTCTGAAAATAGGACATCCACTTAAAATAGCACTAAAAATTTTTTTTAGTTCTAAAAGTCAGCCCTAAAAACAATTAAAATTTTAAATAAATAAACAAAATTAAAAATTAATTGATGATCGATAAAAAAAATAAATTTAAAATTTTGTAATAATATTCATAATATTTAGTAAATTTTTTTGCTGATTTTAGCTAACCGGTTTTAAATTCCACTTTACAAAAAGTTTACTAAAATTTAGTAGCGGCTACTTATTTTTCTAATTTCATTGTACTACACGTCAGCAGACAAGTATTGATAAGAAAAGTATTGATAAAAAAATACCGCTGGGCTCAAATTTGCAAAATTTTCCGTAATAACAGCAAAATTTTCAGTTGCCTGTACATACCTTTTATGGTGAGTGTATCTATCTGTCTGGATGTTTAATGCACATCTGGCCCAAAGAGCTGAACCGATTTCCTTGAAATTTTCTGAACACACTCTACTTACCTCAGGAAGGAACTATAGGCCAAACTAAAAAGCGATTGGTATAGATATTCCGCGGCTTCTATTGAACGTTATCAAATAAAATTTTGCAGGATACCTTTGTATTGCAACAAAATTTTTAAGTAATTACCCAAAATTGGGCCCGATAGGACGAAGAGGCCGGGCACGTACAGCCACCGTAGCTCCCGTTATACGTATTTAAACCTGCGTTATTTAATAAAAACTTTATGCACTGTTCAAAATGTTGGAAAGATTAGAAAAATGGAGCGCCGCACATTCCATATAACCTTAAATTTTATAACTAATATTCTTCTGCTCATGTTGAACATTTTTGAATAACGTTGTGTACGACATCTCCTTAAACATTGGTCGCCATGTATAGGACGTGCCACGTTGTATTAAATTTTAATTTATTTTCTTAGCAACAAAACGTTTTCGCGTTAATTTATTTCAGTGTTGTCAAACATGATATTTCTAAGCAATGATTTTGTGAAGCACAAAGTCTGACGTCGTTTTGCGCTCAACAACCTTAGTCCCTAAGGCATCATATTATTTCATACCTATTTTTACCTATTCATTTCTATTTTTTTTATTTCTTTTATACAAATATTAAAAGAATTCTATTGTATGTTTTTGTGTAATCAGCCGTTATTTCTTTTATATAAATATTAAAAGAATTCTATTATCTGTTTTTGTTTAATCAGCCGTTAGTTAGCATGCTACTAGTGCCATTTGTTGTGAAGTATTAACATATTGATACCAACTACAACACTGTGGTGTTAACTACAACAGTGAAATGGTTACAGCTGTTGATAATTGACAAGAGATGCGAGTTTGATAAACAATGAACAATGCGAATTTACTACAGGTGGTGTTATTAACACAGCGAAGCTACTTTTTTACATAATTGAAGGAAGATATGTTAAAAGTTGTTTATGTTTACGTTTGTGCTTGTTTAGAAGTGCATGCATATATACATACATATGAGGAGTCGCAGAACAAGACACATTCGACAGCTTTAGTATTTTGAGTGTGAAACAGTGCTGTTCATTTCATGGGACAATTGTCCCCTGCTCCTTACAGTGCAATTCTCATTTTTTCACAAACACAACTACATTTTTATTTTTGAACAACACTGGTGTGAAAGCGACTTACGAGTGTAAGTCGCTTTTCAAAAACTCATGCGTTGTCTGGATGAAAAATATGTTCTTATAAGTGTTTCTCTCAAAAAAATGCATCAATTTCTCTCCCAGGGTTAAAACAAATTCCAACGATCTTATAGTGTATACCGCCGTGTATAATAACGGAATTAATTGAAGCGTGGGAATAGAATTGGTGTACAGTAAGGGCGTCCAAGCTCTATGCGCTTGGTGCTCATTTGTTTTTGTAAAAGCACTTATCTATAGGCTGTGTGTTTTAATACACACATAGAGCACTCAGCACTAGCAATACGAAATACACAAACAACTTTGTCTTATTAGTTTTTTTGTCGTTCTTCACTGTATGCTCGCAAGTGAAAAGCAACAACACTTTCGTATGCTTTGCTGGTAAAGATTAACGACAGGGATTATCAATGTAGATTTTGTTTAACGTATGATATGAAATTATTTTTTTCTTTGTATGTATTGGTTTTTACAATAAAAAATATTGAATCAAAATTAGTTATTCTTTATATTTATTGATGTTTGCTCTTCCATAAGGAATTTTTGGGCACCTCTGGTGTACAGTATCCAATTATGGATGCAAAACGATTTTTTGGGCTTATTCAAATTCAGAGAGACTTAACCTACGTTTCCACTTGCGTGTTTTGAGCAAATCATGTTGTTTTGACGAAAAAAATATATGGCAAAACATATGCAAAAGAGTGTTTTGTTTCAAAACACATGCAAAAAACGTTCAGTGGAAACGTAGTCTAACATTACATTATTTTAATTAAATTTTTACGCAAATGTTGTTAGCATTAAAAAAAATTATTTCGCAAGTGCGGCTTTTGTCATTTACAGAGAAGACAAATTTAATTGTTTTGTTGTTTTTGCTCACATCTGTTTTTTTTTTTATTTCCCATTTTTTAGCTTTAAATTAGCTTTCTCTTAACATTTTTGGTACTTTAAATGCTTTTTTCACATTTTTTACTTTAAAGCCCTTTTTTAATTAAAAGAATATTTTCTATGCTTGTTTTTTTTTTTTTTGAAAAAAAGTGTTATTCACAACTTTTTGCTTTTGCTTGTTTAAACGGATATTACTTCTGCTAGTTTTGTTCTTCTTTGCTTTTTTTGCCAATATTTATACCCTTCACCACAGGTGGAAGGGTATATATAAGTTTGTCATTCCGTTTGTAATTTCTACAATATTATAAAGTATAAAGAAGAGCGAAGTTGATTTAACGATGTCCGTCTGTGTGTTGGAATGGGTTTTCCGAAGACCCCAGACATGATGAGGACTTGATTGTTATATATTTCTGTTAAATGTGATCCATTTCTGCTTGCTATTCAGACTGATCGGTTGATAAATGGCTGAGATATTAGCAAAAAACCAGGACTACCTCTAATTTTTCCCGTAAAATTCCTTTGTTTTATATGTATGTTGAATATTACGTATTACAAACACATCAATTTCTTTTCTTTCACCTCTTCACCTTTTATACACACAACAAACACATACAAAGATTTATCATTTAAATAAAAACCAAACAAATCCCTATTGAACGAAAACTGTTCATTTAACTCTATAAACGATGATTCCATATAGCCTTCATAGCCGAGTCGTCTAAACGCTATGTCATAAATGCTTTTTTCTCTAAGAACGCGAGTTCGAATCTTGCTCAAGACACAATTCAACTTTTTTTTTGTATATTTTTTTTTATTTTCTTAAGACTTTTTTTATTTTTTTGTTTTTTTTTTTTTAACATTAAATAATTAATATAAATAAAATTTTATATTAATAATTAAATAATCCATAAATAGGCTAAAAACATCAAAATTTTTATAAAAACCCTCTAATACAAACAAAATACAAACGGTTTTATTTCTATTTTTTGCTCCGATTTAAAAGAATTTATAAACAGATTTTTAAACCATTTTCTCGTATATTAAGAAAATTTTATACATAGTTTCCCTTTGAGTGCAACTATTTTAGGTCATAACTTATAATAATTTATAAAAAAAAAATTATAAACTATTTTCTTTAAAATTTTTAAAATTAAGCTAAATAAATTAAAAATATTTTGTAATAAAAAAGCGAAATATAATCCCAAATACAAGTTTGCCAGCTAAATCAAACTTTATTGTAAAAATAAAACACATGCAGTTCTAGTGATTTCTTTTAACGATTTGCTGAACTTCTTTTCTTTCACCTCTTCACCATTGATACACAAACAACAAACACATACAAAGATTTCTCATTTAAATAAAAACCAAACAAATCCCTATTGAACGAATACTGTTCATTTAACTCTATAAACCATGATTCCATATAGCCTTCATAGCCGAGTCGTCTAAACGCTATGTCATAAAAGCTTTTTTTCTCTAAGAACGTGAGTTCGAATCTTGCTCAAGACAACAACACAATTCAACTTATTTTTTGTATATTTTTTTTTTATTTTCTTAAGACAAAAGAAATAAAAAAATTTTTTTGTTTTTTTTTTAACATTAAATAATTAATTTAAATAAAATTTTATATTAATAATTAAATAATCCATAAATAGGCTAAAAACATCAAAATTTGTATAAAAACCCTCTGATACAAACAAAATACAAACGGTTTTATTTCTATTTTTTGCTCCGATTTAAAAGAATTTATAAACAGATTTTAAAACCATTTTCTCGTATATTAAGAAAATTTTATACATAATTTCCTTTTGAGTGCAACTATTTTAGGTCATAATTTATAATAATTTATAAAAAAAAATTATAAACTATTTTCTTTCAAATTTTTAAAATTAAGCTAAATAAATTAAAAATATTTTGTAATAAAAAAGCGAAATAAAATCCCAAATACAAGTTTGCCAGCTAAATCAAACTTTATTGTAAAAATAAAACACATGCAGTTCTAGTGATTTCTTTTAACGATTTGCTGAACTTCTTTTCTTTCACCTCTTCACCTTTGATACACAAACAACAAACACATACAAAGATTTCTCATTTAAATAAAAACCAAACAAATCCCTATTGAACGAATACTGTTCATGTAACTCTATAAACCATGATTCCATATAGCCTTCATAGCCGAGTCGTCTAAACGCTATGTCATAAAAGCTTTTTTTCTCTAAGAACGTGAGTTCGAATCTTGCTCAAGACAACAACACAATTCAACTTTTTTTTTTTGTATATTTTTTTTTTATTTTCTTAAGACAAAAGAAATAAAAAAATTTTTTTGTTTTTTTTTAACATTAAATAATTAATTTAAATAAAATTTTATATTAATAATTAAATAATTCATAAATAGGCTAAAAACATCAAAATTTGTATAAAAACCCTCTGATACAAACAAAATACAAACGGTTTTATTTCTATTTTTTGCTCCGATTTAAAAGAATTTATAAACAGATTTTAAAACCATTTTCTTGTATATTAAGAAAATTTTATACATAATTTCCTTTTGAGTGCAACTATTTTAGGTCATAATTTATAATAATTTATAAAAAAAAATTATAAACTATTTTCTTTCAAATTTTTAAAATTAAGCTAAATAAATTAAAAATATTTTGTAATAAAAAAGCGAAATAAAATCCCAAATACAAGTTTGCCAGCTAAATCAAACTTTATTGTAAAAATAAAACACATGCAGTTCTAGTGATTTCTTTTAACGATTTGCTGAACTTCTTTTCTTTCACCTCTTCACCTTTGATACACAAACAACAAACACATACAAAGATTTCTCATTTAAATAAAAACCAAACAAATCCCTATTGAACGAATACTGTTCGTTTAACTCTATAAACGATGATTCCATATAGCCTTTATAACCGAGTCGTCTAAACGCTATGTCATAAATGCTTTTTTTCTCTAAGAACGCGAGTTCGAATCTTGCTCAAGACAACAACACAATTCAACTTTTTTTTTGTATATTTTTTTTTTATTTTCTTAAGACTTTTTTTATTTTTTTGTTTTTTTTTTAACATTAAATAATTAATTTAAATAAAATTTTATATTAATAATTAAATAATCCATAAATAGGCTAAAAACATCAAAATTTGTATAAAAACCCTCTGATACAAACAAAATACAAACGGTTTTATTTCTATTTTTTGCTCCGATTTAAAAGAATTTATAAACAGATTTTTAAACCATTTTCTCGTATATTAAGAACATTTTATACATAATTTCCCTTTGAGTGCAACTATTTTAGGTCAAAACTTATAATAATTTATAAAAAAAAAAATTATAAACTATTTTCCTTAAAATTTTTAAAATTAAGCTAAATAAATTAAAAATATTTTGTAATAAAAAAGCGAAATAAAATCCCAAATACAAGATTGCCAGCTAAATCAAACTTTTTTGTAGAAATAAAACACATGCAGTTCTAGTGATTTCTTTTAACGATTTGTAAAAAAATATTTTTTTGGTCGAAAAAAGCTTTTTTTAGAACTAAAAAATATCCAAAGATCGAAAATCTTTAGTAGAACATATTTGCTGAAAGTAGTTATGACCAAAACATACATTTTTTAAATACCTATTTTCGGGAACCATAAATCTTTCAGAGTCCAAGTTTTATCACTAAACTAAATGGTGAAATTCCACTTAAAGATGTTCGTATATAAATCTGTCCATTCCATATATGTCCATATATAAACTTCACTATTTTCCCAACCATGGTGAAGGGTATATAAGATTCGGCATAGCCGAATTAAGCCGCTCTTACTTGTTTTTTAATACAATTAATTTTACTATTTTTGTCTTCTATGGTTATGAAACACTAGCAGGTTTAACAAGTAAGAGCGGCAAAATTCGGCTATACCGAATCTTATATACCGTTCACCATGGTTGGGAAAAAAGTAAAGTTTATATATGGACATGGAATGGACAGATTTATATACAGAAGGAAATTTACCATTTAGTTTGGTGATAAAACTTGGACTCGGGAAGATTTATGTTTCCCGAAAATAGGTATTTAAAAAAATGTATGTTTTGGTCATAACTATTTTCAGAAAATATGTCCTACTAAAGATTTTCGATCTTTGGATATATAAGACGTATGCATAGGTCATATTACAGCTCTAAAATTTTAGTTTTTATAAAAATTTTGATGTTTATAGCCCATTCATGGAGTATTTAATTACGGTCTTACCGTTCTTAAGATATAAATTAAACTATTTTGTTCCACGCCCAATTCAAGGATTCCGCCCACATTTGGTCAGATGTTGTGTATTGATAACCAAGATGCTTGCACCTTATTTGGAAACTTTTTCTCTTTCCGTTCTCCAATTATACAGAAAAGCTGATCGACATCGTTAAGTCAACTGTGTTGGACGTATTAGTTTTGATAAAAAAATAACAAAAAAAAAAAAGTCTTAAGAAAATCCAAAAAAAAAAAAGTGTTAAAAATATATATAAATAAGAAAAGTTGAATAGACGGGGCTCGATCGCGCGGCTGAAAGAAAAAAAGTATTTGTGACAAAGCGCTTAGACCACTGAGCCATTAAAGGACATAAGCAAATGTCGTTAATAGAAGTAAATAAAGAGTTTTCGTTTAAAACAGATTTGTTTGGTTTTTATTTAAGTGACAAATCTTTGTATGTGTTTGTTGTTTGTCTATAAATGGTGAAGAGGTGAAAGACAAAAAGTTCAACAAATAAAATAAAAACAATAACAATTATTCATAATGCCAATCAGTGTTGTCATATTTTTTCTTTTGAAAAATTTTTTTAGTTCTAAAAAAGCTTTTTTCGACCAAAAAAATTTTTTTTTTTATAAATCGTTAAAAGATTTCACTAGAACTGCATGTGTTTTATTTCTACAAAAACGTTGAATTTAGCTGGCAAATTTTAATTTGGGATATTATTTCGCCTTTTTAAGAAATCTTCTTAATTTCTTTAGCTTAATTTTAAAAATTTGAAGGAAAATAGTTTATAAAAATTTGTTTTATAAATTATTATCAGTTATGACCTAAAATAGTTTTACTCAAAAAGGAATTATGTATAAAATTTTCTTATTATATAAGAAATAAAATGGTTCAAAAATCTTTTTATAAATTCTTTTAAATGGGAGCTTATTTGTAACCGTCGCTAAAAGAAGTAAAAAATAAACAGTTTTTGTTTAAAACAGATTTGTTTGGTTTTTACTTAAATGACAAATCTTTGCATGTGCTTGTTGTTTGTGTTAAAAGGTGAAGAGGTGAAAGAAAAGAATTTCAACAAATGGATGTTTATTATGCGTAAAATTCTACATACATCTTAAACAAAGGGATTTTACAGAAAAAAATAGAGGTAGTCCTGGTTTTTTGCTAATATCTCAGCCATTTATCAACCGATCTGGCTGATTTTTATTAGCAAACAGAAATGGAAAACCCATTTAAACACACAGACGGACATCGTTGAATCAACTTCGCTCTTCATAAGGACCAAGAATATATATACTTTATAGGGTCTAAGATCAATATTGTAGAAATTACAAACGGAATGACAAGCTTATATATACCCTTCCACCTGTGGTAGAGGGTATAAAAATTATGATTTAAATTAGATAGCTTACAGAAATTATTTCATCACACAACTAACCCCAAAGAACATATCACAGGACTCGTAATTTGGAACTCATCATGTGATAGAGGCTTTTAAACCGAGCATGTGGTAAGTTTTTTGAGATTCGGTACTGTTTTCAGATAACACAGGACTAGTTCTTTCAT
Source organism: Eustalomyia histrio (assembly GCA_949748255.1). NCBI lineage: Eukaryota > Metazoa > Arthropoda > Insecta > Diptera > Anthomyiidae > Eustalomyia > Eustalomyia histrio. The sequence goes on along the minus strand of OX456523.1, from coordinate 183,261,260 downwards.
ACGCTATACGTGATATAGACTTTTTATGCCGATCACGTAATAGGTACTTTAGAAACCGCTCCTGTTTTCACCTACCACAGGACGGGTACTTTCAGACCCATCACGTGATATAGACTTTTAAACCGTTGACAGTCCTCTTTTCATCTATATCGTGATATGTATTTTCGGAACCAGTCCTGTTTTCGTCTACCACGGGACAGGTCCTAATTCCAAACTGACCCTTTTTCCCGCAGGGGAAATAGCTGTTTTAAATGCTATAGTTTTGAAAGGCAGTGTATAAGTATTCTTCACGTTAATAGGTACGAGCGAAAGTAAAATACAGCTATGGCAAAATGTTTTTTTAATTGGACAAATGAAAAAAAAAAATACATATTTATAATTGGCTTTTAATTTTGCACCCCTTGTATGTATATTTCTTAGTTTTCGTAAACAAATTTTATTTGTTATTTTTAGAAATATGTTTTGCAATCAAAATAATACGTATGGAGTTTGTCAGAAGTTGCTTGTGATTTTAGGGCTTAAACAAAATCAGTTGAAAATTAAAATTGTCAGCTAAAAATTAGCAAATATCCAATATTTTCTGAAATTAGCAAATCTGTATAATTCCCTAAAATATCTGTGCATAAAAAGCCTTAAATAACAATACTGACAACCGAGAATACAATATTATGGATCTTTATATATTTTATAGTCTATTGTTTTACTGTGCTATGTGATTTTTTATGTGTTAAAGATGTAAAAAGTTATAAAAATTATATTATACAAGCTTTATACCCTCCCAAAAGTTATTGTAATTACCAGAACTACTGTAATAAAGGAAGGTAAAATTTTTATATCGGTACGCATTTGCACATGAATGTATATAAAATAAAAATATTAAATTTGTTTTTGATAAATGCATACAAATTGTCATATTATCTCTTTAATTATTGTTGTTACCTTCACATTGAAATATCGTTGCACATTGCAGGGGTGGGCATGCATTTATCACCAAAGGCCATATTGTATATCATAAATTATAATTAAAAGCGGAACCAGAAAACAACACACAATTTGACTAACATCAACGAAATTTAACAACTTATATTTATCCTCTATTTTTACAGTTTTTGTTATGAACTTTAATTCTTTAAGTATCCAATAACATACATGGGACTAATGTATTTACTAGAATAATTAATTGATAATTACATTACTGTTACATTGATAGCAATGGTAATGAAATAAATTTCATTAACATTGTTTGAATTAATGGTAATGTGTTAAATTTTATGTTAATACCCTGCGGGAAAAGTACCTATCCCAGGACACGTCACATGACCGGTTCATTGTGATAAGAACCGGTCACGGTATCGGTCACTTTAACATGGGCTTGTCCTAGGAGGGGGTTAATTGCCCTCTGTGACATGTCACAGGACTGGTCTAAAAGGACATGTCGTGACTTTTAAACCGGTCACGTGATAGGTACTTTAGGAACCGGTCCTCTTTTCACCTATCTCGTGATATGTATTTTCGGAACCGGTTCAGTTTTCACATATCCCGGGACAGGTCCCAATTCCCAACTGACCCCTTTTTTCCCGCAGGGTATTTACTTATGCGGGTTAACATTTGTATATTGTGTATTTTGTTTTATTATTTTCTGTATAAAGCTATTTTAATAATTTTCAAATCGTATAAACTTTTTTGTAAACAAATGATTTTTTAATCAATTATAATTAGATTGTTTATGCATTTGTCCTATTTCATTACCATAAGTAATGAAATATTTAATGTAAAAACTTTCATTACCATTAAATGGTTAAATGAAAAATCATTAATGTCAACTAATGGTAATGCAAAATTCCCAAGTATGTCCAATAACAAAGCTTATATGAAGCCGGTAATTTCAAGTGTTTGCCCTAATCAATATTAAATCTTCAACATAGTTTATGTTGACAGTTAATGATTACGCAATATTTTTTTGAATTATATTTTTCACTGTATCCTTGTAAAATATTTCTAAAAATATAAATATTTTATTAAAATGCAAATAAATTTTGTACAAAAATAAAACTATGTATTATTTAAGAAATTTGTAAACTAAAGAAAGTTTTTACCATCAGCTGAGTACAAAAATTTTATGATGTTACAATTTTGTTTTATATATTATACTAAAAATAATTTATGTTTTTACTATTTACATAATTTATAAATTTATGAATTTAATATGCGAAAGTTTTGTATTATATACAAAATATTTGAATTTTATATAAATATTCCATACAAACTTAGGTAGATATAGACTTGCTAAGTAGTTATAGATATACCTACTTAAAAATAAGAATGCATAAGAATGTTGCCAAGCCTAATAAATTATTGGGTTTTCTCTTTTAAATGTAAACAAAAATATTTTTCATAAAAATATTTCAAGTTTTTCTATTTTTAATTTGATAACATATTAAAAACAGCAAAAGCTAACAAATGAATTATGTGTTTGTAACTAAAGGTGGAGCACGGCAAACAATATAATTGCTCTATTTTGCGTTCCCGCAAAGTCCATATACGAAAACAGCTTTCGTACAAATGTTTAAATTGTATTTGTTTACAAAAAATAAAGAAAAGTCAGGTAAGTAGGGATAGTCGATATCTTTACAAGTAGTTATAGATATAGATATAAAATTAAAAAAAAAAACAAACCTTTTGTAGGAGCCAATGACAAACATAATTGAAAACAAGTAAAAAAGTCGGCTGTGGCGAATCTTTGAATACGCTTCACCAGTATCCAAAAAAATGTTCTACAGTTTTTGATAAAAAAAAAAATTAGAAGTAAAATTATGGAGGTGAAAAAAATTTTTGAGGTGAACAACTTTTTTTGATGTGCAAAAAAAAATTGTGGGGGAAAAACAATATTAAGGTAAAAAAATATTTTAAGGTGTCAAAATTTTTTATGGTGAAAAAAATTTAGTGGTGAAAAATTTTTAAGGTGAATATAAAATATTATAGCCTGTTCCTCTATTTCGAAAGAACACGTTCGTTCGCTTTCTAGTCGAAAGAAAACTGATTTGGGTTTCTCTAACTCTATTTCTATGCGAACGATGACTCGAACGACAAGTCGAATGAAAACGTAACTGTTTTCATACAAAATTTGGTTTCTCTATTTCGAACAGCTCGAACGCAAATGTCAAAATCAGTCACTTGCTATTTTTTTGTCGAGTAAATATATATTTGATATTTTTAAAAGCAAAATGAAGTAAAAAAGCAATGGATAACAAAAAGTAAGTACAAAATAATACAAATATTTATAGTTTATTAAAATTTTAAATTTTAGTTAAAAAAAAAATCAACAATGGACCATCCGAAGACGCGTGTATTTTATATGGAAGAAAGGCCTGATTTTGCCAGAAGGACTCTGGTGTTCGGAGCAAACAAATTTTCCGCAGAGGAGGAATATTTGACCAGAAAACTAAACTCCGTTTCACCCCCTATTACGCTGTTGCTGAGTGGAAAAGGTATGTGTGTGTTGTTTGTGGCTTACGTTTGCCCAAGAAACTCATATTTACATTTTTAATTTTACATCTTTTATTTTACAAGGACTTTAGCAGTGACCGCACCGAACAGACAACAGGCAACAGAAAAGCTCTTCAAACAACAATTTTACCACAACCAATCGATAACAAAAATTTTCACAAATAAACAGACTTTCCAATAAAAATTGATTTGTTTATTGTTATTTTTTTTATTTCATTTGTCATATACAGCTGATCACTGTTAAACAGGGTTGTTTTTGTCTTTAAGCAGTTTAGTAGTATTTTTGCTACTTTTAAAGAAAATTTTAACAAATGCTCAAAATATATGATCTGGCATCTCTGTGATTTGTAAATGCGTAAGAAACAAAAATTGACACACGTAAGTCAAGTCGATCGAAGCCTTTCGAAATAGAGAAACCCAAATTGACTCGAATTCGAGTGACTTGCTATCGTTCGACTAGTTTTTCGTTCGAGATCGAGGAACAGGCTATTATTCAATTCTAAGCGACTGGTGAAAAACAAGACGAAATATGTCAATTACCATTCGCTACTAAGAAATTGTACTAAAATACACCAATTTGTATGGACAATATAGAGGTACCTTCACATTTTCACTCATAACTTTTTAACCGCAGGACCGATTTTGCTCATTTTCAATAGCAAATTGCTCGGGAGGATATTCAATAATCTGGGTGAAAACTAAGAGAGACAGACAGACCGACATTGCTAAATCGTCTTAGACCTATGTTTCGACATGTTACAAACGGAATGACAAACTGACAGATTCGGCACAGCCGAATTTAAGCCTTGTTTTATTTGTTTTTTCATTGATGCGTATGTCTCTTTAGTATCTGTGCTTAGTGATATTGGCATAAAACATTTTAAATTAGTGACATGTTGCAAGACTGCTTTTTAAATACTTTTCGACGAATAATCGTCAATCTCCATGATTATATTTATTTTGTATTTTAAAACCAAGCCACGGATTTCAGTAAATCGACGGTGGCGATTGATTGCTCCATTTATTTGTACATCTGATGTCAAAATATAAGCTTGTTTTGTGTATTTTCAACACACATAACAAAAGAAATTAATCTTCAAAGAAATCTCTTCAAAATTTAAATATAACTGATTTGAGACAAGAGTGTTAAAGACTTTAAAGTTAATACTTATTTTTTTATGTTTGCGTGTATCGCAAATGTCAAAGTTTGTGTCGATCAGGGATGCAAAAGTTGGTATAATTGTACCATTTTAAAAAGTACAATGAAACCCCAATGTCTAATTTACAAACTTTCTATAAGAACACAAAAATTAAATAGTAAAATAACGGTGCGAGATATGTATATTTTAGTACAGTTGGGCTATAAATTACATTTTCGTAACTTTATTAAAAAAAATGTCTAATATACACTTTACTTATACGGTGAATTTTTACCACTGAGTGGGAGTGAAATTTTTACCACTGAGTGGGAGTAAAGGTATAATTCTTTCGTGAAAGATGTTTGTCAGCAGTTATTTCGGTGCAAAGTTCAAAAATGGACTTGGCTGCATCTTAGTCATTGATGGTCGGATTGAAACAACATGTACATCATTAGAAAGGTAATTAAAATATATCTAAGATAGCATTTTCAGTTTTTGTTAACCTATTGCCGCTCGTCGAAGGAATTTCCATTGTTTTTAAGGTTTTTTTTAATAAAGCCAATATAAAAATAAAAGGTTTGCTTATTAGTATATTTTCATCCCTTTAAGTTTTGATTTTAGATATAACGAAAATTTTTGGCGTCGAACTTAAACTTTTTAGATGGTACATGAGAAATACCTACTACTTGTACTAACAATTATACTGAAGAACCAAACCATTGACAAAAAAAATCTAAAGCTATTATGGTTTTAAAACTTTTTCATTTGTCAAACAATTGCCCATATTTGTTAAAAAACAAAAAAGTCGTTCAATATTTGTTTAAATTTGACCACAAATATAAAAAATATCAAATATTTTCTTAATAACTTTTTTGTTTTCAGAGCTAAAAATGCAAAAAGCTTAAAGTCTTAACTACTTCTATGTTCAGAACTGAACATGAAAAATTTATTGTTTGCATATGGTATTTTTATTTGTTTAACTTGTTTAAACAAAAAACATTTTCCATAAAAATACAAACAATAAATTTACGACTTTGGGTACGTTGTGCATTATTAGGGAACTATTTAACTGATAACACAAGCGTACAGACTGCATGTTGTGTACATGTGCATTTAATCTCTTAAAGAAACATGAGATTTCATTGTTATCAAAACTTTTCTTTCAATAACAATAAATCTTCTATTTTATGTTTAGTAAATTTTATGACCTGCTGTTATCTGGAAAACTATTGTTGAGTTTAACTGATAACGCATGCGTCCGGGCTGCATGTCATAAACATGCGTTTTGTATATGTACATAAATACATGCAGTATTAGTTTTTAGTTTTAAGTAAATTTTGTAACTTAGTTTGTAGGGAGTGCACACTTTCGACCCGAACAACCAGGTCATCTTCAGCCTCCTTCTGAACCACCCAACACAAATAACTCATGGTTTTGAACAGGCATTTATATCACACACTCTAAGGAAAATGACAATGTGAAATTAAATTTTTCATAAATGCCTGTTCAAAACCATGAGTTATTTGTGTTGGGTGGTTCAGAAGGAGGCTGAAGATGACCTGGTCGTTCGGGTCGAAAGTGTGCACTCCCTCTAGCGCTGATCCTTACAATTTTTTCCATTTAATAAAATAAATTAGTGTTTGCTATTCGTTAGTAACATTAAAAATTATGATCTCCTCTAGCGCTGATCCTTACAATTTTTTCCATTTAATAAAATAAATTAGTGTTTACTATTCGTTAGTAACATTAAAAATTATGATCTTGAGCCTGATAAAAAATTATAAATATATAATTAAAACAGATAGATCAAATAATGTACAAAATTTACATATAAAAACATAGGGCACGATGTAATTTATAATTTAATATAACAAACAACACTTAAATATGTTGTGACGTGAAAAATATTAGTATGCCAGATTCCCAATTCGTTCCCAGAAATGGAAACATTAACAATTGGAATGGCAACCCTGTCAATTTGTGCTTCGAGAATCGAGGATGATTGCCAAAAGGTATTCTATAAATAGATGGAAAAAAGCTCATTTGTACGGGTAATCATTCACTAATGAAAAATTTAATTTCACATTGTCATTTTCCTTAGAGTGTGTGATATAAATGCCTGTTCAAAACCATGAGTTATTTGTGTTGGGTGGTTCAGAAGGAGGCTGAAGATGACCTGGTCGTTCGGGTCGAACAATTACAATTACAATTTTTTCCATTTAATAAAATTAATTAGTGTTTACTATTCGTTAGTAACATTAAAAATTATGATCTTGAGCCTGATAAAAAATTATAAATATATAATTAAAACAGATAGATCAAATAATGTACAAAATTTACAAGTATTTAGTTTAGAATTTATTTATACACCTCGCACAGTGCCGAGAAAATGAACTATTGAATAATAGCAACGAATAATGGTAAACTAGTTTAAATAGTTTAATTAAGTGAATCGTTCAAATAAAGTAGTTTTTTATTAGTATTTAACAGAAGCATTGGAATATTCCAGTAAAAAGTAAAGCAGTGTTGCTTCTTTTCGCATCAAAATATAGAAACACTTTTTATTCACAAATCGAGAAACAGTGAAATTTTTTATCACACTTTTCGATGCGAAAACTTCTCGCAAAAAGGTACAGTAATTGGCTACAGGTTTTGAAAATAATGCAATGTAAAAATTCAAAATTTTTATTAAAAATACAATTCTTATAAGTTTTAATCTGAGTTTCAGAGTGAGTTTACCCAAAAAAAAAACTAGTTTTGTATGTAACTTTGGGCATTTTTAATAGTTCTGTAACTCGAATTTCAACTTTTCAGTATGAATTTAAGCATAGTTTGTCTTATAAATTCTGAAATTTTTATAAATTTTAAGCCGTAATGTTTTATGTTTTCAAATGATACGAAAGCAAGTATATATGTCTTTACAAAAATAAAGAATAACACATTTTATGGGTTGATTCTTTTTTATTTTTCCTTTTAGCCCGATCCACTTCATTAAGCGGTTCTCATAGGCTACTGTTGCGCAAATGACCTCTCGACTCGAATCTTTTACCTATGTGCTCCTTATATGATTTTGTAATGACTTTCCTCGTAATAAGCGATGTCTTCTTGGACTCACATAGTTTTAATTCAAAATTATGTTTAAAAAAATCATAAATTTGATTAAGTGATTTTTGTTAAAAATGTCGATATTACGAGCAAACAAATTAACATCCGTTTAAACCGGCACTATGCACTAGGGTCGATAAAAAAACTTGCACCTGTCACCCTCAAGAATTAAATATAATGCGAAGACGATCTCAAAAAATTTTTTTTTTGCCACGCCACTTGATTCCGCGCTTTTAGTTTTTTTCCTGTGCCTCTATTTATAGTCCGATCGTAACTTGTGATATATCATTGTTCTTAGAATGACAACAGATACATTTTCCACCTTAATCACTTTTGACTCCGACGTCAACTTCTAGAAGTGACTTCTGGAATCTCGGTCCCCTTAATTTCCCCTTAATTTCCATTTTTTTCTAAACAATAAGAAATTTCTATAAATTCCATTAAATTTTGTCTTTTGCAGTATATATTTTTATTCATCAACAAAAAAGTTACAGAGGTTTAAGAAAATACGATTATGTATAAATTTGACTTTTTATGCCAACATTCATAAATAATGATTTATAAAGCTTTGCTTAACCTTTACTTAACCTTTGCTCTTGCTTTCGTTGACATTTGTCGTTTTTCAATTTCTATGGATGATTGATAAATTTTATTTTCTCCTTGCACTCGATTTCGCATTATCAATAATAATTTTTCTGTTATTGTTATAAATATATAAATAAATAAATAAGATGCAAAAACAGTAGCGAAAGCATTACAATTAATGATCTAAAAATAAATCTTCAGTTATATTATTATTTTTTGTATTTTGTAAGAAAGCCAAAAATATCACTTTCTCGATAGAAAAATAATAGTCTGGTATATTATATTTGCGTGAAAACTTATTCTACTAAATGTTAACGTGAAATGCATTATCTTTAAAAATATTTTTTTATGTGAAACCTTAAGAACTTACTGTGCTTTAAAGTTAAAATTAATTCGGTTAACCGTGGTTAATTATTTTTTGTCTAAGAAAGGTAAAACCTTTGCAAATGGGCCTTTTTTCTTTTTTTAAAAAATATTTTTTTTTTTTAACTTATAAATATTTTACGCAGTGTTATTTTCTCGTAAAATCTACGGATTTTTAACGCATTCAGCGGGATAAAATATTATTTAGCTATGACCGGCAAATAAAGGGTTTGTTTGAATGAAGTCTAACTTTTCTTAGCCTTTTTATTCATTTATTTTAATTTTTATAACTTTTTTTAACATTTTGTAAGAAAACACGCTGGCAAAAGTAATTAGACGACAATTTATGAACATTTAACATTTATTGAAGATCATTTAAAGATGGAAAATTTTACAATTAGATTGAGAAAATATGCTCAGATGACCTAAACCTCTAACAGGAATGATGTATCCTACATACAACCCAAATTTCAATCCGATATTTACGGTTTTGTGGCTAAATACCACTTAATCCCGATTCACAAAGGACCTTTTTGAATTGGACGTAGGTTTAAATATAATCGGTCCATATTTACTAAATTATATAATGTTCTTGGGCCAATATAAGCCTACAAATATTTTAAAAAGTGGAGTTAATTTTTTAATTTTATGTTTTAACAAATTAAAAAATGTGCAATAATTCGCAAATCAAAACAAAAATAAATTTTTCTTAAAAATCGATTTTTGTTAAAAAATTTTCAGTGTATTTTTCGTATATTAATAGTTCTTGTTGTATAATGTATTTTTCCATACAAATTGACAATTAAAACGCGCTGAGCGTTGCAGTTGTAAAATATAATCTATTTTATTTTTAAACTATAAACCATCGTAGTAAACGGTACTTTATATGTATACTAAAATAAATACGACAGTTTGTGCAGTCACCGTCGTACGCCATTATTTTGGGCACGTTTTCTCTCTTAGCAACAATCGTCGCATGTCACGTTCCTTTTCGCATGTCACGTTCTTATTCTTGTAATGAAACTAGCTTTCGCAAAAATAAATACATTTTTGATGGAAAATTGTTTAACAAAAATCGATTTTTAAGAAAAATTTATGCCTGACAAAAAGATTTTTCGGTCACAATAATGTGGTAAATAATTTATAATATATTGCACCAAGCCGAGTCTTTCACGTTTCGTCAAAAGAATTTTGTGGCATAATAGAATGATCTAAAAGTGTAGAGAAGCTCTACAACCCAATCAAAATGTACTTAATATTAAACGTATACATTGGATCTCAGTCAATGTAATAAATAAGATTTAAATAATTTTTTTTTATAAATTTAAAAGCTGTAAATTTGCAAAAAAAAAAAAGTTTTTTGAAAATATATTTTACCCCCTCCGCCCCCCCCCCGAAACAAAATCCTGGTCGCGTAATTACAAGTAGGAACATAAAACAAATTAAGCTTATTTAGTACAAATGTATTTCAAAGATTTTACACGTCTTCATACCAGAGTCTTAAAGAATTGATTCAAAATGAATTGTTTTCAAAAATGATTTAAAAATTTTTTTTTCAAAATCCCCGAATCGAAAAACAAAAAGATAATACGCGCGAATAATTTTTTACTTCTTAATTCATTTTTTGAATCAATTTTTTTGTTTTGATTTGCGAATTATTGCACATTTTTTAATTTGTTAAAACATAAAATTAAAAAATTAACTCCACTTTTTGAAATATTTGTAAATTTGACTTTTTAGCGAAAAACAAATATTTTCTGTAACATTTCTTATTAATTTGTATAACTAAGGAAACTACGAATAATTTTTAATATATTTTTTTGTTGTGGTTTAAAACCATAGCAATTTATTTCGATAATATGAAGGATGTTGGATATTCTTAGGAAATTCTTTCTACTAATTAATGTGTTGATTTATTTGGAAAGAGATAGAGAAAAGATGAAAGCTGGTGAAAGATGAAGGGCTACAAATATGGCAGCACCGTAATTGCGCGAGATGATAATTCTTAGAACAGTTGATGAAAAGTTGGTGGAATTGTTGAATCTTTTTAGTTCATAGCCCTGTTATGGTTTTTTTTCTTCGCTGGGGTTAAGTGATATAAAAACTCATACATATTATTTTTCTAAGTTGATGTTGTCGGCGCTAGGGATCGAATCCATAACCTTCTGTGTAGTGTTTCCAATTCGGTTAATCGATTAACCGATTCCTCGATTAATCGCCTCTGTATTGGTTAATGTCGAAACAAATAATTTAAAACTCAAATAATAAATAACCGGTTTAATTTTTTATATGAAATTTTCTGTTATTTTTCTTAAAACTTCCTAATTTTACTAACTTTGGCAAGAAAATCGTAGAAAAAAACATCAACTAAAATACAATCAAATTCTTTTCAAATCAACTGAATCAATTTTTGTTTCAATTTCTTTAAAAAAAATAAATTTTAAATAATATTATATTATATTTTTATGTCAAAAAATTGAAATAGAGCTTTCAACCTCCGCATACATGGATTTCAAGCTGACAAAATATATTATCAAAGCCCAAAGTTTTGGAAAAGCTATAGATTCTAAGCAGAGATTTAACGAAAATCCTATTAAAGTATATATTTTTCTTCTTAGCAATGAAACACGTGACTAGGTATATTTCTAACAAGCACTATGACGTTACTTATGTTATAAAATAATAATAATAATAATAATATAAAATTGTTTTAAATTTGAAATCTGTATTTTCATTTAAAATTCTATGAAAAAATTTTAAAAAACTAAAATATATCATTTTGTGTCTAATTGATTTATCAACAAATTCTAATTTGATTTATCAACAAATGTTGATGAAGTAAGAACTTCAGTAGAATAAAGTTGTCAAAAATAATTAAAAAATCGCCTATTCTTATCGGTAAGGACTTGTCAGGAATATGCGTGATTTTTATATATTTTCTAATAGATAACTTAACTCTAAAGCCTTAACCAGGTAGTAAAAATGAGCCAGGGAACAGTGGCAGTTCTATCAAACTTTGTTAACTTCGCAAAAATTATTCATACCATATTTTTAAAATTTTGTTACTGAATTTTTTTGAAGGCAGCTCTTGTTTTTTAAGCATTTTTATTTTTTTTATTCTGGACAGTGTCATAAAAAGAAAATTTAACTTTTAATACAAATATAGGTGGTATTAACGTACCTGTCGAAACGACAGACAAAGCCCGAATTATAGGCCTATTCGTTATACTGTATAGACCTGTATGGGTTTTACTTCATCTTTTGCATTTTTTAAATTTTTGAGATTACTAAAAATTTTAAAAAAGAACTGCAATAATGGTGCACTTTTAAAGTAGAAGGTTCAGAAACAAAAAAAATCTCAAATTATTTTCTAATTTACATATACATTTTTTTTATTTTTTGAACCTTTTTTATATATGTTTGGCCAATTGTTCGTAATATCGAGTATACATTTTTAGAAATATTCGTTATATAAGGTAGTTAATGCAAAAAAAAATAGGTTGTACGTTATATTGCGTTTTCGTTATACCGAGTATTCCTTATACCGGGCCTCGACTGTTTATTGTAATTAAAAATCGTGTTACATTTTTATTTTCCGATTTAAAACTAATTCTTTTTTGAGATATGTATGTTAGTATAATAATATTGCATGAATTTAAATAATATGTCCTTAAAATAAAAATGTAACATTTTCAAAACCTTGTTAATTAAAATTTTTTAGAACCGCTCAAATATTCCCTTTATAATGATCTTACTACAGTATAAATTACAGGTTGGTTGAAAAGTTCCTGCGCTCACCAAGAGATGGCACTGCTAGCTCCAAACTTTTTTTTTTCTCAAGTTGGTATAACTGTCCTGAGAACACATGCAGAGTTGCAAGTCATTCTGTCAATTCTTTCTTTGTTTACAAGCCATTTGAAGTTGACGTGTCATTGATTTTTTTTAATATGGAAAAAATTGAATATCGTGCAGTCATTAGATTCTTTGTTTTGAGGGGTTTAAAAGCAAAGGAAATTTATGAACAATTGTTAGAAGTGTATAAGGAGTCCTCACCTTCAAAACGCACCGTTGAATTTCGGGCTGGTGAATTTAAACGTGGTCGTACCAGCCTTAAAGACAATCCACGCGAAGGACGACCAAAAACTGAAACCACAGCAGAAATCATTGAGCAGTTACATAATATGGTTAGTGAAGATCCAATTTTGACTAAGCGTGAAATTGCTAATGCCATAGGCATCTCAGACGAACGAGTACTCCATATTTTACATGAAGAATTACGTATAATAAAACTGTTTGGAAAGTTAGTGCCGCACACATTAACAATTCAACAAAAACTGGATCGAAAACAAATTTCTCAGCGTAATTTGGAGCGTTGTAAGCCGAATAAAACCGACTTCTTGCGTCGTTTTATAACTATGGATGAGACTTGGATCCACCACCATGATCCTAAATTGAAACAAGAACGTTTACAGCGGATTAAAGCTGGTTGTTCAGCTCCAAAGCAGGTGAAGTCACAACGATCAGTAAAGAAGGTTATGGCATCAGTTTTTTGGTAAGGTAAAACAATCAACTCTGAATATTATTGCAGCCTTTTGGATCAGCTGGATGAAAAAATTCGTGAGAAAAGACCTGGTTTAAAGAAGAAAAAAATAATTTTTCATCAAGACAATGCACCTGCTCACAAAAGTGTTTTGACGATGGCTAAATTCAAAGAATTAAAGTACGAATTGCTTGAACATCCACCGTATTCATCATATTTGGCTCCCAGTGACTACTATCTCTTTAGAAATCTCAAACAATTCCTTCGTGGAAAGCATTTTTCGTCGAATGAAGAGGCCATAGCAGCCGTAGACGGTTATTTTGCAGAGCTTCCGGAAAACCATTATAAGGATGGGATAAAATTATTGGAAGATCATTGGAACAAGTGTATTGAGCTTCTAGGAGCTTATATTGAATAAAAAAATATATTTCGTAACACAAACAGTATTCTTTCATTTCGAGCGCGGGAACCTTTCAACCAACTTGTACTTTTGTCTAAAAGAAAAATTGCAAATTTGATCAAGTTCGGACAAGTCACAAAATGTGCCGCTTTTTGTAACATAATCCCGCTATTTGATTAGAAACTGTTGGTCGCTTTAATTATAGACAACTTTGAAATTCTAAGTCCAACATCGTGATCTGCGTCCGAAAATCTAATCCCGATTCATCAAATGTTTCCTATTTTGTTGCACTGTGTTATTATGTATTAATCTGATTTTGTAGTTCAAATTTTAATTAAATCAACGATTTCAATATCAGATAATTCCTTACAATCATATTAAAGATAAAAATTAATTCGCAAATTACAAGCAAACAGGTTTAATTCGCCAATTCACGATTCAAAACAGTTTTTATTGTTTTTTTAAATTGAATTATTACTGTTGATTGCATTATTTTTTTAAAGCTCTGCCTCATACGTGTTCTCGCGATGTAATGAAGCGTAAAGTCATTATTGTATCTACATATTAAAAAATTTATATTAAGCTTTGGAAAACACGAACGCATTTACTATATCTACTTATGATCTAAAATGTCTACGAAGATGATCAATTCAAAATTTATTATAAAAATCATCCTCAATTACTCAAACAATTTCAATAGTACGCGCACATTCGTAAATTAAAAACATGAATTTTCCGCATTTACTGTTTTATTTAATATTTATTTTATGGATTTACTGGTTGTGGATACGTCGAAAGTATTATTCGTTAATTTTAAAAATTCCGGGACCGCTTGGTTACCCTATTGTCGGTATGGGTCCTTATTTAATGCGCAGAGAAGGTGTGTTGAATGAAATAAAAAAAATTAGGGTATTTAATTAATCGACTTTTCATTTTAAACGATTAATCGATAAAAAAGATTATTAATGGATAAAATAATTATTATTTCATTTAAGAAATTAGTCAGACTTGTACAAATTATTTGTAGATTTCTTTGTTTTTCATTTTAAACTGCATTTTAAAAAGGCTTTCGAAATATCCTTTTCTAGAGGATGTTATGAATGCTTTTGTGTTATATCAACCTTTAAAACATATTTAAATTACATATTTTAAAACATTTTTGCATATTTTTTACAAACATTGATTAACATTCGAACAATTATTTAACAAAATTGAACGATTAATGGAATAACGATTAACCGATTGAATACCCAATATGCATTTATACCTAAGTGAATGAAAAATGAACAGAATTTTCGTAAAGTTATTAAAACTATTATTTTCATAAAAAAAACTAAAGAAAGCCTTTTATATGAAGTGTATGTGTTGTTCGGTATGAAACCAACCTAAATAATACAAATTTTGACTTCAGACTCCAATTTGAACCAAACATCGTATGCTTGTTGTATCCGGTGCAAGATACATGCAAATTTTCAGATTTTTGTCATATTAGCGATTCGTGAAATATAGTGCCTTAAAATTGAAAAAATTTAGCAATAATTCATTAACCCATTTTATACAATACATTGATCGTGTGGGAATTTGTTTGACAAAATTTGGTAGAAAGATGTATTAGTTTCTTAGGTGAATGACGTCTTGCTGCACACGAACAATAACAAAATACATGCAATTCAAAAACAAAATACATGCAGCCACTAATTCGTCTAGCGACGTATGTCTTGTGAACGTACGCTTCTTCTTGCGGTGGTATACATACCCAGCAAAAATAAAATAAATAAATAAATAAATAAAATAAATAAAATTAACATTTTTCAAATCTATGACGGGCAGTTTATTTTGAAAACAAGAAAGGTTAAACATTAACCACATATATTTACATATAAGTTTCACATTTATTTTTATAGTTAAGTACTAAGCTTTAGTTATTTTGAAACAAGTTATCAGGTTTAAGTTGAGGTTTGATTTGTATCGATTTTTAACTTACAATTTATAAGATTTTAAATTCTTAAAATCGTTGTTATCAAAAAGTTGATTATGGTAAAAATTGTAAGAATTTCGAAGAATAATAGAAGTACTACCCCCGCAGAGAGGGAAATCACTTTCATAATCGCGTGGAATAATAGTCAGTACAATTAAATAGTATAAAAAATATTATTCTTTTATATTGAGTTTAAGATCTTTTTAGAAAAATGAAGATTATTTATTTATTTCTTCCAATATTTCGTCTCTACATTGGGTGACTTCTTCAGGGAAATAATATAATTTTTTCAACAATTAAAACTTATATTTATAAAATTCTTTTAAAAAAGGCGGGAAATCATAAAAATACTTTTTGTCAAAAAGTTTTTTTATGAATTCCCGTCTTTTTTGTCAAATAGTATTTTTATGATTTTCCGCCTTTTTTAAAAGAATTTTATATGTATACTAGCTGACCCGGCAAACGTTGTTCTGCCTAGGAATAGGATTACATTATTATCTAGATAGCTCGCACAAAGTTTGAATATTCTCACAATAATAGTACCCCAGATATGCAATAATAAATTTGTACTTCGTATGGGAGGTGCCACGCCCATTGCTTGGATCCCCCATATTTTTTGGAAGATTATGAATATTATTATCAAAGAAGCTCACACAAAGTTTGAAGACTCCCACTTTAATAGTACCCCAGATATGCAATAATGAATGTTTTCTTCGTATGGGAGGTGCCACGCCCATTGCTTGGATGGCACTCATTTTTTTGGGAGATTATGAGTATTATTATAAAAAAAGCTCACACAAAGTTTGAAGACTCCCACTGTAACAGTACTCCAGATATACAAAAATACATTTTTACTTCGTATGGGAGGTGCCACGCCCATTGTACCCATATAGGTCAATTGTGAATCTAAACCATTCAGGGATCAAATAAAACAGACACAACAAATTTCATCGAAATCGGCCCAGCCGTTAAGGAGGAGTTCAGTCACTAACACACGTACAGGAGAATTATATATATAAAGATATAAGTTTTAATTGTTGGAAAAATTATATTATTTCCCTGAAGTTGCCAACCTTGCTCAGTCGGACGTGTTTTTGCGAGTGTCTCTGTTAATAAAGTGGATTTTGTCCTATAACTGACAATTAATAAATACGAACTGTGATCGATATATATATATATATTTCGTTTGTCCTGAACAAGGAAAAGTTACTGTTTATTGAGTGTCTGCGTGTTTTAACCAAATAAACTGCGAAGTGCTTTTCATTAAATATCGTATCATTGTCGTTCTTTTCTTTTTGTTTTTTTGTTGCTGGATCAGTTGTCTCATTTGGTTTGTGTCTGCTTACTGGATTTGGAAAAATCTGTGATATTATTTGGTTCTTGTCTTCGAAAGTCGTGGTATTTGACTATAATAAACGCATTAAAAAGTATTGCCATATTTAAATTTTCTTCTCCTGGTTGACCAACCTTTACTGCATTAAATATAATGGAATGCTTAAATAAAAAATGCTCAATCACAAATCCTGATGAAAGAATGCTGTCATGCTGGTTGTGCCATGGTTTAATTCATTTCAAATGCAGCGGCATACCAACACTTGCTGCTGAAGCTACTCAAAAGCACGATGGCTTGCACTGACGTTGCAACAACTGTAAAAAAGTTGGAATTGAATTTCACAAATTCTTCTAAGAAAGAAAATCAATTTTTCTTGGTATTCAAAATGAAATGTTCAATCTTTCTCAGCGAATATCTGAATATGGAAACTTGTTCGATCGATTTATATCACTAAAAACCTACGAATTTTTGCCACAAATACTTTTGCAGCAATCGTCTTTGCAACAATTTTCTCCATCCCAACTGTCTCTTAGACGCAAATCAGCTAGAATTGCAAGTAAGACTAATATTGTTGATATTAACCCTCTTAATTCTGGTAATGTTGTTGACAACCTTATGGATGTTACCCCTTCTACTTCCAATATGATAGTACACAAAACTGCTGAGAAACCATCATTTTCTGATGTTACTAAACTGTTCAATCCTATAATAAACATTACTGAAAACGCTCCCCGTGAACTTCGCGTTTTACCACCAAAAAACATGTATTTGTATCCCGTTTTGCTGCTGAAACGACTGTTGCTGATTTAAACTATTATATTAAAACTAAGCTGAAGTCAAACGATGAAATTTTAACTTATAAGTTTTCTTATTCTCAACCAAGAAGCATTACGTCTTTTAAGATAACAGTTTCATCAGATATATACAATGAAATTATTGATCCTTGTGTCTGGCCCGAAAATACATTGGTAAGGGAATATATACCGAGAGTACGCGAGAGTATATACAATGTTGCCCGGCTTCCCTCAATTATGCCATCTAATCAAAAAAACTAATTATTAGAAATGATAACCAACGTATTTAGGTTAAACACAAAATTGTCCAAACTTTACATCGATAGTTTTGCATTTAACCACCACGTAATTATATTCACTGAAACTTGGTTAAATAAAAATATCATCAACAACGAAATTTTCTGAAGTAATTATAATATTTATAGACTTGATAGAGAAACAGTTACAATTGGAGGAGGAGTACTAATAGCTATTTCTAACATGTTTTCACCTGAATTAACAAACTGCAATATTCCTAAAGGGATTGAATTTATTGGCATCTGTATAAAACTTCATAACAGAAAAATATTTATGACCTGCTCCTTTATCCCGCCAAGCCAAAACAATAATCAACTTATCTACACAGAACATGCTGGATTGATTAGATTTGTCGTATCATAGATAAACCAGATGATTCTATTTTTGCTTTTGGAGATTTAAGTTTACCTAATGTTTCGTGGAAATTTGTGTCCTATAAAAGCCGCTGACTGGGTGTTCGAATTTTTGAATAGTTTATATGACTTATGTCTTTTTCAAATAAATGGAGTTTACAATTCGTCTGGTAAATTATTAGATCTGGCTTTTGTCAAGGAACCAGCCGATTGTTCATTACAGCGTGCCGATCCAATTATAGCACCCGATGACCGTTATCATCCTATCAGCTTTAACGTTCCATTCAATGATAAGGTTTTCTGTTTCAAAAGATGAAACTACGATGACTTAAAACAACTTTTCTATAATACAAATTGGCATGATCTTCTATCTATTCCTTGTTATACTCCAACAGCTATTGATTCCATGGTTGCAACATTTTACGCAACATTATCAAACTTTTTCAATGAATGTATTCCTAAATTAGTAATGCACACAAAATCTGGTCCTCCGTGGTGCACAAACGAATTATCCAGTCTTAAAAATAGTAAAAATAAACGCTTTAAAAAATATAAAACAACAGAATTGCTGTCTGATTATAGCAGATTTGCGTTTTGCTGTGCTGAATATAACTTATTAAACACAAAGCTGTATAAAAACTATATATCAGATATGAAACTAAATTTCAATCGCGACCCAAAATCATTTTATAATTTGTTTATACCAAAAAGAAATCTAGTGGTTTCCCTAAAACGATGAAGTCCTGTGCTAAAGAATCCAGTGACAATCTGATAATAACCAACTTATTTGCTGATTTCTTCTCCACCACTTATTCTGATTCCCAATATGATTTAAAATCATACCCGCATCCAATTGTGGGCCATCAAATGATACACTTTTCTCCAAACCACGCAAATCAGATTTTACAGTCTTTAAAATCAGTTAAGTCCTCATACCATATGGGCCCTGATGGTGTTCCCAGCTGTGTTCTGAAGAATTGCGCACACGCAATAGTACTCCATTAAGCATAATATTTAACATATCCTTAAAATATGGTTATTTTCCTCAGTTGTGGAAAGACTCTATTGATTGTTCTGTTAACGTCAATGTCATTAAACGTAATATTATTTTGTACCTTAATCAGTTTAATTAAATTTCTATTTAAATCATTGTTATATTGTATATTAAGTAAATTTTCAATAATTGGTCTGTAAGGATTTTTGTCCGTAGACCTTAAATAAATAAATAAATAAATAAATAAAAAAAGTCACCCAATGTGGAGACGAAATATTGGAAGAAAAAAATAAATAATCATTATTTTTCTTAAAAGATCTTAATCTCAATTTAAAAGAATAATATAATATTGAAGATCGAATAAAGGAAAATAAATATATAGAGCAATTCCATATGAAAGCGATCACCTTTTGGACGACCCCTCTCCGATTTTAAAATAAATAGTCTCAATCGATTGCCCAGCAAAAAATAATGTACCTACATATTTTTTTTTTTTTATAGTGACTGGTTTAGTGGTGGTGTACACCACTGTAACGTGACAAAATTGAAGAATTCTTCATAAGGGACCTCATTGAAAGTTGTTTTAAAAAAAAAACTACTAAAGCGAGAATTAAATATAATGCGAAGACGATCTAAAAAAATTTTTTTTTTGCCACGCCACTTGATTCCGCGCTTTTAGTTTTTTTCCTGTGCCTCTATTTATAGTCCGATCGTAACTTGTGATATATCATTGTTCTTAGAATGACAACAGATACATTTTCCACCTTAATCACTTTTGACTCCGACGTCAACTTCTAGAAGTGACTTCTGGAATCTCGGTCCCCTTAATTTCCCCTTAATTTCCATTTTTTTCTAAACAATAAGAAATTTCTATAAATTCCATTAAATTTTGTCTTTTGCAGTATATATTTTTATTCATCAACAAAAAAGTTACAGAGGTTTAAGAAAATACGATTATGTATAAATTTGACTTTTTATGCCAACATTCATAAATAATGATTTATAAAGCTTTGCTTAACCTTTACTTAACCTTTGCTCTTGCTTTCGTTGACATTTGTCGTTTTTCAATTTCTATGGATGATTGATAAATTTTATTTTCTCCTTGCACTCGATTTCGCATTATCAATAATAATTTTTCTGTTATTGTTATAAATATATAAATAAATAAATAAGATGCAAAAACAGTAGCGAAAGCATTACAATTAATGATCTAAATATAAATCTTCAGTTATATTATTATTTTTTGTATTTTGTAAGAAAGCCAAAAATATCACTTTCTCGATAGAAAAATAATAGTCTGGTATATTATATTTGCGTGAAAACTTATTCTACTAAATGTTAACGTGAAATGCATTATCTTTAAAAATATTTTTTTATGTGAAACCTTAAGAACTTACTGTGCTTTAAAGTTAAAATTAATTCGGTTAATCGTGGTTAATTATTTTTTGTCTAAGAAAGGTTAAACCCTTGCAAATGGGCCTTTTTTCTTTTTTTAAAAAATATTTTTTTTTTTGAACTTATAAATATTTTACGCAGTGTTATTTTCTCGTAAAATCTACGGATTTTTAACGCATTCAGCGGGATAAAATATTATTTAGCTATGAGCGGCAAATGTAGGGTTTGTTTGAATGAAGTCTATTGTTTCTTAGCATTTTTATTCATTTATTTTAATTTTTATAACTTTTTTTAACATTTTGTAAGAAAACACGCTGGCAAAAGTAATTAGACAACAATTTATGAACATTTAACATTTATTGAAGATCATTTAAAGATGGAAAATTTTACAATTAGATTGAGAAAATATGCTCAGATGACCTAAACCTCTAACAGGAATGATGTATCCTACATGCAACCCAAATTTCAATCCGATATTTACGGTTTTGTGGCTAAATACCACTTAATCCCGATTCACAAAGGACCTTTTTGAATTGGACGTAGGTTTAAATATGGACCGATTCTAACTAAATTATATAATGTTCTTGGGCCAATATAAGCCTACAAATATTTTAAAAAGTGGAGTTAATTTTTTAATTTTATGTTTTAACAAATTAAAAAATGTGCAATAATTCGCAAATCAAAACAAAAATAAATTTTTCTTAAAAATCGATTTTTGTTAAAAAATTTTCAGTGTATTTTTCGTATATTAATAGTTCTTGTTGTATAATGTATTTTTCCATACAAATTGACAATTAAAACGCGCTGAGCGTTGCAGTTGTAAAATATAATCTATTTTATTTTTAAACTATAAACCATCGTAGTAAACGGTACTTTATATGTATACTAAAATAAATACGACAGTTTGTGCAGTCACCGTCGTACGCCATTATTTTGGGCACGTTTTCTCTCTTAGCAACAATCGTCGCATGTCACGTTCCTTTTCGCATGTCACGTTCTTATTCTTGTAATGAAACTAGCTTTCGCAAAAATAAATACATTTTTGATGGAAAATTCTTTAACAAAAATCGATTTTTAAGAAAAATTTATGCCTGACAAAAAGATTTTTCGGTCACAATAATGTGGTAAATAATTTATAATATATTGCACCAAGCCGAGTCTTTCACGTTTCGTCAAAAGAATTTTGTGGCATAATAGAATGATCTAAAAGTGTAGAGAAGCTCTACAACCCAATCAAAATGTACTTAATATTAAACGTATACATTGGATCTCAGTCAATGTAATAAATAAGATTTAAATAATTTTTTTTTATAAATTTAAAAGCTGTAAATTTGCAAAAAAAAAAAAGTTTTTTGAAAATATATTTTACCCCCTCCGCCCCCCCCCGAAACAAAATCCTGGTCGCGTAATTACAAGTAGGAACATAATACAAATTAAGCTTATTTAGTACAAATGTATTTCAAAGATTTTACACGTCTTCATACCAGAGTCTTAAAGAATTGATTCAAAATGAATTGTTTTCAAAAATGATTTAAAAATTTTTTTTTCAAAATCCCCGAATCGAAAAACAAAAAGATAATACGCGCGAATAATTTTTTACTTCTTAATTCATTTTTTGAATCAATTTTTTTGTTTTGATTTGCGAATTATTGCACATTTTTTAATTTGTTAAAACATAAAATTAAAAAATTAACTCCACTTTTTGAAATATTTGTAAATTTGACTTTTTAGCGAAAAACAAATATTTTCTGTAACATTTCTTATTAATTTGTATAACTAAGGAAACTACGAATAATTTTTAATATATTTTTTTGTTGTGGTTTAAAACCATAGCAATTTATTTCGATAATATGAAGGATGTTGGATATTCTTAGGAAATTCTTTCTACTAATTAATGTGTTGATTTATTTGGAAAGAGATAGAGAAAAGATGAAAGCTGGTGAAAGATGAAGGGCTACAAATATGGCAGCACCGTAATTGCGCGAGATGATAATTCTTAGAACAGTTGATGAAAAGTTGGTGGAATTGTTGAATCTTTTTAGTTCATAGCCCTGTTATGGTTTTTTTTCTTCGCTGGGGTTAAGTGATATAAAAACTCATACATATTATTTTTCTAAGTTGATGTTGTCGGCGCTAGGGATCGAATCCATAACCTTCTGTGTAGTGTTTCCAATTCGGTTAATCGATTAACCGATTCCTCGATTAATCGCCTCTGTATTGGTTAATGTCGAAACAAATAATTTAAAACTCAAATAATAAATAACCGGTTTAATTTTTTATATGAAATTTTCTGTTATTTTTCTTAAAACTTCCTAATTTTACTAACTTTGGCAAGAAAATCGTAGAAAAAAACATCAACTAAAATACAATCAAATTCTTTTCAAATCAACTGAATCAATTTTTGTTTCAATTTCTTTAAAAAAAATAAATTTTAAATAATATTATATTATATTTTTATGTCAAAAAATTGAAATAGAGCTTTCAACCTCCGCATACATGGATTTCAAGCTGACAAAATATATCATCAAAGCCCAAAGTTTTGGAAAAGCTATAGATTCTAAGCAGAGATTTAACGAAAATCCTATTAAAGTATATATTTTTCTTCTTAGCAATGAAACACGTGACTAGGTATATTTCTAACAAGCACTATGACGTTACTTATGTTATAAAATAATAATAATAATATAAAATTGTTTTAAATTTGAAATCTGTATTTTCATTTAAAATTCTATGAAAAAATTTTAAAAAACTAAAATATATCATTTTGTGTCTAATTGATTTATCAACAAATTCTAATTTGATTTATCAACAAATGTTGATGAAGTAAGAACTTCAGTAGAATAAAGTTGTCAAAAATAATTAAAAAATCGCCTATTCTTATCGGTAAGGACTTGTCAGGAATATGCGTGATTTTTATATATTTTCTAATAGATAACTTAACTCTAAAGCCTTAACCAGGTAGTAAAAATGAGCCAGGGAACAGTGGCAGTTCTATCAAACTTTGTTAACTTCGCAAAAATTATTCATACCATATTTTTAAAATTTTGTTACTGAATTTTTTTGAAGGCAGCTCTTGTTTTTTAAGCATTTTTATTTTTTTTATTCTGGACAGTGTCATAAAAAGAAAATTTAACTTTTAATACAAATATAGGTGGTATTAACGTACCTGTCGAAACGACAGACAAAGCCCGAATTATAGGCCTATTCGTTATACTGTATAGACCTGTATGGGTTTTACTTCATCTTTTGCATTTTTTAAATTTTTGAGATTACTAAAAATTTTAAAAAAGAACTGCAATAATGGTGCACTTTTAAAGTAGAAGGTTCAGAAACAAAAAAAATCTCAAATTATTTTCTAATTTACATATACATTTTTTTTATTTTTTGAACCTTTTTTATATATGTTTGGCCAATTGTTCGTAATATCGAGTATACATTTTTAGAAATATTCGTTATATAAGGTAGTTAATGCAAAAAAAAATAGGTTGTACGTTATATTGCGTTTTCGTTATACCGAGTATTCCTTATACCGGGCCTCGACTGTTTATTGTAATTAAAAATCGTGTTACATTTTTATTTTCCGATTTAAAACTAATTCTTTTTTGAGATATGTATGTTAGTATAATAATATTGCATGAATTTAAATAATATGTCCTTAAAATAAAAATGTAACATTTTCAAAACCTTGTTAATTAAAATTTTTTAGAACCGCTCAAATATTCCCTTTATAATGATCTTACTACAGTATAAATTACAGGTTGGTTGAAAAGTTCCTGCGCTCACCAAGAGATGGCACTGCTAGCTCCAAACTTTTTTTTTTCTCAAGTTGGTATAACTGTCCTGAGAACACATGCAGAGTTGCAAGTCATTCTGTCAATTCTTTCTTTGTTTACAAGCCATTTGAAGTTGACGTGTCATTGATTTTTTTTAATATGGAAAAAATTGAATATCGTGCAGTCATTAGATTCTTTGTTTTGAGGGGTTTAAAAGCAAAGGAAATTTATGAACAATTGTTAGAAGTGTATAAGGAGTCCTCACCTTCAAAACGCACCGTTGAATTTCGGGCTGGTGAATTTAAACGTGGTCGTACCAGCCTTAAAGACAATCCACGCGAAGGACGACCAAAAACTGAAACCACAGCAGAAATCATTGAGCAGTTACATAATATGGTTAGTGAAGATCCAATTTTGACTAAGCGTGAAATTGCTAATGCCATAGGCATCTCAGACGAACGAGTACTCCATATTTTACATGAAGAATTACGTATAATAAAACTGTTTGGAAAGTTAGTGCCGCACACATTAACAATTCAACAAAAACTGGATCGAAAACAAATTTCTCAGCGTAATTTGGAGCGTTGTAAGCCGAATAAAACCGACTTCTTGCGTCGTTTTATAACTATGGATGAGACTTGGATCCACCACCATGATCCTAAATTGAAACAAGAACGTTTACAGCGGATTAAAGCTGGTTGTTCAGCTCCAAAGCAGGTGAAGTCACAACGATCAGTAAAGAAGGTTATGGCATCAGTTTTTTGGTAAGGTAAAACAATCAACTCTGAATATTATTGCAGCCTTTTGGATCAGCTGGATGAAAAAATTCGTGAGAAAAGACCTGGTTTAAAGAAGAAAAAAATAATTTTTCATCAAGACAATGCACCTGCTCACAATATGTTTTGACGATGGCTAAATTCAAAGAATTAAAGTACGAATTGCTTGAACATCCACCGTATTCATCATATTTGGCTCCCAGTGACTACTATCTCTTTAGAAATCTCAAATAATTCCTTCGTGGAAAGCATTTTTCGTCGAATGAAGAGGCCATAGCAGCCGTAGACGGTTATTTTGCAGAGCTTCCGGAAAACCATTATAAGGATGGGATAAAATTATTGGAAGATCATTGGAACAAGTGTATTGAGCTTCTAGGAGCTTATATTGAATAAAAAAATATATTTCGTAACAAAAACAGTATTCTTTCATTTCGAGCGCGGGAACCTTTCAACCAACTTGTACTTTTGTCTAAAAGAAAAATTGCAAATTTGATCAAGTTCGGACAAGTCACAAAATGTGCCGCTTTTTGCAACATAATCCCGCTATTTGATTAGAAACTGTTGGTCGCATTAATTATAGACAACTTTGAAATTCTAAGTCCAACATCGTGATCTGCGTCCGAAAATCTAATCCCGATTCATCAAATGTTTCCTATTTTGTTGCACTGTGTTATTATGTATTAATCTGATTTTGTAGTTCAAATTTTAATTAAATCAACGATTTCAATATCAGATAATTCCTTACAATCATATTAAAGATAAAAATTAATTCGCAAATTACAAGCAAACAGGTTTAATTCGCCAATTCACGATTCAAAACAGTTTTTATTGTTTTTTTAAATTGACTTATTACTGTTGATTGAATTATTTTTTTAAAGCTCTGCCTCATACGTGTTCTCGCGATGTAATGAAGCGTAAAGTCATTATTGTATCTACATATTAAAAAATTTATATTAAGCTTTGGAAAACACGAACGCATTTACTATATCTACTTATGATCTAAAATGTCTACGAAGATGATCAATTCAAAATTTATTATAAAAATCATCCTCAATTACTCAAACAATTTCAATAGTACGCGCACATTCGTAAATTAAAAACATGAATTTTCCGCATTTACTGTTTTATTTAATATTTATTTTATGGATTTACTGGTTGTGGATACGTCGAAAGTATTATTCGTTAATTTTAAAAATTCCGGGACCGCTTGGTTACCCTATTGTCGGTATGGGTCCTTATTTAATGCGCAGAGAAGGTGTGTTGAATGAAATAAAAAAAATTAGGGTATTTAATTAATCGACTTTTCATTTTAAACGATTAATCGATAAAAAAGATTATTAATGGATAAAATAATTATTATTTCATTTAAGAAATTAGTCAGACTTGTACAAATTATTTGTAGATTTCTTTGTTTTTCATTTTAAACTGCATTTTAAAAAGGCTTTCGAAATATCCTTTTCTAGAGGATGTTATGAATGCTTTTGTGTTATATCAACCTTTAAAACATATTTAAATTACATATTTTAAAACATTTTTGCATATTTTTTACAAACATTGATTAACATTCGAACAATTATTTAACAAAATTGAACGATTAATGGAATAACGATTAACCGATTGAATACCCAATATGCATTTATACCTAAGTGAATGAAAAATGAACAGAATTTTCGTAAAGTTATTAAAACTATTATTTTCATAAAAAAAAACTAAAGAAAGCCTTTTATATGAAGTGTATGTGTTGTTCGGTATGAAACCAACCTAAATAATACAAATTTTGACTTCAGACTCAAATTTGAACCAAACATCGTATGCTTGTTGTATCCGGTGCAAGATACATGCAAATTTTCAGATTTTTGTCATATTAGCGATTCGTGAAATATAGTGCCTTAAAATTGAAAAAATTTAGCAATAATTATACAATACATTGATCGTGTGGGAATTTGTTTGACAAAATTTGGTAGAAAGATGTATTAGTTTCTTAGGTGAATGACGTCTTGCTGCACACGAACAATAACAAAATACATGCAATTCAAAAACAAAATACATAAATAAATAAATAAAATAAATAAAATTAACATTTTTCAAATCTATGACGGGCAGTTTATTTTGAAAACAAGAAATGTTAAACATTAACCACATATATTTACATATAAGTTTCACATTTATTTTTATAGTTAAGTACTAAGCTTTAGTTATTTTGAAACAAGTTATCAGGTTTAAGTTGAGGTTTGATTTGTATCAATTTTTAACTTACAATTTATAAGATTTTAAATTCTTAAAATCGTTGTTATCAAAAAGTTGATTATGGTAAAAATTGTAAGAATTTCGAAGAATAATAGAAGTACTACCCCCGCAGAGAGGGAAATCACTTTCATAATCGCGTGGAATAATAGTCAGTACAATTAAATAGTATAAAAAATATTATTCTTTTATATTGAGTTTAAGATCTTTTTAGAAAAATGAAGATTATATATTTTTTTCTTCCAATATTTCGTCTCTACATTGGGTGACTTCTTCAGGGAAATAATATAATTTTTTCAACAATTAAAACTTATATTTATAAAATTCTTGTAAAAAAGGCGGGAAATCATAAAAATACTTTTTGTCAAAAAGTTTTTTTATGTATTCCAGTCTTTTTTGTCAAATAGTATTTTTATGATTTTCCGCCTGTTTTAAAAGAATTTTATATGTATATATAAGTTTAAATTGTTGGAAAAATTATATTATTTCCCTGAAGTTGCCAACCTTGCTCAGTCGGACGTGTTTTTGCGAGTGTCTCTGTTAATAAAGTGGATTTTGTCCTATAACTGACAATTAATAAATACGAACTGTGATCGATATATATATATATTTCGTTTGTCCTGAACAAGGAAAAGTTACTGTTTATTGAGTGTCTGCGCGTTTTAACCAAATAAACTGCGAAGTGCTTTTCATTAAATATCGTATCATTGTCGTTCTTTTCTTTTTGTTTTTTTGTTGCTGGATCAGTTGTCTCATTTGGTTTGTGTCTGCTTACTGGATTTGGAAAAATCTGTGATATCATTTGGTTCTTGTCTTCGAAAGTCGTGGTATTTGACTATAATAAACGCATTAAAAAGTATTGCCATATTTAAATTTTCTTCTCCTGGTTGACCAACCTTTACTGCATTAAATATAATGGAATGCTTAAATAAAAAATGCTCAATCACAAATCCTGATGAAAGAATGCTGTCATGCTGGTTGTGCCATGGTTTAATTCATTTCAAATGCAGCGGTATACCAACACTTGCTGCTGAAGCTACTCAAAAGCACGATGGCTTGCACTGACGTTGCAACAACTGTAAAAAAGTTGGAATTGAATTTCACAAATTCTTCTAAGAAAGAAAATCAATTTTTCTTGGTATTCAAAATGAAATGTTCAATCTTTCTCAGCGAATATCTGAATATGGAAACTTGTTCGATCGATTTATATCACAAATACTTTTGCAGCAATCGTCTTTGCAACAATTTTCTCCATCCCAACTGTCTCTTAGACGCAAATCAGCTAGAATTGCAAGTAAGACTAATATTGTTGATATTAACCCTCTTAATTCTGGTAATGTTGTTGACAACCTTATGGATGTTACCCCTTCTACTTCCAATATGATAGTACACAAAACTGCTGAGAAACCATCATTTTCTGATGTTACTAAACTGTTCAATCCTATAATAAACATTACTTAAAACGCTCCCCGTGAACTTCGCGTTTTACCACCAAAAAACATGTATTTGTATCCCGTTTTGCTGCTGAAACGACTGTTGCTGATTTAAACTATTATATTAAAACTAAGCTGAAGTCAAACGATGAAATTTTAACTTATAAGTTTTCTTATTCTCAACCAAGAAGTATTACGTCTTTTAAGATAACAGTTTCATCAGATATATATAATGAAATTATTGATCCTTGTGTCTGGCCCGAAAATACATTGGTAAGGGAATATATACCGAGAGTACGCGAGAGTATATACAATGTTGCCCGGCTTCCCTCAATTATGCCATCTAATCAAAAAAACTAATTATTAGAAATGATAACCAACGTATTTAGGTTAAACACAAAATTGTCCAAACTTTACATCGATAGTTTTGCATTTAACCACCACGTAATTATATTCACTGAAACTTGGTTAAATAAAAATATCATCAACAACGAAATTTTCTGAAGTAATTATAATATTTATAGACTTGATAGAGAAACAGTTACAATTGGAGGAGGAGTACTAATAGCTATTTCTAACATGTTTTCACCTGAATTAACAAACTGCAATATTCCTAAAGGGATTGAATTTATTGGCATCTGTATAAAACTTCATAACAGAAAAATATTTATGACCTGCTCCTTTATCCCGCCAAGCCAAAACAATAATCAACTTATCTACACAGAACATGCTGGATTGATTAGATTTGTCGTATCATAGATAAACCAGATGATTCTATTTTTGCTTTTGGAGATTTAAGTTTACCTAATGTTTCGTGGAAATTTGTGTCCTATAAAAGCCGCTGACTGGGTGTTCGAATTTTTGAATAGTTTATATGACTTATGTCTTTTTCAAATAAATGGAGTTTACAATTCGTCTGGTAAATTATTAGATCTGGCTTTTGTCAAGGAACCAGCCGATTGTTCATTACAGCGTGCCGATCCAATTATAGCACCCGATGACCGTTATCATCCTATCAGCTTTAACGTTCCATTCAATGATAAGGTTTTCTGTTTCAAAAGATGAAACTACGATGACTTAAAACAACTTTTCTATAATACAAATTGGCATGATCTTCTATCTATTCCTTGTTATACTCCAACAGCTATTGATTCCATGGTTGCAACATTTTACGCAACATTATCAAACTTTTTCAATGAATGTATTCCTAAATTAGTAATGCACACAAAATCTGGTCCTCCGTGGTGCACAAACGAATTATCCAGTCTTAAAAATAGTAAAAATAAACGCTTTAAAAAATATAAAACAACAGAATTGCTGTCTGATTATAGCAGATTTGCGTTTTGCTGTGCTGAATATAACTTATTAAACACAAAGCTGTATAAAAACTATATATCAGATATGAAACTAAATTTCAATCGCGACCCAAAATCATTTTATAATTTGTTTATACCAAAAAGAAATCTAGTGGTTTCCCTAAAACGATGAAGTCCTGTGCTAAAGAATCCAGTGACAATCTGATAATAACCAACTTATTTGCTGATTTCTTCTCCACCACTTATTCTGATTCCCAATATGATTTAAAATCATACCCGCATCCAATTGTGGGCCATCAAATGATACACTTTTCTCCAAACCACGCAAATCAGATTTTACAGTCTTTAAAATCAGTTAAGTCCTCATACCATATGGGCCCTGATGGTGTTCCCAGCTGTGTTCTGAAGAATTGCGCACACGCAATAGTACTCCATTAAGCATAATATTTAACATATCCTTAAAATATGGTTATTTTCCTCAGTTGTGGAAAGACTCCTTCATTATTCCACTATTTAAATCTGGTAGTAAGTCAAGCGTCACAAACTATAGAGGAATAGCAAATTTAAGTCCAACAACCAAGCTTTTTGAAAAATGTGTTACCGAAAATTTCCTTCACCAAATTTCATCCTTACTATCCCCCTATCAACATGGTTTTAGAAAAGGTCGTTCATCAGTTACTAATCTCATGCAGTTAACTACTATAGTAAATCGTGGATTTATTAAAAGGCAATTTACAGACTGTATTTACACCGATTTTAGTAAGGCTTTTGATAAAGTCAACATTAATTAACTTTTGGATTAAGTCATATTTAACAAATCGAAAACAAAATGTTGTTTTTAATAATACTACATCCAAAAATATTATTGTAAGTTCGGGTGTGCCCCAAGGCAGCCACATTGGTCCAATTTTATTTTCCTTATTCATAAATGACTTGCCGTGCGTAATTAAATATTGTAACGTCTTAATGTACGCCGATGATGTGAAGATATTTCATTAATATGACAATAACACTAAAAATAATTTTCTGCAATATGATTTGGACGAATTATTCAAATGGTGCGTGCTTAATTTAATGGAACGGCGGGCATCAACTTGAATTGGTACTGAATTTTCAGATTTGGAATTCTTCAGGATCCTAAATTAAATTTCAAGAAACACATATTTATGATGGTAAACAAAGCTTGCGGCGTGTTGGCTTTTATTAAACGATGGGCCAAGGAGTTTACTGAACCAATCATCACTAAACGGTTATACACATCTTTAGTCAGACAAATCTTGGAATATGGATCTGTTATTTGGGATCCGGATGCGGATTATCTTAAGCAAATTATAGAATCAGTCCAAAAACGATTTCTTTTTTTTTGTTTGGGTAATTCAACATGGAATCCTAACGTTATTCTTCCTCCTTATACTATAAGGCTTGCATTAATAAAATTACCAACGTTGGATAACAGAAGAACTATGCTTAGTGTTTCATTTTTATTCAACCTAATAAATGGTGCAGTTTTCTCAGACTTCCTACTCAGCAACATAAACTTTAATGTTCCTCATCGATCAACACGCTTCTACATTCCAATCCATTTACAAGTTTTTCAAACTAATTATTCTAATTCTGATCCTCTTAGTAAATTGTGTAAACATTATAATGATTTTTATTTTCTTATTGATTGTTCTGTTAACGTCAATGTCATTAAACGTAATATTATTTTGTACCTTAATCAGTTTAATTAAATTTCTATTTAAATCATTGTTATATTGTATATTAAGTAAATTTTCAATAATTGGTCTGTAAGGATTTTTGTCCGTAGACCTTAAATAAATAAATAAAAAAAGTCACACAATGTGGAGACGAAATATTGGAAGAAAAAAATAAATAATCATTATTTTTCTTAAAAGATCTTAATCTCAATTTAAAAGAATAATATAATATTGAAGATCGAATAAAGGAAAATAAATATATAGAGCAATTCCATATGAAAGCGATCACCTTTTGGACGACCCCTCTCCGATTTTAAAATAAATAGTCTCAATCGATTGCCCAGCAAAAAATAATGTACCTACATATTTTTTTTTTTTTATAGTGACTGGTTTAGTGGTGGTGTACACCACTGTAATGTGACAAAATTGAAGAATTCTTCATAAGGGACCTCATTGAAAGTTGTTTTAAAAAAAAAACTACTAAAGCGAGAATTAAATATAATGCGAAGACGATCTCAAAAAAATTTTTTTTTGCCACGCCACTTGATTCCGCGCTTTTAGTTTTTTTCCTGTGCCTCTATTTATAGTCCGATCGTAACTTGTGATATATCATTGTTCTTAGAATGACAACAGATACATTTTCCACCTTAATCACTTTTGACTCCGACGTCAACTTCTAGAAGTGACTTCTGGAATCTCGGTCCCCTTAATTTCCCCTTAATTTCCATTTTTTTCTAAACAATAAGAAATTTCTATAAATTCCATTAAATTTTGTCTTTTGCAGTATATATTTTTATTCATCAACAAAAAAGTTACAGAGGTTTAAGAAAATACGATTATGTATAAATTTGACTTTTTATGCCAACATTCATAAATAATGATTTATAAAGCTTTGCTTAACCTTTACTTAACCTTTGCTCTTGCTTTCGTTGACATTTGTCGTTTTTCAATTTCTATGGATGATTGATAAATTTTATTTTCTCCTTGCACTCGATTTCGCATTATCAATAATAATTTTTCTGTTATTGTTATAAATATATAAATAAATAAATAAGATGCAAAAACAGTAGCGAAAGCATTACAATTAATGATCTAAATATAAATCTTCAGTTATATTATTATTTTTTGTATTTTGTAAGATAAAAAATAATAGTCTGGTATATTATATTTGCGTGAAAACTTATTCTACTAAATGTTAACGTGAAATGCATTATCTTTAAAAATATTTTTTTATGTGAAACCTTAAGAACTTACTGTGCTTTAAAGTTAAAATTAATTCGGTTAATCGTGGTTAATTATTTTTGTCTAAGAAAGGTAAAACCTTTGCAAATGGGCCTTTTTTCTTTTTTTAAAAAATATTTTTTTTTTTGAACTTATAAATATTTTACGCAGTGTTATTTTCTCGTAAAATCTACAGATTTTTAACGCATTCAGCGGGATAAAATATTATTTAGCTATGAGCGGCAAATGTAGGGTTTGTTTGAATGAAGTCTATGTTTTCTTAGCCTTTTTATTCATTTATTTTAATTTTTATAACTTTTTTTAACATTTTGTAAGAAAACACGCTGGCAAAAGTAATTAGACGACAATTTATGAACATTTAACATTTATTGAAGATCATTTAAAGATGGAAAATTTTACAATTAGATTGAGAAAATATGCTCAGATGACCTAAACCTCTAACAGGAATGATGTATCCTACATACAACCCAAATTTCAATCCGATATTTACGGTTTTGTGGCTAAATACCACTTAATCCCGATTCACAAAGGACCTTTTTGAATTGGACGTAGGTTTAAATATGGACCGATTCTAACTAAATTATATAATGTTCTTGGGCCAATATAAGCCTACAAATATTTTAAAAAGTGGAGTTAATTTTTTAATTTTATGTTTTAACAAATTAAAAAATGTGCAATAATTCGCAAATCAAAACAAAAATAAATTTTTCTTAAAAATCGATTTTTGTTAAAAAATTTTCAGTGTATTTTTCGTATATTAATAGTTCTTGTTGTATAATGTATTTTTCCATACAAATTGACAATTAAAACGCGCTGATCGTTGCAGTTGTAAAATATAATCTATTTTATTTTTAAACTATAAACCATCGTAGTAAACGGTACTTTATATACTAAAATAAATACGACAGTTTGTGCAGTCACCGTCGTACGCCATTATTTTGGGCACGTTTTCTCTCTTAGCAACAATCGTCGCATGTCACGTTCCTTTTCGCATGTCACGTTCTTATTCTTGTAATGAAACTAGCTTTCGCAAAAATAAATACATTTTTGATGGAAAATTGTTTAACAAAAATCGATTTTTAAGAAAAATTTATGCCTGACAAAAAGATTTTTCGGTCACAATAATGTGGTAAATAATTTAT
Source organism: Eustalomyia histrio (assembly GCA_949748255.1). Lineage (NCBI taxonomy): Eukaryota > Metazoa > Arthropoda > Insecta > Diptera > Anthomyiidae > Eustalomyia > Eustalomyia histrio. Next base: position 183,226,851 of record OX456523.1, on the reverse strand, counting down.
AATATATTGCACCAAGCCGAGTCTTTCACGTTTCGTCAAAAGAATTTTGTGGCATAATAGAATGATCTAAAAGTGTAGAGAAGCTCTACAACCCAATCAAAATGTACTTAATATTAAACGTATACATTGGATCTCAGTCAATGTAATAAATAAGATTTAAATAATTTTTTTTTATAAATTTAAAAGCTGTAAATTTGCAAAAAAAAAAGTTTTTTGAAAATATATTTTACCCCCCCCCACCGAAACAAAATCCTGGTCGCGTAATTACAAGTAGGAACATAATACAAATTAAGCTTATTTAGTACAAATGTATTTCAAAGATTTTACACGTCTTCATACCAGAGTCTTAAAGAAATGATTCAAAATTAATTATTTTCAAAAATGATTTAAAAAAATTTTTTTTTCAAAATCCCCGAATCGAAAAACAAAAAGATAATACGCGCGAATAATTTTTTACTTCTTAATTCATTTTTTGAATCAATTTTTTTGTTTTGATTTGCGAATTATTGCACATTTTTTAATTTGTTAAAACATAAAATTAAAAAATTAAGTCTACTTTTTGAAATATTTGTAAATTTGACTTTTTAGCGAAAAACAAATATTTTCTGTAACATTTCTTATTAATTTGTATAACTAAGGAAACTACGAATAATTTTTAATATATTTTTTTGGTGTGGTTTAAAACCATAGCAATTTATTTCGATAATATGAAGGATGTTGGATATTCTTAGGAAATTCTTTCTACTAATTAATGTGAGGATTTATTTGGAAAGAGATAGAGAAAAGATGAAAGCTGGTGAAAGATGAAGGGCTACAAATATGGCAGCACCGTAATTGCGCGAGATGATAATTCTTAGAACAGTTGATGAAAAGTTGGTGGAATTGTTGAATCTTTTTAGTTCATAGCCCTGTTATGGTTTTTTTTTCTTCGCTGGGGTTAAGTGATATAAAAACTCATACATATTATTTTTCTAAGTTGATGTTGTCGGCGCTAGGGATCGAATCCATAACCTTCTGTGTAGTGTTTCCAATTCGGTTAATCGATTAACCGATTCCTCGATTAATCGCCTCTGTATTGGTTAATGTCGAAACAAATAATTTAAAACTCAAATAATAAATAACCGGTTTAATTTTTTATATGAAATTTTCTGTTATTTTTCTTAAAACTTCCTAATTTTACTAACTTTGGCAAAAAAATCGTAGAAAAAAACATCAACTAAAATACAATCAAATTCTTTTCAAATCAACTGAATCAATTTTTGTTTCAATTTCTTTAAAAAAAAAATAAATTTTAAATAATATTATATTATATTTTTATGTCAAAAAATTTAAATAGAGCTTTCAACCTCCGCATACATCGATTTCAAGCTATCATCAAAACCCAAAGTTTTGGAAAAGCTATAGATTCTAAGCAGAGATTTAACGAAAATCCTATTAAAGTATATATTTTTCTTCTTAGCAATGAAACACGTGACTAGGTATATTTCTAACAAGCACTATGACGTTACTTATGTTATAAAATAATAATAATAATAATAATATAAAATTGTTTTAAATTTGAAATCTGTATTTTCATTTAAAATTCTATGAAAAAATTTTAAAAAACTAAAATATATCATTTTGTGTCTAATTGATTTATCAACAAATTCTAATTTGATTTATCAACAAATGTTGATGAAGTAAGAACTTCAGTAGAATAAAGTTGTCAAAAATAATTAATAAAACCGCCTATTCTTATCGGTAAGGACTTGTCAGGAATATGCGTGATTTTTATATATTTTCTAATAGATAACTTAACTCTAAAGCCTTAACCAGGTAGTAAAAATGAGCCAGGGAACAGTGGCAGTTCTATCAAACTTTGTTAACTTCGCAAAAATTATTCATACCATATTTTTAAAAATTTGTTACTGAATTTTTTTGAAGGCAGCTCTTGTTTTTTAAGCATTTTTATTTTTTTTATTCTGGACAGTGTCATAAAAAGAAAATTTAACTTTTAATACAAATATAGGTGGTATTAACGTACCTGTCGAAACGACAGACAAAGCCCGAATGATAGGCCTATTCGTTATACTGTATAGACCTGTATGGGTTTTACTTCATCTTTAGCATTTTTTAAATTTTTGAGATTACTAAAAATTTTAAAAAAGAACTGCAATTATGGTGCACTTTTAAAGTAGAAGGTTCAGAAACAAAAAAAATCTCAAATTATTTTCTAATTTACATATACATTTTTTTTATTTTTTGAACCTTTCTTATATATGTTTGGCCAATTGTTCGTTATATCGAGTATACATTTTTAGAAATATTCGTTATATAAGGTAGTTAATGCAAAAAAAAATAGGTTGTACGTTATATTGCGTTTTCGTTATACCGAGTATTCCTTATACCTTATTGTAATTAAAAATCGTGTTACATTTTTATTTTCCGATTTAAAACTAATTCTTTTTTGAGATATGTATGTTAGTATAATAATATTGCATGAATTTAAATAATATGTCCTTAAAATAAAAATGTAACATTTTCAAAACCTTGTTAATTAAAATTTTTTAGAACCGCTCAAATATTCCCTTTATAATGATCTTCCTACAGTATAAATTACAGGTTGGTTGAAAAGTTCCTGCGCTCACCAAGAGATGGCACTGCTAGCTCCAAACTTTTTTTTTCTCAAGTTGGTATAACTGTCCTGAGAACACATGCAGAGTTGCAAGTCATTCTGTCAATTCTTTCTTTGTTTACAAGCTATTTGAAGTTGACGTGTCATTGATTTTTTTTAATATGGAAAAAATTGAATATCGTGCAGTCATTAGATTCTTTGTTTTGAGGGGTTTAAAAGCAAAGGAAATTTATGAACAATTGTTAGAAGTGTATAAGGAGTCCTCACCTTCAAAACGCACCGTTGAATTTCGGGCTGGTGAATTTAAACGTGGTCGTACCAGCCTTAAAGACAATCCACGCGAAGGACGACCAAAAACTGAAACCACAGCAGAAATCATTGAGCAGTTACATAATATGGTTAGTGAAGATCCAATTTTGACTAAGCGTGAAATTGCTAATGCCATAGGCATCTCAGACGAACGAGTACTCCATATTTTACATGAAGAATTACGTATAATAAAACTGTTTGGAAAGTTAGTGCCGCACACATTAACAATTCAACTAAAACTGGATCGAAAACAAATTTCTCAGCGTAATTTGGAGCGTTGTAAGCCGAATAAAACCGACTTCTTGCGTCGTTTTATAACTATGGATGAGACTTGGATCCACCACCATGATCCTAAATTGAAACAAGAACGTTTACAGCGGATTGAAGCTGGTTGTTCAGCTCCAAAGCAGGTGAAGTCACAACGATCAGTAAAGAAGGTTATGGCATCAGTTTTTTGGTAAGGTAAAACAATCAACTCTGAATATTATTGCAGCCTTTTGGATCAGCTGGATGAAAAAATTCGTGAGAAAAGACCTGGTTTAAAGAAGAAAAAAATAATTTTTCATCAAGACAATGCACCTGCTCACAAAAGTGTTTTGACGATGGCTAAATTCAAAGAATTAAAGTACGAATTGCTTGAACATCCACCGTATTCATCATATTTGGCTCCCAGTGACTACTATCTCTTTAGAAATCTCAAACAATTCCTTCGTGGAAAGCATTTTTCGTCGAATGAAGAGGCCATAGCAGCCGTAGACGGTTATTTTGCAGAGCTTCCGGAAAACCATTATAAGGATGGGATAAAATTATTGGAAGATCATTGGAACAAGTGTATTGAGCTTCTAGGAGCTTATATTGAATAAAAAAATATATTTCGTAACACAAACAGTATTCTTTCATTTCGAGCGCGGGAACCTTTCAACCAACTTGTACTTTTGTCTAAAAGAAAAATTGCAAATTTGATCAAGTTCGGACAAGTCACAAAATGTGCCGCTTTTTGTAACATAATCCCGCTATTTGATTAGAAACTGTTGGTCGCATTAATTATAGACAACTTTGAAATTCTAAGTCCAACATCGTGATCTGCGTCCGAAAATCTAATCCCGATTCATCAAATGTTTCCTATTTTGTTGCACTGTGTTATTATGTATTAATCTGATTTTGTAGTTCAAATTTTAATTAAATCAACGATTTCAATATCAGATAATTCCTTACAATCATATTAAAGATAAAAATTAATTCGCAAATTACAAGCAAACAGGTTTAATTCGCCAATTCACGATTCAAAACAGTTTTTATTGTTTTTTTAAATTGAATTATTACTGTTGATTGCATTATTTTTTTAAAGCTCTGCCTCATACGTGTTCTCGCGATGTAATGAAGCGTAAAGTCATTATTGTATCTACATATTAAAAAATTTATATTAAGCTTTGGAAAACACGAACGCATTTACTATATCTACTTATGATCTAAAATGTCTACGAAGATGATCAATTCAAAATTTATTATAAAAATCATCCTCAATTACTCAAACAATTTCAATAGTACGCGCACATTCGTAAATTAAAAACATGAATTTTCCGCATTTACTGTTTTATTTAATATTTATTTTATGGATTTACTGGTTGTGGATACGTCGAAAGTATTATTCGTTAATTTTAAAAATTCCGGGACCGCTTGGTTACCCTATTGTCGGTATGGGTCCTTATTTAATGCGCAGAGAAGGTGTGTTGAATGAAATAAAAAAAATTAGGGTATTTAATTAATCGACTTTTCATTTTAAACGATTAATCGATAAAAAAGATTATTAATGGATAAAATAATTATTATTTCATTTAAGAAATTAGTCAGACTTGTACAAATTATTTGTAGATTTCTTTGTTTTTCATTTTAAAGTGCATTTTAAAAAGGCTTTCGAAATATCCTTTTCTAGAGGATGTTATGAATGCTTTTGTGTTATATCAACCTTTAAAACATATTTAAATTACATATTTTAAAACATTTTTGCATATTTTTTACAAACATTGATTAACATTCGAACAATTATTTAACAAAATTGAACGATTAATGGAATAACGATTAACCGATTGAATACCCAATATGCATTTATACCTAAGTGAATGAAAAATGAACAGAATTTTCGTAAAGTTATTAAAACTATTATTTTCATAAAAAAAACTAAAGAAAGCCTTTTATATGAAGTGTATGTGTTGTTCGGTATGAAACCAACCTAAATAATACAAATTTTGACTTCAGACTCCAATTTGAACCAAACATCGTATGCTTGTTGTATCCGGTGCAAGATACATGCAAATTTTCAGATTTTTGTCATATTAGCGATTCGTGAAATATAGTGCCTTAAAATTGAAAAAATTTAGCAATAATTCATTAACCCATTTTATACAATACATTGATCGTGTGGGAATTTGTTTGACAAAATTTGGTAGAAAGATGTATTAGTTTCTTAGGTGAATGACGTCTTGCTGCACACGAACAATAACAAAATACATGCAATTCAAAAACAAAATACATGCAGCCACTAATTCGTCTAGCGACGTATGTCTTGTGAACGTACGCTTCTTCTTGCGGTGGCATACATACCCAGCAAAAATAAAATAAATAAATAAATAAATAAATAAATAAATAAATAAATAAATAAAATTAACATTTTTCAAATCTATGACGGGCAGTTTATTTTGAAAACAAGAAAGGTTAAACATTAACCACATATATTTACATATAAGTTTCACATTTATTTTTATAGTTAAGTACTAAGCTTTAGTTATTTTGAAACAAGTTATCAGGTTTAAGTTGAGGTTTGATTTGTATCGATTTTTAACTTACAATTTATAAGATTTTAAATTCTTAAAATCGTTGTTATCAAAAAGTTGATTATGGTAAAAATTGTAAGAATTTCGAAGAATAATAGAAGTACTACCCCCGCAGAGAGGGAAATCACTTTCATAATCGCGTGGAATAATAGTCAGTACAATTAAATAGTATAAAAAATATTATTCTTTTATATTGAGTTTAAGATCTTTTTAGAAAAATGAAGATTATTTATTTTTTTCTTCCAATATTTCGTCTCTACATTGGGTGACTTCTTCAGGGAAATAATATAATTTTTTCAACAATTAAAACTTATATTTATAAAATTCTTTTAAAAAAGGCGGGAAATCATAAAAATACTTTTTGTCAAAAAGTTTTTTTATGAATTCCCGTCTTTTTTGTCAAATAGTATTTTTATGATTTTCCGCCTTTTTTAAAAGAATTTTATATGTATATATAAGTTTTAATTGTTGGAAAAATTATATTATTTCCCTGAAGTTGCCAACCTTGCTCAGTCGGACGTGTTTTTGCGAGTGTCTCTGTTAATAAAGTGGATTTTGTCCTATAACTGACAATTAATAAATACGAACTGTGATCGATATATATATATATTTCGTTTGTCCTGAACAAGGAAAAGTTACTGTTTATTGAGTGTCTGCGTGTTTTAACCAAATAAACTGCGAAGTGCTTTTCATTAAATATCGTATCATTGTCGTTCTTTTCTTTTTGTTTTTTTGTTGCTGGATCAGTTGTCTCATTTGGTTTGTGTCTGCTTACTGGATTTGGAAAAATCTGTGATATTATTTGGTTCTTGTCTTCGAAAGTCGTGGTATTTGACTATAATAAACGCATTAAAAAGTATTGCCATATTTAAATTTTCTTCTCCTGGTTGACCAACCTTTACTGCATTAAATATAATGGAATGCTTAAATAAAAAATGCTCAATCACAAATCCTGATGAAAGAATGCTGTCATGCTGGTTGTGCCATGGTTTAATTCATTTCAAATGCAGCGGCATACCAACACTTGCTGCTGAAGCTACTCAAAAGCACGATGGCTTGCACTGACGTTGCAACAACTGTAAAAAAGTTGGAATTGAATTTCACAAATTCTTCTAAGAAAGAAAATCAATTTTTCTTGGTATTCAAAATGAAATGTTCAATCTTTCTCAGCGAATATCTGAATATGGAAACTTGTTCGATCGATTTATATCACTAAAAACCTACGAATTTTTGCCACAAATACTTTTGCAGCAATCGTCTTTGCAACAATTTTCTCCATCCCAACTGTCTCTTAGACGCAAATCAGCTAGAATTGCAAGTAAGACTAATATTGTTGATATTAACCCTCTTAATTCTGGTAATGTTGTTGACAACCTTATGGATGTTACCCCTTCTACTTCCAATATGATAGTACACAAAACTGCTGAGAAACCATCATTTTCTGATGTTACTAAACTGTTCAATCCTATAATAAACATTACTGAAAACGCTCCCCGTGAACTTCGCGTTTTACCACCAAAAAACATGTATTTGTATCCCGTTTTGCTGCTGAAACGACTGTTGCTGATTTAAACTATTATATTAAAACTAAGCTGAAGTCAAACGATGAAATTTTAACTTATAAGTTTTCTTATTCTCAACCAAGAAGCATTACGTCTTTTAAGATAACAGTTTCATCAGATATATACAATGAAATTATTGATCCTTGTGTCTGGCCCGAAAATACATTGGTAAGGGAATATATACCGAGAGTACGCGAGAGTATATACAATGTTGCCCGGCTTCCCTCAATTATGCCATCTAATCAAAAAAACTAATTATTAGAAATGATAACCAACGTATTTAGGTTAAACACAAAATTGTCCAAACTTTACATCGATAGTTTTGCATTTAACCACCACGTAATTATATTCACTGAAACTTGGTTAAATAAAAATATCATCAACAACGAAATTTTCTGAAGTAATTATAATATTTATAGACTTGATAGAGAAACAGTTACAATTGGAGGAGGAGTACTAATAGCTATTTCTAACATGTTTTCACCTGAATTAACAAACTGCAATATTCCTAAAGGGATTGAATTTATTGGCATCTGTATAAAACTTCATAACAGAAAAATATTTATGACCTGCTCCTTTATCCCGCCAAGCCAAAACAATAATCAACTTATCTACACAGAACATGCTGGATTGATTAGATTTGTCGTATCATAGATAAACCAGATGATTCTATTTTTGCTTTTGGAGATTTTAGTTTACCTAATGTTTCGTGGAAATTTGTGTCTGACTCATATATATTTACTCCTATAAAAGCCGCTGACTGGGTGTTCGAATTTTTGAATAGTTTATATGACTTATGTCTTTTTCAAATAAATGGAGTTTACAATTCGTCTGGTAAATTATTAGATCTGGCTTTTGTCAATGAACCAGCCGATTGTTCATTACAGCGTGCCGATCCAATTATAGCACCCGATGACCGTTATCATCCTATCAGCTTTAACGTTCCATTCAATGATAAGGTTTTCTGTTTCAAAAGATGTAACTACGATGACTTAAAACATCTTTTCTATAATACAAATTGGCATGATCTTCTATCTATTCCTTGTTATACTCCAACAGCTATTGATTCCATGGTTGCAACATTTTACGCAACATTATAAAAATAGTAAAAATAAACGCTTTAAAAAATAAAAAACAACAGAATTGCTGTCTGATTATAGCAGATTTGCGTTTTGCTGTGCTGAATATAACTTATTAAACACAAAGCTGTATAAAAACTATATATCAGATATGAAACTAAATTTCAATCGCGACCCAAAATCATTTTATAATTTGTTTATACCAAAAAGAAATCTAGTGGTTTCCCTAAAACGATGAAGTCCTGTGCTAAAGAATCCAGTGACAATCTGATAATAACCAACTTATTTACTGATTTCTTCTCCACCACTTATTCTGATTCCCAATATGATTTAAAATCATACCCGCATCCAATTGTGGGCCATCAAATGATACACTTTTCTCCAAACCACGCAAATCAGATTTTACAGTCTTTAAAATCAGTTAAGTCCTCATACCATATGGGCCCTGATGGTGTTCCCAGCTGTGTTCTGAAGAATTGCACACACGCAATAGTACTCCATTAAGCATAATATTTAACATATCCTTAAAATATGGTTATTTTCCTCAGTTGTGGAAAGACTCCTTCATTATTCCACTATTTAAATCTGGTAGTAAGTCAAGCGTCACAAACTATAGAGGAATAGCAAATTTAAGTCCAACAACCAAGCTTTTTGAAAAATGTGTTACCGAAAATTTCCTTCACCAAATTTCATCCTTACTATCCCCCTATCAACATGGTTTTAGAAAAGGTCGTTCATCAGTTACTAATCTCATGCAGTTAACTACTATAGTAAATCGTGGCTTTATTAAAAGGCAATTTACAGACTGTATTTACACCGATTTTAGTAAGGCTTTTGATAAAGTCAACATTAATTAACTTTTGGATTAAGTCATATTTAACAAATCGAAAACAAAATGTTGTTTTTAATAATACTACATCCAAAAATATTATTGTAAGTTCGGGTGTGCCCCAAGGCAGCCACATTGGTCCAATTTTATTTTCCTTATTCATAAATGACTTGCCGTGCGTAATTAAATATTGTAACGTCTTAATGTACGCCGATGATGTGAAGATATTTCATTAATATGACAATAACACTAAAAATAATTTTCTGCAATATGATTTGGACGAATTATTCAAATGGTGCGTGCTTAATTTAATGGAACGGCGGGCATCAACTTGAATTGGTACTGAATTTTCAGATTTGGAATTCTTCAGGATCCTAAATTAAATTTCAAGAAACACATATTTATGATGGTAAACAAAGCTTGCGGCGTGTTGGCTTTTATTAAACGATGGGCCAAGGAGTTTACTGAACCAATCATCACTAAACGGTTATACACATCTTTAGTCAGACAAATCTTGGAATATGGATCTGTTATTTGGGATCCGGATGCGGATTATCTTAAGCAAATTATAGAATCAGTCCAAAAACGATTTCTTTTTTTTTGTTTGGGTAATTCAACATGGAATCCTAACGTTATTCTTCCTCCTTATACTATAAGGCTTGCATTAATAAAATTACCAACGTTGGATAACAGAAGAACTATGCTTAGTGTTTCATTTTTATTCAACCTAATAAATGGTGCAGTTTTCTCAGACTTCCTACTCAGCAACATAAACTTTAATGTTCCTCATCGATCAACACGCTTCTACATTCCAATCCATTTACAAGTTTTTCAAACTAATTATTCTAATTCTGATCCTCTTAGTAAATTGTGTAAACATTATAATGATTTTTATTTTCTTATTGATTGTTCTGTTAACGTCAATGTCATTAAACGTAATATTATTTTGTACCTTAATCAGTTTAATTAAATTTCTATTTAAATAATTGTTATATTGTATATTAAGTAAATTTTCAATAATTGGTCTGTAAGGATTTTTGTCCGTAGACCTTAAATAAATAAATAAATAAATAAATAAAAAAAGTCACCCAATGTGGAGACGAACTATTGGAAGAAAAAAATAAATAATCATTATTTTTCTTAAAAGATCTTAATCTCAATTTAAAAGAATAATATAATATTGAAGATCGAATAAAGGAAAATAAATATATAGAGCAATTCCATATGAAAGCGATCACCTTTTGGACGACCCCTCTCCGATTTTAAAATAAATAGTCTCAATCGATTGCCCAGCAAAAAATAATGTACCTACATATTTTTTTTTTTTTATAGTGACTGGTTTAGTGGTGGTGTACACCGCTGTCATGTGACAAAATTGAAGAATTCTTCATAAGGGACCTCATTGAAAGTTGTTTTAAAAAAAAAACTACTAAAGCGCAACGAGTGATAGCTCGTTGGAAAGGTATTGAATCAGGCTTTAATTGAAAAATAAAATTTTCCTAATTTTTCTCAGAAATTTACCTTTTTTCCCATGAAAATTAAATTTTCCCATGAAAATTAAATTTTCCGATTTTCCACAGAAGCTCCTAAATTTTCCGGCTAATTTTATTTTTTTTGGATTCCTCATAATTTTTGCTTTAAGAATCAGCAATAAAAAAATGGGCCCCGACTCCTTGTTTGGACAGAAGAAGAGCATTTAAGAGACCACCTTGTTCTCATTGTTTTTATATTTTTTATAATTGAATTATTTTTAATTATTTAACATTATTTTATTTTATTTTATTATTAAAAATACATTTTAAAAATTATTTTACAGTTAAAAATACATTTATGAAGAAAAAATCAATTTTTTTTAAGAGCCCCAAGTTGAGTGTGTAGTGAATATGGTCTGCCTGCCTTCACAGGATCGGCCATAAATCCATGGATAATAGCAGCAGTGGCATGTAATGGCACACCAAGCCCCACTGAGGCTACAGGTCATAAAATGTTTTGTAAATTTTTTAAATTACCAGGTAATAAATATTTCGCCTAAAATGACACGTGCAGAAACAAGTCATAAAACACGGATTTTCCATAAATATGGCGAAATATTTATTACCTGGTAATTTAAAAAATTTACAAAACATTTTATGACCTGTGGTCGGCTTATTGGCAGTAACCAATTAAGTCCCTCTTTAAAAAACATTTTATGACCTGTAGTTCCCGCAAATTTTCCTTTTAAAGAAAAGCAAATATCGCTTATTTTTTTTTACCTATTTTTTACCAAAAAATAAATATAAATACTTCACACACTCTGAGTCAAATTTCAGTTGAATACTAAACGTGAAAGTGTTAAAGTGTTTTTTTGTAAAGTAAAGAGTGAAGCTGTAAAGACAATTTTAAGTAAAATGAATAAATTTTGCTGCAATCCGTTTAACAAGAGTGGACATCGTTCGAAAAAGATAAAAGTATTAAAATTAACTGGTGTTTCGAAGCGATACATGAATGAATTAAATATACAATACGGTGAAGAAGCAGAATTCATTTGCCCCAAGTGTAAAATCGATTTGTCTCAACAAGCAAATGCATTGAAACAAATGCAACCACAATCCGAGAGTGAAATGACAATTGAACAAAATGTTTCATCTGATAGTGAGGCAGACATTCCGATGGTCAATATGTCTTTGAGCCCTTTGAATGAGGCTATTACCACTTTAGGTGAAACGCCTATTAGAAAAAGAAAGTTGCGAAGTGAAAAATACAGGAAAGATAAAAAAGGCAAGGTTATGAGTGCAATCGCGACAATATTTGATGAAGGCTCTGATAACGAATGCAGTCAAGCAGATGACGTTGATGACGGCAAACAAATGATTGAGCAGTTGAAAAGAAAATTCAATTTAGCGACCACTTTTCCGGAGAAATATCTCATTTTATCTGTGCTGCCTCAATCATGATCTATACGCAAGATTTCTGAACAGTTTCAAACATCTTTTTACATCGCGAGAAGAAGCAAAGAATTAGTTCGACAGAAGGGCATATTGGCGACTCCCACCAAGAAATTTGGCTCAAGGACCCTCAGCGAAGCAACGGTGAAATTGGTTCAAGATTTTTACTGCAATGATGACAACAGCCGCGCCTGCCCAGGTACACGTGACTATGTTATCACACGTGAAGATGGAGAAAAAGTACACAAGCAGCATCAGTTCAAAGAGAAATACCCAGCAGAAAAAGTGGGATTTTCTAAGTTTGCCATCCTACCACCAAAAGAATGCGTGCTGGCATTAGACAGGCACGGAACGCATTCAGTCTGCGTTTGCATGTTTCATAAAAACATCAAATTAATGTTCTTTCCATGCAAGAAATTTAAAGTATTTCACGGTGAAATTGAAACATATAGGGACCTCCCCACCCCACGGAAAATTGTCATCTGTCCAAATGCGACAATTGTCCGAAGATTGACGAGCTAGAGCAATATTTGGCCGAAAAGTTTGAACAGCTGTTAATTCAGGAGGTGCATTTCAAACAGTGGATAATTAGCAGCGGCAGATGTTCCCTTGAGACCGTGGTAAAGCAGATTCCGGAATTCATCGAGGAATTCGGATTCAAGTTGAATGAACTGAAGGCGCACCATTTCATATCCGAGATGCAATCGAAATTTCTAAAGGAACATAAGGAGAAATTAGCCCAAAATGAATTCATTGTGATAAGCGACTTTGCCGAGAATTACACTTTTCTCGTTCAGGATGAAATTCAGGCTTATCACTGGGCAAACGACCAGTGCACGGTGCATCCTTTTTGCATTTATTTCAAAAACGAAGATAACAAACTACAGACCGTAAGCCTTGTTGTTGTCGCGGAGAGTTTAGCTCATAATTATGTGTCCGTTTATTTATTTCAAATGAAACTGTTTGAATTCTTAAGATCAAAATTCGATGCAATCGACAAAGTAACGTTTTTCTCAGACGGCGCGGCTTCTCAGTACAAGAATAAAAAAAATTTTTACAATCTTTGCATAATTAAAGAAGAACAAAACTGCAAGGTCGAGTGGCACTTTTTTGCGACATCCCACGGTAAGGGCCCATGCGATGCGTTAGGGGGAACCCTAAAATGCATGGCGACTAAGGCAAGTTTGCAAAGGCCATATACTGACCAGATCTTAAATGTACAACATTTGTTTTCGTGGATTCAAAGCAAGGAAATTGCCATTAACACAGTTTTATGCACTCAAAAAGAACACGATGCCATGGAGCGACGACTTCAAAACAGATATAATAATGTCAAAACTATAACTGGAACGCAAAAGTTTCATTGCTTCATACCAAATATTTCTGATATGTCAATTAATGTAAAGCGGTACTCTTCGTCTGCCGACGTGCTAAATTTAAAGTTACTTTAATTTTATAATAATGCCAAGGCAATTGAAATTTTTAATAAATATTGTAATTAAGTATAAGCAGCAAAATAAGAAAGATTTTTTCTTCATAAATGTATTTTTAACTGTAAAATAATTTTTAAAATGTATTTTTAAAAATAAAATAAAATAATGTTAAATAATTAAAAATAATTCAATTATAAAAAATATAAAAACAATGAGAACAAGGTGGTCTCTTAAATGCTCTTCTCCTGTCCAAACAAGGAGTCGGGTCCCATTTTTTTATTGCTGATTCTTAAAGCAAAAATTATGAGGAATCCAAAAAAAATAAAATTAGCCGGAAAATTTAGGAGCTTCTGTGGAAAATCGGAAAATTTAATTTTCATGGGAAAATTTAATTTTCATGGGAAAAAAGGTAAATTTCTGAGAAAAATTAGGAAAATTTTATTTTTCAATTAAAGCCTGATTCAATACCTTTCCAACGAGCTATCACTCGTTGCGATCGCTTTAGTAGGTTTTTTTAAAACAACTTTCAATGAGGTCCCTTATGAAGAATTCTTCAATTTTGTCACATGACAGTGGTGTACACCACCACTAAACCAGTCACTATAAAAAAAAAAATATGTAGGTACATTATTTTTTGCTGGGCAATCGATTGAGACTATTTATTTTAAAATCGGAGAGGGGTCGTCCAAAAATTTGCCAATTTTGATCGTTTTCATATGGAATTGCTCTATAGTATAAAAAATATATTACTTTCAATAATGAAAAAAAAAACCACCGAAAAACATCTTTTTACGCAGATAGGTTAATGACCAGAATGAGTAAAAATTACTCTTTCTTCACATCTACGCAAATAAAGTCTAGCATGGAGTCAAAATACAATGTTTAAATATTAGCAAGAACCGTAACAAGGCGCATAGTAGGACGATAGCCGAATGTGCCAAAGAAAAATATTAAGCAGGGTCTAGAGTTTACAAAAGGAGATCTCCACTGTGACCAAAATATTTTGAAACTGGTTGTCTGGAGCAAGGAATCTGAGTTTAATAATCTTGTAATGATGGCTGGCCGCATATATGTAACATGTCCACAAAACGTTAAATTTAATCAGAAATATAAACAAAAAATAGTGAAGCACGGTGTGTCGTTGAAGATGCTATCAGGATGCTTTACCCTATCTAGAATTGGTCCGATAGTGAAAAAAACGGCAAAATGACAGGTGAAATGATTAAGGAAATCTTAGAAAATAATATAGATAGTGATTGTGCTGACGAATCGTCACTAGCATGGATTTTCCAACAAAAATACGACCAGAAGCATAAGTCTCGAGTCGTCAAGTCTTGGCTGGAGAGGAATCACATTAAGGTTCTCAAGTCACCAGCACAAAGCCCATATATGAATCCAATAGAGAACATATGGGTTATTATAAAATGGGCTGCTTCAGCAATAAAACCTGCAATTGTAAAAGATCTGTGGGAGATTATTTAAAAAAGTAATATAATATTACCGCTGATCAGTGTTGTGAAATTGTCAAAACAATAACAAAGAGATGTGCCGACTTAATACGTCAAAAAGGATTTCCCACCAAATATTAAAAGATGCAATATAGCATTAATTAAAATAATTTTAATTTCAATTAATTTAAATAATATTTATTAATTGACTTAATTATTTGTCCAGAAAATATTTAAAGTGTAATTAAAAAAGTTAAAAAAATCAGTTAAGTAATCGTGAATTGTTTTTAGGTTTAATTTAGTTTATAAGGTGTTAGACAAATGAATGAAAATTATTTTTTTTTATGTCTCAAAAATATAATATTTATTCTTCATAGGAATAACGTGAGTTCGAATGACATAATTGTGTGACTACGACTGTATACAGTGTGGGTGCGACTAAATTCAGGCTTCTAAATTTGATAAAATTTTCAAATATCTTTTAAAGAAACTTCAAAACATTTTGTAAATTTGTATTTAGTTTAGAATTTATTAAGTTACCTCGCACAGGTCCTTGATGGAATTATTCAATTTGTACATTTTCTTTTAAAACTATAAAATTCGTGGTTCCAATTGTATACTTCTTTATTGGATTAAAATCTAAGATTCCAATACCACATAAAGTCTTAACTGAAATCCCCAAAATTTCAGAATTGTGAGTTCATTTTTATATCAAACCATATGCATTTAAAATTGAAAATATTTAATTTACAAGTTTAAGTAATGTTACACTGATAATAATCCATGCATATTTATTTACGAAAAAATGTCAAAATAACAAAAATATTTGTAAAATAAACCAATTTTCGTTTATTTTACAAAAGTTTTTGTTATTTTGACATTAATTTCGTATTTTTATACATGGATTATTATGAGTGTATATGTATTATCAATTATAATACTTTAACCAAGTTGGGTCCTTGGTTAAAGTATTTTAAGTTATGTTTTTCTGTAAATCGGCTAAGAATTTCGTAGTCTCGACTAAGAATTTTTTTGTAGTCGCACCATTTGGCATTATGGGTGGCTTAAAATTTGGTAGTTTGTTCATCCTGGTTTATAGGGTCCTTGCTTAAACGTTTTATTTTTGAGTGTACTAAAAAAAGCTGAGTTTTGAAAAACCAAACCAGTACAGATATCACAGGAACGTATGATATTTTTTATTTTCAATAATTTTTGAATTTCCAATGGTGTTTTTTTTTAATTTTAAATAATAATGTTTGTATTTAAATGTGACTTTTTTATTAACAGTTGCTATTTTTTTTTAAAGGAAAATGTTTTTTTTAAATAAATGCTCTTATTAAAATTATCTATTAATTATTAATTAAGTAATTAGTCAGTAAATCTTAAAAAGATAAAGGCATAAAAACATATCAATTTAGTAATTGATATGTTAAATTCGATGCGGAGAATTATTTGTATGGAGACTAGAGAAAATTTAAAGGTATACAGTATGGTGAAAGAGTTACCAAGGCGGGTAGGAACCGAAGAATACGGTTCAAATTTACAAACAGATAATCCAACGGAATGTTACATATCAGTCTTATTTATTCCATATATTATATAAAATAATCTCAAGTATGACAAATAGATTTTCTGGTCATGAAAATATATTAAATAATTTATACAATATTATACCAAGCTGAGTCGTTGACGTTTCGTCAAAAGAATTTTGTAGCCTCATAGAATTTTATCAAAATGATCTGAAAGAGGAGAGAAGCTTTACAACACAAACAGAATGAAAACGTACTTAAAAACTCAATGGGCGAAGTAAGACTTTCTGCATTGGCTCTTTTGTCTGAATATCGTGAAGAGGTAGACCCAGAAAAATTTTTTGACAGTTTTATGTCCATAAATCGTCATATTAATTTTTAAGTTCTGTATTAAATGTATGCATTATATCTCAGTCATTGTAATACATAAGTTTTAAATAAAAACTTAATATGAATTTAAAGGCTTTAAATTTTGTTTTAAATGCTTCAAATAGTAAGAAAAATAAAGGTTTTGAAATAACCTTCTTTTTAAAAAAAATTTGTTGAAAAGATATATTGGACCCCTCGAAACCGAACCCTGTGTACGCCACTGGTGTTATATATAATTATATAACTAGCGGGCAAAGCCAGTTACGATGTTAGCGTAGACAAATATTGCCCGTGATTGCCAGAAGAACCTTAATACCAAATTTCAACTTCCTAGATCCAGCGGTTAGGTCAGGCCGTTAAGGGACAGACTTTTACCCTTTTTGACCCTCCCCATAGGCTTTTTCAAAAATCCCATCTTATATAATGTCTACGACGGAGGAATAACCCTCATTCCAATTTTGAACTTCCTAGATCAAGCGATTAGGGCAGGCCGTTAAGGGGAGACTTTTCCCCTCCCCGTAAGAATGACCGAAAAGACCATCTGGGCAGGTGTCTACGTCGGTGGAGGCACCTATATACAAATTTAAAATTCCTAGTTTCACCGGTTTTGGCAGGAGAAGATTTCCTCCCTCCGTCCCTCTCTGTTCGATTTTGTAAAAATGAAGTCTTAGCTAATGAATTGGTGAAAAGGTCCACAATTCTTTGGGGATGAGACAGGCAAAACTATTGGTCAACCCCTTTTCCAATGGGAAAATTTTGGACCTTGCTATTAACGACATTAGGTTACTAACAGGGTTTCTTACCGGACACTTCGGATTGAACTACCATTTGTGTAAGATTAATCTGTTGGAATCGCCTCTGTGTCGGCTGAGTCTTAAGGGAGACGAAACAATCATCCACATTTTGTGTGAGTGTGTTGTTTTGCATGGGAACAGGAGGAAAGTTTTCAATAAGGAATTTTTTGGTCCAGAGGATATTAGGAACTCTTCTCCATCTTCAATATAAAATTTCATTGGGAATATAATACAGAATTTTGTTTAGTTTTATGATCCTTGGTGCAAAAGATCCATATAGGTCACAGTGCCGGCCGTGGGGCCAGATCTTAACCTAATAATAATAATGTCTACACTGGAAAGGAACCTACATACCAGTCCAGTTGTTTAGACAAGCCCTTACTATGGAGATTTTCTCACTTTGAACCCCCCCTTTTTAACAATTTCCCTTGTTGAATTTTTAAAATGTACCTTATTATTGAGTTAGCCCATACTCCAGGTAACGCATATTTCAAATTTCAAATCTGTGTGGATAGGACGTTAAGGGAGAGACCACCTGGGTGGCTGCCTACGCCAGAGGAAGAACCGATGTACCAAGTTTCAACTTCCTAGCTCCAGAAGTTTTGGCAGGCCGTCAAGGTAGAGAATTTTCCCCTTTTCAGACAATCCCGGTTTTATTTTCTAAAAATCGCGTTTTAGCTATCTACACTATAGAAGCAACCTGCATTCTAAACTTCAACTTTCTAGGTCCATCGGTTTAGGTAGGCCGTTTAGGGTAAGACTTTTCGCTTTTTGAGACCCCTTTTTTTACCACATCCTTAGGCAAAATTCTGAAATGTACCTTATCACTAAGATAGCACATACTCCAAAGAAAGCATATTTTTAATTCAAGGTTTCTAGCTAAAGGGGTTTGGGCAGACCGTGAAAGGGAAGTTGTCCCTTTTTTGCCTTTCCCCGAAGGAATTTCCATAATCCCATCTTAGATTTTGTTTACGCCGTTGAGAGAACCTACTTACCAAATTTTAGCTTCCTAGCTGCAGTGGTTTGGGCAGGGTGAAGTTGAATCAGTAAGTGAGTCAGTCGTCATTCAGTAACGTTATTCCTTTATATATAGAGATTATACATTCATGAATTTCGGGAAAACATGTATAAAATGCTACATGTAATGACTGAATTTATGAGACTACATTGCTCCTCGACTTATCTGATTATATGTATATAATTACATTTAATTTTGTATAATTATTTATATCCATATATTTCCGCCTTAGAAAAAATTAATAAAAAATGGTATTTAAAAGAAAAAAGCCTTAAATTCGGCTGAGCCGAATCTTTTAATACCCTCCACCAATATCCAAAAAAATGTTGTAATGTTTTTGATACAAATAATATAAAACACTTTAGAAGTAAAATTATGGAGGTGAAAAAATTTTTTGAGGTGAAAAACTTTTTGTTGGATGTGAAAACAAATTTTATGGGGAAAAAAAATTTTGAGGTAAAAAAATTTTTTTTAGTGAAAAAAAATTTGTTGTGAAAAAAATTTTTTGAGGTGAATATAAAAAATTATTCAATTCTAAGCGACTGGTAAAAAACAAGACAAAATATTTTATTTGTGTTCGCTATTATGAAATTGTACTACGAGTAAAATATACCAATTTGTATGGAAAATTTAGAGGTACTTTCACATTTTCACTCATAACTTTTTAACCGCTGGAC
Source organism: Eustalomyia histrio (assembly GCA_949748255.1). NCBI lineage: Eukaryota > Metazoa > Arthropoda > Insecta > Diptera > Anthomyiidae > Eustalomyia > Eustalomyia histrio. The sequence goes on along the minus strand of OX456523.1, from coordinate 183,207,435 downwards.
CGATTTTTCTCATTTGTAATTGCAACCCAGTAAAACCATGGTAATGACATATCATTACTTTATACATTACTTTGTAATGAGTAGTCCTTACATTCAGCATTATTTTCAAAATAAAAATAATGCATTACCTACAATATGTTACTTATTTTATTATTTTGAATTAAATAATAATAAGTTACCTGTAATAATAATTATATTTAGTAAGTATTTGTTATCGATGTTGAATCAAAGAAAATGACTCTTAATGCGATTAATTGAATTCCAAATAATAATACCCTGTGTGAAGTATTAAAAAAAATTAGTTTAATTAAGGTTAATTAACAAAAACACACTTTCAGTTAGCAATCGGGCATGGTCAAAGTTTTATTTTCGGTTACGTATTACTCTGATAGAGGCGTAGAATAGAAAAGATTGAAAATTACTAATGTTCACACCAATTTTCACTTAAGAATTCGAACTGGATGTTAATTCAGTAGAACAAGGGTATAAATTGAAAAAATAACTTTTGCCTTCATATATGGTCACATCTGATAAAAAAGATAACATATTACCCATGTATGGAATAATATATGTATTCATATATGTAATATATTATCATATATTGCCATATATGGAATCATATATTACATATATGTACTTTTTCTTTGAATGTATTTGCCCATATATGCTCATACATGACACCATATATGAAGATATATGAACATTTTCACCTAAGATATTTTATAAAAATCTGTAAATTTATTTTAGTTTTCTTCGATCTTCTCTATTCATATAATATTCCTTATTGAGCTAAAGATCCTTTATTTATAAAAAATTTAATTATAAATATTTATTTATCCCAATATTTCGTCACCACATTAGGTGACTTCTTCAGGGGAAATTGTCTTTTTTTTATAATGAATAAATTTAAATTATAAACTGAAAAACTTATATATAACAATTTTTTTTAAAAAAGGCGGTAAATCAAAAATTATTTTTTGTTAATATTAAAATATAAAAATATCACAGAAAACAAAAATAACAATATTTGAAAAATTAAAATATTACATGAACAAAAATATTTTATATACATTTCATTTAACATAATAATATTTATCCTAGTTTTTATTAACTAAATGTCTGTAATTTTGTGCAATATTTGCTATGTCTGTTTTATAATTAATTCGTTGTGTAGATGGTACCTTCATAATTTGTAACATTTCTAACATATATCTACGTCTGTAATTATTTTCCGTGTTTAGAATTGACGTCCTATCAAAATCAGGATAATGATTAAAATTCGTGCAATGTAACGATAATGCTGTTTTCTGTGTAGAAGTAGTGTTCCTGTATTTTTGATCAGATCTGTGTCCTGCAATTCTTGTTTTTAATTTATTCTTTGTTGTACCTACATATACATTACTACAATTCTCATTATCATTTCCACTACAAGGTATTTTATAAAGGTATTTTATAAAAAATGTCCAATACATTTCAGATTTATCTATTTTATCTTTCGTTTTGCTAAATAATCTACCTATTGTGTAATATGTTCTATGTGCTACTATATATTTCTTATTATCATAAATTTTCGATTTTTCTAATCTTTCAGATATAAGAGGAACATAAGTTAGAGATTTATAAATTTTAGGTTCAGTAACCGTTCTCGTAACTAAATTATTCTGTTTTTCACATTGTCTTATCAATCTACAGATTAATTGAATTGGGTAATTATTATTTAACAAAATATTTTTAATCTTTTCTATATTAGTTTTATGAAATTTTGTATCGCTAATCTTTAATATAATAGCACATAGAACATATTACACAATTGGTAGATTATTTACAACAAATACATAATAGCAACCAAAAATTAATTTGTATATAGAGCAATTCCATATGAAAACGATCAAAATTGGCAAATTTTTGGACGACCCCTCTCCGATTTTAAAATATATATATATATTTTATATATATATATATATATATATATATATATATATATATATATATATATATATATATATATATATATATATATATATATATATATATATATATAAATATATATATATTTATATATATATATATATATATGCATTGCCCATACTTTGAAGACATCTGTATATACAGCCAAAAAAGTCCCTATAATATGCGCTGTGTCCAGTAAAATGTCTTCAGAGTAAACTCTAGAATAATGAAAAGTTTAAGGACAGTCCCCAAAGTAACAAAATGTCTTCATAGTAACTTGTGGAACGAAAACCCGTCCCCGCAATATGTGCTGTGCACATATATATATATATATATATATATATATATATATATATATATATATATATATATATATATATATATATATATAATCTATCAATAATTTTTTTAATGCTGAAGTTATCTTTTTATTTTTTTAATTTTGAGGCATTTCATTATACTCACGACTACCCAGAAGCACTACACGTTGCTTGGCTCTTTCCAACCTGCACCAAACCATCCTTAGATTCCCATTACTCCTTGTATTAATTGCATATTGATTCCTTTGAAACTGTATTGTGTGATGTCCAATGTTGTATAAGCACTTGAAAACATATAATAATAATTGCAATTTAAAAATACCATAAATTGGTAAAACTGTTTGACATTTATCAGCATACAGAGAAATTGTTGGATATGTTATTGAAAGGTTATATACCACTTTCAGATCCTTATCCTGCATTAGCTGCAGAAGTTTTAATTATAAGTCTTCTTTAAACCATATGAAATTGATAAATAATTCAAATAACTTTGAACAAGGGCATTGTAAATTAAAATCTTAGAATTGTAGTTGAACTTATTTTTGAATTTATGTAAAAAACCGAGCTTTTCTGACTACCAATCTGAACATATTGTTTCCTGATCGGATGATAGCTTCTTAATAGCAAGAGATCTCTTTCAAAAATACAGTAATAATTTAGTTTCTGTAAAAGAATTTCATGATCAATGAGATCAAAAGCTTTACTAAAATCATAAAAGATTCCAGCTATGCCACTATGCCCTTCATTTAAACCTTTACAAATGAAATTAATAATACTTACAAGTGCTTCCTCGGTTCCGCATCCTTTTCTAAATCCGTATTGAAAATTATTTAGTAATTTGTTGGCATGCAGATATTCTGTAAAATTCTCTCGAAGACATTGTCAACTATTGGCAATTGGTCTGTACAAGTGAGTACTTGAAGCATTTTTCTCCTTAGGAATCGGTATTACCCTATGGAGTTTTAGAATATTCGGATATGAACTATTACTTATCATGTTATCAAAAATATTTACCATATGTGGGGTTAAATCATTAATACACCTTAAAATTATTTTAGGTGACACATTATGATGACCACTTTTACGAGGTGTTAATTTTTTTATAGCAGATTTCATTTCATCATCTGTTATATAATTAAAGTTAAATATTACGTTGCTTTGGTTTAATGTTATTAACGAGTTGCAAGTTACTGTTTGGGAATATTGAAATTGTAATCTTGGAGTTCTTATTGATTCAACAAAATGTTTGTTTAAGACCTCAGCCTTTTGTAATTCACCTAAAATTGCATCAATAATGCAAATAGATCTTTTTGTGTTTTTTCCAAGGGTTTCATTTAAAAACTTCCAATTTTCTTAGGATCTAGCTTAACTTAATTTAACTTACTCATATAGTAATCGTTCATCGACTCTTTACATGATTTTTTAATTCCTTTTTTTATATCTGCATTTTTAAGTTTTTTCCTTCGCATCTTTAATAGTTTTTCTTATAATCTATCAATTTCCACAAATTTCCGTTATCCATGAAGTTATTTCATGATTATGAATTGTTCTTACCTTTTTTTCAATGGCAGAATTTACGGTAGCGTTTTGAAGGCAAGATATCAAAGCAGATGTATCAGTTGACGGATCTCCATTTTCCTGTATTGTTGGTATTAGAGTTTGAATGTAATCAATTACACGCTCCAAATCAAAATATTAACGTGTTTCTTCAGTAAAATCTTGTCTTTGAGTTTCAATTTCTAGTCGACAAGAAACTATGTTATGATCTGAAAATTTACATTCCACTGATTCAATATGCATAGCGTTTTTAATATTACTATAAACCTGGTCAATAGATGTTTTACTTTCCGGTCATATAACCATTTCATGACAATTCATAAATTCATAATTTGCAAGTAAAATTAAAAGTCCTTATGAAAACTGAACATCCGAAACATCAATGTTCGAATCACCAACATATATTCCGATATTCGCTATTAAATTTAAAAAGCCCTGTACCTTTCACATTTATATCAAAATGGCACTGTCTCTTTTCAAAATGAACTATATAATTTTGATATCAAATTTATATAAATTGTAGCAATTGTAATATTGTTCACGATATGCTAGTTATCAAGTTATGTGATTAAATGTTTATATCAACAACAACAAAATACATAATACAATAATCAACTATGCGCAACCTATACCCTTATTATATGCATATTTGTAGTGTTGGAAAATAGTACAAATTTAACCAACTGGCACCACAAAAGAGATAAACGTCATCTTTCATTTTTCCAGCAAAAAAAAAAAATGTTAGTCATTCTGTGACTATAACTTCTTTCATTGCTTCCTAAACTTCAGTTGACATTTTCTCATGAGGGTTAGAATTTATGCAGCTTTGCAATTTTTATAAAAGTTTTGAAATATCAAGAAAAACAGATTTTTTTTAAACTTTAAATGAATTATGTTTTTTATTTAACACTACACTATTTCCAGTTTTAATTTAGAATTTATCAAAATAATTTTAAAATTGTGTAAAATTTATTTCAAATTGCCCAAAAATGTTTTAAAATTGTGCAAAAATTATTTAAAATTATTCAAAAATATTTTAAAATTGTCTAAAAATGTTTTAAAATTGTACAACCAGATTTTAAATTATCCAAAAATATTTTAAAATTTGTCTAGAAATTCATAAAAATTTTTAACAAATGCTTTTTCACTAATGCAGAATTATTTATTTATTTTAATAAAGAGTATTTGTATATCAATACATAAATTTCGCTTCTCTAAACTTATTTTTCTGCATTCTTATGAATTAAATTTTCATCAAAGCTTAAATATTACAAAGTATATGAACATTTTCCACTCATGAATCAGAACACCTAATCATTGTATTATCATCGTTTCCTTAGAGAAAGTATGAGTAATGCTAGTAGCTACATTTGAATACTTCCATCCTATGACACGCTAATGTTAAATTCATCGATGAAACCATCAGAAAAGAAGTGATGCCTTTGCCATAGTAGTGATGCTTTTATTGCTTCTTTGGCAGCTTCATTTTTGCTGGGATAATAAATTAAAATGAGCATAAGTATGTATGCTCATAATAATCCATAGGTAAAATACATGAAAACTGTTCTTCATTTTGCGAAAGATTTGGTTACTTTGTAATACATATATACAAATGACATCGCAATTAGTAGCAAATTTTTATTTGTATATTTTACAAAATTTCATAAAAATATTTGTAAAAATAAAAATATTAAAATAATTTCGTGCAAAAATAAAACTTTGTTTGTATTATTTACGAAATTTGTAAACATAGAAAAATTCTTACAATCAGCTGAGTGCGAAAAGTTTGTTTTGTTACATTTTTTTATATTTTATACTAAAAGTAATTTACAAAATCATGTTTGTATTATATATAGAATATGTGTATATTGTACGAACAAAAATTTACGAAAAATATATTTTTGTATTTTTAAGCATGAATTATTATGAGTGTAAGCACAGCTAATTGAAAAACATAAACCAACGTTTAAGGGTGTTCACGGTGCCCAGAGGCTATTTTTAATTTTATAGCAAATTAAGCTGATAACCAGCCTATCGTGAACAATCTTTATTATTTAAATAATTTTTATATTATTTAAATCGTGAAGACCAGTCGGTTTTAAAACTGGTCTGACCGGTCGGCCGTAAAGCAAGGTAATGTTAAGTTATTTTTAATTTAATGGTATTTTAGTTATGTTATTTCGTTATTGGTAATTTAGAGTTTAAAATAGTTCTTTAAAAGGGTTTTTGAATCGTTAACAGTATTTAAGGGTTAGTGCTTTCCAACCTTGTTTAAATACAAAAATGTGAGAGATCCGTATAAAAAAAATCCGAAGGCAATATTTGGTAGTACTTGAGAATGCATTTATTGCCAACCATTGGTTCTTTCAAAATCCATCTCTACCTGATGCAAAAATTATGGTAATCATATGATCTAAAGGCAAACAAAAATGACACTCGTCGTAACAATTCTTATATAAATTTGTTTTACAACAAATATTTTTTCGAAGGCATTGCTGTACTTGAAGCAATAAACTTACATAAAAGCTAATTTCTAACCAGTGTTTAACTATAAACATAAACCATGGAATTCGTAAAATTAAATCATGTTTTAAATTGTCTTCTGATCACTTGCTTTTGGTACTCATTTATCAATCCAATATTTTATTTTAAAAACAATACGACAATAATACTAACTGTGATTGAGTTAAAGAAACCTTGGAAACGAAACTTGTTACAAATGTATTGCTGAAAACTTCAAAAGTAGTGGATAATTCGTTAGTTCATGCATTACAATAATATGTTGGTTTTTGCAGCAGATAGTTCCGATTTACACTAGCGGTTTTCTCTTATTTAAATTTTAGTATATTTTTTTACATATAAAAAGAAGTACGAATTAGAAAACACAAGAAAATTGCGAGTACAAGCAAGTCTGTAAACCTTTCCGTTCTTCTTTTCTTCCTCTCATATAAACTCAAAATTGCTGTGTGTAAACCGGGACATAGTTCTACTCAATTAATCAAACACAAATAAACAAATTTCAATGGTTGACCATTGCAAAATAATATTTATAATCATGGATTTTTTCTATATTAAAAAAAAAGTCAAAGCTTTATTAGTTCTTTATATTTATATATTTTAAAGAAAGTAGCGTCTACTTTTTATATATTTTGGTTAAGCAGAATTACAATTTCTTTCTTATCTCAGAGTTGTTTTTGGCAAGAATTAAGTACACAAATTTAATTTTTAATTGCAGATATTTTACCGACTTTTTATAGAGAAGGAAAAAAATACGGTCCACTACTATTCTCATGGTTGGGACCTTATCCATTTTTGGTCGTCAGTGATCCAGTTATAGTGAAGGATATTTTAACATCACGTTATTGTATAAATAAGGGCGTCATATATGATGCCTTGAATGATGGAACTGGAAAGGGATTATTTAGTTTAAAAGGTAGATATAGTTCTAAAAAATGATTTGCAATTACTTTATATAGAAATTTCTTTCTACAGATCCAGAATGGAGTGTTCATAGAAAACATTTAAATCCAGCATTCGGACACAGGGTTGTATTAAGTTTTATACCCTTATTCAATGTGGAAATAAATAGTTTACTAAAAACTATTGATCGAATGACAGATAAGAAATCGATAAATTTAATGAGAGTATTACAGGAATTTACATTAAATATTGCGACAAGTATGTTTTTTAAACTAAGTTCTTATAAAAATATTTAACTTATTATTTATAGAAACGACAATGGGAAAAAGTGTATCTCAGGAGGCAAATGAATCTAATTCCAATTTATTATTTTGTTATCAGTGGTAGGTTTTCAGATCAGATTTTCCATTTCGTTTTTACAAATCCCATTAAATGTTAATATAGTGTTTTAGAAAACATGACTGAAATGTGTTTTTCACCATGGTTCAGCAACTCATTCGTACGTTGGCTATTTGGAATTTATGAGCCATATAATAGATCCAAAAAGGAAGTACGAAAATTTATAAGAAAAGTAAGTAAATTTTATATAAATAATAAGTATTTTGTTGCAACAATCGATGTTGATTGTTTGACAGATGAAATCGATTAATGCTTAAAACTAAACTTATAAACATTTTCACATTAAGTCCCAACCACAATTGGCGTAAATTCCTTAAGCTTTGTTTTAAAAGTTGACTTAATTTTGCCATGAATTACACGACACCGATATTTGGTTGCGAACTATCACAGCTCGTTTAATTCACTTTCATTTTTGAACTAATTCGTCTATCTAGTTTACATTTCAATTTTTAGAGCCCACAACACTATAGCTATGTACATTGTACACTGTAGCAACAAAACATATTGGACCTCGATTCACCTTTATGTGTACTGATCGACTCAGGCCGAGTTTTTCGGATGTCAGTTAAACTTGGCTTAGTAAAACCAAAAACGAATTATGTCAGTCATTTCGGAATAACTTTTTTCGTTTAGAATTAGATATTTTAATAATATTTCTTACATTAACTCATTTTAAGAATGAAGCCTATTGATTAAGGTTCAAATCGGTCCATATTTAGACCTAGTGACATATAAAGGCAAAAGTAAGCTTGTTTACAGGAATAACTTATATGAATTGCTTGTTAGCACATTACTTGTCACAAATACAAATATATTATAATTGAATTTGGTACGCAAAAGGCCCCAAGAACAAATCTAATTGATTTTAGTTAGAATCGGTTCATGTTAAGAACTAGTGCCTATATAAAGGTTTCCCAAAAAATTGGACCATATGTTTGTTCGCAGTTCTTCGAACTTCGCACGCTACATGTCGAACTTTCCACATAAATAATATACGAAAAGTAATTACGCAGCTAAAGAATAGTATTGGTACATCTTTAGTCCTAGTCTCTATATCTACCATATTACCGATATTCTCAAAATTTTCGGATGAATTTTTAATTGTTTAAACATTTGATACATGTCCATTTTAACAAGAGTTTGCATTTCGGTTTTAACCGTAACCGTAGTTAACCACACCATTTGACCGTAACCGTAAACGCATATAAAATCGAGCGATTACGGTTAAATTCTTTAAAACCCAGGTTTTGTATTATTCAACATAAAAATGATGTAAAAAAATGAAAAAAATTGTAACTATTAGTTAACCAAAAAACTGCTGTTTTGTGTGCAACTTTTTGGAATTTCCTTTTAATTAGTAGTTATCTCGAGTTTCAATTTTTCAGTATAAAATTAGGCATTATTTGTGTTATACATTTTGAAACCTTTGTAAATTTAAAATAGTAATGTTTTAATTTTTTTCAAATAATAATAATAGCATAGTTTTAATTGAAAATTATGTTGTTGTAAAATTAAGTTAGAAATTTTGCCATATGATTTTGGTTAAAACTTGCGATATTAGGAGCAAACATATTACCGCCTGTTTAAACCGGTACTATGCACTAATTAGCTAAAACTCACAAGCTCGATCTTAAATTTAAGTTGTTATTATTTATAAATATACCATAGAGAATACTTTGCCCTTTTTAACGTTAAATTGAAAATTTCTTATATATTTTGTCAAATATGTATTTTATTGTGAGTGCGATGAACCACACCCATTTTAACCGCAACCGCAGTTTAATGCAAACTATAATTTTAACCTACTAAAATTTTGGACCCCAGAACGAATTTACTTTCAACCAAACTGGTGTAGGGTACTCTATAGTCGACATGTCTGACTTAATTTGTTTTACTCGTTTTGTTCATTAGATTACATTGGTAAGTGGTTTGTTTGACAGCTCCGAGTAAAATGAACAAAAATCTGAAGAGATCAGTTGAAATTGAACTATTTTGTTAACGAAATGTACCCGAATGTCCAACTATATTTCAAATCTCAAATTCTAGGTTACCTCTTTTCATCCCATCATTATAGTGATAACATATAATTCCCTTCTATATGCTTTTGTTTAGCTTATCGAACAAAAACTGTCAATTTACGATAATAATCCAGAATCTAGTACAAAAAATATATTCATCGATCTGGCTATAGATTTACTTAAGCGTGGAATTTTCACTTGGAAAAATGTGGAAGATGAGTCAAATGTCATAGTTTTTGGAGTAAGTTTTAAATTTAATGTCAACGTATTACTTTATGTTAAAATTATATCTATTTTTAAAGGCCTTTGAAACAACAGCCAATACGATCGCCTACACCTTAATATTATTGGCTATGTTCCCTGAATATCAACAAAAACTGTTTGAAGAATTATTATCACTTTTTCCCGAACGTGGTGATTTTGAAGTTACCTACAGTAATACTCAAGATATGGTTTACATGGATTTGATTTTAAATGAGACAATGCGTATTATGGCTCCCGTACCTATTGTTTCCAGGCAAACTTCTCACGAAGTTAAGTTATCAAATGGAGTCGTTTTGCCTTCAGGTGTGCAAATAGCTATAGATATATTTCATATGCATAGACGAAAAGATATTTGGGGACCAGATGCTCATCTCTTTAATCCAAATAATTTTTTACCATCCAATATGGATGATAAACACCCTTATGCTTTTATACCCTTTACCAAGGGTATACGTAATTGTATAGGTATGAACCTTAAAGTGTTCCAATACACCACTTCATTTTAATTAATTTTTCTTATTATTTACAGGTTGGAGATATGCTTTGTTATCGACAAAAGTCTCATTGGCAAAATTATTAAGAAATTATAGTTTCACAACTGATTTTAAATACGAAAATTTGGAATTTGTTGAGGATATTACACTTAAGTTAAAGAAAATTCCACTGCTAATAATTCAAAAAAGAAATGTTTAACAATAAATTCAATTATAAATTTTTTTTTTATTTATTCCAGTATTAATGCGACGATTTTTGAACATAATACTGTCAACTATTTTCTCTGGGTCTACCTCTTCACGATATACAGACATTGCAGAACCATTGCCGAAAGTCTTTCTTCGCGCATTGAATTTCTTAAGTACGTTTTGATCTTTTTGTGTTGTAAAGCTTCTCTCCGGTTTTAGATCATTTTGATAAAATTCTATGAGGCTGCAAAATTCTTTTGACGAAACAATACTGTATAAATTCTTTACCACATTTTCATGACCTGAAAATCTGTTTGTCATACTTTAGATTATTTCATCTAAATATGGAATGAATAAGACTGATCTGTAATACTCCGTTGGATCATCTATTTGTAAATTTGAACGGTATTGGTAACCCTGGTTTTATAGCACACAGCTTTACGATTTCAGTAGTCTCCATATAAATAATAACAATCTCCTCCTCAGCATTTCTCCGTATCAAATCCAACATACGAGTATCAGTTACTTACTACTTTTCATAAGACTTTAAGACTGACTAATTAATAATTAATTAGTAATAAATAAGTAATTTAAATTATAACATTTATTTAAAAAACAATATTTTCATTTAAAAAGTAGCAGTTGTAAATCATTAAAATTCAAAAAATATTCTTTTAATTAAAAAAACACCAATTGAAATTCAAAAAAATCAATTGAAATTTAAAAATATCTAATGATATTAATAAAACAAAGGAGTCATTCTATTGATATCACTGACAATTTGAACGTGGATATTCCACTGTCCTGTGATATCTGTGCTCACGGTGAATCGATACTAAAAGTCGAATACTTTTAGCATTTTAAAGTAAGACAAATACCTCATGTTTAAACTGATCTAACTTGTTAAGCAATAATTTTTACAAATCGTACCTCATATGAAAGCTTAGATCTGCTACTTAAATAATTATCTCGAAAATTAGCGGTCTCTTTACAGAAATATTGCAACAGAGCAAAACGTTATTTATTCCCGAATATTAAAAAAAACTCTTCGATTTAAAAAAAAGTGACCAACCTTTGAGCCGCGAACTACATCGAATTTAGAAAAACAAAACACAGCACAGATACGAGGGCGGATCAATAAGTCCGTGAATTTTTGAATGAAACACAGATTTTTTTTGCAAAACAAAAATTTATTTTTCAACATAATCTCCGTTTAGCTCAATACACTTAGTCCAAATTTTCTTCAATTTTTGTATCTCTTACAAAAATAGGATTTTTCTAGGTCCATAATATATGCATTTCATATACGAGGAAGTTCGAAAAGTCACGGACTTATTGATCCACCCTCGTATCATGGGACGTGCTACGTTCAAATTTTTAATCAAATCCAAAGGCATTTCAAAAACTATGAGATTGTTTCAAAAACCCTTGGAATGACTCCAAATCTAATTTATAAAATATCAATTGATATTCAAAAACACCAAATGAAATTAATAATTCTTTTACTTACGATTGTTATTTTTTTAATTTAAAATTACCTTTTTTTAAGTACCAATTGCGAATAATATTCTTTTCTTTTTTTAATTTCCGGTATTTGTTGTTTTTAGTATTTAGTTCGTAAAAGTTTTATTTTATTCCGTAAACGGTCCGTAATTGACAGACTTTCCACGGACAACTCTGTTTTCCATCCGATATATCGGTCCGTAAACGGTCCGTCATTGACGGTTTTTCAACGGATTCGAATCAGTTTCGATGTTCTTTAAAATCCGTTTTCTGGCCAGTATACTAATAACAATTATAAATTATAAATAATAATAACTATTATAATGATATCTTATCTTAATATTGTGTTTATTTTTGTTTGCACATTGGGGTTTTACATAATTTTTGCACACAAAGTCCGTAACACCAAAATATGATTTTGCCAGTATCGTCATTTTCATATAATTTATTTATTTCTTGTTGGAGGAGGGTGTCAGTTATACAATCCGCGAGGTTATGGGTTGAGCATCTGAAAATGGTTTTGTGTTAATCCGGTTAAGACAAAGTTAATGGGGTTTGGTGGCATTCCTGTTGATTTTGTTAACAAAATGAAATGCTTAGGTTTGTTCTTGGATAATCATTTAAATTTTTCCCCACATATTACTTTTCATTGAATATTTATCTACCTTGTTCAGTAAAAAGGCGTGTCTTGATGCCCCATATACGGCATTGAAATTTTTTCGAGTACTGGGAGTCATTAGCATAGGACTATTATTGTTTTTTTTATAAATCCATTTTTAATTGTTGCTCGGTCGAGTAGAAATCCATAGATAATTCCACCTGTTAGACATTGGAGTATTTTTGTAAAATCATTTCAGTTCCTTGTTTCAAGAATTTTGAATGCCTTGCTACAAGATTTAAGAAAATTTAATTTTTCATTACTTGATTTAAAGCCCAGGGTAAAGAATTTGCGGAACTGCATGTGTTGGAGGCTTCTTAATATATACAATTTTTAAAGTACAAAACATGGGAGGAAAAACGTTGGAACTTTATTTACTAATTTGTGTTAATTAATTTATTATTTGCATTCATTATGATTTTGTTTTAATTTTAATTTTTTTATTTTTAATCTTATAATAACTACAATTTTTTTTTAAATGTAATCTCATATATGTATATAGAGCAATTCCATATGAAAACGATTTTTGGACGACCCCTCTCCGATTTTAAAATAAATAGTCTCAATCGATTGCCCGGCAAAAAATAATGTACCAACATATTTTTTTTTTTATAGTGACTGGTTTAGTGGTGGTGTACACCACTGTCATGTGACAAAATTGAAGAATTCTTCATAAGGGACCTCATTGAAAGTTGTTTTAAAAAAACCTACTAAAGCGATCGCAACGAGTGATAGCTCGTTTAAAAGTTATTGAATCAGGCTTTAATTGAAAAATAAAATTTTCCTAATTTTTCTCAGAAATTTACCTTTTTTCCCATGAAAATTAAATTTTCCCATGAAAATTAAATTTTCCGATTTTCCACAGAAGCTCCTAAATTTTCCGGCTAATTTTATTTTTTTTGGATTCCTCATAATTTTTGCTTTAAGAATCAGCAATAAAAAAATGCGCCCCGACTCCTTGTTTGGACAGGAGAAGAGCATTTAAGAGACCACCTTGTTCTCATTGTTTTTATATTTTTTATAATTGAATTATTTTTAATTATTTAACATTATTTTATTTTATTATTTAAAATACATTTTAAAAATTATTTTACAGTTAAAAATACATTTATGAAGAAAAAATCAATTTTTTTTTAAGAGCCCCAAGTTGAGTGTGTAGTGAATATGGTCTGCCTGCCTTCACAGGATCGGCCATAAATCCATGGATAATAGCAGCAGTGGCATGTAATGGCACACCAAGCCCCACTGAGGCTACAGGTCATAAAATGTTTTGTAAATTTTTTAAATTACCAGGTAATAAATATTTCGCCTAAAATGACACGTGCAGAAACAAGTCATAAAACACGGATTTTCCATAAATATGGCGAAATATTTATTACCTGGTAATTAAAAAAATTTACAAAACATTTTATGACCTGTGGTCGGCTTATTGGCAGTAACCAATTAAGTCCCTCTTTAAAAACATTTTATGACCAGTAGTTTACGCAAATTTTCCTATTAAAGAAAAGCAAATATCGCTTATTTTTTTTACCTATTTTTTACCAAAAAATAAATATAAATACTTCACACACTCTGAGTCAAATTTCAGTTGAATACTAAACGTGAAAGTGTTAAAGTGTTTTTTTTGTAAAGTAAAGAGTGAAGCTGTAAAGACAATTTAAAGTAAAATGAATAAATTTTGCTGCAATCCGTTTAACAAGAGTGGACATCGTTCGAAAAAGATAAAAGTATTAAAATTAACTGGTGTTTCGAAGCGATACATGAATGAATTAAATATACAATACGGTGAAGAAGCAGAATTCATTTGCCCCAAGTGTAAAATCGATTTGTCTCAACAAGCAAATGCATTGAAACAAATGCAACCACAATCCGAGAGTGAAATGACAATTGAACAAAATGTTTCATCTGATAGTGAGGCAGACATTCCGATGGTCAATATGTCTTTGAGTCCTTTGAATGAGGCTATTACCACTTAAGGTGAAACTCCTATTAGAAAAAGAAAGTTGCGAAGTGAAAAATACAGGAAAGATAAAAAAGGCAAGGTTATGAGTGCAATCGCGACAATATTTGATGAAGGCTCTGATAACGAATGCAGTCAAGCAGATGACGTTTATGACGGCAAACAAATGATTGAGCAGTTGAAAAGAAAATTCAATTTAGCGACCACTTTTCCGGAGAAATATCTCATTTTATCTGTGCTGCCTCAATCATGGTCTATACGCAAGATTTCTGAACAGTTTCAAACATCTTTTTACATCGCGAGAAGAAGCAAAGAATTAGTTCGACAGAAGGGCATATTGGCGACTCCCACCAAGAAATTTGGCTCAAGGACCCTCAGCGAAGCAACGGTGAAATTGATTCAAGATTTTTACTGCAATGATGACAACAGCCGCGCCTGCCCAGGTACACGTGACTATGTTATCACACGTGAAGATGGGGAAAAAGTACACAAGCAGCGCAGATTATTATTATGTTATCTATCCGAAGCATACCATCAGTTCAAAGAGAAATACCCAGCAGAAAAAGTGGGATTTTCTAAGTTTGCCATCCTACGACCAAAAGAATGCGTGCTGGCATTAGACAGGCACGGAACGCATTCAGTCTGCGTTTGCATGTTTCATCAAAACATCAAATTAATGTTCTTTCCATGCAAGAAAATGAAAGTATTTCACGGTGAAATTGAAACATATAGGGACCTCCTGTCGAAGTCGTTGTGCGCATACCCCACGGAAAATTGTCATCTGTCCAAATGCGACAATTGTCCGAAGATTGACGAGCTAGAGCAATATTTGGCGGAAAAATTTCAACAGCTTCATACCAAATATTTCTGATATGTCAATTAATGTAAAGCGGTACTCTTCGTCTGCCGACGTGCTAAATTTAAAGTTACTTTAATTTTATAATGATGCCAAGACAATTGAAATTTTTAATAAATATTGTAATTAAGTATAAGCAGCAAAATAAGAAAGATTTTTTCTTCATAAATGTATTTTTAACTGTAAAATAATTTTTAAAATGTATTTTTAATAATAAAATAAAATAATGTTAAATAATTAAAAATAATTCAATTATAAAAAATATAAAAACAATGAGAACAAGGTGATCTCTTAAATGCTCTTCTCCTTTCCAAACAAGGAGTCGGGGCCCATTTTTTGATTGCTGATTCTTAAAGCAAAAATTATGAGGAATCCAAAAAAAATAAAATTAGCCGGAAAATTTAGGAGCTTAATTTTCATGGGAAAATTTAATTTTCATGGGAAAAAAGGTAAATTTCTGAGAAAAATTAGGAAAATTTTATTTTTCAATTAAAGCCTGATTCAATACCTTTCCAACGAGCTATCACTCGTTGCGATCACTTTAGTAGTTTTTTTTTTAACAACTTTCAATGAGGTCCCTTATGAAGAATTCTTCAATTTTGTCACATGACAGTGGTGTACACCACCACTAAACCAGTCACTATAAAAAAAAAAAATATGTAGGTACATTATTTTTTGCTGGGCAATCGATTAAGACTATTTATTTCAAAATCGGAGAGGGGTCGTCCAAAAGGTGATCGCTTTCATATGGAATTGCTCTATATCATTATATGCATATTTATTTATTGTGTTAATAATCTTTACTTTTATTTAGAAGTTTGTTATTTAGATATTAGCTTTAATTAACCACATGAGGCCCTAATGGCTCGGTTAAAATGAAGAATTAATAAAAAAAATAATTCTCAAGGAATTAATTTACTGACTATTAACGTAGTATAGGCAATAACCTAATTATAGTGCCTTCAAACTGTAAATTATAATATAATACAGCGTTGTATAAAACTGTTCTAACTGTAAAATAAATGCCATGTATAAGTAAAGGTTGTAAAATTATTGCGCACATTTTATAAAACGCAACGCCTCACTTTACATCATTTTTTAAAGAAGTCGATTTTGTAAATCACTTGAATAAAGTAGGTGATTGCTCGCGTTGAAACAATTGATCGTTACGTTATTTGAATTTTTTTACATACAAATTAGAATTTCATAAATCACTGCGCTAAAAAATTAATCACTTGATATGTCAAAATATTTACTTGAATAGCCAAATTTTTAAAATCCCCTATGTTCAACCCCTCACCTACACTTCACCTTTTAACGCCAACGCCAGTGAAAAAAAATTGAATTTTATAAATCACTACGTCATTGCGTTGGACTTTTACGTTATCACTTTAATTGTCAAATTAAAATAATTCCAGTGTTACCTGAATTTATGCATATCGAGGGTTTATATTCAATACCGTCTATCTACATTTTGACGAAATTTTTTTTTTATGCCAAACTCATCTCTGACCCCATCTGCATGTGCTGTAAAAATTTCAGTGGAAAAAAAAAACATTTTTAGTACTATATATCCTGTATTTTATCATTTGTCTATCTATTTTATGACGGCAATACCGTCTATCTACATCATGGAATTTTGTCGTTTTATTTAATTTCAGGCTATTTCTCTGTTTAATATCTATGAATTCACTGTTCGTTTTTCGGATACATACTTCTCTTGTCGAACGATCAATACCTACTATAATACGCTGTGTATGCGGTGGTGTGCCCTTTATGTTATTTTCTAGCTACAAATAAGTATGCAAATAAATGAATTCAAACGCAAAAACTCAAAAACACAAGCAAGAATGTACTAATTTGATACTGATTTGAAATTGACCGCTTCACCTCGATTTAAAATCTAAGTTACCTATTGCTTTTCTGACAAAAATTAAAAGCAATTTTTTGTTCGTAGTGAGAAATTCATTTTATAAATACTTTTGAGATTATTATTGTGTGATTCCAGAATTTGAGCGTGGGTAAGTAATGTACACACTTACATCGATTACATTGATTGATTGTTATGGTTGAAGGTTAAAATGTCCGATATATATGTCTCCTTACAACGTATTGCATACGATTACGTATCTTCAAATGACGAAGATATTGAGGGCGTATATATTACAGGTTTGCAACTCCAAGTAATATCAAACTACATGAAAGTATGTGCCTAATAATTTCTCACATTTACACCAAAATTTTAACCAGATTCCGAAAACGAAAAAGTTATCCAAATGTGCCCATACGCAACAGATCTAAACGAGTCCATAACTCTACGTCAAAAAAAGGAGTGCAAATGGTCGAAAGCGAATGCTTGGACAACAATATTTAGGATTTTCAACTGCTGATGCAGGATTCAAATAGAACTCCCCAAAAGTAGAAAGAAAAATAGGCTCAACTTGTTCATCGCGCATTTGTAGAAACAGTAAAGTAAAAACTTTGATGAGAGAACAAGGAAACAAATTTTTGAATCATTTTGGAACAAGACTTGGGAAGCAAAGCGAGAGTTTGTAAAGATGTGTGTAACAAAGATTATTAAAAAAAGAACCACTGTAGAAAACAGTAGAAAACAGAACAGCTTTATGTTTAAACTACCACAAAACGAATTTGCGTTGAAGGTATGCCGATCCATGTTTTTATCAACGCTATCTTTACGTATTGCCATAGTTAAAGGATGGATTAATGCGAACGATAAACCAATTTTGGCGTCACTGTTACCAAAAAAAAATTCTCAGAAGGGGGGTTGTAAAATTTTCTTGTCTAAATATCTGCAGAACTTAGACAAGATGGAAAGCCATTATTGTCGCAAGGACACAACTAAAATATACATAGCAACCACTTTTAAAACCAAAGCAGATGTTTTTAAAGATTACCTTGAAAAATGTGCCAAAAAGGCAGTAAAGCCCGAATCAATTTACATTTTCTACAGTTTTTGTCGAACAAAATTTAGCGGTCTTTATGCCTCGCAAAGATACTTGTGTGGGGTTTAAGGCCAAGCAAATAACAATTGAAGAATACGGTGCACATATTATGGATAAACAACGGGCTCAACTTGAAAAACAACAAGACAAACTTGCAGCTGAAGAAGGACGATGTCACGTGTTCACCATGGATGCACAAGCGGTAAAGCTTTGCCCTGACATTAACGCCTCAGCCATTTATTATAAAACACGCCTACAAGTGCACAACTTTACCGTGTACAATCTCGCCACGCATCAATGTACAAATTACTGGTGGAATGAGACTGATGGAGACCTCTCCGCAACGACGTTTATTTCGTGCATAATGCACCATTTGTCAACACACTGTCTAACAGATACTCCACCAATAATTACTTACTCCGATGGTTGCGGTTACCAAAACCGTAATCACTTTTTGTCGAATGCTTTGTCCAATTTTTCAATAGAAAACAAGAAAATCATAGAACAAAAATACTTGCAGAAAGGACACACCCAGATGGAGTGTGACAGTGCCCATGCAAAGATAGAGGCTAAGTTGAAAAATTAAACCATATATTTGCCATACGACTACGTCAGGGTAACCAAAGATTCCCGCAAAACAGTCAAAATCAAGAACAAAATTATTAAAATGCTATTTGATGCATTACATTTAAAGTATGATTTTTTTAAGAACTATAAGGGTACGAACCTTATTCGAATATTCCAGTATTAGACCTGGTCGAGCAAAAAATGATCCGACAGTATCCCAACTAAAATCTCTCTTATATTCCCCAAGTGGTACCATTAAGTTTAAAGTGAATTTTGATCATAATTACACTGAACTACCTATTAGAATAAAGCAATATGAAGGTCACATAGAACCAAAACAATTGTATACCGGTCGACTACCAATTCAGCAAAACAAATGGAAACATTTACAGGAGTTAAAGGCGGTAATTCCAGAGGAGTATCACTACTTCTATGATAATCTTAGCCACGCGCAGTAAAAATTATAATAAAAAAATTATAAAAAAACATTGTCTTTGAATTTAAACTGGTTAAACAATTCTTCTGAACACACCTACCATCTATCTGACACCCTTTTTGAGACACCCATGCCAAAAACAAACAAAAACTAGTCAAAAACTACCCCTAGCTCCCTGAAGGGTTCAAATGTTAGAACAGGTCCTACTATTTTTCTATCCCCAACATTTCTTGTGAACATATCTACCCCCTATATCCCACCTTTTTCGGGGTCCCCATACAAAAACCATAATACAAACTTAATTTTAAAATAAAATAAGGCAATACCGTCTATCTACATATTATTTTCCTACACAATGATTTCATTTTTGAGGCAATACCGTCTTATGGAAAAAGAAATACGTGGGTGTTAGGTAAGCAAATATACCGATGAAAGATTTTCATAATAATGATTCTGAAAAAGTCTTTCGGGAAAATATTAAAGATGCTATTTTTTTGAATAAACTTTTTTTTTTTTATTTTTAGAAGATTAAAAAACATTTTGAAAAATCCATTTATTAGAAATTCATTCTTAAAAGATGAGATTTTTTATTGAAAATAGTTTAGAGGAAGTACTGAAATTTTTCTGTTTCATACAAAAATGTTTCCTTAAGATACATTTAAGTTTTTTATAACTTTTCAGGTTAGTTGACAGTACTTGCTTAATCTGTTTTACAGATTGGGAAGGCACAAAATTCACAGAACTTTGTATGTTCCTACATTTTAGTTATTTGTGTAGTAATCAGTAGTTGTTGTTTTTAACTGTAACAACAGTTTTTTTTACGGAAGAATATAGAATAACTAACAAAAACTACTGCATTTCTGTAAAAGTTAAAAATTATATTTATTAAAATTTTTTATTATACTCTAAACAATTTAGATTTCTTCATAATTCTCGTTTTTTTTTGCAAAAAAATGTATGTTAATTTTAAAAAGTATAAGAGTTTTTAGTTGACAAAGACAGTGAAATGAGCCTAGACGAAAACGAAATGGTGAAAAATAAACTGTATTTGTCAGTTGTGTTCGCCAATATTTTACTATAAATTTTACTTTATTTGTAAGTTGTTTATACTGCATTTGTTAGTTGTTTATTAACAGTTTAAAATAACATCAATATTAGTTATTTTTAACTATTTTCACAGTTGTTTTAAGTCATTTTCAGTTGTTTTTAACAGTTGCAGTCTACACCTTTTTAATATGAAGTAGTTATTTTAAGCCTGAATGTAACTGTTACAGAAAAGTTTTTAAAAGGAAAAGCAATTAGCTAAGAACTTACGGAAATATATAAAAATGTTTAGTGTATTTCATTTTTTTCTGCTAATTTGTGTTTTTTGGTAGACATGTGTTGTTAAAATTAGCGCAGGGCTCAAATTAGATAAAGTTCACAAAAGAATTTTTATTTTGTATAAAAATTTAAGTAGAAATACCAAATTTTTTTTTCAGGTTTGGCCACACCTAATCATACTTTCTTTAAGTTTGACTTTGATCAGACATTATTGTTGAAAGAAAGTGGGTGGATTGAAAATAATCCGTCAAATGAACATATGTATATCAAAAAGATTCTGTTTAACATATTTGTACGTTTATAATAGGTGATGGAGGCTACCAGTGTTTAACATATTTACTTACTTCATATAGAAATCCTCTTACAGAAAGCCAAATTAATTTTAACGCATTGCTGACGAAAGCACGAAACACTGTGGAAAAATACTTTGGATTATTGAAAAACCGTTTTCGTTGCTTAATAGGAGAAAGAGGCCTACACTACATATTAGAAAAAGCAAAAAGGATTGTTAATGTGTGCTCTGCTTTGCAAAATATCTGCATTTATTTTAAAAATGATTGGCCTGAAATTGAGCAAATTCAAGAAGATCAAGAAAATTATAACGTGCCTCCCGAAAGTGACATGGCGATTTCGACATATGAGAGATATGGTTGCATATAGCTTGTTGTAATATTACCATCACTACTTAACAAATTTAAAAATTTTCTTTTACAATACGTCCCAGCAAAATAAAATGGATGTTATTCTTTACGAATCTCTTTTTCATAACATCCAAAGAAGTTGATAGTGTAAATTTTCCGATTTGAAAGTAGCTATTTTAAACAACTTCCAAGATGTTGATATTATCTACTTCTTATGAAGTCATATATATAATTTTTTTAACAATTCCATACACATTTGGATTTGTAAGTAAATTTTTTTAATATTTATTTTATTTAATTTAAAACTTTTTATAAAAGAAGCTGACTAATTTTAATCAATAAAACATAAACTTTTTTATTTGATAATAAAATAAAAAACATCATTGGTCTATATTATTTGCAAGAAGTTTTACATATATTAACTTCCTTTAAATCACTGTTTATTATTTTATTTGCATTAGTTGGCCACGGAATACTTTAGTGGCTTTTCACTTATAAATTTAACTATTTTTATACAGAAAAATCACAAATAAATGTCTTCTTTGCGAATATTTCAACAGAAGTTGATTGGCCCTGTGTGATTTATTAAATTCAAACAAAATCATTTGAAAACATGACCCTTGGGTGCATAATCCTAGCTGTAGCGAGTTGTGACTGTAATAAGGTTACTTTTAAGACTGAAAGCCTTAACTTTCAATACAAAACAACAAATGAGTTCAAACAATTTATTCGTCAATATATAGTTTATTATGACTTAAGTCTTAAGCAAATTTCCAACAACAAACACAAGGGAAATACAGTCACTATTTTTCGTAAAAATAGCCACGTTAATTTTTTTATAATTATTTAAAATAATAAGTTGTTTTAAAATGATTTTGTTTGAATAATAAATCACAAAGGGCCAATACACATAAATTCGAAAATAATATCAAGAAATATTCGACAAAAAGTCAACTTTTTAAATAAAAGTTATAACTGTTACGTCCCCGGAAGATTACTTTGAATTGACACACACAGTTTCATTCCTAAAATGTAATTAAAAATTAGAACATTGATTTTGTTATAAACATATTATTTACTTACATTTAGTAGATTTTGTTCTTTTATTGTTTAACCGAATTCGGTTTACATGTCCTGTGAATTTCAACTGCCATAATCCATGTGGTTCCTACAAATATTTTGTACCACATTGAGACTTGTAGCTAACTGGAGCACCGCTTTAAATTGGTACATACAGATTCAGTTTTAAAATGAAGATTACAAATTTGAGAAATGATTTTATTACAAAAAAACACATTATAAACTTACATTTAGTAGATTTTCTTCTTTTATTGTTTTAGCCATTTGGTATACATGTCCTGTATATTTCAGCTGCCATAATCCGTGTGGTTTCTGCAAATATTTTGTACGGGTTCATTTCTAAAATGTATATTACATATTAATTAGAGCAATGATTTTATTATGAACAATACATTATTTACTTACATTTAGTAAATTTTGTTACTTTGTTAAAAATTTGTTTACTTTCTTCACAAAAAAGTCTTCTTCTTTTTTATAAAATAAAAAGATGTGTAATTAAACAGCTGATTTTATGTTATTATTAGTGTTGCGGATTGCATGAGTTCGGGTACTCGTATAAGTAACCAATATAAAATAAGAAGGTATTATAAATAATATTAATACAAATATTAATGCATATGAATTAATATTTATGCATTGCATTTACAAAAAACGTCTTCAATTAGTTTATTTAGTGCTCTAATACTTTATTGGATTTTTTCAAAAATACTAAAATTTTCTACTTAAGTGAATGAATAACTACTCATACAAAATTGTTTATACTGAAATCGAGTAATTTAACAATAGAAATAAAAAATCGTCACTAACAAAACCAAAAGGACGCGCAATAGAATTTTTGTGAAAAATAGAATATTAGAAAAGTGAAAAGTTTTAAAATATTTGCCGAAAAATTAATTCATTTTGTTATACTTAATCAGGTAAGTGAAAATATGTTTGGTAAAAGATCGTTTAAGCGAAATGTGAAAAAAGAGAGGGATCGAATGGCTGCAATTTTGAATGCGTCAAGATCCGACAAGGAAACGCCGAATGAACCATCGTTTTCGACTCAGTTGCCGATAGAACCATCAGGAACATCTCCTCCCGATGTGGTCATTAACGAACAGCCAGCGCTATTTTGCCAGGGTTCGTCACAATCTCTGCAGCAAAAGCTACAGCAGTGGTATGTGGAATATAATCCAACAGTGAAATGCTGCGATAGCCTATAAAAAATATTAAAATCCGAAAATATGGATGTTCCTACGAGTGTTGTCGGCCTTATGCAACGTACTAAAAGAGGTGTAGTAAAAACCGTCGCACCAGGGGAGTACATCCATATTGGCGTAGAAACACAGTTATTAAAAGTAAAGGATGTGCTTTCGCAGCATTCTGGTAATATATTGTTGGATATAAATATTGATGGGCTGCCATTGTATAAAAGTTCTGCTGTTGGATTGTGGCCAATTTTAGCAAAAATTGTTGACGAGCCCCGTGTAGGCGTTTTTTTAGTAGGGACTTACATTGGAAAAAGCAAGCCGACAAACGTCAATAACTATCTTCAAGATTTTGTGGAAGAATTGAAATTATTAAAAACAGGTTTACAAATAGGAGAAAAAACATTTAAAGTTTTAATCCGTTCTTTTATTTGCGACACCCCGGCAAAGTCATTCATTTGCGGCACAAAAGGGCATAATGCAATGAACGGTTGCCACAGGTGTATCCAAAAAGGGTCTAGAATTGGTCATAGAACGGTGTATTCAAGTTCTGCAGGTCAAAAACGAACGGATTTGGATTTTAAAAATCGAAAAGATAAAGATTTTCATAAAGGGCTGTATTTACAAACTGGATCCAATCTAGAAAATTTGGGTATTGCAATGATCACGCAGTTTCCATTAGACAGTTTACATCTTTTGGATCTAGGCATAACTAAAAAATTATTAACACTCTTGCTTACCAACAAAAGTAACCAAGAAATTCGGCCTGCCACAAAAGTAAGAATCTCAGGTTTGCTAGCTTCTTTTGCACCTTATATAGTAAAGGAATTTGGAAGAAAATCAAGAACACTTGATGAAATGGCCAGGTTTAAGGCTGTGGAGTACAGACAAATTGCTTTGTACACGGGAATGGTATTGATTAAAGATTATGTTGACCCGGAATTTTATCAACATTTTTGTTTATTTGTCGTAGGTTATAGATTATTTGTTGGATCACAAATATTTAATAAAACTATAACATACAAAAGCGCCAAAGACATGTTCGAAAGTTTTGTAAAAGATTATTCACTCTTTTATGGAATTCAAAATCTTTCTTACAATGTCCATAATATTCTTCACGTGGTAGATTGCTATGAAGAATATGGAAATCTAATGCATGTATCTGTATACAATTTCGAGAGCTTTTTACAAAAAATAAAGCAGAATATAAAAATGCCGAGATTTATAGAACAACAAATTTTCAATAGATTTGTAGATGCACCCATAATTTTGCCAGCAGTTCAACATCAAGTTGTAAGAAAAAGCAAAAATGGAGAAGTTAAGTCCTTTTTTCTCAATGGCTTCACTTACAAGACAACATCGCCCGACAATATTTGTTGTATAAGCAACACTACGTATATTGTAATATCACGTATTTTTGAAAGTGGATATTGTATTGGAAAAAAATTTGTAAATCTAAAAAAATTTTTTGAAATTCCAATAAATTCTCTTGACATCGGTATTGCTTACAGCGAAAATAATGAAATTGACAATATAGAGAACACATTTTGCTTAAAAGATGTAACAAAAATTCCACTTCTACCATATCAGAATGGTGCAGTACTGATCCCTCTAATAAAATAAAAAAATAATTATGTTTTAATATTTTTTTTTAATTTAAGAACACTTCAAAAATGTACAAAAAAACTATAAATAAAAAAACAGATGCCTCTCAAACAAATGAAGCACACAATGAATTAAAATTTATGATTGGAGTACTTACAAACAAAATTGACTTCTTAACAGGTAAGAATTATATTATAATTTGTTTATTCTTTATAACAAATATCCTATTTTTCAGAAAATTGTGAAACAATTAAAAATGAATTAAAAGGTAATTAAACTTTAAAACTTTACTGTTGGTTTGTGTATTACTGGTCTCAACGAAAGCAAAATATCAAAAAAAAATTGATGATGAATGTTAATGTCAATTTTTAGCATTGAGACTATTAGAGATAGACCAACATAGGTTTACCATAAAATCTAAACACTTTTAACATATTTTTATATATTTAATCGATGTTATAAAGTTACTAACATATGCTTAATTTTAAATTTATTTCCTTTTTATATAGATATCAAAAAACAAAATTCTATCGTTATGGATGCATTAACTAAAATATATAACCCCGTAGATGAAGAAGGTTATAAAACTTTTAGAAATGAAATAACAGGTAAGAAAACATAACTCAAAAACGTAAAATGCATGTTACTTAAAAATATTGAAAACTGATCAACTAATTTTTAAATTTTTTTCATTTATTTAGATATCAAAAATCAAAATTCTTTGGTTTTGGACGTGTTAAGCGAAAATACCGTGGCAATTAAAAATTTAATAAAAGATTGTACCCCAAAACATAAAAAATTATTTCCAATTAAAACTTTGGAAGAATTGGAAAAGTTAGAAGACAATATAAATGAGACCAACGAGAAAGAATATGTAAGTGTTACCTATTATACATTTTGATTGACAGAGGACTGAAAACTCTTATTCTAAGAAAATAAGATTATTAAGTTTTAAAAAAAAATACTTTAAATTCAATAATAGTTTTGTACAAAAATTGGTTGGTCAGTTTGATTGCAGTAAAAAAGATATAAATGCTATACACATACTGTTTTTATTAAATTTATTAAAAATTCTCTTTCAGTGTTCTACGGTACGCGCAATAGCCGGACATCGTGGTTAAAAAAAGGGACTTTCCGAAATTGTGGTGCCAAAATTGTTAAACGAATTCAATGTAGATGGATTCACAATAAGAAGCGTTTTCTTAACTATCCAAAATTTGTAAATATTTTATTTGGTAAGTAATTCACAAATAACAGATTTTTTTTTAAGGGAAATTTTCTCCATTGATCCTTTTCACTAAATTTTAACAAAAACGGAATTAAAACTTGTAAACAAAATTTTAATTTTTCATTTTAAATTTTTTAGCTGGAACATACACAGAAGGATGTACAGATAAATCGTTTAAAGATGATTTAAGATCTGCTTTGAAGTTGGCCAAAAATCGGCATCTTAAAGGAAAAAAACAATACAAAAAGAAAATACAACACAACAAAATGTTGATACAATTCAACATGAAGTTAATAATTTATTAACTGGGGTTTGAAAAAATATTTTTTTGAATATATTATAAATATATATATTATATATTATAAATATATATATTATTTATTATAAATATATTATAAATATATACAGTTATGTGCAAAAAAATAGGGACACTTCCATGCAACAAATTTTGAAGTAAAAAAACACACATACATTTTGGAAAGAAACTAACAATATTATTTTTAGATTATAATACAACAACAAATCTTCATTTTAAGCAACAATTCAAACTTTGTTGTTGCAATTTAAAAAAACAACATTGAAAAGTATTATAATTTCCTGTAGTCGAATGTGAATAAAAATAGAGACAGTAAGAAAATAGTTTGAAATATTATTAGTATTTTATATTTTTTTGATTAAAATATAATAGTGGTTATTGTATCTAATAGATGGAAACATTTCTTTATCATATTTATGTAAATAAATGTACCAAGTATGGAGCCAAGGGTGAAAAAGGTATGGGATATAGAAAATCAGAACAGATTGTCATATGCATGAAATTTTCAAATTTTTTTTGTGCCAGACTACTTCGTTGGTATTGTAAATAATTTCCAATTTTCGATAGTAAATCACCTTTCTAAGGACTTAATAGTGATCAGGTCTTCTTTTGTTTGGCTTAGAATTGATAAGCAATACCAACGAAGTAGTCTGGCACAAAAAAAATTTGAAAATTTCATGCATATGACAATCTGTTCCGATTTTCTATATCCCATACCTTTTTCACCCTTGGCTCCATACTTGGTACATTTATTTACATAAATATGATAAAGAAATGTTTCCATCTATTAGATACAATAACCACTATTATATTTTAATCAAAAAAATATAAAATACTAATAATATTTCAAACCATTTTCTTACTGTCCCTATTTTTATTCACATTCCGATTTTCTATATCCCATACCTTTTTCACCCTTGGCTCCATACTTGGTACATTTATTTACATAAATATGATAAAGAAATGTTTCCATCTATTAGATACAATAACCACTATTATATTTTAATCAAAAAAATATAAAATACTAATAATATTTCAAACCATTTTCTTACTGTCCCTATTTTTATTCACATTCGACTACAGGAAATTATAATACTTTTCAATGTTGTTTTTTTCAATTGCAACAACAAAGTTTGAATTGTTGCTTAAAATGAAGATTTGTTGTTGTACTATAATCTAAAAATAATATTGTTAATTTCTTTCCAAAATGTATGTGTGTTTTTTTACTTCAAATTTGTTGCATGCAAGTGCCTATTTTTTCGCACATAACTGTATATTATTTCCTTGTATATTATTTGGATTATTTTTTTTAGCTTTTAATGGATTTATTTTTTTTTGTTACTTTTGTTTTAATAAAAATACTTGTATTATATTATTCTGATATTATATATCATTTGAATAACTTTTTTAACACTTATATAAATAATTATATCTTTATTTGATCTTATTTCAATATTAATGTCTTATTCATTAAGCTAAAGATCTTTTTTTTTATAAAAATTCTTATTTTATTTTCAATATTTCGCTAAGAATTTGTTAGCATCTTCAGGAAAACAAAATTTTTATAATTATAAAAAGTTGACTATATAAAAGTTTGTCAACTTTTTAAAATTATAAAAATTTTGTTTTCCTGAAGATGCTAACAAATTGTTAGCGAAATATTGAAAATAAAAAAAGAATTTTTATAAAAAAAGATCTGTAGCTTAATGAATAAGATATTAATGTATATTATATTATTTCCTTGTATATATTATTTGGATATTATATATCATTTGATTAACTTTTTTACTTTTAATGGATTTATTTTGTTACTTTTGTTTTAATAAAAATACTTTTTTGGAATCGAAGCCACTGAATCTTAAGCCATTCAACTTTTGAAGTCTTGTCTGCGGAGATTTTTCTGTTTAGGATATGCTTTTAATGTCCTTATAATATTTTTTTTTTCCTTTTCAATGACACCAAAATCTTGATCGCATAATATGAATGAGTGGCCAGATACTAAAAATTTGTGGTCTATCTGTTCCACTGGGAAGGTCGAATTATTGACCATGTATGTGCAAATAGTGCTCATTCTTATGTTCCGGTTTTGGCCACCACATTAATCGCTATACATTATTAAGTTCTTACATTTGACATTGGCTTTCACGTAATAATGCAAGACCCTATTTCCTGTGGGCCACGTGAAGCTATTCCCTCATTCCTGGTATAAATGAATGACTTGTTCGTGATAAGGTCATAAATACGAAGACAATGGGTCCATAGCTGTCTTTTGTAGTAAGCTATTCCTGTGGAAATGACTGGTGTCGGCAGAGTTTTCATAAGATCGAATGGTATAACTGCATATTCTTCCTTGTTAAGTTTCGAGTCCAATTGCATCCCAGTTCTAGCTGATTCAGCTTTTCGGTGATGTAAATCTCTTTCGCATGTAATCCTTTCCTTTTCAGAAGGATCACCTGCGGCTTCGATTTTTACTTTAAAAGAATCACATGTTTTGCAGCTGTCGGAAATTGGAGCTCGAAAATGCAAATTAAAGTTTTCTGAAAAGATTTTGGTGAAAACGAATTTAGATACAACTTTGTCCATTTCTACAGTTCCACGATACAGCTCGTACATAATCGATATGTTTAAGGTAGGTGCGAGAAATTCTCTTTGAATATTCTTGTTTCTTGAATAGTGGGAGCTATACCTCGGAAATTTATTGATAAATTCTTACACGATTTCTGTAGCTTCAACGCTGGTCTAATTATGAGGTGGGTGTCTTCCTCTTTGGTCCAAATTTGGTGTAGTTGTGCCACTTCCAGGTGCTCTATGCTTAAGTGCACGTGTAATACGACCATCGGTTATTTGTAAGATCTGCTTAAAATATGTTTTGCAGACATGCATTCCGACATTATTTACTCCAGGAAGTTTGTAAATTCTTGTACTAGATCTTTGGCCCTCGCCAATAGACTTCTTATAAGATCTTCTTGTTTCAATTACTGCAATTTTTCCACATAAATAAGCATTTTGCAAATCATGATCAACAATTTTATAAAAATTTTCAAAAATACTTCGAAAATTATTCTCACTGAAATGCAGATGATATTTAAACGGACATGGACATTCAAGTGCATTAAGTGTTTTAGCTTTCTTTATAACTCCTTTCACAGTTTTATAAGATTTTCCGGAATTTCTCAGAACTTTACTTACGTGTTTTTTCCAGTTAGATTTGTTGGTAATCCGTTTTCTAGTAGATATTTTTAATTCATTGCTGCTTTCAACTTCGATATCTGGTTCAGCTGACCTGCTTTCATATTCTGTTATTCCGATCTGGGATTCTGTTGCCGCAAGTCCCGATGGCCCAGGCAATGTATCTTCGGAAGAGCGCGATGAAATTGATGACCCACTTGGTGTTGGGACGTACTCCGATCCAAAATTTTCGAAGTCTTGTAAACTCATCGAGTCAGCATCAGACATGTTTTTTCACGTACTATTTTTTTTTTCTTGCTAATACATTTTCAATTAAAAAAACTGATAACACACTTCAATAGATCTTGTGAACTTACCTTTGACAAACTAGTGGATTTATTATTTAAACAGGAATAACTTACAATACAATACTTACAAAAAAGAAAGTTTTTACTTACAAAAAAGAAAGTTGATTTTTAAAAATCAATAGACATTTATCGGCCTACTCGATCGTTTCGCTTCAGGAAAATTAAAAAATTTGAACACCCATGGCTAACTTGATTTATTTTTAAAATATACTCTTGACTAAAACGTAACATGCGTTTTTGGCCTAACCCACACATATTTTTTATTTCTTTTTTTTTTTTAAATAGTTTGAAAAAATTTTCAAACCAACGCTCAAACAATTCAAGTGATGATTTTGACATCTCAAGTAATTAACTTTTCAGCGCCGTGATATATGAAATTCAACGAACAGCTGTTGCAACGCGAGCAATCACCTACTTTATTCAAGTGATTTACAAAATCGATTTTTTTTTTAAATTATGTGAAGTAAGGCATTGCGTTTTACAAAATGAGGGCAGAATTGTTTGAGCGTTGGTTTTTATTTTTTTTTTTTAAATTATCAAAAAAAAAACACACACAATTTATAAAAATTTGACATAAATTTTATTTTTATTAAGCAGTTTTTGGATTTTTTTTTTGTTCTTTGTCGTGGAAATAGTAAAAATGACTCCGAAAAAATCTTAAAAATAAAAATCATTTTAAAAATTGCTCCTCACATCTTTTTGCGGTCTTAAAATTTAGGAGGCCTAAATATTTACGCCCGATTGCGGATAATAATTCGGACACTACCAGCCCGATTTATTATCTGCCTGTGGAAGGCATGGCTGAATGCTACCGGATGCGTCACAGGTTGTGGATAGTGATACGTCCCACAGATATGCGAGGTAGCTGCTTTATGCAGTCGCGGACAATCAGCGGTTTCGAAATAGAGTCTCAGAGGGATATCGGGTTGCACCGATCTCCACCTAAATTCTGAGTGTCCATGATACTCAAATTAAATGGCTAGTCATTGGCGCCTTTCAAAACTAATTGCTACTGCCGGGTGCAAGCGGGCGTCTGTTCTTGCATCAAGCGGCTCGCTATATAAATGTGTTCGGATGTTATCCGTGCCTGTCTGGTAGGCTTAGCTAGCGGTTCTAGCACCAGACTAGGATGCTTTAGCCCAATCCGCTAATCATAAATGATTAATGAAACCGTTTCGGCCAAAAGGATTTAATATATATAACATTGGTGTTGCCAATAGCAAAAAAGTAGGGATAAATGTAGTAAATCAAACTAAATTCCGTATATGCATAAATGCAGGTAACACTGAAATTATTTTTATTTGAAAATTAAAGTGATAACGTAAACGTCTAACGCAATGACGTAGTGATTTATAAAATTCAATTTTTTTACACTCGCGTTGGCGTTAGAAAGTGAAGTG
The DNA here is from genome assembly GCA_949748255.1 of Eustalomyia histrio. Taxonomy (NCBI): domain Eukaryota; kingdom Metazoa; phylum Arthropoda; class Insecta; order Diptera; family Anthomyiidae; genus Eustalomyia; species Eustalomyia histrio. The sequence continues at coordinate 183,175,562 of OX456523.1, read as the reverse complement.
TAGGTGAGGCGTTGAACGCAGGGGATTTACAAAATTTGGGTATTTATCAATTCTCGTTCTGTGATAATTTGAAGTTAAAAAAAACGTTTCATTTTAGTTTTCCTAAGTATTTTACACTTTATTTTTCACAAATACTTTTTTTCTAATTCTCGTTTTTATTATGAAAAAATTGTTTCATTCCATATGTTGCTATAAAACTTTTCCAACTATGCTAAGAAAATTTTGCTTCGTGCTCGCTTCCAACTACTTCGTACTCGCTTCCAACTTCTTCTGTTTTAACCAAACAAATAAAAATGTGTGGTCTCATTTTGTAGAACGCAACGCTCGCGTTGAAACAGCTGTTCGTTACGTTATTTGAAGCTTTATACATACAAATTAGAATTTCATTAATCACTGCGATGCAAAATTAATCACTTGAGATGTCAAAATCATCACTTGAATTGTTTGAGCGTTGGTTTGAAATTTTTTTCAAACTATCAAAAAAGAAACACAATTTGTATTTTGTTACACCAATACTATGGTTGGATTCTTCATCATCCGAGGAGTAACGAGTACATTTTTTTTATTGATTTTTTTTGCACAATTCTTTATACAGGACTATTTATAATTTTATACACAAAATAAAAAAAATATATCAAATTATTAATATTTTTATTTATTTAATTTTCAATCAGCTGTTAACATTGGTGTTGCCGCCAATAGCAAAAAAGTAGGGATAAATGTAGCAAATCAAACATAAATTTCATATATGCATAAATGCAGTAAAAACTGAAATAAATTTATTGTGACAATTATGTATATTAATAACGTAAAAGTCCAACGCAATGATGTAGTCATTTATAAAATTCGATTTTTGTACACTCGCGTTGGCGTTGGAAAGTGAAATATAGGTGAGGCGTTTAACGCAGGCGATTTACAAAATTAAAATAATTAGAAAATAAAATTTTTTTGCAGCCTCAAGAAGTTGAGAACATAATTTCTAAAAGACAAGAAAAACAGACTGAGACAATCCAAGGTATTTTCAACAATACTAGTGCTTAAGATTTCCCTAGAGAATCCGCCAATACTCTTTAAAAGTATGTTGGCCTCCTTAACACTACATATTCAAAAATCTTTAACAATGTATTAGTATCTGTATATCTATTTGGGTTATATTTAAAGCTTTACATACTCTTACCTCGCAACTTAAGGAATATCATAATACTAAATGCAATAATACCTATAAGGCTATAAGCTTTAGCTTTAGAATATCTCGGTCGACAGTAAGCGCTATAATAGACAGAGTGTCTATGTTTCTGAGCTCTTTGAGTTCAGAAGTAATAAAATTGCCAACTGAATCAATAAAGTTGGAATCAAGTTTTTCGATAAAAAATGTTTATTTGAAAAGACATAGGTAATTAATTATATTATCCATCAATCAGGTGCAGATCCAGCTCAAGCTTTTGGGGGGGGGGGGAATTTTTGGATCATTTTGTCATTCCGTTTGTAACATGTCGAAATATATGTCTAAGACCCCATAAAGTTAAGTCGTTTTAGCGATGTCAGTCCGTCTGTTGAAATGGTGATCACGGTGCGAAGACGCAAGCGGGGGTGCCCATTTTTACGTAGATTAATGGACATCCTCCCGCGCAGTTTGGTATTGAAAATGAATAAAATTGGTCCAGCAGTTAAAAGTTAAGAATGAAACTTGTGTATTTTAGTACAATTTTATGGTAGCGACTGGCAATATTTTTACTTGTTTTTTACGAGTCGCTTATGATTAAACAGTATCTTATATTCACTTCAAATATTTTTCACCTCAAACAATTATTTTCACCTCTACAATTTTTTTCACCACTAAATTATTTTCACCACAAACATTTTTTCCACCTCAAAAATTGTTTTCATATCCAAGAAGTTTGTACTTAAGTACCTTTTAAACTATTGGAACCTTAAAAAGGCCATGGTACTCCTTTGAATCATTTGATACTATTCACAAATGTCCCATTTTTATTATTTTTTATTTATGACAACTTTTGTGATCTACTTTCTTTTAAAGGCTGTTTAAAAGAAAATAATTTTTTGGGGATGATAAAGTTTATACGAGTACTATAATACATTATGTGCCACACAATTAAAACCTAAAATGTACTTTTATTCCTAAAAGAATTAAAGATACAAATGTATGTCATTTCTAATACCATATTTTATAATATGGCTGATTTCGTAGATATTAAGACATTTGTGGGTTTTAACGTAGTTTCGCACACTACAGGGAAAGCCATGGGAATATGTGCCTTGCTTTTATTTAAAAATTATACCAAGCCCAAAAGTTTGTTTCGATATGTACTTAGCTGAAAAAGTATTTTTATTTTTTTTATGGTTTCAGCTTTTAGCGGATATCTTTTGGGTTCACTAACTCCCAACGAACACATGGGGCACAGGGTATACAGTGATATCAAAAGTGACAGCTGTCAAACGAGTGATTAAAAACCGTATGGTGAGGGTTGTTGTTGTATTTCATGTCCTAGGCGAGAAAGAGATTTAAAAACAATGTATACAAAAAAATAATGTGTAAAAGTGAACAACTACACAGCATGTTTTAAAATATATGATCGCCAAAAATATCAAAAAGATACCATAGAAGTGCAACATGACTGTATTTACTAAAATTGTTGTTTCATAAACTTAGTACAAACTCACAACAAATTTTATACTTGGGTTACATATTGTAATAACAAAAACTGTTTTATGTTTTTATAGCATTTTTGCACATAATTAATGTATTTTTTTATTTTATCTCAGTATTCAAAAGAACAAAACATACAACAAAGTTTCGCATTTATATGATCTGTGAAATGTATGAGCAAATAAACACACAAAACACATTTATTTAATCGTCAGCTTATTATTAGTTTGCCCAAAGATTTAAAAGAAAACCAATGAAAATTGTTTTCATTCTTAATTTTATATCAAAGTTGATATTAGTTCTCTCAGTTATGATGCCAGATATCGAAAAACGAGTTTGAGAAATAGAAAGAGGATATTCATATTATATATAATACATTCGCCTCTATTATTACAAAAGTGGTGAGTGGGCCAAACCAATAATAAGCTGACGAAGTGGAAAATCAGACGCAATAAAGAGAGACAGAATAATTTGTCATACAGTTGTTTCACTTACAGTTCTTCATAGTGCAGTTGCTTTTATAGTGTATTAATATAGTAGTTTCCAAGTAGTTTTCTAAAAGGCCGTAAAAAAAGGCGCTCTAATCACCGTGTCTTCACTGTGTACGCTGTGACATGGGGTTACGTTTGCTTTTAAGAAAGCTTTGTATTTTTTTTAGAATCGGTGGCTAAGTATGTAAGGTAAATGTGTGTGTAGCTAAAACAAACATGTTCAACACCTTTTATTTTAAAACATTTTGTTTGAAAGTGCTCCCAGGATTAAATAAAAGAGGTCAAAAGACATACTATATGTTACAATATAAAATTTACCGAAAATATCGATTAAATTTTAAAATATTTTGTTGACATATGTAATGTATTATCTGTGATTTGGTAAATGATTGTATTCTTAGGAAAAGGGCGGAGGACAACATTTTTATTGAAATAAAAAATTTAGGAATTTGCTTTAACAGTTTATTTATAATACCCTCCACCAATATCCTAAAAAAGTTTTCTCGACTGTTTTTGATACAAATAATGTAAAAAAGTAAGTAAAATTATGGACGTGAAAAAAATTTTTGAGGCCAAAAACTTTTTTGGATGTAGAAAAAAATTTTGTGGTGGAAAAAAATTTTGAGGTGAAAAAATTTTTTTGTTGAAAAAAATCTTTTGAGGGGAAAAATATTTAAGGTTAACATAAGATATCGTTTAACTCTAAGCCACTGGTAAAAAAACAAGTGAAAATATTGTCAGTCGCTACTATGAAATTGTGCTAAAATACACCAATTTGTATTGAAAATTTAGAGGTAGCTTTACATTTTCACTCATAACTTTTTAAATGCTAGACTGATTTTGCTCATTTTCAACACCAAACCTCTCGGTGGGATGTCCACTTGCGTCTTCGCGTTGTAATTGTCATTTCAACATGCAGACAAACAGACAGACAGACGGACATCGCTAAATCGACTTAAAATTGCATAAGAATCACGAATATATATATATATATATATATATATATTTATGGGGTCTTTGACCTATATTTAGACGTGTAACAAACGGAATTACAAACTAGTATATTTACCCTCACAATATATGGCGGAGGGTAAAACATAAAAAGCTAGACTAAAAAATGAATTCCTTACAACAATTTAAATTACTTAGTCTTTACAAAAAAATTAAAAAAAAAAAAACAAAATAGTCCGTCTTTTCATAAATATTAAAAATTCATATATTGCAAAAACAAAAATAAATTATTTTAATTAAAATTGTTCAATAAAATATTAATATAAAAAACACAACAGTTTAAAAGTTTTTAAAAAATATTCCTAATTAGTGTAATTATTTTACAGTTTAAAAAATAAAAAGAAAAAATAAAATTGTCATGCGTGCTAGCTTATCAGTGCGGGGGTCGTGGGTTCAATTCCCACCAGAGGCTCTGGTCTGTTTTCGCTACAACGAGCCGAAGGCCTTTGTTGCTAGTGCTCGGTTAGGGTATTAACATATAATTTGTAATTATATGATTAATAAATCAAATAAATAAATAAAAGATACATCGTTTTTATGTATATATAATATATAATTTTAGATGAAGCATTTTTATTTCTTTCATTACAGAATTTTTATAAAAAGTCTCAAAATCCGTTTTTTAAGACGTAAATTTTGTATATTTTCCATCATAGGTCCTTGAAGATTCTCAATGTCATTACATATATTAAAGCTTAACTAATTCAACTTTTGACTGTGTTTAACCAAGCATTTTAAGATTTAAAAAAAAATTTAAGAGATAAAAGTATAAAATAAAAAAAGTAAAAAGTGCTAAATCCACAAAAAGTTGACACGCTATATCTAAAAAATCGATTGATCGATCTATCTCATTTCAGAATCGTCAATAATTATAACTATTATAAAAACAAATTTTAAATTCTTAAACATTCCGAAATTTTAAACCTTTGCGCTGCTAAACCCATTAGCAGATTTTTAATCTTATATTTTTAACTGATTTGGAATATTTATCCAAATTTTTTCGCAATGGGACATATGTATGTTCAAAACAAAATTTTATAATAAATAAAAAAAATAAATTCAATTTGTTTAAATTAAAAAATTAATATACAAAAACTAAAAAGCAACAAAAATTAAAAAAAAAATCCATACATAAAATAGTAAGTAAGCTAATCTTTAAATAAAAATTAAAAATACATAAAAGTCTTTTAGTAAAAAAATACATATGGATAGCATAATATAGAAAAGGCGTATCTCGATTTTTCGATACTTAACAAACAAGGAAAAAACTAAATAAAACTAAAAAACTTATGATACAAAAACCGTTTTGAATTTTTATTCAAAACTAAAACCAAATTTATCATTTCCACTTGCAAAATTCGTTGAGGCAGATGTCTTTAAGAGTTGTCTACAAACAAACTTTTAATACACGATATTTGCAGTCAAATATTTAGAAAGGCAACAATATATTATTTATAAAAATGTTAAGGAATTTTTTAGTAGTTGCAAGACTTAAATTATTTAGTTTTCTTGGGATTTGTAACAGAGTTGGGGGGGATATATCCCGTTATCCCCCCTGAATCCGCGCCTGCCATCAATATATGTATGTTAATACATATTTGGTTTAAAAAAAAACTTGTTCACATAACTATGGACCCACCGAGTAAAGGAAAGGACAATACATCGATAGAAAGGAAAATCATAAATTACTATGCAAGCAATTTGTGATGAAAATAGAAAGTTTACCAGTATTTTCGTTGGTTACCCATTTTCTTTCCACGATAGTTGGATTCTTAAAACCTCACCCATCTACATATGTTAAATTGCCCTCCTATTGTGAAGGTATACAACATTTTATTTTAATTTTGGATATCTAAAAATGATATTACATTTCAGATTAATATTTATTGGGTGATTCAGCATATCCTTGTAATAAATATTTGGTTACACCATACAAATATAGTGGTCACCTTACAAGAGCCCAAAAACAATACAATATAAAATCAAGCTCAGGTCGTATTGTCATTGAACACACCTTTGGAACATTGAAGCAAAAATTTAGGCGGTTGTATTACTGTATATTGCGAGGTAAAAAATAAATTGTAACTTTATGGAAGCTTGATGTGTTTTACACAGCATTGCTAATGAGGACGACCTTGAGTTTAGTTTAGATACAGATCCTGAAACGGCTGATGAATTTTCTGAACATGGTGAAGTTTCTTAGGAAAAACATACAAAGACGTCTGAATTAACACTTTTTTACATGATTTATTGTTATGATGTTTTTAGTTTGATATGATATTTATTACTATGATATTTTTATTTTTGTTAAAATAAATTTTTTAAAAACTACTTTAATAAAAATACCTAAAATTTATAATAAATAAGAGATCAAAAATTCAGTTGATCAAAATTGTTTTTTTTAACGAGGCATTTTTAGGAGTTCCTTTTAATTGCAATTAAATTAAAGCATAAAAGTTAAGTACACTTAAAAAAGTTTGTAAGTTAAAATAACTGAAAATATCATTTAAAAGAAATGATATTTCATTTAAAAACCGGTCTACTTAATTTTCATTTAAATTAAATGATATTTATTTATTTATTTTTAAATGTTGATTAGTTGATTAACATCACATCCGTAAGAAACAAATGATATAATCAGTTAAAATAAATGTCAAAATTTTACCTACCAATCCTTAAAAAATAAATGTTTTTTCATTTATTTGAAATTTTTTCCGTTTTTGTATTTTTTGTTTTCTTTTTAATATACTCGTACAATGCATACATATGAAGCTACCCTGTAGGAAGCCTGGGGTCAAGTGTCTACAAGTCACCACGTTTGTTGACTATTTTGGGTGACAGCCCACAAAGCGTCTATACTTTTTACATTCCTTTTTTGCAGCTGCAAAGCTGTGCTTGTTCTTGATTTTTTTATTGTTTTATTTTGTTGAAAATACATGTGCATAGCTGCATGCAAAATTAAAGTTTTTAATAAAAATATCAAGAAAAATGAATTTAAAATTTGAATGTACAAATTTAAACAAAATATATAGTGAGCAAAAGAAATTACAAAAAACTTGTGAAAAAAGAATCAATTTTGTATAAAAATAACAAGGAATTGGCAACAATTTTTAGTGAAAATTGCAACTCTAGAGATTTTGTGGAGCCTGATAAAGATATTATGGAGCCTGTGGATGATTTTGTGCAGTCTTTTGAAGATATGTCTACTCCAAAATTAAATTTGCACGAAAATTTTTTTTACTTTAATGAAATTTTTAAAAAATATAAATAAATTATCTAATTTAACAAAATGAATGCACCTGCTTAATCTTATTTCCTTCCTAGTGCGGAAATCAAGTAAAAAGTTCCAAAAGTGTAGACTAGAATAACTAAAATGTACTAGTTAATCTCTGGTTCCAATGTCAACACCCAGTCAATAGTTGTGTAGATTCGCAATGATACGCACATGTTAAATGTCTACAGTAGAAAGCGTTGGCTGGGGCATTACTAGTCAGTAGTACTGGTGACAAAGTCAATAGTGAATCAGTACAGTTTCACTATCGACATTTCCTACAGGGTATAAACACTTTTTGTATGAATGTGTTCCCAGCAAAAAAAAAGGTAGTCATTCTGGGACTATGACTTCTTTCATTGCTTCCTAAACTTCAGTTGACATTCTTTTATGATTTTTTGGTGTTACTCTAAGGCACTTCCAAAAGCATTCATGTGTTCATATTTCAAATGCAGTGATCTGGATATAAACCCGATGCATATCTTAAAATATCACTCTTCATTGCTTCTAAAGCATAAGTTATAGTATATCGTATATCTTTTTGAATCTTAAGCATTTATTCAAATTGAGAAAATAGTTCTGATAAACTTTTTTAATTTTTTTATTAAATCATTTTTTTTATTTCATGAGGGTTAGAATTTATGCAGTTTTGCAATTTTTATAAAAGTTTTGAAAAATCAAGAAAAGGAGATTTTTTTTACCTTTCAGCCTCAAATATTTATGACGACGCAATCTCTGCATTTTTGCATTATGTATTTTATTTAACACTACATCATTTCCAGTTTTAATTCAGAATTTACCAAAATAATTTTAAAATTGTGTAAAAATTATTTCAAATTGTCCAAAAATGTTTTAAAATTGTGCAAAAATTATTTAAAATTGTCTAAAAATGTTTCAAAATTGTACAACCAGTTTTTAAATTATCCAAAAATATTTTAAAATTTGTCTAAAAATTCATTAAAATTTTTGAAAAATGTTTCAAAAATGATTTTTTACTAATGCAGAATTATTTATTTGTTTCAATAAAGAGTATTTGTATATCAATGCATAAATTTCGCTTCGTTAAACTTATTTTTCTGCATTCTTATGAATTAAATTTTCATCAAAGCTTAAATACTACAAAGTATATGAACATTTTCCACTCATGCATCAGAATATCTAATCATTGCATCGTCATTGCTTCTTAGAGTAAAGTATGAGTAATGCTAGTAGCTCTATTTGAATACTTCCATCCTATCCCAGTAAAAAAAATGGTAGTCATTCTGTGACTATAACTTCTTTCATTGCTTCCTAAACTTCAGTTGACATTCTTTTATGATTTTTTGGTGTTATTCTAAGGCACTTCCAAAGAATTGATGAGTTCATATTTCAATCTAAAGCATTTATTCAAATTGAAAAAATAGTTCTGATGAACTTTTTAAATTGTTTTATTAAATCATTTTTAATATTTTAGTTTAAAATTTCATGAGGGTTAGAATTTATGCAGTTTTGCAATTTTTATAAAAGTTTTAAAATATCCAGAAAAACATATATTTTTTAACCTTTAATTGAAACTAGCTGGCCTGTCATTTGCATTTTTTCAGCCTTAAATATTTATGAGGACGCAATCTGTGCATTTTTAAATTATGTTTATTATTTAACACTACACCATTTCCAGTTTTAATTCAGAATTTATCAAAATAATTTTAAAATTGTGTAAAAATTATTTCAAATTGCCCAAAAATGTTTTAAAATTGTGCAAAAATTATTTAAAATTGTTCAAAAATGTTTTAAAATTGTCTAAAAATGTTTCCAAATTGTGCAACCAGTTTTTAAATTATCCAAAAATATTTTAAAATTTGTCTAAAAATTCATTAAAATTTTTGAAAAATCTTTCAAAAATGCTTTTTTACTAATGCATAATTATTTATTTGTTTTAATAAAGAGTATTTGTATATACATAAATGCATAAATTTCCCTTCTTTTAACTTATTTTTCTGCATTCTTATGAATTAAATTTTCATCAAAGCTTAAGTATTACAAACTATATGAACATTTTCCACTCATGCATCAGAATATCTAATCATTGTATTATCATTGCTTCCTTAGAGTAAAGTATGAGTAATGCTAGTAGCTACATTTGAATACTTCCATCCTATGACACGCTAATGTTAATTTCATCGATGAAACCATTAGAAAAGAAGTAATGCCTTTGCCATAGTAGTGATGCTTTTATTGCTTCTTTGGCAGCTTCATTTTTGCTGGGATGACACGCTAATGTTAAATTCATCGATTAAACCATCAGAAAAGAAGTGATGCATTTGCCATAGTAGTGATGCTTTTATTGCTTCTTTGGCAGCTTCATTTTTGCTGGGTTTGTATATTTATGCGTGCTTATGAAGTTCTTGTAATTTGTATTGAAACATTTTGTATATATACAACCAATTTAAATAAAAAAACAAATTGAAATTTTTTTAATATTTTTTTTGAAACAGACAGCAAACAAAATTTAAATTCGTAATAACTGTTACGGACACAAATAAACCACAAGTTTGCGTTTTGTGGGTAAATTTTTATTAAATTTCAAAAAAATTAAAAAATTAAATGAAACTGAAAAAAATGGTAAATGATAGTAAATTATTTCGAATAAATGTATAAAAAAGTTAATATAGATATTTCTTTGAAAAATAAATGTATGTTCCTTTATTTTTAAATGGAACGGAAAATTTTTTTATTAAACTACAAACAGTTAACTACCCAGCAAAAATGAAGCTGCCAAAGAAGCAATAAAATCATCACTACTATGGCAAAGGCATCACTTCTTTTCTGATGGTTTCATCGATGAATATAACATTAGCGTGTCATAGGATGGAAGTATTCAAATGTAGCTACTAGCATTACTCATACTTTACTCTAAGGAAGCAATGATAATACAATGATTAGGTATTCTGATGCATGAGTGGAAAATGTTCATATACTTTGTAGCTTTGATGAAAATTTAATTCATAAGAATGCAGAAAAATAAGTCTAAAGAAGCTAACTTTATGCACTGATATACAAATACTCTTTATTAAAACAAATAAATAATTCTGCATTAGTAAAAAAGCATTTTTGAAACATTTTTTAAAATGTTAATGAATTTTAAAACAAATTTTAAAATATTTTTGGATAATTTAAAAACTGGTTGTACTATTTGGAAACATTTTTAGACAATTTTAAAATATTTTTGAACAATTTTAAATAATTTTTGCACAATTTTAAAACATTTTTGGGCAATTTGAAATAATTTTTACACAATTTTAAAATTATTTTGATAAATTCTGAATTAAAACTGGAAATAGTGTAGTGTAAAATAATAATCATAATGCAAAAATGCACAGATTGTGTTGTCATAAATATTTAAGGCTGAAAATATGCAAATGCAAAGTTTCAATTAAAGGTTAAAAAATCTGTTTTTCTTGATATTTCAAAACTTTTATAAAATTGCAAAACTGCATAAATTCTTACCCTCGTGAAATTTTAAACTAAAATATAAAAAATGATTTAATAAAAAAATTTCATCAGAATTATTTTTTCAATTTGAATAAATGCTTTAGATTCAAAATAAATATACGATATACTAAAACTTTTGCTTTAGAAGTAATGAAGAGTGATTTTTTTAAGATATGCATCGGGTTTATATCCAGATCATTGCATTTAAAATATGAACACATGAATTCTTTTGGAAGTGACTTATAATAACAGCAAAAAATCATAAAAGAATGTCAACCGAAGTTTAGGAAGCAATGAAAGAAGTTATAGTCACAGAATGACTACCATTTTTTTTTTTGCTGGGTACATAATATTCTGAGTGTACTCTTAAATGAATAGGTTTTAAATAACATACAACCTAAAAGCTTAAAAACAGGTTTATCATTATAAAGAGCAAATTTCACGTCAAATACAACTATCGAATTGTCAAATTTTTCTCAATTAAAGATATTTAATATCCTAAATAGTTGACATGATAAAAAAATCCATTAATTTAATTATTTCGATTTCCGCTATAAATAACACTATGGGTAAGATAAAATATTTATCGAATTTTGTCCATCTTGTGTTGTTATTTTAGAAGTTATGGCGATTTTCGCTCTTTTAATGTTGCGATATTAAATTCTTACTTTCAAAAATATCTGCAATATAGTTTTTAAATTAAAAATATATTTTTATTTTTGCACTCTTGCAAATTGGCATATTTTTACATTTGAACTTTTGCAAATTCGCACTTTTGTAAATTTTCGCATTTGCAATATGCACATTAACAGTTGAGGAGGAATCTGTGTACCAATTTTGAACTTCACAGCTCAAGCGGTTTTGGCAGGCCCATTTACACTTTTACAAATTCGCACATTTGCACTTTGAAAATTTGCACATATGCACATTTTCAAATTTGCACTTGTGAAATTTGCACATTTACATTAGAGGAAGAATCTATGTACCAAATTTTAACATCCCAGCTCAAGCGGTTTTGGCAGGCCGTCAAGGGGAAGAATTTTCGATTGTTTGCCCCTCCGCGTTCGATTGTTTGCCCCTCCGCGTTCGATTGTCCAAAAGTCACGCTTTATCTGTTATCTGCTTTTCTGCCCCTCCCCGTTTAATTTTTTAAAAATCACGTCTTATCTGTTATCTACACTAGAGAAGGAGCCTGCATACCAAATATCAACTTCCCGGTGTCCAACGGTGTGGGAAGGCCGTTGGGGAGAAGAATTTCACCCTTTTCTGCCCCTCCCCGTTGGATTTTCCAAAAATCAAGTCTACACTGAAGAAGAACGCATACCAAATTTCAACTTCCTGGGTCAACCGGTTTGGTCAGGCCATAAAGAGGGAGACTTTTCGCCTTTTGAACCCCCATTTTTACAACGTTACTGGCCAAAATTCTAAAACGTACGTTATCAAGGAGTTAGCACATACTCCCAGGAAGGCATATTTCAAATTTTAGGTTTCTAGATAAAGGCGCTTGGACAGGCCGTGAAAGGAAAGTTTTCCCCCTTTTTGCCCCTCCCCGAAGGAATTTCCAAAAACCCCGTCTTAACGGATGTCTGCACCGGAGGGGGAACCTGCATACCAAATTTCAGTCTCCTATCTCTTGCGGTCTGGGCTGGTCGATTTTGAATGAGTGAGTCAGACAGTCAGTAACGTTATTCCCTTATATGTATATACATATATAGATTGAACTTGAAAATTGAGAAAAAAACTATCAACAATTTTGTCTGGGTCTACCTCTTCATGATATAGAGACATTCGAGCCAATGCAGAAAGTCTTACGTCCCCCCTTGAATTTCTTAAGTACGTTTTCTTTATTTTTGTGTTGTAAAGAGTTCTCTCCGCTTTTAGATCATTTTGATAAAAATCTATTAGGCTACAAAATTCTTTTGACGAAACGTTAAAGACTCGGCTCGATGCAATATTGTGTAAATTGTTTACCACATTATCGTCACTGGAGAATCTATTTGTCATAATTGTGATTATTTCATCTAAATATCTAAATATTATAGTCTCCAATAATAAACTCCTCCTCAGCATTTCTACGCATCGAATCTAACATATCAGTTACTAAATTGATATGTTCACATGCCTTTATATCATTAAGATTTACTGGCAAATTAATAATTATTAAATAAGTAATTTTAATTAGAACATTTATATATTAATAGTTGCAGAAGTTGTCGTCGAAGGCGAGAATTCTCTACCAAAAATCGCTCGATATTTATTAAAAAATTTTAATTTTGTTTTTCGTATATAAATAGTTGTAGAAGTTGGCGCCGCAGGCGAAAATTTTGTTTTTTATACATAAAGAACAAATATAATTCTTAAAAGGTTTGAAAATTGCCAATCTCTAAGACGCAATGTCATGGAAAACCATACGCTCTAAAATTTTATAAGATCGTCGGATGCTGATAAAACTGCATACCTGAAATTGATTGGTCTTCCATTGTTACCAGCAAATTTAATAAGAACTGGCTGGAAGGACACTCGACGCAACACTCTACTCATCGACGAAGAGCAGAAATGTACTTAATTTTTGAACTATTTTGAAAGGCAGTGGTTAAGCATCACTGATATATTTGATTTATACAAAATCATTTTGTCTAAAATCATAATTTTAGACACACAAAAAATCATAAATATAATTTTAAATGTTTATTTATAAAAAGTAAAGTAATGAATTCATTCTTTGAAGTTGTAATGAATTATTATATATATAACTATGAATTATTATATATATAAATATAAGTTATTCAAATTACTGTGAATTAAATTTGTACTAAAGATTAAAACATAGCATACATTTAAATAGAATAACAAGTTTCTTCAAAACTTTTAATTGCTATAAACCTTATTTACATTGTAACTACCAAAGGGTGAGCATATAAATAAATATACTTATACAAATTACTATTTAACCTCTAATTCCTTTTTTCTACATCTATTTCCCATACACAAACCTTTTATAATTTCTCAACTGGGAGAAATTATAAAACTCATTTTAAAAGAATAAACCATAAGTTGCAGCTTTCACCAATAAAATGAGGTAAAGTTGACCTTTTACATTTATGTACACACTGAGACTGATATGTCTCAATGTTCTCGTCGGTATAGTTGATACGCATCATACGTAAAGACAAAAAAAAAGTTGAAAGTTTGTGAGGCACTAAGTCCTTACGTCGTTTTGTGCCCAACATTTATTATTTATTTTTTTTTTATTATTTATTATTATTATCTATTAAATTATATTTGTTATTATTGTCCATTAATGCCAATAACATTAGAGCCATCTGTTGTTAACCAGATGCATATCGATACCAACCCTGTGTTGACAACAGATGTGTCTAACAGGCAATAAATGCAATGTGTATGTTTGTGTTTTGTGTTTGTCAGTGATCGTTCATCAGGTATAAATAGCAAACGAGAACAGAAAATCAGGCAGTCAGGTTGGTGGTCTTGCAAAAGTAGGTCGTAGTGGTTAGAGTGGTTGTATGCCCTAAAATTGTTAGAGTGGTTGTATGCCGCTAAAATTGTTAGGTTGGTTGTATGCCAAATTTAGAGAGAGGTTGTATGCCCTAAAATTGTTAGAGTGGTTGTATGCCGCTAAAATTGTTAGGATGGTTGTATGCCATATTTCGTGATTCGTCGATGTGTAAATTATATTGTCAACGCCGTGTCGTATACTCGTGTAAAACAAAAGGAAATTGTGTCATAATGAAATGATCTAATAAAAAATTGTAAATTTTATAACGTTTAAAAGAACAAAACCTCGTTTTTTTTATCCATCCCGAACAAAAACAAATTTTCTGTTAACGAACCCTGGGCACGGTTGAGCATACCCCGGCCCAAGTGAAAACACGTCGTTACAAGTTATAATACGGAAAAAATCTAAAGAAATCAAAAATAAATAAAACAAATGTCATAGTTTTTGGGAAAAAATTCTAAAACATATAAAAAAGTGCTAAATTTCGGACAGAAACGGAAATTGCCAAAAAAGAAAACCCTAAAATTCTTGAAAATTAAAATTCTTAGAAACAAAAGAGAAAACCAAAAATAAAAAAAGAAAACACAAAATTCTTAAAATTTAAAAATTAAAAATTCTAGACACAAGCAAAAGTGTGAAAGCCGAAAAAAATGTAAGCAAAGAAAGCCAATTTCCGAAACAAGTAAAGAAAAGTCTGAAAACCGCAAAAAAATAATATTTAAAGGGCAAAATTTTTAAAGCTTAAAAAAGAAAATTTCTAGAAACAAGTAAAACACAAAAAAAATTGTAAAACCGCAAAAAAATACAGATAATAAGAAAATCATAAAATTTTTCAACAAAAACTAAATTTTCGTTATGCTAAAAAATAAGACCCGTTAAAAATTGAAATTTCTAAAAATCATAAATTCACAGCATTTGCAAATTTTAATCCCGTTAGTTCGTTTTTTTTTCTATTTATTAAAGTCTTTTGCCTTTCATACGTTGTACATTGATACAAACATACAGTGACTCACAGTCAAAGTGAGCCAGGGTAAATTTTCAAGTAAAATTGTTGATACATAAAAAAGAAAATCTGATTGGCAAAAATTTAACCCTGCTGTTAGGTTAAGCCCATTTGGTCCAATTTTTGGATTGTTTCCTTTATAATTTTTGAACGGTGACATATAGTGACTTAACTTTTTAGCTCACGTGCTTTTTTTATAAAACCATGTTATATACAAAATTTCAAGGTTCTGACTTACAACAGGACTGAGGAAAATAAAAAATTACGAATCTTAGGTTAAGGGACCATTTGGTCCATAGTATATTCTCTTTGATTTTTTTTACATTTATTTAAAAAAAAAATAAGTATTTATTAGTTGGTTTTATAATAATTGTCATTGCATGATAAACAGCATGTTTTCGGTTAGTTTTGCAAATAATATTGCTGCAAATGGATCATTTTATATCCGACTTAGACTTGCAGCAACTACAAATTCCACGCTTTCGATCCCCTGAATTAGAAGTATTATTTGAAGAGGCCACTGGAACTATGCATGGTGATCGTATCAGTCAATAACTGTGCTGAGAACTCTTGTTGAGGTAATCTAGTCCATTTCATCATATACGCTTTAGCCAGAAAAACTGCTAGTTGCCGCAAAAACTCTGGATTCCTGCGATTCCGATCAGGTGGAGCCCATGAAACGTCGATTTCAGAAAATATTATGTACTCATTTAATATGGATATATCAAGTATGTTTGCAAATAAAGGGTGTCCCAAGAAGAACGCAATTTTTAAATCTGGCAACATTCGAAGTGTAATTGTTTGACATTTGAACAATTGTTATTGTTTGCTAGTAGAAGGTACGAGGTTAGTAAAAATGGAGCGCTACACTAATGAACAACTCATTCTCATTGTGAAATTGTTTTACCAAAATGGTGAAAGTTTTGCGGCTACAGTTCGCAAATTGCGATCAATTTGGGGTCACAATAATGCTCCAAAAGAGTCAACTGTAAAGAGATTAATGGATAAATTTGCCGAAACTGGGTCGATCGACCGAAAATGTCGCAGCTGTACGTGATGATGTCGCTCAAACTCCATCCACCTCAGTTCGACACCGAGCTCAGCAAATTGGTGTCTCTAAATCCACTTTGCAGCGAATTTTGACGAAAGATTTGCATCTTCATGCATACAAAGTTCAATTGACTCAGGAACTGAAGCCAGCTGACCATGGACAGCGAAGGGAGTTCGTTAATTGGGTATTGGAGAGACAACATGAAAATGCTGATTTTGCCGATAAAATCATCTTCAGTGGCGAGGCCCATTTTCATCTTCAACGTGTCACTGTATGGTGTGGTTTTTGGGCTGGAGGAATCATTGGACCTTTTTTTATGAAAATGAGGCAGGTCAAGCGCAAACAGTCAATGGTGTTCGGTATCGTGAAATGATAACCAGTTTTTTCTTGCCTAGAATTGAATGTGGAGGGCATGTGGTTCCAACAAGACGGCGCCACATGTCATACAGCCAGAGAAACAATTCAATTGCTGCATCAGTCATTTCCCGGTCGTGTTATTTCGCGTTTTGGAGATCAGAATTAGCCGCCTAGATCGTGCGATTTAACACCATTAGATTTTTTTCTTTGGGGTTTTTTGAAGTCGATGGTTTACGCGAATAAGCCGACGACGACTGAAGCCTTAAAAGAGGAAATTGGACGCTGAATTAATGAAATACCGCAGCATTCATGCAAAACGGTCATTGAAAATTTCATTAAAAGATCACGTGCATGCCAGCAAAGCTGCGGCGGCCATCTGCACGATATATTGTTCCATACATAGCCTCATTCTGTCTACTTTACGATATAATAAAGTTTCACGATTTTTTTTTAAATATCTGTGTTTTATTTAAAATTTAAAAATTGCGTTCTTCTTGGGACACCCTTTATAATGTTTGGCCATCGATTTGTTTTGCGTTTTGTGCTGTAGGAACCAACCATTTGATCAGCAGTCTCTACGCCACCTAAAAGTGATGAAGTATTAGAAATTATAGGAGAACATAAAACTAACATACCTTTCGTTGAATTGGAAACAATCTCTGGTTTTTTCTTCAATCCACTCTCATCAACTGCAACTGTCTTGTGCATTGAACTAATAAATATTGTTGCTTTGTTCTTGTGGCTGATGTATGACACTAATGTCGCAATGCCATCAAATGCAAATGTAGAATGGTACAAAGGGAGTTTTTTGACAGTCAGCAATTTCGGAGGAATGAATGTTTTATTTTTGCGTACTGTTCCCACATATGTAAGTTTCCTTTCCTAAAGTTTTTTTACCAACTCAAAAGTAGAATTGTCTCCTGTTATATTTTGCACTTTCAAGCCTTCTGTTAAGTCCAATACAACGCGTTGCCCTTGGTTCTTTTCAGGCTGTGCCTTTCTAGGCTTACCAAGGTATGGTTGTATTTTCCACACGTAGCCTGACTTAGAGTCCACCGATAACCAAAATTTCAAACCATATTTTGCTGGTTTTGATGGCATAAACTGTCGAAAAGTACATCGCCCCCTGAATGCAACAAGTTGCTCATCAATGGTGACATTTTCGTGACAATTGTAAAACATTGGAAGAAGTTGTTTCCAACGGTCCCACAGTTCACGATAGGAGCAAATTTATCGCAACTACGCATTTGTCGTCGACTCAAAACATCATCAAAACGGATGGCACATTAATCATATGAAATTTATCTTCAGACATAATTTATCGGAAAATGGGGAGACCAAATTTTGAATTAAATAAACCATGAACATCTTAATTTTTTCAATTTCAGTAATAGATTTTATATTAGCCAACTATTTTGCTGAAATCAAAAAACAAGATTATACATACCGACATACGCCTGCAAGAATGAGCACAGCAATATATGCACGCAATGCGTCTTAATCAATATCTTTCCACTTGCCAACAAACTTGACCCTGCCGTACTTATTAGTATTTTCGATGATAATTCTTTCTATTGGAGGCGGAAAAAACAACAAAAAGCTGATAGAATGTCATTGCATCTGGACACTGCAAATCGAATTGGTCCTGGTTGCGTTGAGATAATATTCTGAGCCGTAGCTCGAATAGGCTGAGGTAATGGAGTGGCACTCCAAGCCATTTTGTTTTTGGCAATAAAAAAACGGATCAACAGAGCTAACTGCAGCTAGTATCTGTTTCAGAAGAACTTGTTTCGCTATTTTCTGAAATATAATCAAATTCCGAATCTGAAATATCGGAGTCACTTTCTGCATTGAGCAGTTCTCGTATCTGATCTTCGTTCAAGTTTGCCATGTCGTAAGTAAAACACGTCTGAACTATTGAAAACAACTCACAAAATGAACCAAGCAGTACAAATAATTGTGCTTCTTTACAACAAAAATTAAAAAAGAGGGTTCCCACAATTGTCTTTTACATATTTAATCTATGTTAATTAAAAAAATAAGGGAATCACAATTGTGTTTTACATTAGCTATCGTGAGTAAAGAAAAATGCAAAGAGGGGAATCCCTCAACAAATTTTGACATTAGCTGTGTTGAGTAGAGATTTGCACTGGTCACGTGAATCACGCGTGAACGTGCGTTATTTTCATTTTACTGGCGTGAGTAGAGCGGGAGTAAAGAAAAATTCGAGTGAGTGATTCATGAGGGATTATAATATTTTTTGCGTGAGCGTGAGCCAAAATTCACTCACGTGCCCATCTCCAGCGTTGAGTAAAACTTAAATTAATAACATTTAGGGAGAAGTGATATAAGGTTTTGTATGAATATTGAAGTATGGACCAAATGGTCCATTAACCTAACATTCGTAAGTTTTTTCAAACCTAACCGCAGGGTTAAATTATTTTTTTTTTTATTTAACTAATAAGCTAAAAAAACAACAATTTTTTCTTATATATTTGTTAAGTAATATAAAAAAACAACAAAACCTTTAAAAAATATTCAAATGTGCATCACAGTGAAAGTGAGCCACTAAAAGTAAATGTAGTTAATATTTAATACTAATATTTTGTTGGACCTCCTTTCGCTAAAATAACGTCCTGCAGACGTCTAGGCATCGATTGCAATATATTTTGGGTGCACGATGTGGGAATTGTCCTCCACTCGGATTGAAGAGCATCTATGAGGCATTTTTGTGGTGTAATGGCATGTTTTCGGATATTTTGGCCAAGATGGGCCCATAAATTTTCAATTATATTTAAATCCGGAGATTGTGGTGGAACTTCAAGTACATATGGCCAATTATACATAAACCATTCCAGCGCAACATACGATTTATGCTTGGGATCGTTGTCCTGGTAGGAGTAGAAGTCAACTTTTTTTTTTTTTTTTTTTTTTTTTAATGCTTTATTTCAATTTCATTTAACAAAATTTAAAATTTTGCCTCAGCGCCCATTATGGCTTTATAGAGGCTAAAAAAAAAAGTAGGCAACAATAAATATATTACAATGTATAATTTAAATTAAAAATTTAACAATATATTACATATGAATATAAAAAAAGAAAAAAAAATATATATAATATAAAAAATATGTACATATTTACATTTTTAAGTTAATTTGTAAGAAGTATTTCGACGTTATTAAGCAAGTACTGTTTTATACTTCCTTTAAAAGTTGACAGTATAAAAATATTTTTAAGGTTGTCAGGTAATTGGTTATACTCGTTAGCACCAGCAAAAGTAACTCGTTGTTTAGTCAACTCGAGGCGACATCTCGCTACATTCAGATCCGTCGCATGTCTTGTTATTCTCTGACTGTGTATGAGATTTTGATGAAACGGTATATTGTGAGATCCATATCCTTTAATACATTTAAAAACATAAATTAAAATTTGTTTTTTATATAACCCTCGTATTGGAAGTATAGTTTTTGCAAAATTTTTAAATAAGTTAACTGTACTGTATCTTAACGGCAGATTAAACACGATCTTCAAAGCTTTATTCTGTGCTGATTGAAGCGATTTTATTACTGAGCCAGATTTAGAGGCATAGATCATTGGGAGATATGTTAAGTGTGAGTGAATTAAAGAATTGTAGAGTAAAATTTTCGTTTCAGGATTCAATTTGTTTCTAAATTTATACAAAATACCAATTCCAGATGATATTTTAGATTTCAGCTGATTAATGTGGTTTTCCCATATAAGATTGTGACATAGATTAATTCCTAAATATTTAACACTCTCTGACTCATTTATCAAATTATCACCAATGTGTACGCTCATAACTCCATCGTTCCTTGAAATATGTGGCTTAAACTTTATAAATTTAGTTTTTCCTGAATTTAAAATCAGTTTGTTAATCCTCAGAAATTCAGACAAAATAGAGGCGTCATATTCGATCTGTGTTTGCAATACATTTTCATGTTTATAATTGTATAAAAGACAGATATCATCAGCGAACATAAATAGTTTTCCATAAAACTTTATATTTTTCATATCATTTATATAAATTTTAAACAACAGTGGGCCCAGGACGCTACCCTGTGGGACACCACATAACACATCAAGCATGCCACTTTTCGATTCACCAACTTGAACAAATTGTCTTCGATTCCTTAAATAATCTTTAAATAATTCAACAGCATTTTGTGAAAAACCAATGAAATCTAGTTTCTTAACTAGTATATCGTGATCAACCAAGTCAAACGCTTTCGATAGATCAAAAAAAACACCTGCAACTCCTTTAAAACCTGCATCAAGTCCGCTACAAACATACTCCACCACATTTACAACAGCTTCTTCAGTTCCAGTGCCTTTTTTAAAACCGAATTGTCGATCAAACAAAATGTTATTTATCTCAAGGTAACTTGATAATTGCTCAAACAAAACTTTCTCCAATATCTTATCAACGATTGAAAGAACTGAAATCGGACGATAATTCTCCACTTTATTACTTCGAATACCTTTAGGTATTGGCTAAATTTTGTGCACCTTTAGTACATTCGGATATCTCATTTCCTCTATCATTTTATTAAATATGTTTGTTATTTCTTCTGACACAGCTGCTTTTCGTACTATAACATTTTAGGTGTAATGTTGCCACAACCGGGATTTTTATTTATTTCTAAGCAATTCAAGAAGTGATCAATTTTTTCTTTTTCTGTGGCTTCTAGAACAAATCTTGAACTTACAGGAGACATTGTGCGAAACATATTGATGTCATCATTATCATTTTGAGGTATACCTACGCGCATATTTCGAACGGAATCATAAAAAAAAGTATTGAAAATAGAAGCTTTTTCGCTATCTAAGTTAACTACGGTATCATCATTTGTCAATAACTTCATAGAAGAATCTATTTTTTTCCCAATTTGTTTATTTAAAAATTTCCAGGTTTTCTTAGGATCACCCTTACACAATTCTATATTATAAGAGTAATAATTATTCATTAATTGTTTGTTGCAATATTTGATAATTTTTTTTTTGTTTTGCTTATTTTTCCTCCTTGCTTTTAACAATTTATTTTTGTACGATATAAGCGAGCTTAATTCTTTAGACACCCAAGGGTTTATTTTCTGTCTTATATTGATTTGCTTAGTTTTTATTTCAGTGCTTTGTAGAGCCGCTAATGACAGAGTATTAATAAGATTTTCACATTGTTGTTCAGATCCGTTAAAATTTGCTTGAGTCAAGTTTTCATCTATATATGACCCATATTTTGTAAAGTCTATCCAATTTTTATTTTCAATAATAATCTCACGGTGACAAAAGCTCATTTCAATACGGCAAAATATAAAGTTGTGATCAGATAATGAACTCTGGACTGAGTTTACTGATATGGAATTTAAAAAGTTACTAAATACACAGTCAATACAAGATTCACTTACCGGCCTTGTTACAAGATTATGACATGAAACGAAATTAAACTCAGTGAATGTGTCCATCAAGCAACGCCTAATGTTATCAAAACAAATCAAATTTATGTTAAAATCGCCAATAAAAAAACATGGTGAGTTTTGAACAGTAAAAAGTAAAGTATCTAACATTCTAGTAAACGATTCGAGAGAGCATTTTTGTGATCTGTAGAGTGAAGTAATTACCATTGGTTTATTATCTATTAAAACATCAGGCAACGATATGCATATAAGATCCAGAAAATCTTTGCTCCAAGAAAAAAGTAGATTGTATTTGATTTGCTTACCGAAGTTCCACCGTAACAATCGCTTCTGCAACAATGTATAACATCATAACCGTCAATTGAGTATAGACCAACACACCTTTTATCAAACCAAGTTTCCTGAACTGCTATAATTTCGGGAATAACTGACATTCTACATATTTCTGATATAAATTTATTAAATTTATTTAGCGAGGAAATACTTCTTACAATAATTGACACAATATTAAAAAGATTTGAAATAGATTGGCTTCCATTAAATCCATTAAAAGAATTTATATTAGAAAAATATTTATTATGCATTATAAAAAGTTAAAAATAAAAACATTAAACTGTAAGTATAGTACCTAAGTTGAATTAATTTGGGGACTCAAATTGCACGTCAGGCCCATTTACACTTTTACAAATTCGCACATTTGCACTTTGAAAATTTGCACATATGCACATTTTCAAATTTGCACTTGTGAAATTTGCACATTTACATTAGAGGAGGAATCTATGTACCAAATTTTAACATCCCAGCTCAAGCGGTTTTGGCAGGCCGTCAAGGGGAAGAATTTTCGATTGTTTGCCCCTCCGCGTTCGATTGTTTGCCCCTCCGCGTTCGATTGTCCAAAAGTCACGCTTTATCTGTTATCTGCTTTTCTGCCCCTCCCCGTTTAATTTTTTAAAAATCACGTCTTATCTGTTATCTACACTAGAGAAGGAGCCTGCATACCAAATATCAACTTCCCGGTGTCCAACGGTGTGGGAAGGCCGTTGGGGAGAAGAATTTCACCCTTTTCTGCCCCTCCCCGTTGGATTTTCCAAAAATCAAGTCTACACTGAAGAAGAACGCATACCAAATTTCAACTTCCTGGGTCAACCGGTTTGGTCAGGCCATAAAGAGGGAGACTTTTCGCCTTTTGAACCCCCATTTTTACAACGTTACTGGCCAAAATTCTAAAACGTACGTTATCAAGGAGTTAGCACATACTCCCAGGAAGGCATATTTCAAATTTTAGGTTTCTAGATAAAGGCGCTTGGACAGGCCGTGAAAGGAGAGTTTTCCCCCTTTTTGCCCCTCCCCGAAGGAATTTCCAAAAACCCCGTCTTAACGGATGTCTGCACCGGAGGGGGAACCTGCATACCAAATTTCAGTCTCCTATCTCTTGCGGTCTGGGCTGGTCGATTTTGAATGAGTGAGTCAGACAGTCAGTAACGTTATTCCCTTATATGTATATACATATATAGATTGAACTTGAAAATTGAGAAAAAAACTATCAACAATTTTGTCTGGGTCTACCTCTTCATGATATAGAGACATTCGAGCCAATGCAGAAAGTCTTACGTCCCCCCTTGAATTTCTTAAGTACGTTTTCTTTATTTTTGTGTTGTAAAGAGTTCTCTCCGCTTTTAGATCATTTTGATAAAAATCTATTAGGCTACAAAATTCTTTTGACGAAACGTCAAAGACTCGGCTCGATGCAATATTGTGTAAATTGTTTACCACATTATCGTCACTGGAGAATCTATTTGTCATAATTGTGATTATTTCATCTAAATATCTAAATATTATAGTCTCCAATAATAAACTCCTCCTCAGCATTTCTACGCATCGAATCTAACATATCAGTTACTAAATTGATATGTTCACATGCCTTTATATCATTAAGATTTACTGGCAAATTAATAATTATTAAATAAGTAATTTTAATTAGAACATTTATATATTAATAGTTGCAGAAGTTGTCGTCGAAGGCGAGAATTCTCTACCAAAAATCGCTCGATATTTATTAAAAAATTTTAATTTTGTTTTTCGTATATAAATAGTTGTAGAAGTTGGCGCCGCAGGCGAAAATTTTGTTTTTTATACATAAAGAACAAATATAATTCTTAAAAGGTTTGAAAATTGCCAATCTCTAAGACGCAATGTCATGGAAAACCATACGCTCTAAAATTTTATAAGATCGTCGGATGCTGATAAAACTGCATACCTGAAATTGATTGGTCTTCCATTGTTACCAGCAAATTTAATAAGAACTGGCTGGAAGGACACTCGACGCAACACTCTACTCATCGACGAAGAGCAGAAATGTACTTAATTTTTGAACTATTTTGAAAGGCAGTGGTTAAGCATCACTGATATATTTGATTTATACAAAATCATTTTGTCTAAAATCATAATTTTAGACACACAAAAAATCATAAATATAATTTTAAATGTTTATTTATAAAAAGTAAAGTAATGAATTCATTCTTTGAAGTTGTAATGAATTATTATATATATAACTATGAATTATTATATATATAAATATAAGTTATTCAAATTACTGTGAATTAAATTTGTACTAAAGATTAAAACATAGCATACATTTAAATAGAATAACAAGTTTCTTCAAAACTTTTAATTGCTATAAACCTTATTTACATTGTAACTACCAAAGGGTGAGCATATAAATAAATATACTTATACAAATTACTATTTAACCTCTAATTCCTTTTTTCTACATCTCTTTCCCATACACAAACCTTTTATAATTTCTCAACTGGGAGAAATTATAAAACTCATTTTAAAAGAATAAACCATAAGTTGCAGCTTTCACCAATAAAATGAGGTAAAGTTGACCTTTTACATTTATGTACACACTGAGACTGATATGTCTCAATGTTCTCGTCGGTATAGTTGATACGCATCATACGTAAAGACAAAAAAAAAGTTGAAAGTTTGTGAGGCACTAAGTCCTTACGTCGTTTTGTGCCCAACATTTATTATTTATTTTTTTTTTATTATTTATTATTATTATCTATTAAATTATATTTGTTATTATTGTCCATTAATGCCAATAACATTAGAGCCATCTGTTGTTAACCAGATGCATATCGATACCAACCCTGTGTTGTTAACTACAACTCTGAAGTGACACAGCTGTTGATATTGACAACAGATGTGTCTAACAGGCAATAAATGCAATGTGTATGTTTGTGTTTTGTGTTTGTCAGTGATCGTTCATCAGGTATAAATAGCAAACGAGAACAGAAAATCAGGCAGTCAGGTTGGTGGTCTTGCAAAAGTAGGTCGTAGTGGTTAGAGTGGTTGTATGCCCTAAAATTGTTAGAGTGGTTGTATGCCGCTAAAATTGTTAGGTTGGTTGTATGCCAAATTTAGAGAGAGGTTGTATGCCCTAAAATTGTTAGAGTGGTTGTATGCCGCTAAAATTGTTAGGATGGTTGTATGCCATATTTCGTGATTCGTCGATGTGTAAATTATATTGTCAACGCCGTGTCGTATACTCGTGTAAAACAAAAGGAAATTGTGTCATAATGAAATGATCTAATAAAAAATTGTAAATTTTATAACGTTTAAAAGAACAAAACCTCGTTTTTTTTATCCATCCCGAACAAAAACAAATTTTCTGTTAACGAACCCTGGGCACGGTTGAGCATACCCCGGCCCAAGTGAAAACACGTCGTTACAAGTTATAATACGGAAAAAATCTAAAGAAATCAAAAATAAATAAAACAAATGTCATAGTTTTTGGGAAAAAATTCTAAAACATATAAAAAAGTGCTAAATTTCGGACAGAAACGGAAATTGCCAAAAAAGAAAACCCTAAAATTCTTGAAAATTAAAATTCTTAGAAACAAAAGAGAAAACCAAAAATAAAAAAAGAAAACACAAAATTCTTAAAATTTAAAAATTAAAAATTCTAGACACAAGCAAAAGTGTGAAAGCCGAAAAAAATGTAAGCAAAGAAAGCCAATTTCCGAAACAAGTAAAGAAAAGTCTGAAAACCGCAAAAAAATAATATTTAAAGGGCAAAATTTTTAAAGCTTAAAAAAGAAAATTTCTAGAAACAAGTAAAACACAAAAAAAATTGTAAAACCGCAAAAAAATACAGATAATAAGAAAATCATAAAATTTTTCAACAAAAAATAAATTTTCGTTATGCTAAAAAATAAGACCCGTTAAAAATTGAAATTTCTAAAAATCATAAATTCACAGCATTTGCAAATTTTAATCCCGTTAGTTCGTTTTTTTTTTCTATTTATTAAAGTCTTTTGCCTTTCATACGTTGTACATTGATACAAACATACAGTGACTCACAGTCAAAGTGAGCCAGGGTAAATTTTCAAGTAAAATTGTTGATACATAAAAAAGAAAATCTGATTGGCAAAAATTTAACCCTGCTGTTAGGTTAAGCCCATTTGGTCCAATTTTTGGATTGTTTCCTTTATAATTTTTGAACGGTGACATATAGTGACTTAACTTTTTAGCTCACGTGCTTTTTTTATAAAACCATGTTATATACAAAATTTCAAGGTTCTGACTTACAACAGGACTGAGGAAAATAAAAAATTACGAATCTTAGGTTAAGGGACCATTTGGTCCATAGTATATTCTCTTTGATTTTTTTTACATTTATTTAAAAAAAAAATAAGTATTTATTAGTTGGTTTTATAATAATTGTCATTGCATGATAAACAGCATGTTTTCGGTTAGTTTTGCAAATAATATTGCTGCAAATGGATCATTTTATATCCGACTTAGACTTGCAGCAACTACAAATTCCACGCTTTCGATCCCCTGAATTAGAAGTATTATTTGAAGAGGCCACTGGAACTATGCATGGTGATCGTATCAGTCAATAACTGTGCTGAGAACTCTTGTTGAGGTAATCTAGTCCATTTCATCATATACGCTTTAGCCAGAAAAACTGCTAGTTGCCGCAAAAACTCTGGATTCCTGCGATTCCGATCAGGTGGAGCCCATGAAACGTCGATTTCAGAAAATATTATGTACTCATTTAATATGGATATATCAAGTATGTTTGCAAATAAAGGGTGTCCCAAGAAGAACGCAATTTTTAAATCTGGCAACATTCGAAGTGTAATTGTTTGACATTTGAACAATTGTTATTGTTTGCTAGTAGAAGGTACGAGGTTAGTAAAAATGGAGCGCTACACTAATGAACAACTCATTCTCATTGTGAAATTGTTTTACCAAAATGGTGAAAGTTTTGCGGCTACAGTTCGCAAATTGCGATCAATTTGGGGTCACAATAATGCTCCAAAAGAGTCAACTGTAAAGAGATTAATGGATAAATTTGCCGAAACTGGGTCGATCGACCGAAAATGTCGCAGCTGTACGTGATGATGTCGCTCAAACTCCATCCACCTCAGTTCGACACCGAGCTCAGCAAATTGGTGTCTCTAAATCCACTTTGCAGCGAATTTTGACGAAAGATTTGCATCTTCATGCATACAAAGTTCAATTGACTCAGGAACTGAAGCCAGCTGACCATGGACAGCGTAGGGAGTTCGTTAATTGGGTATTGGAGAGACAACATGAAAATGCTGATTTTGCCGATAAAATCATCTTCAGTGGCGAGGCCCATTTTCATCTTCAACGTGTCACTGTATGGTGTGGTTTTTGGGCTGGAGGAATCATTGGACCTTTTTTTATGAAAATGAGGCAGGTCAAGCGCAAACAGTCAATGGTGTTCGGTATCGTGAAATGATAACCAGTTTTTTCTTGCCTAGAATTGAATGTGGAGGGCATGTGGTTCCAACAAGACGGCGCCACATGTCATACAGCCAGAGAAACAATTCAATTGCTGCATCAGTCATTTCCCGGTCGTGTTATTTCGCGTTTTGGAGATCAGAATTAGCCGCCTAGATCGTGCGATTTAACACCATTAGATTTTTTTCTTTGGGGTTTTTTGAAGTCGATGGTTTACGCGAATAAGCCGACGACGACTGAAGCCTTAAAAGAGGAAATTGGACGCTGAATTAATGAAATACCGCAGCATTCATGCAAAACGGTCATTGAAAATTTCATTAAAAGATCACGTGCATGCCAGCAAAGCTGCGGCGGCCATCTGCACGATATATTGTTCCATACATAGCCTCATTCTGTCTACTTTACGATATAATAAAGTTTCACGATTTTTTTTTTAAATATCTGTGTTTTATTTAAAATTTAAAAATTGCGTTCTTCTTGGGACACCCTTTATAATGTTTGGCCATCGATTTGTTTTGCGTTTTGTGCTGTAGGAACCAACCATTTGATCAGCAGTCTCTACGCCACCTAAAAGTGATGAAGTATTAGAAATTATAGGAGAACATAAAACTAACATACCTTTCGTTGAATTGGAAACAATCTCTGGTTTTTTCTTCAATCCACTCTCATCAACTGCAACTGTCTTGTGCATTGAACTAATAAATATTGTTGCTTTGTTCTTGTGGCTGATGTATGACACTAATGTCGCAATGCCATCAAATGCAAATGTAGAATGGTACAAAGGGAGTTTTTTGACAGTCAGCAATTTCGGAGGAATGAATGTTTTATTTTTGCGTACTGTTCCCACATATGTAAGTTTCCTTTCCTAAAGTTTTTTTACCAACTCAAAAGTAGAAAAAAAATTGTCTCCTGTTATATTTTGCACTTTCAAGCCTTCTGTTAAGTCCAATACAACGCGTTGCCCTTGGTTCTTTTCAGGCTGTGCCTTTCTAGGCTTACCAAGGTATGGTTGTATTTTCCACACGTAGCCTGACTTAGAGTCCACCGATAACCAAAATTTCAAACCATATTTTGCTGGTTTTGATGGCATAAACTGTCGAAAAGTACATCGCCCCCTGAATGCAACAAGTTGCTCATCAATGGTGACATTTTCGTGACAATTGTAAAACATTGGAAGAAGTTGTTTCCAACGGTCCCACAGTTCACGATAGGAGCAAATTTATCGCAACTACGCATTTGTCGTCGACTCAAAACATCATCAAAACGGATGGCACATTAATCATATGAAATTTATCTTCAGACATAATTTATCGGAAAATGGGGAGACCAAATTTTGAATTAAATAAACCATGAACATCTTAATTTTTTCAATTTCAGTAATAGATTTTATATTAGCCAACTATTTTGCTGAAATCAAAAAACAAGATTATACATACCGACATACGCCTGCAAGAATGAGCACAGCAATATATGCACGCAATGCGTCTTAATCAATATCTTTCCACTTGCCAACAAACTTGACCCTGCCGTACTTATTAGTATTTTCGATGATAATTCTTTCTATTGGAGGCGGAAAAAACAACAAAAAGCTGATAGAATGTCATTGCATCTGGACACTGCAAATCGAATTGGTCCTGGTTGCGTTGAGATAATATTCTGAGCCGTAGCTCGAATAGGCTGAGGTAATGGAGTGGCACTCCAAGCCATTTTGTTTTTGGCAATAAAAAACGGATCAACAGAGCTAACTGCAGCTAGTATCTGTTTCAGAAGAACTTGTTTCGCTATTTTCTGAAATATAATCAAATTCCGAATCTGAAATATCGGAGTCACTTTCTGCATTGAGCAGTTCTCGTATCTGATCTTCGTTCAAGTTTGCCATGTCGTAAGTAAAACACGTCTGAACTATTGAAAACAACTCACAAAATGAACCAAGCAGTACAAATAATTGTGCTTCTTTACAACAAAAATTAAAAAAGAGGGTTCCCACAATTGTCTTTTACATATTTAATCTATGTTAATTAAAAAAAATAAGGGAATCACAATTGTGTTTTACATTAGCTATCGTGAGTAAAGAAAAATGCAAAGAGGGGAATCCCTCAACAAATTTTGACATTAGCTGTGTTGAGTAGAGATTTGCACTGGTCACGTGAATCACGCGTGAACGTGCGTTATTTTCATTTTACTGGCGTGAGTAGAGCGGGAGTAAAGAAAAATTCGAGTGAGTGATTCATGAGGGATTATAATATTTTTTGCGTGAGCGTGAGCCAAAATTCACTCACGTGCCCATCTCCAGCGTTGAGTAAAACTTAAATTAATAACATTTAGGGAGAAGTGATATAAGGTTTTGTATGAATATTGAAGTATGGACCAAATGGTCCATTAACCTAACATTCGTAAGTTTTTTCAAACCTAACCGCAGGGTTAAATTATTTTTTTTTTTATTTAACTAATAAGCTAAAAAAACAACAATTTTTTCTTATATATTTGTTAAGTAATATAAAAAACAACAAAACCTTTAAAAAATATTCAAATGTGCATCACAGTGAAAGTGAGCCACTAAAAGTAAATGTAGTTAATATTTAATACTAATATTTTGTTGGACCTCCTTTCGCTAAAATAACGTCCTGCAGACGTCTAGGCATCGATTGCAATATATTTTGGGTGCACGATGTGGGAATTGTCCTCCACTCGGATTGAAGAGCATCTATGAGGCATTTTTGTGGTGTAATGGCATGTTTTCGGATATTTTGGCCAAGATGGGCCCATAAATTTTCAATTATATTTAAATCCGGAGATTGTGGTGGAACTTCAAGTACATATGGCCAATTATACATAAACCATTCCAGCGCAACATACGATTTATGCTTGGGATCGTTGTCCTGGTAGGAGTAGAAGTCAACTTTTTTTTTTTTTTTTTTTTTTTTTTAATGCTTTATTTCAATTTCATTTAACAAAATTTAAAATTTTGCCTCAGCGCCCATTATGGCTTTATAGAGGCTAAAAAAAAAAGTAGGCAACAATAAATATATTACAATGTATAATTTAAATTAAAAATTTAACAATATATTACATATGAATATAAAAAAAGAAAAAAAAATATATATAATATAAAAAATATGTACATATTTACATTTTTAAGTTAATTTGTAAGAAGTATTTCGACGTTATTAAGCAAGTACTGTTTTATACTTCCTTTAAAAGTTGACAGTATAAAAATATTTTTAAGGTTGTCAGGTAATTGGTTATACTCGTTAGCACCAGCAAAAGTAACTCGTTGTTTAGTCAACTCGAGGCGACATCTCGCTACATTCAGATCCGTCGCATGTCTTGTTATTCTCTGACTGTGTATGAGATTTTGATGAAACGGTATATTGTGAGATCCATATCCTTTAATACATTTAAAAACATAAATTAAAATTTGTTTTTTATATAACCCTCGTATTGGATGTATAGTTTTTGCAAAATTTTTAAATAAGTTAACTGTACTGTATCTTAACGGCAGATTAAACACGATCTTCAAAGCTTTATTCTGTGCTGATTGAAGCGATTTTATTACTGAGCCAGATTTAGAGGCATAGATCATTGGGAGATATGTTAAGTGTGAGTGAATTAAAGAATTGTAGAGTAAAATTTTCGTTTCAGGATTCAATTTGTTTCTAAATTTATACAAAATACCAATTCCAGATGATATTTTAGATTTCAGCTGATTAATGTGGTTTTCCCATATAAGATTGTGACATAGATTAATTCCTAAATATTTAACACTCTCTGACTCATTTATCAAATTATCACCAATGTGTACGCTCATAACTCCATCGTTCCTTGAAATATGTGGCTTAAACTTTATAAATTTAGTTTTTCCTGAATTTAAAATCAGTTTGTTAATCCTCAGAAATTCAGACAAAATAGAGGCGTCATATTCGATCTGTGTTTGCAATACATTTTCATGTTTATAATTGTATAAAAGACAGATATCATCAGCGAACATAAATAGTTTTCCATAAAACTTTATATTTTTCATATCATTTATATAAATTTTAAACAACAGTGGGCCCAGGACGCTACCCTGTGGGACACCACATAACACATCAAGCATGCCACTTTTCGATTCACCAACTTGAACAAATTGTCTTCGATTCCTTAAATAATCTTTAAATAATTCAACAGCATTTTGTGAAAAACCAATGAAATCTAGTTTCTTAACTAGTATATCGTGATCAACCAAGTCAAACGCTTTCGATAGATCAAAAAAAACACCTGCAACTCCTTTAAAACCTGCATCAAGTCCGCTACAAACAAACTCCACCACATTTACAACAGCTTCTTCAGTTCCAGTGCCTTTTTTAAAACCGAATTGTCGATCAAACAAAATGTTATTTATCTCAAGGTAACTTGATAATTGCTCAAACAAAACTTTCTCCAATATCTTATCAACGATTGAAAGAACTGAAATCGGACGATAATTCTCCACTTTATTACTTCGAATACCTTTAGGTATTGGCTAAATTTTGTGCACCTTTAGTACATTCGGATATCTCATTTCCTCTATCATTTTATTAAATATGTTTGTTATTTCTTCTGACACAGCTGCTTTTCGTACTATAACATTTTAGGTGTAATGTTGCCACAACCGGGATTTTTATTTATTTCTAAGCAATTCAAGAAGTGATCAATTTTTTCTTTTTCTGTGGCTTCTAGAACAAATCTTGAACTTACAGGAGACATTGTGCGAAACATATTGATGTCATCATTATCATTTTGAGGTATACCTACGCGCATATTTCGAACGGAATCATAAAAAAAAGTATTGAAAATAGAAGCTTTTTCGCTATCTAAGTTAACTACGGTATCATCATTTGTCAATAACTTCATAGAAGAATCTATTTTTTCCCAATTTGTTTATTTAAAAATTTCCAGGTTTTCTTAGGATCACCCTTACACAATTCTATATTATAAGAGTAATAATTATTCATTAATTGTTTGTTGCAATATTTGATAATTTTTTTTTTGTTTTGCTTATTTTTCCTCCTTGCTTTTAACAATTTATTTTTGTACGATATAAGCGAGCTTAATTCTTTAGACACCCAAGGGTTTATTTTCTGTCTTATATTGATTTGCTTAGTTTTTATTTCAGTGCTTTGTAGAGCCGCTAATGACAGAGTATTAATAAGATTTTCACATTGTTGTTCAGATCCGTTAAAATTTGCTTGAGTCAAGTTTTCATCTATATATGACCCATATTTTGTAAAGTCTATCCAATTTTTATTTTCAATAATAATCTCACGGTGACAAAAGCTCATTTCAATACGGCAAAATATAAAGTTGTGATCAGATAATGAACTCTGGACTGAGTTTACTGATATGGAATTTAAAAAGTTACTAAATACACAGTCAATACAAGATTCACTTACCGGCCTTGTTACAAGATTATGACATGAAACGAAATTAAACTCAGTGAATGTGTCCATCAAGCAACGCCTAATGTTATCAAAACAAATCAAATTTATGTTAAAATCGCCAATAAAAAAACATGGTGAGTTTTGAACAGTAAAAAGTAAAGTATCTAACATTCTAGTAAACGATTCGAGAGAGCATTTTTGTGATCTGTAGAGTGAAGTAATTACCATTGGTTTATTATCTATTAAAACATCAGGCAACGATATGCATATAAGATCCAGAAAATCTTTGCTCCAAGAAAAAAGTAGATTGTATTTGATTTGCTTACCGAAGTTCCACCGTAACAATCGCTTCTGCAACAATGTATAACATCATAACCGTCAATTGAGTATAGACCAACACA
Source organism: Eustalomyia histrio (assembly GCA_949748255.1). Lineage (NCBI taxonomy): Eukaryota > Metazoa > Arthropoda > Insecta > Diptera > Anthomyiidae > Eustalomyia > Eustalomyia histrio. The sequence continues at coordinate 183,141,706 of OX456523.1, read as the reverse complement.
CCTTTTATCAAACCAAGTTTCCTGAACTGCTATAATTTCGGGAATAACTGACATTCTACATATTTCTGATATAAATTTATTAAATTTATTTAGCGAGGAAATACTTCTTACAATAATTGACACAATATTAAAAAGATTTGAAATAGATTGGCTTTCATTAAATCCATTAAAAGAATTTATATTAGAAAAATATTTATTATGCATTATAAAAAGTTAAAAATAAAAACATTAAACTGTAAGTATAGTACCTAAGTTGAATTAATTTGGGGACTCAAATTGCACGTCAGGCCCATTTACACTTTTACAAATTCGCACATTTGCACTTTGAAAATTTGCACATATGCACATTTTCAAATTTGCACTTGTGAAATTTGCACATTTACATTAGAGGAGGAATCTATGTACCAAATTTTAACATCCCAGCTCAAGCGGTTTTGGCAGGCCGTCAAGGGGAAGAATTTTCGATTGTTTGCCCCTCCGCGTTCGATTGTTTGCCCCTCCGCGTTCGATTGTCCAAAAGTCACGCTTTATCTGTTATCTGCTTTTCTGCCCCTCCCCGTTTAATTTTTTAAAAATCACGTCTTATCTGTTATCTACACTAGAGAAGGAGCCTGCATACCAAATATCAACTTCCCGGTGTCCAACGGTGTGGGAAGGCCGTTGGGGAGAAGAATTTCACCCTTTTCTGCCCCTCCCCGTTGGATTTTCCAAAAATCAAGTCTACACTGAAGAAGAACGCATACCAAATTTCAACTTCCTGGGTCAACCGGTTTGGTCAGGCCATAAAGAGGGAGACTTTTCGCCTTTTGAACCCCCATTTTTACAACGTTACTGGCCAAAATTCTAAAACGTACGTTATCAAGGAGTTAGCACATACTCCCAGGAAGGCATATTTCAAATTTTAGGTTTCTAGATAAAGGCGCTTGGACAGGCCGTGAAAGGAGAGTTTTCCCCCTTTTTGCCCCTCCCCGAAGGAATTTCCAAAAACCCCGTCTTAACGGATGTCTGCACCGGAGGGGGAACCTGCATACCAAATTTCAGTCTCCTATCTCTTGCGGTCTGGGCTGGTCGATTTTGAATGAGTGAGTCAGACAGTCAGTAACGTTATTCCCTTATATGTATATACATATATAGATTGAACTTGAAAATTGAGAAAAAAACTATCAACAATTTTGTCTGGGTCTACCTCTTCATGATATAGAGACATTCGAGCCAATGCAGAAAGTCTTACGTCCCCCCTTGAATTTCTTAAGTACGTTTTCTTTATTTTTGTGTTGTAAAGAGTTCTCTCCGCTTTTAGATCATTTTGATAAAAATCTATTAGGCTACAAAATTCTTTTGACGAAACGTCAAAGACTCGGCTCGATGCAATATTGTGTAAATTGTTTACCACATTATCGTCACTGGAGAATCTATTTGTCATAATTGTGATTATTTCATCTAAATATCTAAATATTATAGTCTCCAATAATAAACTCCTCCTCAGCATTTCTACGCATCGAATCTAACATATCAGTTACTAAATTGATATGTTCACATGCCTTTATATCATTAAGATTTACTGGCAAATTAATAATTATTAAATAAGTAATTTTAATTAGAACATTTATATATTAATAGTTGCAGAAGTTGTCGTCGAAGGCGAGAATTCTCTACCAAAAATCGCTCGATATTTATTAAAAAATTTTAATTTTGTTTTTCGTATATAAATAGTTGTAGAAGTTGGCGCCGCAGGCGAAAATTTTGTTTTTTATACATAAAGAACAAATATAATTCTTAAAAGGTTTGAAAATTGCCAATCTCTAAGACGCAATGTCATGGAAAACCATACGCTCTAAAATTTTATAAGATCGTCGGATGCTGATAAAACTGCATACCTGAAATTGATTGGTCTTCCATTGTTACCAGCAAATTTAATAAGAACTGGCTGGAAGGACACTCGACGCAACACTCTACTCATCGACGAAGAGCAGAAATGTACTTAATTTTTGAACTATTTTGAAAGGCAGTGGTTAAGCATCACTGATATATTTGATTTATACAAAATCATTTTGTCTAAAATCATAATTTTAGACACACAAAAAATCATAAATATAATTTTAAATGTTTATTTATAAAAAGTAAAGTAATGAATTCATTCTTTGAAGTTGTAATGAATTATTATATATATAACTATGAATTATTATATATATAAATATAAGTTATTCAAATTACTGTGAATTAAATTTGTACTAAAGATTAAAACATAGCATACATTTAAATAGAATAACAAGTTTCTTCAAAACTTTTAATTGCTATAAACCTTATTTACATTGTAACTACCAAAGGGTGAGCATATAAATAAATATACTTATACAAATTACTATTTAACCTCTAATTCCTTTTTTCTACATCTCTTTCCCATACACAAACCTTTTATAATTTCTCAACTGGGAGAAATTATAAAACTCATTTTAAAAGAATAAACCATAAGTTGCAGCTTTCACCAATAAAATGAGGTAAAGTTGACCTTTTACATTTATGTACACACTGAGACTGATATGTCTCAATGTTCTCGTCGGTATAGTTGATACGCATCATACGTAAAGACAAAAAAAAAGTTGAAAGTTTGTGAGGCACTAAGTCCTTACGTCGTTTTGTGCCCAACATTTATTATTTATTTTTTTTTTATTATTTATTATTATTATCTATTAAATTATATTTGTTATTATTGTCCATTAATGCCAATAACATTAGAGCCATCTGTTGTTAACCAGATGCATATCGATACCAACCCTGTGTTGTTAACTACAACTCTGAAGTGACACAGCTGTTGATATTGACAACAGATGTGTCTAACAGGCAATAAATGCAATGTGTATGTTTGTGTTTTGTGTTTGTCAGTGATCGTTCATCAGGTATAAATAGCAAACGAGAACAGAAAATCAGGCAGTCAGGTTGGTGGTCTTGCAAAAGTAGGTCGTAGTGGTTAGAGTGGTTGTATGCCCTAAAATTGTTAGAGTGGTTGTATGCCGCTAAAATTGTTAGGTTGGTTGTATGCCAAATTTAGAGAGAGGTTGTATGCCCTAAAATTGTTAGAGTGGTTGTATGCCGCTAAAATTGTTAGGATGGTTGTATGCCATATTTCGTGATTCGTCGATGTGTAAATTATATTGTCAACGCCGTGTCGTATACTCGTGTAAAACAAAAGGAAATTGTGTCATAATGAAATGATCTAATAAAAAATTGTAAATTTTATAACGTTTAAAAGAACAAAACCTCGTTTTTTTTATCCATCCCGAACAAAAACAAATTTTCTGTTAACGAACCCTGGGCACGGTTGAGCATACCCCGGCCCAAGTGAAAACACGTCGTTACAAGTTATAATACGGAAAAAATCTAAAGAAATCAAAAATAAATAAAACAAATGTCATAGTTTTTGGGAAAAAATTCTAAAACATATAAAAAAGTGCTAAATTTCGGACAGAAACGGAAATTGCCAAAAAAGAAAACCCTAAAATTCTTGAAAATTAAAATTCTTAGAAACAAAAGAGAAAACCAAAAATAAAAAAAGAAAACACAAAATTCTTAAAATTTAAAAATTAAAAATTCTAGACACAAGCAAAAGTGTGAAAGCCGAAAAAAATGTAAGCAAAGAAAGCCAATTTCCGAAACAAGTAAAGAAAAGTCTGAAAACCGCAAAAAAATAATATTTAAAGGGCAAAATTTTTAAAGCTTAAAAAAGAAAATTTCTAGAAACAAGTAAAACACAAAAAAAATTGTAAAACCGCAAAAAAATACAGATAATAAGAAAATCATAAAATTTTTCAACAAAAAATAAATTTTCGTTATGCTAAAAAATAAGACCCGTTAAAAATTGAAATTTCTAAAAATCATAAATTCACAGCATTTGCAAATTTTAATCCCGTTAGTTCGTTTTTTTTTTCTATTTATTAAAGTCTTTTGCCTTTCATACGTTGTACATTGATACAAACATACAGTGACTCACAGTCAAAGTGAGCCAGGGTAAATTTTCAAGTAAAATTGTTGATACATAAAAAAGAAAATCTGATTGGCAAAAATTTAACCCTGCTGTTAGGTTAAGCCCATTTGGTCCAATTTTTGGATTGTTTCCTTTATAATTTTTGAACGGTGACATATAGTGACTTAACTTTTTAGCTCACGTGCTTTTTTTATAAAACCATGTTATATACAAAATTTCAAGGTTCTGACTTACAACAGGACTGAGGAAAATAAAAAATTACGAATCTTAGGTTAAGGGACCATTTGGTCCATAGTATATTCTCTTTGATTTTTTTTACATTTATTTAAAAAAAAAATAAGTATTTATTAGTTGGTTTTATAATAATTGTCATTGCATGATAAACAGCATGTTTTCGGTTAGTTTTGCAAATAATATTGCTGCAAATGGATCATTTTATATCCGACTTAGACTTGCAGCAACTACAAATTCCACGCTTTCGATCCCCTGAATTAGAAGTATTATTTGAAGAGGCCACTGGAACTATGCATGGTGATCGTATCAGTCAATAACTGTGCTGAGAACTCTTGTTGAGGTAATCTAGTCCATTTCATCATATACGCTTTAGCCAGAAAAACTGCTAGTTGCCGCAAAAACTCTGGATTCCTGCGATTCCGATCAGGTGGAGCCCATGAAACGTCGATTTCAGAAAATATTATGTACTCATTTAATATGGATATATCAAGTATGTTTGCAAATAAAGGGTGTCCCAAGAAGAACGCAATTTTTAAATCTGGCAACATTCGAAGTGTAATTGTTTGACATTTGAACAATTGTTATTGTTTGCTAGTAGAAGGTACGAGGTTAGTAAAAATGGAGCGCTACACTAATGAACAACTCATTCTCATTGTGAAATTGTTTTACCAAAATGGTGAAAGTTTTGCGGCTACAGTTCGCAAATTGCGATCAATTTGGGGTCACAATAATGCTCCAAAAGAGTCAACTGTAAAGAGATTAATGGATAAATTTGCCGAAACTGGGTCGATCGACCGAAAATGTCGCAGCTGTACGTGATGATGTCGCTCAAACTCCATCCACCTCAGTTCGACACCGAGCTCAGCAAATTGGTGTCTCTAAATCCACTTTGCAGCGAATTTTGACGAAAGATTTGCATCTTCATGCATACAAAGTTCAATTGACTCAGGAACTAAAGCCAGCTGACCATGGACAGCGTAGGGAGTTCGTTAATTGGGTATTGGAGAGACAACATGAAAATGCTGATTTTGCCGATAAAATCATCTTCAGTGGCGAGGCCCATTTTCATCTTCAACGTGTCACTGTATGGTGTGGTTTTTGGGCTGGAGGAATCATTGGACCTTTTTTTATGAAAATGAGGCAGGTCAAGCGCAAACAGTCAATGGTGTTCGGTATCGTGAAATGATAACCAGTTTTTTCTTGCCTAGAATTGAATGTGGAGGGCATGTGGTTCCAACAAGACGGCGCCACATGTCATACAGCCAGAGAAACAATTCAATTGCTGCATCAGTCATTTCCCGGTCGTGTTATTTCGCGTTTTGGAGATCAGAATTAGCCGCCTAGATCGTGCGATTTAACACCATTAGATTTTTTTCTTTGGGGTTTTTTGAAGTCGATGGTTTACGCGAATAAGCCGACGACGACTGAAGCCTTAAAAGAGGAAATTGGACGCTGAATTAATGAAATACCGCAGCATTCATGCAAAACGGTCATTGAAAATTTCATTAAAAGATCACGTGCATGCCAGCAAAGCTGCGGCGGCCATCTGCACGATATATTGTTCCATACATAGCCTCATTCTGTCTACTTTACGATATAATAAAGTTTCACGATTTTTTTTTTAAATATCTGTGTTTTATTTAAAATTTAAAAATTGCGTTCTTCTTGGGACACCCTTTATAATGTTTGGCCATCGATTTGTTTTGCGTTTTGTGCTGTAGGAACCAACCATTTGATCAGCAGTCTCTACGCCACCTAAAAGTGATGAAGTATTAGAAATTATAGGAGAACATAAAACTAACATACCTTTCGTTGAATTGGAAACAATCTCTGGTTTTTTCTTCAATCCACTCTCATCAACTGCAACTGTCTTGTGCATTGAACTAATAAATATTGTTGCTTTGTTCTTGTGGCTGATGTATGACACTAATGTCGCAATGCCATCAAATGCAAATGTAGAATGGTACAAAGGGAGTTTTTTGACAGTCAGCAATTTCGGAGGAATGAATGTTTTATTTTTGCGTACTGTTCCCACATATGTAAGTTTCCTTTCCTAAAGTTTTTTTACCAACTCAAAAGTAGAAAAAAAATTGTCTCCTGTTATATTTTGCACTTTCAAGCCTTCTGTTAAGTCCAATACAACGCGTTGCCCTTGGTTCTTTTCAGGCTGTGCCTTTCTAGGCTTACCAAGGTATGGTTGTATTTTCCACACGTAGCCTGACTTAGAGTCCACCGATAACCAAAATTTCAAACCATATTTTGCTGGTTTTGATGGCATAAACTGTCGAAAAGTACATCGCCCCCTGAATGCAACAAGTTGCTCATCAATGGTGACATTTTCGTGACAATTGTAAAACATTGGAAGAAGTTGTTTCCAACGGTCCCACAGTTCACGATAGGAGCAAATTTATCGCAACTACGCATTTGTCGTCGACTCAAAACATCATCAAAACGGATGGCACATTAATCATATGAAATTTATCTTCAGACATAATTTATCGGAAAATGGGGAGACCAAATTTTGAATTAAATAAACCATGAACATCTTAATTTTTTCAATTTCAGTAATAGATTTTATATTAGCCAACTATTTTGCTGAAATCAAAAAACAAGATTATACATACCGACATACGCCTGCAAGAATGAGCACAGCAATATATGCACGCAATGCGTCTTAATCAATATCTTTCCACTTGCCAACAAACTTGACCCTGCCGTACTTATTAGTATTTTCGATGATAATTCTTTCTATTGGAGGCGGAAAAAACAACAAAAAGCTGATAGAATGTCATTGCATCTGGACACTGCAAATCGAGTTGGTCCTGGTTGCGTTGAGATAATATTCTGAGCCGTAGCTCGAATAGGCTGAGGTAATGGAGTGGCACTCCAAGCCATTTTGTTTTTGGCAATAAAAAACGGATCAACAGAGCTAACTGCAGCTAGTATCTGTTTCAGAAGAACTTGTTTCGCTATTTTCTGAAATATAATCAAATTCCGAATCTGAAATATCGGAGTCACTTTCTGCATTGAGCAGTTCTCGTATCTGATCTTCGTTCAAGTTTGCCATGTCGTAAGTAAAACACGTCTGAACTATTGAAAACAACTCACAAAATGAACCAAGCAGTACAAATAATTGTGCTTCTTTACAACAAAAATTAAAAAAGAGGGTTCCCACAATTGTCTTTTACATATTTAATCTATGTTAATTAAAAAAAATAAGGGAATCACAATTGTGTTTTACATTAGCTATCGTGAGTAAAGAAAAATGCAAAGAGGGGAATCCCTCAACAAATTTTGACATTAGCTGTGTTGAGTAGAGATTTGCACTGGTCACGTGAATCACGCGTGAACGTGCGTTATTTTCATTTTACTGGCGTGAGTAGAGCGGGAGTAAAGAAAAATTCGAGTGAGTGATTCATGAGGGATTATAATATTTTTTGCGTGAGCGTGAGCCAAAATTCACTCACGTGCCCATCTCCAGCGTTGAGTAAAACTTAAATTAATAACATTTAGGGAGAAGTGATATAAGGTTTTGTATGAATATTGAAGTATGGGCCAAATGGTCCATTAACCTAACATTCGTAAGTTTTTTCTAACCTAACCGCAGGGTTAAATTATTTTTTTTTTATTTAACTAATAAGCTAAAAAAACAACAATTTTTTCTTATATATTTGTTAAGTAATATAAAAAAACAACAAAACCTTTAAAAAATATTCAAATGTGCATCACAGTGAAAGTGAGCCACTAAAAGTAAATGTAGTTAATATTTAATACTAATATTTTGTTGGACCTCCTTTCGCTAAAATAACGTCCTGCAGACGTCTAGGCATCGATTGCAATATATTTTGGGTGTACGATGTGGGAATTGTCCTCCACTCGGATTGAAGAGCATCTATGAGGCATTTTTGTGGTGTAATGGCATGTTTTCGGATATTTTGGCCAAGATGGGCCCATAAATTTTCAATTATATTTAAATCCGGAGATTGTGGTGGAACTTCAAGTACATATGGCCAATTATACATAAACCATTCCAGCGCAACATACGATTTATGCTTGGGATCGTTGTCCTGGTAGGAGTAGAAGTCAACTTTTTTTTTTTTTTTTTTTTTTTTTTTTTAATGCTTTATTTCAATTTCATTTAACAAAATTTAAAATTTTGCCTCAGCGCCCATTATGGCTTTATAGAGGCTAAAAAAAAAGTAGGCAACAATAAATATATTACACTGTATAATTTAAATTAAAAATTTAACAATATATTACATATGAATATAAAAAAAGAAAAAAAAAATATATAAAATAAAAAATATGTACATATTTACATTTTTAAGTTAATTTGTAAGAAGTATTTCGACGTTATTAAGCAAGTACTGTTTTATACTTCCTTTAAAAGTTGACAGTATAAAAATATTTTTAAGGTTGTCAGGTAATTGGTTATACTCGTTAGCACCAGCAAAAGTAACTCGTTGTTTAGTCAACTCGAGGCGACATCTCGCTACATTCAGATCCGTCGCATGTCTTGTTATTCTCTGACTGTGTATGAGATTTTGATGAAACGGTATATTGTGAGATCCATATCCTTTAATACATTTAAAAACATAAATTAAAATTTGTTTTTTATATAACCCTCGTATTGGAAGTATAGTTTTTGCAAAATTTTTAAATAAGTTAACTGTACTGTATCTTAACGGCAGATTAAACACGATCTTCAAAGCTTTATTCTGTGCTGATTGAAGCGATTTTATTACTGAGCCAGATTTAGAGGCATAGATCATTGGGAGATATGTTAAGTGTGAGTGAATTAAAGAATTGTAGAGTAAAATTTTCGTTTCAGGATTCAATTTGTTTCTAAATTTATACAAAATACCAATTCCAGATGATATTTTAGATTTCAGCTGATTAATGTGGTTTTCCCATATAAGATTGTGACATAGATTAATTCCTAAATATTTAACACTCTCTGACTCATTTATCAAATTATCACCAATGTGTACGCTCATAACTCCATCGTTCCTTGAAATATGTGGCTTAAACTTTATAAATTTAGTTTTTCCTGAATTTAAAATCAGTTTGTTAATCCTCAGAAATTCAGACAAAATAGAGGCGTCATATTCGATCTGTGTTTGCAATACATTTTCATGTTTATAATTGTATAAAAGACAGATATCATCAGCGAACATAAATAGTTTTCCATAAAACTTTATATTTTTCATATCATTTATATAAATTTTAAACAACAGTGGGCCCAGGACGCTACCCTGTGGGACACCACATAACACATCAAGCATGCCACTTTTCGATTCACCAACTTGAACAAATTGTCTTCGATTCCTTAAATAATCTTTAAATAATTCAACAGCATTTTGTGAAAAACCAATGAAATCTAGTTTCTTAACTAGTATATCGTGATCAACCAAGTCAAACGCTTTCGATAGATCAAAAAAAACACCTGCAACTCCTTTAAAACCTGCATCAAGTCCGCTACAAACATACTCCACCACATTTACAACAGCTTCTTCAGTTCCAGTGCCTTTTTTAAAACCGAATTGTCGATCAAACAAAATGTCAAATATCAAGGTAACTTGATAATTGCTCAAACAAAACTTTCTCCAATATCTTATCAACGATTGAAAGAACTGAAATCGGACGATAATTCTCCACTTTATTACTTCGAATACCTTTAGGTATTGGCTAAATTTTGTGCACCTTTAGTACATTCGGATATCTCATTTCCTCTATCATTTTATTAAATATGTTTGTTATTTCTTCTGACACAGCTGCTTTTCGTACTATAACATTTTAGGTGTAATGTTGCCACAACCGGGATTTTTATTTATTTCTAAGCAATTCAAGAAGTGATCAATTTTTTCTTTTTCTGTGGCTTCTAGAACAAATCTTGAACTTACAGGAGACATTGTGCGAAACATATTGATGTCATCATTATCATTTTGAGGTATACCTACGCGCATATTTCGAACGGAATCATAAAAAAAAGTATTGAAAATAGAAGCTTTTTCGCTATCTAAGTTAACTACGGTATCATCATTTGTCAATAACTCCATAGAAGAATCTATTTTTTTCCCAATTTGTTTATTTAAAAATTTCCAGGTTTTCTTAGGATCACCCTTACACAATTCTATATTATAAGAGTAATAATTATTCATTAATTGTTTGTTGCAATATTTGATAATTTTTTTTTTGTTTTGCTTATTTTTCCTCCTTGCTTTTAACAATTTATTTTTGTACGATATAAGCGAGCTTAATTCTTTAGACACCCAAGGGTTTATTTTCTGTCTTATATTGATTTGCTTAGTTTTTATTTCAGTGCTTTGTAGAGCCGCTAATGACAGAGTATTAATAAGATTTTCACATTGTTGTTCAGATCCGTTAAAATTTGCTTGAGTCAAGTTTTCATCTATATATGACCCATATTTTGTAAAGTCTATCCAATTTTTATTTTCAATAATAATCTCACGGTGACAAAAGCTCATTTCAATACGGCAAAATATAAAGTTGTGATCAGATAATGAACTCTGGACTGAGTTTACTGATATGGAATTTAAAAAGTTACTAAATACACAGTCAATACAAGATTCACTTACCGGCCTTGTTACAAGATTATGACATGAAACGAAATTAAACTCAGTGAATGTGTCCATCAAGCAACGCCTAATGTTATCAAAACAAATCAAATTTATGTTAAAATCGCCAATAAAAAAACATGGTGAGTTTTGAACAGTAAAAAGTAAAGTATCTAACATTCTAGTAAACGATTCGAGAGAGCATTTTTGTGATCTGTAGAGTGAAGTAATTACCATTGGTTTATTATCTATTAAAACATCAGGCAACGATATGCATATAAGATCCAGAAAATCTTTGCTCCAAGAAAAAAGTAGATTGTATTTGATTTGCTTACCGAAGTTCCACCGTAACAATCGCTTCTGCAACAATGTATAACATCATAACCGTCAATTGAGTATAGACCAACACACCTTTTATCAAACCAAGTTTCCTGAACTGCTATAATTTCGGGAATAACTGACATTCTACATATTTCTGATATAAATTTATTAAATTTATTTAGCGAGGAAATACTTCTTACAATAATTGACACAATATTAAAAAGATTTGAAATAGATTGGCTTTCATTAAATCCATTAAAAGAATTTATATTAGAAAAATATTTATTATGCATTATAAAAAGTTAAAAATAAAAACATTAAACTGTAAGTATAGTACCTAAGTTGAATTAATTTGGGGACTCAAATTGCACGTCAGGCCCATTTACACTTTTACAAATTCGCACATTTGCACTTTGAAAATTTGCACATATGCACATTTTCAAATTTGCACTTGTGAAATTTGCACATTTACATTAGAGGAGGAATCTATGTACCAAATTTTAACATCCCAGCTCAAGCGGTTTTGGCAGGCCGTCAAGGGGAAGAATTTTCGATTGTTTGCCCCTCCGCGTTCGATTGTCCAAAAGTCACGCTTTATCTGTTATCTGCTTTTCTGCCCCTCCCCGTTTAATTTTTTAAAAATCACGTCTTATCTGTTATCTACACTAGAGAAGGAGCCTGCATACCAAATATCAACTTCCCGGTGTCCAACGGTGTGGGAAGGCCGTTGGGGAGAAGAATTTCACCCTTTTCTGCCCCTCCCCGTTAGATTTTCCAAAAATCAAGTCTACACTGAAGAAGAACGCATACCAAATTTCAACTTCCTGGGTCAACCGGTTTGGTCAGGCCATAAAGAGGGAGACTTTTCGTCTTTTGAACCCCCATTTTTACAACGTTACTGGCCAAAATTCTAAAACGTACGTTATCAAGGAGTTAGCACATACTCCCAGGAAGGCATATTTCAAATTTTAGGTTTCTAGATAAAGGCGCTTGGACAGGCCGTGAAAGGAGAGTTTTCCCCCTTTTTGCCCCTCCCCGAAGGAATTTCCAAAAACCCCGTCTTAACGGATGTCTGCACCGGAGAAGGAACCTGCATACCAAATTTCAGTCTCCTATCTCTTGCGGTCTGGGCTGGTCGATTTTGAATGAGTGAGTCAGACAGTCAGTAACGTTATTCCCTTATATGTATATACATATATAGATTGAACTTGAAAATTGAGAAAAAAACTATCAACAATTTTGTCTGGGTCTACCTCTTCATGATATAGAGACATTCGAGCCAATGCAGAAAGTCTTACGTCCCCCCTTGAATTTCTTAAGTACGTTTTCTTTATTTTTGTGTTGTAAAGAGTTCTCTCCGCTTTTAGATCATTTTGATAAAAATCTATTAGGCTACAAAATTCTTTTGACGAAACGTCAAAGACTCGGCTCGATGCAATATTGTGTAAATTGTTTACCACATTATCGTCACTGGAGAATCTATTTGTCATAATTGTGATTATTTCATCTAAATATCTAAATATTATAGTCTCCAATAATAAACTCCTCCTCAGCATTTCTACGCATCGAATCTAACATATCAGTTACTAAATTGATATGTTCACATGCCTTTATATCATTAAGATTTACTGGCAAATTAATAATTATTAAATAAGTAATTTTAATTAGAACATTTATATATTAATAGTTGCAGAAGTTGTCGTCGAAGGCGAGAATTCTCTACCAAAAATCGCTCGATATTTATTAAAAAATTTTAATTTTGTTTTTCGTATATAAATAGTTGTAGAAGTTGGCGCCGCAGGCGAAAATTTTGTTTTTTATACATAAAGAACAAATATAATTCTTAAAAGGTTTGAAAATTGCCAATCTCTAAGACGCAATGTCATGGAAAACCATACGCTCTAAAATTTTATAAGATCGTCGGATGCTGATAAAACTGCATACCTGAAATTGATTGGTCTTCCATTGTTACCAGCAAATTTAATAAGAACTGGCTGGAAGGACACTCGACGCAACACTCTACTCATCGACGAAGAGCAGAAATGTACTTAATTTTTGAACTATTTTGAAAGGCAGTGGTTAAGCATCACTGATATATTTGATTTATACAAAATCATTTTGTCTAAAATCATAATTTTAGACACACAAAAAATCATAAATATAATTTTAAATGTTTATTTATAAAAAGTAAAGTAATGAATTCATTCTTTGAAGTTGTAATGAATTATTATATATATAACTATGAATTATTATATATATAAATATAAGTTATTCAAATTACTGTGAATTAAATTTGTACTAAAGATTAAAACATAGCATACATTTAAATAGAATAACAAGTTTCTTCAAAACTTTTAATTGCTATAAACCTTATTTACATTGTAACTACCAAAGGGTGAGCATATAAATAAATATACTTATACAAATTACTATTTAACCTCTAATTCCTTTTTTCTACATCTCTTTCCCATACACAAACCTTTTATAATTTCTCAACTGGGAGAAATTATAAAACTCATTTTAAAAGAATAAACCATAAGTTGCAGCTTTCACCAATAAAATGAGGTAAAGTTGACCTTTTACATTTATGTACACACTGAGACTGATATGTCTCAATGTTCTCGTCGGTATAGTTGATACGCATCATACGTAAAGACAAAAAAAAAGTTGAAAGTTTGTGAGGCACTAAGTCCTTACGTCGTTTTGTGCCCAACATTTATTATTTATTTTTTTTTTTATTATTTATTATTATTATCTATTAAATTATATTTGTTTTGTTATTGAAAATGTTTCGTCTAAGTTTATTGTCCATTAATGCCAATAACATTAGAGCCATCTGTTGTTAACCAGATGCATATCGATACCAACCCTGTGTTGTTAACTACAACTCTGAAGTGACACAGCTGTTGATATTGACAACAGATGTGTCTAACAGGCAATAAATGTAATGTGTATGTTTGTGTTTTGTGTTTGTCAGTGATCGTTCATCAGGTATAAATAGCAAACGAGAACAGAAAATCAGGCAGTCAGGTTGGTGGTCTTGCAAAAGTAGGTCGTAGTGGTTAGAGTGGTTGTATGCCCTAAAATTGTTAGAGTGGTTGTATGCCGCTAAAATTGTTAGGTTGGTTGTATGCCAAATTTAGAGAGAGGTTGTATGCCCTAAAATTGTTAGAGTGGTTGTATGCCGCTAAAATTGTTAGGATGGTTGTATGCCATATTTCGTGATTCGTCGATGTGTAAATTATATTGTCAACGCCGTGTCGTATACTCGTGTAAAACAAAAGGAAATTGTGTCATAATGAAATGATCTAATAAAAAATTGTAAATTTTATAACGTTTAAAAGAACAAAACCTCGTTTTTTTTATCCATCCCGAACAAAAACAAATTTTCTGTTAACGAACCCTGGGCACGGTTGAGCATACCCCGGCCCAAGTGAAAACACGTCGTTACAAGTTATAATACGGAAAAAATCTAAAGAAATCAAAAATAAATAAAACAAATGTCATAGTTTTTGGGAAAAAATTCTAAAACATATAAAAAAGTGCTAAATTTCGGACAGAAACGGAAATTGCCAAAAAAGAAAACCCTAAAATTCTTGAAAATTAAAATTCTTAGAAACAAAAGAGAAAACCAAAAATAAAAAAAGAAAACACAAAATTCTTAAAATTTAAAAATTAAAAATTCTAGACACAAGCAAAAGTGTGAAAGCCGAAAAAAATGTAAGCAAAGAAAGCCAATTTCCGAAACAAGTAAAGAAAAGTCTGAAAACCGCAAAAAAATAATATTTAAAGGGCAAAATTTTTAAAGCTTAAAAAAGAAAATTTCTAGAAACAAGTAAAACACAAAAAAAATTGTAAAACCGCAAAAAAATACAGATAATAAGAAAATCATAAAATTTTTCAACAAAAAATAAATTTTCGTTATGCTAAAAAATAAGACCCGTTAAAAATTGAAATTTCTAAAAATCATAAATTCACAGCATTTGCAAATTTTAATCCCGTTAGTTCGTTTTTTTTTCTATTTATTAAAGTCTTTTGCCTTTCATACGTTGTACATTGATACAAACATACAGTGACTCACAGTCAAAGTGAGCCAGGGTAAATTTTCAAGTAAAATTGTTGATACATAAAAAAGAAAATCTGATTGGCAAAAATTTAACCCTGCTGTTAGGTTAAGCCCATTTGGTCCAATTTTTGGATTGTTTCCTTTATAATTTTTGAACGGTGACATATAGTGACTTAACTTTTTAGCTCACGTGCTTTTTTTATAAAACCATGTTATATACAAAATTTCAAGGTTCTGACTTACAACAGGACTGAGGAAAATAAAAAATTACGAATCTTAGGTTAAGGGACCATTTGGTCCATAGTATATTCTCTTTGATTTTTTTTACATTTATTTAAAAAAAAAATAAGTATTTATAAGTTGGTTTTATAATAATTGTCATTGCATGATAAACAGCATGTTTTCGGTTAGTTTTGCAAATAATATTGCTGCAAATGGATCATTTTATATCCGACTTAGACTTGCAGCAACTACAAATTCCACGCTTTCGATCCCCTGAATTAGAAGTATTATTTGAAGAGGCCACTGGGACTATGCATGGTGATCGTATCAGTCAATAACTGTGCTGAGAACTCTTGTTGAGGTAATCTAGTCCATTTCATCATATACGCTTTAGCCAGAAAAACTGCTAGTTGCCGCAAAAACTCTGGATTCCTGCGATTCCGATCAGGTGGAGCCCATGAAACGTCGATTTCAGAAAATATTATGTACTCATTTAATATGGATATATCAAGTATGTTTGCAAATAAAGGGTGTCCCAAGAAGAACGCAATTTTTAAATTTGGCAACATTCGAAGTGTAATTGTTTGACATTTGAACAATTGTTATTGTTTGCTAGTAGAAGGTACGAGGTTAGTAAAAATGGAGCGCTACACTAATGAACAACTCATTCTCATTGTGAAATTGTTTTACCAAAATGGTGAAAGTTTTGCGGCTACAGTTCGCAAATTGCGATCAATTTGGGGTCACAATAATGCTCCAAAAGAGTCAACTGTAAAGAGATTAATGGATAAATTTGCCGAAACTGGGTCGATCGACCGAAAATGTCGCAGCTGTACGTGATGATGTCGCTCAAACTCCATCCACCTCAGTTCGACACCGAGCTCAGCAAATTGGTGTCTCTAAATCCACTTTGCAGCGAATTTTGACGAAAGATTTGCATCTTCATGCATACAAAGTTCAATTGACTCAGGAACTGAAGCCAGCTGACCATGGACAGCGAAGGGAGTTCGTTAATTGGGTATTGGAGAGACAACATGAAAATGCTGATTTTGCCGATAAAATCATCTTCAGTGGCGAGGCCCATTTTCATCTTCAACGTGTCACTGTATGGTGTGGTTTTTGGGCTGGAGGAATCATTGGACCTTTTTTTATGAAAATGAGGCAGGTCAAGCGCAAACAGTCAATGGTGTTCGGTATCGTGAAATGATAACCAGTTTTTTCTTGCCTAGAATTGAATGTGGAGGGCATGTGGTTCCAACAAGACGGCGCCACATGTCATACAGCCAGAGAAACAATTCAATTGCTGCATCAGTCATTTCCCGGTCGTGTTATTTCGCGTTTTGGAGATCAGAATTAGCCGCCTAGATCGTGCGATTTAACACCATTATATTTTTTTCTTTGGGGTTTTTTGAAGTCGATGGCTTACGCGAATAAGCCGACGACGACTCAAGCCTTAAAAGAGGAAATTGGACGCTGAATTAATGAAATACCGCAGCATTCATGCAAAAGGGTCATTGAAAATTTCATTAAAAGATCACGTGCATGCCAGCAAAGCTGCGGCGGCCATCTGCACGATATATTGTTCCATACATAGCCTCATTCTGTCTACTTTACGATATAATAAAGTTTCACGATTTTTTTTTAAATATCTGTGTTTTATTTAAAATTTAAAAATTGCGTTCTTCTTGGGACACCCTTTATAATGTTTGGCCATCGATTTGTTTTGCGTTTTGTGCTGTAGGAACCAACCATTTGATCAGCAGTCTCTACGCCACCTAAAAGTGATGAAGTATTAGAAATTATAGGAGAACATAAAACTAACATACCTTTCGTTGAATTGTAACACGAAACAATCTCTGGTTTTTTCTTCAATCCACTCTCATCAACTGCAACTGTCTTGTGCATTGAACTAATAAATATTGTTGCTTTGTTCTTGTGGCTGATGTATGACACTAATGTCGCAATGCCATCAAATGCAAATGTAGAATGGTACAAAGGGAGTTTTTTGACAGTCAGCAATTTCGGAGGAATGAATGTTTTATTTTTGCGTACTGTTCCCACATATGTAAGTTTCCTTTCCTAAAGTTTTTTTACCAACTCAAAAGTAGAAAAAAAATTGTCTCCTGTTATATTTTGCACTTTCAAGCCTTCTGTTAAGTCCAATACAACGCGTTGCCCTTGGTTCTTTTCAGGCTGTGCCTTTCTAGGCTTACCAAGGTATGGTTGTATTTTCCACACGTAGCCTGACTTAGAGTCCACCGATAACCAAAATTTCAAACCATATTTTGCTGGTTTTGATGGCATAAACTGTCGAAAAGTACATCGCCCCCTGAATGCAACAAGTTGCTCATCAATGGTGACATTTTCGTGACAATTGTAAAACATTGGAAGAAGTTGTTTCCAACGGTCCCACAGTTCACGATAGGAGCAAATTTATCGCAACTACGCATTTGTCGTCGACTCAAAACATCATCAAAACGGATGGCACATTAATCATATGAAATTTATCTTCAGACATAATTTATCGGAAAATGGGGAGACCAAATTTTGAATTAAATAAACCATGAACATCTTAATTTTTTCAATTTCAGTAATAGATTTTATATTAGCCAACTATTTTGCTGAAATCAAAAAACAAGATTATACATACCGACATACGCCTGCAAGAATGAGCACAGCAATATATGCACGCAATGCGTCTTAATCAATATCTTTCCACTTGCCAACAAACTTGACCCTGCCGTACTTATTAGTATTTTCGATGATAATTCTTTCTATTGGAGGCGGAAAAAACAACAAAAAGCTGATAGAATGTCATTGCATCTGGACACTGCAAATCGAGTTGGTCCTGGTTGCGTTGAGATAATATTCTGAGCCGTAGCCATTTTGTTTTTGGCAATAAAAAACGGATCAACAGAGCTAACTGCAGCTAGTATCTGTTTCAGAAGAACTTGTTTCGCTATTTTCTGAAATATAATCAAATTCCGAATCTGAAATATCGGAGTCACTTTCTGCATTGAGCAGTTCTCGTATCTGATCTTCGTTCAAGTTTGCCATGTCGTAAGTAAAACACGTCTGAACTATTGAAAACAACTCACAAAATGAACCAAGCAGTACAAATAATTGTGCTTCTTTACAACAAAAATTAAAAAAGAGGGTTCCCACAATTGTCTTTTACATATTTAATCTATGTTAATTAAAAAAAATAAGGGAATCACAATTGTGTTTTACATTAGCTATCGTGAGTAAAGAAAAATGCAAAGAGGGGAATCCCTCAACAAATTTTGACATTAGCTGTGTTGAGTAGAGATTTGCACTGGTCACGTGAATCACGCGTGAACGTGCGTTATTTTCATTTTACTGGCGTGAGTAGAGCGGGAGTAAAGAAAAATTCGAGTGAGTGATTCATGAGGGATTATAATATTTTTTGCGTGAGCGTGAGCCAAAATTCACTCACGTGCCCATCTCCAGCGTTGAGTAAAACTTAAATTAATAACATTTAGGGAGAAGTGATATAAGGTTTTGTATGAATATTGAAGTATGGACCAAATGGTCCATTAACCTAACATTCGTAAGTTTTTTCTAACCTAACCGCAGGGTTAAATTATTTTTTTTTATTTAACTAATAAGCTAAAAAAACAACAATTTTTTCTTATATATTTGTTAAGTAATATAAAAAAACAACAAAACCTTTAAAAAATATTCAAATGTGCATCACAGTGAAAGTGAGCCACTAAAAGTAAATGTAGTTAATATTTAATACTAATATTTTGTTGGACCTCCTTTCGCTAAAATAACGTCCTGCAGACGTCTAGGCATCGATTGCAATATATTTTGGGTGTACGATGTGGGAATTGTCCTCCACTCGGATTGAAGAGCATCTATGAGGCATTTTTGTGGTGTAATGGCATGTTTTCGGATATTTTGGCCAAGATGGGCCCATAAATTTTCAATTATATTTAAATCCGGAGATTGTGGTGGAACTTCAAGTACATATGGCCAATTATACATAAACCATTCCAGCGCAACATACGATTTATGCTTGGGATCGTTGTCCTGGTAGGAGTAGAAGTCAACTTTTTTTTTTTTTTTTTTTTTTTTTTTTTAATGCTTTATTTCAATTTCATTTAACAAAATTTAAAATTTTGCCTCAGCGCCCATTATGGCTTTATAGAGGCTAAAAAAAAAAGTAGGCAACAATAAATATATTACACTGTATAATTTAAATTAAAAATTTAACAATATATTACATATGAATATAAAAAAAGAAAAAAAAATATATATAAAATAAAAAATATGTACATATTTACATTTTTAAGTTAATTTGTAAGAAGTATTTCGACGTTATTAAGCAAGTACTGTTTTATACTTCCTTTAAAAGTTGACAGTATAAAAATATTTTTAAGGTTGTCAGGTAATTGGTTATACTCGTTAGCACCAGCAAAAGTAACTCGTTGTTTAGTCAACTCGAGGCGACATCTCGCTACATTCAGATCCGTCGCATGTCTTGTTATTCTCTGACTGTGTATGAGATTTTGATGAAACGGTATATTGTGAGATCCATATCCTTTAATACATTTAAAAACATAAATTAAAATTTGTTTTTTATATAACCCTCGTATTGGAAGTATAGTTTTTGCAAAATTTTTAAATAAGTTAACTGTACTGTATCTTAACGGCAGATTAAACACGATCTTCAAAGCTTTATTCTGTGCTGATTGAAGCGATTTTATTACTGAGCCAGATTTAGAGGCATAGATCATTGGGAGATATGTTAAGTGTGAGTGAATTAAAGAATTGTAGAGTAAAATTTTCGTTTCAGGATTCAATTTGTTTCTAAATTTATACAAAATACCAATTCCAGATGATATTTTAGATTTCAGCTGATTAATGTGGTTTTCCCATATAAGATTGTGACATAGATTAATTCCTAAATATTTAACACTCTCTGACTCATTTATCAAATTATCACCAATGTGTACGCTCATAACTCCATCGTTCCTTGAAATATGTGGCTTAAACTTTATAAATTTAGTTTTTCCTGAATTTAAAATCAGTTTGTTAATCCTCAGAAATTCAGACAAAATAGAGGCGTCATATTCGATCTGTGTTTGCAATACATTTTCATGTTTATAATTGTATAAAAGACAGATATCATCAGCGAACATAAATAGTTTTCCATAAAACTTTATATTTTTCATATCATTTATATAAATTTTAAACAACAGTGGGCCCAGGACGCTACCCTGTGGGACACCACATAACACATCAAGCATGCCACTTTTCGATTCACCAACTTGAACAAATTGTCTTCGATTCCTTAAATAATCTTTAAATAATTCAACAGCATTTTGTGAAAAACCAATGAAATCTAGTTTCTTAACTAGTATATCGTGATCAACCAAGTCAAACGCTTTCGATAGATCAAAAAAAAACACCTGCAACTCCTTTAAAACCTGCATCAAGTCCGCTACAAACATACTCCACCACATTTACAACAGCTTCTTCAGTTCCAGTGCCTTTTTTAAAACCGAATTGTCGATCAAACAAAATGTTATTTATCTCAAGGTAACTTGATAATTGCTCAAACAAAACTTTCTCCAATATCTTATCAACGATTGAAAGAACTGAAATCGGACGATAATTCTCCACTTTATTACTTCGAATACCTTTAGGTATTGGCATAATTTTGTGCACCTTTAGTACATTCGGATATCTCATTTCCTCTATCATTTTATTAAATATGTTTGTTATTTCTTCTGACACAGCTGCTTTTCGTACTATAACATTTTAGGTGTAATGTTGCCACAACCGGGATTTTTATTTATTTCTAAGCAATTCAAGAAGTGATCAATTTTTTCTTTTTCTGTGGCTTCTAGAACAAATCTTGAACTTACAGGAGACATTGTGCGAAACATATTGATGTCATCATTATCATTTTGAGGTATACCTACGCGCATATTTCGAACGGAATCATAAAAAAAAGTATTGAAAATAGAAGCTTTTTCGCTATCTAAGTTAACTACGGTATCATCATTTGTCAATAACTCCATAGAAGAATCTATTTTTTTCCCAATTTGTTTATTTAAAAATTTCCAGGTTTTCTTAGGATCACCCTTACACAATTCTATATTATAAGAGTAATAATTATTCATTAATTGTTTGTTGCAATATTTGATAATTTTTTTTTTGTTTTGCTTATTTTTCCTCCTTGCTTTTAACAATTTATTTTTGTACGATATAAGCGAGCTTAATTCTTTAGACACCCAAGGGTTTATTTTCTGTCTTATATTGATTTGCTTAGTTTTTATTTCAGTGCTTTGTAGAGCCGCTAATGACAGAGTATTAATAAGATTTTCACATTGTTGTTCAGATCCGTTAAAATTTGCTTGAGTCAAGTTTTCATCTATATATGACCCATATTTTGTAAAGTCTATCCAATTTTTATTTTCAATAATAATCTCACGGTGACAAAAGCTCATTTCAATACGGCAAAATATAAAGTTGTGATCAGATAATGAACTCTGGACTGAGTTTACTGATATGGAATTTAAAAAGTTACTAAATACACAGTCAATACAAGATTCACTTACCGGCCTTGTTACAAGATTATGACATGAAACGAAATTAAACTCAGTGAATGTGTCCATCAAGCAACGCCTAATGTTATCAAAACAAATCAAATTTATGTTAAAATCGCCAATAAAAAAACATGGAGAGTTTTGAACAGTTAAAAGTAAAGTATCTAACATTCTAGTAAACGATTCGAGAGAGCATTTTTGTGATCTGTAGAGTGAAGTAATTACCATTGGTTTATTATCTATTAAAACATCAGGCAACGATATGCATATAAGATCCAGAAAATCTTTGCTCCAAGAAAAAAGTAGATTGTATTTGATTTGCTTACCGAAGTTCCACCGTAACAATCGCTTCTGCAACAATGTATAACATCATAACCGTCAATTGAGTATAGACCAACACACCTTTTATCAAACCAAGTTTCCTGAACTGCTATAATTTCGGGAATAACTGACATTCTACATATTTCTGATATAAATTTATTAAATTTATTTAGCGAGGAAATACTTCTTACAATAATTGACACAATATTAAAAAGATTTGAAATAGATTGGCTTTCATTAAATCCATTAAAAGAATTTATATTAGAAAAATATTTATTATGCATTATAAAAAGTTAAAAATAAAAACATTAAACTGTAAGTATAGTACCTAAGTTGAATTAATTTGGGGACTCAAATTGCACGTCTTCATCTTCGTCATCATCTTCATCATTATCAAAAGCAGCCATTAGATTTCGCCTACGAGCACCGCCTGCAGATTTACGCAGGATTTGTCGCGATTTATCATCCTTTTTAACAAAAACATTTCCAGTTTTAGCAAAAACATATTTAAATCCAACGGACTTTAACGACTTGGCATAATTCAGTAGCTCCAGTGTTTCTTTACAAAGAAAATCATTTATAAAAACTTTTTTTAACCTTTCTATTTCCTTCATTTTTGACTTTTCATGCATAAAATTCTGTTTACTTTTTTTGTTTGTAAATTTAACGACAAGTGATTTTGTTTTTTCCTTTTCTTTACCGTCTTGTTTATCATTTTGTTTGCGATGATTCAAAAAATAAGCTTCTTCTACTTCGTCTTCGCATATGTCAGCTCCTGTTTTTGCAGCTACATCTAATACCACCTCCACAGCAGTCATTTTATTATCAACATTAATACCATTAATAATTATATCTTTTTGAACTCTGCAATCATTCAGATATTTAACAGTGGATTTCAAGTTGCTAACTTCTTCACGTAGGGTATCATTCTCTTTTTTTAATATTTTTATTTGTTTCGTATTCTTTGTTAAACCTTTTAGTATAGTATCATACTGAGATGCCATAAATTGAATCGTCTCTTTTATTTCAGTCAGCTGATTCAATTGTGTTTTTATTTCTGCCAAGTCTTTACCCACAGAAACATTTTTTTTTGGCGCACAAAAATGACACTTGTACTCAAGAGAGTGATCTTTAACTAGAGCATCATACTCTTTTTTATCTAATTCTGTGCAAATTGAGTGGAGTGTTTTTTTGCAAACATCACATTCTATAGAGTCCTCATCATTTTCCAATACTGGAGTTTTACATACTGCACAAATTGTTTTGTTATTATTTATACTTTTACGCACTTTTGGAGGCATTCTTTATATTCCACCGATAACGTGTAATTTAAAAAACACAAAATAAAGTTTGTTTTATTTATATTGTTGTTTTAACACAAAAAATTTAATTTATTTATAAGCTTCTTCACTAAGCAAAAAATTTGACGTTTATATCAACACGGGGTTGCCAGCTTTTTCCTTCGATCCCAAGTTTTTCAACACTTGGCTTAACGTTTTGCTTCAAAATGTCCACATAAACAAATTTTTTCATAATTCCCGAAATGTGGTGCAAATTTCCGGTTCCACTTCCTGCCATGCACCCCCAATCCATGACACACATTTGGGATAAGGTTTTTTTCCTGAAGCTGGGTGTTCTTTTGTCGCCATACCATTTGCTTTCCGTCGGAGCCAAATAAGTTAAATTTACTTTCATCTGTAAATAAAACCTAACCGAACATTTATAGTGGATATGTGTATACCTTTTGCCAAAAACTCATATCCTTTTGAACATGTTTACGATTAAACTCTAGGCGTTTTTTACGGTTTATTTTGCTAATAAACGGCTTCTTTCTTACTACTCTTCCATTATAACCGTGTTTTCTAAGCACTCTTCTAACTGTTCCAGGGTGTACTTGGACATCCAGCTGACATTTGACCATTTCCGTCAGTTTTGGAGCGCTTAACCGAGGATTTTTTAATTTCTCTTACAATAAAAGCCTCATTTCCTTTCGAAAATGCTTTTATATTACTTATTTCACTTTATTTTCAATTCTACCATCTCTTGTAAAGCGGTGGATAATCTGCTGTACAGTTCCACGGCTTTTATTGACAAATTTAGCCATTTCTCTTTGAGATTTATATTCTTTGAAGAGTTCAATTACTCGCTCTCTAATTTATACACTTGTTTGTAGCCCTATCCTCACTTTTTGATGTTTTATACACAAATAACGCATTAACAATAAGATCAATGCAAAAATATTAAAAACAAAAAACATTTACCGCTATTTTACCAAGAACAAAATCAAGTGGCTCACTTTCAGTGCGATGTATATTTGGGTAATTTTTGGAGTTTTTGTTGTTTTTTATAACTGTTATATTTTTTAAGCCAATCAGTTTTTTGTTTTATTATTTATCAATAGTTTAATTTGAAAATTTACCTGGCTCACTTTGACTGTGAGCCACTGTATACCATTTTTGGTTAGTCGGCCATCATAAAACACAAAAAAATATATTAAAAAAAATTGTTCGTGGTGAATTTAAACTTGTTGTCTTGTGCTTAATAGATCTTAAAACGGTGGTAAAACAAAAGCTCTACAACGTGTTTGATCAAACAAAAGCAAACGCAAAAACTAAACAAACATTCGTAAATCAAAGCTTACAACTTGTGCGGGCAAATAACAACAACGACGACAGAACTGTGATATCAAATATAAACGTAACAACTAATACTCAAAAGATAAAAGTAAGGTAAACAATTTTAATATCTATGTATATACATAAGTATTTATTCTGATTTGTTAAATATTTGTGGTGATCTCATATACGTGTGCTCAATTTTTATCGCTCACAATTTTCTTCAAAATAAAGTTTCATTCAAATAAAAACGAAAATTTAATAACAAATTTTTCTACCTTTATAATCATTAAAAAAAAAAGGAATGAAAGTAGAAAATTTACTTAAATTAGTTAAAAATTTACAGCGGATTTATTTAAAAGAAAATTATAGAGTGTATGTTTTTTAAACTATTATTAGGGTAATAGTATGAAACATATAAAAAACAGTGTAGATTTATTATGTGGGAAGATAATAAACTGTTGGGCTCCTTTAGCTGGTGCAGAGGGTAGGGGAAGGGTTTCTTTAACCCAAAGGCGCCAATCTTAAAGGAGATTAAAATATAATTACTCAAATCAGAGTAATTATAATTGGTTGTTGGGTTTGAGGGATAAAAGAAATGCAATACGAATTAGTAATAATTCCCCTCGGTGGTTGGAATTTAAATAAGGCAAACTCTTACCTTCCTCCTTGCAGTTAAATAAAAAGATGAGTAGTTTAATTAGTTAAAGGCAATTTATTTCACCGTTGGGAAGTATTCCAATATGATTATATATTCGGGAGTTCCGGAGTAAATAGTTGAATATTAAGTGCTCACTATAAAGGTTTACAGGCAAGTGAAGTTATTTTAGAAAATATGAATTTAACGAAGCTTAGTCTTTTAAATAAGTTCATAGTTCGGATAAATTTGACAATTGATTTTTACAGCGAGTACTAAATTTACACTTAGCAAAATATTAAATTTAATAAATACAATAGCAATAATTCAACTTTTATGTTAATAATTATTAATACAATTAAAAGTAATCCATTTATAATTCAATTTTGATTAATAATTGTTAATATACAAATTATTAAATATTTTTATATTTGATAAATAATGTGTACAAAGGTAGTTTGTACATGGCGCCGGCCTTGCAGTCATGCAAAAGATTACTGGTTGCCAGATACGCAGAGCACTGTTGCTAAAGATTTGATTGCTTCTGATAATACTTTAACGTCAGGTGTAACCACTTGGCTTTCATCTTGTTGATGTGCCCTAGATTGCGGTTGAAAATGTTGAGTGGTTGAACGTCGAATGAGTTTTGACCGGATTTTTTTTTGTATGTAACAGCGTATGGTGTAAATCATCGCACTGTTTGCAGGTCTTCATAGATGAACAAGATCGGATTGTATGGCTTCTGGCTAAGCAATTTGTGCAGTACTTATACCTTTCGACTGCACGTTTACGGTTAATTGTGTTCATCGCAAGGAATTTTTTACAAAATTTTAAGGGATGATGCTTCCTGCAAACCAGGCATAAATATAAGTCTGTAGCCCTGTGACTTCTATTACGCTGGTTCTGTTGACGGTGCTGAACACGGCGATGTTGGCGTTGAGGCAGCTTAATAAGTTTACGTTCCTAAATGAAAAAGGATAGGTAAGAATAAGTATAACCAATGTTAGCTTGATGATTTCTACAAGTGTATAGTGCATGATTTGTATGAATAAAGTTTAAAGACAGAAGAGAAAGGTGTTATTTATTAGAGTATTAGATAAAGGATAGAGCAAAAATCATGAATGATGTTAAGTTACAATAAACAAGTGTGGTAGATACAGTTATAGTGGATTCTCCTGTTTTAGGAATGGTAAATAGCAGAGTTTCACAATTGGCCGTGTAATAGTTCCAGATGCTGTGCGAATGTCCGCAATTCGAACATTAGAGTCCGAGCCTGGATGGGTTTTTTCAACTCTCCCTAATCTCCATTCAAAAGGAGGTTGTAAATCATCCATTACCACTACCAGATCACCGACTTGAATATTTCGGCATTTGTTTCTCCACTTATATCGCTTGTGAAGCGATTTCAAGTAATCTTCTTTCCATCTAATTGAGAATTGATGGTGGAGAGCTTTTAGTTTTTCCCACCTATTCACTGGAGACATGTGCTGAATGGTTAGCTCTAGTAGAGCCATTATGGGAGCTCCTCTTAAAAAGTGTCCTGGCGTGAGCGCGGTGAGGTCTGTGGGATCTTCTGATATAGCGGAGATTGGGCGAGAATTAAGAATGCCTTCAATTCTGGCTAAAATAGTAGATAGCTCCTCAAAATTGAACTTATGAGCTCCAGAGATCCGCTTTAAATGAAACTTGAAGCTTTTTACTGCGGCCTCCCATAAGCCACCCATGTGGGGTGCATGAGGTGGTATAAACTTCCACTCAAAGCCATGAGAGACATACTTTAGAGAAATATCTGAGGCAATAGACTTAATAAATGAGGAAAATTCACGAAGCAATACACGACCAGCTCCTAGAAAATTTCTGCCATTGTCGGAAACTACCCTTTGGGGTAGTCCTCGCCTCCCCACGAAGCGGGCGAATGCAGCTTGAAAGGCAGGAGAGGATAAGTCAGAGCACGCTTCCAAATGAATCGCTTTGGTGCTAAAGCAAACAAAGACGCAAACATATCCTTTTGTAAAGGTAGAATTTCTTAGGGACGAGGTCTTTAAATCGAAAGGACCAGCGAAATCAACACCGGTTACTTGAAAGGGGGGTGATAGCTGACATCTCTCAGGAGGAAGTGGTGCCATTATTTGGGAACATGACTGTTGTTTGTGTATTATGCAAATTTTGCAATGACGAATTATATTTTTTACTCGGGGTTTAAGTCTAGCGATATAAAATTCAGTTTGAACAATTCTGCACATTTGATTGTATTCAGCATGAAAAAGGAATAAGTGCAAATGGTTGAGATATAATTGAGCAAATCGAGAATTTCCTGACAGTATAATTGGATAGCGTTCGTTATATGGAAGAAAAGATTGTGACAAGCGTCCATTTACACGAAGTATCGAGTTAGAATCAAGGAATGGATTCAGAGACCTTAAAGGGCTTTTGTTTGAAATTTGTTCAGAGTTAGAGAGTTTTAAATATTCATCTTCAAAGAAAATTTTTTGAGATATTACTATAAGTCGTGTTTTTACGTTATTTACTTCGTGCTGGGTTAGTGTTATTGAAGTATAATTCACATGGGTTTTAGAAATTCGATTAAAAAATCGAAAAACATAACATATTACTCTAAGTGCTCTACTATATGACGAGAAATTTATGAGAATGTCATTACTTTCAGACGTGGTATGAAAGACTTGTATTTTCTTACTTATTTCTGTTTGTTTAATACAATTTTGATTTGGCCATGTGACTATAGGATTATTTAACCAGTTTGGTCCTTGCCACCATAGAAACTTTGTGTTAAGATCGCCTGGTGTGCAACCGCGGGTTCCCAGGTCAGCCGAAGAGCAAACGTATTTAACTAATTCTGCCAATAAAACCGCACCATTCAGTTCTAGACGTGGAAGGCAGACTGTTTGAATCGGAGCTACCTTGCTTTTCGCGACTAACAAATTTGTAGAAACGGTATTGTTCTTTTTTTGACATCTTATATAAACTGTAGCACAGTATGCTGCTTTTGATGCGTCTGAAAAGCCATGGATTTCTACCGTGTCTGATGGATGGTATTGTACCCAACGAGGAATGTGAATAATGTTAACGCTTGAAATATCATTAACAAAACTATTCCAACTTTGGAGTAAATCTTTAGAAACCTCTTTATCTCATTCTTTTCCCTCCAACCATAATTGCTGCATAAGCAATTTGGCTTTTATGATTACTGGTGCTAACCATCCAGCCGGGTCAAAGAGTTTTGCAACGGCTGACAGAACTTTACTGTAAGTGAAGGAATCTTTGAGAGCATTCCACTTAATGCCTAGGGTCTTTGTGGAACTGGATTCGTAAAATCGAAGGAAATCTTCATCGTACAGATCGTCTTTGGGTATGTTACATAAAAGCGTTTGTTCATTCGCCGTAAATTTCTTTAAGGGCATTCCCGCTGACTTTAGAACGTGGATTATTTGGGTTTGTGCTAATAATGTTTCTTCTATTGAGTGACCGCCTGAGAGTATATCGTCGACATAAGTTTCCTTACGTAAAATTGAGGCTGCTTTGGGATGTGATAATTCGAAATCAGACGCGATTTGAAGCAACGTTCGAATCGCGAGGTAGGGAGCACAATTCACTCCGAAGGTTACAGTTTTTAGTTGATAATCTTTAATGGGACCTTTGTGGTCATCTTGGAATAGGATTCTTTGAAAAGATCTATCTGTAGGATATACGAGAATTTGCCGATACATTTTCTGTATATCGGCACTAAATACATAGCGGTATTTTCTCCAATTTAGAATAATAGTAATCAGATCGCGCTGTAAAGTTGGGCCAGTATATAAAACATCATTAAGGGAAAATTGTGTTTTTGTTTTCCTTGATGCATTGAAAACAACCCTTACTTTAGTCGTTTTGCGATCTGGATGAACTACTGCATGGTGAGGCAAATAAAATGAGTTATATTTGTCTTTACATACAATCTCAAGTGGAGATATTTCCTCCATGTGGTCAAGTGTTAGATACTCCTTGAGTACCGCATTATACTGGGATTGCAGTTCGACATTTCTTGCTAGGGTCTTTTCCATTCTGGAATACTGTGCTAACGCTATAAACCGAGATGAGCCGAGGAAAACTTTTTCGGGAAATTCCTTTTTGAATGGCAGTTTTACCATATACTTTCCATTTTGCAGACGTTTGGTGGTCTGTCTATACAATTTTTCGCAGTCCTCATCTTCTTATGATCTTATGGGAGTCCCTTAACTCTCTTCTTGCTCCCAAAATTTTCTCAAGAGATTGTTTAGATCAGGGGTATCAGATTTGAGGACGGAGGTTGTGAAAACCAGAATGCTTTGAGTCTTCATTGGACCACTGAGCACCCATCCAAAAATAGTGTTATAGGCTGAGGTTTCTCCACATATGTTCTTTTTTATACCTTCGATATTTAGGAAATGTTCATAATTATTATCCAGTACCAGATCTATTTGGGAAGATTCGTTAAATGTTGGATCTGCTAAATCCAAATCTGCTAATTCGGGTGACTGGGGGATTTCAAATGTAAATGCAGGGAGTCGTTTGGTTACCTTAGGTAATATTATGGCTTTAGTAGGGAATCTAATATCATATCTTTTGGCATATAATACAAATTCACACTCTTTGTTGGCTGATTGCTTTTGACCGCCAATACCAATGATTTCGACTTGGGATTTTTTATATGGGAGTTGGAGTCTGTTTCTTATCCTTTCAGATAAGAATGTTCGTTGGGAACCTGGGTCTATAAGAGCTCGTATGGTAAAGAGTTCCCCCTTGTGTTCTATTTGCATTAACGCCGTGCGGAGTAATATATTTTCGTAGCTTGCCGAGAAGTTGGCTTGAATTTGTTTTGTGGTTTGGGGACATTCATCGTGGGCATTTGCTTCACTATGAGGCGATATATTAAACGTTGAGTTTTGAGGGGGTTTTTGGGGCTCACGTGAGCGTTGTGACTCAGAAATTAGTGATGAGTTTTGCCAATTTTGCTTCATATGTAATAAACTGTGATGAGTTTTTTTGCAAGTAACACACGTGTGTTTACTTTTGCAATTCGCTTTTAAATGAGATGAAGCTAAACAATTATTACAAAACTTGTAAAATCAACTCTTCGTTGCACTGAGAATGCTCGAAACTTAGGACATTTTCTCAACGAGTGTTCTTCATTGCATAATTTGCAAGAATGGGTTAAACTTTCTTGAGATAAATAAGTTTGTATCTTAGCTTGGGATGTGCTCGCGAAATTAAAGGAATTTTTTGTTGTTCTAATGCTGGTGAGACGTTCAACTGCTTCATATCTGTCCACGAGAAATTGGGACATTTGAGACCACTTGGGTAACTCACGGGGTGATGTGAGTGATTGTTCCCAAAGAGAGAGAGTTAAATCAGTAAGTTTAGTTGAGATTAATCGAATGAGTATGGGATCCCAACTTTCTACTTCCACTCCAAGAGTTTTGAGTGTTGCTAGGGAGTCATTTACTGAGGATTGAATTCGTCTAATTGACTCACTTTCTTCATTTTTCGCTGATGGAATATCAAAAAGCAATTTGATTTGGTTATCGACAAGAACTCTTTTATTTTCATACCGGGATTTTAAGGCATTCCAAGCGAGTTCAAAATTGTCATTAGAGAGAGGGTAGCGTTTAACAATTGCGCCTGCTTCGCCTTTTGTTTTGTTGCGAAGGTGATACAGTTTAGTAACTGGAGTTAATTTCGAATGATTTATATACACGGCAGTGAACATGTCTCTGAATGATGGCCATTGTTCATAACTGCCTTTGAATATTTCTGTGTCGCATGGAGGGAGTTTAATGCAACTATTTGAGTTATTTTGAGTAAGAGCTTGAGGGGGCAACGAGTAACGGGCTGTTGCCTCAAAGCCATGAATTTGAGATGTATCTAACCTAGCTGATTTCATTAAATCTAGGATTAGGGATGTGCAGAGATAATATGCTTCAACACAAGCTTCGAATTTATTTTTTGCGGCTTCTTTAAATTCGGTGTTTACTTCTTTTTCAGGGGCTAGCATAACTTTTTCGTATGATATTTCTACTTTTCCCCATCTATTATCTAGATCTTTCAACTTAACTTCGAGAACTGATTCTGAGTGGTCCTCGACAGGGGTTCCATTGAAACGGTTACAAAACTGCAGAAGGTGATCGCAGTCAAATATGAAGCGCTCGTTTAAACCTGAAGCCGAAGTTGTCTTTTGTGTTGTACTCATTTTGTTAATTTTTAATACAAATTTTGGAATTGTATAAATTTCTTGAAAGTTCTGATTTTTAATTAATTTATTCGGAAAAATTAATTTGAGTGTGTATAACCCGTATTGCGTTTACTACTTTTGAGTAAACTGAATAAAAGTAATAATTCAGGTAATTGGGATCTCATAAAAGTTTATTGTTAAAATTTTAATGTTTCAATATTTTCCAATAAATATATTCTAATAAAGGGGATAATTGTGTTATTATGTAGCTTAAACTACTGAAACAAATTTTTATTAAACTATTTTCTTTTTTTGATTTAAGTGAAAAAATTTATTTCCTTTAATGAGTTGATTTTACAACGTTCAATTCATAAGCGCGTAAAATTAGGTATAGTGGTTAAAACGAATCATCAATTTTGTATAAAGGTTGAGTGTTTATACCAGGGATGGATATGAGAATTTTATTTTGGTACCCCAACAAATATCAAACTGTACTTTTTTGACTCTCAGAGTGCTTTTTTTTAAAAAAATTGAAAACCAAATATAAGTACAAAATTTCTTTTTAAGAGATTATGAAATGATCGCATATAATCATTCTATTCTCACATATTCATATATGCACTGTTTTTACTGCAAAAGTAAATAATATATGCCATAACAAAAAACGAGTAAAACTGAGCAATTTTTTCTTTTTTAATATATAAAAATGTACTTTAAATACGAAAAATCGGCTAGAGTACTAAATTAGTCTCGAAGTACCACGGTTACATTGAACTTAAAGTAGTACCAGAAAAAATACGATCGTACCAAGTTTTCTATCACTGGTTGATACCCATGTAAAAGATTCTCTTTCAATTGATATGCGGACTGTATACAATTTTTTTGTTTTGTTCTTATGTGATGTACATATGCTTTTAAGAGAAACAGATCTACGTTACGGTTTTATGTTATTAACACAAAAGTAAGAGACTGTAAAAAGGTAGTCATATATGAATAACTCTTAAAAGATTGGGTCATTTGCCACTTCTCTTTTTTAACGAATAGCCAAGAGAGATGTTTATATACATTGGTATGTTTTATGCAAATTAGTAAAATAGAGATGACTTGTTAAAATGCAGTTATGGAAAATTTTTTTTTTTTTTTTTAACAAAATGTGTAAATATAAACGTTTTCTAAATACCTTGATAATAAATTAACACAAAACGTATGTAGGTATATAATGTTGGTGCTCAGAGAATTTTTTCTTTCCTCTCCAACTTTTTTCCGCACTTGGTATGGTGAATATATTTGCAGACTATATACTTATGAGCATTTAACATCTAACGGGATATTCCTTTTTTTTCACTTTTGCTTGCTTTAATAAATTAGGTTTGATAAAAAGACTTTTCCTTAACACACTTGTACTGTGTAAATTTATTTATTTTCAATTGAACCGAAATTTATTTTAAATATCTGCACTAGTTTTTTTTTTTTTTTTTGGGTTAAATGCTTTTTTTGTAATTTCGTTGTTATAAATTTGTAAATTTATTATTTTTGTTTCCAATACACTCTGTTTAGATTGAAAAATGACGGTAGGTATATTTCTTTTTTTTTTTCGTATATAATGTGAATATTTATTTATATGCTGTATTATTTACTGTATTATTTACTTTTTTTTAGAATGGTGTTATATTTCGTATACCCGTTATATTGTTTTTGTTTTAATAGGTATGCAGTTTGTACCCAAAGAAAGCGTTATTCTTTAACCGTTGTTCGAACCGCTATTTTTGGAACATGTAGAAATTTAAGAAACACCGAAACAATTTTTAAAACATTAAGAAAAAAATGGCGTTTAATGATTTCACAGAATATTTTTCTTTTTAGAATTTTCTTAGAAAACAAAATGGCTGTTGACAATTTTTTTTTGCAATTCTTTAACTCTGCGCCTTTTTATGGTAATTTCGGATATTTTACTTTTTTGTTTTTTATATTTAAAAATTAGACTTTTGGTAATGAAACTGGGTTTTTTTTTTTATTATTAAATTTAACTTTTAACGATTTATGTTTTGTTTTTCTTTTTTACACAAACCTTTCTTATTAACTGAAATTTTTGTTGTTGTTTTTGTTTTTACTTCTTGCTCTTTTTAGTTTAAAATTTAGTATTTTCTGTTTTCAAAGCTCTGTTTTTATAATATACTAAACGTGCTGTACGTTTTTTTTTTTTTGTACAATAAGCAAGTGAATGTTTGTTTTTATGTTTTTTTTTTGTATTATGCATGTACGTTTTTACTTACTCCGGTTCTACCGATTGATTGTGTTATACTGAAGTTATTGTCTTTTTGATTTACCTCCTTCAGCCAACATGTATGTATGCAATTACTTTGTGGTGAGTTACAGGTATTCATTTTCGTTCTTTGTATATTTGTTCTTCTTGCGCTCGAAGTGACCATGTATGTTTTTTAAACTATTATTAGGGTAATAGTATGAAACATATAAAAAACAGTGTAGATTTATTATGTGGGAAGATAATATGTTGGGCTCCTTTAGCTGGTGCAGAGGGTAGGGGAAGGGTTTCTTTAACCCAAAGGCGCCAATCTTAACCCTTATCCTGTATTCATGGGTCAAAATTGCCCAAATGAGTTTTAAAACGTCATATTTCCAAACCAGTTAAACAAATTTTTTTGTAACTTTAGTACAATTATTTATTTGGTTAGTTATATTTGGAAGTGAAATATTATGGTGCCACGCCTTCCCGGTTTTCATGTACAAAAAAAATTCCGTATATTGTACATTTGGGTCAAAATTGCCCAATGCAATTTGATCACTATTTTTACATATCCTAATAGCGTACAGCAATGAAAAAGCGCCACTTTTACTGCAGCAAACTTTTTTTTGCGATTGAGTTCTAGTTTGTTGTGTAGCTTATTGCGTGGTTAGGCTGTGTATTGCACTGGCATCAGCATGACAACATTATTTGAATTTCTGAGAATCTAGGGTAGCTGGAAGCTGGTATATTTTTATTTACCGTTATCAATGTTTTTGACGAAATATTCGTATTGTACTCTTGTACAATAATTTTTTGTTGAACATATTTTGCATAAACAGTTATCATTTTTTGTGCGTGAAGTTGTGTTTTGAAGACAAAAGTTTTATTATGCATTCGCAAAAATACCTTCGAGTTTACGGTTGTGGTTTTATGTGTGCAAAAATGAACAGAGCAGAAATTGAAGCTTTCCTAGAGACTTCAGACTTTGATGACGAATTACCATGTGGTACAGCCAGTGAAGAGGAAGAAGGTGAAGTGTCTGAGCTTGGATCCGTGTATGACTCCAGCATATCTACCAGCACCGATGCAGGTGAATCTTCTGAAATCCAGGGAGATCAGTCAAATATTTTCCCTTCAAAAAATGGACTATGTTCTTGGTCAAGCAGTGCAACATCAAGTGGAATTGGCAGATTTTCCAGAGAAAACGTAATGAACACTTCGCCTGGAACGTCAAGATACGCTATTGCAAGAACTGATGGCGTAAAGTCAGCGTTTGCTTTATTTATGCCTCATGAAATTATAAAGATAATAGTCGAAATGACTAATATAGAAGGTAATTTACTTGCGTTTTCAATACATAATTCATATTTACAAATTTGTTACAGGTCAATCTGTTTTTGGACATGAATGGATCGAAGTTGATATCATTAGTATTGAAGCCTATATTGGACTATTGCTCTTGGCAGGAGTATATCGTTCTCATGGAGAGGCACTTGAATGTCTGTGGGATGATCGTAAAGGCCGTCCAATTTTCAAAGCAACCATGAGTTTACGTCGATTCCAAAATATATCTCGAACTATACGGTTCGATAACAAGAATGATCGAAATGAAAGGCGAGCTCGTGATAAGCTGGCTCCAATTAGAAAAGTTTGGAATTGTTGGGAATCAAATCTCCAGAAAATGTACAATCCTGGTGAGTGCGTTACTGTTGACGAACAGTTGGTTACATATCGGGGACGTTGCCCATTCAAACAATTCATTCCATCAAAACCTGGTAAATACGGCATAAAAATCTGGGCATTGTGCGACAGCAAAACCAGCTATGCGTGGTCGTTGCAGGTATACACTGGTAAGGATAGAAATTGCAAGCCTGAAAAAGATCAAGGACGCCGTGTAGTGTTGGATTTGATCAAAGATTTGCAAGGGCGTAACGTGACATGTGACAATTTTTTTACATCTCATGAGTTGGGTATTGAATTATTGAAAAGGCGCCTTACAATTGTCGGTACAGTCCGTAAGAATAAAACATTTTTGCCAGCAGAAATTACAAAAATGAAAAATAAACCCGAAAATTACTCACACTTTTTTTTCGATGTTCGTAATAAAACCACAATCGTAGGATATGTGCCTAAAAAAAATCGAGCAGTGTACTTACTTAGTACTTTTCACCATGAGAGTGAAATCAGATCCAGCTCAAAAAAACCTGAAATCATACATTATTATAATGAAACTAAATCAGGGGTTGATACACTGGATCAGGTAATACGGACATATACTTGCAAGCGCAGATCAAATCGTTGGCCACAGGCTTTGTTCTACAACATGCTTGACATCAGTGCATACAATGCATATGTAATTTTCACAGAAATTAACTTGGAATGGAATAAAAATAAACACTACAAAAGAAGAATTTTTTTAGAAGAACTTGGAATGGATCTCATTAATGAAGAGATATCACGACGGACCACTGTTCCTCAAAGTAGCCCAGCCAAAGTAGCCTTGAAAAGCCTCAAAAGAACCCCGGAAGCAGTTCCACAGTCACAAAATTTAAAACGTGGTCGTTGCTCCATTTGTCCAAACCGTTCAAATAGCAGTAAATATTCCAATAAATGTTCCAGCTGTCAAAAATTTATATGCAAAATCCATTCGGAAACGAAGATCAACTGCAATAATTGCTCCAACAAAGCTTAATGTACTTTAATAATACATGTATATTTTTCATGAACTCATTTTATTTTCATTTTATATCCATTTAATAAAAAAAAATATTCAATAAAACATAATTTTTTATTTTAAATTTATTATTTTTTATATTGGGCAAAATTGACCCATTAATGTCATATACGTTTGGTTTTTGAAGCACAGGATAAGGGTTAAAGGAGATTAAAATATAATTACTCAAATCAGAGTAATTATAATTGGTTGTTGGGTTTGAGGGATAAAAGAAATGCAATACGAATTAGTAATAATTCCCCTCGGTGGTTGGAATTTAAATTAGGCAAACTCTTACCTTCCTCCTTGCAGTTAAATAAAAAGATGAGTAGTTTAATTAGTTAAAGGCAATTTATTTCACCGTTGGGAAGTATTCCAATATGATTATATATTCGGGAGTTCCGGAGTAAATAGTTGAATATCAAGTGCTCACTATAAAGGTTTACAGGCAAGTGAAGTTATTTTAGAAAATATGAATTTAACGAAGCTTAGTCTTTTAAACAAGTTCATAGTTCGGATAAATTTGACTATTGATTTTTACAGCGAGTACTAAATTTACACTTAGCAAAATATTAAATTTAATAAATACAATAGCAATAATTCAACTTTTATGTTAATAATTATTAATACAATTAAAAGTAATCCATTTATAATTCAATTTTGATTAATAATTGTTAATATACAAATTATTAAATATTTTTATATTTGATAAATAATGTGTACAAAGGTAGTTTGTACATAGAGTAAGGATAGTAGTTGAACTCAAAAACAATTTACAATTTGATTTTCCCTTTCAAGTACACTGAGAAATTTATATGCACGATAATTATGGATTTTGCATAGGCACAATGAAATTACACTGGAACTTGCCCATTGAAACGTTTCAGTAAATTAATGCAATTTTTATTAAATATATTAGGAACTTAAATTTTTAATTGAAAGGTTTATATGCTCAAGGGAAGAAATAAATTTTTCATTCACTGTGTGATCAAAACTTACGGGCAAAATTTTAATGAAAATCGTATAAATTTCTCTCCATGTAGCGCATAAGAGTAAGAATGCACTAACTACTTCGCATTTTTCATGTAATCTACAATTTTTCCCATTTATGTAGCGAGTAAAATTGACAATTTGTATGAGCTACGGGAATTTTATCTAGAGAAAACAAAAACAATCTACAATTTGTTTCAATTAATTAGTAATGAAATCGACAATTTGTATTATTTACTAAACTTTTCTCTAGAGAAAACAATTTACAATTTGTTACATTTAAGTAGTAATAAAATCGACAATTTTTATTATCTACTAAACTCTTCTCTAGAGAAAACAAAAACAATCTACAATTGGTTATTGTTTTTCTTAGCAAATACAATCTACAATTTCGATAAGCTATAATTCGGATAATAACAACTCCAAAACTCAAAAGAGAAACAAAATTTTTGATGCAATGGGCAAAAATGACGGAAACACTTCAGGGGATACTACCCAATCGGTCATTAGGTACAAATTTCTTTTTGATTGCGAGCACTTGCTCACATTTTGCTCGAATTTTAGCAATATTAATATTCAGGATCAGACTGATTCAATGCTGGAGAGCTCTCTTATAAGAAACTAATGCTATCGCCCGCCTCTGAAAACACCAAAGACTTCAAGGAAAATGCTAAGAAAAATTTCAACGCATCCTCGGATTTTTTTTGTATGTAAATCGCATTTTATTGACTTGTTAAAAATTGCGGGAGCAACACTTCTTCGCATAACTTATCCTCTCGTTTAAGTTTACCCGCTCCGAGTACCCCATTTCAATATGCGGGTAACAGCCTTAAACTTCCACCATGCGACACGGAATTTTTTGAAGGCTTCTACGAAAAGTGGCCATCATTTCGCGACATGTTTACGGAGGTGTATATCAATGGCTTCAATTGTCCACCAGTGGTCGAATTGTTTCATTTGCGAAATAAAACTGCTGGGGACGCTGGAGCAATTGTGAAGCCTTTTCCACTATGCGAAGACAGCTTTGAGCTCGCTTGGAATGCACTTAAAACTCGTTATGAAAACAAGCGGGATTTAGTCGACCGCCTACTCGATACTCTCGTTAAATATGGACAAGGAACACTCCGATTTCAAGATAGTATTTTTTTCCGTTCAAAACTTCCCAATGAAACGCTGTCTCTTTGGGAACAATCCCTTAAAAAACATAGAGATCTAGTCTAGACCATTTGTCTCAACTAGAAAAATTTCTCATAGATAGATATGAAGCTGTGGAGAGAATCTCAAGTATGAAAACTATGAAAAACAGGATGAGTTTACTAAATACTTCTAACTCCACAGATTCTTTCCAGAAGAAACTCAGCATTGGCTGTAGGATATGCAATGGTGAACACAATTTATGATTATGTCCCAACTTTAGAAAGTTCACAGCTCAGCAACGAGTCGATTTCGTTCTGACTAATAAGATTTGTAATAATTGCCTGTTACCGAATCATCTTAAAGCAAAGTGTCCCAGCAAACACACTTGCTTTATATGCAAAATGGACCATCACACTTTTCTCCATTTGGCGAAACCCAATAATTCACAGAACGAATCAAATTTTGCTTGACCACAAGTATTTTATTTAAATAACTCAGATCGACTGAAAACTGAGTCGCGGCAGAACCCTAAAACGTAATAGACCTTTCATCCACATCCAAATGGCCAATAAATTCTCATTTTCAATCTAACATGTCAGTTGATGGGAGTCATATATTGCTCCGCACAGCGTTAGTAAAAATAAAACATATAGGTGAACATTTTACGGCGAGAGCTCTTATAGGCCCTGGTTCTCTAATTATGAAGTTGTTAGTATCTGGGAACAACCTGGATATGCTACCAAAAAATGTGATCTAGTCATATCTTCCGAAAAAGCAAATATTAAATTTTCAGTAAGAGCTATAGTTTTACCAAACGTCAATAAAAACATTTCCTTAACATCATTTAATGTCCCACTGTGCTCTGACTTGGAGGAACTCGATCTATCGGATCAGAATTTCAGTCAACGATCACAGGTTGACATCATTCTCGGAAACGATTGTGAGAGACATTTGTACATTAAGGGTACAGAGAAATATATTTGCGGTCAGGCCTCGGCCTATAATAAGATATTTGGTTGGGTCCTTAGTGGTCCAATTGACACTCATTTACTACTACTGTGACACCTTGTGGAACTAGAGACCTTAACGATCTTCTCAGAAAATTTTGGGAACAAGAAGAATTACACTCATCTACTCATGTTTCGGATGAGCTTCAATATTGTGAAGACTTCTATAAGCAAACGACTACTCGTAGGTTTAATGGAATATATATCGTAAGACTCCCATTCAGAAGGGAATTTCCTAACTCAGTATTCCTAGGGCCTTCCCGAATTTCGGCTCTCGGGCAATACTCGCGAATGAAACAGTTACTTTTAAAAGATCCTGACCTGCAAAGGGAATATAATTCAGTGTTAGAGGAGTATTTATCCCTTCAGCATATGGAAGAAACATCTTTCTGCGAAGTTAACTCCCAGGATTTATATTTCTCTTTTTATTTACCCCATCACGCTGTAATACGCCCGGAACACAAAACAACCAAAGTGCGAGTTGTCTTTAACGCATCGCGGAAAACAAAATCAGGGTTTTCATTAAATGATGCATTGTATACGGGACCAACACTTCAAGAAGACCTCATGACGGTAATACTCAATTGGCGAAAGTATCGCTTTGTTTTCAGTGGCGACATTCAAAAAATGTATCGCCAAATTCTAATACATTCTGAAGACAGACCTTATCAACGTATTTTATTTCAAAATGAATTAAAAGGGTCTTTCAAAGACTTAATTGAACACAGTCACATTTGGAATTAACTGCGCCCCATTTTTAGCAATTCAAACGCTACTTCAGCTTGCCAATGATTCTAAAAACCAATACCCCAAGGCAGCCGCAATTTTACGGAAGGAAACATACGTCGATGACATATTATCGGGCGGTCACATGTTAGAGGACGCGTTGTCAGCTCAATCCGAGATAATCTTGGCACTAAAGTCAGCAGGGTTTCCTCTAAAGAAATTTACAGCAAATGACCCTAAATTGATTTCTCAACTCCCACCTGATGATCTTTATGATTCCATTTTTCTTCGCTTTCACGAGTCAAGTGCCACGAAAACGTTAGGCATTAATTGGATCGCCCTTACTTATTTCTTCAGTTATTCATTTTCTCCAGTTTCTCAGAACGCGAAAGTCACAAAACGAACAATTTTATCAGCTGCCGCTAAATTGTTTGACCCAGCGGGTTGGTTGACTCCTGTGGTTATCAGAGCCAAAATGCTTATGCAACAACTCTGGTTAGAGCGTATCGATTCGGATCAAAATGTTAGTTCCGAAACTCTGATAAAATGGAACAATTTGCTTTCTGATCTATCCCACGTAGGGGAATTAGTGATTCCGTTCGGTTCAGATTCACGGATTTTCTGATGCCTCCAAAGATTGATGCCAAACTACCGAATCTATCTCATTTTCCAATTTAATGGTTGCTAAAAGTAGAGTAGCACCCTTGCAAACAGTTTGTTTGCCTCGGCTCGAACTTAATGGAGCCGTATTGCTGGCTTACCTAGTAAATCATAGCATATCTTCTCTTAATTTAAATGTGTCCGATATTGTACTATAGACCGATTCCTCAATTGTATTGGAATGGTTATCTTAGCCCCCTTGGTCTTGGGAAACTTATGTTGCTAATCGCATAGCCTAGATTCACAGGTTAATACCAAATGCAACATGGCGTCACGTCCCCACTCATGATAACCCTGCCGGCCTAGGAACACGTGGTTGTCGATCGCAGGATCTAAGAACAAACCCGTTGTGGTGGCATGGACCATTGTGGTTAACTAATCCACCATCCAAAAAAGAACCTTTTAGACACACAAAGTACTCAACACTCAAAGAAAACTGTGCAGTCATTTCAAGTGACAACTCATGAAAACGATATTTTGCACAAATTTTCGTCGTATCATAAAGCTTTGCGCGTATAGTGTTACGTTTTTCGTTTATTGAATAACAGTCTTGCAAAAAAAAACACCACGCAAGGGTCACTTAACACTAAATCTCACTCAAGCGGAGACTAATTTTGTCAAAACACGACTCATAACGTTAGCTAAAATATCTTTTTACAATGAAGAATATATGAGCGCTTTGAATTCCCAACCAATATCAGACAAAAGCTCCTTAAAAACTCTAAATCCTTTCTTGGGAGGCGGGGACTCCCTTACGGGTTAGTCTCAGACAACGGTTGTAATTTCCTTGGCGCTAGCAGAGAATTGGGCCGAGAATTCGCTTAATTTACAAAGTCTGCATGAGAAGACATCGCACAAACCTACGTAACTCACCGATTTGAATGGAGTTTTATCCTACCTCATGCACCTCACATGGGCGGCCTATGGGAAGCTGCAGTAAAAAGTTTTAAATTTCATTTAAAACGGATAACCGGTTCACAAAAATTCAATTTTGAAGAGTTCTCAACTACTCTCACCCGAATCGAAGGGGTTTTGAACTCACGTCCCATCTCCGCAATGGCGGAAGATCCCTCGGATATTACAGCCTTGACTGCTGGTTATTAAGTTCCAGTGGAATATCCATTGTAAACCCATGGGAAAAACTGAAAGCGCTCCACCAACAAATAGCAATTAGGTGGAAGGAAGATTATTTGCAATTACTCCATAAACGATACAACTGGAAAAATACAATTCCCAATATAAAGCCAGGGGTCCTTGTCGTCGTAATGGACGATTTATTACCTCCTAATGATTTGCGATTAGGTAGAATCGAAACTACTCACTTCGGTTTTGATAATTATGTTAGGGTTGCCAAAGTACGAACTGCTACTGGCATTATTACCCGACCAATAGTAAAACTTTGGTTTTTAGCACTCCTGAATGAAAATGACCCACCCCGAAATTAAAACGCTACGTGTCACTTACTCTGTCACAAATTACAAGCACAAAATCTCATACTCATCCACAGTCACTATTCACATTTTAAATCTTTACCTTTTCTTTTCTTTCTACCGCCGTTTTAACTCTAGACCAAACAGAAGAAGTACAAGCCGAACATCGAGCAACGCAACGGCCAGACGTAGAACAACAACCAGCGGAAACACTAATCGTAGAACTACAACCAATAAAACTGTCAACCGTACTACCACAAGCCGTAGAAGAGGAAATAATAGATCAAATATCAATAATCATCATGATCCGGATATTCACCAATGCATGGCTTGTACACAATTTCACGAATTGAGGTATTGTCAAACAATTTTACGAATGAATATGCGCCAAAAACATCGCATTGTTCGCAAATATAATTACTGCGAAAACTGTTTGGCTAGGAGCCACTACCGAAGAGCATTTCAGTCAATAGATACATGCCATAAATGTGACAGCTTTCACCACACTCTTCTTCATCCTACAACAAAAATTTGATTTAAGACGAAAAATCAGCAGCCAATCTAATAACCGGCAACAACAGCAAAATGATAATCAGCAAGATTCGGTGGTTTCCAACCAGCATATTATCCACGAAGCGATCCGGTCACTTGCTCAATTACTGCCAGTCTTCAAAATTGCTTAACTGCAATTGTGGCGGAATGCCTAAAATCATAATTTTAGACACACAAAAATCATAAATATAATTTTAAACGTTTATTTATAAAAAGTTAAGTAATGAATTCATTCTTTGAAGATGTAATGAATTATTATATATATACAGTATAACCCGTTTAATTACCCCACGCTTAATTACCTTTCACGCTTATTTGCCTCGATTTCTAAATCCCCGCTTTTTTTGTTCTTTTTTTCTAACAAAACCCCACGGTTAATTAACTTTCGCTTAATTACCCAGTTCGGGTAATTACCTCAAATATTTTTTCCCGAAAATAAAATTTCCCCTAAAATTCCTTCGTTTAATTTCCCAAAGTTCTTATTAGCTACAACGCTGCAACTAAATGCAACCAAGTTTTTACAGGCACTTGTTTCTTTATCGATGTTTGTGTGTGTACGCTATTGTTTGTTTTTTATTTACGTTGAAGAAACAAAACGAAAACATTGTGTTTACGAGTACATATTGTGTAATTTGAAGCCTACATAATTGAATATTTATTGCTTTAAACAAATGGCTCCACGGAATACAGCTTTGACGATAAAGGGAAAATATTCCCATACAAATGTGGCGTTTAGAACTGTGAGTTAGTACTAACGGCAGGATAAATTGTTTATTGTTAACGGCCCTAACCCTGTTAAACATTTTTATTTTCTATAAATACTTCATATGTTAACATATGTTCGGATAATTTCTTTTTTTAGGGTATTTAAAAGTATTCGTCTAATTGCCCCGTGTGAGGTATTTAAACGTATTCGTCTAATTGCCTCTTATGAGGTACTTAAACGTATTCGTCTAATTGCCTCTTATGAGGTAATTAAGCGTGTTCGTTTAAATACTTTCCCCGCATAATTACCCAAAAATCTTGTAAATTTTGGCGAGGTAATTAACCAGGGATTACTGTATAACTATTGGAAAATATAAGTTATTCAAACCATTGTGAATTAAATTTGCACTAAAGATAAAAACATAGCATACATTTAAATGTAATACCAAGTTTCTCCAAAACTTTTAATTGCTATAAACCTTACTTACATTGTAACTACCAAAGGGTAAGCACTGAAATAAATATACTTATAAAAACTACTATTTAACGTCTAATTCCTTTTTCTCTACATCTCTTTCCCATACGCAAATCCTTTTATAATTTCTTAACTGGGAGAAATTATAAAACTCATTTTAAAAGGGGCTATCATTACCAACCACTCATTACAGTCCATTCTGGGTAGTACCCCTTTTACACATTTTGAATCTAATTCTTTAAAATATTTTAATTTAGGTTGGCCCAAGTAACTTTAATGTTTATAAGGAATAGATGTTATTGATTCCATGCACTATAAATGCGTATAATGCTATGCATAAGCAACATATATGTGCTTTGCATATTTTGGGTC
Source organism: Eustalomyia histrio (assembly GCA_949748255.1). Lineage (NCBI taxonomy): Eukaryota > Metazoa > Arthropoda > Insecta > Diptera > Anthomyiidae > Eustalomyia > Eustalomyia histrio. The sequence goes on along the minus strand of OX456523.1, from coordinate 183,096,929 downwards.
ATTTTTCATTTCATCATGTTTGGGGTAATTTTGCATTTCTACAAATTGGGGTTATTTTGCATAATAAATAAAAACCTCAATCTAATAAATAAAAATATGCCCCAAACTTAATTTTGGGGCTAACTCTCTTTAGATTGATTCAGAAACTTTTGGAATGACTCCAAATGTAATTTATAAACCATCAATTGAAATTCAAAAACACCAAATTTAATTGAATAAGTATTTGTTGAATTTCAATAATTTTTTTAATTAAGAAATAATTGACACTTAAATCAATTGCAAATTTTTGAATTTTATTTGTAATTTTTGGAATTTATAATGTTTTTGGTTTCAAAAAGCCAACAATTTTCAGGACTTTTCAGCATTTTTATAAATTCTTACTTTTAAACTACTATAACTACTTTGAAATTCTATATAAGTTAAGTTGTTAATTAAATATTTTCATTTAAAATACATATGTTTTAATTTAAAACAAACTCTTAGTTCTGAAATTAATGTGGTATTTGAAGCTCAGATTTTTAATTAAAAATAAGTAATACAATTGGAATCACGTTTTTCTTTTTGGCTAAAAAAAATATATAAATTCAATAACTTAATTTAGGACCTGTACCAGATAGCTAAATAAATTGTAAACTAAATACAAATTGACAAAGGTTTTAAAATTTCTTTGAAAATTTTTTTAATATTTCGTAGAAATTCGGAAACCTGAATTTTTGTTTAGATTTTACTTAGCCCACACCCACACAAAATACAATATTTAAAAACAATAAACTACACATATTTTTTTGTCTAATCTTTAATTACTCCTTTATAGAAAACGTTTTAAAAACTTAAAAGTGTATTTTTGGTTGTTTTTACCCAAATAATATGATGAGTGTGAAAATAATAATAGACGAAGAATAAGTATAAAGATTTCATCGCGAGCAGCGGCGAAATAAAATGTTGTACCTATTACAAGGTTCTGTAACTGAGAAAAATTTGTGAAAAATTTGGGCACTTTGAAACCATATTAAAAAAGTAATAATACACTCATATTTTTTTGAAATAAAAATCAATTTATAAAAAAATATAATTATATGATCTAAAATCCTTTTATTACAATACATTTGCCAAAAAACAGATCAACAATACATAAACAACTTTTTTGTATTTTTGAATATAATACAAAAAACTAAATTTATTCTAAACGTAAACTTTGTATTCACTAAAAACTAAAAAATTGGCTGACAAAAGTATACATACGCTATATACACTAAACAACTTTGTTCCAGTATTGAAAGTTATTAGTTTTTAATGAAATTAATACTTCTTTGGGCCCCCACGGGCATCTAAAACTGCCTATAATCATTTGGGCGTCGAACTGTGGAAAATTTTGGTCATTTTCGGATCAAAAATCTGTAACTTTTGAATGGATGAGTATTTTTGTATGATTTGTTTTTGTTGAATAGGTTGGACTTTAAGCTTTAATTTGTATTGTAAATCATAAAAATCGTAAATAGAATTTTGATTTTTTTTTGAGTTTTTGTATAACGGCAATATTTACAAAGGCCAAAGGTTGCATTTTTTTAAAAACATGTTCAGCTGCAGTAGCGTTAAAATAAAATTTCATTGGTAGAAAATGTAAAATATTTAAAAAATGCTTCCAAGCTTAAATTTAAATATATAGACACATTGTGTCTAAAAATTAAAGACATACAAATGTGTAATCCTATACTAAAATTATTTTAGAATTAATCTTGATGTGTGTAAAGATAATACTTTTGTATCTGAATAAACATAAACACATTAATAGAAATGAATTTGGAATGTTGAGTAAAACATAGTAAATGCTTTTATATGCTTTTGAAAATATTTTCTATAAAACACCTGAAATCTTTTCTAATTCCGCATCAATTTGCTATATTTGAAAAGAAAACTAACAAATTTATGTTCTTCCAATTTTATTTATTAACATAATGCATAGTAACTAAATAACTAGAATAATATAACATATAAATTTATAATTATTAAATTATACATATAAATAAATGAAGATGGGGCATAAAGTCTAAGAATAAACCCTGACACCAGAGTTCAATTTCCTATTGGGTCTGAAGTTTGACCGAATTTTGTAAGCTTATGTTATCAACAATATCAATTATTAACAATAAGTGAACAATAGTGATTTACTAATAAGCTACAGGAAACCTCCTCAACATTTTTAATATTTTTTCCCGAAAATAAAATTTCCCCTAAAATTCCTTCGTTTAATTTCCCAAAGTTCTTATTAGCTACAACGCTGCAACTAAATGCAACCAAGTTTTTACAGGCACTTGTTTCTTTATCGATGTTTGTGTGTGTACGCTATTGTTTGTTTTTTATTTACGTTGAAGAAACAAAACGAAAACATTGTGTTTACGAGTACATATTGTGTAATTTGAAGCCTACATAATTGAATATTTATTGCTTTAAACAAATGGCTCCACGGAATACAGCTTTGACGATAAAGGGAAAATATTCCCATACAAATGTGGCGTTTAGAACTGTGAGTTAGTACTAACGGCAGGATAAATTGTTTATTGTTAACGGCCCTAACCCTGTTAAACATTTTTATTTTCTATAAATACTTCATATGTTAACATATGTTCGGATAATTTCTTTTTTTAGGGTATTTAAAAGTATTCGTCTAATTGCCCCGTGTGAGGTATTTAAACGTATTCGTCTAATTGCCTCTTATGAGGTACTTAAACGTATTCGTCTAATTGCCTCTTATGAGGTAATTAAGCGTGTTCGTTTAAATACTTTCCCCGCATAATTACCCAAAAATCTTGTAAATTTTGGCGAGGTAATTAACCAGGGATTACTGTATAACTATTGGAAAATATAAGTTATTCAAACCATTGTGAATTAAATTTGCACTAAAGATAAAAACATAGCATACATTTAAATGTAATACCAAGTTTCTCCAAAACTTTTAATTGCTATAAACCTTACTTACATTGTAACTACCAAAGGGTAAGCACTGAAATAAATATACTTATAAAAACTACTATTTAACGTCTAATTCCTTTTTCTCTACATCTCTTTCCCATACGCAAATCCTTTTATAATTTCTTAACTGGGAGAAATTATAAAACTCATTTTAAAAGGGGCTATCATTACCAACCACTCATTACAGTCCATTCTGGGTAGTACCCCTTTTACACATTTTGAATCTAATTCTTTAAAATATTTTAATTTAGGTTGGCCCAAGTAACTTTAATGTTTATAAGGAATAGATGTTATTGATTCCATGCACTATAAATGCGTATAATGCTATGCATAAGCAACATATATGTGCTTTGCATATTTTGGGTCATTTTTCATTTCATCATGTTTGGGGTAATTTTGCATTTCTACAAATTGGGGTTATTTTGCATAATAAATAAAAACCTCAATCTAATAAATAAAAATATGCCCCAAACTTAATTTTGGGGCTAACTCTCTTTAGATTGATTCAGAAACTTTTGGAATGACTCCAAATGTAATTTATAAACCATCAATTGAAATTCAAAAACACCAAATTTAATTGAATAAGTATTTGTTGAATTTCAATAATTTTTTTAATTAAGAAATAATTGACACTTAAATCAATTGCAAATTTTTGAATTTTATTTGTAATTTTTGGAATTTATAATGTTTTTGGTTTCAAAAAGCCAACAATTTTCAGGACTTTTCAGCATTTTTATAAATTCTTACTTTTAAACTACTATAACTACTTTGAAATTCTATATAAGTTAAGTTGTTAATTAAATATTTTCATTTAAAATACATATGTTTTAATTTAAAACAAACTCTTAGTTCTGAAATTAATGTGGTATTTGAAGCTCAGATTTTTAATTAAAAATAAGTAATACAATTGGAATCACGTTTTTCTTTTTGGCTAAAAAAAATATATAAATTCAATAACTTAATTTAGGACCTGTACCAGATAGCTAAATAAATTGTAAACTAAATACAAATTGACAAAGGTTTTAAAATTTCTTTGAAAATTTTTTTAATATTTCGTAGAAATTCGGAAACCTGAATTTTTGTTTAGATTTTACTTAGCCCACACCCACACAAAATACAATATTTAAAAACAATAAACTACACATATTTTTTTGTCTAATCTTTAATTACTCCTTTATAGAAAACGTTTTAAAAACTTAAAAGTGTATTTTTGGTTGTTTTTACCCAAATAATATGATGAGTGTGAAAATAATAATAGACGAAGAATAAGTATAAAGATTTCATCGCGAGCAGCGGCGAAATAAAATGTTGTACCTATTACAAGGTTCTGTAACTGAGAAAAATTTGTGAAAAATTTGGGCACTTTGAAACCATATTAAAAAAGTAATAATACACTCATATTTTTTTGAAATAAAAATCAATTTATAAAAAAATATAATTATATGATCTAAAATCCTTTTATTACAATACATTTGCCAAAAAACAGATCAACAATACATAAAAAACTTTTTTGTATTTTTGAATATAATACAAAAAACTAAATTTATTCTAAACGTAAACTTTGTATTCACTAAAAACTAAAAAATTGGCTGACAAAAGTATACATACGCTATATACACTAAACAACTTTGTTCCAGTATTGAAAGTTATTAGTTTTTAATGAAATTAATATTTCTTTGGGCCCCCACGGGCATCTAAAACTGCCTATAATCATTTGGGCGTCGAACTGTGGAAAATTTTGGTCATTTTCGGATCAAAAATCTGTAACTTTTGAATGGATGAGTATTTTTGTATGATTTGTTTTTGTTGAATAGGTTGGACTTTAAGCTTTAATTTGTATTGTAAATCATAAAAATCGTAAATAGAATTTTGATTTTTTTTTGAGTTTTTGTATAACGGCAATATTTACAAAGGCCAAAGGTTGCATTTTTTTAAAAACATGTTCAGCTGCAGTAGCGTTAAAATAAAATTTCATTGGTAGAAAATGTAAAATATTTAAAAAATGCTTCCAAGCTTAAATTTAAATATATAGACACATTGTGTCTAAAAATTAAAGACATACAAATGTGTAATCCTATACTAAAATTATTTTAGAATTAATCTTGATGTGTGTAAAGATAATACTTTTGTATCTGAATAAACATAAACACATTAATAGAAATGAATTTGGAATGTTGAGTAAAACATAGTAAATGCTTTTATATGCTTTTGAAAATATTTTCTATAAAACACCTGAAATCTTTTCTAATTCCGCATCAATTTGCTATATTTGAAAAGAAAACTAACAAATTTATGTTCTTCCAATTTTATTTATTAACATAATGCATAGTAACTAAATAACTAGAATAATATAACATATAAATTTATAATTATTAAATTATACATATAAATAAATGAAGATGGGGCATAAAGTCTAAGAATAAACCCTGACACCAGAGTTCAATTTCCTATTGGGTCTGAAGTTTGACCGAATTTTGTAAGCTTATGTTATCAACAATATCAATTATTAACAATAAGTGAACAATAGTGATTTACTAATAAGCTACAGGAAACCTCCTCAACATTTTTAACTCGTGTCCCCGCGAATTGCAACGAGAATCCGATAGTAATCTTGCGAGTTTTCTGTAGAATACATTATTATACTATTTAAGTGCTTTTTACAGATATGACAAACTGGTGTAATGTATTTATTACACATCTCTAATCGTTGATTACACATCTCTAATAATTTATCGTTGAATCAGCTGTTTTTAGTATCAGCTGTGTTATTTTATTTTTTTTATTAGTAAATAAACAATATATTATGTATGTATGTGTAAGCATATAATTGCATGTAAATAGATAGAATAAGGATTAGATTTAAGTACCGTTATTTTAGTTTATAAGGAGACAAATTTTGTAATAAAGGATCATTCTAAATACGAAACTTAGCCGAGCAATTGGCTCTTTGTTTTCCTCTAAATAGAACCACCAGCACTCCAAGTAGTGCTTTGCCTTGGCGCTTGTTAGTGCCGGCATTAATAGTAGTGCCAGTGGCGTTTCAAACGCTGGCCAACAAAAATTAATAAATTAAAAATAGGGAACGAAATTTTTATTTGTTTAAATGACCACCAGTCATTACACTGCTTTCGAGGGTTTTTTTTATAAGAAAACTCTGATTTTCTTCGTTGAATGTAGTGGATTTTTTTTTTTGAAAATTCTTAAAATTTTTTAAGGAATACAAAAAAGAAGTTTTTCTTACAAAAAATTCTTTATAATCGAAGAATTTTCTAGAAGAAATTTTCTTATAATCTTACCGAAAAAACTAAAATTGCTTTTCAATAGAAAAAGTCAATAGAAGCTGGATGATTTCTATAAAGTATCTGAGGAATTCCTATATCAGATAATATTTTAAGAACCTGCGAACCAGTGTAACGTATACTACCGATTGAGAAACCCTTTCAAAACATAGAAGCTACAAAACCCGGGAAACTACTAATTCAAGGATGCAAAATGAACGTTTCTGCTAACACAAATACGTGTGGATTGATTAGCTTATATAAGTTAACACTGGACAACTAGACACTAGTTGTTGAACAGTGTAACATTAAGAAATTTCTAGACAATGGGTGTTGGACAGTGTAAACTGAAAGAACATTTGTGCTGGTTGGCGTATCGCATTTCATCGAATCAACGTCTGGGTTATTATTTGTGTGTGAACGTAAGCAGTTTGTCTGAAATTGTTATGTTAAATATTTTTTAAATACAAATAAAAAGTTCAGTTCGTATAAACTCACCAACAAAACAACAAGTTTTATCAATTTATATATCCAAATTTTGATTGAAACTGGTGTGAACCTTTGAAAATTGCCTTTAATGTGGAAACTACATATGTACGAGTATTTGTATCCGGATGGTAACATATAACCCTGCATACATAATGTGATCAGTCTGCAATAAGAATATTTGCACCAACAGCATAACTGTAAAAAATTTGCATTTTACTAAGCAGGAATTGAACGTTCATATTAATGAAATTTTTTTTTCACTTACGTTATTTAAGTTTATAATATCCGTATCAAATACAACAATTTTATGTGAAATTGTAATGTGGTTTTCCATGGTTTCGAACCATATAAATCTCCTTGGTTTGTTTTCTATTTTGACAAAATTATTTATTTTGAAATTTTGATTTTATTACATACTTTGTGAACTTTACACACAAATGTGTACTTCTGAAATGTCTTTATCAATAAGCATAAAACTAAATTTATTGCGTAATTTTGAAAACATTTATGCGTTAATATTTTTTTAAACATTAAAAGCTTTATTTCAAGCACAGTGCGTTATATTAAACTAAAATTTACACATATAATAACAGTAATTTTATATGCATTTTTTAGAGTGTAGTGAATATACCATTTTGACTATATCTCTAGTTTGACTCAAAATTTTTTTATCAGTCGAATTGCAAACGAAAAACCAGTTAAGGCACAATATGTTTTGTGAATATGGTTTTTAAATCGGTTAAGTAGTTTAGAAGATATGGGCAAAAATTTCGAGAAAAAATACATTTTTTTGATAAAAACACAAATTTTAAAATTTCAAAAAATTAAAAAGATATTCGTGTTACATGGTAAAATATGAAATAATTTTTTTTCTTAAATGTTGTACTTCTATAAAGAAAATAAGCTATTTAAAAAAAATAATTATGGAAAAATACCAAAGTTATGATCATTTATGTAAAAGTACCCAATTTTAAGATTTTTCTGTTTTTTTTTTTGTTTTATATTACTATTTTTTACGGAATTACTCCACAAAAATCATTTTTTTAAAGAAAACTCAAATTGGACAGTTAAAAAATCTATTTTGGGAGAAAAAATTTTTTGTACTTCTTAGCAGGTACACGTTTTTTATTTTATTTGCAAATTATTTAGACAAGAAAGCCAAAAAGAATGCCAAAAACAGAAGTCTTAAAATGAGAATGTATAAGTTATATTACACAAAAAATGAGAATATGTTGGTGGTTTCAATTTACTCAAAGATATTTATCAGAAATACTTAGGAATGCCTGGCACAAATTTGCAAGAAAGATGGACACCAAGTATCATATGTCTTCCGTGCTATATAAATCTTACAGGATGGGCTTATTTTTTACTGATTTATTTAATATAAATACCTCATGTGTTAAAAATTGTTTTTATTATCCGATGCATTAAATCGGAGTACCAATGATTTGGAGAAAACCATCTAATCATATCGGCGATTGATATTTATATCAATGGAAGAGTTCTGGATCTGGAACCAAAAAAAGATGGTTTTATGCTAATGTAGACTCTGTCAGTTTCCCAGTTCCTCATTCGGATGTATTGCCCATTCCTTAATATCCAAAATCAACTAACACAAACGTAAATTCCGACTAATCATTTGTAAATCAAAACTCACCTGAAGACAATTATAACACAAGTGTAGAGAGCCGCTTACTTATTTAGATTGAATTATTATTTGGTCAGAGACTTGGAGCTTACAAAAGCAAAAGCAGAAGTACTTGCATTTCCTTTACAACAATACAACTTTTTGGAGTCAAATGTAAAGTAACATATTACAGAAACCGCGATTCTCCTTACGCGAGGTATTATTCAACCGAAGATGAGATATGATTCTGCAGGGATATTCTCGGTTTGTTCGAGGAGCTTGGGGAGCCTTACAATGCAATTGAATGGCGACTATATATTAATAGTAGTAAAGAAAGTTTTAACGCAGTTATTTTATATATACAAGAAACCATCTATACCCATCGCACATGCTGTAAACACTAAAGAATCGTATGAAACAATGGTTAAATTGCTAAAATCTATTAACTATGAAGACCAAAATTAGAAAGTTTGTTTCGTTTTAAAAGTGGTGGGGATGCAATGTGGAATGCAACGTGGGACCGTCGAGAAAACTTTAACCGGAAACATTGGCCGGAAAGATTATCCATTACGGTAAGCCAAGACAACATAAAGTATGTGCCTCTTACTAGGAAAGAAAACATTATTCTTCCACCATTACATACAAAACTTGGACTCTTGAAAAACTTCATCAAAGCATTGAATAAGGAAGGCCAAGCTTTCGCCTATTTGAGTAAAATTTTTAAAAGTATTTCTTTTGCAAAAATTTTTAATAGTTCACAAATAAAAAAACGTATAAAAGATACATAATTCGAGAAATATTTGACCCCACATGAGACTGCAGCTTGAAAATCATTTAAATTGGTTTCTGATTTCCTGCGAAACAGCAAAAACTTGGAGTACAAGACTATTGTTGAAGATTTGGTTAAGAATTATGAAAAAATCGGTATAAAATACTTTTTTCAAATTTAACAAATATTATTTCCTAATTTATATCTTTTACTTTTTCAACAGGTGTTAATTTGTCACTTAAGATTCATTTTTTACTCGAGCTTTTTCCCAGAGAATCTCAGTGATGTAAGTGATGAGCACGGAGAGAGGTTCCACCAAAGAATGAAATCCATCGAGGGGTGATATTATGGATATTGGGATGAGAGAATGATGGGAGATTACATTTGGTTTCTCTCAAGAGAAACGGTCCCCAACGAAAACGTAAAAGAAGGTCAACAACTATTTTTAATACTAAAATACAAATAAATTTAAAGAAAATCAATAAACAATATTATTAAATAAAAAGTTAATTTTATTTTTTTTTTTAATACTGTTGATCTTAACTATACAATATTATTGGGCATGCCTTCATAAAAATATAAAACAAAAAAAGGAGAAAATCTCAAATTAGGTACTTTTACATAAATGGTCATAGCTTTGGTATTTACCCATAGATGTTCTTTGAAAATGACTTATTTTTTTATATAGAAGTACTACATTTAAGAAAAAAATTATTTTATATTTTTCCTTTGAATATTAATATAATTGGAGTTTTATGAATTGTTGATCTGTTATTTTGTAAGTGAAAAGTATAGTAGGATGCTAGATCATGTAATCATATTCTTTTTATACGTTATTTTATTGTAAAGAAACATGAAAATTTTTATTAGTAAATTATAAAGAATAAAAATTGAGAAATTCCACAATTTCGGTTGACGCTACCCAACCTTTTCAATATCCATGCTCTTCTTCTCCCTACTATCAAGTTATTATCAACATAGATTAAGTTGTAGATTTAATATATATTAGGACATATATTTTAAATTAAATGCTTCATATAAGCTATGTTGTTTGATACTTTAAGAATAAAAGTTCATAAGAAAAACTGTAAAATATAGAAGATAAATATAAATTGTTAAATTTCGTTGATGTTAGTCTGATTGTGTTGTTGTTTACAAGTTTGTTAATTTGTTTCCTAACACTCAATATAAAATAGACAATCATCAACAAGCAATGACCATAAGGGAGAAGAAGAGCATGGATATTGACAAGGTTCGGTAGCGTCAACCGAAAATACTAAGTATTCTATCCTGCTGGCTCTGTGGAATTTCTCAATTTTAATTTTCTATAATTTACTAATAAAAATTTTCATGTTTCTTTACAATAAAATAACGTATAAAAATAATATGATTACATAATCTAGAATCCTACTATACTATTCACTGATTAATATAATTTTTATTTTTTTTTTTAGTTTTCAGATTCTAGTTTTTGCCGAAAAAAAGAGAATTTTCTGTAAAATTTTTACCCATAGGTCCAAAACTACTGAACCAATTTCAAACCCGTACTGTAGAAAAATGACAATTCTTTCGCAATGTGTTTGATCAAAATATCTTGGTCCTAGCTTGAGATATGGTCAAAATAGTAAAATTACTCAAAAATTAAAATATACAAACGAAAAATTTAAAATTTTTCAAAAACTACTTAAGAAACAAAATTTCAATAACAAAATTTTTTTTTTTTTAAATTTGTTAACTAGTGTTATTATTTACAATGAAATAAATTATTTATTTTATATGTTTTTGGTTTTTTATAAATTATTATATGATATATTATGTATTATAACCATATGTAAATATTTGTATATGTAATATTAAAAATATAAAAATTTATAATTCATGGTAAACAATAAAATATAAAAAAAATATTACTTTAAGAAATATATCAAGTTACGATTACTGTATTAAGAATCACGAATATTATATCAAAATTACTTATAAAATGTGGAAACATCAAAAGTTTTAAAATCTCTTAATGAAAATCTTTTATAAGTTTTACAGGTGGTTTTCTGATGCTCGACAGATATGGATCGGAGATATAGAGGAGTCTATTAAAAACATCTTCATTAGTGGCATATCATGAATACTTTCGAGAATGCTGCAAGCGGTATCATTTGTAATCTTTCCCAGCAAAATAAAATGGATGTTATTCCTTTCGAATCACTTTTTCAGAACATCCAAAGAAAATAATAGTGCAAATTTTTCGATTTGTAAGAAGTCATTATAAACAACTTCCAAAATGTTAATATTAACCCCTTCTTATGAAATCATAAGAATAAAATTGTTTGTAACAATTCCATTGAAAAGCTTATACATTTTTTAATTTTTATATTTATTTATAACAATTTATAATTATAGTAAAAAGAAAACAATCATTTTGTTGATGGTTGTTGATGGTTAATATCTGCAGGCATTTAATGGCTTATTGAAAACATATTTTGCATACCAGTGATATCCACTTTGTCCTGGTCGTAATAATAACTTGGCGTGTTTAAAATCACATTTTTAACTTTAAAACACAGGCGCTCCCTGTATTTATTTTGAAGTCCCAATATTTAACAGTTCCGAAAGTTGCCCAATAGGCCATACTGCGAAATGACTTATTATAATTTCCCCATGTATTAAAATTTTTGTGGACTGACAATGGCATGTAATACCAATTGCATTTTTTAACATATGATTTTGCCGGTGCATAGTCCCCAAATTTTTTAGGGTCTATAGGTAAACCAGACGACAAGCTTGAAGAATTAAAATCTTTCTATAAGTTAATTTGAAATTAGAAAAAAAACCTTAAAATTATTAACTTTTAAATCCGTTGTTTTTTGTGAAAATCCAAATCGTTTATACCGATTATAAAGAGTTTTTGTTTGACAAATCACGTAAATTATTTTCTTGTTTATTAAGAAACGCAAAACTGCTAAGATAAAAAAAGGCTAATTAAATTTATATATTTTTTTTTAATTTCTAAATTGCTCAACATTTTTGCATGCTGTTTCTTTATAGGCACGAAAAGGCAGCTGGTTTCGATATATCATTAAGATAATAATTTAATCTTTAATTCGATGTTAAAACTAGATCGGCGGCAAACGGCGCCATCAGTTAAAATCCTAGTCAAAGTTGCGTAGTGAAGCCAAAAAAAAATTATGTATTTCTGCAAATAATTATTGGTTGACATCTTAGTTTTACGATAGAACTTGTTTTATGGTTAATTTCAAACATTTGCGTCGAAGCCACTAAATTTTCCAGCTCTGCGGACGTAATATTTTGTATATTTCTTGAAGCTTTTCTTTCAGCATTGGGGCACTAGAAATATGATTTTTTCGGATTTTTCGTTCTAGAATCTCCCATACGTGCTCAATTACTTTTAACTACGGGCTTTGAGATGGTGTGTAGAGCTGTCGTGGGTCATGGTAGAGCAGCCAATCTTTCACAATTTGAGCCGTGTGCTTCGGATCATTTAAAATGTCAACCGATTGCTTCAAATTTTGTTCCAAAATGGATTTGTACAAATAAAGATCCATTTTGCCCTCAATAAACACTAACTTTCATACTCCAGAAGCAGCGACAGCACCCCAAATCATCACGCTGCCTCCAACATACTTAACAGTAGTTTTTCGGATCCATTGCTGTATTTGTTTTTTGCCATACTCTATATCTGCCATCACTTCAAAATATTTAATATTTCGACTCGTCAGTGAACAAAACTCTCTCCCAGAAATCTATGTCCCTTTCAATAAGATTTTTGGCGAAATCCATACGAAGTTTTCAATTTTTTTTGCGAATAAGAGGCTTTTTGCGATGGTTTCTACTATGGTAACCATTATTATTTAAAGGAAATTGTATGGTTCGTGGATGTAAAATTATTAAAATGCAGCTAACGTCTCTACAACTTCGTTTCTTTGGCCGACCACCAAGCGGTTTGTTTACAGCTGTACCATTTTTTTTTTAAATTACTAAATAAAACTTTGATATTTCACCAAAATATTTTCTTTCATTTCGGCACTTAACAACTAAATTTTGGACATCAATTGAAATTTCTTTTCGAGAAGCCATTACTACGAGGGCCAATCAATAAGTCCGTGACTTTTCGAACTTCCCTCGTAGTTATATTAAATGCAACACTGTTCCCATTAAGTACCACCTGTTAATAGACTACTGTCAAATTTTGAGCAAGTTCCGTCATTTACTTTGCGTTTAACAGCAGGATTTTTCGAGGTCCATAAAATAGGCATTTGTTTGATCAATAATTTCATCGTTGGGGCTAAATCTCTTTCCATCGAGCCATTTCTTTGGGTTTGGAAATAGTCACTGGAGGCTAAATCCGGAGAATAAGACGAATGAGGGAGCAATTCGTAGTCTACTTCATGGATTTTTGCAATGGAAACTAAGCTGTCACACGATTCCGTTGGTGGTCGTTTGTGAGGAAACGCGGCAGACATCTTGCGGAAAGCTTTCTCATACGCAAGTGATCGTTCAATATTGAAACCACTGAGCCATGTGAGATGCCTATGTCCGATCGGCCAACACCATATCGTGAATTTTTAGAATTGTTTTGGGTGTAAAGACCTCAACGGGGGGTCCAGAACGTTCGACATCTTTCGTGCTTGTAAGGCTACAACGAAAGTGAGTATAACACTTTTTTACCATTGAAATCGATTGCGCAGAGTCCCTATAGTATTTTTCAAGCTTTTCTTTGGTTTGGTTTATGTTTTTTTTCGCAAAAAATAATGTTTAATGAGCACTCGAAATTCACTTTTTTCCATTTTTATAAAAAGACACGAGGTTGCATGTTTTGAACAGCTGTTAAACGCCAAGTAAATGACGGAACTTGCTCAAAATTTGACAGATGGGAGCAGTGATTCATTTCATATAACTACGAGGGAAGTTCGAAAAGTCACGGACTTATTGATCCGCCCTCGTACAATTAAATATTAAATAAATCTGCAATGTAGACTTAGGTTAATGCTTTTTAATGTTTTTTATGAATAATCTTTAAAGTTTATATTGCAATAAAAAGTTTTTATTCGTATATCAATAAAAATAGATTTAAAACAAAACTGCATCAGTACTTTTTTATTTAACGCTTTTGATCTCATATAGTGACCAAAATTGTGGTTGTAAGTAGACTTTTGTCGGCCACTGTATGTTACATCTGTAAAGGTTATATGTTATTTAAAATCAATTAATTTAAAAAAGTATTGCTATATGTATAAGAAATTATTTTTTTTAAAGAATAAACCAAAGCTTCCAAAAAATCTTTTATTCTATTTTCTAATAATTATTTTCTCTCAGCTCGTTCTTCCCGCTTTAATGCCATCCTCTAACATTTTTTGTTTAAAGCATTCTGTTCTTTTTTGTATCCATAAATCGCTCAAGATCAGTTTCTCTTTTTTTGACGTTGAAGGACCCTCGTCCAAGTTTTCGTCTTAAAGTAAATCAAAAATATGTATATAAATATTGAAATATTTAACATATAATATAGAAAATTTATATAGTTTCCTAAAAATCTTATATAAATTCATCAACATATTTTTTAACTACCAATTGTCTTTCACCCTTAAATATCAACGTTAAGTTAAGTTTGAAAAAGTTTTAAACAATTAATGTAATCAACATTTACGTTCTTATTGAATGATTTATTTTTTTATTGAACCCACTGTGTGTCACTGGATTTGCAATTTATCAAACTTACCTGGCGATAGTGGCTCTTGTCTTTAAACTGTAATGTTATTAGCATCTTCGGACGTGACTAGACTTTCATTGTCTTATAAATATTCGTGACTTAGAGATTTTCCATTTTGAAAAAGCTCATTAAGTTCACTACATGTAGGTATACAAACTGTTAAATATTTGTTGAAAATTTACATTTTCGTAAGGACAAATTTGTCAGTTGCGTCCAATTTTTGAGTTTTTTAGTTTGAACTCTCTTATTTTGCCATTCTATACTGAAGAATTTTCCCTCCACCTGCGATCCAATTAAAATATGACCCTTTGCAGCAAGTTTTCTTCGACCACATTTGCTTTTTGCTTTTAAAGTTTATATTCTTTCCAACCTTTGGACGCCACCAGCAACATACTATAACCTTGGTCTGCAAATGAAAATAAAAATATATTTTGAAGAACATTGTTGGACTCGGAGAGCCTCAATTCTATGCAACCAATTTACTTTTGGAACAAAATTAATTAAACTAAGTAAACTTCGTAGAAGTGACAATACTTTTAGGTTTAAATAATCAGGATACCGTAATTTAATTAATCAAGACTTTGATGGTTATATTAAACTTCAGTTTTTTATTCACAGCACGTTGTGCGGTTTTTTTTTCTCTTTAATGTTGATCATTCGATATCTAACGGAATAATGACCGAATCATCATGTTGGTGTAATACGCCAAATAATAATTACGGTACGAAAAAATAATACAAAAAAAGGGGGAAAAAAATTAGCCTATGAAATTAACACTATAAATGTAATTCTATTACAATGTATATATGTATAATAAAGTTAAAAAAATAAGTTGAAATATTAATTCATATATGTAATAGGCCCATGTTAAAAAATATATAAACATGTAAAGCATTCAAGATGAATTCATTTGGTATAATGCGTATCAACAAATAATTATATATTGGTTTAAGGGTCCGTTTAAACAAACATTTTACATCTAGTTTCTTTTTTTCATATTTTCGGTGTTTATTTTTTCTTTAAAAATGATTTAAACACCTGTAAATTGTTTTTGTTAAAAAATTTTATTGAGTGTAAACATTTTTTAACTCTATAAGTTTGTACTAAGTAATTCTTACAGGACTTGATTGAGAAAAGTAAACGAATAGACCTATAATCATCTTAACTGAAACCCGGCTTCAAAAAACATTTTTAATAATGAAATTTTGTGTGAAAATGTCAAAATTTTCAGGGCGATAATGTTGATGTGAGTAAAAAGACAGGTGGTGAGGTAATGATTCCAGTGTCTGTAAGTTTTCTTGCAAGTTCTTTCATTAATTGTGCACCATAACTTATAAAGTACCTCTCGCTCAACACTGATTGTTTTTACCAGTACTATTAAAATCGGCTGGGTTTGTGTTCATTGTAGTTTCTTTTTATTTGCATTCTACATACGTAATAGTTTGCCGCACAAACCCAGCTGTAGCTCATGTATATGTTTTTTTTAGTTAAACAAATTGTTGGAAAAGATTACGTTTCCCCAACCGTTTGCCTTAGAAATCATCATGTTGAAATATCATATTTTTATTAACAACTAAAAACATTGTTTCTCATTATCAATATATAATTATTATTATTTTTATTATTATTACTATTATTGTATGCATTTTTGTAGCATTTTTTATATATTTACCCTAATCGTATTTAAATTAGCTCAAATATTAATAATTATGTAGTTGATTATAATTATTATAAATCATTTCATTTTATTTCATTATTGCTAATTATTACCTTTTGGTTGCCTTTTATCGGTGCGTTATAGGATTAATTCATTTTACTTTTGTTATTTCTCTTATACATAATTTGCTGAATTAAAGTACAAGTAATATAACATTAATAATAGGAATAACTGTTTCTCATTTGTTAAAAACGAGTTTTTTTGTATTTGAGCTTATTATCAATTATTACTATGTAAATTATAATTTTTTAGTATCGTTCTATTCTTTTAGAACTTTCATGGAAAGCGGACACATTTTGGGTAATTTATTAATAAAATCTGAGTTGTACAACAATTAAAAAGCTTGTGCCTTTATTTAACCTAAATTCTTTTTAAAGTCAAATCTTCGACTAAAATCATAACCATTGGTGCCGAATTGATATTTAAAATAATGGAATTGATATTTAAAATAATGGAAAGTTATTGGACAGAGTTAAAAATAAAAATTGAAAGTTCGTGTTTATTCGTGTAAAATGTATAATAAATAAGTTATAAGTGATTACACTATGGAACATTTTTGGGATTATTGTCTGGGGGTGAGAAATTCCAAGTCAGGGTGATGGTACTAGGTCAGTATAGTAAAACCCTCAAAGGGTTTGGCGTTCGTATGATATATGTCGCATTTTGTTTATAGGTTATGTGACTTTACATGAAATTAATAACACTTGATCCTTTTTTCCGTTTTGGATTTTTTATGAATTAAAAAAAAAAAATTTAATTTTTAGGCAAAAAAATATTTTTTTTTTCTCCACAAATTTATTTTTACCGGCAAAACTGTTGATTATAAAACCGTTATATGAACGGATTAAAGAAATTTTAATTCTAAATTTTTTTGAGTTTGTTTTATCAAAATCGGACAAGTGGTTCTCGAGTTATGTTAAACTACGTTTTTGCCAAAATGTTACAACTAAGCGAAAAAACATCAAGATAAGGAAAACATTTAAATTTAGTACCATCACCCTGACTTGGAATTTCTCACCCCCCAGATTGGCTGTTGTACAGTGTTATAATATTAAAATAAAACTTAATTATAATTAATAATTATAATAGATAATTATCAATTTTATACGAATTGTTTCCGAACTTTAAGAAAATTTTTGTGGTAAAAACTTAAACAATAACTTTCCTATTTCGGTATTGAATTTCGTTTTTATAATTCTTTGCTGTGCATAATAAAACGTGATCTTGAAATATTTTTATTCTTTTATATAATCTAACGCACGAGGTCCATCATATTATAACTCATATTTTATATAATTTTCACATATCAATCGCAACTCGTGTAATTTTAAATAAATTTAAATCTTTTAAATAAATTTAAATCTTTTAAATTTAATAAATCTATATATTGAAACATTCCCGATCATATGGTTTTTTAATTTATAAAATTAAAAACCTGTGAATACGTACATCTGTACATTGAAATCGTATAAAGCACATTTCTAATTTTCTAAAAGTTAAAATATTTACCTCGTAAAATTCTTAGTACATCTGTACATTGAAATCGTGTAAAGCACATTTCTAATTTTCTAATAGTTTAAATATTAACCTCGTAAAATTCTTAGTACATCTGTACATTGAAATCGTGCAAAGCACATTTCTAATTTTCTAATAAAAGGTTAACTTTGTTAAATTCTATGTGCATCTGTACACTAAAACTGCATTTATAATCGGGTTTCTTTTAAATACTAACCAATTTTATATAAATCTGTGCTTATAAAATTTTCTTAATTTTAACCAAACCTTTTTACATCATCGGTAAAGGATTTATACTTTGATCTTAAGCATTTTCTTATTATTTCTTATTTCAATATTTCTTTATTGAAACATCGTACATCTGTACATCGAAAACTGATTCGTAGTCAGTTTCGCAAAATTAATAATAAATTCTTGACAATTGGATTTATTAAACTATAGAAAGCTCTATAACATAACATCGATTCAAGTTTAAGTAAACGTTTGCTAAATATTAATACGTTTTACTATATTCTTTCTTCAATATTACTTTATTAAATAAACATTTGATACAATTTTATATTTCTCTTTTTTATATCTGAATTTTGTTAGTAGTTTGTACTTCGGTACCCTTTAACAATATTATTCAGGTTCCCTTTTCGAAAAACGTTAATTTTCATAAACATTCTTATATTTTTGCTTCAAAACCATGGGTGAATTGCAATCCCTAATTTCTATGCAGCGTGAATTATTGGGTACACTGCGTAAGCTTAATGCAAGATTTGTGCTCAAGGAGGAGTCTAAGAAGACTCTTGGTTATATTGAGAGTTTAGCTTTGGAACTTGATACCTTGTTTCAACAATTTAAGCATCAGCAGGATGAAGTTTTACGAATTATTCGTGAAACTTCATTGAACTCTAATGATGTGCCATATATTGTAGACGATTGCTATTTTGAGTTTTCAGATATTTATTTTTCCTTTAAGGGCAAGTTAATTGATAGCATTTCCAGGGATGATATAACACGTTCTCCATTGTGTAGCACTTTTGCCATGACTAGTAATCGTACGGAAACACCCGCGAATGTAGATGCACGGTTACCTAGGATTTCCCTTCCTAAATTTACAGGATTATGTATAGATTGGATCCCTTTTCGGGAAATCTATACGTCGTTAGTACATGCTAACTAATCTCTTTCTAAAATTCAGAAATTTTATTATCTGAAGGGAACTCTGTCTGGTGAAGCAGCTTTACTCATTAGGTCGATTTCAGTGACAGAAGCTAATTACGACTCTGCATGGAGTATATTAGAGTCAAGATTTCACAATAAACGTAAAATTGTTGATGATCTTGCTATTAAACTTTATAACGTTCCAAAATCAGATGGAAGTTTTCAGGGTATAAAGTCTCTATTAGATATCACACAGGAATGCTTAAACTCTTTTGAGAATTTGAAAATTAGAACAACCGAGTGGGATCCATTGCTGATACCCATACTTTGTCAAAAACTTGACCACCAAACTTGAAGGGAATGGGAGCGTTCTTTGAAATCCTCAACTGAGGTACCGACTCGTTCGGAATGGTTTTCTTTTCTTGAAAACACTTTTAGAACATTAGAATCTTTAAATGATTCTGTACCTTCTGTGAAAAAACAATTTCCAAAAAATAACTTTGGAAATGGTAAAAAGGCCCATGTTCATAATAGCAATTTTACAAAGTCAAAATCAATTTCTTGTTTGTTTTGTGAAAGAAACCATTACCTTTCTCAGTGCTATTAATTTTTAGCGTTACCCATTGGGTCTAAGAATGATTTTTTGAAAAATAGAAAAATTTTAAGAAATTGTTTCTCAATCGGTCATGATCATGGCAACTGTAAGTCATTACATAGATGTGGTACTTGTAAACAGCCACACCACACCGTTTTACATAGTGAGGATTCCGTTTCAGTACAGAATTATAATATTGCTTCTGATAGGGCAGTGAGCCCTGGTGTCTCCGTTAATAACGGTCATTCATTCCGAGATGTTTTATTATATACTATACGACTTTTCGTTGATACGGAACACGGTCAATTCCCTTTGAGGGCATTATTAGACCCAGCAGCTCAAGGAAGCTTAATAAGCGAATCTGCAGTTCAGCTTTTGCGTCTTCCAAACAAAAGTTGCACACTCTAGTTTCTGGTGTAGGCACCCAATTGTCAAGGGGAATGGTAAATGTAGAGTTGCGTTCTCAGGATGGTCAAGGGGTTTTGTCGTGCATCGCTTTAGTACTCGCAAACGTTTCGTCATACAAACCGAGTTATAAAACGGGACAACTGCCCTTACCAAAATTGGGGATTGGTTACCTGGCTGATCCATTTTATTATAAAAGAGATCCAATTGATATCTTACTCGGATCTGATGTATGCCCCAAAGTTAAAATACCCACAGAATCTTTTGTACATAATAATTTGTTTTTTCAAAAAACCATCTTTGGGTGGGTATTTTCTGGTTCTATGAACTCAATTAACAGAAATCCTATTCATTTTCACAATGTTAACTTGGAAAATCTGTTACGCTCGTTTTGGGAACAAGAAGAAGTTGTTGTTAAACGAGATTTAACTGACGATGAACTTGCTTGTGAAACATTTTTTAAGGCTACTACTAAACGTACTCATTCTGGCCGTTATATGGTTAATCTACCATTTAAATCACTACTCGTGGACAATACTTTTCCCAAACTTCATAATAACATGGTTGGCGCTTTGAAACGCTTAAAACAATTAGAGATATCATTTTCAAACCGCCCGTTGTTTTAGGATACTTATAAGAATTTTATGCTTGAATATGAATCTTTGGGTCATATGACCAAAATTGGTACTTATCCTGCAGATGTTCAGAGGAATTCTTATCTTTTACCGCACCATGGCGTTTTAAAAGAGGATAGTACTACCACGAAATTAAGGGTTGTTTTTGACGGTAGTAGTCATATAGAAGGGCCAAAATCTCTCAATGATGAACTATTTCCAGGCCCTGCTTTGTAGAATGATCTGCCACAGATCATAACTAAGTGGAGAAGACAAAAAATTGCCTTTAGTGGTGACATTGAGAAAATGTTCAGACAAATTGAAGTCGATCCACAACATCGCCAATTTCAGCAAATTTTATGGCGATTTAGTCCTCTTGATGAAATTTCAGTGTATCAGTTAAATACTGTTACTTACGGTACAACCTCAGCACCATATTTGTCTATAAGACTATAAGGAGGAATTTTTTCAAGAATCGGAAATTTTATTCTCAGAGTCGTATGTCGACGATATTATTTCTGGCTCCGAGTCATTGGAAAAAGCAATTAGTTTGCAAAAGGGCTTGTGTACTCTTTTGAAAAGTGGATTTCA
The DNA here is from genome assembly GCA_949748255.1 of Eustalomyia histrio. NCBI lineage: Eukaryota > Metazoa > Arthropoda > Insecta > Diptera > Anthomyiidae > Eustalomyia > Eustalomyia histrio. The sequence goes on along the minus strand of OX456523.1, from coordinate 183,075,488 downwards.
ATTTCACCAGAATTAGTAGATCAAATTCCTGAGGAGCATAGGGAAAAATCGTAAACTTTAGATTTTGATCGCGATAATGTTGTAAAAACGGTTGGTATTCAGTGGAATACCACTACCGACATGATCTTAGAATGCTTCACCTTAAAAGTGATGTCAAACAGGATTTTCTTCGAAAGCTTTTGCCATTTATTAACATAAATGGTCTTATAAGAGTTGGCGGCCGTTTGCAAAATTCCAATTTGCCTTTTAGTGTGAAACACCCCATACTTTTATCTAGCACAAATCCTCTTTCGATGCTTATAATTAGGGATTCCCATGAGAAAACTTTACATGGTGGTATCACTTTAACCATGTCATACGTCAATAGAAAATATTGGATAATATCCGGAAACCAAATAGCTAAGAAAATTATCGGTAGTTGCATGCGTTGTTTTACCAATACTGCTAAAACTGCAGGCCAAATAATGGGAAACTTGCCATCTGTACGTTTAAACGTGACCAGACCTTTTAACATAGCGGGGTCGACTATGCTGGCCCTATTTCAGTGAAAAATTCTACTTTAAGATCTGCTGTGATATCTAAAGGTTATATTTGTCTGTTTGTATGCATGGTTACAAAAGCCCTACATTTGGAGGTAGTTTCGGATTTAACTACTAATTCATTTTTGGCCGCTTTTCGCCGATTTATATCTCGTAGAGGCGCATGTACGGATATTTATTCCGATTGTGGAACAAATTTTGTAGGGGCTTCAAAGGAACTTTAAGTTCTACTTAACAAGAATAAAAAATCTCTACCAGAAGACCTATTTCTAAAATTTGCTTTTTACCAACAGATTCTGCACAAGAAATTTCTACACCCCAATATAGCGCTGCTGTTGCTCATAAAAGGATGGAGCTTGATTCGGACGCTGTGAGTCGGAGCATAGCGAAGTCAATTGACTAAATCAAAGTACTCCCAACTATAGGCCGTCCTTTTCCTCAATTTGAACATCATTCTAGAACAGGTGTTCTCCAGGGGGAGCATGTTGGAGAAAAATACGTTTCCCCAACCGTTTGCCTTAGAAATCATCATGTTGAAATATCATATTTTTATTAACAACTAAAAACATTGTTTCTCATTATCAATATTTAATTATTATTATTTTTATTATTATTATTATTATTATTACTATTATTGTATGCATTTTCGTAGCATTTTTTATATATTTACCCTAATCGTATTTAAATTAGCTCAAATATTAATAATTATGTAGTTGATTATAATTATTATAAATCATTTCATTTTATTTCATTATTGCTAATTATTGCCTTTTGGTTGCCTTTTATCGGTGCGTTATAGGGTTAATTAATTTTACTTTTGTTATTTCTCTTATACATAATTTGCTGAATTAAAGTAAAGGGTGTCCCAAGAAGGACGCAATTTTTAAATTTTAAATAAAACACAGATATTTAAAAAAAAATCGTGAAACTTTATTATATCGTAATGTAGACAGAATGAGGTTATGTATGGAATAATATATCGTGCAGATGGCCGCCGCGGCTTTGCTGGCATGCACGCGATCTTTTAATGAAATTTTCAATGACCGTTTTGCATGAATGCTGCGGTATTTCATTAATGCAGCGTCCAATTTCCTCTTTTAAGGCTTGAGTCGTCGTCGGCTTATTCGCGTAAGCCATCGACTTCAAAAAACCCCAAAGAAAAAAATATAATGGTGTTAAATCGCACGATCTAGGCGGCCAATTCTGATCTCCAAAACGCGAAATAACACGACCGGGAAATGACTGATGCAGCAATTGAATTGTTTCTCTGTCTGTATGACATGTGGCGCCGTCTTGTTGGAACCACATGCCCTCCACATTCATTTCTTCAATTCTAGGCAAGAAAAAACTGGTTATCATTTCACGATACCGAACACCATTGACTGTTTGCGCTTGACCTGCCTCATTTTCATAAAAAAAGGTCCAATGATTCCTCCAGCCCAAAAACCACACCACACAGTGACACGTTGAGGATGCATTTGCTTCTCGTGAATCACTCGAGGATTTTCCTCACCCCAAATGCGACAATTCTGCCTATTGACGAAGCCATCAAGATGAAAATTGGCCTCGTCACTGAAGATGATTTAATCGGCAAAATCAGCATTTTCATGTTGTCTCTCCAATACCCAATTAACGAACTCCCTTCGCTGTCCATGGTCAGCTGGCTTCAGTTCCTGAGTCAATTGAACTTTGTATGCATGAAGATGCAAATCTTTCGTCAAAATTCGCTGCAAAGTGGATTTGGAGACACCAATTTGCTGAGTTCGGTGTCGAATTGAGGTGGATGGAGTTTGAGCGACATCATCACGTACAGCTGCGACATTTTCGGTCGATCGACCTGGTCGATGGCGCGTTGTTGTCTTTACATCACTAACAGACCCAGTTTCGGCAAATTTATCCATTAATCTCTTTACAGTTGACTCTTTTGGAGTATTATTGTGACCCCAAATTGATCGCAATTTGCGAACTGTAGCCGCAAAACTTTCACCATTTTGGTAAAACAATTTCACAATGAGAATGCGTTGTTCATTCGTGTAGCGCTCCATTGTTACTAACCTCGTACCTTCTACTAGCAAACAATAACAATTGTTCAAATGTCAAACAATGACACTTCGAATGTTGCCAGATTTAAAAATTGCGTTCTTCTTGGGACACCCTTTACAAGTAATATAACATTAATAATAGGAATAACTGTAAAGCCATTCTCATTTGTTAAAAACGAGTTTTTTTTTGTATTTGAGCTTATTATCAATTATTACTATGTAAATTAAAAATTTTTTAGTATCGTTCTATTCTTTTAGAACTTTCATAGAAAGCGGACACATTTTCGGTAATTTATTAATAAAATCTGAGTTGTACAACAATTAAAAAGCTTGTGCCTTTATTTAACCTAAATTCTGTTTAAAGTCAAATCTTCGACTAAAATCATAAACACAAATTAATAAAATTCAAAATCCCAGTTGACCAAATGGTCGTAGACGACATTGTCTTTGACGATTTATGTAAAACATTTTTAAATTTGTCCCCTTTTGCTGAAATTAGCTTAAACGATGATGTGTAAGAATTCTTCGTTAACCACAAAATAAGCGACAAAGACCTGAAATTTGTCATCTTTTAAACATTATTAAGGACAAGGTGAGCGAGTACATCTTAAATATTGTCTTCATTTTTATTGCGTGAACGACAAACTGAGCAACATTGTCTCTCTTTTAGTCGTCCACTATTTCCGCGACATTTGTTCGAAAAAGTCATTGACGATTTGTTCCTGCTGTCTGACATTTGTCTTCAACGACTTTACATTTTCATGCACCCATCATTGAGGATGTCTTGAAGACGTGGTCAACTGGGATATGTAAAAGAAAAGATAATATGACGAAATTTATATAAAGTTACCCTGTTGTCCACGTCTTTAAGACAACATCGATGATAGGTGCATGACCATACAAATTCGTAAACGACCAATTGGTGACAGCCCATACAAATCGTCAAGGACATTTTCATACATATGGCTGCTAAATACACGACCAATTGGGCGGCACTATCGCTCATATTGTCGTTGGCGATCATGTTTGCGACAATATGCTCCAAATTCTAGTCGGTGACCATATGGTTGACATGTCGTCGAAGACGAAATAGTCGACATTATTCCCAATGTATGCGTCGATGACCATACTATTGACAATTTCCTCTATGAAATCACCAAAGAAAGTGTAGAAATCGATGTCATCCATTGTTCACTTTGGTGAACAAGTATGTGTTTCCATCCCTGACAACAACCTAATCAACGCCCTCAAGTGGCAATTTAACCATCAGCTGCAGCAAACGTCCTTACAATCATATGTTTGACTAGCGAAAAGCTTTAGCCGGTGGCTTTTGCGCTCTCTTTTTTTATAGTCACTTGTGTTCTATTATTTTTAATTTTTTTTATAACAATTAAGTCATCAACGACTCAACAACCCTTTTCTATAACCGGCGTTTTTTTATTAAATCGCAAGTGAATTGGTTTATTTGAATTTAAAATAATTATTGTTAATTATATATTTATAATTTACTGAAAACTCTTGAACCCTATTGTATTGTGCTTAAAACTATTGCTACTTAAAGTGAATTATATAAACTCAAAACTAAATCTTAACCTAATTCTTAAAATAAAATTCATACCGTTTTATAACGTATCTTTTTTATATAAAAGTGATCCCCGCTAAAAAGGTTCGTTAACCCCTAGCACTGCTAATTTTAACCTATTTATTCATCCATATTGTCGCCGTCGATAACATTGGTGACATTGTTTCATATATAGTCACCAACGACAACATAGGTGACAGTTTCTTATAAATACGGATAAAAAGTTAGTTTTATATATGTTTCCTTTTTTTAAATTACATTCAAATAATTGTTTTTACTATGAATTAGCTTTTTTCAAAGTTTATGTTTTGCTTTATTTTTTTAAATAAAAAGTTACTAAAAATAAAATTAAATAATAATGTTAAAAATAAATAAAAATATTAATAACTTTCATAGTAAGTTAGTTATGTTTTCCTTATTTTCTTGTCTGGACTTTACTTTGTTGCATGTGTTTTTTATTCATGCATTGTTGAACGCAGTTGGTTAATAAAATCCTCGTAAGTTTAAAAGAGAATTTATCAGATTTATTTTTATATTAATCCGTAACTAGGGACCTAACTTAGAAGAATATTTTTTAACTTTGACTCGTTTTCTTGCCACGTAATTCCCGTTGTTTTACATATTAATTTTTTTTATAAATTTCCACATAAAGCTAAGAAAGAACGTGATAAGTTTTTGTCGGTCAAGTTGTAGTGTTAGAATAAAAATGATAGGCGACATCAAATGACGATAACGAAGTTTTATAAACGACAAAAGTATTATTTTGTTCCTCACATTGTCGCCAACGCACTACGAGTAGCGACAACTTTAAAATTCTGTCGCTCATATTGTCTTCAATGGAGTTTAGGTAGGACTAAACGTCGATATTGCCGATACAATGCTCGTATACTGAGTTTGAAACAGGGCAAAAACAAGATTTTTTCGTTTAGTTTGTCGTCAATAGAGTACGAAAGTTGAAACTACAGGGGATTTTCGCTTATATTGTTGCCAATGTACTTCGAGTGACAACAACTTGAAATGAGTTTCACTTACAGTTTCATCAATGGAGTTTAATATACGACAAATCAATAATTTCGTGCCTAAAGCTGTCGCTTATGTACTTTGATTAAAGAAAAACATATTATTTTCTCGCTTATAAGAGACAAATAGCGTGCACGAAAAATTTTAAAATTTCTTCAAGACATCGTTGAAGACAATTTCGTCAACGAAGATTGGACTGGGTAGGTTTACATTTATAAAAAAAACGATAATATAATTCCTCAGTGTGTGTTTTGCTATAAAACTCTTGCCAATGTGTCTACATATGAAACCATCAGCACTAGCTGCAAAATCCATGCGATGAACTTACAACATTGAGAACAAAAATTTTTTGAGCAGATCTCAATGCAGAATAAACAAAATTATTTTACCACACAGAAGTATGTTGGCCTTTAAAAGGAAACATGCTGAAAAGATTGTTCAAAATTAAAACTAAGGTAGATTGTTCTTTTGGAAGAAAACAGTGGCAATCTTTATGAAAGATTTACTTCTCCAACATTAATTTTTATTTCGCTTATATAACTGACTTTTTTGAGGCATTAAACAAATGAATATATTGGCATCGATTGAATCAATCAATGCTTTATGTGTCAAGTTTTAAAATTGGAAAAGTCGCCTTCAAACACCTAATTCAAAATATTATTATTTTCGGTTCTTAACGATGTCGTTGATTCTTCCGATATTCAAAATACGTATTTAAAAAGTGATGAATTCACCCTATATTTTCCGGAGTTTAAAACAGAATCTTAGCAAGCAAATTTAGTTCGCAATCCTTTCAATACGACTATTTCCGACATACCCGATGCCTATAAGAAGATATTATAGAGCTGCAGTGTAATTCATGTGCAAAGACAGACTTCAATTCTATGGAAATTGAGAGATTCTGATTGAAATATTACAACGCTTACCAGCTTGTTGGATCTGAATCATTGAAGCTTTTACAGTTTTCAATTATACAGTTTTCAACAATATATTTATGTGCATCCAGCTTCTCTGCCCCTTTATGTATTAAAAATAAGTACCGATCGCATTTGGATGTTGATGGCGATATTAGTTGTGCACTATCTGAAGCAAAAAAGGGTACTTTCTTTAAAATTGTGTACCTTATTAAGTACTATATGTTTTATCTTTTTATTATTTTTTAAATATATTTTAATTATTTTTTAAATTACCTTTTGTATGGATTAGTTTATTTTGAATTGTTATGGTTTGTTCCTTTTTGTTGATGTTGTTATTATTGTTAATTTTTTTTCTGAATTAAAATAAATGGTTTTTTATTTAATTTAAAAAACCTAAATATGATCCCAAATATGTCAAATCAGATCAGGTGGTGGTGGATGGAATCAGTTTGAACAAAGGATTGACAAGAAGAAGTTATTCTAGAATTTTTTGCCGAAACATCATCTACGACATTTTGACTGTTTTGACATTTTTTATTAGTAATGCTTTTTTAGTATTAGTATTAAAGTACTTACCAATATTATTAAAGTATATAAGGATCGGTAACTTTGTATCTTTTATACCATTGGTAACGCAACGATTATATACTGTTAGGGTTTTCGTAACGGGTATAATGCAAAAGGATAGCGTAGAACTTTTGGCATTAACAGATCCCTTAATGGGTTTTTAAATAAAAATATACTTTTAATATGGTTTAAATATTTTTGTTTTGTAACGCTTTTTTTAATTATAATAAAAAATGTATTTTTATTTGTTTCGTTACTTTTACATTTTTTTTTTAATATTTGACAAAAAAAATTGTTTGGGGGTCCGTAAGCTAGTAGTAGTTGTGAAGCAAAACTTAGTGGAAACCGCTGGTCTAAACTATCTGATGTACTTGCTGTCTTTGGAGATTTTAATTTACCCGCAATTTCATGGAATTAAACTGCTGATTCTAACGATTGAGTTTCTGTTGTTAATGGATGTAAGAGTATTCATGATTTCACTGAATCAATATTAAGTTATGATCTATCTCAAGTTACAACATATTCAAATGTTACGGTAAGCTTTTGAATTTAATTTTCATAAATCAACTAACAGAGTTTTCGGTGTGCTCTTTTCATCCTATTTCTTTTCTGAAGATCGTCATCTTACAACAATTGAGTTAAAAATTTCTACAATACAAATAAACCTGCCAATACTTGCAGTCTTGAAGTAGAAACGTGGCAAATTTATTATGGAAAAATATTCGATAAACCAACGTGTTTTAATCGTTAATACATTTTATCAAAATCAATCATCGATTACTGTGAAGATTGGCTGAAAACATTACTGCTGCTCAAGAAAGTGTTCAAAACAATTCATCTACCTCAATTCGACGCAGTGCTCAGGAGCTTGGTTTTCAAAGAACAACTTTGGCCACAAATTTGCACAAGGATTTGCATTTGTTTCCCTTTAAGATTCAGTTGACACAAGAGTTTCTTTCACAAGACCATTTACGCCGCGTACATATGCCAATAGGATGTTACAGCTCGCCCATGACAACCCCGATTTTCATGAAAAAATCATAATGAGTGACGAGACACATTTTCATTGACAACAAGTTGTCAATTTTTTTTTTTGTTTGGCGAGCGCAAAGCTATTATTTTTGTTTTTCCTGGAAAAATAAATTTCAATGCTTTCTTTTATTTTTCCAAGCCCTTTAGTGTTTTAATAACTCAAAGCGCCGCACTAGCTACAGCCATTTGTTTCTTTTTTATTATTTTTAATTTTTTTACACTTTTTATTTATCTCAAATTAATATTTTCTAATCAGCTGTTCGCTCGCCAAGAGTTTATGCATCACATTTGACCTTTGTAATGAAAACGGCGTGTCAGTCAACTGACACCAAAATTTGACATAAGTCTTTCAGACGCTCTGCTTTATCGACTTATTGTCAGTTTTTAAAATGTAATGAAAACGTATTTGACACAAAATGACGAGAGTTCATTTGAGTCAGTTTTTGTTGTCAGTTCATATGACATAATGAAAACCAGGCAATAGAATCTAAGTTATCAATTTCATTTCTTTGTTGTATATGAATATTAACGAAAACATTATTTTTGTTAATACATACAAATATTTCAATTTGAAATTTATTACTTTTATGTTGATGGTCTAAACTAAGTTACTTATACAATGCAAACTATAAACCAAACCAAAGAATTGTATAGGTTAAAAGTATAATAAGCCTTTTAAGGAATGCTAAAGAAAATACTTCCTTAAATTTAAGAAGTTAACATACTTGGTTTAAATAAGTTTGAACTAAATCTAAAGAAGTTTCATATTTAGATTTTGTATTTTTATACAATTTTAAATTTCCTTTTTTTTAGTTTATTAATTCTTAAAATTTAAGATTTTTTACTAACAAGAAATAAATTTCTAAAGAACATTTAACATATATAAAGAAAGAAAAATTAAGGACAATAACTCCCTATTTTTAAGTTAATGAAAGTTTTTCGTTAACTTATTATATCCAATAAATTAGCATTATTTTGAATCATATTTATTTTTCTTTATTCGATCTTCAATATTATATTATCTTTTAAATTGAGTTTAAGATCTTTTTACAAAAAATAATGATTATTTATTATTTTCTTCCAATATTTCGTCCCTGAAGAAGTCACCCAATGTGGAGACGAAATATTGGAAGAAAATAATAAATAATTATTATTTTTTGTAAACAGATCTTACACTCGATTTAAAAGAATAATATAATATTGAAGATCGAATAAAGAAAAATAAATAAAAATGCTTCAAAATAATGCTAATTTATTGGATATAATAAGTAAAGGAAAAACTTTCATTAACTTAAAAATAGGGAGTTATTTTCCTTAATTTTTCTTTCTTTATATATGTATTTTCTTCCAATATTTCGTCCCTGAAGAAGTCACCCAATGTGGAGACGAAATATTGAAAGAAAATATTAAATAATCATTATTTTTTGTAAACAGATCTTACACTCGATTTAAAAGAATAATATAATATTGAAGATCGAATAAAGAAAAATAAATAAAAATGCTTCAAAATAATGCTAATTTATTGGATATAATAAGTGAAGGAAAAACTTTCATTAACTTAAAAATAGGGAGTTATTTTCCTAAATGTTTCTTTCTTTATATATGTTAAATGTTCTTTAGAAATTTATTTCTTGTTAGTAAAAAATCTTAAATTTTAAGAATTAATAAACTAAAAAAAAAGGAAATTTAAAATTGTATGAAAATACAAAATCTAATTATGAAACTTCTTTAGATTTAGTTCAAACTTATTTAAACCAAGTATGTTAACTTCTTAAATTTAAGGAATTATTTTCTTTAGCATTCCTTAAAAGGCTTATAATACTTTTAACCTATACAATTCTTTGGTTTGGTTTATAGTTTGTATTGTATAAGTAATTTAGTTTAGACCATCAACATTAAAGTAATAAATTTCAAATTGAAATATTTGTATGTATTAACGAAAATAATGTTTTCGTTAATATTCATATACAACAAAGAAATGAAATTGATAAATTAGATTCTATTGCCTGGTTTTCATTATGTCATATGAACTGACAACAAAAACTGACTCAAATGAATTCTCGTCATTTTGTGTCAAATGCGTTTTCATTACATTTTAAAAACTGACAATAAGTCGATAAAGCAGAGCGTGTCAAAGGCTTATGTCAAATTTTGGTGTCAGTTGACTGACACGCCGTTTTCATTACAAAGGTCAAATGTGATGTGTAAACTTTTGGCGATGGCACAGCTGATTAGAAAATATTAATTCGTGTTCAATAAAAAGTGGAAAATATTTAAAAATTATAAAAAAGAAACAAATGGCTATAGCTAGTGCGGCGTTTTGTGTTATTACATTACCATTTCTTTCTTTATTTAAAAAATTACCATTAAAATTTATTTTTCCAGCTAAAAAAAAAATAACAGCTTTGCGATCGCCAAACAAAAAAATTGACAACTTGTTGTCAATTTTATTTTAGATAGAAAATGCTGCCATTTATGTTGACAAACTGAAATTTGAGGTTTTCACTTGTCTGTGATTTTAGACGGCAGTTCGTGTGCATAACTGACTGCAAACTCAGATGACACCATATGACAACCCGTTTTCATACAGTTGCCAATAATTTGGACAAATTGACATTAAAAATGACATAGTTAAAACCATGCACTATATATCTAAAAGTTAGCACTTAATGAAAATTACAAATTAATAAATATTAATAAGCGAAATTTGTGTGTGTGTATTTTGAATGCACATACTATGAAAATAATTTATAAACTAAAAATAAAGTTTATTCAGCATTACCACAAGTTCTTTACTAAATTTAAGAACAAATTTATACTAAATTTAAGAAAAAATATACTAATTTTTAGTAAAATTCCAAAATATTTAAGAAAAAATTTACTTAATTTAATAAAAAATTTACTTATTTTAAGAAAAAATTTACTTAATTTAAGCAAATTGTTTGTACTTAGGAAAAGGGTATACTGGAATTAAGTTAAAATTTCTTTGGAGCCAAATCATTCCCAAATTTCTTAAAATTTAGTTAAATTACTTAATATTTGGTAAATATTTTTCTGAGTGTACGTATTTTAATTAAAAACCCCATATTTCAACATATATGTAAAGTGTGTTTTAATTTTTCAATAAACTTTGGGCAGACCTTTAAGTTTCTGCCTCATATGCCATAAAAGGTCTAATGTTGATTCATTATAAGTTGTTATAGAATATGAGGTTTAAAAAAAATTAACAAATAAATTACAGATCGATGTATTGTCATTTGCTAAACCTGAACGTCGACGTTTAGAATTTACAAACTTATAAATATTCATTGTATGTCTTTTTATTTAAAGTATTTTTTAAACATTTTACTTTTTCTCTTTTTTTTTATTTGGGTAAAAAGTTATTATTCCAAGGAGGACCAATATTATTACGGTTCAAAATCATGGGAACTGATGGAGAGATGCAGGAGTTAACTGTATTATTAAAAAACATTTTGTCATATCATCAAAGTTTTTTGAAGAAACGAGAGCGTTCCAGCAAATAAATGATAAAATACTATTTAGTTTCACATATTCTATATTTGCAACAATATACTACTTTGTTTGTTTATATTTTTTGATCAAATGAAAGAGAATTGATCTTTTATTGATAAATGTTTTGTATAATGTCGGCAATTATGTATGGAATACAATATCAGATAAATGTCCGCATCTGTTAGCCTCACAAATGCGAGCCCTTTTGAGCACATTTTTTATTACATTCTCACACTTTTCACGCGGTATTTCATTAATTTCTTCATAAATATTTTGTTTGTGTTACTCAAGCGTTTCTGGTTTCTTTGCTTAAACCTTGCTTTTCAGATATCCCCACAAAAAGAAGTCCGGAGCAGTCAAATCAGGCGACCGTGGAGGCCAATCAACATCACCATTGCACCAGTAATTCCATTGCAATTCTGGCTGTATGCGATGTGGCACCGTCTTGTTGATATCACATGTTAATCAAGCCCGAAGCATGCAGTTGTGGCGTTAAAAATTTTTCACCCATATCACGATATCGCTTCCCATTTACAGTTACCGTAACGCCGTTTTCATTTTGAAAGAATTAAGGTCCAATGATTCCTCCTGACCAAATTGCACACCAGACTGTCACTTTTAATGGATGCAAAGGTGATTGATGAATAATTTGAGGGTTTTCCATTGCCCAAAACCGACTATTCTGTTTATTCACATATCTATTATAATGAAAATGTGTCTCGTCACTCATTATGATTTTTTCATGAAAATCTGGGTTGTCATGGGCGAGCTGTATCATCCTATTGGCATATGTACGGCGGCGTAAATGGTCTTGTGAAAGAAACCCTTGTGTCAACTGAATCTTAAAGGGAAACAAATGCAAATCCTTGTGCAAATTTGTGGCCAAAGTTGTTCTTTGAAAACCAAGCTCCTGAGCACTGCGTCGAATTGAGGTAGATAGATTGTTTTGAACACTTTCTTGAGCAGCAGTAATGTTTTCAGCCAATCTGGCAGTACGTTGTGGTCCATGCTTAGGCCTATCACCCACAGACCCTCTTTCTTCCAAATCATTCATTACACGATAAATAGTGAGTTTTGTTGGCACGTTGTTTCTCCCAAAAATTTCACGTAACTTTCTCATCGTCACAGTAATCGATGATTGATTTTGATAAAATGTGTTAACGATTTAAACACGTTGGTTTATCGAATATTTTTCCATAATAAATTTGCCACGTATCTACTTCAATACTGCCAAATATGAACTGTCAAGACTAATGTTTGCGAAAATGGCGGCAAAACAAAGTATTGGCAGGTTTATTTGTATTGTAGAAATTTTTAACTCAATTGTTGTAAGATGACGATCTTCAGAAAAGAAATGGGATGAAAAGAGCACAGCGAAAACTCTGTTGGTTGATTTATGAAAATTAAATTCAAAAGCTTACCATAACAATTGAATATGTTGTAACTTGAGATAGATCATAACTTAATATTGATTCAATGAAATCATTAATACTCTTACATCCATTAACAACAGAAACTCAATCGTTAGAATCAGCAGTTTAATTCCATGAAATTGCGGGTAAATTAAAATCCCCAAAGACAGCAAGTACATCAGATAGTTTAGAAAAGCGGTTCCCACTAAGTTTTGCTTCACAACTACTATTAGCTTACGGACCCCCAAAAATTTTTTTTTTGTCAAATATTAAAAAAAAAAATGTAAAAGTACCGAAACAAATAAAAATACATTTTTTATTATAATTAAAAAAAGCGTTACAAAACAAAAATATTTAAACCATATTAAAAGTATATTTTTAATATATTATTTTTTTAAATCGAGTGTAAGATCTTTTTACAAAAAATAATGATTATTTATTATTTTCTTCCAATATTTCGTCTCCACATTGGGTGACTTCTTCAGGGACGAAATATTGGAAGAAAATAATAAATAATCATTATTTTTTGTAAAAAGATCTTAAACTCGATTTAAAAGAATAATATAACATTTTTATTAATTTTAAGGAGAAACTCATAGCTTTTATTTTAGTTAGGTGTAAACTTATTTTTAGTTCATACATTTTTCTGAGTGTACAGCGTGGCGCAAAAATAACCTTCCGATGTTTTTTGGCTGTAATTTAAAAAAAAAATGAAAAACTTTGATTCTTCTTGTGGATTATTTTTATTTTGTCTTTTAATTTCTTTTACATCAAGTCGAGAATATGATGTCATGTAAATGGCCGCCGCCACAGTTGATTGTCATTTGAGCCCTTTTTATGGCATTTTCCATCACTTTGGCCAAAACTTCCGGCGATAGGTCCTCACATTCTTGACGGATATTGTCTTTAAGAGCTGCAAGAGTCTGAGGCTTGTTGACATAAACCCGCGACTTCAAAAAGCCCCACAAAAAGAAGTCTGGAGCGGTCAAATCAGGCGATCTTGCTGGCCAGTGCAAATCGCCAAAACGGGAGATTAGGCGCCCGGGAAATGCATCCTTCAGCATATAGGTTGTGGCACGTGCAGTGTGTGGCGTTGCACCGTCCTGTTGGAACCACATGTTTTCCAATCCCAATTCATCAAGTTGCGGCAAAAATAACTCGTTGATCATTGCTCTGTAGCGCTCACCATTCACAGTAACCGTTTGGCCCGCGACGTCTTCGAAGAAGAAAGGTCCGATGACTCCTCCAGCGAAAACTGCAAACCATACAGTGACTTTGAGCGGGTGTAATGGCTCTTCGTGGGTTACACGCGGATTTTCAGTGCCCCAGAAGCGTAAAATTTGCTTACTTACGTACCCGCTAAGATGGAAATGGGCCTCATTATTTTTGATGAAAAATCATCTTCATTATTGCTCAAATAAATAGTCACCAATATTCCGCGTTCTGGAGCAGTGTAGCGTAACATTGTTTATTAAAGTGTATTTCGCATGTGTTTACTACACAAATGTCAAAACAGAACTGACATTAGGGGCCAATCGCAAAATTTATAGCATTTTCTGATAGGAGGATTACTTTTTCGCCACCTTGTATGTTTATGCAACTATAAATATTTTTTTTTTTTTGGATAACTTGACTTGACATCGATTTTAAATACAGTTTCTATTCTAACAAGCCATAAATGATCGAAATCGTTAGAAAAGCAAAATAATTACAACGGTTTTTATTTGAATTTTACGTCAATTAAATGCTGTAGCTGACATGGCATGCACTATGTGCACATGCACACTAAGTAACTTATAAACTTTTGCACATTTTCTTTCATTCTTTATTTTTGTTGTAACTGTGTCCCGTTACTTTAACACATATTTTTGTTATATAATTCTAGATACTGAGATATTGGGGAAGACCTCCTTGATAGCACGGATGAAGAGGCCAACGATGAAGTGGTGAAGATGCAGGTGAAGAAGTCCATCAGTGACGCTGATCCTTCATCATATCGATAAAACTTCTTAATAAATATGTACAATCTTCTTCACAAATATTATGAACATTTTTCATTAATATTGATGTAACTTTTTATAAATATGAAGAAATATTTAGAAAGGTTTCATGAAGAAACATGTGATGAAAATGCGTTTTTATGAAACAGCTTCATCATAAATTTTGTATATATCAGTCGATCTCTATGTTTTAATTATATATTTTTAGAATTTATCAGGTTTGAGATCATAATTACATGTTACTGAGGAATAGTAAACACTATTTATTTTATTTTTAAATTAAAAAAATTGTGAGGATCAGTGTTAGAGGGAGTGAACACTTTCGTCATATTTATGATGTGTTTCGTCTCTGTGGGAAAATAGGGATCAGTTGCAGTTCGGGCACCTGTCCCGTGACATGTGAAAAAAGGACCAGTCTTAAACTACCAACATCATGACAGGTAAGATTGCCCTAACTGAAAGTGCCTACCCTGTAAACTGTACAAACAGGATAAATCCAGCACATATTAGTGAAGTGGTACAAATATGCGTGAGAAAACGTAAATTTTTCTGATCTAAACGTAATCAATTAATTATACAATAATTATTATGAAAATGATGAATCGATTGACCTCGAAAGACCTATCTCGTGACCGGTCACTAAATTGGTAAAAAAAATTGTTTCTAGTGTTTTTCTCATTTTTACTGTTTTTTATATCTTGTAATCTTCGGTTTATTTTTTCTTACTTTTGTATTTATTTTAACAGAAAATCATAACAATAACTTAGATGGTGCAACGTTTGCCTTGTAAGCAGAACGTTGTGTGATCCAGTCCAGATTACCATTTTTTTAATAAATATGTAGAAAGCTCTTTGGAAATGTAGCCTTTAAATCGGAAATACAAAGCTTAAAAAGAGTTCTCTGCTGATTATTTTTGCAAAAATGCTTTAAACCGATGACAAAAAGCGGGATATCCGGCTATGTTATTTCCAATAATGTATTATTTATATTATTTTTTTTTTGTTTGGGGTTTATTTTTAATTATGCGTTATACAATTAATTAATTTTAAATATTTATTTTGTGTTTTACGATCGATTTTTGCGTGGCAAAACAAAACAAAAGTTTTAGTCCATAAGTTAACGTCGTACGAGTTGTTTCTGTGTTTTTTAATGGATTGCCATTGACTGAAATAATTAATTTCGATATTTTGGAATCTGCATACATACATAAAAATAACAGATTATTTCTGTTAAATATGTCATCGACTATAAGAACAAAATTTACAAAAATCTATAAAAATATGTCCAATTATATTAAAACAAATATGGATTTTTTGGTGGAAATATCAATTGTTGCATTATTTTTTGGAGCACTACTTAATAAATATTTTATTATGCATTAAATACAAACACAAACGGTTGTCTATTGCATGCCATTCGTTGCACTTTGAATGAGTGAAAGAGATGGAGTGATGTGTGGTCAATATCTTCCTCAATTTTAAAACGGAATAATAATTCATTTTTAATTTGATATGTATGTACATACATACATAAATATTGTAGACAAAAACGAAATAGGAATTTTTTTTTTTAATAAAGTAAAACCAGTGGAATTTTAAAAAGATGAAACATTTGCTGTTTAATATTTTCTATTTAAATGATGGTATTTACTGATTTATTTTAAACAAAACTGTTAAGAAATAAAAACACAACAAATTTCTTTTTCGAGGCACCAACAATGGAATTTGTAAACACAAAAAACATTTTGTTATTTTTTTGTAACTTCAGTTTTTATTTTCAAAGAATTTTTATATGAAAAATATCAATTTACAAACATTTCAAACAAAAAATTGTAAGAAATCGAATTTTAGTTTTAACAAATATTTTTTGTTGCTTAAAATTTTGTAAATTTTTTTTTCTGTTTACATATCTTTATTTTCATAACTAAATAAACTGAAATGAAAGTGTCTGCGGTGCAGTTTGTAGTGACACAACCTGAATTTAAGTCGCGAAAAGATATAAACATTTTTTAAAATTAAGAGACACCATTTTTTGTTGTATCTGCAGTTATTTTTAAACAAAAATATTAAAATTTTAAAAGCTGAAAAATGTTTTAGATTTTAAATTTACTGAAAAACTAGAAAAAAAGGCTAAAAGTCGGCTGTACCGAATCTTTGAATACCCTCCAAAAATATATAAAAAAAAATGTTCTACTGTTTTTGATACAAATCGACTTGAAATCGCATAAGGATCACGAATATATATACTTCGTGGGGTCTTAGTCCTATATTTCGACATGTTACAAACGGAATTACAAACTAACCATATATGGTGGAGGGTATAAAAAATAAATATAATTTAGCTTAGAGGAAAAGCAATGGCCTGGCAAACACGGTTTTAGCCCAGTTCGAGGCCTACATAATTTTTAGTTTTAAAACCAATGTTGTGAAACCTTTGTGTAGTACTTAAATATCTTACTTATAGAATTTTTTAACCCATAACAAATAAAAGTTCGGAATTTTTAAATAAATTTGAGTAAATACACCAGTATTAAAAATGCATAACTAATGCTGCCCACAGACAGAGGAACATTAGTAGAACCAAAAGCATGTTCCACTTAATGTTCCATCCTGTGTAGCAATGTTTCCTGTTGAAATTCATGTTTCATTTTTGGTTCCACAAATTTTTTGAATATTTTCTGTTTCCAAACACCATGTTCCATCGTCTGTATCGATCTTTTCTGTTTTTTCTATATTATTTCGTTGAGAGCAACCGTTGTGTGCGGTGCTTTTGCAATTTGCGGAGTAAATAAAATAAAAGAGAAACGAAAATAAAGACAATTTAAAATAATAAAAATTGTATACATTTGATAAATGAATAAAAAATTTACGAGAATTATGGGACATAAAATGTGATATCTATAAAAAGAAAAGTAAAAACAGCAGCATATGAAAAATTAACAAAAGAATATAGAAATATTTTTACAAATTTTAAAAATTTGCGTTTCTCCGCGTATATTTGTTTAGTAGAAGTATATTCGAACACACAGAACTGATGTTTCATTTATTGTTTGGTTTTTGGTTCCATCGTCTGTACAAAAAAAAAAAACATTATAAACACATGTTTCTACCAATGTTGCTTCGTCAGTGGGAAACATAAGAATCTGTTTTAAAACCCTAAGGCCCATTATTATAACTTGCCGATAGTTAGGATGTTAACGGACAGATTATTAGTTGTTCGTTATTATAAGTATACTATACCTAAAAGTGACCGATAATCTAAAGGTAAGTTCATCTTACCTTTAACTTTTAACGTAAGGTTTAAGCATTTGAAGTTGCCACATTTTATGCTCTGCTGTGTAGTTGCCGTGTAGTTTTTTGATCGTATCTTTGCTTTTTGGTTTATTTCTGTGTTCGGCGTCTACAATGTAAATTTTTTACAACAAACATTTTTATCTTTTACACAATTTGAAGAAATTTTATTTTTCGTTTGTATTTTTTGTTTGTTGTAATTAAATAAATAAATAAAAGTACGTCGTTGCCACTACGTTTTTTAAAGAACCATTTTAATTTGTCAAAAATAATCGGTTTTTGCTCTGGCCATATTTTCAAAAAACTTAATTTTATTTTATAAGGAAGTTGTAATAAACAAAAAAAGTTAAAGGTCACTTTATTCCTCCCTTTAGCTAAAGTTACCTTTAACTAACACGCAACTTAAAGGCAAATTATAATATTGGGCCTAAGTCTTAGAATAGTTAGAGTTTCATAAAACCTATTTAAACATATATTTTGCTTCATCCCTGTCTTCTTAGATATCAAACATGCGGCTAGGTATTTTCCTTACAAGCAATATGACGTTCCCTATGTAATAAAATAATAATAGAGAATTAATTTGCATTCTAAAATTTTATTATCTTTAAAATAGTTTTGTAAAAAATTACATAAAAATATAGATAAAATCTAAAAAAAATATAATAATAATAATAATAATGCATGTAAAGTTTTTAATTGACACTAACTGCTGAGCAAATTGCAAAACACTTTTGGTCGCCACTCAGTGAGAGAAAGAGATATCAACACAATATTTTAATATGTTTTAGAACCATATTTCTGCATCATCATCTCAAAACTCGCGTTTTTAGAGTTATTCCTGTGTTCTCGCAAATGAGAGATTTGTCGAAAAATTTTGAAAACGTTGAAGAATTTAGGTAGAAACAAGTTGTTTTGTCAAAAATATTTAAGCATAGCTGGGAATAATGATTAGAAATCCTAATGATTAGCAATTGGATTAGAAATTTTAATTGTGCTGAAAAATTGATTAATTATGATTAGTTAGCCATTTTAGACGATTAATAATTGATTAGATTAGAAATAATCAAAAATCTAATCACAATTAGTGACGATTAGCATTTGTAATCAAATCTAATCAAAACTAATCCAAAAAAATTATTGATTAGATTTCTTGATTATTTTTGATTAGATCAACTACCAGAAAGCGAATAATTTTTTTTTTTCGAAAGCTTCCTGCGACGTGCTTTCATCGGAAGGACCTGCTTTCATTCTCATATACTTTTTGTGCAACTCGCTGTGCCGAACTTTTAAATGAGAGATGAAGTTGGAGGTAACTTCACCTTTTATTAATTTGTTACAGGCCACACATTTAGCGGTTGTACTCCTATTTGTCTGTCACAACAAGAAGAAACAATTAATATATTGATTTAAAATGAATATCAATAAAAATTTTATTTATCACAAGTATACATCACCATATACAGCAAAGCTAATGGAAGATAATGGGTAAAACTTACATACATAACCATTGCCACATAAAATTCAGGGTTGAAAATTAATTTGGGCGAACTTCCGGTGCTACGCATTCTTTTAACACTCACTGCCGGCTCGCTCTCCGAAACTATGTTCCGGATCACCTTCGTCGGTACATAATTTGGATCACATACATCATCGTCTGCGGAGAAGTCTTGGTCTTCGAAAACAATTGGATCCATTACGATGAAGATTTTACTTTCAATATTAAGTAAACAAAAAAATTATACTTGTACTTCCACAAAACACGTTGAAAATTAACATTAATAATAACACAACAACAAAGTGAACCAGCTGTGTCTAGTGTTTATTTAAAGAACAGGGTGCACCGTATGCAATTTTATGCAATTTTCAAAAACTGTTACATTATTTTTAAAAATATTTAAAAATAGTTGATCTAATCAAATCTAATCAAAAATAATCAAGAAATCTAATCAATTATTTTTTGGATTAGTTTTGATTAGATTTGATTAGAAATGCTAATCGTCACTAATTGTGATTAGATTTTTGATTATTTCTAATCAAATCAATTAGTAATCTGAAATTTTTATCAAAATTCAATTCTAATGATTAGATTATTTTATTTCTCTAATCGTAATGATTTCTAATTCTAATCGAAATTCCCAAGCTATGTATTTAAGAAATCGCTTATTCGCATCATTAATTGCATTAATTAGACCTGACTAGTGCGGAGGTTTCTAATCAAATTTTCTGTAAATCTAAATTTCAGAAAGGTTTTAAATTTTTTGGCAATACGTTTTTATATTTCCTACAATAAAGTTCAACTGTTTTCTGCAAGTTTGATAAATTATTTTGTTTTATAACAGGAATACGCATATTCATAAGTTTTGTTCTTTGATTTTTTAAATCGACAAAAGCGCTTTTGTCAAAATTCCATAAATATTTATAGATATTTATTTGTTTTTTTTACAGAAATCAAATTCACGTATTTTGAAAGTAGAAACACTGACAGATTTTTATGACCGCTTTAACCCTAAAGCTAGTGTTTCCAATAATTCCGGCTCTAATTAACCGGTTAAGGCATTATTTTTAAAAATTCGTGTTTTTAAGATTCAGTTTCATACCAAATCAAATCTTACGTAACTTAGACCAATTGTAGTTGGGGCTTTAACACAGTGTTTTATAGAAGTGCGACATTTTGTCGTTAAAGCTGGTTTTTTTTATTTTTTTTTTTATTTGTCAATGTAGAGAAAATAGAATGTTTTCTAAATAAACAAGATCTGCCTCTAAACAAAATGCCATAAGAAATTCATAAAAATATTTAACAGTTTCTGCGAACTACAGAACAGATCAGAACTACCTCTGTTTACTGCATTTTCACTATCTGGTTTGGGCTTTATGGTTAAAGAGGTATTAAATCCTATAAGAAAATAGATAGGCTTTTGACAAAAGCATTTAAGTCGACTAAAAGTTTGGAATAATTTTTGTCAGTTCCTAACCTAGTAAATTATGACGATTTTTTCTGTGTTTATGCAATTAATGATGCGAATAGACGAATTCTTAAGCATTTTTTGACAAAACAACTTTTTCTAACTTAAGTTCTTACATTTCTTAACCTTTTTCAAATTTTTTTGACAAATCAACGTAAATCAAATAAGATACAAAATAATAATAGTTTTTATAAATTTTTAATGTAAGTTTTAACGAAACTGTTTTTAAAGGCGTCCATACACTTCGTTCTTTTCTGGCACGAAAACGTTTGAAAACGGACGGTTAAAATCAAGTTGCTACAAATATTTTTAAACACGTCCAAGAAGGACGGGTTTTTGCCACACACCGACGGTTTTACCCTGTTTTACCTGTGCCATTACAACTGCCAGAAAAGAACGAAGCATTAAGAAATTAAAATTTTCAAATTGGAAACAATTCTCCGATATTTATATAGATAAAAATAATTATTTTCCTTTATTTTCTAAATATACAAATGATTATAGTTGTTTATAAATAAACCATAATATATTTTTAAAATTTGTGAGAAATTTTATACAGTTTATCCGCAGTAAATGTGTTTTAGCTCTTCTGTGAAATGTGCGTTATTAAATAAATGCTTGTATCAAAAGTCCACAGATATGTAAATTCAAAATAAATAATTCGCTGCAATGAGCCCGTGGTTCACAAAGACGACAAAAAGTTGAATCACCGTCTTGTACGTGGGTTTTTGTTTGTACAATAGCAAAATACATAAGTAACCCAGCAAAAAAATACCCTGCCAAATAATGGCTTTTAGATCGAGCAGTAACTGGTTGAAGTTTGCCTGCTAAGCTCATTATTTTAACATAGGTATGTCGCTGGAGGTAGCTAGTTACCTACAACCTTACGAGTAGTGAGTAAAACAACAACTAGTTAATGGTAAGGTTAAAATAACTAGTTATAGGTAACCAAAAAATAACTGGTTGCAATTCATATAATAAAAACTGGTGGCTTGAAGGTAGTTAGTCCAATTTTAGATATTAAGAATTTTATTTCAGAAATTAATATAATAATAACTGATATTAAATTAATATATATGAAATTAAATTGATAATTTCATAATAACTTCTGAAATTAACTGGTGATAGTTAAAACACATTATTATTAACACATAATTTTCACATTGAAAGTAATGTAGTATGCTAGGAGCTGACATGGAATATCAATGGCTGTATAACACATTATTAGTAACTCATTATTTTTACTTTAGAAGTATGTAATAATAAAAATTTATTTCGTTTAAGAAGCTGATGAACAATTTCTAGGGAAAATTTTCATGCAACTTAGTTCAGATCAATTTTAAAAATTTTAATAAAATGTTATTATTTTCAAGTAAAAGTTTTATAGTTTTTGGGAAATAATAAACTTAGCTATAAGATTATTTTAATAAAAATTTCTTCAGATAAATTAAAAAAACTTGTGTAAATTTTTCTAAAATCCAGGGAGAATTTAGTTTTTGTGGGAAAACGTTTAACTTATTTTCAATATTTAAAAAAACGTAATAAATTAAAAAAACTATTTTAGGAAACAAATTAAAGTATTCACAAAAAAAATAATCGTTAATATAATTTTTTGTTCTTGATCGTGCGTGTCAAAAATGGCTCACGTGCCCATCTCTAATCTTAAAGTAAAAATTTTTTTAAAATTTGTTAGCCAAAGGTAAAAAATTTCGAATTTGCGCTTTTAACATATGGGTATTTCCACAGAAAGGTCAACCGCTACTAAAATATTAAAGTTGAAGAAAAAAGACTTTTCTGAGAAAATTTAGTTGGTTAATGCATTGGATTTTAAGAATATACCTAATTAAATACATATTACCATTTGTAATTTAAGAAAAGTGGTCTGCAAAGAGCAGCTTTGCTTTTTTTGGCTTCTTTTTTGTCAGATAAATGGAATAATTTACCAAATATAACCGGTATACGAAAACTTCATTGGTTTTCTTGCAACGCAAACTTAGATATCCATGGAGCTGAAACTGTAATATCTTTTAAAATTAAAATATAATAATAATTCTTTTATTTTTGTTATCATTGGAATATATCTTGTTTTATTTATTTTTTATACTTATAAATAAAAAATTTTAAACCTAAAAAATGCCTTTGGAATCATGTCCCGTTCGCGATGTCCCGTTCGCGATTCTAAAAAAATATTTAAAAAAAAATAATAATAAGGATAATAAAAAAAAACAAAATGCTAAATAAAATCTTTATATCTCTGCTTTAGTTAAAAAATAATCTCCATTTAATAAACTGACGAAATTCGCAGAGTTTTAAACAAAACCACACACCGAAAAAAAAATGACTTACATTTTTTGTCCCGTTCGCGATTGCAAGTTTATCCAAAATATTTGGAGAACGTTCATATTTTATAATTTTCTTTTTGTTCTCAAAAATTGTCCTACTAAATTGCTATTAGGCGCCCGGGAAATGCATCCTTCAGCATATAGGTTGTGGCACGTGCAGTGTGTGGCGTTGCACCGTCCTGTTGGAACCACATGTTTTCCAATCCCAATTCATCAAGTTGCGGCAAAAATAACTCGTTGATCATTGCTCTGTAGCGCTCACCATTCACAGTAACCGTTTGGCCCGCGACGTCTTCGAATAAAAAAGGTCCGATGACTCCTCCAGCGAAAACTGCAAACCATACAGTGACTTTGAGCGGGTGTAATGGCTCTTCGTGGGTTACACGCGGATTTTCAGTGCCCCAGAAGCGTAAATTTTGCTTACTTACGTACCCGCTAAGATGGAAATGGGCCTCATTATTTTTGATGAAAAATCATCTTCATTATTGCTCAAATAAATAGTCACCAATATTCCGCGTTCTGGAGCAGTGTAGCGTAACATTGTTTATTAAAGTGTATTTCGCATGTGTTTACTACACAAATGTCAAAACAGAACTGACATTAGGGGCCAATCGCAAAATTTATAGTATTTTCTGATAGGAGGATTACTTTTTCGCCACCTTGTATGTTTATGCAACTATAAATATTTTTTTTTTTGGATAACTTGACTTGACATCGATTTTAAATACAGTTTCTATTCTAACAAGCCATAAATGATCGAAATCGTTAGAAAAGCAAAATAATTACAACGGTTTTTATTTGAATTTTACGTCAATTAAATGCTGTAGCTGACATGGCATGCACTATGTGCACATGCACGCTAAGTAACTTATAAACTTTTGCACATTTTCTTTCATTCTTTGTTTTTGTTGTAACTGTGTCCCGTTACTTTAACACATATTTTTGTTATATAATTCTAGATAGTGAGATATTGGGGAAGACCTCCTTGATAGCACGGATGAAGAGGCCAACGATGAAGTGGTGAAGACGCAGGTGAAGAAGCCCATCAGTGACGCTGATCCTTCATCATATCGATAAAACTTCATAATAAATATGTACAATCTTCTTCACAAATATTATGAACATTTTTCATTAATATTGATGTAACTTTTTATAAATATGAAGAAATATTTAGAAAGGTTTCATGAAGAAACATGTGATGAAAATGCGTTTTTATGAAACAGCTTCATCATAAATTTTGTATATATCAGTCGATCTCTATGTTTTAATTATATATTTTTAGAATTTATCAGGTTTGAGATCATAATTACATGTTACTGAGGAATAGTAAACACTATTTATTTTATTTTTAAATTAAAAAAATTGTGAGGATCAGTGTTAGAGGGAGTGAACACTTTCGTCATATTTATGATGTGTTTCGTCTCTGTGGGAAAATAGGGATCAGTTGCAGTTCGGGCACCTGTCCCGTGACATGTGAAAAAAGGACCAGTCTTAAACTACCAACATCATGACAGATAAGATTGCCCTAACTGAAAGTGCCTACCCTGTAAACTGTACAAACAGGATAAATCCAGCACATATTAGTGAAGTGGTACAAATATGCGTGAGAAAACGTAAATTTTTCTGATCTAAACGTAATCAATTAATTATACAATAATTATTATGAAAATGATGAATCAATTGACCTCGAAAGACCTATCTCGTGACCGGTCACTAAATTGGTAAAAAAAAAATTGTTTCTAGTGTTTTTCTCATTTTTACTGTTTTTTATATCTTGTAATCTTCGGTTTAATTTTTCTTACTTTTGTATTTATTTTAACAGAAAATCATAACAATAACTTAGATGGTGCAACGTTTGCCTTGTAAGCAGAACGTTGTGTGATCCAGTCCAGATTACCATTTTTTTAATAAATATGTAGAAAGCTCTTTGGAAATGTAGCCTTTAAATCGGAAATACAAAGCTTAAAAAGAGTTCTCTGCTGATTATTTTTGCAAAAATGCTTTAAACCGATGACAAAAAGCGGGATATCCGGCTATGTTATTTCCAATAATGTATTATTTATATTAATTTTTTTTTTGTTTGGGGTTTATTTTTAATTATGCGTTATACAATTAATTAATTTTAAATATTTATTTTGTGTTTTACGATCGATTTTTGCGTGGCAAAACAAAACAAAAGTTTTAGTCCATAAGTTAACGTCGTACGAGTTGTTTCTGTGTTTTTTAATGGATTGCCATTGACTGAAATAATTAATTTCGATATTTTGGAATCTGCATACATACATAAAAATAACAGATTATTTCTGTTAAATATGTCATCGACTATAAGAACAAAATTTACAAAAATCTATAAAAATATGTCCAATTATATTAAAACAAATATGGATTTTTTGGTGGAAATATCAATTGTTGCATTATTTTTTGGAGCACTACTTAATAAATATTTTATTATGCATTAAATACAAACACAAACGGTTGTCTATTGCATGCCATTCGTTGCACTTTGAATGAGTGAAAGAGATGGAGTGATGTGTGGTCAATATCTTCCTCAATTTTAAAACGGAATAATAATTCATTTTTAATTTGATATGTATGTACATACATACATAAATATTGTAGACAAAAACGAAATAGGAATTTTTTTTTTTAATAAAGTAAAACCAGTGGAATTTTAAAAAGATGAAACATTTGCTGTTTAATATTTTCTATTTAAATGATGGTATTTACTGATTTATTTTAAACAAAACTGTTAAGAAATAAAAACACAACAAATTTCTTTTTCGAGGCACCAACAATGGAATTTGTAAACACAAAAAACATTTTGTTATTTTTTTGTAACTTCAGTTTTTATTTTCAAAGAATTTTTATATGAAAAATATCAATTTACAAACATTTCAAACAAAAAATTGTAAGAAATCGAATTTTAGTTTTAACAAATATTTTTTGTTGCTTAAAATTTTGTAAAATTTTTTTTCTGTTTACATATCTTTATTTTCATAACTAAATAAACTGAAATGAAAGTGTCTGCGGTGCAGTTTGTAGTGACACAACCTGAATTTAAGTCGCGAAAAGATATAAACATTTTTTAAAATTAAGAGACACCATTTTTTGTTGTATCTGCAGTTATTTTTAAACAAAAATATTAAAATTTTAAAAGCTGAAAAATGTTTTAGATTTTAAATTTACTGAAAAACTAGAAAAAAAGGCTAAAAGTCGGCTGTACCGAATCTTTGAATACCCTCCAAAAATATATAAAAAAAAATGTTCTACTGTTTTTGATACAAATCGACTTGAAATCGCATAAGGATCACGAATATATATACTTCGTGGGGTCTTAGTCCTATATTTCGACATGTTACAAACGGAATTACAAACTAACCATATATGGTGGAGGGTATAAAAAATAAATATAATTTAGCTTAGAGGAAAAGCAATGGCCTGGCAAACACGGTTTTAGCCCAGTTCGAGGCCTACATAATTTTTAGTTTTAAAACCAATGTTGTGAAACCTTTGTGTAGTACTTAAATATCTTACTTATAGAATTTTTTAACCCATAACAAATAAAAGTTCGGAATTTTTAAATAAATTTGAGTAAATACACCAGTATTAAAAATGCATAACTAATGCTGCCCACAGACAGAGGAACATTAGTAGAACCAAAAGCATGTTCCACTTAATGTTCCATCCTGTGTAGCAATGTTTCCTGTTGAAATTCATGTTTCATTTTTGGTTCCACAAATTTTTTGAATATTTTCTGTTTCCAAACACCATGTTCCATCGTCTGTATCGATCTTTTCTGTTTTTTCTATATTATTTCGTTGAGAGCAACCGTTGTGTGCGGTGCTTTTGCAATTTGCGAAGTAAATAAAATAAAAGAGAAACGAAAATAAAGACAATTTAAAATAATAAAAATTGTATACATTTGATAAATGAATAAAAAATTTACGAGAATTATGGGACATAAAATGTGATATCTATAAAAAGAAAAGTAAAAACAGCAGCATATGAAAAATTAACAAAAGAATATAGAAATATTTTTACAAATTTTAAAAATTTGCGTTTCTCCGCGTATATTTGTTTAGTAGAAGTATATTCGAACACACAGAACTGATGTTTCATTTATTGTTTGGTTTTTGGTTCCATCGTCTGTACAAAAAAAAAAAACATTATAAACACATGTTTCTACCAATGTTGCTTCGTCAGTGGGAAACATAAGAATCTGTTTTAAAACCCTAAGGCCCATTATTATAACTTGCCGATAGTTAGGATGTTAACGGACAGATTATTAGTTGTTCGTTATTATAAGTATACTATACCTAAAAGTGACCGATAATCTAAAGGTAAGTTCATCTTACCTTTAACTTTTAACGTAAGGTTTAAGCATTTGAAGTTGCCACATTTTATGCTCTGCTGTGTAGTTGCCGGGTAGTTTTTTGATCGTATCTTTGCTTTTTGGTTTATTTCTGTGTTCGGCGTCTACAATGTAAATTTTTTACAACAAACATTTTTATCTTTTACACAATTTGAAGAAATTTTATTTTTCGTTTGTATTTTTTGTTTGTTGTAATTAAATAAATAAATAAAAGTACGTCGTTGCCACTACGTTTTTTAAAGAACCATTTTAATTTGTCAAAAATAATCGGTTTTTGCTCTGGCCATATTTTCAAAAAACTTAATTTTATTTTATAAGGAAGTTGTAATAAACAAAAAAAGTTAAAGGTCACTTTATTCCTCCCTTTAGCTAAAGTTACCTTTAACTAACACGCAACTTAAAGGCAAATTATAATATTGGGCCTAAGTCTTAGAATAGTTAGAGTTTCATAAAACCTATTTAAACATATATTTTGCTTCATCCCTGTCTTCTTAGATATCAAACATGCGGCTAGGTATTTTCCTTACAAGCAATATGACGTTCCCTATGTAATAAAATAATAATAGAGAATTAATTTGCATTCTAAAATTTTATTATCTTTAAAATAGTTTTGTAAAAAATTACATAAAAATATAGATAAAATCTAAAAAAAATATAATAATAATAATAATAATGCATGTAAAGTTTTTAATTGACACTAACTGCTGAGCAAATTGCAAAACACTTTTGGTCGCCACTCAGTGAGAGAAAGAGATATCAACACAATATTTTAATATGTTTTAGAACCATATTTCTGCATCATCATCTCAAAACTCGCGTTTTTAGAGTTATTCCTGTGTTCTCGCAAATGAGAGATTTGTCGAAAAATTTTGAAAACGTTGAAGAATTTAGGTAGAAACAAGTTGTTTTGTCAAAAATATTTAAGCATAGCTGGGAATAATGATTAGAAATCCTAATGATTAGCAATTGGATTAGAAATTTTAATTGTGCTGAAAAATTGATTAATTATGATTAGTTAGCCATTTTAGACGATTAATAATTGATTAGATTAGAAATAATCAAAAATCTAATCACAATTAGTGACGATTAGCATTTGTAATCAAATCTAATCAAAACTAATCCAAAAAAATTATTGATTAGATTTCTTGATTATTTTTGATTAGATCAACTACCAGAAAGCGAATAATTTTTTTTTTTCGAAAGCTTCCTGCGACGTGCTTTCATCGGAAGGACCTGCTTTCATTCTCATATACTTTTTGTGCAACTCGCTGTGCCGAACTTTTAAATGAGAGATGAAGTTGGAGGTAACTTCACCTTTTATTAATTTGTTACAGGCCACACATTTAGCGGTTGTACTCCTATTTGTCTGTCACAACAAGAAGAAACAATTAATATATTGATTTAAAATGAATATCAATAAAAATTTTATTTATCACAAGTATACATCACCATATACAGCAAAGCTAATGGAAGATAATGGGTAAAACTTACATACATAACCATTGCCACATAAAATTCAGGGTTGAAAATTAATTTGGGCGAACTTCCGGTGCTACGCATTCTTTTAACACTCACTGCCGGCTCGCTCTCCGAAACTATGTTCCGGATCACCTTCGTCGGTACATAATTTGGATCACATACATCATCGTCTGCGGAGAAGTCTTGGTCTTCGAAAACAATTGGATCCATTACGATGAAGATTTTACTTTCAATATTAAGTAAACAAAAAAATTATACTTGTACTTCCACAAAACACGTTGAAAATTAACATTAATAATAACACAACAACAAAGTGAACCAGCTGTGTCTAGTGTTTATTTAAAGAACAGGGTGCACCGTATGCAATTTTATGCAATTTTCAAAAACTGTTACATTATTTTTAAAAATATTTAAAAATAGTTGATCTAATCAAATCTAATCAAAAATAATCAAGAAATCTAATCAATTATTTTTTGGATTAGTTTTGATTAGATTTGATTAGAAATGCTAATCGTCACTAATTGTGATTAGATTTTTGATTATTTCTAATCAAATCAATTAGTAATCTGAAATTTTTATCAAAATTCAATTCTAATGATTAGATTATTTTATTTCTCTAATCGTAATGATTTCTAATTCTAATCGAAATTCCCAAGCTATGTATTTAAGAAATCGCTTATTCGCATCATTAATTGCATTAATTAGACCTGACTAGTGCGGAGGTTTCTAATCAAATTTTCTGTAAATCTAAATTTCAGAAAGGTTTTAAATTTTTTGGCAATACGTTTTTATATTTCCTACAATAAAGTTCAACTGTTTTCTGCAAGTTTGATAAATTATTTTGTTTTATAACAGGAATACGCATATTCATAAGTTTTGTTCTTTGATTTTTTAAATCGACAAAAGCGCTTTTGTCAAAATTCCATAAATATTTATAGATATTTATTTGTTTTTTTTACAGAAATCAAATTCACGTATTTTGAAAGTAGAAACACTGACAGATTTTTATGACCGCTTTAACCCTAAAGCTAGTGTTTCCAATAATTCCGGCTCTAATTAACCGGTTAAGGCATTATTTTTAAAAATTCGTGTTTTTAAGATTCAGTTTCATACCAAATCAAATCTTACGTAACTTAGACCAATTGTAGTTGGGGCTTTAACACAGTGTTTTATAGAAGTGCGACATTTTGTCGTTAAAGCTGGTTTTTTTTATTTTTTTTTTTATTTGTCAATGTAGAGAAAATAGAATGTTTTCTAAATAAACAAGATCTGCCTCTAAACAAAATGCCATAAGAAATTCATAAAAATATTTAACAGTTTCTGCGAACTACAGAACAGATCAGAACTACCTCTGTTTACTGCATTTTCACTATCTGGTTTGGGCTTTATGGTTAAAGAGGTATTAAATCCTATAAGAAAATAGATAGGCTTTTGACAAAAGCATTTAAGTCGACTAAAAGTTTGGAATAATTTTTGTCAGTTCCTAACCTAGTAAATTATGACGATTTTTTCTGTGTTTATGCAATTAATGATGCGAATAGACGAATTCTTAAGCATTTTTTGACAAAACAACTTTTTCTAACTTAAGTTCTTACATTTCTGAACCTTTTTCAAATTTTTTTGACAAATCAACGTAAATCAAATAAGATACAAAATAATAATAGTTTTTATAAATTTTTAATGTAAGTTTTAACGAAACTGTTTTTAAAGGCGTCCATACACTTCGTTCTTTTCTGGCACGAAAACGTTTGAAAACGGACGGTTAAAATCAAGTTGCTACAAATATTTTTAAACACGTCCAAGAAGGACGGGTTTTTGCCACACACCGACGGTTTTACCCTGTTTTACCTGTGCCATTACAACTGCCAGAAAAGAACGAAGCATTAAGAAATTAAAATTTTCAAATTGGAAACAATTCTCCGATATTTATATAGATAAAAATAATTATTTTCCTTTATTTTCTAAATATACAAATGATTATAGTTGTTTATAAATAAACCATAATATATTTTTAAAATTTGTGAGAAATTTTATACAGTTTATCCGCAGTAAATGTGTTTAGCTCTTCTGTGAAATGTGCGTTATTAAATAAATGCTTGTATCAAAAGTCCACAGATATGTAAATTCAAAATAAATAATTCGCTGCAATGAGCCCGTGGTTCACAAAGACGACAAAAAGTTGAATCACCGTCTTGTACGTGGGTTTTTGTTTGTACAATAGCAAAATACATAAGTAACCCAGCAAAAAAATACCCTGCCAAATAATGGCTTTTAGATCGAGCAGTAACTGGTTGAAGTTTGCCTGCTAAGCTCATTATTTTAACATAGGTATGTCGCTGGAGGTAGCTAGTTACCTACAACCTTACGAGTAGTGAGTAAAACAACAACTAGTTAATGGTAAGGTTAAAATAACTAGTTATAGGTAACCAAAAAATAACTGGTTGCAATTCATATAATAAAAACTGGTGGCTTGAAGGTAGTTAGTCCAATTTTAGATATTAAGAATTTTATTTCAGAAATTAATATAATAATAACTGATATTAAATTAATATATATGAAATTAAATTGATAATTTCATAATAACTTCTGAAATTAACTGGTGATAGTTAAAACACATTATTATTAACACATAATTTTCACATTGAAAGTAATGTAGTATGCTAGGAGCTGACATGGAATATCAATGGCTGTATAACACATTATTAGTAACTCATTATTTTTACTTTAGAAGTATGTAATAATAAAAATTTATTTCGTTTAAGAAGCTGATGAACAATTTCTAGGGAAAATTTTCATGCAACTTAGTTCAGATCAATTTTAAAAATTTTAATAAAATGTTATTATTTTCAAGTAAAAGTTTTATAGTTTTTGGGAAATAATAAACTTAGCTATAAGATTATTTTAATAAAAATTTCTTCAGATAAATTAAAAAAACTTGTGTAAATTTTTCTAAAATCCAGGGAGAATTTAGTTTTTGTGGGAAAACGTTTAACTTATTTTCAATATTTAAAAAAACGTAATAAATTAAAAAAACTATTTTAGGAAACAAATTAAAGTATTCACAAAAAAAATAATCGTTAATATAATTTTTTGTTCGTGATCGTGCGTGTCAAAAATGGCTCACGTGCCCATCTCTAATCTTAAAGTAAAATTTTTTTTAAAATTTGTTAGCCAAAGGTAAAAAATTTCGAATTTGCGCTTTTAACATATGGGTATTTCCACAGAAAGGTCAACCGCTACTAAAATATTAAAGTTGAAGAAAAAAGACTTTTCTGAGAAAATTTAGTTGGTTAATGCATTGGATTTTAAGAATATACCTAATTAAATACATATTACCATTTGTAATTTAAGAAAAGTGGTCTGCAAAGAGCAGCTTTGCTTTTTTTGGCTTCTTTTTTGTCAGATAAATGGAATAATTTACCAAATATAACCGGTATACGAAAACTTCATTGGTTTTCTTGCAACGCAAACTTAGATATCCATGGAGCTGAAACTGTAATATCTTTTAAAATTAAAATATAATAATAATTCTTTTACTTTTGTTATCATTGGAATATATCTTGTTTTATTTATTTTTTATACTTATAAATAAAAAATTTTAAACCTAAAAAATGCCTTTGGAATCATTGTCCCGTTCGCGATGTCCCGTTCGCGATTCTAAAAAAATATTTAAAAAAAATAATAATAAGGATAATAAAAAAAAACAAAATGCTAAATAAAATCTTTATATCTCTGCTTTAGTTAAAAAATAATCTCCATTTAATAAACTGACGAAATTCGCAGAGTTTTAAACAAAACCACACACCGAAAAAAATGACTTACATTTTTTGTCCCGTTCGCGATTGCAAGTTTATCCAAAATATTTGGAGAACGTTCATATTTTATAATTTTCTTTTTGTTCTCAAAAATTGTTCTACTAAAATGGTATTAAATATTTATAAAAAGTTAAAAAAAAATTTGAGTTTTCATATTTTTTTTCAAGTTGAGTGCGTACGAATGTCCCGTTCGCGATCCTGGAAATGCCCATATGTAATAATTTTGTTTGATGACTACAATACAAAATACCACAAGCACATTTTATACATTACGTCATAATGGCTTTCCTATAATTGACGTTGCGTCTATTAAACTTTATATTTATCCAAGGCACTAAAACTATTATTTTTTTCAGTTAATAATAAAAAAAAAAATCAAAATTAAAATTTAAGTTAAAAATGCCAAAAAATAAACTTATGACCTTTTACCATTTTCCAATAATACCAAGAAATGAAACTGTGATATTTTGTATTTTTACAACAATTTTCTTTAATTTGGTTATTTAAGATCCAGCGTTCCTTAGCCACAGATGCCGTGTGTCCTTAAGGCGCCCCTTTTTGTAGTTCTCTCGAGAAGAACCATTATTTAACTACGTAAAGGATCTTACTTTGACACAATTTATTACATTTCAGGATATCCTGCTGTACATTTTTTAATTTATTTACCTTTTTGCTAATGAAATTTTATTTATATTTTAAATATATGAGTTAAGTATAATTCAATTTAATTTAAA
Source organism: Eustalomyia histrio (assembly GCA_949748255.1). Classification (NCBI taxonomy): domain Eukaryota; kingdom Metazoa; phylum Arthropoda; class Insecta; order Diptera; family Anthomyiidae; genus Eustalomyia; species Eustalomyia histrio. Next base: position 183,041,869 of record OX456523.1, on the reverse strand, counting down.
GATCAAAATGTCTAACAAAAAGCTTGTTCAAAGCAGTGTCCACACAAGGCTGAAATAATAAAAAAAAGTCCTCCGAAGGTGGGATAATACTTATACAATGAGTGTAAAGTACTTTAAAATATATGGTAAAATACGTTTTAAGTAAAATTTGTTTCTTAAAGTTTAGGAAAATTTTATTTAATTTTTGTAAAAAGTGTCTTTGGCGCCGGTTTGATTTTAATATTTCTCCAAATAAGTTAATTTTTCTAAATTCAAGCTAATTTTTTTGTGTGTAAATATCTTCAAATATACATATTTTCAAGTATTTCAAATATTAATACTACTTGCTGGAATCTTTCTCAAATATTGTCAAATATTTGACTTAGTTTTGTTTCATTAAAATGAGCTCTTAATCTCTATATATATCCAAAACAAAGAAAATTTTGAATTTTTAGCTTTTCTGATACATGTATTTTGATTAGGCAAAATATCTACACATAACCCGAAGTTTTAAGGGGTTTTCCAATAAGTGCGTCCACTGTGTCGCACGTACGTATATATTCAATTTGGGCCAAACGAAATTGGTTATCATCGTTCTGTAGCGCTCGTCGTTGACGATGATGGCCTTACCAACGTCGTTTTCAAAAAAGTACGGACCAACGACAGCGCAATATCCGCATCAAACAGTAACTTTTTGTGGATGCATTGGCACCTGGTGGACCTCGTGTGGGTTAGCGTCGTCTCATATTCGACAATTTTGCTTGTTAACATAGCCATTCATCCTCGTCGCTGAAGATGATTTTTCATTTCTTTACAGTTTTTTTTTATTTTTTCATTAGGACGTTCTGCTCAATCGTGTAACTTGTCATAGTGTTTTGGTATCAGTAACTGAATAATAAACAACAGATTAGGCAGACGCCACCAACACAACATGGCCGCCAACATCTAACCACGCCAATTGCAAAACCCTATTTCAAAAGGTAGAGCCCCCCAAAAAAAAAATCTTTTAAAACGTAGATCTTAATGCATTATTGTCTTTTAATAAATCGCTCGTGTTAAGTTATTTGCATAACGTTAAGTTGTTTGCCTGAAGTTACAAAAATTTGAGGACCAAAAATACTGAATTTATTTATATAAAGAAATTTCAGTTATGCTCTGGCTGAAGTAATATTTTTTACAAGTTTGCTTTTGTTTTTGTGCATATAAATTTGTTTTATTTTTTTTTTGTTTACTTATAACGTACTTTTAACCTTCGTATACTTACAAAACATATCAAATTAACACTTTTTATCTAAGCTAATACTTGTATCTCGATCCGACAAAAGATCTACTCAGAACCGGAAGTTTTAGAAAAAGCTAGAGCCTCCAGAAGACACAGAGCTTTAACGATCAAACCAACATTTTAAAATTTTTTGATCATACAAATTTTCACAACTTTTTATATATTACATATGAATCCACATAAGTATACATCAGTGTCCCGAACTTTTTGCACTTGTGAATTTTGTGACGGAAGAGAACAAAAACAATACGTATTAAAAAGACAATTTTGAAAAAAATAAAAAAACGATTTTCCAACTTTATTTATTACTAGCTACCGGCGCATGAAGTTGTAAAATTTTTTGTTTTTCAATAGAGCTAAAAAGTTTGCAAATATTGAGAGTATTGTGTTGAAAATATGTATAAAATTAAAAAAAAAAACGTTTCTTTGGTCCATATCTGAGATAATAAGCAAAAGTTTTATTGTTATAAAGCTGGCATCAGCCAAAACTCTGAAGAATGCGTTTTCTCGAAAGCTGTTCATTAATTTTTTTCTTGACAAAATTTGATTCAGCACTCAAATGTTACTTCGAAAAATCTTTTGTCACAGGATGTTTTTAGAGCTGTTGTATATTGTTATCAATTATGTTGATGGTCTGAAACTTTCTATTTCTTATAAAATATTCTGTATGTACTTTGTATTTGAACATTTGTTTTAAGTAAAAGTTAGCAGCGCTAAGGTAATACCCATAATAATTTGTTGAAAGTGGTAAATACCTATATTACTGTATCGGGTTACATTTAGGTTACTGCGCAATTATTAATGATTGGCTAATATGCCAATTATTTTACAAAAGCGCAGACACTACGTAAGCACTTTTGCATTTACCTCTTTATTTAATTTTAATTATAATCGGGTTACTTTTAAGTTAATTATAATTGGTCGATGTGGACAAATAAGTTAGCATTAAGTGAACTGAATTAATAAAGAGCATTCTGTAACAAATCACAAAAAAAAAATAACATATGTTTCTTTTATTTAAAAAACAAGGTACATAGTATTCATCCTATTAACTGGCGCCCAACGTAGTGGTCGAATTTTTTGCATCTGACGTGGTTTTAGTTTTCAGTCTTTAAAAACATTTTAATCTAACCATGAATCGCTATCAGAGAGGCAATAAAGCTTCATACTCTCTGTCAACAAATGTTAGTAGCTCCGGAATATATGAGAAAATGTCAACGCGTCTCCAAATTCAACATGAAGATATAACTACGAAGATATAACCGAAGATCCTTATAACTACAATTCCAGTTATATTTTACTGTGGTAAAAGTTATAAGTGCTAAAAGGCGAACACTAATTTGGGAGTAAATAAAAAACGGATACTTCTTCCTCGTCTGACGCATTTGCTGATCATACTTTGACTACCAAGAATCGCACTCTTCCACAAAATACTTATGCTAACAACAGTTCAAATAATTGTATGGTTCCCCAAAACTATCAGTCGCAAAATGCTTATTCGAAAAATTAATCATAATTTCAAAAATAATTATAGCAATATTAAGAAAGAATCAAGGCAGAAGAATTCTGGTGTCAACAACAAACTGAGTGTAAGTGCTAACAACAACCACTACTCCTCCAATAACAATAATAACAATTATGAAATGCAAAATTAAAAAAAAAACATGTTAACCAACAAGTGAATATAAGTGCGATAAATTTTGACGAAATTGTAGAAGTCCGCGATAGATAAATCTGCATCTCTCAACCTGCTCAACCGACGAATATAAAAAACGGAAGTGCCAATAGCCAATCGAAAAGTATGTGGTCAGTGGCAGCAGTAGCACCAAAAGCAACCATTAAATGCAAAACCAGCAAGCATCCAGCTCAAAGCTGCAAAGTTCAAATATTAGCAATAATACCCATAATGATGTAAAACAAAAGGATGCTAGTGCCACCGGCGGTGATAATAGCCCGAACAATTCTAACGCTGATATAGAACGTTTGCAACGTGAGATAGATGAGGTCACTCAGGTCCACACAAAATGTATTGTTGGTGAAGACGAATAAAGTCAGTTTGTCGCATTTTAAACTTTATACGCGTTCTGGACACTGGAGCTTATGGTTTGCATTATGTCTTTCAAACAGAATCAAAGCTTTATTTAGTTTTAGACTACGTCAGTGGAGATGAACTCTTTACACATCTTTTCAAAGTTGAACTCTTTGCAGAGTCGACTGTTCGCATTTACATTGCTGAGGTCGAATTGGCTCTCGAACATTTGCACAAACTTGGCATAATATATCGTGACATTAAACTCGAAAATATACTGCTTGATGATCAAGGACACATCGTACTTGCCGACTTTGGCTTGTCGAAAATCTTCTCGGCCGATTCTGACCATCGTGAGCATTGTTTCTGTGGAACACTTGAGTTAATGGCTCCCGAAATTATAAGATCGGGTCCAAACGGACATGATCTTACTGTGGACTGGTGGTCGGTGGGTGTATTGACATATGAGCTACTTACCGGTGCCTCGCCATTTACGGTTGTAGAACAACAGAATTCCCAGAGCGATATATCACGTCGAATCCAAAAAGTTGATCCTGTGCTGTCACCAACATTGGGGAAAAATGTAAAAGACTTTATATTAAAAATGTTACATAAAGGTCCTAAAAAACGATTGGGTGGAAACTTCCGGAATGCTGCCGAAATAAAAAATCATCCCTTCTTTCGTGGCATCAATTGGAACGAACTGAAAACTGAAAGACGAAAAGCACCTTTCAAACTCACCTTGGATAGCGAGGACGATACCCAAAACTTTAGAGAGGAATTCTCCAAGCAACTGGTTATTGATTTTCCGGCTCCAGTCCGGTAAATACTCATAGACTATTCATATGTGGCACCCCAACACCGTAGAAAGGAATTGAAAAGAGAACGTGTTCCTGTTATCAACCACAGCTCCGGATAATCTAAAACTTAAAGAACTGAAAAGCACTGGTTCTTTCGGAAAATGTTTCTTAGGTTTCGATGAATCAGACGGGTTATTAGCAGTTAAAGTTATCCCAGAAAATAATTATCGTCCTGCTGAAGTCGATGCCTTGATCTCATGTGGTCAGGATGGCCACAAATCTATTGCGCAATACATCGGAACCTACCGTAAAAATTGTGACTTTTGGATTGTTCAAGAGTTTGTTCCCGGCTGTGAATTGTTTGATCACATTGCCCAATGCGAGTGGGGGCTCGACGAAGTCCTCTGCTGCGATGTATTTACGCAGTTAATCAATGCCATAGAGTACGTACATGGAAAAGAATTCATTCATGGGGACTCAAAACCTGAAAATATTCTTTTCACAACGGAACAATAAGCAGCTGCTTCCTGTACACCAGAACAATAATAGGCAGACGGAAATAAATTCAGCGATACAGGACAGAATCAACAAACTGACTAAAAGGGTTAACGTAATACAGAATCGTAGGGGTAGCAATGATATAAGGGAAGATGATTTGTAATCTCGCACTGTCTATAATTTTAGCGAAGGAAATTATTATCCATCCCGCTATTCACGATAGCATTGATTTGAAAAAGCAATTTGTGTCTAGAAAGGTGCCTATTAGTTTAAACGTAAAGTTAAGAGTAAGCAACGTAACTGTTTTGCAACAGGATTCTATAATCCTCTATACCCTCCCCATAACCAGCTGCGTCAGGTCGGAATGACAAGAATTTGCCACGAAACTACCGACATATGCCTCTCCCAACTACTGAATAATAATTCGGCATTCTTTCACACTCAGTCGGCAGACAACGTCCCTGCAGTACAATGGGTGACTGATGGATTGATATTATTGAACAACGTGCATGATACGAAAATATCCGAAGGAGACACAATAAGGGTAAATGGAACCTTTGTGATCACATAGACAGATGATGTAATAATTAATGGTACCTGGTATCAGAAAACACGAAAATGGAAGAGAACCCCAAAACCACATCCTCCTAAAACACAGAATATTAATAAGACTGGCTATGAGGAACTCATAACGTTTCCATGCATACAAAGGCTGAACTTGGAGAATATGTGATGACGATTCTTCACTAACAAATTTTCCTGAGGCTGATGACTAAATTAAAGGATGTTTTATTAACATTTTTCTGTGAGCGTACTAAAAGCAACTCTTATATTACTTATGTTGTTATTTATTATTAAAGAAAAAAAAAAAATAAGTAAAAAAGGCTAAATTTGGCTGTGCCGAATCTTCACCAATATCCTAAAAAGATGTTCTCTACTGTTTTTGAACCAATAATATAAAAAAACTTTTAAAGTAAAACAATTTTTGAGGTGTAGAACTTTTTTAGATGTCAAAAAAACTTTTTTGGTGTAAAAAAAATTTATAGGTAAAAAAATTTTAGTGGTGAATATTCACTCCTAAGCGACTGGTGAAAAAAATATGAGAAAATATATTATGTACCAGTCGCTACTATGAAATTGTACCAAATTTGTATGGAAAATTTAGAGTCACCATCACATTTGCACTAGTTTTTTAACCACTGGACTGCACGAAAAACTCATTTTAAAGCATAGTTTTTGGCAAATACTCATTTTTTTTACTGACTAATGGGGACTAGCTGTGCAGCAGAAAATGCCTAATGGAGAGAATGCACTTTCTGATGAGTCACGTATTGACGAATAGTTGCAACGAATGTTCTTTCTATAAAAAATTAATTTAGGACAATATGCCTAATGGAGAGAATACAGTTTCTCAAGCGCCACCTCTTGAAAAATAGTTACAACTAATATTTTTTTCTTTAAAAAATAATGTCATTGATTGGCACAACTTCAATTGGTAGAAAAACAAAAAAATATAAATTAGGAGTTTTACAAAAACAACAATACATTTTATGGAATGAAACGAAAAACCAACAAAGCTTATCAATGGAAAATAAACATGGTTGGCAAGCAATACCTTTTAATTATAACGGTAGTTGTCTATCACGCTCTTCAAAATTGAACCGGTCAAATAGCGCAATAAACCCGGTTATACAAAAAGATACTTGCCTTCAATGGAATGGCCATTTTACAATTTTTATATCGGTCTTAAAGTAGCTGTGGTAGCCAACTATGAAAAGGTATTGAATGCCAAATATGAAAATAACAGAAAAAAATAGAAAAATATAGAAGCATTTAGAACCATTTACAACTTAAATACTGTATTCTATTTATTGTAACATACCTATTTTCTAATAAATATGAATTGATGAGCAATTGTTTGTTTGTTTTCAATATTAATGAGATGATTTGATTTAAATTATTTTATTTAGACAAAAATATTAAAAAATACATTCCACTTTAAATTAAATGGCTAAAAAACTTGAACGAATGTTCTCAATTGTCATTTTTGGCAAGCAGTAGTGTCAATTAATAGCTATATTATAAATATAAACGATAAAAGTTTTCAACAGCAGGTGCATCTAGGTGTTACTTACGCAATTATTTTAATTAGATTTATATAAATAGGAAAAATCAACTCTGAGCCAATTTATACGGTGACTTTTTGCATGTAATTATTGGATGAAATTCTTGTTTGGTTGGCGAACGGTGTAGAGAAGCAAGCGGGGCAACAAAACAAGCACGGTTTTCATTTTTCGCATGTTTTTGTTATTTCTCTTTCGCACTCATATGTATTCGTCTTCTGTTGCTTATAGTATATATTCGGACAAAACTTAGTAAACAACTTTAAAAAGGGAATTTAGCAAAAAGCATGCAATCAATTGTATAATACCGTAGTACCAAAAATAAAATAAGAAACAATAAATAAAACAAATAAAAAAGAATGAATTAATTAGTACTTCTAAGACTCTAATACAGCATTTCCCACTAACTTTTACTTCACGGACCCCTTGAGACATTTTTACTGACTGAAGGACCCCAAATTTTTAAATTTTATATTTAAATAAAAACATTTACATCCAAAGATTTTCAGAAAATAGTAGTAGTAAATTATACGAAAGATTGAAAAACGTATTTATTATTGTCAAATTTACAAAATTTAAGAGATTTAATCTTTCAATTAAATTACCCTAAAAATTAAATTACCTTAAAAACTAGAATCTTGAGGCGTTTTCTATAAAAAAGCTTCTAAGTATCTGTGATTTTTATAATAGGAAAAACTGATTCTTAAACAAACTTTGATGATTTTTTTCGAATCTGAAAACGTTTTCTATATCAGAAATAAAAAGTAATGTATATTCAATTAAACAAAAAAATTTCCGGTGTCTGAAAAGTCCTAAGAATTAGAATACTCCAACTTTTTATCAGAGTTTCTTATTTCTTTCCAAAGTTTTGAAAATCGCGGTATATTCATTATTTTTTGTTTGGAGTTTTTTTAAATACAATTGGGGTAACTGACATTGGAAGATTATTTATTATAACCTTCTTATTTTTAAACAACTTTTTAATATTATTTATCATTAATTTATTTGTTGTATGTTAAAAACAATTAAAAAAATTTAGAAATAAAATTATGGATTTGAAAAAATTTATTTGGAAGCGAAAACAACTTTTCTGGTGGAAAAAAATTTTGGGGTGAAAACTATTTTGAGGTGAAAAATATTTGATGTGAAATTAAAAGCGACTGGTGGGAAAATATGAGAAAATATATTATGTATCAGTCGCTACTATGAAATTGTACTAAAATACAGCGATTTGTATGGAAAATGAGCCATTTCAACAGGCATACGGACATTGTTAAATCGATTTAGATCTATATTTCGACATGTCTCCATATATGTTTTTACAAAAACAAATTTTCATATGGGAAGATAGTATGTTTTCATTAAATTATATACTTTTTGAGTATTGAGGCATTGGCAAATATATATTTATGTTCATTTTTTTCACAAAAAAAAAAAATAAGAAATCCACGTGAAGAAATTGCAATATTGTGCTCTTTAACATCTAAATGAATATTGAATTGAAAAATTAAAGAATAATATTCACATAAAACAAATTTTTTTGCATAGTTTTGGCAAATATTCATTTATGTTATGAGGGAAATAGAAAATCAATAATACTCTATTGAATATTGGTAACGCAATATGTTTAATGGAGACTACCTGTACGGCAGAATATGTATAATAAAGGGAATAAATTTCAGATGCGCCATCTTATGGCGAGAATTTATATTTCTTGCGCCACCTATTGATAAATGGTTAAAACTTAAAGTTTTTCGGCACAACTTAAATTGGTAGAAAAACAAAAATATTAAGTATGAGTTACAAAAACAAAAAATACATTTTATGGAATGAAACGAAAAACCAACAAAGCTTAACAGAAAAAAATGGATACAGAAAAATTGTACAAATTTGTATGAAAATTTAGAGATATCTTCTCATTTTCACTCATAACTTTTTAACCGCTTGACCGATTTTTCTTATTTTCAATACCAAACTGCTCGGGAGGATGTTCAATAATCTGGGTAAAAACAGGCACCCCCGCTTGCGACTTCGCATCGTTATCGCCATTTCAACAGACAGACGGACATCGCTAAATCGACTTAAAATTGCATAAGGATCACGAATATATATACTTTATGGGGTATTAAACCTATATTTCGACATATTACAAACGGAATGACAAACTGATGTACACCCTCACCATATATGGTGGAGGGTATAAAAATAAATTAATCAAAGTAGCTGTAGAAAAGCGATTCATAGATATTTTTTTTAATACATTTAATTTGAAAAAGGAAAAACATAGATTATTTGAAATATTGCGAATTTGGATACAATTTTATTGAACAAGTTGGGTAAGAATTTTATTTAGAATAGTTAGGAAATATTAAAACCAGGGAAAAATTGTATTTCAGTTAAGCAGATTTACATTAGGTAAGAGCTGGTGAAAAGAATCTTGTGATATGGAAACCTTAAGCCAGTTTTCTACCTTCAAAATACGTAAGAAATGTAGACAATTAGCGGGGGAATTGAATAAGGGACCTAGATTCCCTTCTGTTAAAGAAAATTATGCCTATAGGTAAATTATAGTGAGATATAATCAACAAGGATCAGACATACTTCTTAATCATCAACATTAAAAGTTAATTACTACATTCAAAATTTTTACATCTTTCAAAATCTACTCTTACATCAACCTAATTAAGGTGACCATTATGTAAATAGCTTGTTTAAGCCATCTAGTAATTCTAACAGTTTGATTTAATTCTTTTATTAATTTTTTTTATATATATTAATCTAATGCTTATTAATTGCTTTTAATCTTAAAAATATTTTATAATTTAATTTAGCGTAACTTTTATTTAAATTTTCAAAATCACTTTGAAATGGCCACCTATTGTTTCTAATTACTTTGTATACTCTTTACAATTACACGTTCGTTCCCCTCACTCCACTCAACTTTTAACCAAAAATAAAAGCTGTTAACTATAACCCAGGGATGGAAAACATGGTACAATTGTACTTTTTTTGGTACATTTTTACCTTGGTTGGTACCGTGGTACTACCGCGGCTCATTTAGTACAATTTAAAATTTTTTCAAATTTTCAATTTATAACGATAAAACAACATAACATAAAGTCGACTTTTTTTAAAAGCAACTTTATACTAAAAACCAGTTTTTATTTATTCACCGACTATAGTAAAAAATAAAGTCAGTTTTAAGTTGAACCGGCTCCAAATTGGTGTCACATCAAATGTACCAAATGTTTGCATACACATTGTAGTAAAATATTCCGAAGTGGCATCATTGAGCAGCTGATTTTAAATTACCTCTCAAAACAAAAAAAAAATAAGAAAAAAGTGTATTATTGTTAAAAAGCTATTAAATGCGTTTAAATTTTTTAACAGCAAATCCTGAAAAGGTTAAATTGCCCTCCAATGGAGGCGGACACACAGAAAAAAAAATGGTGTGATATTTATAAAAATTAGTGTAAAATTTTACAAAGTTTTGTGGTTAACGATAAATTTAATTTTTTTTAAGTCTTTTTAGTGTCTAAGCAAATCTGACCCAATACGATAAAATTGTTAAAAAAATGCGGAACAAATTTTGGTACCGTAAAGATCGAAAAAGTACAATTTGTTTGTCTGGTTGGTACAATAACTGAAAACATATTTTCCATCCCTGCTATAGCCACACGACACTTAATTTACACACATCCTTCATAACATGAACACTCATTCTCTTAGAACACACTCAAAAATTGAATAATACATAAGCGTACTACCCAGCTATCCAGCAGTCTTCTGGCGCCCGTCAAAGAGAATATAATTTTCTATAGAGTATGTTTCCCTCTCACGAACTTTTTAGTACTCTCTTAGAACACGAACATAGTTTGGCGGCAACAAAGGTGAGTTTTGGTCTGCAACTTTTAGTAGTGTTTAGCGGTGCTGCCATATAACCAATTTTAACTATTTTTTTTTGCCGTTTTTTGGGATGCTAGAGATTTTTCAGATTATTTCATAAAAAAAATGTTTTTTTATTTTATTCATGTATTTTTTCAGATTTTTCATATAAAAATATAATATTTGTTCAAAAAACTATTTATTTTTACTAAAATTAGACATGTCTAATAAAGTAAAAAATACAACAAAAATTTGCAATTGTGTTAAAAAATAGTTACGAATTCAAACATAACATTGTGACATGAAAAGTATTAAAGTGTGTACACACACATTGACCAACTATGTCTATTATATCCATTATTTCCCATTTCTATGGTAAAAATATATAATAAAGAGAATAAATATGCTATTAATTGTTGCAACATATAACTAAAAACCTATAAAAAATGCAATAATTTAAAAAAAAAATTGTTTTCATGAAAAAACTAGTAAACAGTTAAAAATCCCAAAAACTGGGATTAAAAATTACACTGTTTATGTGGCAGCACAGCATACACCAAATTTAATGTTTTTCAACACTTTAGCAACTTTGAAAATGTTGCGCTCTCATTTAAAAATGTTGCCGCTGAACTCTGTACCATGTTGAATTTCTGGTAGAGCGGGAAAAATACTCTATAGTAAATTATATACTTTTTGCGCCCGTCGAGAAGCTTCAATTATAATGTAAGTTACTATTTTATTTTTATTACTTTTATTTGATATTTACCAACTGTTTAATTACAAATCATTAATTTTTTGTCCTAGTATTTTTCGGCACCTTTGCCTTTGGTGGGTTAATGCTCTGTTAGAATCTAAATATTACTTCCCTTTTTGTACAACTTTGTTGGGAGTTTTTACACAGATTCTAGCGAGTAAAACCGTTAACGGGTATTAAACATTGTTGCTCATCACTTTAGATAAGTTGTCTCCTTTTTGAGATATTCATTCGTTTTTTGGATACCTATTGTGCTCATCGTCACCGACGGTAATATATAAAAATTTTAATAAAATCTGAGATCTTTTTCTCAACAATTCAAAATTGTATTTTTTTCTATTTTTTGCATATTTTGCCCTCATGCAAACATTTTGATCCTTCGAGCCGGATATTGTTTTTAAAAGTCTGGAAGGACAAATTAATTTATACAACATTTTAATTTTCCCGCAGCTTGGTGCTTTGGAAACAACTATAACAAAATTTTATATTCATCGAATTATTTTATTTAATACAAGGTGAGTGTAGTTCAGTTATATGTGAGCTTTTTAGTGTTAAAAAATAAAAAAAGGTTTAGTGCATATATAAGTATATTAAATTTATTCATTTAATAAAATTAAGAAATTTTTCTTTTGATACCTTGGTTAATGTTGTTTTGAGATCGCTTTAAAACCCTTATTTTTATTGCTTTACAACAATTGTTTTTATTAAATTCTCTTTGGTGTCGTGAGTTTATTTACACGGACGGACATTATTATTTTTTCCCTAAAAATTTATAAAAATAATTGTGTTTCATTACCAAAAAAAAGGCATAAATATATAATAAAGTTTAATTTTTTATTTTTGCAAAAAGCCGTCGGGTTGGTTAAAAGTGATTTTTTCCTAATAATTTGTAATATACATACTTACATATATACAAGTGGTTTTTATTTTTTTCTATTCTCTTTGTGCTATTCCTTTAATTTTAATATACAAACATACAAACTGTGTTGTTTATAAACAATTTAACATTACAGCTTCGTTGTTGTTATTGCTTTAATAAACTGCGTATAAGAGTAAAGATTTATCTTAATAAATCCGTTTTAAAAAAACACCTTTTGGTTGTTTTTCTTTTTACCTTTATTTATGAGTTCAATTTATTGACTGACTTTTTTAATACAAAAAACTTATATTTATAATTTAATTTAAAATAAATGCTTACTAGATATATTGACAGTCTGCAATTTAACGGAAACAAAATTATTAAGAATTTGGTTTGGGTTAATGAACGTTTTGTAAAATTCTTAAGAAATTTGATTTGGTGAACATTAAAATTTAAATATGCTAAGTTGCGCAATATGCAACTAGTAATATTTGTTAAGAAATTTTATTTAGGTTGAATGAACGTTAAAATTTAAATATGCTAAGTTGCGCAATATGCAACTAGTAATATTTATTAGAATTTTTATTTAGATTGAAATTGCAAATTGTCAATAACCTAAAGAAAAATTAATATATGTATGTATGTATGTATGCATGTACGTTATCATATTTATTCATATGATAACTCTGTTAGGAGTTATCGTAACTCCCCCACCGTTAGATTGAGGCTCTGACGAAATTTGATAGGTATTAATTTTTCTTTTATATATATATAATGTAAGTATAAGAATAATAATGAAAATAAGGACATTTATTCCATTACTTGTAACATTAAATATTCTATTATGCTTAAAATATATTTCTTTAAATTTTTTTTCATATTTTATTTGTTTTATGTATAAATCTTCTAATTTCAAATCTATAAATGTTTTATTTTCCTTAATGTCAGTGATTAAGTGGGTTAAAATAACATTTTCTTTAAAGTTTATTTTATCATTGTAATATGTTATATTGTTTACTGTAATTTTACAATTTTCGAATTTTAGAATGAATGTGCCGGATAATGTTTCATTATTTTCGTGTATACAATTTTCTGTTAGATTTTCATAAAAATTTTTGAATATGAGAAACCCTTGTTTTATTTCTTTAATTTCAGAGTGAACAAAATTTTTAAGTGTACATTTAGCTTCTTTATTTTGAACTATATTTTCAATACAATGGTCATTTAATGGTTTAAGGTTCTTTTTTAAGTTATTAGTTACGTTTACGTAAAAAATTTTTCTATTACCATCAAGTATTATTTGATTTTATTTTAAATATAATGATTTATTTTCTCTGTTAGGGATTGGTTCAAAAGTAATTTTGGAAAAGGAATTAAGGGAATATTTTGGTATAGATAAAATGATTGAAACTGTATCGTCTATATATGTAACACCAACTTTAATGTTCGTATAAGTCTCAAAGTCGTCTATGAGTTGTAGTTCTTGTTGGTCTAGTATATCACTAGGAATGATACCTAATTTACTTGTAAATATTACACGACCAATGTCATCCACATGATTTCTCAGCAAAGTTATATCATTATCTATTTGATATATGTGTCTCAGGAACATTACTTCATCTTCTAACGTTGATATTTTATTTTGGATTTCGTTTCTGAATTTATTTATATATGTTGTAACAATAGCTTGTTGTTTGTTAACGTGTGAAGTGATGTTCTGAATTTGAGAAGATAGTATTTTACTTTTCCGAACAAATGAGTTTATTTTCATTGAGTTATCAACTGTATTTTTCGTGAGGGCATCAAGAGCACTCTTGATTTCCTTTTCATCGTCACTGTCCATATTTCCGGTTATGAACTTCAGTCCTTTACCAAGTACGTTTACAAGACCGCGTTTATTTCTAAAATGGGGTGATAGATTATTTACTTTTACTTTTAGTAAGATAAAGTTGTTTCTTATTGTTTCCATCAATGGTTTCAGATCTGAAAATAAATAGGGTTTGAAGTTCATGTAGTTTCTAATGTAGTCCTGTTATCGGTATTTTGAAATTTTTTCTTTCTTTTTATGTGGGATTTATAATATTTATAATTTCGATCTGTTATTACATGATCATCATCTAGTTTGGAAACAACTATTTTCCTAAATTTTGAATGGTTCTTTCCTCCTCTTTCGTCTTTTATGTAAATGGGACCGGTTTGTATTTCAACATTTTCCCGATTCTTGTTCAGGTTTTCTATGAACTTTTCTTTCATTTTAATTATTTTTTCTCTTATCGAAGGATATTCATCCTGATTTATTTTACCATTTTTAAAATCTATTGGTTTCTTACCAGTTGTGGAGTGTATTGTGTTATTGTAATATATTATAATTCTATATATTTTTTCTTCTACAGTTTCTGTTACTTTATTTGGATCATATTTTAAAATTCTTATGTGTTCGTTGATTGTATTGTGGAGTCTTTCCACATCGGAATTTGAAGTGTGATTGTTATTGGAAGTATAATGAATTTCAATCCCTTGTCCCCTTAGTAACTCCAGGAGCGGTAAGGCTTTGAAACCAAGTTCGTTGTCGACTATTAGCTTCTTGATATTGCCTACTGTTGAAAGATATTGTGTAAGGGCTATTTTAAATTCTATCCAGGACCTGTTCTTAATTTTTATCGCTTGGGCATGTTTAGAGAATTTATCAATAAAAGTTAGGAACAATGTTTTTTCAAGACTATAAAATACATCGGCATGAATTATTTCTCCAGGTGATTCTGGTGTTTCAGTTATTTTGAACTGTTGTTTAACTGGTTTTCTATCATATTTTTCCTTATTACATATATCGCAGTTGTTAATATATTGATTTACACGTAGTTTTAGATTGGGGTGGTAAATTTCAATTTTAAGTTCAGCAAAATTTTCATTAATACCCCGATGGTTATTTTTTAAATGTTCTCTTTCTATGTTTTCCGAAAGTTCATTTTCGTCAATAATATCTTTAAGGAATGTCTTACATCTTGTAATTTTAAAGTTTGCGTTGCCTCCAAAATATTTATTTGTAACTTCACGTAGTTTTTCAAAAACAGTTTCATCATTTACGTAAACTGCATTCGTTTTGTCTGGATTAAAATGATTTTTAACTAAAGTTTTAAAGTTTCTTCGTCAAAATCCTTTGCAGATATTGTTTTCCTATTATTTTTAAATATTTGTTCTGTTTTTATTTTAAGTGAGCCTGATGCGATTTTATGCAGTACAATCTGTCTGCGATAGAAATTCAATGGTCTATGATCGGTTTCAATTATGAATCTTCTGCCAAATAGATATGGCCTAAGTTGTTGTGTTGACCACACTATAGCTAGTAATTCTTTTTCGATTGTGCTGTAATTTTGTTCGTGATCATTAAGTGTACGGCTTGCATAACAATTAGGGTGTCCATCTTGTGATAGAACTGCTCCTAATGCGAAGTTACTTGCATCCGTTTGCAATGTAAATTTCTTATTAAAATCTGGGTATGCCAAAACTGGAGAATTTACCAGTAATCTCTTTAAAGACTCGAAGCTCTCTTTATATTCTGGGTCATTTGGATCAATATTAGTGCCCTTTTTTAGATATTTGGTCATTGGTCTTGCAATCTTAGAATAATCTTTTATAAATTTTCTATAATATCCTGCTAAACCAAGAAATTGTTTTATTTCTTTTGGTGTAGTAGGTAATGGAAACTTATATACATATAATTTTATTTTATCTGGATTAGGTTTAATACTCTCTTCAGTCACTATTTGGCCAAGAAAATTAGTTTCCTTTTTCAAAAACTCGCTTTTATCGAGTTGGATTTTCAAGTTTACCTCTTTTAAACGTTGGAATATTTTAGTTATGGACTCCAAGTGTTCCTGTAGTGAAGTGGAAAATATGATAATGTCATCTAAATATACTAGGCAAATTTTATTTATAAAATCTCCAAGAACGTTATTCATTAATCGTTGAAAAGTAGCAGGGGCTGTTTTTAGTCCAAATGGCATACGAAGAAATTCATAGTGTCCGCCTTCTACATTAAAAGCTGTTTTTGGTATATCTTTTTCATGAATTTCTATTTGGTGAAAGCCCGTTGCAAGATCCAGGGTTGTGAAGTACTGACATCTTCCCAGTTTTTCCAATATTTCGTCGATATTTGGGATTGGGTATTTATCGTCGATTGTTACTTCATTTAGCTTACGGTAGTCCACTACCATTCTCCATTTTTTCTTACCGCTGCACAGTGGCCGAAATACCCAATCTAGCGGCGCTTTAGCGAAATTTTAAATTAAGAATTCAGCAAACTTTATTTTTTTTTTGAAAATTTAAATCCCAACGGATTTTTTCCTGTTTTCTTTTCTGTTTTGTTCGCACAGCTGTGAGCATTCAAACTTAACACATGTTTCAGCAAGTGCAATAACTATTTTTGAGCTTTTTTCAAGAGGAATTTTGTTGACAGCATAAAATTAAATATTTAATTTTTTAATAAGATTTGCGATTTCATTTTAATTAAGAGGTACGTATTTAAAAAAAAAATGGTTTGTGATCTGTGATTGTATATTTTAGTGCTTAACAGTGGAAAAAGAAAATGTCCTTTGTGAAAGTGTTTTTAGATATGAAATCCAATTTTGTGTGGAATAAAAGTAGGGTGGATTCGACCGGATTCGGTTCACTGTTTGCATAGTTTTTTTAAATGGTTTGTTATCTATGTCAAGTTCAAATATAGGCTGCAAGTTTTTGCTAAGTTTTGACTTTTTTCGTTTTTTAGTTACAATGGCAGAATCTAAACGCACCCTTTTTGTAATATGGCATAGTGAACCAGTGCCAACAAACAAATTTTTAATGGTTGAAAATCATATATTTTCTAATGTCATTGATCGCTCGGAATATAGCGAAGAACAATACCACCAAATTCAAAAACAATTAAGAAATTTTATTAGCAAACTTGTTCAAAAGTGGAAAGAAAGTCACAGAGTTTTGGCAGTGTTCGAAGAGCGAAATAAGATGTGGTTGGATGAAGACATTAAAGGAAAACCTTTTTCAGAGTGCACAAGCAAAACTCAAAAAAAAAAATGCATCAATTGCCAATGAAACACCGAATCAAGAGTTAATGGTAGCGGCGAGCGTTAGTCTTTACAAGGCTGGAAAAAGAAGCGCTTCGCAGGTGGTTTCAAAGTTATGTTCAGAATCTGCATTAGCTCCAAAAATGCTAAAATCTGTAGACTCTGAACCAAAAACCCCTATTCCGTATTCACCTGAGGAAGCTTTAGGTCTTTATACTGATGGTGGATACTCAAAAAGGTCATACAGACTAATGCAATATGGTGCCAAAGAACGAAACTGCTATATTTATCCAAGCTACGATATTTTGGCTAAAACTAAAACGGAGTGTTACCCCAGTGACATACACGTAACTGAACGTTCAGCTGAAGTTGGCTTGCAAAGTCTCGTAGACCATACTGTTGCACGTATAATACAAGGATTTTCAAAAGCTTTTGAGGATCTCATGACTGTAGGCAATAATAACGATTGCATTAAAGCAATATTTAAATGGGGCTGTGACGGTAGTAGTGGGCACTCTACTTACCGTCAGCGTTTCAGTGTTTCTGATACCGGAACAATTGATGAGCATTTATTTGCTGTATGTATTGTTCCTTTACAAATTAAAAAAGGACCTGCAATACTATGGCTAAATAGCCGGCCTTCTTCAACTCGGTTCTGCAGACCCATTAAAATAATTTTTGAAAAAGAGTCAGCGGATTTAGTCAGGGCTGAAATAGAAAATGTAAAAAGAGAAATTGCACAAATTCTACCGAAAAAATTTCTTTATTTTGAAGTAACACACGAATTTCATTTGACCATGATCGATGGAAAAGTGTTTAATACCTTAGCGGAGTCATCATCACTGGCTTGTGGAATTTGTGGGGCGACACCAAAATTGATGAACAATCTAAATTTAGTTCAACTGAGACAGCCACAAAACCACTTGTACGAATATGGATTGTCGACACTTCATGCTTGGATACGGTGCTTCGAGTGTATAATTCATATCGCCTACAGAATACCGATAAAAAATTGGCAAATTCGTGGAGAAAATAAAGAACTTGCTCAACAAACCAAAAGAAAAATTCAACTTCAACTAAGAGAACAAATGGGTATTTTGGTGGACATTCCAACGACAGGTTCGGGGAATACAAACACTGGGAATACCGCAAGAATGTTTTTCGAGCAGCCAACCTTGGCCTCTATAATAACTGGCGTACAAGTGGAACTTATAAAAAGGTTTGGTTTAATATTGCGCACAATGGCATGTGGGTACGCAGTTAACGTAGAGGCTTTTCGCATATATGCCTGGGAAACAGCAAAAATATTTGTTTCCGAATACCCTTGGTTTTATATGCCCCCATCTGTACATAAACTATTAATACATGGAGCAGATATTATTGAAAAAGTTTCGCTACCAATAGGTATGATGTCAGAAGAGGCACTTGAGGCAAGAAATAAAGATTTTCGCAGTTATAGGCTGAACCACATTCGAAAAGACTCGAGATTGCATACAATGGAAGACTTACTGCACGCTCTTTTGGTTTCGTCGGATCCTTTTATTACATCTTAATCTAAAAGCACCTCGAAATACTCCAAAAAACACATGAAAATTGATGATGAGGTCAAGCAGCTGCTTTTAAATATAAATGACCTACCTGACAGCCTTAATTCTGAAAGCTCCGACTCTGAATAGTTTTTTTTTATTGTTTTGTTATTTTCTTGTAAACTGTAAAAAAAATATGAAGCAGAAACCTTTTTTTTTTTTAATTAACTCGTGTAATGAAAACAAATATTCTAACATTTTTATATTTTTCATATGGTTAAAAATATACATGTATAACCAACTGACCGATTTTTTTTTTGTTAAGGGTCAAAGGTCATATTTACCAAATCCGTGGTTTAAGATGAAATATCTCAAAAAACATATACATATAAAAGAGGGATTACAAATATTTTTTTAAAAAATTTAAAAATAAAATTTTTTAAGATATTTCATCTTAACCACGGATTTGGTAAATATGAACTTTGAACTTAACAAAAAATTCTTGTTGGATACCATTTTAATAGTAACCGCATTTTCTTAAAAATGAGATTTTGTTGAGTGTCGTTGCATAAAAATTGACAATAATATGGCCAATAACGTTAGACTGCTTAAGTAATATTTTGATGATTTTTTTACTTTTCATGACCTGGTATCTCCAGAACAATTTGGTCCAGCAATCCCAAAGTTTCTATTTGTCTTAACCATGTAGAATACAATTTTTATACCGAATTTCGTCAAGTTTGGAGAAGGTCAGTCCCAAAATGTCTATTTTATTGGTTGGTTATATATGGATCTACCCATATGCTTAAAAAAACAATCAAATTTTAAAATATAATGAATTGGTTATATTTAAATATATATAAATTTAAAAAAAAAAAAAATTTATTCACAATTTTTTATTTTTTTGAAGTTATTAACAAAGCGCCGCTAGATTGGGTGTTTCGGCCACTGTGCGCTGGCGTCCATTTTCTTTGGTACAATCCACACAGGGGCAGAATATGGTGAGTGACTATGTCGGATAATTTTTTTATCGAGCATTTCCGTAATCTGTTTTTTTACTTCGTCCTTATGGACATATGGATATCGGTAGGTTTTCGCTGCTATTGGGATATGGTAATTGTTCTTATTTCGTGTTTGATGGCATTAGTAAATGTTAAGTTGCTTTCTTCCGAATAAAATATTTTTTTAAAGTTATTTATTACTTGTAAAAGTTTTGCTTTCTCTTCTGTATTCAGGTGATCTGTTCGTATTTGTTCCATTAAGGGAGTTTTCGAATCTTCATTTCCGATATTACGAATGTAGAAATTTTCTTCTGTCACCTTGTCGGATTCTTGGGTTCCAAATATTACTCTTTTTGGTATATTTCCATCGACATTTACAAAAGCACTTATTTTAAAATTCTCTGTTTCATACACGCCTTCCATTATTTCGATATTTTGATCTTTCAGAAATTTTTTAGGTGTGTAAATTAATCCATCTTTTTGGTTCACATTTAATTCCACTTTATATATACCACCTGTTTCAAAGAAATATTCCAAATTTTCAAGCGTAAATTTCATAGGGATTCGTTTGTTTTTGATCTCCAGTATGTCTTCTTTTAAATTTATTATAGCTTCAAGTTTCCTTAGAATGTTATTTCCGATAAGACCATCGTATTTGGTATGGAATCTGCATACCAAAAATTCGATTTTGTTCTCGGTATCGCCTAGTTCTTCAAAAAGTGGGATAGATACTTTTTCTTCTATTTTTATTATATGTTGGAGAGTTTTAAGATTAATAGGTTTGAAATTTACTTTCCATTTTGGATGACAGAGTCCAGGGTTTATTATTGAGTGCGTTGCTCCGGTGTCTATAATAAGTTTAAGGGAACCTATTTTCGTTTTAAGGGTTATATATGGTAGGCCTCCGTGAAGGCTTCCTGTTGAAAATTTTCCACGTTGTTTATGTCCATTGGTTCTGCTCCGTTTGGTTGTTGAGCTGGATGATCGTCTTGTCTATTTCGCCAATTTTGTGGTTGCGTGTTGTTTCTGTAAAAACTTTGTTGGGGGTGATTCTGTGGTTGTGTGTTATTTTTGTAAAAGTTTTTGTTTTATTGCGATTTGTGATAATTTTGTTCTTTATCCTTGGAAGTATTGGAATGCGAATTGTTTTCATTCTTTTGAGTTTCTTTAGCTTGTTTGGCCCGTCCTGGATGGAAGCGGCCATCTTTTCCAATTTTATCATAGTTATTTTCATACAGAATATCCATGGCGGATTCCAATGTTGCCGGGTTTCTGCATGCTATTATTGTCTTCATTGGTTCTGGTAGTTTGTTTTTAAAAATGTGGAGAGCTGTCCTTTGATTATTTGTTGCAACAACATTGTTATTCAGGCGTCTGAGTCTGTGTTTGATGTCGTTGAAAAAATCTAAAGTATTTGTTGAAAAAGTTACTGCTCTTAGTTCGTCATAGAGTTCGTCGCAACTTCTTCTTTCACCGAAGTTGTTGGTTAATGTCTGTTTTATGTGTTCCCATGACTAGGCTTGTGTGTTTATTTCAAGGGCCTCTTTCGCTTTACCAATTATTCTACTCTTTATTATGTCGGAAAAGAGTAGTTGGGACAATTCGTCGTAAGTTGCAAGAATAGGATATATTCTGTCAACTAACCTTGTAAAGGTTGGAAGGTCATTTATATTTCCTCCAAATTGGGGAAGATTATTTAAATATTTGATTGGGTCTAACCGAATTTGTGGTGGGTTTGCCATTATTAAATTTTATTATTTTCCTTTCTTTAAAAAAAAATTGAACAAGAAGTATTGAAAAAATAGTATCTAAATAAGATTAAATTTGAAAAACACGAAGGATACCGATAGTAATTTGAATTTATTTTCTATTAGCACTTTTGTTTTTTAAAAAAAATTTCGAGAAATCAAGAATGTAAACTAAATTTTTAAATATAATACAAATACTTAAAATAAATTAGGATAAGCTTACGTTTTATGCTGTTGTGTTCTGTTGCTTTTTGTTGTTGTTGTTACTGGTGGTGGTGTAGTGCTGCTGTAGATGTCGGTCTTGTGCTGATGTCGCTTTTATTTCGGATTTTGGTTCAACAGCTTCCTTTATACTACTAGGATTGATGATTTTTATATCGGATTTTGGTCCAATAAATTCTTTTTATTATTATTTTTTTTTTCAATAAAAGGATTGTTCTTTTTCCTTTGAAACTGTTTTTTTATTTAACTTGTCAAAGGATATGACATTTAAAAAAATTTATTTTTTTTATTTAACTTGTCAAAGGATATGACATTTTAATTTATCCTCGTCGCCAGTAAAGATTTATCTTAATAAATCCGTTTTAAAAAAACACCTTTTGGTTGTTTTTCTTTTTACCTTTATTTATGAGTTCAATTTATTGACTGACTTTTTTAATACAAACAAGTAAGAGCGGCTAAATTCGGCTATGCCGAATCTTATATACCCTTCACCATGGTTGGGAAAAAACTGAAGTTTATATATGGACATATATGAAATGGACAGATTTATATACGGACGCCTTTAAGAGGAAATTAACCATTTAGTTTGGAGATAAAACTTGGACTCGGGAAGATTTATGGTTCCAGAAAATAGGTATTTTAAAAAATTTATGTTTTGGGCATAACTTTTTTGTATCTGAACCGATATTTCCGAGTTTTTCAGCAAATATGTTATACTAAAGATTTTCGATCTTTTGCTATATAAGACGTATCCATAGGTCATAATACAGCTCTACAATAGTGTTTGTTGTTTGTGTATAAAAAGTGAAGAGGGGAAAGAAAAGAATTTCAACAAATCGTTAAAAGAAATCACTAGAACTGCATGTGTTTTATTTCTACAAAATAGTTTGATTTAGCTGGCAAATTTGCATTTGGGATTTTATTTCGCTTTTTTATTAGAAATATTTGTAATTTCTTTAGCTTAATTTTAAAAATTTGAAGGAAAATAGTTTATAATTTTTTTTTATAAATTATTATAAGTTATGACCTAAAATAGTTGCACTCAAAGGTAAATTATGTATAAAATTTTCTTAATATGTGAGAAATAAAATGGTTTAAAAATCTTTTAATAAATTCTTTTAAATCGGAGCAAAAAATAGAAATAAAACCGTTTGTATTTTGTTTGTATCAGAGGGTTTTTATACAATTTTTGATGTTTTTAGCCTATTTATGGATTATTTAATTATTAATATAAAATTTTATTTAAATTAATTATTAAATGTAAAAAAAACAAAAAATAAACAAAAAAAAAATCTTAACGAACCCGCGACCCTTCCAACTCAGAGGGTTTTTATAAAAATGTTGATTTTTTAGCCTATTTATGGATTATTTAATTATTAATATAAAATTTTATATAAATTAATTATTAAATGTTAAAAAAACCAAAAAAAAAAGTCTTAAGAAAATAATAAAAAAAATGTACAAAAAAAGTGAATTGACCTGAAACGAGATTTGAACCTCGAACCCCGCGGGCTTAGAGAAAAAAAGTATTTGAGACATAGCCTCTAGACAACTGAGCTATTGAAGCTCACACAAAATCATCGTCAATAGAGATACATATATAAAAGTCTTCGTTCATTAGGGACTTGTTTCGTTTTTATTTAAATGACAAATCTTTATATGTGTGTTGTTTGTGTATAAAAAGTGGAGATGAAAGAAAAGAATTTTAATTATTAATATAAAATTTTATATAAATTAATTATTAAATGTTAAAAAAAAACAAAAATAAGCAAAAAAAAAGTCTTAAGAAAATAATAAAAAAAATGTACAAAAAAAAAAGTGAATTGACCTGACCGAGATTTGAACCTCGAACCCCGCGGCCTTAGAGAAAAAAAAAATATTTGTGACACAGCGTCTAGACAACTGAGCTATTGAAGCTCACACAAAATCATCGTCAATAGAGGTACATATATAAAAGTCTTCGTTCATTAGAGATTTGTTTAGTTTTTATTTAAATGACAAATCTTTATATGTGTGTTGTTTGTGTATAAAAGGTGATGAAAGCAAAGAATTTTAATTATTAATATAAAATTTTATATAAATTAATTATTAAATGTTAAAAAAAAACAAAAATAAGCAAAAAAAAAAGTCTTAAGAAAATAATAAAAAAAAATGTACAAAAAAAAAGTGAATTGACCTGACCGAGATTTGAACCTCGAACCCCGCGGCCTTAGAGAAAAAAAAAAAAGTATTTGCGACACAGCGTCTAGACAACTGAGCTATTGAAGCTCACACAAAATCATCGTCAATAGAGGTACATATATAAAAGTCTTCGTTAATTAGAGATTTGTTTGGTTTTTATTTAAATGACAAATGTTTGTATGTGTGTTGTTTGTGTATAAAAGGTGGAGATGAAAGAAAAGAATTTTAACACATGGATGTGTTGTTATGCTCAAAATTCTACATACATATTAAACAAAGGGATTTTACTGGAAAAATTAGAGGTAGTCCTGGTTTTTTGCTAATATCTCAGCCATTTATTAACCGATCTGTCTGATTTTTAATAGCAAACATAAATGGATCACATGTAACAGAAATAAAAAAGAATCAAGTCCTCATCATGTCTGGGTTCTTCGGAAAACCCATTTCAACACACAGACGGACAGACGGACATCGTTAAATCAACTTCGCTCTTCATAAGGACCCAGAATATATATACTTTATAGGGTCTAAGATCAATATTGTAGAAATTACAAACGGAATGACAAACTTATATATACCCTTCCACCTGTGGTGAAGGGTATAAAAAAAGTCTTAAGAAAATAATAAAAAAAAAGTGAATTGACCTGACCGAGATTTGAACCTCGAACCCCGCGGCCTTAGAGAAAAAAAAAGTATTTGTGACACAGCGTCTAGACAACTGAGCTATTGAAGCTCACACAAAATCATCGTCAATAGAGGTACATATATAAAAGTCTTCGTTAATTAGAGATTTGTTTGGTTTTTATTTAAATGACAAATCTTTATATGTGTGTTGTTTGTGTATAAAAGGTGGAGATGAAAGAAAAGAATTTTAACACATGGATGTGTTGTTATGCTCAAAATTCTACATACATATTAAACAAAGGGATTTTACTGGAAAAATTAGAGGTAGTCCTGGTTTTTTGCTAATATCTCAGCCATTTATTAACCGATCTGTCTGATTTTTAATAGCAAACAGAAATGGATCACATGTAACAGAAATAAAAAAGAATCAAGTCCTCATCATGTCTGGGTTCTTCGGAAATAACATTTCAACACACAGACGGACAGACGGACATCGTTAAATCAACTTCGCTCTTCATAAGGACCCAGAATATATATACTTTATAGGGTCTAAGATCAATATTGTAGAAATTACAAACGGAATGACAAACTTATATATACCCTTCCACCTATGGTGAAGGGTATAAAAACTTATATTTATAATTTAATTTAAAATAAATGCTTACTAGATATATTGACAGTCTGCAATTTAACGGAAACAAAATTATTAAGAATTTGGTTTGGGTTAATGAACGTTTTGTAAAATTCTTAAGAAATTTGATTTGGTGAACATTAAAATTTTAATATGCTAAGTTGCGCAATATGCAACTAGTAATATTTGTTAAGAAATTTTATTTAGGTTGAATGAACGTTAAAATTTAAATATGCTAAGTTGCGCAATATGCAACTATTAATATTTATTAGAATTTTTATTTAGATTGAAATTGCAAATTGTCAATAACTTAAAGAAAAATTTATATATGTATGTATGTACGTTATCATATTTATTCATATGATAACTCTGTTAGGTGTTATCGTAACTTATAAGCACCCTACTGTCCGTTTTAGTCGCGACTTATAGAGTTTGTGTTTCTTAATTTTAAATAATTTTGGGATTATTTGTTTCGGATTTTTGGTCAAATTCATTGCGAAATTTTAAAAGTACTTTAATATTCTTCGTAAATTTTCGAATTTTTTTTGGATTCTTTCGTGGGTTTTCGGAAATTTTTGATTTTTATATATTTTCGAATTCTTTTATATTACTCCTTGAAAATTTGAAGAATCTTTTGATTCTCTTCGTAAATTTTCGTATCTTTTTGGATTTCTTCGGGATTTTTCGAACTTTTTCGAATTTTTTTTCATTTTTTCGGATTTTTTTTTTAAATTATTTTTTATAAACTTAAAATAAAATGTCTGATAACGCTTTGGATATTTTTATTAGAGAGTCCGATGCTCTTATAAAATTCGAATCCAAATTTAATGAACTTCGCGAGAATGTACACACGGTATTTACGCTCGAAATACGCGGAAAGGAACTAAGTGTTCTGTGGGAAAGCGTTAAATTGTCTTATAAATCGTGTTTAAGTGTTTTGGAAAATGTGGATAGCGCTGAACCAGCTGATGTAGACGCAGCTGAGGCGAAATACGACGCGACTTTTAATGCGTACGTCAACTGCTTAGCTGCTATTAACAAAAAATTGTATAATTTCGAACCGCGAAACGCTGATACCATGAAAACCGGCAATCAGTCTCCAGTTTTACCGGTCAACTCTGATGATTTTTGCCACAATTTCAACATTACGCGTGCAATATACCTGTTTTTGACAGTAAAGTTATTTCTTGGCCCACTTTTCGCGATCTTTTTACAGCGGTTTACATAAATAACTCGCGTCTTAGTCCAATTGAGCGATTATTTGCTCTTTTGGAGAAAACAAGTGGCGATGCGCGGGAAATTGTTTCAAAAGCGCCGCTTACGATAAAGGTTTCGATATTGCCTGGAAAAGTTTAACGGACAAATACGAGAATTTACGTCGACTGGTGAACCACCAGCTCATTATGCTTTTCGATCTTCCGTTCCTTGACAAGGAAACAGACGAGGGCTTAAAAACTTTACAACGCGGTATAAACGGTTGTCTTTCTGCCTTGTCTGCTTTGGACATTTCCGCGACGGGGGATTTAAGTTCGCATATGATAGTTTTTATGTGTATTCAACGGTTATAACCGTTGGCAACAGCCATTTTGTTATTTGGTTCTAGCATACTTTTTCTCATGGATTTGGACCTACTGAACACGAAAATGAATTTTAAAAATTTTTCTGTCGATTGGTTTGCGAGATACAAATTTTTTAATTTTTTTTTTTAATTTTTGGAGGTACACTTACTATTTTGAGCATATCTTTAGTCTTCTTTGACCTATTTTATCCTACTACTACTCAAATTAAAGACAATTGAGCCGTCTACAACTTATTCTCAGAAAATTTTCAAATCGGGTTAGTAGTTTTGATGTTGGCGGCTTAAAAAGGTTAAAAAACTGCGTTTTTTTAGTAAAAATGTGGCTGAAAAATTCATATAAAAATTCATATAAAATGTAAAACGCGATGTTAACAGCGATTTTAATTTTTTTACGTATAGCTGACACTTTTCCAAAGAAAATAAGCCCTTACTTAACAAAATCTGATGACAAATGGCCGACTTATTATTTTTTTGGTAAACGATTTTTTGATTTTCATTATTTGCACAGCTTACCTACCCAACGCAAACGAATAAATACATTTGAACTTAATTTAAAATAAACAAATTAGTCTTCGTATATTATTTTTTAATTTATTTACAGCACTACATGCTCAATGTATCGCACAATTAGCTAAACTAACGAAATTAAACTAACTAATTAAATTAAGCAAATCAACGCACAAAAAAATGAGTAAAAACAAAGATATAAGTGTACATTTTATGCCATGTGGAAAAACTGCTGACTTCTTCTTTGTTTTTTGTATTCGCTGCAATCGGTCTCACGTATTAGGGTCCAAATATAGTCACCCATCATAGCCGTGTCATAGTTGCCCTGATAGCGTCGTTCCATAGCCTTCAATTCCTGATGAAAGCGCTCGCCGTGTTCGTCGCTCACGTCTCCTAAATTCTCAGGGAAAAAATCCAAATGAGAATCCATAAAGTGTATTTTAAGTGACATGTGCACTCCCATGGCTTCATAGTTCTTTACCAGATCCTCAACTATGTCCTTATAATTCGGGCTTTTGTTGTTTCCTAAAAAGTTTTCCACAACAAGCCTGAAGGAATTCCATGCTGCGGCTTCGATGGGTGATAACAGCTTTGGGAATTTTTCATCTTTCAACATTTTTTTTATCTCGGGTCCTGCGAAGACTCCTTCTTTAATTTTTGCCAGCGAAAGGTAAGGGAAAATTGACCGTAAATAGGCAAAAGCTTCACCTTCTTTGTCTAATTTTTTGGCAAAATTTTTAATCAAACCCAATTTTATGTGCAGCGGCGGAAGTATTATATTTTCACGGTTCTCTATTAGTGGTTTGCGCTGAACATTCGCTTCTCCAACTACAGGTTTCGTTCGTACCGGCCATTTTTTTTTTATATAATGCTGATCATCAGCGCGGCTATTCCAAAGGCACAGAAAACAGCAATGTCGCGTATAGCCTCCTTGGAGTCCACACAGAATGGCCACAACTTTAAGGTCGGCGCATATTTTCCAATTGTATTTCCTATACTCTATGCATTTCAGCAAAATGTCCATAGTTTCATAGTTCTCCTTTGAATGAACCGCATGAGCAATAGGAACAGATGGCTTTTCATTCCCATTATGTAAGAGAACTGCCTTCAAGCTCTCTTTGTTGCTGTCAATAAACAACCTCCATTCGTTGGGGTTGTGAATTTGGTGAAGCTCTTGGAACAAGCCTGAAATGTCGCTGCAAAAACATATTTGGTCTTTCTTTGTATAAAATTTTGCATACTCCTTGTGACGGTTTCTGTACGCTGATACTTTCACTTCTGAAGCCGCAAATCCACACTGTATCATCCGAGACGCAAAAAGTTCGGATTTCTCCTTAGTGAGACCAAAATCGCGCACCCAATCGTTTAGTTCGGCCTGTGACAGTAATTTTCGCTTTGCACCCGGCTCAAATTCGCTTGCATTTGACTCAGACTCTTCTTCTGACGATTCTGCTTTTTGAAGAGATGCACCAGGGCACACTGGATATGGCACATCATGCGAATGTGGTACTGGAAGCGCAAACGATCCCACTTGAGCGTAGTTCCATTTAAAAAATCTTCCTACCCCACTGTTTGTGGTGAGGCAAAAATAACAGTCTGTGGAATGGCATAGCGGCTTTTTCCACATCATTGGTGTATCGAATTTCATATGGCGGCTAAAATTAAAATAAATTACTATATTCGCTATGTATAATGTGTTTAAATAAAAATTCTTACCTTCCGCCAGCTGCCCAGTTGGTTAAGATTATATAGCAAAGATCACACAGCGACTTAGGTGTCCATGGTTCTGTGATATTTGGTGAAATACCAAAATAATTCAAATAGTGCAATTGTACTGCTGGAGTAAACTTGTGTGCTGATTTTTTTTTATAAACTGGCCACAAACATTGCAGAAATTGTCTGGATCGTTCAAACACTCGAACACACGTAGTCTTTTACTCATTGTCTTCCTTGCGTTTTCTAAATATTAACTTCTTTACACTTTCACAGACAGTTTTGAAATGCAATTGATAACCGTGTCTCCTTATGTTTAAATATGTATGAGCATGTAGTGCTGTAAATAAATTAAAAAAAAATATACGAAGACTACTTTGTTTATTTTAAATTAAGTTCAAATGTATTTATTCGTTTGCGTTGGGTAGGTAAGCTGTGCAAATAATGAAAATCAAAAAATCGTGAAATAGCGGAATTTCGGTCGTTTACCAAAAAAATAATAAGTCGGCCATTTGTCATCAGATTTTGTTAAGTAAGGGCTTATTTTCTTTGGAAAAGTGTCAGCTATACGTAAAAAAATTAAAATCGCTGTTAACATCGCGTTTTACATTTTATATGAATTTTTATATGAATTTTTCAGCCACATTTTTACTAAAAAAACGCAGTTTTTTAACCTTTTTAAGCCGCCGACATCAAAACTACTAACCCGATTTGAAAATTTTCTGAGAATAAGTTGTAGACGGCTCAATTGTCTTTAATTTGAGTAGTAGTAGGATAAAATAGGTCAAAGAAGACTAAAGATATGCTCAAAATAGTAAGTGTACCTCCAAAAATTAAAAAAAAAAAATTAAAAAATTTGTATCTCGCAAACCAATCGACAGAAAAATTTTTAAAATTCATTTTCGTGTTCAGTAGGTCCAAATCCATGAGAAAAAGTATGCTAGAAACAAATAACAGACAAAAGTTTGTTATTTGTGACCTAGTGGGCATCAACTCTGAAGAATACTTCTTCTAATTCGGCTGCTGGTTCGGGTACAGCTCCTCGTCTTCCCAATCTGGCATCAGTTGATCCAAATATACAGTCCACTTCTAATGGCGGTAATTCCGCGTTGCCTCTTAATAGACAGGTATTTCATGCTTCTGTAAATAGAAATGTGCTCTTAGGGACGGCTATGGTTAACATTGTTCACCAGGGTATTACGTACCCTGCCCGCGCACTTATTGATCCCGCCTCCGAAACTTCGTTCATTTCGGAACGTTTAGCGAATCGTTTGAAACTTCCGACGCTTTCCACGTTTCAGGTGTGGAATTAATCTCGACTTCGTCGAAAAAACTTTGTTCAGTAAAAGTTGGCTCTCCTATTGATTCCGCTTTTTCATTAGAGGCCTTACTTCTTGTGTTGAACAATATTTCTGGGAATATTCCGTCTTTTAAAGTACCTTCAAATATAAGGGAAAATTTGCCAAATCTTCGTTTGGCTGATTCTAATTTCTATGACAGTCGACCTGTCGATCTTTTGCTCGGTTCTGAACTGTATCCTAGAATTATCGTAAAAGACTATCCTCGGGATATCTTGGGTTCTTTGATAGCTCAGAACACGGTTTTCGGCTGGATCATTTCTGGTCCACTAGTGCAACCTCGAGTTCAAGTCTATTCTACTCATGTAGACTTCTCAGAAGAAGATAATCTTAATAAAAATCTTCTTCGTTTCTGGGAACTTGAGGAGGCTCCCAAAACGAAAAATTTATCTGTTTTTGACAAATATTGTGAGGAAAATTACAAAGCGACTACTCGTCGCTCCCCTGATGGTAGATATATTGTGGCTCTGCCTTTTAAACCCGAATTTCCTAAAACTCTTTCATTAGGATCGTCTAGGTTAAGTGTCTTGGCACAGTATCTTAGGACCGAATCTTCCCTTCAGCGAAAACCTGAGATTAAGGAGGTGTATGACGACGTCGTTAGGGAATATTTAGATCTCGGTCACATGAAACCTGTTTCGAACCCTATTTTTAATCCTAATTTGTCTTGTTATTTGCCTCATCACCCCGTTATTAAACCTGAAAGGAAAACTACAAAGTTGCGGGTTGTCTTCAACGCTTCAAAAAGACTTCGAATGGGAATTGTCTTAACGATTGCTTATATGTTGGGCCTACTTTACAGGCAGACTTGGTAATCTTGATGCTTCGGTGGCGCCTTTTTAGATTTGTTTTTAATTGTGATATTACCCAGATGTATAGGCAAATTTTGGTCGATTCTTCTCATACCCCATTTCAGCGTATTTTTTTTCGAAATTCTCCATCGGAGGACGTTAGGGAATATGAGTTACAGACTGTGACCTTTGGTGTCAATTGCGCTCCATATCTTGCGATTCGGACTTTATTACAGTTAGCGGACGATTCTGAAGCTGAGTTTCCTCTGGCATCACGCATTCTTCGAAAGTGTATGTACGTTGACTACGTTTTGACGGGAGCTCACAATGTTTCTACTGCTTTGATCGCTTGGGATCAGCTAATAGCGGCCTTGTCTTCTGCAAAGTTTCAACTTAGTAAATGGACTTCAAACGAACGTACGATTTTAAACGGTCTCCCTTCGGAATATTTAGTTGACGCTAAATTATTGACGTTTGTGAAGTATAGTAGCTCAAAGACTTTGGGAATCCAATGGAACGCTCGATTGGACTCTTTTTATTTTAATGTGACTCCTATGGGACATAGGTCAGGTTATACAAAGAGGGAAGTTTTATCTACGATAGCGAAATTGTTCGATCCTGTTGGTTGGTTGGGTCCTGTTATTGTTGTCGCGAAAATTATTATGCAGAAATTTGGCAGGATAATATCAATTGGGATGATTTGCTTCCGCTCGCTACTGAAAAAGAGTGGCAGAAATTTGTTGATTCCTATCATGAAGTGAATAATATTCATATTCCACGATGGGTTCATTTTACTCCAGAAACTTCGGTTGAACTTCATGATTTATATTCGTATTGAGACCTCTACCGGAGAAGTTCGGACACATTTGCTTTCGGCGAGGACTAAAGTGGCTCCTATTAAATCAATTTCATTACCGCGACTTGAACTTTGCGGTGCAGTATTGGCATCTGAACTTTTGAAAACAGTGGTAAGTGAAATTGATATTATAGTCCTTTCCTGGTTAAAAAAGGCACCTTGTTCTTGGACCACTTTTGTTGCGAATAGAGTTTGTCGTATTCAGGAAAACGTTGGAAACCATAATTGGTACCATGTCCGATCTGGGGACAATCCTGCAGATTTAGGTAGTCGGGGAACTTCTCCCTCTGAGCTGGCGATTAGTGAACTTTGGTGGCATGGTCCACAATGGCTTCGACAAGACAGGGCTAAGTGGAATATATCTGATCTTTCTTGCCTTACTACAGACATTGAGTGTCGGGTTGTTCGAACTCATGCTTCGTTTTTACGGACTCCGGAGGTGCCGACGTATATGAGGATATTCTTACGAATTATTCGAGTCTTGATCGAGCACTTCGTGTTCTCTCGTATGTTTTGCGCTTCATTTATAATATTCACCCAGCTCATAAATCAGGTCGAAATCCGTATGTTGATCAAACGCTTTCTAGTCTTGAGGTGAAAAG
Organism: Eustalomyia histrio; assembly: GCA_949748255.1. Classification (NCBI taxonomy): domain Eukaryota; kingdom Metazoa; phylum Arthropoda; class Insecta; order Diptera; family Anthomyiidae; genus Eustalomyia; species Eustalomyia histrio. Next base: position 183,009,261 of record OX456523.1, on the reverse strand, counting down.
AACCAAATTGCGTTTGGCCATTGTGGCTCAAAAATACTATTTCGCTGATGAATATAGATGTCTCTTGGAGAAAAAACCTTTATGTTCGAAAAGTTCGCTTATACCTTTAAATCCTTTTCTTGATAAGGATGGCGTCATTAGAATTAATGGTCGTTTAGCTAAATCGCCGTGTCTACCGTACACAGAGAGGCATCCTATAATTTTGCCATATTCCAGTAGATTTACGCTACTTTTAACGGAATATACTCATTTGATTTCCATTCACGGTGGAAATCAGTTAATGTTGCGAATACTTCGCATTGAATATTGGATCCCACGATTAAAGTCTAAAATTCGTGGAGTCATCAGTCGTTGCAAACGGTGCATTATTGACCGGAAAAGATCTTGTGTTCAGATTATGGCAGCTCTTCCTCCTGAACGAAGCACTATCGATAGGCCTTTCACTACAACTGGTGTTGACTTCGCAGGCCCCTTTGATATCAAGAGTTTCACTAGTAGGGCTTTTAAGATAACTAAAGGCTACGTTTGTGTTTTTGTTTGCTTTTCTACGAAAGCGATTCATTTAGAGGCAACTTCTGACTTGTCTACTGCTTCTTTTTTAGCAGCTTTTCACAGATTTATTTCGAGAAGAGGTTGTCCAAATACCATATTTTCTGACAACGGAACAAATTTTGTCGGCGCTTCGCGCGAAATAGAGAGAGATTTTAAGGCTTTTATAAAAGAAAGTCAATCGACGTTGTGTTCGGCGTACAACGTACAGGGTCTGTCGTGGCGTTTTATCCCAGCTGGGGCTCCTCATATGGGCGGTCTTTGGGAAGCCGGTGTAAAGAGTTTCAAACTACATTTTAGGAAAGAGGCACAAGCTTTTAAATATACATTTGAGGAATTCTCTACGGTTCTTTCCCGAATTGAAGCTTGCTTAAATTCGCGCCCTCTTTGTCCTATGACAGACAATCCTCAGGAACCGGTAGCCCTGACTCCTGGTCATTTTTTGATTGGTTCTCCAATTCTGGCCCCTTCTGAGCCTGCGATACACGACCCCCCTTTGAGTTTAGTTAATCGATTTCGGAAAATGAAGGCACTTGCTCAACTCTCATGCCGTCGATGGAAAGAAGAGTATTTATCGAGCTTACATAAGCGATATAAATGGCAAAATCCGCAACGCGACCTTCAGGTAAACGACTTGGTCGTAGTTAGACACGAGGAGTTACCTCCGACATCGTGGCGGTTAGGCAGGGTCATTAAAGTTTATCCTGGAAGCGATGGACATGTAAGGGTTGCGGATATACGTACTTCAAACGGGGTTGTAAAGCGACCGATTACAAAACTGGTCATTCTGACTTGTTCACTTTAATTTTCTCGCTATTTTATCTCTATCTCTGTTGTCTCATAGCGACATGGATGCACTACCGAATCTTTTCGATGATGGTCTGCTCGACTATGAGGATGCAATGGAGATTGCTGATCCTGTGGCTTCTACGGAAACCAACTCATCCGATACATCACCAACCGTTATACCGGAATCCTTGGAGACGGCACATCCGGCGACAGTGTCATCTTCTGAAGCTTACACACCCGCAATTCCGTTAGGTTCTGTGGAGGCCTCGGGCTCGAATTCTGCGACGTCCTCGTAGGATCTGCAAACGACACCACCCATTGCGATTCTGTCGTGTCTTTCGTGGCATGAGTCATGTGCGCCGCCTTCGCATGGTCATCCTGCATCGTTATTGCTCCCGATGCTTGGCACATTCACAAATTTTGCCCGAGCACTTCTAAGTGCCAGCACTGCCAGGGTGATCACCACTCAATTTTGCACGCGGTTTCTCAGTCTTCGGGATCTGCAAAGACAACCCATCAGAGGCATATACACCGTCCAAGTCCGTCTGTGTCCCGTCCTAGTCCGTTGCCTATACGGCATATGGTGACTTTGTCCCCTACCCTTCAGGTCAGGTTACAAGTGCCTGGTGGAGCTATTTCTGTTCGCGCTGTTCTCGACCCCTGTTGTAGCGTAAGTTATTTGTGTGAGTCGATGGCTCACCAGTTACGCTTACCTAAGTCGAGATCGGGCTAGGATAGTTACTGCCGTTTAACGATCTGTTCAATATATGACTCAGACCAGAGAATCGTGGTCACAGCAAAGGTCCAGGGGATGAGAGGGATCAAGACCCCTTTAGAGTCGGTTCCTGACGCTATAAGGGAATATTTTTCAGGCCTCGAACTCGCCGATCCCACCTTCAACAATTCCGGTAGGGTCGCATTGGTTTTGGGACCAGAGGTTAATCCTCAGGTTTTGAGGAATCGCATTTTTTCGAGTCCGGGTCTTCCTATGGCCCAATATACCATATTCGGATGGGTCATTTCCGGCCTCTCTCCGTTTTAGAGATTAAATACTCGTACCTTTATTAATCGGTCCTTACTGGCCGCTTCGGGGTCCTTCCTGACCCACTACATTTTTTTTCTACGGGGTCCCTACTGGCCCACTTATTAAAATGTTCGTAATTTTAAAGTCTACGGGGTCCCTACTGGCCCACTTAACTTAGGTTTTAAATAAACATTTATATATAAACTTTCTACGTGGTCCCTACTGGCCAAATTAGTTGTAAGTGTTATTTGAAGAAAAAAAATATTTGAAATCAAGCTCACATTCTTTTACTTATAAACTGAACTATACCTCTTGTTAGTTTAAGGATAACTTTAAGATTTGGTTTGCAACACACCTGGATGTTGCAAGGTGGCCGGCAATGTTTAATTACAAATCATTAATTTTTTGTCCTAGTATTTTTCGGCACCTTTGCCTTTGGTGGGTTAATGCTCTGTTAGAATCTAAATATTACTTCCCTTTTTTACAACTTTGTTGGGAGTTTTTACACAGATTCTAGCGAGTAAAACCGTTAACGGGTATTAAACATTGTTGCTCATCACTTTAGATAAGTTGTCTCCTTTTTGAGATATTCATTCGTTTTTTGAATACCTATTGTGCTCATCGTCACCGACGGTAATATATAAAAATTTTAATAAAATCTGAGATCTTTTTCTCAACAATTCAAAATTGTATTTTTTTCTTTTATTTGCATATTTTGCCCTCACACAAACACCAACACTTAATACAAAGTTTATTTGAGTATCTTTCAGATACTCGATTTCCAAAGGAAACACAAAACTCACACTCTTATAATGAGAGCATTAGGGTTGCCATATAATATTAAATTAAATTAAAATAATTTAACTGTTTTGAGATAACTTTGACTGAAATTTCACATTTTTTTTATTTAAATAATATAGTTTTTTTTTGTTAATTTGTTTTTATAAAATAAACTTTAGATTTGGCTTCTGAAATAATTTCTTTATTGGAGGGAAAGTGAAGTATTGAATTGGGCCGATTTGAATATACCCTAGATTCGGCAAGGTAGGGTAGCTCTAACACCTAAAGCTACACCTGTCAATCATCAGCATCCCTTCTATATACCTTTTCACCATTTTTTTTGTTTATGTATCTACCTTATATATATTTTGTTAACGAACCCAAATTTACCTCAAAAGGGGCAAGAACACATTCCAGCCCTGAGCACGGCCGGCTTTATAGGTAGCACCGCCCCAGAAGAGGTAAACCAAGGATGGAAAGTTCGTTACAAATACAGGTTATATAGAGTCTCAAAAGCGATACATTCACGCACAGAATTGCACTGGTCTTATTACCTCTTATTATTTGGTTGACCCATCGCCTACAAAATAAGCGTAAACGAGAAACGGCCAACATAGAGGATATAGTAAACGAAATCCAGTCGAAACAGGGAGCGTCCCTGTTAATTAAGAGGGGAGGAGTTAGCAGCGCTAAGAAAATTGTAAATACCCATATTACTGTATCGGGTTACATTTATGTTACTGCGCGATTATTTATGATTGGCTAATATTCCAATTATTTTACAAAAGTGCAGACTCTACGTAAGCACTTTTGCATTTACCTCTTTATTTAATTTTAATTATTATCGGGTTACATTTAAGTTAATTCTGTTTGGTCAATGTGACAAAAATTTTACAAAAGCACAGAGACTAGCCCAGCACTTTTTGGACAAATAAGTTAGCACTAAATAAACTAAATTAATAAAGAGCATTCTATAACGAATCACCGAAAAAAGACATCATTTGTTTCTTTTATTTAAAAAACAAAGTACATAGTACCCATCCTATTAACTTATATATTGGAACCTTGAATTAATATTGAGTTTTTTTTTTAATTTGCGGATTTATTGTGCAAAATGGTTATAAATATATTATTCAAAGTATTGTTCATCGCTGGTCACAACTTTTCTCATCTTTCTGGCAATTTTCGTATACCAGCTCAGAAGAATGACTCGTCTTTTGAGGCAATCCAATAATAGACCTACTTAATGCATTGTTCATATGAAGTGAACTTCTGCTGGGGCAGGCCAAGTATCATCAACCGGAACAATCAGTAGTAGGAAGGAGCGATGTCTAGATGGTACGGCGGGTGGGGTAAGACATCCCTTTTCAGCATTTCCAAGTAGGTATTGACCGGTCTTGCAACATGTAGCCGAGCGTTGTCATGCTTCAAAATCACTTTGTCGTGCCTTTATTGGCATTACGGCCGTTTTTGCTTCAATGCGCGGCTCAAACACATAAGTTAAGTCTGATAGCGTTCTCCTGTGATCATTTCATGCGGTTTCAACAGCTCGTAGTAGATCACGCCTCGCTCAAAAGCGACCCTCTGCCGCATTTTTCTTAGTATTAAAGTAATAAAGAAAAATTCCCCGCAAAAACACTTTATCTGGTACAAAATTCGACAAGTTCAAGGGAATATTTAGTATTGTTGTTCACGTTTCAACCAAAAAGTATTTAATTCTCAAGAGTATAGTTTGCTCTCACGAATTTTTTAGTACTCTCTTAGAACACGAACTTAGCTTGGCGGCAACAAAGGTGAGTTTTTGTCGGCAACTTTTAGTAGTGTTTAGCGGTGCTGCCATATAACCCATTTTAACTATTTTTTTGCCGTTTTTTCGATGCTTAAGATTTTTCAGATTTTTTCATAAAAAAATATATATTTTTTTTATTCATGTATTTTTCCAGATTTTTCATATAAAAATATAATATGTGTTCGATATACTATTTATTTTTACTAAAATTAGTTGTGTTTAATATATGTTAAAAATACAACCAAACTTTGCAATTATGTTAAAAACTAGTCTCGAATTCAAACATAATATGATGATTAACTCTTTCTATTCATATCCATTATTTTCCATTTCTTTGGTAAAAATATATAATAAAGAAATCAAATATGCTATTAATTGTTGCAACATATAATTAAAAAAACTATAAAAAATGCATGAATGTGAAAAAAGTTGTTTTCATGAAAAAAAAATGTAAAACAGTTAAGAATCCCAAAAACTGGGATAAACAATTAAACTGTTTATATGGCAGCACTGCATACACCAAATTTTTTCAACACATTAGCAACTTTGAAAATGTTGCCCACTCATTTAAACATGTTGCCGCTGAACTCTGTAGCATGTTGAATTTCTTTTTGAGTATTTCTAATACTCTATAGTAAATTATATACTTTTTGTTTCAACCAAATGACATATGTTGCCAAAGACGCCCATTCACAATAGGTTTAAGCGGCAAGACATTGGAAACTAGAACTTGGTCAAATACTAGCTTGTGTAAAACGCTCATAATTAATTCAAGGTCCCAATATTTTATTTGAAAAAATATGTCAAGTATTAATATTTGAAAAAATTCTAGCAAATAAAATATACCTTAAAATATTTATACTTGAAAACTTAAAGACCAAGAATTTTTGTATTTACTTAAAAATTTCTTAAAAATATATTTATTTAAAACTTTCCAGTAAATATATTTTATTTACATACTTAAAGTAGTTTTTAGTACACAGAAAAAAACTAAAATCGAGTTTCAATTAAAATATATGTAAGTACATTCAAAAATTTAATTGAATTTGGACTAGCGAAAGAATTTCAATTATTGTTTTAATCATATCAATTAAACTTTTAATCAAAGCCCATCAACATTTTCAATGAAAGTTTTAATTGTATCAATTAGAATTTTAATTAAAGTTCTACCCAAAAATCAATTAAAACTAATAAAATTTTTGATTTAAATTCCAGATTCAATTCAATAAAAATTTTAATAAAATTTTCCCATTTTAAAATTTGAAATACCCAATCCTTAACAAATTAAATAATCAAATTTTCCTTTTTCTAAAATGATTTTTCGCAGACTTTGTTTGCTAAAAATTAAAAATAAATATTCTAAAAATGGCTGGCCTCACAAAATAATTAAAATTTTAACAAATTCAAATTTTAACAATTTTAATATACTTTTAAAAACATGATTCCTTTATTTAATTTTTAAATCTCATTCAATTTTCAACGAATCGATTTGCAAAATTCTGTTCATTGTTTGAATAATTTTCTACTTTATTTAATTAATATCAAATTAAGAGAATCAATTTGATTTTTGTTGATTCTTTTCATAGAATCAATCAAATTGATTAAATTTTATTAAATCAAATAACCGAATATCGTTCGCGAACAGAAAGGCAAAACAATTATTGAATAGACTTAAAATTGTGTCTTTGATATGAAGGGATTATTATTTATTCATAGATTCATAAAATTAATAAAATGATATAAAATAAACTAACAAGCTCTGAATTAAAACCAGTACGTCATTAATTTAGCAGAAACAGCTTTTGATTAACGATCTGGAAATAATAAAAAAATTAGTGTTTACTATTCGTTAGTATCATTAAAAAAATTTTGATCTTGAGCCTAATAAAATTAAAAATATATAATTGATCTGAAAAATCTATTAAAATTTAATTTTTTTTATCAATAAATTTTCAAATCTGATGCATACAAACCAGAGAACTGCAAAATCAACTTTTTTCTTGATTTAATTATACACAAAAATTCTTGTTCACTTTTAATAATTCAACAAAATTCACTGTATAATAAAATCAGCATCATGTTACTGAACGCGTAATTGGAATCAGTGTGAATCATCTGTCGTTTATGTTTTATGCAAATGTAATCACTTAACAGTGTTCAGTAACATGATGCTGATTTTATTCTACAGTGAATTTTGTTGAATTATTAAAAGTGAACAAGAATTTTTGTGTATGATTAAATCAAGAAAAAAGTTGATTTTGCAGTTCTCTGATACAAACACTACATTGACAATGCTGTTATTGTAAATATAAAAAAATTAAGTTATGACGCTTTTATTAATACGCGTAATATTAAAAATATTTATAATACAAATTTTTTTGTTTTGTTTAGGGATTTGAGATGCAATTTTGCAATTTAAATAACTGTTATAAAAGTAAAGATATAAAAAAATTATATGATTTTTATATGTTTTTAATAGTATTTATTGTAAACTTGAATATTTTTTACAACAAGTTCATTATCAATTGAATATTTATTTGATTAAGTTTAATTACTTTTAATTAAAAATAAAAAAAAAAATTGAATTGAAATTTTTATGGCAATAATTTTATCTGTGTAAATCCTAAAATTTTTATATATAAGTAAGTTTTTGGTATCCTTGGGAATTGTTGATTTCCATTAGCTTGAACTAAAGGCTAAGTGGTTTAAGCTTTGTTTTTGTATGAAACAAAATCTTAGAAATACAAATTTTTCATTTTAAAAAACTTCGAATTTTTGTTTCTACGTATCGGTATGACAAATGGAAAAAATTTCCTTACAATTTAATGATATTGAAATATATTTTATTACAAGAAACATTACTAATGAAATAGCATCAATGCATAAAAAAACTAATTACAATTGATTGAGAAGGCATTTTTGTACAAAAAAAAGCTTTTGATGAATCAAACTGACAACGGTTTTGGCCAAGAAATTTATAGTTCATGGTTATCGTAGAATGAAAAATTGGTCAAAATCGGAACGATTTCTTAGTAAAATTTATCGATTTTAACTTATTTTTCATAGAGTTTTCTTCCAAGGCTTACCTCTTAATGCTAGGGTTGGCAGCCGTTTAATATGATCAGTGTTATAAGTGAGTATAAACAACAATAGCTAGTCAATGAAAGCTTAAATTTAAATTTTTTATTTTGATAGAAAAAATATTAAATTTAAAATTATTTCGTATTTTAAAGTTTCACTGTAATTTGTTGGTATTTTACGTTATTTTATTATAGGTATTTTAGAATAAAAATAGTTCTTTAAAAGGGTTATCAATCATTAACGGTATTTTAGGGTTAGTGTTTGCAACCATACTCAATGGTACTTATTTTTTAATTTATGCAGTTTTAATGGTAATCAAATTTTAAACCATTTGTATTAATTAATGAAATCAAATTGTTATCATTATTTAAAAAGATGGTATTGAAAATAATTTTATTATAATTGATATGAATGCAATTCTAAAGAAACTATCAAAAAATAAAAAGTCGACTTGGTTAATTAGTCCCATGTATGCTTCTGGATATTTACTTTAAAATCTTCAACCGAAAACACTAATAAAATATTTTATGCTTTTAAAAAAGCTTGAAAAGCAATTAAATAAGCTATTAAATTGTAAAAAAGCCATGCAATTTTCAATAATTTTCCTTCATTAACGAGACATATTTGCACTGTTGTAATTTAGGGTGGCAAAATCAAATAGAGTTTTTTTATAAGAGCTATTTCTTAAATTAAAAAAATCTAAAAATCCAATTTAAATTTGAATTAGAAAAATTGATATAATAAAATATATATATATATATATATATATATAAAGGGTGTCCCAAGAAGAACGCAATTTTTAAATCTGGCAACATTCGAAGTGTCATTGTTTGACATTTGAACAATTGTTATTGTTTGCTAGTATAAGGTACGAGGTTAGTAAAAATGGAGCGCTACACGAATGAACAACGCATTCTCATTGTGAAATTGTTTTACCAAAATGGTGAAAGTTTTGCGGCTACAGTTCGCAAATTGCGATCAATTTGGGGTCACAATAATGCTCCAAAAGAGTCAACTGTAAAGAGATTAATGGATAAATTTGCCGAAACTGGGTCTGTTAGTGATGTAAAGACAACAACGCGCCATCGACCAGGTGGTTTTTGGGCTGGAGGAATCATTGGACCTTTTTTTTATGAAAATGAGGCAGGTCAAGCGCAAACAGTCAATGGTGTTCGGTATCGTGAAATGATAACCAGTTTTTTCTTGCCTAGAATTGAAGAAATGAATGTGGAGGGCATGTGGTTCCAACAAGACGGCGCCACATGTCATACAGCCAGAGAAACAATTCAATTGCTGCATCAGTCATTTCCCGGTCGTGTTATTTTGCGTTATGGAGATCAGAATTGGCCGCCTAGATCGTGCGATTTAACACCATTAGATTTTTTTCTTTGGGGTTTTTTAAAGTCGATGGTTTACGCGAATAAGCCGACGACGACTCAAGCCTTAAAAGAGGAAATTGAACGCTGCATTAATGAAATACCGCAGCATTCATGCAAAACGGTAATTGAAAATTTCACTAAAAGATCGCGTGCATGCCAGCAAAGCCGCGGCGGCCATCTGCACGATATTTTGTTCCATACATAACCTGATTCTGTCTACTTTACGATATAATAAAGTTTCACGATTTTTTTTTAAATGTCTATGGTAACTTGTGGAACGAATAACCGTCCCCGCAACATGCGCCGTGCACATATATATATATATATATATATATATAAATATATATTTTGCAAAATAAGTTCAGAAACCTTTCAAAAATATTTTTTTTTCCATATTTCATATTATTTATTGAATCTTCACTTTTAAAAACTGTGAACTAACAATAATTATCCAAATCTTAAACTAAATATTAATTGTTAAGTCCAGCCAGTGCCAGACTGATGTTATGTGGTTCAACTGGGACCATTATTTCCCCTTATAATAAGCGGACCAGATCCGCAGTGTCCCTCCTCCTAAGACGCTGGTGGCCGTGATTATTAGTTAAGTTACGGGCTAGTATGTTAGGGTGTGTTTCCAGTTTTGTTAAATAGCGTTGACAGTGTCTAATAATTTCATCTTTGACCAGGGGTACATTCAGGTCTTTATGTATGTTGTAATTCCTAACATCGTGATCGTCCTCAAGAATTTATTTTGCATTCTCTGAATTTTCCCTATATTGGACGCAGAGGCAGTACCCCAGAGCTGAATTCCGTAGCACCATATGGGTTTCATGATCGAATTGTAAATGAGTAATTTGCAGTCCAGGCCTAGTTTAGAGTTCTTGCCAGTAAGCCAAGCGAGTTGAGCAGTTTTTAGCCTCATCTGAGTTATTTTCGCATCTATATGATTTTTCCACGTGAGTCGACGGTCAAGGTGAATACCGAGATATTTCACACATGTGTGTTGGGGTATATTCAGATTATTAATTTTAATGGGTGGACACGTCTCTTTTCTCAGTGTGAAAGTAATGTGGATACATTTCTGTTCATTCACCTTAATTTTCCACTTATCCAACCAAGCTTCCAATTGTGAAATGTGAGTCTGTAACACTCTATACGCTATTTTTGAGTCATCGTGGACGCTTAAGATTGCAGTATCGTCAGCGAAAGTCGATGTGTGGGTATTAATATGGCATGTCTGAAGTATAAATGACATATAACAGAGGACCCAAAATGCTACCTTGTGGAACTCCGGCTTGTATATCTTGAGGAGAGCTGACAAAACTTTTTTCAGCAAGAGTGAATTTTCGATTTGTTATATAGCTTTTGAGTAGCTTGTGAGTATTTGTTGGTAACAAAAGTTTTATTTTAAACAGTAGACCTTCATGCCAAACCTTATCGAAAGCCTGTGAAACATCGATAAAAAGGACAGAGCAGTATTTTTTCTCTTCGAACGTTTTTCTGACAACAGTAACTAGCCTGTTGGCTTGCTCAATGCTCTCCTGAAGCCAAATTGTTGTGATGGAATACAGTTGTTTTGTTCCACATAAACAGTTATCTTTTCCATTAGGATTTTCTCGAACAGCTTTGACAAATTGGATAATAGGCTTATAGGCCTATACGATTCCACTTTTGTGTGATCTTTGCCTGGCTTGGGTATCATTTTAACGAGTGAAACTTTCCATTCTGGGGGATAGTATTCAAGGCGTATAATAGCATTAAAAATAAAGAGAATTATATTTAATGCTATACGGGGTAACTCCAAGAGCATCTTCTTACCGATTCCATCGATACCAGGAGCTTTTTTTGGGTTTAGTTCAAAAATAGCCTTTTCGACCTCTCTCATCTCAAACGTTAATCGGGTAGCTGCTCGGTGCTGGGGTAAAATCGGTGGCAACTCTGTTACAGAACTTGTTATATTTGGCGTGAATACTTTTCTTAAATGTTCTACAAACAGATCTCCTTTTTCAGTATCATTTCTAGCCCAACCTCCGTCTGATTTTCTCAAAGGAGCCTTACATAAGACAGGTCTTTTTAAATTTTTCGTTGCACGCCATAATGAGTAATCAGTTCTTGATGTTGGATCTAAATTTTCAAGATATCTGTTTAATGAAGCAGTTCTCTTATGTTAAAGTAGCTTTCTTAATTTTTTAGTGCATTCTTTCAGCCGTTCCTTAAGTTGAGGAGATATGTGCTGTTGCCACTCTCTTCGAGCTTTTCATTTTTCATTTAAGAGTCGTTCGACATCGGCAGACAAAATAATATTTTGTCTGTTGTGTCGGGGGGGTTTGGTAGCAAGTTGAGCAGCAAGTTTGAGATTTAGTTCAAAATTTTGAACCGAGAGGTCGATATCTTCCGGTGTTCTTGGCGGTATGTTTTCCGAGCAATGTGTACTGATAAATTTTTTATACTTCAACCAATCTGTTGTTTTGCCTGTCAGTGCTAAGTCACCAGAGGGGGGTACAATTCCTCGGGGGTTTAAAATAGTAACAACTGTAGGTGTGTGATCAGATGAGAGATCCAATAATGGTTCTACATGGACCAATTCTCTTGCAATAGACATTGTTATTCCAAAGTCTATCAGATCGGGTATTTTCCGACGATCCGTTGGCCAGTACGTGGGTTCTCCACTAGAGATCACATCCATACCCAGCTTAGAAATTGTATTAAACAAAACACGGCCCTTAGGGGTAACAAGCCGTGACCCCCAGAATGTATGCTTGGCATTATAGTCTCCAGCTGCCAGAAAACGCGGTCCTAATGATTCGAATAAGCCTGTGTACTGATCCTCCGTTATGGAGAATCTGGTGGGAGAATAAATTGACGAAATCACTAAGTCCTTATCGAATTCTTTAAAACATATAGTAGTGGCCTGAAGATAATTTTCGCAAAGATCACACATAAGAAAATGTTTTAATCTAGATTTAATGAGAATAGCTGATCCTCCACATGACCTGCCTCTTGGGTCCTTAGTATCATACATTGTGTACCCGCGAATTGAAAATTAACTTCTCAGGTTTAAATGTGTCTCAGAAATAAGCATTACGTCAATTTGCTGATTTCTGAGAAAATACTCGAGCTCTTCTTTATGTTGGCATATGCCGTTAGCATTCCAGTAACATATTTTCAAACTGTTCATGGTTTAGTTAACAAAGCTTGCATCAAAATAGACTGATTTCTCATCATCTCTTGCATCATATTACTCATTGAGTTTGTAAAGTTAGTAACAGTTTGAACCAGGGATTCAATTGATGCTTCAAGTCTGCTGAAATTTTGTATCTGGGGTTTAGATTGAGAAAGTGGAGCATTTGGATTGACTTGTGCGGCTTGTGGAGTTTTTGGGGGCTGTGGTTGTCCTCTTAGAACTTCAGAGTATGAAGTACTGTTGGTGATAATTTGTGGGTATTGTGGAATATAAAATTCCGGTTCTAACTGTGATTTCATTCGGGGGTTTCGGGTTCTGTTCAAATTTGAGTTTTTTAATTTTAAATATACCTCACAGCCTCTGTAATTAGCAGTATGGGGGTTACCGCAATTGCTACATTTCTTTTCAGTATTTACTGTCTTTGGTTTGGTGCAGTCAGCTGTGCTATGCAGCTCACCGCAAACTACGCAAACTGCATGTAGTCTACAATAAGACCTAGTGTTACCATACTCCTGGCAGTTCGTACACTGAGCAGGTCCTCGTCGCTTATGTGGTGCTTCAACTGTAACTCTATAGTGTAGCAAGTACCTAAGTTGATAAATACGGTGTGTATCATTTTTCTTCAACTTGATATCGCCAGGCTCTAATTCAACTCGGAAAAGGGGTTGGGGGAGCTTATCCCGGTTTCTAATATTAACAACGGACTTAACTTTAAAGACGTTGATTTCGAGTGCCTTCTTTAATTCAAGTGGGTCATTGTATGATTCAATACCCTTAATCACTATCTGAAGACCTTTGCTGCTCTTCAACTGGTAAGTATAAACATTTTTTTTTCTGGATTCAAGAAATGATACTAATTTTCTGAAATTGGATTCACATTGAACTTGAATCTTAGTTTCAACAATTTTGCCATTTTTTGTTGGCACAATATAAAAAGAGTTTTCCCCAATAAGGCTGACTAGGGTTTTAACAAATTCATTTGAATTTTGCTCTCTTAGATAGATAGGGGGAGGTCTTTGTGGTTTAAGTATCACCGGGGCATCATTATCTTCGCTTTCCAGTATGGCAAAACGGTTTTGGGATTGAGTGACATTTATTTCACCTCTACTAAGCTTAGGATAGGGAGCTGTATTAGCCGATTTTGGGCTTCTTTTCCTTTTAACTATTTTAACATACCTGTCTAATCCAGTCTGTACCAATGGTTTGGCGGTAATGATGACTGGCAGGTCAACATTGGGTGTTGCGCCAGTTGAGGGGTTAATAGTTAAACTACTTACTGACGGAAAGTGAAGCATACTTTGGGGCTGTTTTAAGTTATTAGGTTGAGCCATAATATTAATATCACTGTTTAACGTAGCAGAAGATGTTGATGGTGTTTTAATAATCTCACTATTTGTTTATATTGTAGCTGTAGGTTTTGGTGAAGTCAAAGCAGACAGCGTTTTGTGTTGTTGTTAAACTAGGCACTGTATTTGTTGGTACTTTTATATTTTCATGTTCCTTTGTGTTATTGCTTTTAATTTTTTCACATGAGAGTAAAGGAGAACATGAACGGGATCTCTCAATTGTTTTTGCGGTTAAATAATTTTTGTTGTAATTGGGATCACTAATGTTTGTATTAACATTGATGTTATCTCCCTTTAGAAAAACGTGGGCATTTCTGCCATTTGCACTGAGCCTTCTCTCCTCTTGAATTATAGAGCTCATATGCTGTTTTCTTTATAAGAAAGAAAAGAAAAAAATAAACAAAACAAACAAGACAAATCCCTGTTTGTTAAGGGTTTTTTATAATGTTTTTTTTTTATTTAAATTGAACACGGTTTATTTGTTTTTTTGTAATAAATATATTATTTTTTAAGCGTCCAAGCGCTGTTGTTTTTTTATATATTTTTTTAAACACTAATAAGCCGATATTTTAATAAATTCACGGACCGAATAAATAACACGTCTATCCTTTTTGACTGTTACATAATTCTATGATCAGTGTTCAAAAATATAGCTCAAAATTTTTATATTTTTGTGATTTGCACTTGTATTCGATGTAAACTCTTCTATCTTTTCAAATAATAAACAAGCTTTGGCTTCCCAGCAAAAACATACATCACCAAATAATGTGTAAAGTAATGAATTTTACAGGCGATGAGCCTCAAGGTAATGTATGTACTCATTTAATATAACGCGGTCATGATGGGAACCAAACATTGGAACAGTGGTTGCCAACCGAGAACTCTACCCACTGTACTTTCAACGCATATAATATTTGATTGCTTTGAACATAATTGAATGGTTGCCCCTCGTGTTATCGTGCATAAGTTAACGATGTATTGAATAAAAAAATAGATTTTCAAAAATGTTTTAATTATTTTATAAATCATGCAATACGTTATCAATGATCGGTAACTCATTACTTTATGCCTAAATATAATGAAAAAGTAACGAGCTATCATTACAAGGTGAGGCATGAGAGTATATCGCACACTATCAAAGTTTTGCTGGATTCTATTCATAATTTCAAAAAATAAAACTATCATTAACTTTGCCGATTTATTTAAATAGAAAATAAATCATTTTTAAAATCACCCATGAGGAATCGGTTTAAAATTTACTTAGCTAATGTCTAAAACTTGAATTTAAATTCTTCACCTTTTTCATATATTTTACTAAACGGTTGAAAGAGATTACTTAAATCTAATTTAAGTTTTTCTCAATCAAATGTATATAAAAGGCGGGATTTTTAATGACATAAAGATCTTTAAAATCACCGAACAATTGATGTTTAGCATGACCACCAAAGATTTCTTTAAGAATTTCGGTAAACTTCTTCAACGCATGCGGAAAGTAAGACAAACGAAATTCACTTGTTAAATTGTTGGCTTCAATCAAATAGTCCATGGTGACCATAGCGGGCTTGCCACAGTAGAACAATACAGATGTTTTAATGTCAGCTGTGTGCTTTGTCTGAAAATTTAAGAATAAAATATTTTAATATAATAGTAATAGTAATAGTGATTAGTGATTAGTTTTTGGGCAAAATTGTAAAAAAGTGTTAATAGTTCATTCGATATCTAACATATGTTAACATAATTCCAAAAAATTTAGTTTAAAAATTATTTTAAATTTGTTAATTTTTTATACTTCGTTTTTCAACAGGCTTTTTAAAAATGTACAATTTTTATCATATTTCATTTGGAAAAAAATCTGTTATAACCTCCACCATATCGGTTTGTCATTCCGTGTGTAATATGTCGAAATATAGGTCTAAAACAGAAAAACTAAACAGTAGCTTAGATGGTAGAGCGTATGCTTTGTAAGCGTTTTGTGTGATGCTGATGATCAGAAGATTTTTCTCAAAATCTTACTATTAGAATTAATTGAATAAAAATTTATTTTTATATTCATCCCCAGATGTGTCCTTTGCGTCAGTTCTGTGACTCGTCTTTTACATTAGTCTTGTGACATGTTATTATAATTAAATCCTGCGACAGGCCTTCTGCTTTAGTCTTGTCACGTGTCACAAAGAGAATTTAACCTCTCCTATAACAAGCCCATGTTAAAGTGACCAATAACTTTCATAGAAAAGAACCGGTACATGTCCCAATGGACCTGTCACGCGACGCACAGTGCACGAGTGAACAAAAATAGAAGGAGTTATCGTAGCTTACTGAAAATTGGTACGCGATTTAAGTTTAGATTTTATTAGAAGATAAACGAAATTTTAGGAAAATTGGTGCAAGGACACGCCTACCTCTAATATATCCTGAAGTTTAAAAATGTAATAACATCTTCAAATTTGGTCAGAATATAATGGAAATTGATAATTGTTATTAAAACAAAGTTATAAACGTGCCTGCCAATTTTCTTTTCAATCTAAGCAATCACTCGCTTACCTGTCATATATCCTTTAAAAAAATGCTATAAAACGTTTAAAAGTTGACCGATTGCATTCAAACTTATCAAATAAATTTAAATAATTTTAACATGTATACTAAAATTCGTTGTATTCGGTTTTGTAACTAAAAAGTCTTGAGTATATCCTTTTTTATTACAAAAAATACCCCCAAAATATTTTGATAATTTTAAATAGCGTTACCCCTAAAATACTGTTACTTTGACGTCATTAAAAATTATTTTTAAAACTTAAGTTGAATAAATTTTTTTTTTATTACCCTTAAAATATTGAAATTATCAAAAATTCATTACCGAACCAGGCATTATTTCGATTACCACGCATGTTAGAAATCAGAGATTAAACTTTAAAAAACTTTTTATTAAAAAAAAAAAACTATGTTGTTCGCATACCTAACTTAATACATATTAATAACTGTAAATAAAATGTTAATATAATAAAACAAAACAAGTACTGTCAGGGATGGAACTTTTTAAAAAATAATTATAAATATCGAAAATTTTTTATTCTTTTTAATCTGGATCCCCATTTTTATAATTTTTTCTCTCTTTCTATTTATTTTAATATTCCTGTGTCTATTATATGACTCTTAGTTATTTATTATTTTTAACATTTTTCAAAAGAAGGTATTGAAAAAAGAACTTACGTTTTAAATTCATCAACCCTGGTATGTTTATTTATTTTTGTTATAAATACTGGTAACAATATCAAATTATATCCATTATTTAGTCTGTATAAAATCAGTTAACGATTGACTTTATTATCAAAAGTTATTTTTAATACTGCTGTGTTGATGCTAAAACTTTATATTTTTAAGAAATAATAAGTAGTTTGTTTAATATTTTTTAAAAATATTATAGAAACATTTCTACAATTTTGTAATTTTTGAAATTATTTTTGTATTGTCGTATAACAATGATTTTTATTTAAAAGTATTCGAAACAAGTCCCAAATATTTTTTTTATAAAATTTGTTTAAGATTATTATTGACTATTAAAAAGGATCTCTATTAGCGAAAATTAAGTGTTATAGTCGAAAAACGTTTATTTGTTGCCTAAGTGTAATCCTTTTATTAAAAAAGTTATGAATATGCACTTTTTATTTGGAATTTGGTTCTTTTTTATTCGGCCGGTATTTTGAATACACTATTCGTGACGAACGCACTATTTGTGATACCTCTCATTAAAACTGATTTCTTGTTAAGTTTTCTTTAAAATTCCACTTATTTAGCACCCTATAGTGGTGCAAATAATAGTCAAATCTTTCTAAAAATATGTTTTTTTTATATATATATTATCGTGGAACTTTATTTTATATGACATCATTTTAATTTTTAACACTATAAAATTGCATCAAGTTTGTGAAAAAATCATGAAAATAGACATTTTTAAAATTATAATTTTTTATAATATGTGGAAAAATATTTTTTCTGTTCTTATCATTATCTTTAAGATAATAGTATTAGCTTTGAAAAACGTCAAAAAATATCCTTTTTCGTTATTTTTTTAACTTCATCAAAGTTTTGTAAATTTTGGGTTTCCAATAAATCAAAATGTATAAATTAAAGCCACAAAAAAATATTTCAAAGATTTACATTAAAATTTACAATCAAATTTATATTTTTAGTTTATTACAAATATACTAGAACAACTTTTTTTGAAAAACTTAAATTTTTAAATTTTTTTTCTTGAAACATTTAAAACTTTTTTTTTTTTGTGTTTAACTATTTTTGCTTTAAATTCTCTAAGTTTAGCGCCCTCTCGTGGCTCCAAAAAAAGGTAAAACCAAACAAATTTTTTACACGATTTTAAGTTATTTTATAATCTTGCCAAAAATATATTTTTCATCCATATTTATGGTAAATATTTATTTTTTTTTTGCACTTTAAAAGTGGAACAAATTTTAGTATACATTAAGAAAATATAAATATTCAAAAACTTCTTTTTTTGTGGCAAAAACTTGGTTCTATACTCCTTAAAAACTTTGAGATAATAGTATTAACTTTAAAAACGTAAAAAATACCCTTTTTCTTATATTTTTCTTTTTTTTTACTCCATCAAAGTTTTGTATATTTCGATTTTTTAACACAAAAAAAGTAATTTTTAGATCCATAAAAGTATTAAAGATTTATATTGTACAATATATTTATAGTATATTAAAAATATATTATATAAAATAAAAATTAAAGTTTAAGTTAATTTAAAAAAAAAATAATTTTTTTTTTTCGTGATGCAGTTAAAAGCCATATTTTTGTTATACCATTATTGCCTGAAATTGTTTAAGTTTAGCGCCCTCTCATGGCGTCAAAAAGAGTCAAAAGAATTTTTTTTTCATATCTTTAAGTTGCCTTATAATCTTGCCAAAAATATATTATTATATTGATATTCATGACCAACGTTTTATTTTAGATTTTTGTCTATGGAACAAAGCACCCTGCGCCGAGTCTTGTGACAGGTTTTCTTCCCCCAGGGCATAAACGTATTCATCTCAACACTGAAAATATTGCCTAATCATTTACTGGCAACACGGATTTATGTTGTAGATGTAAAAATGGTAAGAACAAAAACTTTAAATTAACGGTTGGACTTCATAGCAATCTGTTTTGGTTTGTAAACTTTAAGAATTAAACAGTAATAATAGGGGATAAATATTAATTTGTTAAGTTTTGTTGATATTAAAGTAATTGTGTGTTGTTTCGGGATTTTTGATCTGTTTCAACAATCAATGTAATTAGCTGATCAACAATTATTAAACCCAAAAAGGTATGTTTACTGCCCATTTGTGGTTACATTATTCTCTATTATTTACTAATAATTATTATTATATTTTTTTGCAATTGAATATTTAGAATAAATATGATAATATTATGATCTCAAATCGAATAAAAATCATTTAATTACCATTTAAAAACATAAACTTCGTTATCATAACACACTAGATACATAAAGATTAAATTTTAATAAATATTAAAAACTACTGCAACTAGTTTGTTAGCCAAAATGGGGAACCCTTTCTCCGAATTCAAAACAATTGAAAAATAAGGGGCATCTACAATCCGTTTCAACGAATCTTTAATATAATTGAAATTCGTCATATGTTGCTATGTACGTAAATATCTTATCAGGCAATGATGCTGAATTAAGGTCAATATCAAAAAGTGATAAGAAATATTCACCTGACAACATATGTTACATAATAAATATATTTTGTATAAATAATAGGTCCATTTGTGTATTTTTTCAGTAGAGTTTAGAAAAAATTAATCAGTAACAAAATTACACAGAGTAAGACAAAATTTACTTACAAACTTGTAAGAATTAGTAAAATAGTTAATACAGCTGATTGTAAATGTCAAACAAAAAAATTCAACCGGTCAATAGGGAAATTATGAATAAAATTCAGAAATTAGATGTGAAGTGATACTCCAAGAACATTCCGGAATTCCATCGTAAATAAGTCGATATTTACATTTTTTTACTTTAAAAAAAATAATGTGTTTGGGCAAATTCTTTTTCAATTATATTTATTTTCAATCAGCTGTTTTTTTTTCTTACAAATTCTTACGGACAAATATTTATCCAGTAAAGACTAATTATATATTACATTAATTTTTTTACAATTTCCTTATATCGTTTGTTAAATAATTATTCGAATAACTTTATACGATTAATCATTATTGGTAAAAAAATACACAAAAGTTTTTTAAAAATATGTATTTTAAAGATAGATATAAAACAAAAAGTATTCAAAAAATTCTCTAGAAGAGGATTTTCCTCTTCTAAGGCAGTTCTTTTTCACAACTTTCAAAAATGTAATTTTTGATGAAATTAACACTTTTCAAACAACCAAAGTTAAACATTAATCATAGATATTTCTATAAAAAATTTTACACTTACAACTACCCAGCAAAATAAAATGGATGTTATTCTTTACGAATTTCTTTTTCATAATATCCAAAGAAGTTGAAAGTGTAAATTTTTCGATTTGAAAGTACTTATTTTAAACAACTTCCAAGATGTTGATATTATCTACTTCCTATGAAGTCAAATAAATAATTTTTTTTAACAATTCCATACACATTTGAATTTCTAAGTAATTTTTTTTAATATTTACTTTAATTTAAAACTTTTTATAAAAATAGCTGACTAATTTTAAACAATAAAACATAAACTTTTTTATTTGATAATAAAATAAAAATTATCATTGGTCTATATTGTGTGCAAGAAGTTTTACATATATTAACTTCCTTTAAATCACTGTTCATTATTTTATTTGCATTAGTTGACCAACGGAATACTTTAGTGACTTTTTCTTATAAATTTAACTGTTTTATTTTGATACAGACAAATCACAAATAAATGTCTTTTTACGAATATTTCTTGTTATTATTTTAAAATTTCTGTTGATTGGCCCTGTGTGATTTATTAAATTTAAACAAAAACATTTGAAAACATGGCCCTTAGGTGCATAATCCTAGCTGTAGCGAGTTGTGACTGTAATAAGGTTACTTTTAAGACTGAACGCCTTAACTTTCAATACAAAACAACAAATAAGTTCAAACAATTTATTTGTCAATATATAGTTTATTATGACTTAAGTCTTTTGCAAATTTCTAACAACAAACACAAGGGAAATACAGTCACAACTAGTTACAGAATTTTTCGTAAAAATATTTATTTTTTTATAATTATTTTAAAAAATAAGTTGTTTTCAAATGATTTTGTTTGAATAATAAATCACAAAGGGCCAATACACATAAATTCCAAAATAATAACAAGAAATATTCGACAAAAAGGCAACTTTTTAAATAAAAGTTATAACTTAATTATAATAATTGGCCAATGGTTTGTATTATATGTTTGTTTCAAAATAAGCTAGTAGGGCCTAAAGTCTTCAATGTAAATAAAAACAAATTATGTTACATTTTTCTCCCAACGTTTCGTCAAGTATTGTTGACTTCTTCAGGGGACGTCTATTTAAATATATAAAACATTACATTAGAACCACTAAGTTGTACATTAATAACCATCATTACTTACAATAACATGAAATTTTAAATAATCACATTAAAACATAAATAACAATCAGTTTACATAAAACATAAAAGATTTTTACATTAAACATAAACTTATAATTAAAGCACAACTTAAATTTAATATCACAGTAACGCTTAATTTAATATTGCAACTCTATAACTCGTATTAATGTTGTTGATGTCCTCTTTGTGGTTCATTGTTCTGTTAATTTTTTGCTGGATTCTTAGGCTTTCTATCGTGTACCTTTTCCTTTCCATTCTCTCTGTGTCTAGTATTTTAACATCTTCAAAATTAGCATTATGCCCTGTTTGTAGTATATGTTGTCTCCTCCACACGGTATTTCGTAAACAACATTGGCAAAAGCGCCAGTAAACAAACAACAACGCTCCAATGTTGTTTACGAAATACCGTGTGGAGGAGACAACGAAAACAGCTGTTCTTTAGTGTATGTAGGGACTACAAAACGAACATTGGAAACAAGGATGCGGGAACACAAAGATGATATAAATAAAAAGAAAGAGACAAGTGCATACTCACAACATATACTACAAACAGGGCATAATGCTAATTTTGAAGATGTTAAAATACTAGACACAGAGAGAATGGAAAGGAAAAGGTACACGATAGAAAGCCTAAGAATCCAGCAAAAAATTAACAGAACAATGAACCACAAAGAGGACATCAACAACATTAATACGAGTTATAGAGTTGCAATATTAAATTAAGCGTTAGTGTGATATTAAATTTAAGTTGTGCTTTAATTATAAGTTTATGTTTAATGTAAAAATCTTTTATGTTTTATGTAAACTGATTGTTATTTATGTTTTAATGTGATTATTTAAAATTTCATGTTATTGTAAGTAATGATGGTTATTAATGTACAACTTAGTGGTTCTAATGTAATGTTTTATATATTTAAATAGACGTCCCCTGAAGAAGTCAACAATACTTGACGAAACGTTGGGAGAAAAATGTAACATAATTTGTTTTTATTTACATTTAAGACTTTAGGCCCTACTAGCTTATTTTGAAACAAACATAAAAGTTATAACTGTTACGTCCCTGCTTTCAACAATGATTGTGTCCATGCATTAAAATTGAACGTGTAACCCCCGGGTAACCGGAAAATTACTTTATATTGGCACACACAGTTTCATTCCTAAAATGTAATTAAAAATTGGAACAATAATTTTGTTATAAACATATTATATATTTACTTACATTTAGTAGATTTTGTTCTTTTATTGTTTAACGAATTCGGTTTACATGTCCTGTGCATTTCAACAACCACATGGATTGGTTCCTACAAATATTTGTACCACATTAAGGCTTGTAGCTAACTGGAGCACCGCTTTAAATTGGTACAGTAAGATTCAGTTTTAAAATGAAGATTACAAATTTGAGAAATTATTTTATTACAAAAAAACACATTATAAACTTACATTTAGTAGATTTTCTTCTTTTATTGTTTTAGCCATTTGGTATACATGCCCTGCATATTTCAGCTGCCATTATCCGTGTGGCTTTTACAAATATTTTGTACAGGTTCATTTCTAAAATGTATATTACATATTAGAGCAATCATTTTATTATAAATAAAACATTATTTACTTACATTTAGTAAATTTTGTTACTTTGTTAAAAATTTGTTTACTTTCTTCAGAAAAAAGATTTCTTCTTTTTTATAAAATAAAAAGATGTGTAATTAAACAACTGTTTTTATGTTATTATTAGTGTTGCGGATTGCATGAGTTCGGGAACTCGTATAAGTAACCAATATAAAGTAAGCAGAGCTATTATAAATAATATTAAAACAAATTAATAATGCATATGAATTAATATTTATGCATTGCTTTTACAAAAAACGTCTTGAATTAGTTTATTTAGTGCTCTAATACTTTATTGGATTTTTTTCAAAAATACTAAAATTTTCTAGTTAAGTGAATCGGGTAGTTATTCATACAAAATTTTTCATACTGAAATCGAGTAATTTAACAATAAAAATAAAATTGAAATACATATTTGTGAAAATTTTTTAAATATTTGCCAAAAAATTAATTAATTTTGTCATACTTAATAAGGTAAGTGAAAATATGTTTGGTAAAAGATCGTTTAAGCGAAATGTGAAAAAAGAGAGGGATCGAATGGCTGCAATTTTGAATGCGTCAAGATCCGGCAAGGAAACGCCGAATGAACCATCGTGTTCGACTCAGTTGCCGATAGAACCATCAGGAACATCTCCTTCCTATGTGGTCATTAACGAACAGCCAGCGCTTTTTTGCCAGGATTCGTCACAATCTCTGCAGCAAAAGCTACAGCAGTGGTATGTGGAATATAACCCAACCGTGAAATGCTGCGATATCCTATTAAAAATATTAAAATCCGAAAATATGGATGTTCCTACGAGTGCTGTCGGCCTTATACAGCGTACTAAACGAGGTGTAGTGAGAACCGTCGCACCAGGGGAGTACATCCATCTTGGCGTAGAAACACAGTTATTAAAAGTAAAGGATGTGCTTTCGTAGCATTCTGGTTGTTGGATATAAATATTGATGGGCTGCCATTGTATAAAAGTTCTGCTGTTGGATTGTGGCCAATTTTAGCAAAAATTGTTGACGAGCCCCGTGTAGGCGTTTTTTTAGTAGGGACTTACAATCCCACAAACGTCAATAACTATCTTCACGATTTTGTGGAAGAATTGAAATTATTAAAAACAGGTTTACAAATAGAAGAAAAAACATTTAAAGTCTTAATCCGTGCTTTTATTTGCGACACCCCGGCAAAGTCATTCATTTGCGGCACAAAAGGGCATAATGCAATGAACGGTTGCCACAGGTGTATCCAAAAAGGGTCTAGAATTGGTCATAGAACGGTGTATTCAAGTTCTGCAGGTCAAAAACGAACGGATTTGGATTTTAAAAATCGAAAAGATAAAGATTTTCATAAAGGGCTGTATTTACAAACTGGATCCAATCTAGAAAATTTGGGTATTGCAATGATCACGCAGTTTCCATTAGACAGTTTACATCTTTTGGATCTAGGCATAACTAAAAAATTATTAACACTCTTGCTTACCAACAAAAGTAACCAAGAAATTCGGCCTGCCACAAAAGTAAGAATCTCAGGTTTGCTAGCTTCTTTTGCACCTTATATAGTAAAGGAATTTGGAAGAAAATCAAGAACACTTGATGAAATGGCCAGGTTTAAGGCTGTGGAGTACAGACAAATTGCTTTGTACACGGGAATGGTATTGATTAAAGATTATGTTGACCCGGAATTTTATCAACATTTTTGTTTATTTGTCGTAGGTTATAGATTATTTGTTGGATCACAAATATTTAATAAAACTATAACATACAAAAGCGCCAAAGACATGTTCGAAAGTTTTGTAAAAGATTATTCACTCTTTTATGGAATTCAAAATCTTTCTTACAATGTCCATAATATTCTTCACGTGGTAGATTGCTATGAAGAATATGGAAATCTAATGCATGTATCTGTATACAATTTCGAGAGCTTTTTACAAAAAATAAAGCAGAATATAAAAATGCCGAGATTTATAGAACAACAAATTTTCAATAGATTTGTAGATGCACCCATAATTTTGCCAGCAGTTCAACATCAAGTTGTAAGAAAAAGCAAAAATGGAGAAGTTAAGTCCTTTTTTCTCAATGGCTTCACTTACAAGACAACATCGCCCGACAATATTTGTTGTATAAGCAACACTACGTATATTGTAATATCACGTATTTTTGAAAGTGGATATTGTATTGGAAAAAAATTTGTAAATCTAAAAAAATTTTTTGAAATTCCAATAAATTCTCTTGACATCGGTATTGCTTACAGCGAAAATAATGAAATTGACAATATAGAGAACACATTTTGCTTAAAAGATGTAACAAAAATTCCACTTCTACCATATCAGAATGGTGCAGTACTGATCCCTCTAATAAAATAAAAAAATAATTATGTTTTAATATTTTTTTTTAATTTAAGAACACTTCCAAAATGTTCAAAAAAACTATAAATAAAAAAACAGGTGCTTCTCAAACAAATGAAGCACACAATGAATTAATCGGTATGATTGAAGTACTTATAAACAAAATCGACTTGTTAACATGTAAGAATTATATTATAATTTGCTTATTCTTTATAACAAATATCCTATTTTTCAGAAAATTGTGAAAATATTTTAAAATGAAATCAAAGGTAAGTAAACTTTAAAACTTTACTGTTGGTTTGTGTATTACTGGTCTCAACGAAAGCAATATATCAAAAAATTGTGTATGATGAAAGTAAATGTCAATTTCTATCATTGAGACTATTAGAGATATACCAACATAGGCTTACCATAAAATCTAAACACTTTTAACATATTTTTATATTTTTAATCGATGTTACAAAGTTACCAACATATGCTAAGTTTTAAATTTATTTCTTTTTTATATAGATATCAAAAAACATAATTCTATCGTTATGGATGCATTAACTAAAATACATAACCCCATAGATGAAGAAGGTTATAAAACTTTTAGAAATGAAATAAAAGGTAAGAAAACATAACTCAAAAACGTAAAATGCATATTACTTAAAAATATTAAAAACTGATTAAATAATTTTTTAATTTTTTTCATTTATTTAGATATCAAAAATCAAAATTCTTTGGTTTTGGACGTGTTAAGCGAAAATACGGTAGCAATTAAAAATTCAATAAAAGATTGTACCCCAAAACATAGAAAATTTTTTCCAATTAAAACTTTGAAAGAATTAGAAAAGTTAGAAAAAGATATAAATGAGACAAGCGAGAAAGTATATGTAAGTGTTACCTATTATAAATATTGGTTGGCAGAGGACTGAAAACTCTTATTCTAAGAAAATAAGATTATTAAGTTTTAAAAAAATTTAATTTAAATTGAATAATAATTTTGTACAAAAATTGGTTGGTCAGTTTGATTGCAGTAAAAAAATTATAAATACACATACTGTTTTTATTAAATTTATTAAAAATTATCTTTCAGTGTTCTACGGTACGCGCAATAGCCACAATAGAAATTGTGGTGCCAAAAAAAATTATTAAACGAATTTAATGTAGATGGAATTCACAATAAGAAGCGTTTTCTTAATTATCCAAAATTTGTAAATATTTTATTTGGTAAGTAATTGATAAATAACTGGATTTTTTTTTAGAAGGGAAATTTTTTCCATTGATCCTTTTCACTTAATTTTAACAAAAACGGAATTAGAACTTGTAAACAAAATTTTAATTTTTCATTTTAATTTTTTATATATATATATATATATATATATATATATATATATTATTTTCTTGTATATTATTTGGATATTATATATCTTTTTTTTAACTTTTAATGGATTTATTTTTTTACTTTTGTTTTAATAAAAATACTTGTATTATATTATTCTGATATTATATATCATTTGATTAACTTGATTTAACACCTATATTATATTAATAATTGATGTTATTTCAATATTAATGTCTTATTCATTAAGCTAAAGATCTTTTTTTTTATAAAAATTCTTATTTTATTTTCAATATTTCGCTAACAATTTGTTAGCATCTTCAGGAAAACAAAATTTTTATAATTATAAAAAGTTGACATTATAAAAGTTTGTCAACTTTTCAAAATTATAAAAATTTTGTTTTCCTGAAGATGCTAACAAATTGTTAGCGAAATATTGAAAATAAAATAAGAATTTTTATAAAAAAAGATCTTTAGCTTAATAAATAAGATATTAACGTATATTATATTATTTCCTTGTATATATTATTTGGATATTATATATCATTTGATTAACTTTTTTAACTTTTAATGGATTTTTTTTGTTACTTTTGTTTTAATAAAAATACTTGTTGAACTAAAATGAACGAACCTGTTTTAACGTATAATTTTAAGTCAATAATAGTAATAATACCAATAATAATAATAATAATTGTTATAAAATAATGATAATAATATTACTAAAAATAATAATATTATAATAATAATAAAAAGAATAACAATAATTATAAAAACAATAATAATAAATATAATAATGATAATAGTAATACTAATAATGATAATAACTATAACAACACTACCAACTTTAATAATAATAATTATAATAATAACAATAATAATAATAGCATAAAAAATAAAGCAACTTTTTATAACACCTTAAATACCAATGAAAAAGAGCATCCAAACATTGAATTTTCATATCATCTTAACACTTATTTATATAAAGTGACAAGACCCTATGTTTAACAACTTCTGTAAACTAATAAAAAATCTAATCTGATCAACGAATTTTTATAGCATCGAGTAGCTATAAAAAACTACTTCCTCCCAATGAAACTCTAATGTTAAAAGCATTAATTATTCACCTAAGTTTTCACAACTTCGAGTTCAGTAGATATTGTGTTTTTACTACTTCTTCCTCAGGTCTTATTTTGCTGAGTATGGTTTAAGTTAAAGCGATTTGTTTCAATATTTTAAATTCTTAAAATCGTAGTTATTATTGCTACGAAAAGCAAAAAATTATTGTAGTAAAAATTGAAAGAATTTCGAATACTGAATGTCCCGTTACAATTTAACCAACAGTCAAATTCAAACTTTATATGGGAAACAACAACATATGTGCCAGTTAAATTCTCAGGTCGAAGCTAACGGAAGATTGTGAAAATGAGGCTAAGGCCCGATTACTTATGTCCTGTTAAAATCTAAATTCCAAATTCAAAATTTGTGTGAGAACATCAAAAGATCTCATTATTCACTAAACCATAAGAAAGGCTTTAGAAGCAATGAAAAAGGATCATAAAAGAAAACTTTCACCCTATGACACCCCTATGTAAAAATCATTGGTTCCGATCCAAATTTTCACAACACCGGAATTAAAATCACTGCTTCTTTCTCTCTTCTTTTGCTACATTTTTTTACTGGGTGTTTAAAGTACTTTTAGTAAAAGTATTTAAATTATACATATTAAAGTAATTGAATTTATACCAATGAATTTTATAACCTTCTAAGTAAATATAAGATATATACGAGTTTAATGTTAAGCTCCCAACGCTGGATTAAAATAGGATTAAAATTCCCAGTATTTGTATTTATATTTTTTGACATTTATACAATACTGTCTTTTGTATACCGCCATTTTTTACTACTAACCGAGGCTTCATGTTAAGTCACTTCTATTATTCGGTCTCTTTTTTCCCGTACCTCTGGCGCATACAACAGGCAACATCAACTATAGAGCGTAAGATAAAATTTATAATTAATAAAGTAAGTCACTGAAATCCGAACAACAACTCTACTTATTTTTAATACACTATTAGAAAACTGCCTCTTGTTTTCTCACTCTGGTAAGGCATTCCTCCCATGTCTTTTGGGTTAAATAACCAACCCAGGTTTTAATAGTTCTATCTGCCCAGAACTTGTCCGCTTAAAATTCTAAGTAGCTCAGAATTCTAAACATGGTCCTTCAAGTCTTTCTTGATCAGCCAAAAACATACAGTCTTTTTCGAAATATTTAAACAATAAGAAAAGTTTTACAAAATTTATTATTAATAAAAAAAATTATATAAAATTATCGTGTTTCAATTTCCCATGTATGTATAAACTATTACTTGATATTTGACATTTCAAATTATAACATCCCTGTTTATTGATTGCAAAAAGTAAAATTACATTATAATCGGTTACCGAAAATCATATGGCACTTGCACATCAACCTTTTTGTCATAAGAAAAAATTTGATTGTAGACAAAGCACATGGCATAGAAAATTCTATTAAACAGCAAAATCAATACAAAACTGCATTTAATTTAAAATAGACATACATTTATAATTAATAAACAAGAATAGTGTTCGTGTGTCCCTTGGTAGCGTGCTCTATTGTGTGAATATACTTCTTGTGGGAAAGCAGCTGACTGTAATAAAATTACCCCAGCCTGTGTTCAAATCTTTTCTTATTCTTGGAACAAGCAGTTTGACAAATATTTTGGAAGCTAGCAGTGGCACTTTTGTGGGGTATGATAAATGGGAGCTGAAAACATTAAATGCTACAGAGGAAAAAACAACTATAAAATTATAACCCTCCACCACACCGTGAAAAAGAAAACCAAATAGTCAGAAACAAAAGATTGCTAGAAAGGCAGATTACGAGGATTGCATAAAAGCTCTTGGAAAGAATAACGGAAGCGAATTTCAACCAAATCACGAGAACAATTAAGATTAAGCTCCAGAGAAAATCAACCAACTACATGTGAGTTATTTTTAAAAAGTTTGTTCGTTTTTTATATAGACTTAAAAAAGTTATATTATGAAACATAATGGTCAAACTGGTTTTGCATTCCTAGAAAACTTTTTGCTAATTTTTGAGTTTATAATGCATTAAGAGTTTAAATTATTCGAACTTCCCAGCTCGCACACTCTCTTTGTTAGGCATTTTCGGAGGATTTTCTATAAACTTGTTTGGACACAATTACAATTTCGTTAAATAGAACACAACTTAATTCCCGGTTTGTACTCTTATACACATTTCTTTTTAAACTGCGCTATTGATTTATTCTTTATTAATAGTTGTTTTTCACACGGTAGTTTTTTGCATACGCACTGGGAGAATTCACATTTTTTTTTTTGTTGCTAAAATTAACAACACAAATATAAATTGGTGGATATTTTGGTATTACATTTTATTATCACTTGTTGACTCCATTTTTTTTCCCTTAAAGCCCAATTTGATAAATATACCCAGTATAAATATTTTTTTCCAAACACACATTTTTATAATTGGCTATCTTAATCGGCCTTGGGTTTTTCACTGCATAACGAAAAGCTCGGCTGTGTCAACGGAATACTCACATACATATTGCTAGTTTAGATACTCTCACCAGGCCTTTTACATTTTGTTCTCACTTAACTAACTCTGTTAAGTTTTCACTGTAATTTTCGATAACAATGTCTAGTTAAAATTTAACCTAGACAATTGGTAGCTAACGGAACATTGTGCTATCAGGGCTAATAAATATATAATACAGAGTTGCCAGCGAAAAGTGGATTTTCCCGTCTCATTGAGGTTGTCCTTTTTTATTTTTTTCTTTTAAATAAAGTGATTAAATGTAAATTACTTTTTTTTTTAAGTCAGAATATAAATATTTAAGAGATTAAATTATCCCTAAAGCTATTTTATTTCATATAACTGGTGCACTATATTATAATATCCCAAATTTTACAAAACCTATTTTTATCTATAATAAAAAGGGGCATTCTGTTAAAATACAATATTAATAGTTTTACTGCCACAAGTTGAAACTATGGAAGAATTTATATTTGATTCTGATGATTTGGTAACATTTTGCTCGGATTTTGATAGCATCCCTGTAGATGACCTAACCGACTCTATTCTCGAGGTAAATAGTACCGATCTCAACGATCGGTGGCAGACTCTACAGAGATCATATAGAGCGTTATGTACTAGTAGGAAAGAAAAACTGGAACCGGAAGCCTTAGAATCCATAAAGGGAAAATTTAGTGCTTGCACTAAAGCGTTTCACAAATGTAAAGCGAAAATTATCGATGTACAAAGGTCTCTTTTTGTACCCCCTACTACCTTAGAAGTTACACAGACTTCTAATACTCCTGATAACCCGGTTGGTTGCATTAAGGTACCGCCCTGTGATACCGAAATATTTTACGGAGGTTATCAGGAGTGGCCATCTTTTAAGGACATGTTTACTGCTGTATATGTAGATCACCCCAAATTATCTCCAGTACAGAAATTGTATCACTTGCGGCTTAAAGTTCGTGGTCAAGCGGGAACAGTAGTTAAGAGATACAAGTTGTGTGGCGAAAATTTTCTATTGGCGTGGGAGGCTTTAAGGGAAAAATATGAAAATAAGCGTGTTCTCCTTGATAATCAAGTCCAGACTATTTTGAGATTATCTGCCGTTGATCTTGAAAATCAAGAGTCCATACAACACATTCAGACTACGATTAATGACGTTTTATCAGCTGTTGAAGCGCTAAGTATGTCCACAAAATATTGGGACGCATTTTTGATCAACATTTGCTCCAATATTCTTCCTCCTGAGACACTCTCCCTATGGGAACAGTCACTTAAATCCCATAAGGATCCTCCGAAGAGGGAACAAATGGACGCTTTTCTGACCGATAGGTGTGAGGTTGTGGAACGATTAGATAGCAACAAGAGGCTGAGATCGAACACTCAAAAGAAAATTAAGTCAGAGACAACTTCCTTCCATACTGAGAGCACCTCCCACTTTCCATGTAGACTTTGCAAGTCTACACATGCCCTTAAAAACTGTTCCGACTTTAAAAGCCTGGATATTCAGTCAAGGTTTAATTTTGTGTCCCAAAACGGCATTTGCGTCAATTGTCTTTCGTATAGCCACCTTCGCAAGGATTGTAAGAGTAAATTTACTTGTTCTAAGTGTAAAAAAAGTCACCACTCTCTTTTACATTTCACCAAATCCAAACAGTCTCTTTTGGAGCAGAAAAATTCATTTCCTGGTGCACAACAGGTTGATGAAAAGCCTAGTGCGTCTGCCCAAGCTCTTCAAAAATCCACGACACAAACCTTTGCACATTTTACATCAGCTTTGAATAAAATAGATTCCGAAGAAACATTTCTTCCTACTGCGATAGTGCAAATAGAGGTTAGGGGAGAAATTTTCAACGCCCGCGCGTTCTTAGATCAAGGTCCTGGAAAAAGCTATATTACTAAAAAACTTCAACAGAGACTTATGCTCCCGACTGATAGAGAAATCTTTCAAATAAATGGTTTGGGTGGCCATTTTGTGGGAAAATCCAGCTCTACTTGTAAGTTGATTTTAGTGTCGAAAAAGTATAACCGCAAAATAGATATGAAGGCAATTGTGGTACCAAACATTGCCCAATTTCTGCCAAATTTTTTTGTGTCAAAATCTAAATGTGTCCGTGGGGAAATGCAGGACATAGAATTAGCAGACCCCAATTTTTATACCCCGGGTCCAATTGACCAATTAATGGGGAGTGATATTCTTCCTTTAATTTTTCTCAAAACCAACAAATGGTTTGGAAACTCCCTCATGGCCCAATCTACAATTTTTGGTTGGGTGATAAGTGGCACTATACCAACTCAATCATTTTCTTCGTTTTCAATTAAAAGCACTGAGGTGTCTAGCGATCCTCTTGAGGAACAGTTGAGGATGTTTTGGGAACAGGAGGAGGTACCTTCAACCAGACCGCTCTCAGAAGAAGACCAATTTTGTGAGCACTTGTTTCAGCAATCTACCGTTCGCAACTCAGAAGGTCGGTACGTTGTGAAACTCCCTTTTAAGACCAGTTTTCCAAACGATTTATCTCTAGGCGAATACCGCTCGATGGCAATATCTCAGTATTTCCGTATGGAGCATTCTTTAAAAAATAAACCCGAACTATCGGCATCTTATCATAAGATTTTACTAGAGTATCTCGATCTTAATCACATGAAACCGACAACTTCTCGCGAGTAACATTTGGCGTAAATTGCGCCCCATATTTAGCTATCAGAACCCTACATCAACTTGCTATAGATTCCCAAAATGAATTTCCTCGGGCCGCTCATATCTTGCAAAAAGAGACATACGTTGATGATATTTTATCTGGATCTCATGACATAGCATCCGCTCTCGTTTCGCTACACCATTAAAGAAAATTACATCGAACTGTGTAGAGATATTGGAATCAGTTTTAACCTTTTGGATTCAGAGTTTTTGAAATTCCAAGACACAAGCGCCACTAAAACCTTAGGCATTCAGTGGAATGCACTGTCTGATAGTTTTTCATACAGCGTGGAACCTCTTCACGCTTCTAACTCAGTCACTAAAAGACAAATTCTCTCAACCATTTCGAAGCTTTTCGATCCAGCTAGATGGGTTTCCCCAATTGTAATCCAGGCTAAAATCTTATTACAGCAGTTGTGGATGGAAGGCATCGGTTGGGATGAGGAAGTAAAACCGAGTACACGCATAAAGTGGAAAAATTTTATTGATGATCTTCCCCTCATTTCAAGAATAAAAATTCCACGTTGGGTCAATTTTGCACCCTCTCTATTGGTACAGGTACATGGGTTTTGTGATGCCTCTGAGAGGGCGTATTGTGCCACACTTTATATCCGCACAAAAACTGAAAATTCTATTCACACCACTTTGCTTGTATCAAAGACGAAAGTTGCGCCGATATCCCCAATAAGTCTCCCTCGTTTAGAACTTTGTGGCGCGGTCCGGTTAGCTAAACAAGTTCTTTTTTCCATGCCCCTTGATAATTACGATCTATTTCTCTGGTGCGACTCGTCAATTGTATTAGGATGGTTGGAAAAACCCCCCACGACATGAAAAACATATGTTGCAAATAGAACTGCCCAAATAAGAAGAAATGTCGGAAATGTAACTTGGCGTCACGTTCGATCAGCCGATAATCCCGCTGACTTGGGATCTCGTGGTTGCAACGCTGAAAATCTCTTACATAATTCTATGTGGTGGTGCGGTCCAAGTTGGCTTCAAAAAGCGCCGGAAGAATGGCCAAAATCTGTATTGACTGAGGAAAGCCTACCAGAAATTAAAAAACAGAATCAAATTTTCCACTTATTCGCTGACGTTCAAGACATCTTATCACCCTTTTCAAAATGGAATAATGCATTAAGAGTATTCACGTATGTTTTTAGATTTTGTAAGCGTCTGAAGGAGAAAAATTTCAAAAGTTACCAACGAATGGGCATGGCAAAGGAAAAGGGTATAACTACCGCTGAAGCTGTAACATTGATGATCAAAAAAGTGTCCCCAATAGATTACCAGGAATTTTTCTCAACTAAAAATAAATTGATTTCTCTTACGCAGCAAAGATATTACAACCGTGAATATTTTTCACTGATAAACAATCAAAAAGTTAGTACAAAGAGCCCTCTCTATCCCCTCAACCCATTCTTAGACAGCCACAAGGTTATAAGAGCGAATGGCAGACTGTCCAACTCCACTCTCACGTTTAACGAACGCCACCCTATGACCATACCAGTGAGTTCTAAATACTGCGAACTTCTTATTTCGTTTACACACAACCTTTTAATGCATGCAGAACACAATTTATTATTGAGAGCGATTCGCCAAGAATATTATATTTCTAGACTAAGATCTGGAATAAAGAAATGCATTCGGATGTGCAAAACATGCGCACTTTATAAACATAAAATTCAATCGCAAATGATGGCAGCTCTCCCCTCAACAAGAAGTACACTTTCCCTTCCCTTTTGGACTACTGGATTAGATTTTGCCGGTCCCTTTTTGACGAAAACTTCAACTTTACGGAATGCGCCCTATCAAAAAAGTTACGTCTGCATCTTTGTATGTTTTAGCATCAAAGCTCTTCACCTCGAGCTCTGTTCAGATCTAACATCCAATTCGTTTTTAGCTGCTTTTACTCGATTTGTCAGCCGTCGAGGTTTACCTCATCAAATTATGTCCGATAATGGCACCAATTTTGTAGGAGCCGAACGCTGTCTCCAAAGACAATTTCAAGAATTTATTAAAATCACTTCATAAGATATCGCAGAAAAATATTCCTTTCAGGGATTTCATTGGGTTTTCATCCCCCCAAATGCCCCTCATATGGGAGGACTATGGGAAGCAGGCGTCAAATCGTTTAAAATGCATTTCAAAAAGGTAGCACAAAACCAAAACAAAATGCATTTCAAAAAGGTAGCGGTCTTAAACTCTCGTCCACTTTCTTCGATGACGGAGGACCCTAATGAACTATTAGTTCTGACTCCCGGACATTTCTTACGTGGGGCTCCTCTTATGACCTTTCCCGAGTCTGCCGCTGAAAACATTTCTTTAAGGGATTGATGGGAGAGACTAAAGTCCATGCACCACCGATTTGCTCAACGCTGGAAGGATGAGTATCTCAAAGAACTCCAGAAAAGATACAAATGGCAAAACTCCGAAGATAACGTTAGAGAGGGTCAACTCGTAGTTATAATAGATGATCTGCTACCTCCATGCGAATGGAGATTAGGACGCATAACGAAAGTTCACTTAGGTCATGATGGTCTTGGTTGGGGTTGCTGATATCAGAACCCAGGCGGGTATAGTGACCAGAGCCATATGTAAACTTTGCGTCCTCCCCTTTGAAAAAAGCTCAAGCAACAAAAATTAGCATAACCCGTCCATAAGGCTTAAAATTTT
Source organism: Eustalomyia histrio (assembly GCA_949748255.1). Lineage (NCBI taxonomy): Eukaryota > Metazoa > Arthropoda > Insecta > Diptera > Anthomyiidae > Eustalomyia > Eustalomyia histrio. The sequence continues at coordinate 182,973,522 of OX456523.1, read as the reverse complement.
CTACTCTGTCTTCACGTATCTCGGGTATTTCCTGAGATACCTTACATGCGCACACACACTTTTTCATCCTTTTTCTCTGTTCCTCTCTTATACCTTTTATTTTATTTGTCTGTCTTCACAGGGCTCCAAGGAACGTTACTATACATGAATGTCGTCTCTGCAGAAGATTTCACTCGCTACGTATGTGTCTTAGGTTTCTGAACATGACTATTGAGGAACGTCGCAGAGCGGTGCGCAACCACGGTTATTGTACAAATTGCTTAGCCCTCTCACATTCCACTCCCCAATGTATGTCAATTGATGCATGCAAGCGGTGTGGGCGGGAACACCATACATTACTTCATTTGGATTCAGCTCAAATTAGAAAGCCTCAACAACGAGAACTATATCGCCGCCGTCAACAACAGCAGCGAGAATTATGTCACCATCGTCAACAACAGCGCGAACCATATCGCCATAGTCAACAACAACAGCAGACCCAACAAAACCAACAACAAAGGAAAAGAAGTCGTAGGGAATCGATCCAAGAGGAATCAATTCCTATAAGCGCCAATCATATTTTAGCGAATTCCTCTCCAAATCCTAAAAGAATTATCCGAGGTGTAGTAAGAGCATTGGAGCGGCTAGAAAAGGGTCTGTAAATTTGAAAAAAAAAGAGTAGTTAAACGTAGGTTATATAACTTTTTTTTTTAATCCCGTTTATTGAAAAAGAAACTATTGAATATTTTGAATTATACGCTAAATATTATGTGAAATCTTGAATTAAAATGTAAATAATGGATGATTAATCATGTTGGCCTTTCAGTCCAAGAAGCGCCAGTATGTTTAAAGTACTTTTAGTAAAAGTATTTAAATTATACATATTAAAGTAATTGAATTTATGCCAATGAATTTTATAACCTTCTAAGTAAATATAAGATATATACGAGTTTAATGTTAAGCTCCCAACGCTGGATTAAAATAGGATTAAAATTCTCAGTATTTGTATTTATATTTTTTGACATTTATACAATGCTGTCTTTTGTATACCGCCATTTTTTACTACTAACTGAGGCTTCATGTTAAGTCACTTCTATTATTCGGTCTCTTTTTTCCCGTACCTCTGGCGCATACAACAGGCAACATCAACTATAGAGCGTAAGATAAAATTTATAATTAATAAAGTAAGTCACTGAAATCCGAACAACAACTCTACTTATTTTTAATACACTATTAGAAAACTGCCTCTTGTTTTCTCACTCTGGTAAGGCATTCCTCCTATGTCTTTTGGGTTAAATAACCAACCCAGGTTTTAATAGTTCTATCTGCCCAGAACTTGTCCGCTTAAAATTCTAAGTAGCTCAGAATTCTAAACACTGGGTATAAACCCAGGAACAACATTACAGTGATTTATTTCAGAAAACTAAATTTGCAAGAAAACTGAACAACACATTACAAAACGGATTTCGCCATCGCAATCAGCAAAGTGGTGCATTTTTTTCAAATGTTATTAAAAATCATGTCGTTAGATAAAAATAATACTGAATAATTCAATAACATCTCCAATCTACTTACATTATAGTATAAGCTCTTAGCAGGAGTGGCACCAGTTTCCAATATATTGTCATAATTACGATGATCAATCAATAACACACCACCGGGTTTTAAACATTTTTCAAAATTTTTAATGGCTTTTTTATGTTCAAATTGTTCAGAAGTAGAATCCATTAAATGGGCAAAAGAGTTGCCCAAACAAAGGACAGCATCAAAGCCATCTTTTACAATATCCTTGATATCATCATAAAGAGATAGCCAGTTGGCTTCTTCGATAACTGCATAAAGTAAAAAAAAAAACAATAAATATGTGTAAAATGTATTTAATCAAAAAACATACTCCAGTTATCAAATGAACTTTCCTTGCGACGATTCCACCGTTCCTTTAAAGCATATTTCAACATTTTATCGGAAGCATCAACGGAAACAACTTCGAAACCTTCCTCCAATAACATGATGGAGTCCACACTAATACAAAAAATGTATATTTATGTATAAAAATTAATATAAAATATATTTAGGCCCATTATTATAACTTGCTGATAGCTAAAGTTAGGATGTTAACGGACAGATTATTAGTTTTTCGTTATTATAAGTATACTTTAACATAAAAGTGACCGATAAGCTAAAGGTAAGTTCATCTTACCTTTAACTTTTAACGTAAGGTTTAAGTATTTAAAGTTGCCACATTTTCTGCTCTCCAGTGTAGTTGCGTATAGTTTTTTGACAATGTAAACTATTTACAACAAACATTTTTATTTTTTACACAATTCGAAGAAATTTTGTTTTTCGTTTGTATTTTTTGTTTGTTGTAAGTAAATAAATAAATAAAAGTACGATTACTTTTAATTTGTCGAAAGTAATCGGTTTTTGCTCTGGTAATGCCATATTTTCAAAAAATTTAATTTTATTTTATAAGGAAGTTGTAATAACCAAAAAAAATTAAAGGTCACTTTATTCCTCACTTTAGCTAAAGTTACCTCTAACACGCACCTAAAAGCCAAGTTATAATAATGGGCCTTAAACTAATAAGTATTGAATATGGTTAACATTAAATCACTATTAACTTCAGCCTTTTAAAATATTTAAGTTTTATAAAACCTGGGCCGCACTCGTTTTAACATACTTTATCACCCAAATGGTAAATTTATAAGTTTAGGTAATAATTTCAATTAACTCATCTTGTATAAAATTTTGATTAATAGCCGAATTTGATTTTTTTTTCTAAATTTCCAAATTTATTTAATTTAATTTTTTCTTTACATTTTAAAAATGCTTTTTTATACGTTTCGATTTACGTTGTGAAATTGTTTGTTCCTTTTAGCTTCAATTTGCGTTGCCATTCGATTTACGTCGCATCAGTTGTTTATAAGTTATAAGTAAAAACAGGGAAATTCCAGTTTTTAATTTAAGTGTTTATGATCATACGTTTCGAATAACATCGTCAATTTCCGGAACTAATCACGACGTAAATTGTAGGTATACTGTATAAACAAATTTTTATGTGTATATAAAACATTTACAAAATTCTGTTTGTATTATTAAACATCTTTTACAGACCATTCTTCTTAACTCCGACCGTGACTACCATTATTAGCAATAGCAAGACTTTCAATAAAGTTTGAAATGGTATCAGCTATGTATTGAGCATTATGGCCTTACATAGGTAAAAATTGCAACAAAAAACTCTCAATAGGCTCTCCGTCCTTTACGTATCTTACGATAAAGTTAAGTTGGTCAACATGGGAGAGTGAATATTCAAGATAGAAAATTAAAGATGAATTTGTTAAATGTTGCTCTTCCTTGTTTTAATACCCAGCAAAACTTTGGTAATGGATGCGATATTCTCATGCGTTACCTTGTTTTGAAAGCTCGTTACCTTTTTCATTATTTGCAAGCACAAAGTAATAAGTTACTCATTATTGATTACGTAATATACGATTTATAAATGTAAAGTAATAATTGAAATATTTTAAAAAATCTATTTTTAGATACATTACTTTGTGTTTTTTTGTATGCAAAAGGTTAATGTATGATTCTTTTGATAACACTAGCGAAAAAAGAAGCGTAACCATTCATTTAAGTTTAAAGCAATCAAATACTGTATGCGTCGATAGCTCAGTGGGTAGAGTTCTTGGCTGGCAACAAGATTTCCCTGGTTCGATTCCCATCTTGACCACATTATTTTTAATTACAAATATTTTAAATAAAATATTTGTAATATTTTTTTCAAATAAAAATTCCTCTTTTTTAAAAATCTATTTTTAGACACATTACTTTTTCCATTCTCGTTACCATATAAGTAACCCCTTACATTATCACCTCTAAAGTAATGGGTATATACATTACTTTAAGGCTCAAGGCCTGAAAAATTAATCAATGAAGTAAGGTGTAAAGTAATCCATCGGCCCTTATGGCTATACATTACCTTACCCATTTTTTGCTGGGTATTTTAAATTCTAGGCATTATAGACATTTGTACATGGTATTATTTGTGATGTAGTTGATTCCCCTATTATATTTAATTAATATTTTTGTTTGTTTGTTTTTGAGAGTTGTAAATAAAGTATTTTATGTTGATATTCAAAAAACTAATTATGCTGTAAACAAACTTCTTAATAAGGCATTGAAATTATTTAATAGTCATTGTAACCAATTAGATATAAGTGTTCCCCATTCTCAGCTTAAAGTTTTATTAAATAAGATATTTTAATTTATTAATTATTGTTATGACATAATTAAATCAGTTATAAAATAATATATAAGTTGCTTGCAACAATACATAAGTTGTTTGTATTTACCTTTTTAAACCGACGGCAGGTAAACCATCATACTAAAATATAATTGAATTTCCAAATTCAAATTGATGTTTTTCAAAACACGACTAGTAGTTTTTAATAACAGTTGATATTTTTCAAAATACAATAGATTTATTTTATATTACATCTGAATTTTTTAAACAACTTGCATTTTTCAAATTGCAATTGGAAGTTTTTCAAAATACAAATATTTGTATTTAAAAAAAAAATTGATATCCTTCAAAGTAGAGTTGAAATTTTCAAATTACAATAGATATTTTTCAAAAAACAAATAATGACTTTCAGAATAAAGCCATTTTATTTTAATTTACTATGGAAATTTTACAAATTACAAATAATAATTATCAAAAACAAAACTGATATTTTTTAATATACAACTGATATTTGGAAACGAAATACAGTTGGTATTTTCCAAAATACAATTATTATTCAAATTACTTGTGCAATAAATATTTTTCAAAATACAACTTTTACAATTAAAAATGCAATTAATGGTTTTCAAAATAACATTGATATTTCCAAACTTTAACTGACATTAACAATAAAAATTTTTATTTTTCAAAATAAAATTAATATATTCTAAATCAGAAGAGATATTTTTTAAAATTCTGTTGATATGTTTAAAGCAATTGTTTGCGTGAGGGCAAAATTTGAAAATAAAATTTCGAATGTTTGAGAAAAAGAGATCTCACTTTTTATTTATAATAAAATTTTGTATTACCGTCGGAACAATATCAATTCAAAAAAAACGAATGAAAATCTCAAAACATCGAGACTACTTATCTAAAGTGGTGAGCAACAACGTTTAATGCCCGTTAACAGGTTTACTCGCTAGAATCTGTGTAAAAACTTCCAGCAAAGTTGCACAAAAAGGGGAGTAATATTTAGATCCTAACAGAACATTAATCTGCCAAAGACAAAGGTGCCGAAAAAAACCTGGACACAAAATAAATGATTTGTAATTAAACATTGCTAGGTGTGTTGCATGCCAAATCTTAAAGTTATCCTAAAACTAACAAGAGGTATAGTTCAGATTATATATAAAAGAATGTGAGCTTGAATTCAAATAATTTATTTCGAATAACAAATATAACTAATTTGGCCAGTAGGGACTACGTAGAAAATTTATTAATAAATTCAGGTGTTAGGTGAGCCAGGAGGGACCCCGTAGAAATTAAAAAAACAAGTAAGTGCTATATTCGGCTATGCCGAATCTTATATACCCTTCGCCATGGTTGGGAAAAAACTGAAGTTTATATATGGACATATATGTAATGAACAGATTTCTATACGGACGTCTTTAAGAGGAAATTAACCATTTAGTTTGGTGATAAAACTTGGTCTCAGGAAGATTTATAAATAGGTATTTAAAAAAATGTATGTTTTGGTCATAACTTTTTGTATCTGAACCGATGTATCCGAGTTTTTCAGCAAATACGTTCTACTAAAGATTTTCGACCCTTTGATATATAAGACGTATCGATAGGTCATATTACAGCTCTAAAATTTTAGTTTTTATAAAAATTTGGTGTTTTTAGCTCATTTATGGAGTATTTAATTACGGTTTTGCCGTTCCTAAGATATAAATGAATCTATTATGCCACGCCCAATTCACGGATAACCAAAATGCTTGAACCTTATTTGGAAACTTTTCCTCTTTCCAAATATACAAAAAAACAGATTGACATCGTTAAGTCAACAGTGCTGTACGTATTTGTAATGTTAAGAAAATATAAAAAAAAATTGTACAAAAAAAGTTGAATTGACGGGGATCGATCGCGCGTCTAAAAGATAAAAACTATTTGGTAGAAAGGGCTTAGACCAGTTAGCCATTGAACGACATACGCAATCATCGTGAATAAAAGTAAATAAACAGTTTTCGCTTAATACGGATTTGTTTAGTTTTTAAATGGCAAATCTTTGTATGTGTTTGTTGTTTGTGTATAAAAGGTGAAGAGGTGAAAGAAAAGAAGTTTAACAAATGGATGTGTTTGTTATGCTTAACATTTGCTCATATCTCAGCCATTTATCAACCAATCAATAGCAAACAGAAATGGATCACATGTGAAAGAAATATATAACAAGCAAGTCCTTATCATGTCTGGGGTGTTCGGAAAACCCATTTTAACACACAGACGGACATAGTTAAATAAACTTCGCTCTTTATAAGGACCCAGAATATATATACTTTTAGGGTCTAAGATCAATATTTTAGAAATTACAAACGGAATGACAAACTTTTATATACTCTTGTTCACCACCTGTTGTGGAGGGTATAAATATAGTGGACCCCGAAGCGATTAAGACCGTGGCCGAAAATAACCGATCCGAAAATAGTATATTGGGCCATAGGAAAACACGGACTCGAAAAGATGCGATTCCTCAAAACCTAAGGATTAACCTCGGGTCCCAAAACCAATGCGACCCTACCAGAATTCTTAAAGGTGGAATCGGCGAGTTCGAGGCCTGCAAAATGTTTCCTTATAGCGTCAGGCTCTAAGGGGGTCTTGATTCCTCTCATCCCCTGGACCTTTGGTGTGACTACGATTTTCTGGTCCGGGTCATATATTGACCCGATCATAAAACGTAATTAGCTATTCTTGCCCAATCTCGACATAGGTAGGCGTAACGACAAAGGTAGGCGTGAGCCACCGACTCACACAAATAACACGCTACAAAGGGGGTCGAGAGCAGTGCGAACAGAAATAGCTCTACCAGGCACTTTTAATTTAACCTGAAGAGTAGGGAACAAAGTCACCATGTGTCGTATAGGCAACATACTAGAACGGGACACAGATGGACTTGGACGGTCTTCACGCCTCTAATGGGTCGTCTTTGCAGAGCTTGAAGACTGAGGAACCGCGTGCAAAATTGAGTGGAGATCACCCTGGCAGTGCCGGCACTTAGAAGTGCTGGGGCAAGATTTGACCTTGTGTGCCAAGCATCGGGAGCAATAATGATGAAGGATGACCATGCGAAGGCGGCGCACATAACTCATGCCACGAAACACACAGATTCGCAAGGGGCGGTGTAGTTTGCAGAACCTACACCACTTTGACTCATCAGCGCATCGAGGTGGTCGCAGAATTCGAGCCCGAGGCGTCCACAGAACCCAACGGAATTGCGGGTATGGGAGCTTCCGAAGATGACACTATCGCCGGAGGTACCGTTTCCAAGGATTGCGGTATAACGGTTGGTGATGTATGAGATTATTTAGTTTTTATAGGAGGCACAGTATCCGCAATCTCCATTTCATCTTTATAGTTGAGCAGACCATCATCGAAAAGATTAGGTAGTGCAGCCATGAGACAACAGAGATAAAGGTAAAATAGCGAGAAAATTAAAGTTAATTAGTCAGAATGACCAATTTTGTGATCGGAAGTTTTACAACCCCGTTTGAAGTACGTATATTCGCAACCCTTAACCTGCCTAATCACCACGATGTCGGAGGTAATTGCTCGTGTCTAACTACGACCAAGTCGTTTATCTGAAGATCGGGGTCGTGTATCGCAGGCTCAGAACGGGCCAGAATTCGAGAACCAATTAAAAAACGACCAGGAGACTGGGCTATCGGTTCGCGAATTTAAGCAAGCTCGAATTCAGGAAAGAACCGTAGAGAATTCCTCAAATGTATATTTAAAAGCTTGTGCCTCTTTCTAAAACTGAGTTTAAAAGTCATTACACCGGCTTCCCAAAGACCGCCGTTATGAGGAGCCCCAGCTGGGATAAAACGTCATGAAAAACCCTGTACCCTTATAGAAGCCTTAAAATCTCTCTATATTTCGCGCGAAGCGCCACCAAAATTTGTTCCGTAGTCAGATAATATGGTATGTTCTCGAAATAAATCTGTGAAAAGCTCCTAAAAAGGAAGCAATAGACAAGTCATAATTTACTTCTAAATGAATCGCTTTCCTAGAAAAGCAAACAAAAACACAAACGTAGCCTTAATTTATTTTACAAGCCCTAGCAGTGAAACTCTTGATATCAAAGGGGCCTGCGAAGTCAACACCAGTAGTAGTGAAGGGCCTGTCGATAGTGGTTCGTTCAGGAGAAAGAGCTGCCATAATCTGAACACAAGATCTTTTCCGGTCAATAATGCACCGTTTGCAACGACTGATGACTTCACCAATTTTAGACTTTAATCGTGGGATCCAATATTCAATGCGAAGTATTCGCAACATTAACTGATTTCCAATGTGAATGGAAATCAATTAAGTATATTCCGTTAAAAGTAGCTTAAATCTACTGGGATATGGCAAAATTACAGGATGCCTCCCAGTGTATGATATAGACGGCGATTTCACTAAACGACCATTTATTCTAATGACGCCATCCTTATCAAGAAAAGGATTTAAAGGTATAAGCGAACTTTTCGAACAAAAAGGTTTTTTCTCCAAGAGACATTTATATTCGACAGCGAAATAGTATTTTTGAGCCACAATGGCCAAACGCAATTTAGTTCTTTTCACCTTAAGACTAGAAAGCTTTTTATCAACTTACTGATTGCGATCTGATGAATGTTATATGAATCGCAAAACATACGAGATAATACGAAGTGCTCCATCAAGACTCGAATAATTCGTAAGAATGAATTCGAACATCCCGGCACTCAATGTCCGTAGTAAGGCAAGAAAGATCAGAGATATTCCACTTAGTCCTGTCCTGTCGAAGCTATTGTGGACCATGCCAACAAAGTTTACTAGTCGCCAGCTCAGAGGGAGAAGTTACCCGACTTCCTAAATCTGCAGGATTGTCCTCAGATCGGACATGGTACCAAATATGTTTCCTGAATACAACAAACTCTATTCGCAACAAAAGTGATACAGGAAAGGACTATAGTAGAATCAGTCCAACAACAAATCTTATTGAGTTTAATATTAATTTCACTTACCACTGTTTTCAAAAGTTCAGAGGCCAATACTGCACCACAAAGTTCAAGTCGCCGTAAAGAAATTGATTTAATAAGAGCCACTTTAGTCCTCGCCGAAAGCAAATGTGTGTGAACTTCTCCGGTAGCGGTCTCAATATGAATATAAATCACCCCCGCGTATTCCTTTTCCGAGGAATCAGAAAAGACATGACGTTCAACCGAAGTATTCACTTCATGATAGGAAGCAACAAACTTCTGCCAACCATTTTCAGTAGCGAGCGGAAGCAAATCATTCTAATTGATATTATCAAGCCAAATTTTTTGTATGATAATTTTCCCTGCAACAATGACAGGACCTAAGCAACCAACAGGATCGAACAATTTTGTTATCATAGATAAAACTTCTGTATAACCTGACTTATTTGACATATGAGTCACATTAAAATAAAAAGAGTCCAATCGAGCGTTCCATTGGATTCCCAAAGTCTTTGAGCTACTATACTCCACAAACGTCAATAATTTAGCGTCAACTAAATGTTCCGAAGGGAAACCTTCTTAAATCGTACGTTCGTTTGAAGTCCATTTACTAAGTTGAAACTTTGCAGAAGACAAGGCCGCTATTAGCTGATCCCAAGCGATCAAAGCAGTAGAAACATTGTGAGCTCCCGTCAAAACGTAGTCAACGTACATACACTTTCGAAGAATGCGTGATGCCGGAGGAAACTCAGCTTTAGAATCGTCCGCTAAATGTAATAAAGTCCGAATGGCGAATGGCGAATGGAATGAAGCGCAATTGACACCAAAGGTAACTGTCTATAACTCATATTCCCTAACGTCCTCCGATAGAGAATTTCGAAAAAAATACGCTGAAATGGGGTATGAGAAGAATCGACCAAAATTTGCATATACATCTGGGTAATATCACCCAGTCTGCCTGTAGAGTAGGCCCAACATATAAAAAAATCGTTAAGACAATTCCCATTCGAAGTCGTATTTGAAGCGTTTTCAGGTTTAAAGATAATCCGAAAAAGGGTTCGAAACAGGTTTCATGTGGCTGATATTCTCAAACGACGTTGTCATACACCTCTTTAATCTCAGGTTTTCGCTGAAGGTTCTAAGATACTGTCCCATGACACTTAACATAGACGATCCTAACGAAAGAGTTTTAGGAAATTCGGGCTTAAAAAGCTGAGGGGAGCGTCGAGAAGTCGCCTTGTAATTTTTCTCACAATATTTGTCAAAGAGAGATAAATTTTTTCCGAAATAAACGAAGTTTCGTAGGCGGGATCAATAAGTGCGTGGGCAGGGTACATAATACCCTGGTAAACAATGAGCTGATGCCTCACCAGCAGCGGAATCAAGATGCAACAGTGTGATGCCGTTAATTGCACTTTGAACAATTTGATTCACCAGTCGACGTAAATTCTCGTATTTGTCCGTAAAATTTTTCCAAACAATATCGAAGCCCTTTTCGTAAGCAGCGCTTTTGAAACTAGTTCCCGTGCATCGCCACTTGTTTTCTCCAAAGTAGCAAATAATAGCACAATTGGATTAAGATGCGAGTTATTTATGTAAACCGCTGTAAAAAGATCGCTAAAAGTGGACCAAGAAATAACTTTACTGTCAAAAACAGGTATATTGCACAGCGGAATGTTGAAATTGTAGCAAAAATCATCCGAATTGACCGGTAAAACCGGAGACTGATTGCCGGTTTTCATGGTTTCCGTGTTTCGCGATTCAAAGTTATAAAATTTTTCGTTAATAGCTGCTAAACAATTGACGTACGCATTAAAAGACGCGTCGTATTTCGCCCCAGCTGCGTCTACATCAGCTGGTTCCGCACTATCCACATTTTCCAAAAAAAACTTAAACACCATTTTTAAGACAATTTAACGCTTTCCCATAGAACACTTAGTTCCTTTCCGCGAATTTGGAGCGTAAATACCATATGTACGTTCCCGCGAATTTAATTAAATTTTGCCTCAAATTTAATAAGAGCGGCGGACTCTCTAATAAAAATATCTAAAGGGTTATCATACATATCGTTTATATTTAATAAAAAAAAAACAAAATTAAAAACTGCGAAAATTTACCAGAATGCGAAAAAAAATTACGAGAAAAAAAATAAAATCGCGAAATTTTCAATAAATGTTACAAATAATGTCGAAAGAAAGAATATCTTTAAATTTAAGACATAAATGTGTAGCTCGCGACTATGACAGACTGTAGGGTGCTTATACGCAGTTTAATGAAGCAATAACAACAAAGAGTATGAAGCTGTAATGTTAAATAATTTGTAAACAACTCAGTTTGTGGGTTTGTACATTGTATATATTTGTTTGTATTTGTATATATGTATATTACTATTTAATAAAGGTTAATATTGTTACGGAAATTCAATTCATCAATTTTATTCATTCGTAGAAACATAAATCCCTATGTTAGCCATGAAATATAAAACAGTTTTTTTGTTAAACTTTAAAAGAACATTCTCAAAGTTGCAAGTATGCAGCTTCCGAACGGCGCTGACACATTCTAGTTATTTTAACTCGCACATATAAAAACGCCAGCAAGATGGCATGGTAAGTTCAGTTGATAATAAAACGCTAAAGTATTGACGATTAATTGAATTGTGTATTATGTGAAAGTGTAAAGTAAATAGAGTTTAAATAAAGTCTCTTGTATAATTGTTTTAAGTTTGTATTTAAATAAAGAGTAGCTATAAAAGAATGTCGACGGTTTTTATTATTTGCAATAATAAAAGAAGTAAATTTATTTAAAGGAAATAAATCAACTATTTTAAAAGGTAAAATCGTAACAATATTTAATAGGAAAAAATCACTTTTAAACAATGGCTTTTTGCAAAAATAAAAAATTTAACTTTACTATATATTTACTTTAACACTTTATTTTATTTCTTTATTAATTTAATTTTAGGTAATAAAACAAATTTTTTTTATAAGTTTTTAGGGGAAAAAATAATAATGTTCGTTCGTATAAATAAACTCAATATTTGGTATATTGAGTTTATTTAATGAATTTAATGAAAACAGTTGTTGTAATGCAATGAAAATAAGGGTTTTAAACCATCTTAAACATGTTCGTTTCAAAACCAAGGTATCAAAAGAAAAAGTTCTTATGTTGAATGCAATTTTATCTAATTTTATTAAATTAATAAATTTAATTTCTTTAGTATTAAATTTTATTTATGCATTAATCCTTTATTTTTATTTTTTAACACTAAAAAGCTCACACATAACTGAATCTTTTTTTTTTGCTGATGCACAACAACACTCAGGGGTTACCCCTATGCATGCAGTTCATTGTGTTAATGTCAGGAAAATAAGTTATTAGGAGGAGGCAAGAGGGAGTAGTATTTTTGAATATTAGACTTAAATTTCCCTATATTATAGTTGTCAGGGAAGACCTCTGCGGGAGGTCAGGGAAGTCAAGGAATATCGGTCAACCGGTTTTTTCGGTTTTTTTTAATTTGAATAAAAAGCTTATATAATTTGTTAATTGTTTTTATTACAAAAAAAAACAGAAATTTAATATATAAAGTAATAAAAATAATAAAACACATTCTTTAAAAAAAAAAAAATATATATATTTCATTTCAACAAAACATTAACTTAAAACCAATAGTTTTTTTAGTTCTTTTGTCGCATTTATTAAGATATATGAAATCACCATATAATGATGAATGATTTTATATAGTCCCTTTTTTAGGATTTAGAATACTGTCTATTGTGTTATTAAGATAAGAAATTAAACTATTTGAATTTGAAATATCCAAAGTTAAGTCTTCATCGGAATCTATCAGACTTACATCTAAATCTTCATAACCAGTTGGTGATGTAATTAAAAAAACCGGTTAACCGAACAAAAATACCGGTTTTCGGTTTTCTTCGAATTTACAAAATATTCGAAACCGATCGGTTAAAAAAAAGAGACCGGTTGACCGGTTTTCGGTTTCGGTTTTTGAATACTCTACTTATGAACGATTTTTCCCTGTAATGTGTTGTGCGGTTCAATGGTTAATCGACCACAAAGGGATGAGCTCTACTGGACAAGTGAGTATTCCGGACAAAAATCCGGGCCCGAGGGATAACTTCACTTATCTCAGCAGAGCATATTCCATGGTAGTATCGATAGAACAGTATCGCACAGCCCACATTTCGTCGATGCTCCAATGAATCAATAGAACTGGATATCCTACTGTCATTGATAAGCGCTGAAGCCCTTCTTTAAACCCGATCCAAAAGTTCCAATATATAGCTTAAGGCACCTGCCCATATATGGGAGTTATACTCCAATTTTGGACGGATATTGGTGGTATAGATAGTAAGAAGATCGGATGGGGTGAAGTACTTCTTGCACCGTTTTAAAAAACCTAAATACATGAATGCTTCTTTCGACACTTGAAAAATGTGTTTATTCCAACAGATATCACACTGAATTCTCATGCCCAGAGCATCAAGAGTTTCTGATTCCTCAATATCGATACCCTCTAATTGGACATATGACGCTGGACTCTCCTCAACCCTATGAGTCATCATACAACACTGGGTCTTATGCGCATTAAAATCCACTCTGATCTCACTCTGATTTGCATCCTGACCCTGACCTCTAAGAGGCTTGGCCAGCGATCGAAGGAAAATTAATGAGAAATGTTACTGTCATCAACAAAACAGTAGATGGGTTGAAAGTAAAGCGAAGAAAGAGAGAGGGAGAAAGAACCGAACCTTGCAGTACCCCTGAATTTAGCCGAAACTCGTCAGATGAGATCCCGTCTATTACAACACGTATAGAACGATCTCTGAGAAAGCTCAAAACAAATCGAGAGAAATCATTACCGATACCAAAAGCAATTAGTTTCGATAAAAGTGCGACGTGCCATTTACGGCCGAACGCTTTGGAAATATCTAAAGCAATCACCTTGTCTTCACCGAAACGTTGAATGGACCTATTCCAACGTTTCGAGAGAAACGCTAACAGGTCTTCCGTAGAACGGCTTCTACGGCTTCGCTCAAAAGTGAATTTGCTTCCAGATAATTCAGAAGATTGGGCGGAAATTTCCAAAGCTTAAATAAGCATGGCGGATTCTGTTTGCAAATTAAGAGATTGGTTTTGTTTTATTTGTGGACATTTTACGCACCATCAAAGTAGAAGAAAGATATTCCCTACAATTGAAGAACCATATTTTCTTTTCTTTGGAATACGATTTTTATCTGAAGCTTGGATACCAAAAACCGTATGTACTACTTGCGAAAGTGGTCTTTTGACCTGGTACAAAGGCGGTACTAAGGCGCTGCCATTTTCTGCGCCTATTACATGGATTGAACCTGAAGATCACAAATCAGATACATGCTATTTCTGCGTAAATTACAAATTTGGTAGAAGCCAAAGGCACTACGCGATAATGACATACGAAGCAACAAATAATGTCATTTTACCAGAAGTGCGCTGTGGAGGTGTTCCGGTGCCTCAACCGCCTACACATACATTTTCGGCCAATATGACAGTCGCCAATACAGAAATAACAGCGGCGATTGAAAACATATCAGATATAAGTTACTTGCCTCTTGATGGTTTAAACATATGTCCTAATTTGATAGACCAAGCTTATTTTGAAGATCTTGTAAGAGATTTAGGACTAACAAAAGAGAAAGCTGAAATATTATGTTCCAGATTGAAAAACAGGAATTTGATAAAAGCCGATGTAAAAGTTACATTTCCAAGAAAAAGACACGCCGATCTGGAAAGTTATTTTAAAAAATCAGAAGAACTTGTATACTGTTGCAGTATTCAAGAGGTTTTAAAATATCTAAAGCTTCCACTGGACTCTTCCGCTTGGCGACTATTTATAGATAGTTCAAAACACAGCTTAAAAGCAGTTTTACTGCACAATGGAAATCAGCATCCATCAATACCGGTTGCGTATTCCACAAAAAAGGAGGAAACATACGCAAATATAAATATAATATAAATGGGAAGTATGCGCAGACTTCAAAATGATTGCAATATTGACTGGAATGCAAACAGGATACACAAAATATATGTGCTTTCTTTGTAAATGGGATTCACATGCTACCAGCAGCCATTATCATATTAAATATTTCGAAGAACGTAAAGAAAATATTATTGGTGACTTAAATGTAATCCATGAGTCCCTTGTCCCAAAAGATAAGGTCATACTTCCACCGCTGCATATTAAGTTGGGCGTGGTGAAATCCCAAAGTGTAATGCTTGCTGAATACGTATGGGGCTTGTACAGAAACCTTGACCCATCGGAACATTCACGTCAAGCTAAATACAGGAAAGCATATTAAGTTTAATCTTTAATCCATTGTCATACTACTGCTATTTCCTAATTCCCTTTTACTCGAAAATTTGAAGCAAAAAAATAAATATGTACATACTTTAATAAACCACTATTAAAACAAAATTATAATTTTTTTATAGAAGTTGGCGTGTAATTTCGCCAATTAATCTTAAAGAGCTTTATTTACAACAATGGTGTCTTTGGTGACCCCCACTGAAATTTTCCGGCAAACATTTTCGTAGAATATTTTAATCCTTAAATGTCCTTTTTTAAAGGATATTTTTTGATTTTCTCGAAAAAGGGTCAAATTGACCCATAAAGAGACCAGTTAGAGGGTTCAGATCTTCCACAAAAATAATCCTCATACAATTCCACAATACAACTCTGACCATAAGAATTCTCTCAGATATTAACTTACAGACGTGCTGGACCATAAGTTTGTTCTACAAAAATTATCTACTCAACATACTCTTTCAGAATTATAGGGTCGATATTCTGTTCCAAAAATGCTGTTGGACAGTGATATTATACAATGGAAAAAGAGGTAATATACATTAAATAAGAAGGGTAAAGTGAGTAAGATATTTTTAGAGTGGTTGTGGAAAACAGTGAGGATTATTGTAAAAATAATTTGATAAATTTTACATCAGATTTATGGAAATAACAGTGTGTATTCAAATTTGGAGAAAAAAGTGAAAAAACATGTTGAAAAAAGCATACAAAAAAATACGAATAAGGAATTTGCTTGAAGATTGCCGAAACAACAAAAACAACAATTATCAAAGTGCCGGTGTTAGTGCCAAGCAACCGCAACCAACAACAAAAACAATAGAAGAGGCTGTCTTATTGTAACAGCAGCATCAGAAAACAACAAGGGTGCCCAGTCAAGGTTTTCGTTGCCGGGAAACGGTGAATTTTGGAATTTACTAAAATTCTTGTGTAATTTAATATAAATTTAATAAAATTGTTAAAAACTATTTTTACAAAGCGTTTTATTTTTTTTTTTTTTTGAGAAAATTTTTGGTACAGGGTACTATAAAAGCAGTCAACGATTTTAAAAAATTATATTTATAACTTAAAGTATAACAAATACGAACCATTTCCCTTACAAAACTGGAGAAAAGAGGCTCAGTTCCTACAAGGAAAATTGTTGGTAGTTTTATAGGCCTAAAATATTTTGAAATTTAATACATATTGAATAACTTATTGAGAGTTTAGAGTATCACACTCGATAGAAAATTCAGAGTAGTTTTGATGAAACCGAAAAGTTTTGATAAAACCTATTAGAAAATGACCACTAAAAGAAAGTGCAAGTATGACATTCAGCAACTGGTGGTATTTTGCTCCAGTTGTGGTAGAATTTCTCCAGAGTCTTGCACAATTTCGTTATTGGAAATAAAACTGGCCGAGATGGCAAGAAGGTGGTCGAAAATGGTCAATACTTATGAGGACTACATTTTAGGCGACGAAAAAGTTAAAGAAGAATAAAAATTGCAAGATTAGGTTTCTATAAAATACGAAGAGGTGGTCGAACAGTATTAGGCGGTACAGGCTAGGCTTTTGGAGATGGTAAAGACTAAAACTCCAGGACAGAAAGGGACAGTCGTTCGTTAATCAGGATTGAAATTACCCCCAATCGAAATACAGTGTTTTGAGGGAGGTTTCAAGAAATGGCCAGCATTTAGGGATATGTTTATGGCAGCAATTGGAAAAGACCCATCTCTAGCCCCAGCTAATAAATTGTACTATTTACATAGCAAAACGCGGGGCCTACCAGATCTTAAAAGATTATGATTGGGTAGATTCGAATTTTGAGTTAGCTTGGCAAGCTTTGAAAAATCGTTACGAAAACAAACGTATTTTAATAAATAATCAAATTGAGAACATTTATGCTATTCGGACACCTCCAACTGAAACTTTAAAGTTTTTAAGGCTTCTTCAAAGTACTGTCAACGATGGTCTGTCGATTATTAGATCATTTCAAGTAGAAGTTGCAAGTAATGACCCCTTTCTTATGCATATTTGCACTTCAAAGCTTCCTGAAGAAACTTCGCGATCTTGGGAAGATTCCTTGAGTAATCACAAGGAGCTGCCCACTTGTCAAAATTTGAACAATTTTCTCACTGAGAGAGTTGAGACTTTGGAAACTTTTGCTAATTTGAGAAAGCCAACCGGCAAAGATAATCCCAACTCTAAACCCCAAGTTTTTCACTCTAATACTGAAACCCAGCAGACCAAGTTCAGTTGTAGAAAATGTAAGCAGAATCACCCATTAAAATATTGTAAATATTTTAAATCTTTGTCAGTCAATGATAGAATAAAATTTGATATGCTAATAAATATTGTGCAAATTTCTTTGAGACTAGCCATTTTAAATCTAATTGCCCAAGTTCACGCAATTGCTCCCGCTGTAACCAAAGGCATCACACTATGCTACATTTAGAAAGTGATGAGAATACAAACAAAAGTCCAACTCCCATAACAGTGCCTCAACACTCAAGACAAGAGAAACTTGTCAAATTTTCAATCGGAAAGAGCTTCCACTTCAAAGAGAAATCAGATAGATTCCGTTCAAGTTAATTTATCACAGCATAACGGAACTACTATTTTGCACACAGCCTTGGTTCACGTAGAACATTTGGGTGAAAAATTTACAGTTCGAGCGATGATAGATACAGGCTCAACTAGAAGTTTTCTTTTGAGACGTATTCAACAAAATCTTTTGATACCGCTAGAAAGTTATCGCAGCGAAATATCAGGCTTTGGTGAAACGATTGTAGGGAATTCTAAAGGAAGGTGTTACATCACGGTTAAATCCAGAATTTCAGATTTTAAAATTAAAATTAGAGCGATTGTTGTGCCAACATTAGCGCATTTTATGCCTTCACGGCCTATTCCAATTCAAAATATAGGCGAAATAAAAGGTTTAGAACTCGCGGACCCCTACTTTTATAAACCAGCACTAATTGAGATGATAATTGGTAGCGATTATTTTTAAAGGGCGTGAAATTGAAGGTTGGAGATTGCCTTGAAGCGAGAGAGTCACACTTTGGATGGTATTTGTTAGGGCCAGAACCAGCCACTAAAATCCACTCCTTTCATACTTTCATTTCGTCATCAAGCAACCAGGCCTTACAAGAACAACTAAAAAAGTTTTGGGAAACAGAAGAGGCTGAAAAACGCTATTGTGAATCCGAGAGCGACATTTTCTGCGAAATTTTTTTCAGCGGACCACAAAGCGAAGATCGGATGGCCGTTACGTGGTTCGGTTGCCCGAAGTGGGTTCTCGCTAAATGATGTACTATATCAAGGCCCAACGCTTCAAACAGATTTGATGCAGCTCGTACTACAATGGCGAAACTACAAGTACGTTTTCACAGGAGACATACAAAAGATGTATAGACAAATTTTGGTGCATGAAACAGATCGCACTTACCAACAAATTTTGTTCCGCAATGAACCTAACGGATATGTGAATTCTTTTAAACTCAAAACCGTAACGTTTGGTGTAAATTGCGCCCCCTTCTTGGCAATTAGAACTCTACTTGAGCTAAGCAATGATTGCAAAAATTTGCACCCCAAAGCATCCGCTATTTTGAAAAATTAAGTTTATGTTGATGATATTTTGTCTGGTGGACACACCCTTAAGGAAGCCAAGCTCAAACAAAGTGAGCTTACAATTGCTCTTAAATCTGCCGGATTTCCTTAAAAAAAGATGACAGCAAATGATAAAATTTTACTTGAAAATTTGCACCGGGAAGATCTTCTAGATGAAGATTTTTTAAAATTTGATGATTCCAGTACTATAAAAACTTTAGGAATCCGTTAAAACTGAAGAAAATCCTGCAGATCTGGGCACGCGAGGCTGCTGCCCACGGGAACTGTCAGACAATGAAATATGGTGGCAGGGGCCCACCTGGCTTAAACTTCCAATATCAAGTTGGCCAATTCCACGTACCTTTGATCCAATAGATCTGGAGACCAAAAGGTCCGTAAACTTTCACCTTGAGGTAAAAGGTACAGATATACTAGAAGAGTTTTCATCATATGAACGAGCCTTACGAGTCCTATGTTATCGACTCCGATTTATAAACCGCATGCTTAAAAAACCCTTTTCTGCCGAAAAGTTTATCACGGCTGATGAAATTAGCTCAATGAAGAATCGACTCATATCTATCGCTCAAAAAACATATTTCTATCGGGAGTACGAATGCTTAAAGGAAATGAAACCGCTGAGCCGCAAAGGCAGATTACTTACATTGACTCCTTTTATTGACAAAAACGACATCATACGGGTTGGTGGCCGCCTTAGTAATTCAGGTTTAAGCTACGAAGAACGCCATCCAGTTATTATACCAGAGGGGTCTCATCTCGCAAAACTTCCTGTGAATTTTACTCATCGCATTCTGCTCTACTCTGAGCACCACATAATGCTACGAGCGATTCGACAAGGATTCTATATACCAAGAATAAGAAATCTCATACGAAAATGTATCCGTGAATGCAAGGCGTGTACGATTTATAAACATAAGTTCCAGCACCAGATCATGGCCGCACTCCCCCCAGAACGAGTGAACTTTTTCCTACCATTTCCTTACACAGGAGTCGATTTTGCTGGGCCTTTCAACATAAAATCCTCCACACTGAGAAACACCAAAATCCTAAAGGGCTATGCTGCTGTGTATGTTTTTCTACTCGATCCGTTCACTTAGAAACATGTTTCGACCTCTCCACCGACGCCTTTTTAGCCTGCTTCGACCGATTCATTGGGCGTAGAGGTCTCCCTAAGACCATGTTTTCCGACAACGGGCGAAATTTTCTCGGCGCAAGCTATGCGCTACTCAAAAGCCATAATGAATTTCTGAAGTCAGCAGAAAAAGCGTTAATCGAAAAATACACAACGATTGGTTTCACCTGGTCCGTGCCGTGAAAAGTATGAAGACTTATCTCAAAAAGGTAACTTGCAATTTGTCATTTACTTTTGAAGAATTCACCACACTTCTTGTCCGAATTGAAGCAGTGTTAAATTCATGACCACTGTCCCCTTTAACCGAAAATCCGAACGAGTGTTTACCTCTAACACCGGGCCGTTTGCTCCACCGGAAGACCCTACTGAACCTCAACTTGATAATGTGCCATTTTTGAAACGATGGGAGCGATTAAAGGCACTTCAACATATATTTGCCCGAAGATGGAAAACCGAATATATTACCGAGCTGCAACGCAGGTTCAAATGACAAAAGGAGCGTGAAAACCTAAAACCAAATGATATTGTTATAATAAAAGAAGATTTTTTACCACCCAATGAGTGGCTCCTTACTAAGGTAATTTATGGGCAAGATAGCAAAATACGAGTTGCAGAAGTTCGCACGAAAACCGGTACTATCTTGCGTCCAATTGTAAAATTATGTTTACTACCGACCAATAATCCTCAATTGCACTAGGTATTTTTTAACACTGTATGTACTTCTTTCTTTTCTTCTCACCGTCAGAAGGGAACTCGACTACGATGCCACATTTGCCACAAAAACCATCCGTTGCACTTTTGTCCGGAATTTGCCGGAAGACGGCAAAGGGAAGAGGTTACTGCCTCTGCCATGGCCATTTTCGAGGCCAGTGCCCTTCCACCAACCGGTGCAAGGTATTAGTATTTGGAGACCCCTGCGGCGCCAAACACCACAGCTTACTACATCCGGACAAACCTACTTGGCAATCATCTTGTGCAGAAGACGGCCAACATCGTACGGCAAATCCTCCTCATGAGGAACTTAAAACGAGAAAAGTCTCATATGTTCGTTCACAAGAGATCAACGTATTGACGTCTGGAGTCGAAAACCTTCAACTGGAAGAAAAGTCTCTAACTGGGACCCCATCTAAACCAGTACACCAATCCAGCAACGCTTATTTGTAGAGGTGCCGGATCCGATTAACGATTTAGCTTTGCGTTTTCACTTCAGGCAATATGATGAATTGGCCCATCCCTACTTTGATATATGCCGCGTAATTGACGGAGTGTTGGGAAGAGATGTCGCAGATCGCATCCTAGTGCCATACGTGCAACCACCTGATGAAGCGAGTTCAACAAATTATCTTTTTATTTGGATTTCATTATTTTTTTTATTATATTATTATTTTTTATCATTTTTTTATTACTATCTTTTTTTACTTCTCTTTGGGAGCCAAATGCCTACTGTGCCAGAGTGTTCTTTTCTTACGGTTCTTTTTTTTATTCCTTTTCAATTCATATGTATATATTTTTAAGTATAAGAGACCCTGAATTTCAATGTCTCTCACTCAACCTTAAGTTGAGTCTCTTTAGGATCTTTAATTTTTTCTTTTCTAAAAAAAAAAACACTTGTATTCTAACAGTCACCTGCACAAGCAGCAAGAAGCTGCAGCCATTTTGTAGAATTTTTATAAGCAAGAAGCTTGAAAATATGAATATGGCAAAGCCATGGAAAGTGAATAAACGTGAATATTTTTTGTTAAGCAAAAATTTTGTTATAAATTAAAAAAAGAATTGTTTTAAAGTAGAATAAACCCAAAATAAAAAATATATTGTTGATTGAAAAAATAGAACAATAAACCTAAACAAAAACTTTGCAACATCTTGCTTGTTTTTTGTTCTGCCTTCGTAAGACTGCCGCCATTACTTAAAATTATTAAAAGCTTGTGCCATATGCTTACATTGTTGTTGCTGTTACTGCTGTTTAGAGCTGACTTAGAAGAAGAAAAAAGAAACAAATAAATGAAACATGCCTACAAGAACAATCAAAAAAAAGCAAGACACTTGGACTTGTTCCTGCAAAAAGAATGTCAGCAAGTCGCAAAGCAGTGTTGGGTGTGCCAAATGTGGGGAGTACTTCCATATAAAATGCGTTGGAGTCACAAAAGAACAACATGACCTTTTTCTTAAAAATAAAATTATATTTTCATATATATGTGAAGGGTGCAAGCTGAATCGTGAGGATAATTTAGCAGATGTTGGGCAAATGCTCAACATGAGTTGAATCAAAGTTTGCACAGTTTGACAACTGATTTGGAGAAACAATTTGAGGAGCATAGTTGTACCTTTGAGCGGCAGGTTTATCCAAGTATTGCAGCACTTGATGCGAAAATGGTTGAACTATTTGATAAGTTCGGTACGGAACAAATTAAAGTTGTGGAAAATATAAAAAATGATGTGGCTCATAACTATAATATGTTGAAGCAGGTTGATACTGAGGACCTTAGGAAAATGTTTTTTACAATTTCTTCATTGTGTAATATACCTTTATCGAATTCTGATATACAGCACATCACGTACTTTAGTAGCGGTAATGCAGTTTTATTAGTTAAGCTTAATTCTGTACAAACCCGAGATGAAATTATGAGTAGTTTTTTTCAGCTTAAATTTCTGAAAAAGAAGGATATTGAGGGTGGTAATTCGGAAGCAAAAATACTTCTTTATGACCATTTTACACGCGCCGCGGGATATCTTCTTGGCATATGTATGAAATTACGTGAAAATAAACAAATTTTAAGGTACAAATTTATAAATACTGACGTTCTTAAAGTAAGGATATCGTTTCCAAATATGCTTTAATGATTATTGTCAGATTTTAATTATTGTCTTTTTTGAAAACTGTGATTTTAGTCAAATTTTTTTTGCAATTTCAATTGCTATTACATATTAATTTAAACTTTTTTTTATATTATTTTAAATGATTTTAAATTCCAATTTCGGTACCGTGGTTAGCGATAGTTCATATTTAGAATCTGAATTGCGTCTTTATGCCAATAATTTAAATGTTGGACATATTAATATTCAAAGTTTTAAACTTGGCAGATCATCAAGTAAATTGGATGAGTTAATTAATGCTCTTGGTAATGGGTTGTTTGACGTAGTGGGAATAACGGAAACCTGGTTACAGGGAGATATTTCTTCAAATATTGTTAATTATCACGGGTATGTTTTATGTCGTAATTACCGGCCAAATCGTAGAGGGGGTGGTGTTGCCTTCTATGTGTCCAGTAAAATAAAGTTTAAAATTGTTTACATTGGTAATGATTATGGATTAGTTGAATCTCTTTTTATTGAGATTAATAATTTTGGTCGTAAAATTTTAATTGGTGTGGTCTACTTTCCTCGTGGAGCTAAGAAACATTTAAAAAAGTTTGAAACGAAAGTTTCGGATATTTTAGTGAAATATAATAATGTAGTTATTGTTGGAGATTTCAACAATAATATGTTTAACACTTTCTGCGCCCATCGTATAAGGGTAATGTGCAACAGATTGAATTTAAGTTGTCATCATAATTCCTTGCCCACGCATCTTTTTGTGAAATCTGGCAGAACCACATTAATTGATTTTTTTTTAGTATCTTTGTCCATGTCTGTCCGTCAGTCTTGGCAAATGCAATTTCCTGGAATTTCGCGACATTCTTTTATTTATGCATCTTTTGATGTAAAAATAAATAATGTTAATGAAGTTGTTGAATATTATGACTATAATAATGTTGATATGATTTGTTTGGAGAGAATTGCGGCATCTCGCAGCTTTGATAGCGTTCTTAATTCTGATAGCGTTGATGAACAAGCAGAAATTTTATTTACCTTTTTATGTAACATGCATAATGCTGTTCCTTTGAGGAAAAAAAAGAAAATAAAGTTGATGATAATTCTTGGATTAATTCTAATGAGGTTAGGAGTGCTTTGACACTTCGAGATGCTGCGTATCAACTTTACCTTACTGACAAGACTCGTCCTAATTGGAGAAAGTTTTGTCGTTTCAGAAATCATGCCAAAACGGTGATGCGTAATGCAAAAAGCAGGGCGCATGCGAAAAATTTTGAAGGTAAAACTTCCAAGCAGATCTGGAATACATCAAATAGGTTTGGAGATGACATGTCTTTGGTGAACGAAATCGATGTTGAAGCTTTAAATCAGTATTTTGTATCTTTGTATCTAATCAAGAAGATGATTTTATAGATGATATTAACCTCAATGGGGTAGAAGGGTTTTCATTTCGATCGGTTGACATCAATGAATTGATTATTGCTGTGGAATCTGTTAAGACAAATGCTATTGGATGTGATGGTATTCCGATAAAATTTCCAAAATTGGTTTTTCCTTATGTTAGATATTTTTTTTTACATTTTGTCAACACGATTATTACTACTTCTACCTTCCCGCCTGGTTGGAAAATTGGTAGAAAAGTTCCTATTAAAAAGAAGGGTGAGTCTGTTGATATGGAAAACTTGCGTCCTATATATATACTGCCAGCTCTCTCGAAGGTTGTTGAAATTCTGCTAAAGAATCAACTTCTTGCGCACATAAGTGATAATTCATTATTAAGTCAATATGGATTTAGATGTGGTAGAAATACAACATCACTTCTCTTGGGAGTAACTGATACTATTCGTCAGTCTCTTAGTAGAAAACGTCTTAACGTACTTTTATCTATTGATCTTACAAAAGCCTTTGACAAGGTAAATCATACAATTTTATTAACCAAGTTTATTCGCAATTTTGGACTCTCGTCTACGGCATGCAAACTTATTTCATCTTATCTCAGTGATAGAAGTCAGTACGTTTCTATTGGTAGTAGGTTTTCGGGTGTTTTACCGGTTAAAAGTGGGGTGCCTCAGGGATCAGTCCTTAAAACAAAGGCTATGTTTTTTGGTTCTTCTGTTTCAAACTTAGATATTATTATTCATGGTACGAGAGTTGAATTTGTGGTTAGATAATAAATTAAAATTTGAAAGACATATTAATTTTGTTACTTCTAGAGTTAATTATTCATTACGTAGACTTTATAACGTCAACTTATGCTTACCAATGCATATCAAAGTTATGATTATTCATTCATTGGTTATGCCTATATTTTTATATGGTATTGAAGTATATACTGGCACACTTGGGCGTCATATGAAGAAACTTTTAATACTGTTCAATAGAGTTATGCGATATCTATACTGCTTAAGACTTCGAAATCATGTATCAACGTATGTTGCGAAGTTTTTGGGCTGTTCATTTGATAACTATGTGAAAACAAGGCTTTTGCTTTGCTTTTACAATATGTTTAAAAGGGGAACTATTGAATATTTGCTTTCATTTTTTTCATTTAGTCGATCTACACGTAATTGTCAAATTTTGATTCCTAAGCTAACTTCCCTAGTGGAAAGATCTTTTCATATAAGAGTTGCACGAATTTTCAATAAATTACCAGAAAATCTAAAATCCTTTGTGTTTTCTAGTTCTACTTACAAACATAAATTTTTGGAGCACATTCAGCGGAATGAGATGTAAGTTTATTTCTTGGAATCTTTTGTTATGGCTTAGACCACAAATGTTATTGAGATTGTTTATATTATTGTTCAAATTTCTACCCGGTACCCTTTAGCTTTTTTACAATTTAATTATTTCAATTGCCATTTTATTTTGGATTTAAAATTATTTTTTTTTTATGTACTTAATATATTTCTAGATATTTATTATATATGTATATCAGAGAACTGCATTTGCTGATTGCAAAACGTTCATACGCAATCAACACAAGAATAAATTGTGTTTGCGTTCAAACGCTAAATATACTCCAACACACATATTTGTTGAATTTTAAATCAATCAAACGATGTGCAAATTGTTTTGTCACTGGTTTATAATCATCGGTCGTTGTTAAACCATTGTTTTATTCTGTTCATTCGAGCCAACAATAATTATTTTGATGTAGAATAAATCAGAAAAAACAACAAACAACGTTTATGAGTGTAATCATAATTAAAACAAAATAGTTTCTTATCTATAAAAGGGGGGTGGTTTTGTAAAAAAAAAACATATTTCATAAACGTTATAAAATAGATGAAAAAAAAATTAGACAATATTTAAATTTTTCCGGATTAGGCAAGCCTGAGATATCGACCTAAATTTTTTTTACAAAAAAATTTTTATATTTCACAAATAAGAATATTTTTATTACTAATAAAAATTCTAAAAAAGCGGATTTTAGACCCACCCTAATATACATATAACATTTATAAAATGTTTTTCTACAAAACCACCCCCTTATAAAATGTGTTTCTATTTTGTTTTAATTATGAATAAACTCATACGCGTTGTTTGTTGTTTTTTCTGATATATTCAACGCTGACTTTTTGTTAAGTGATTACATTTGCATAAAACATAAACGACAGATGATTCACACTGATTCCAATTACGCGTTCAGTAACATGATGCTGATTTTATTCTACAGTGAATTTTGTTGAATTATTAAAAGTGAACAAGAATTTTTGTGTATGATGAAATCAAGAAAAAAGTTTATTTTGCAGTTCTCTGATACACACACCACGTTTTCCTTAATAATTTCGGAACCAAATAAGTCTCCACCTTGAAATTTTGCCACAAATGTAGAAAGGCCTTAGTTTTTAACATATATTTTTTTCAGAATTTTAAAAGAATTGGATTTTGAGATATGGGTCTTTAAATATTAAACTTAAAAAAATTACCTTTAACCTTTTAATGCAAAAAAACTCGCTTGATTACTTTTGTTCGCGATGCCCCAAAAGTAATGAGTAGTCGTTACCTTCTCACTTACAAAAAACAAATAGAAATGGGTGGTCATTACTTTCTCGCTTACAAACAGCTAAAATATTATGAGTACCCATTACTTTTTGGACTTCGCGAACAAGAGTAATTTAGCGAGTAAATAGGCTGGTGAGTAGTTGATACCATGTTTTTGCTGGGATTTTTCATTAACAAAATTTGTCCTAAAGCACAGTAAGTTCTTTGAATTTCACGTATAACATACTCCATTAAAAACATTATTTTTCACGACAACAATTTCCAGGTGAAAATTTAGGACTATTTTTGGATTATTGTTATCGTGTATTTTTATTATTAATTTTTACACATCAAGTTGCAATTTTAGGGCTTTCAAATTTGAGCGATATTTCTTCACGTGAAAAACAATTTACTATTCTAAATGCTTACAATACCGACCAAATACATTTTCTGGCCGAACACTAGAAATTGAATTGTAAACACGTATCTATTACGTATTAGCGTAAATCAAAACACTTGCAAAATATTAATCCAGGGACGTTACAATTATGACTTTTATTCAAAGATATCAAAAATTCTTATTCTTTTTTATGTACACATTTTTTAAATTTATTTAAAGTCCTATGTAATTTTTATTTAAACGTTTCACAATATAAAAAAGTATGATGTGGTTCATAGTGCAACATATTTTACGTTCAATTCAATTTACTCACCCAGTACCACAGGCTACATCCAAAATACGTTTACAATTTTTAGATTTCAATAAATTAATTAAAAATTGTTTGTAATTATCGGTACGTGAGTTTTTGTCACCAATAAAGATTTCCCAAACTTTAGCGGCTTTACCATCAGCATATTGATCTCGCACACCTTCGGCGGAAATACCCTCGGAACGGGCTACAAAAACACTATCAGCTGAATTAGCAGTCATAGCAGGCAGTATATGTCTCCGACGAATAGAAATAATGTACTTGATCAAACGATGTGAAAGATTAAACTAAATTTACACTATAACGTTACTTTTAACAAAAACTGGAACTTTCATTTGAACAGTGAAAGAAATAGCAACGAACTATAAAAACGTAAGCAGCACTGAAAGCGAAATTGCACCAATAACAACAGAAAAATCTACAAATCAAATAGATAACCCGTCAAAACATGTCGCCTACCAAGGAAGTTCTCCTGGGGCGAACCCTTAAAAATAAAAAAGGTCTGAGGGTTTAGCCTGGGAGACATCCCTTGAGTATATATATATAAATATATATATATATATATATATATATATATATATATATATATATATATATATATGTATATATTCATTGCGCATACTTTGAAGACATCTCTATATACAGCCAAAAAAGTCCCTATAATGTGAGCTGAATCCAGTAAAATGTCTTCAGTGTAAACAGTAGTAACTTGTGGAACGAGAAACCGTCCCCGCAGCATGTGCTGTGCACATATATATATATATATATATATATATATATATATATATATATATATATATGTGCACAGCACATGTTGCGGGGACGGTTTTTCGTTCCACTAGTTACTATGAAGACATTTTGTTACTTTGGGGACTGTCCTTAAACTTTTCGTTGTTCTACTGTTTACACTGAAGACATTTTACTGAATACAGCGCATATAATAGGGACTTTTTTGTCTGTATATACAGATGTCTTCAAAGTATGTGCAATGAATATATATATATATATATATATATATATATGTGCACGGCGCATGTTGCGGGGACGGGTTTTCGTTCCACAAGTTACTATGAAGACATTTTGTTACTTTGGGGACTGTCCTTAAACTTTTCGTTGTTCTACTGTTTAATGCGTGAAATGCATATATATATATATATATATATATATATATATATATATATATAGGGTCCGCCAAATAACTTTTTTTTTTGAAAATGCTATAAAAAAAACTACTGAATATTTTCTCAAATTTCTTTTTTTATTTGAAAGCACAATCCTTCCTTGGAAAATAATTTCATTCAAATGGCTGCCTCGGCTGGCCATGCAGTAGCCTACACGATCGGTCCAATTTTTAAGCACATTATCGATTGTGTGCAGCTGCATTTCACCAATGGCTTCAGGAATATTGTCCTTTAAAGCGTCAATTGTCTCTGGCTTGTCGGCGTAACACTTATCTTTGACGGCACCCCACAAATAATAGTCCAACGGTGTCAAATCGCAGTTCCGAGGTGGCCAAACGACATCAGCTCTGCGGCTGATAATGCGATCTTCAAAAACAGGGCGCAAACATCGAGTGTAGCTTCGGCTGTGTGGCACGTAGCGCCGTCCTGTTAAAACCAAATGTTGCCAATATCCTCCTCTTCAATTTTTGTGAACAAAAATTCATTCAACATGGCCCGATAACGATCGCCATTGACTGTAACGGCCACTCCTGGATCATTTTCGAAGAAAAATGGCCCAATTATGCCTCTGGACCAAAATCCGCACCAAACAGTGACTCGTTTTGGGTGCATCGGCTTTTCAATGTATGCGTGCGAGTTTTCTGTGCCACAAATGCGACATTTTTGCTTGTTTAAATACCCGCCAAGATCAAAATGAGCTTCATCTGAAAAGATGACATTGAAAAGATGACATTCTGCAACATTACCATGATTTTCAAAGTAATGTCGCAATATTTCCCAGCGTCGTTCAGCGGAAGGATAAAACTAATTATCTGTCAAATCAGACATGAGCTAAGTGTTACCATTCACGAAATAAGCACTAGTTGAAAAAAAAACGTTAGATGGCGGACCCTTTTTATATATTTCTTTTTGTAAATAATTAAATACTTTCTCATGAATATAAAGTCGAGTTCTAAACATGCTACCCAACTTAATTTCATCGATACATCGATGATCATACATTAAAGACTCCTTGCTAACAAGGAAATTATATCAACTGATATACTTCGGTTTTTATTAAACTAGATTGTTTAAGAGGAGCCTCTAGCTCTTCCAAAACTTCAGATTCTGACGAGATCTTTTGCCATCAGCCTAGCTAAAAATAATGAAATTGCTGTATTTTGTTAATATACGAAGTTTTAAAGCTCGTTATAAATAATAAAAACTGAAAATAAACAAATAATTTATATTTATATACTTATATACAAACAAAAGAAAACTCGAAAATCTATGTTGCAATTAATCGCAAAATTTCTTACTTAAGTACAATTTTAGTAAAAATTCCTACTAACAAGAAAGGTTCAGAATGGGTTCTCTCTGATCTTAATGAAATTTTGATATATAATTGAAGAGAGACAAATAAGAACCACGCATCTATTTTTAAATTAAATAGGCATTATTATATATAAATTTGAGTTCCAACCAACACTATTTTCTCATACAAATATGCTATCCGAAAAATATTTCTTTTTAAAGACAAACAAGTTAAAGTGTTTTACTTCTTTAAATACCCTCCACCAATGTTCTAAAATAATGACTTACAAAATATGTTGGTTATCTCCACATACTCACCAAAAAAAGTCGGTAATGGCAACTGAAAATTTTGCTGTTATTACGGGATATTCTGCTAATTTGAGCCCAGCGGTATTTTTTGCTAATCTTAGCAACACATGTCTGCTGACGTGTAGTACAATGAAATTAGTAGAAAAATTAGTAGCCGTTACTAAATTTTAGTAGACTTTTTGTAAACTGGAATTTAAAATCTGTTTGCTAAAATCAGCAAAAAAATTACTAAATTCTATTAATATTAGTACAAAGTTTTAGATTTATTTTTTTTATCGAGCATCAAAAATGTTGATTATATTTTTTAAAAGATGTTTTATACAAAATTAAAAAAAAAATCAAAGGCTTAAAAATCTTAAAAATAGTTAAAACATAAGCGAATTTATCATTTTGTTTTAATGTAATGGTAATTTCTGTTTTAAAAAATATTTTAGTCAACTTTTTTTTTTTTTACTTTTAAGGTTAAATTTAATTGTTTTTAGGGCTGATTCTAAAAACCCCTTTTTAGTGCTATTTTAAGTGGATGTCCTCTTTTTAGACATGAGTCGGTATCTTCCCTTCCTATCCCTTTTTTAATCCTATGTAACATTTTAGGGCAATTTAAGTTTGTATGTATAAGTTTAAATTATTAGAAATAACATTTTCTTCAATATCGACTTTTGGAAAATTAGTAATTTTTTTTGCTAATTTTAGCAAATCGGTTTCCAAAAATTTGTAAAATGATTTCTGAAATTAGCAACAAAAATTTGTAGATATTCTGTAAAAATTCTGTAATTTGTAAAATGTTAATAGCAAAAAGATTTGCTAAATAATAATTTTTTTACTAAAAATCAGTACAAAAATAGTAAAGTGGGATTGAAAACCGTTTTTCTACTAACTTTTTTTTCTGAGTGCACATATTTACCTTAAATATATAGAGAGCGATTCTAAAAAAATAAAAATAACAAAGCTTTCTCCAAGGCAAAAGTAAACATATTTATGTGTACGTTAGGACTTAGTGGATCCAAAATAAGTCAAAGTAGAAAAATACCTCTTAGCGGCTAATATTGCCAGCTAAGTATATACCGAACAACCGGTACCATGTTGAAATAAAAGCAAGGCACATATTCCCATAGCTTTCCCTGTAGTGTGTAAAACTTCTTTAAAACAAAGAAATCCGATATCTACCATAAATTAAAAACTAATATAGTTGTAGAAATGACATACATTTACATTTTTATCTTTTTTAGGCATAAAAATACATTGAGGATCTAAATTGTGGCACAAAATGTACTACAGTTTCATCTACAATATATCATCACGGACGAAATTTTTTTCTATCATCCATATCACAAAAATGTCATAAAAGCATAAAATATTACAAAGCGAAGAGTACTAAATGAGTACCATAGTGCTTTTAAAATACATAAGTAAAGTATAATAGTTCTTTAGCAGAATCTTTAAAAAAAAAAATAATTAAGTATTTTTTAATCATGTTTGAAAAACTATTAACCTTCACAATATGTTTTTAAACATAGTATATAAAAAGTTTAATAATTGTAAAAATTTTAAGAGTTTCTCAATCTTGTTTGAGATACTGTACTCCTTCTTAATATTTTTTTAACATACTTGTAAAAACTTTACTATTAGCAAAAATCATAACAGTATGTTTGATGAACTATCTCCTTTACAATAATTTTTCAAACTTTGTGTTATAACTTTGTTTCAAGTCTCATGTTCGTTAATATTTCTTCGCCACTTCTCCGTTTTGATTTTATTTATATTTAAAAAACTATTATTCACTATAAGTATATACTTAACATACATGTCATATTTTGAATTTTCTCAACAGCATTGTAAGTACGATTATAAAAGACTTATTGCAAACAACAATCTCTAAACTCTTTGAAGTCTGGTTCCAGTAAGGTCCCGTTAATTTTACGTAAGTTCATTGTTGAATATTTTGTACCGCGTTCATTGTCATTCTTAATTTTGATTCAAGAGAGTGCATATACTCTGAAAATATGTTTTTGATGTTTTTTCAGTTTAGTATTTTTTAATTTTTTTTTATTTTTTTAATTTAATGTTTAATTTTTGAATTTTCTATTTTGCAAACATAAGCTAATTCTACAATTGTAGGTATAAGCTGATTGTGAAATTGCAAGCATAAGCTAATTCTACCAATGTAGCTATAAGCTTATTAAACTATTATTTCAGTAATATTTTCAAGAGGGTTCCTTTTTGATACTTCAGGAAGATAGATTGACAATACTATGAATATTGCGAATATATCATATGGAAGATAAATAATTTCTTGTCAACTGAATAGTTTGGTTGCAGCAACCGCATTATTCGGTTGCCGCAATCTAATGTATTCCTGATCCGATTTAAATATATGGTTTCAACCGAAATTCTTTTGTAGTAACCGAATTTCGGTCGTTACAAACGAATATGTCGGTGGCTCCAACCAACCATTCAGTTGGCAAGAAATTCGGTTGTCGCAATGAATTTGTTTTTTCTTTGTGTTGTGTACAAGGTGACCCGAAATTTATCACCCTATCAAAAGATGTTATAACTTTAGGAAATGACGGCAATTGCCAGTTTTTTTTTCGAGAACGAGGCATCGTTTTAATTTGAACGGAGTGTCATTACATCCGCTTAAAGCAGGGGCTGAAACCAAACCCGAACTCAAACGGGTTCAGCTTCGCTGTTTATAAAAACTTTGAACCCGAACCCGCTGAACCCAAAAATTTAACCAGGTTAGGGTTCAAAAATATAAAAAAATATTCTTGCTGTTCATGGCGTGGGAAATGTTTGATAGAAAAATCATAAAAAACATTACATTTCTTGCATTCCACACTATATCTAGTGCTTCTTTTAAGAAAGTGCTTGATCAATGTAGATTTATTTGCAAAAATTGTGAACACCAAAAATTTCTTTAAAAAATCTAGTCAAAGTAGATGGAAGTCAACTTATGACATGGTTCAAGCCTTATTGGAATACATAAGTTTTTGTTCGGAACTACTGGATGCTGCATTAAATATAAATGATAAAATTTGGAATATTAGTGAAGAATTCGTAGAAGGTTTTGCACCTGTTTAAAATTTAACGCTGAAACTACAAGAAGAACAGATGACTTTAGGCGATTTTTATAGAATCTGGCTTAGTTTTAAAGTAGAGCTAACAAAAGATGACAAAACAAAACCATTTTCATAAGAATTATATTTAAACACTCGTATTATAAAATGAGAAAACCACCCACTTTTGACTGCAGCATTATATCTAGATGACAGATTTAAGTAATGCTAAATCCCGAAGATGTTAAAAATGCTAAAAACCAAATTTTAAAAACAATTGAAAATTTCAAAAATTTGCAAACGGAAAGAGAAGAGGAGAATTTTATGAAAGAATCATATTCTTGTTCTTAAGAAGGAAAGATTTCGTGAATCAAAGAATAAATTTAAAAGAAGAAAACTTAAAAATATATTAATTATAAAATTAAACGAAAACTTCTTTAAAAAATAAATAAATTTCCTATTAATAAAAAATTTAAAAATTTTTCTAAATGTTGAACCCGAACCCTGAACCAAACCCGAACCTGAAATTTTTATTTTGATTAACCCGAACCTGAACCCATTTTTTTCAGGATTTCAGTCCCTGGCTTAAAGTGACTGCATTGTGTATCATTTACGACGGAGGTGTCATCGGGCCTTATTTTGTGCGACACAGGACTATCCATGATCAACCAACTTTTATTGGTTGCAAATTGATGGATTAGAACTGAAGCACATGTGGTTCTAAGAGGACGGTACAACAGCATGAACACAGCTTGCGTAACAATGAACATTTTGAAGAATGGTGAATTTCAGCTAGATCGCCGATCTAACCGCTCCAAACTTTTTGGGGGTGTTTTTTTAAGTCACAGGTCTACGTGAACAAGAAATAGACTCTGGAAACTCTAAAACTAGATATCCGGCAAGAGTGCGAAAACTTATTGCCCGAGTTATTGTGGGGGTGGTTCATAATGAGGCTGACAATAACCTGGTTGCTCAGGTAGAAGATGTGGCACTCCCTTTAGCACTGATCCCCACAATTTTTTCCATCTTTTCTTAATTGTGATCTCGAACCTGAATATTTTTAAAATAGCAAAATTAAAAACTTATAAATCAAAACAATACATATCAATTTAACTTAAAAATACTCTATTTATGTAGTTTCATTTTAAACAACATCGGGTGAATGACTTTGAGCTACCCTGTATATAAATCGGAAATAACTACTAGTGGAAAGACGTATAAAAAGAAAGAAGAAAGCGATAAAGAATATTTAATTTGGGGTTATCATTTGAAAACTTTAGTATAATAAGAAACGCTCTCCTCAACGTATACACCCATATTTTAGTTCTTTTTGATGTTTTGATTTTTATAAATACTCAAAAAGAACTTTTATAAATAAATATATCACACCATGTTATTCTGAATATATTTGATGGTGGCGAAAAAAAAACTAGCTAAAAATAATTAGCAGTGTTGTTATGCTCTTTCCATATCTTAAAAATTTTAATTGAAATTAAAAACAAAAATCTGTGAGTCACATGTTGTCAGTGGTTGCTACATGGTCTGGAATTTCCTTTGTTATCTTTCCTTTAGATGTACATTTTAAAAGACTTAGCGGACCCATTTTTGAATATTCACGCGAGGAAAATCAGTAATATGTACGTAGCAAAAATCTCTATAGTTTGTAATATTTTTCAGTACTTTTGTTTGTCAATCAATTTTTTTTAAAAAATCAAGCTATTTTTAACCGAACGACAAGTTTTTTGACTTTTGCCAAAGTTGTAAATTCACAAGTTGTAAATTTTCAAAAAAAAATAATCGAAAAATATATTATAATTTTGTAATTATTACAAATGATATGTTACCAAACTGTGTCTAAACGAAGAGTTCAGTGACATATTCTAGGAAAAGAATCCTGAAGAATCCTGAAAACAGGACCGGTTCCAAAAATACATATGACGTGATAGGTGAAAAGAGGACCGGTTCCTAAAGTACCTACCACGTGAAAGGTTTTCTACTGAAATAATCACAAAATAAGAACTTATTTTTTGTAAAAAGCGTCAAAAATTTGTATATATATTTTCATTGGAAAAACAACTGAGAATCTAATATATTAAAAAAATTTAAGAATATGCAAAATACTTTAAATTTTAAAACTTTCTGTAGAAAAAATGTATAAACAATTTTTAATAAAAATTACTCTAAGCCATAAATATCCCTGTAACAAGGAGTTTTTCAGACACATTAATGTTTCAAAATCCATTAGGTTTTCTTCAGAAAATGATTTTGATTATTAAAATGTTTATATTGGAAGAAAATGCAACAAAAATACAAATTTTTAAAGGTTTTCCATACGAAAATTTCATAAATTATAAAAATTTTATCTTTTGTATTTTGTGTATCACAGAAACTATCACGAATCTGAATTAAATTCGAAAATATTGAACACTTATTTTTGTAAGCGATCCAATCTTATACTTGAGGCCTAAAAAGTGGGTTCAAAAATTAACCCATATCTGAAATTAAAAAAAAAAATTAATTTATTTGTATCACTCTTTTGAAATATTTGTGAATAACTCAAAACGACTACAATTCCTTATTAAAAACGTTAATTTCGTGTCACTAGAAGCAATTTTTTTCGAAAATACATTTTTAACCCAACTTTTTAGCCCCTTAATAACAGACCCCCTTTGTAAGAATATTTGTTAAACACATGAAAGATGAGTAAATGGGATTACTAAATTCACAAGGAAGATAAATTTCGACTTCATCATCATAAGGTCAGTGAGATTGTAAATTGAAATAAACAACATTTGAATGAAAACAAGCCCTAACAATTTGACAAAACATTTAGTGATAAGATTAGTTACTGTATGTAGATTAGGGATATAACTTTTTTTGGACGTCATTCTCCCAAGGGTCTATCTTATGGACAATGTTGTATTGGTAATAAAAGGGTTTTTTTCAGTTCAATTTGGTAAAAAACCACACGCATCGAAAACGTTTTCTAAAATGCCTTTAATATTTTTTTTGTTAAAGTTAAATAAGTTATTTTTCAAAATATAAATTAACAAGTATGTATACAAATAACAACAATAAAGGACTATAACTAAAATGCCTTTAATATTTTTTTATTAAATTTAAATAAGTTATTTTTCATAATATAAATTAACAAGTATGTACCTTATACAAATAAAAACAATAAAGGATTATGACTATGTAGAAATAAATAAACTTCTAGTACAGAGTACGCGATGTTTAACAAAGCGGATATATGTCTTGTTTCGGAAACTATTTATTTATGTTCAAAGCAATCAAATGTTATATGCGTCGATAGCTCAGTGGGCAAAGTTCTCGGCTGGCATCCAAGATCCCAGGTTCGATTCCCATCATGACCACGTAATATTTTATAACGTTTTAAATATTTGTAATAATTTCTTTTCTAAATAATTTTTCCATTAAAATCTATTTTTAGACACATTACTTTTCCCACCCTAGTAACCATATAAGTAACTACTTACTTAATAATGTAAGGGTTACTTATATGGTTACGAGAATGGTAAAAGTAATGTGTCTAAAAATAGATTATTAAAAGAGGAATTTTTATTAAAAAAAATTATTACAAATATTTTATTTAAATTATTTGTAATTAAAAAAAATGTGGTCATGACGGGAATCGAACCAGGGAAATCTGGTTGCCAGCCAAGAACTTTACCCACTGAGCTATCGACGCATATAGTATTTGATTGCTTTAAACTTAAATGAATTACTTTATGCTTACAAATAATGAAAAAGGTAACGAGCTATCATTACAAGGTAACGCATGAGAGTATCGCACCCATTACCAAAGTTTTGCTGGGATACCCAATGTGTGATGAAACTCTAGTGGGCTTCAAAATCATCTTCTAATTTAGTTAAGTTTATGGTCCAAATGTTAACATTTTTTTCAACAGTTATTTTGCTTCTCTTTTAATTGATTTTGACCAAACTGATTTTATTTTTTGTTTTCAACTAACAACATATATATGAAAATGACAAAAAAATAGTAATTTATTTGGATTAAAATATTATATTATTTCAATATAAAATGACAATTTACTCAAAACTTTAATGTAATTGGTGCGTGTACTCGCGAAAAACTAAAAACTCATTTCATAACATTTGTCCCGCCTCTACACGGTTTTACCTTGGGATATTTAATATTTGCAAAGAATGTAAAAAGTTATATACCTAATGTAAAGGGTTTCCCAATAGTGAACTCACATTTTCATCATGGTAAAGTACACGAACAAACAACGTACGCAAATTATAAAAATGAACTACCGAAATTCCGAGTCGGTGACCGCAACTTTAAGAGCAAAATCATCTTTAGTGACGAAGCTCATTTTTGGCTCAATGGGTTCGTCAATAAGCAAAATATGCTTTATCGGTTTGTCGCAAATCCACATGTGCTTCATTAATCACCACTTCATTCACACAAAATAACTGTATGGTGCGGTTTGCATGCCGGCGGCGTTATTGGGCCATATTTTTTCGTCGACAATAACGATCGTTATCGCGCCATGATTACCGATTATTTTTGGCCCGAATTGGAAAACAGGGACTTGGACGACATGTGGTTTCAACAGGACGGTGTCACAAATCATACAGCACACGTTAGAATCGATTTATTGAAGAGTAAGTTTGGTGAGCGTGTTATCTCAAGAAATGGACCAGTCAATTGGCCGTCTCGTTCCTGCTATTTAACGCCTCTTCACTTTTTTCTTTGGGGCTACGTCAAATCATTGGTCTATGCCAACAAGCCGACGACGTTGGAAGAATTCAGATCCAACATTGAATGCGAAATAGCGGCCGTTACGGCCGAAACGTGTGACCGAGTCATCGAAAATTGGGTGCAACGAATTAACCGCTGCCGACGTGCCTGCGGTGGCCATGTGAACGAAGTCGAGTTCCATTCATAAATGTTTTGGTTGTATTTCAAGTCGATCATAAACTGTTAGAAATATTTCAAATGGTTTGCGTTTTAGTTAAAAAAAAGTTGTCAAGTCCTTATTGGAAAACCCTATACATGCCATAACTAAAAAAGTTACATCTATACCTTACTTAACGGCCCTTACTATGATGTCGGGAGTAAATTTAAAAACTCGCGAATTTCTTCTGTTTAGTAAGAGCCCTAACCAGACATCTAAAGAAGTAATTCTAAAAAATTTGCGAGTCGCACTGTTGCGGGCAGGTTGTGGGTTCGATCAGTGGCGGCCAAATTAATTTAGAAAAATAATATTTATGAGTTCTTATCTCTCACACACAGTGGGGTGCCCAGGGAGCCCGGGCCCCCCGAAATTATTTTCAAAATACAATTTTTTTAATATGTTTAGTATACATATATACAAAATAGTTTTTTTTGTTTTCAATTGATTTTCTTTGCAAGTCTAATTGGGTTTTACCAGATTTTGCTGAAATTCGTGCAGAAATGAGAAAAATTTGCTTTGGAATCAGGAAAATTTTCTCATAGTTACCTAACCATGTAATATGTAAAAAATTTTATTTGGCCGCTTCTTGCAATGAAATCTCTATACCTATCCTTCCACTTTTATTATTTTCACACTCGTAATATTACACTGTGGAACAAATTCAGGTTAGCAAAAGTTAGGTCGATTCTGAGAGTGAGGGGTGAAAATAGAGGCTAAATTAGAAGACCCGTATCGCGGCGTTTGTTTATGTTAGTTCGATTTTTTTTTTAATCGACCTTCAAGCTTTGCAGACAAATACCGATGTTTAGCATATTGTTTATATGGTTTTTTGCCTATAACTCGGCGAGTAATTGATATTTTTTAAATCTGTAAAGGCCAAATTATTCCTAGAGACCTGTGCAATAATTAAAATTTTTTAAAAAATTGATTTAGAAAATTTTTGTTGTGCTTATGAAGCAAATGTTGGAAAAATTATTTGTTTTTCATGCTTTTTGAAAATATTTTCCACAAAACTAAGTCTTTTTTGCTTTCTGTTTAATCTATAATATGTTTCTCAATTTCATCAATAAATTTCATTTGAAAAGAAAACAATTATAATACAAAATTTGCGCTTTCCAGCTTAATATTAATTTACTTCTCATTTTTTATGTACCAATTTTGTTCAGTGTTGGTTTTGAAGAAACATTGAAAAAGAAATTATAAAAATATGGAAAAAAATATAATTTTGAAATGTTAGTTAGAAAAGTTTTTTCCCTTCGTTTTTAAATCCCTAAGGTGAAAACTTACCTGCGTTTATATGGTACAAGCGAACTTATTTTAAAAATAAAGATTCAGTTAAGACTTGGAACTCAGCCGAAGCTGATGTCTTTTAATAAAATGTTAATTAAAAATGTCGGAACCAAAATGTAAAATGGACCATTTTTGTAATGTTTGTGGACGTTTCATAGCAAGCGATGAAAATTTTGGCAATGCGAGTGATTTTTTTTGGAAGCCTATAAACAATATTTCTCGCAAGAGTTTATCACTGACGTAAACTATGCCCCTAAAAAAGTTTGCTTTAATTGGTATTCAACTCTTATGCAATGGAAAAGTGGAAAGAAGAAGGCTATGCCTTTTGGTATACCAATGATGTGGTTAGACAACAGCCCGCATCAAGAATAAAATTGTTATGTATGTATCAACTACTATAAAACTTTGAATATGAAAGCAAAGAATAAAACTTATGTAGCAGTGCCAAGTGTCCAATTACCATTACCGCACTCAGAATTCGTTCCAGAACCAACATACAACATTCAAACAGATATCAGTACTACAACCGCCGCTGCTACATCCATGGATTTCTTCTCAGAATACGACCCTGGTGAAGGTATATCCTGTGAAACATCAAAGGACTCAATCCTAGTGACACAAAACCAAATGGGTGGAATTGTTGCAAATTTGTGTTTGACTCAGAAAAAATCAGAACTTCTGGCTTCATTTTTGAAAGGAAATAATTTGCTGGCGAAAGGTACCAAAGTAACAGAATATCGAAAACGCCAAAAAGTGCAAGAAAAGTTCTTCAATGTGAATGATGGAAAAAATTTCGCTTATTGCAACGATATTGAAAAGTTAATGGAGAAGATAGGGTTAACCTATAAAAAATATGATTGGCGTTTATTCATCGATAGTTCGCTAATCAACTTAAAAGTCGTGCTTTTGCACAAGACAAATAGAATGCCTTCTGTTCTGATTGCGTATAGCACTGACACTAGTGAAAATTTCAATAATTTGAAACACATTCCGGAAGTAGTCAAATATAACGAACACCAGTGGCGCATTTGCTGCGACCTAAAAATTGTTTCATTGATTACAGGTTTAACAACATCTAGGCGTCCAAAATATCCGTGTTTTTTGTGAGATTGAGATTCACGATACGGAGAAGGTATTAAAAGAAGAAACCAGTACAAACAGCATAACTGGAATAGTCGAATTGGACGGAAATGGCCTAAAAACAATAGGTTATACGAAAGTCTTGTTCCTGAAATTAAAGTTTTGTTGCCGTTGCTCCACATTAAACTTGGCATTGCTAAAAATTTTTTGAAATGTATCGCAAAAAGACCAGCAGTATTTAACCGCTCAAAAGACATTTTCCCAAGACTAAGTAACGCCAAAATTCAGGAAGGGGTTGTTAATGGTCCCGACATACGGAAACTTATGAGTCGTCAAGATTTTGACCAAGTTCTGACAGACCGAGAATTAAATGCATGGCTCGCATTGAAAGCAGTCATTAAAGGACTTTTGGGTAAAGAACGCAAAGACAACTACAGGCAATCTGTTGTCAACATGTTGGCAGCTTTCGATTAAATTGGGATTAATATGTCGTACAAAATTCATCTCTTGCATCAGCATCTTGATCAACTCGCTCAACAGTTGCCAACTGAATCTGATGAGCAAGGCGAACGTTATCACCAAACTGCGCTTCCATTTGAAATAAGGTAACTATAGAGTGTGCATATTTTGAATTTCTAGATTTTTCTAATATCTTTGTCAGAATGCACAATTTAAACATGTTAACGATTGAAAACTATTTTCGTTTAAGGTACAGAGGAAAGAAATTTCCATATGCAATACTCGCTGAAATTTGTTGGTGGTATAAAAACACCTTTGAAGAAGAGGAAGACGACTAAGAAGGGGAAGACAAAGATGAAATTCCAGAATATTGGACGAAATTATCGACCTTTCTGATGATGATGGCGATGACCAATATATTAGAGAGAGCAGTGATGTTGATCCACAGCCGCCTGCTAAACGGCAACTGGCCAAATCATTAATTTAATTTTTTTACTTAAAACTTTTCCTAACTAACGTTTCAAAATTATATTTTTTCCATATTTTTATAATTTCTTTTTCAGTGTTTCTTCAAAACCAACACTGCACAAAATTGGTACATAAAAAATGAGAAGTAAATTAATATTAAGCTGGAAAACGCAAGTTTTGTATTATGATTGTTTTCTTTTCAAATGAAATTTATTGAAGAAACTGAGAAGCATATTATAGATTAAACAGAAAGCAAAAAAGACTTAGTTTTGTGGAAAATATTTTCAAAAAGCATGAAAAACAAATAAATTTTCCAACATTTTGCTTCATAAGCACCACACAAATTTTCTAAATCAATATTTTAAAAAATTTTAATTGTTGCACAGGTCTCTAGCAATAATTTGGCCTTTAAAGATTTAAAAAATATCAATTAGTCGACGAGTTATAGGCAAAAAACCATATAAACATTATGCTGAAAATCGGCATTTGACTGCAAAGCTTGAAGGTCGATTAAAAAAAAATTCGAACTAACTAATTTAGGCTCTATTTTCACCCCTCACTCTCAGAATCGACCTAACTTTTGCTAACCTGAATTTGTTCCACAGTGTTATACAACGAAAAATACACAAGCTTTTCAGAGTCGATCAATTGCCTTCTTAAAATTTAACCCCTTTTATAATTTTTCGAATGTTTTCTAAATAAAGGAGTAATTAAAGGTTGATTTACTCGTCGACTATCCTTATCTGCTATTACATACTCAGTATTGGGTTTAAAAATCAGCAAAACAACAAAATAATAAAAACGTTAGAAAAAAATATATGTGTGTAGTTTATTGTTTTTAATTGTTCTATTTTGTGTGGATGTGAGCTGGCTAAATAAAATCTAAACTAAATTCAGGTATCCAAAATTCTATGAAAATTTAAAAATTTTTCAAATATTTTGTCATATATAGATTTTCAAAGTAGTTATAGCAGTTAAAAAGTAAGAATTTATAAAAATGT
This sequence comes from Eustalomyia histrio, assembly GCA_949748255.1. Lineage (NCBI taxonomy): Eukaryota > Metazoa > Arthropoda > Insecta > Diptera > Anthomyiidae > Eustalomyia > Eustalomyia histrio. Next base: position 182,930,637 of record OX456523.1, on the reverse strand, counting down.
TGCCAAGTATTGGCAATTCTTGGCTTTTCTCTTTAAATGCAAACGAAAATATTTGTCATAAAAATATTTAAAATTTTTCAATTTGAAATTTGATAAAATATTAAAAACAACAAAAGCTAACAAATAAATTATGTGTTTGTTAGTAAATGTAGAGCAGGGCACACAATATGATTACTACATGTCGTGTTCCGTTGAAGTCCATACATATATGAAAACAAGTAGTTATAGATAAAGAGATATAAAAATAAAGCTTTTTTTTATAAAAAAGTAGACAAAATTGCCAAAAAAAAAAAATGATAATTTAAATTAAAAAAAAATCTGAAATGAACGAACACAATTTAAATTCAAAAAATTACAAATAAAATTCAAAAATTCGCAATCGATTCTTAAAAAGATCAATTAAAATTAAAAATACCAAACGCAATTAAAAAAATTATTGAATTACAATTGATGCTTTCATGCTTTATAAGTTTGCTTTGATGCTTTATACGTTTTTGAAGCAATCTAATCGTTTTTGAAATGGTCTTTGAATTTGAGTAAAAATTTGCACGTGGCTCTTCCACGATCCCATGATATCTGTGCTTTTTTTATTTTTAAAATTCGATGTATTTAGTTTACGGTGGCGTTGTACAAAATGGCCGCAAGAAAAATATGACCCCAATCTGAAAATATAATTAAGTCCCATATTTTGGGGAAAAATTTCATATTGAAAATTAACACTTAAAATATAATGAAAAATTACCCCAACCAAATGGAAGTTGGCCCCAAAATTAATTTCATTTATTAGATTGTGGCATTTATTCGTAATGTAAAATAACACCAATTTAAAGAAATAAAAAATTACCCCAAAATGTGCAAAGTAAAGAAACGTTGCTTATGCGCAGCATTATACGCATTTATATTGCATGGAATCAATATCATTGGAATGTACTCCTTATAAACACAAGTTACTAAGGCCAACCTAAATTGAAATATTTTAAAGAATTAGAATACAAATCATTTTACATTATTCAAATATTTTAGTGATGCACAACCACTGCCTTTCGAAATACTTAAAAAATTAAGTAAATTTCTGCTCCCTGTCCATAAGTATGTCCTCTCCGCCAGTTCTTATTAAATTTTCTGGTAACAATAGAGCATCCGACAATCTTATAGAATTTTAGAGCGAATGGTTTTCTATGCCATTGCGTCTTAGAGCTTGGCAATTTTGAAACTTGTAAGAATTATATTTGTTCTTAATGTATGAAAAACAAAATTATCGCCTGTGGTGCCAACTTCTACAACTACTAAAATACGAAAAACAAAATGACAACAATCGCGCGACTTTAAGTAAAAGTTTTTGCCAGACAAATAGATTTTCCGGTCAGGATGATGTGGTAAAGAATTTTTAATATATTGCACCAGCCGAGTCTTTGACGTTGCGTCAAAAGAATTTTGTAGCATAATAGATTTTTATCAAAATAATCTACATAAAAGCGGAAGAAATAAGTTTTAAATAAAAATTGTTTATGAATTTAAAAGCTGTAAATTTTGTTTTAATGCTTGAGAAAGGACAAAAAATTTAGGTTTAGAAATTGCCAGCTTTTAAATAAAAAAATAGGCCCTTCCCCCCAAAACGAAATCCTGGGCAAGCCAGTGCTCACACATATCGCAACAGCAACGAACTGATAGACCGGTCTACCCGGTAAAGCGGGTTCTAGTACCTTTTTCGAATCTACGTTTTTAATACTTTTTACTTTTAATAAAATTTATACAGAAAAATTTATACAATTTACATTTATAAATTTTACAAATTTGATGTCAAAACTATGTAGATTATTTTTTTAAAAATATGGTGGCATTTTCATATAAATGTATGAAAAGTATAGAAATTTCTGAATTTAAGAGCCAGTATCGAAATATTTTTGTCAGAATAACGTCTAGATTCCCATCAAATTTTTCGTAATGGGTGCGATATACTCATATATTTTCCTGTAATGATAGCTCGCTACCTTTTGCATTATTTGCAAGCAAAACCAATGAGTTACAGATTATTGATAACGTATTTTACGATTTACAAACGTAAAGCAATATTTCAAATATTTTAAAAAATCTATTATAAGACTCATTACTTTGTGTTTTTTTTTTTTTGTAAGTAAAATTGTAATGTATATGTGACCTTCTCCGAGAAAGGGGACCTAGTGTGTCAAAAAACGGGCCATAAACCGAGTCTAGTCTTTTTAAATCATCATCAAACTGTCAGAAATATCCATTTTTATAAAAATTACTTCAAATTAACATTAGCTTAGTAACAAAATTACAAAAGAACCAAAATTGCGAAACAACTTTTGAGATATTGATAGCACTCGTAATGCAGTTGGCACAAGACTAAAGCGTCACTTTATTCTTTTCCTTTCTTATAGTTATTTTTGCAATGTTCATCGTATTAGTATACGCACGTCAACCCTTTGCTGAGAGTGAACAGATAGCTGAGAACGAACAGAGCAGCAACAATAGCAAAGGTATTGTCACACTAAAAGCGAAAAAAATACGTCACCAAAGTCGGCATCCAATCATAACTAACCATACCAAATCGCATCTCCCAACTGAAGGTGTGTTCACAGTGATAATGCGTTATGAAACTTTAAATGCGTTTTTCTCAAAACTTAATTTTCACACACTAGGTGCCTTTTCTCGGAGAAGGTCACATATACATTTCGACATCACGAACGAAAACATAAAGGCCAACAATTCATTTAATATATGTTCAAATCAATCAAATATTTTATGCTTCGATAGCTCAGTATGTAGGTGGAGTTCTCAACTGGCAGCCAGAATCCCCAGGTTCGATTCCCATCATAACCACGTTATATTTAAAAACGTTTGAAATATTTGTAAATATATTTTTTAAATAATCTATTTTTAGACACATTACTTTGTTCCACAAATTGAAAAAAATTCACGGTTTTAAGTCAGAACTTCTTCTAGATTATTTCTGCGAAATTTCAACACATTATAATCCACTTCACAAAAACGCCTTACATAGGACCGACAAGACCATGCATATTTAATACATATGTATGAAAAGTGAAGGACTTTCTGACTTCAACAATCAGTTTTAGAATATTTTTGCTCCACGACTTAATAAATATATTCAATCTTATGTCAAAACTATGTCTAATATCGTTTCTACAAAAATTCAAACCAATTGCGAGTAACAATATAAAAACTCCGTAAATGGGATCGAAAAAGATCGGTCTAGACCGGGTAAATTAATTAGTAGGAAGAATATCCTCAGTGTTGCTTCTCTTAAAATAATTCTAGTATCTTTCTAAAGAAAATTATTTTTTGTTCGTTGAACGAACTCGATTTTCATTTAAAACATTGATCACGATTCCTAGGAACAAGATCTAACCACAAGTTCAAACAAATGACGGAAGTATCGAAACAATTTTGCGACCTATCACATTGTGTAAATACTGAATTTGAGTAAACAAAAACTTACACTTTCGAATTTTCTCCAGATAAAAAATACAATTGGCTTACCTTAAAATTTGCTCTCCAATATTATAGCTGTCAAAAAAAGAGTTGTCAATATCGGCTATATTTTGATTTTTGTCATAAAGTCTACCCAATATACTTTAGTATTATGCATCCAATAAAATGTTCACGCTGAGTTCAATAGTGTTATTTTTACGGATCCAGATAAAATGGGTATCGGTAGAAAGCTTATTTAAGTATATTCAAATGATATACGCCGTTGTATTAAATCCAGAGGATTGTATTATTGTATTATTATCATGTCCAGAAAATGGTAGCAACCCAGGTGAAAATGTTCATATATGCTCATATATGAACACATATATGGGTTCATACATTATTCCATATATGCTTGGATCCGTAATTTAAGGGTATATGATCGTATATGGTTCATATATGGTTATATATGCGTACATTACCTACATGGCAGTATATTAAAAAAATTTAAAACTATTTATGTAAGCCATTAAACACATATAACACAGTTATTTAAGACCATGTAAAAAAAATAACATTTTAAATCACAAAATTCCGTTTCTTTATTAACTCTTTATTATTGTCGTCGGCAAAAGTTTATTTAGAATTCGATATATATTTTCGTTTATTAATAAAATTTTGATATAATTTTTTATTAGAAATTTCATTTATATTTCTTCAATTAGAAAGATTTTGAAATTTATATTATTGATCTCAATCCTTTTTTTTTGGTTACGTATTACTCCGCCAGAGGCGAAGGATAAAAAAGACTGACAATTATTAACAGTCTTAAGACCAAACTACATTTGGCCTAAGTGACTTAAGCTTTGTTTGGTATCAAACAAAATTTTGGAAATACAAATTTTTAATTTTTTAAAATTTTGTATATAACGGAACTACAATACCTAGTATGTCACTTAATCTAATTACGTTTCTGCCTTTATGTTCACTTAAGAATTCAAACTGTATATTTTTTCGGTAGAAAAAAGATTTAAATTTCCCTCATATATGGCAATATCTGATAAAAATCTAAATATATTACCCCATATATGGAATAATATATGTACTCATATATGAACATATATGGCGTATATGAACCAATATATGGACCAACATATGCAATATATTACCATATATTGCCATATATGGATTCATATATTACCATATATGAACTTCATCTTTAAATGTATTGGCCCATATATGCTTCCATACATGACATATATGTTCATATATGCTCATATATGAAAACTTATATGATCATATATGAAGCCATATGAACATTTTCACAGGGGAAATTAAAAAATTCTCATCTCTGAATATGATATTAGATTATATGTAATATTAAGGTACTTTAATGAACTTTAAAACTAAAGATATGTTTTTAAAATAGTATTTTGATATTTTTTTTCTTACGACAGATTTTGTTACTTAAAGATTTTATTTTCACAGTTGCTTAGATTTTTTCTTAATACAAATGTTGTTTATCATAAGACAATGGTAATATGTAATACAGGATTGAAAAGGTGGAAAGCTGATGTTTTATTTGGTATCATATGTAGATACAGTATCGAAAAATTTATAAATTTTAGTTTATAATATTTATCCAAAACAATAAATTACAAAGCTTTATAAAAACCAAAAGTATCAAAAAATACTTTTTAGAGACTAAAATTAGCAGCTAAGTACATGTCAAAACATATCCCAACCAAAAACAAGGTACCCGAGTAAAAAAATGCAGATATAATCATATGTGGCCTTATCAAATAATATTATATCATATATAAATACATATGTCAGTATGCATTATTATATAAAATTATATATAACATTATTATTTTTTAAAACTACTTTATATTATGTTATATATAACCATATCTGTAGGCAATTCCTGTAACTTTCGAATCGAGAAAGTTTTCGCATGAAACGCATGGATTGAAAATGAATTGACAAAATTGATATGAATTGACACAAAATGTCATATTTCTCACACGATCGTTTCTATTACTTTTTTTTGTGAAAACTTTCTGCCACGTAAGGTTTTTTTCCACCATTATTGGAAAAATGTGAGAAAAAGTGTTTCTGAAAACATTTAAAGCGAAAAGTTTTTCATTTCAACTGTCAAATTTACTCACAATTTTAAACGGTGCGAGTTTTCTGTATTTTAGTTGAGTTTGCCATTATCGTTCATGTTGGTGTGAAAAACTACACCCTTATTAAAAATAAAAATGTTTCACGTACAATTTAAGGTCCCATTTCATGGGTTTTAATTTTTTCGGGGAAGATGAATATCAGCAATTATTTCGGAGCAATGTTCAAAAATGGCTATCTTCGTCATTGATGGTCAATGTACATCAACAAAAAGAAATTTTGATAATTAATATAATTAGTTTGAAAATCTTTTAGATATTTTTATTTGTTAACCCATTACCGAAGAAATTTTCAATCTTTTGGAGTTCTTAAATATTTTTTCATAAAAATTAAATTTTACCTTATACTAAATAAAGCATAAAGTCTTGAATATTCCCCTTACAAAATCCCTTTTTAAAAACTAAACAGAAAATTAAAATTCCTTCACCGGACTGTAATGGGTTAAAAAAAGTCAAAAGATGTTTTCATTATCTTTGCTATGATGTACATATAATTGACGAAGATATAGGCAAGTCTATTTTTTAACTTTGCACCGAAGTGACTTCCGGCAAGGGTCTTTTTGCGCACATTTTTCCCAAAATGTAATATCTGGGAGCGTTGGGAGAGGAATCGGGTAGGTGCCACTAAAATATACTTGTTTCAAAGAACGATGAACTACTTGATATAGAACAATTAAGTAAATTGCTTAAATGAACTAGTCATCACGTAAAATATATAAAAACAAAAACATTTAAATAATTGTTTAATAAAATGGATAGTTAGAAGGTAAGTAAGACAGAAAAGGTGTTTATATTAAACATTTTTTTAATTTATTTATTTTTTCAGAAAATGGAACGAATTTCCAAGGAGCAGAAAGCGAAATTAGTGGACCACATGAGCTCTAATTTGGAATTTGCCAGAGGGCGATAAACTCTTAGTAAATTTCGACGATCGCACATTTCAGCAGTTATCAATGGAACACCATAAATTTTGTTAAACCTTTTATTTTAATTAAATATATTTTATTTCGCAGTTGATGTTCGCTGTTTTTTGTTTGTTTATATTTTTTTTACTAGTATTTGACATATGCCTTGGAATATTCCAACAAAAACGTAATATAAACGTATACAGTGTTGTCTCTTTTCGCATTAAAATGCAGAAACACTTTTTATTCCCAAATCGAGAAACAGTGGAATTTTTTGTTTCAGACTTTTCGATGCGAAAACTTCTCGCAAAAAGTTACAGGAACTGCCTACTGGTTACATATTGATCTTTATAAAATTATGTATGATTCATATGATAAGATATGATATATATTTTATCATATAAAATTGTATATCACACTATATATATAAACTATGTTAGTTTCCGTGTATATTATGTTGTTGGATCTAATCTAATACAATTCGATGTGACATTTTTCGGATAAATTTGGATATTACTTTATCCCTAATTACATTGTTGGGTCTAATTTGAGCTGTCATTTTTCGGATCAATTCAGAACCTTTTAAATCCCCAAATATATTGCCGGATCTAATTAGATCTGTCATTTTTCGGATCAATTTAGATTCTTTTAAATCCCCAAAAATATTGATGGATCTAGTTTGATCTGCCATTTTTCGGATCAAAAAAAGATATTAAAGAAAATATAAAATTGGATGTGATTAAATATAGTACCAGATTCATTTTTTTTACTCTTTAATATATACCCATAGCTTTCCCTGTAGTGTGTGAAACTACTTTAAAACCAACAAATTCCTAAATATGTTCGATATTTACCATGCTATATAATTTAAAAACTTTTTTATGCTATTACAAATTACATTACTTTTATATGCTATTAAAAATTACGAGGGCGGATCAATAAGTCCGTAACTTTTTGAATGAAACACATTTTTTTGCAAAAACAATTTATTTTTCAACATAATCTCCTTTTAGCTCAATACACTTAGTCCAACGTTTCTCCAATTTTTGTATCCCTTCCAAAAAATTGGATTTTTCGAGGTCCATAAGATAGGCATTTGTTTGATCAATAATTTCATCGTTGGAGCTAAATCACTTTCCACCGAAATAGTCACTGGGGGCTAAATCCGGAGAATATGGCGGATGAGGTAGCAATACATAGGCCAATCCATGGAATTTTGCCATTGAAACTACACACGTGTGCACCCGTGCATTATGGGCAATTGCAGACAGCTTTCTTAAATCCAACTGATAATATAAAATCGAAACCACACTGCCATATGAAATGCATATGACATCAACAATCTCACGCACTGTTACTCTTCGATCAGCCAACACCATATCGTGTATTTTTTCGACATTTTCGGGTGTATTGACCTCAATTGGCCGTCCAGAACGTTCAGCGTCATTTGTACTTGTGCGACCACAACCATTGAAATCGATGGTGCAAAGTCCTCATAGTATTTATCAAGCTTTTCCTTGGTTTGATTGACATTTTTTTTCGCAGAAAATAATGTTTAATGAGCACTCGAAATTCACTTTTTTCCATTTTTAAAAAATCCACCAGGTTGTATGTTTTGAACAGCTGTTAAACGCAAAGTAAATGACGGAAATTGCTCAAAATTTTACAGTAGTCTATTATCAGGAGGTACTTGAGGGAGCAGTGTTGCATTTCATATAACTACGTGGGAAGTTTGAAAAGTCACGGACTTATTGAAACGCCCTCGTACAATGTAGCACAAAATGTAATATAGTATCATCTATAGTTTGCATTTCGGTTTTAACAAGGGTAAACTACCAGTCAATTCATCAACAACATGGGCTTCAGTTTGAATTCTGAAATTCGGATCAATTGGAGAATCAATCGAAAGCAAACATCTTTTTGATGAAGTGTCGGAAACGGGAAAAGGAGGGATTCAAAGTTTTTTTTGTAATAAAAGTTGCTTGGAAACAGGGGTCAATTATTGCTCGGATTTAACTTAGAAAATTTTTTTTTGCCGACTTCACAAATAATATTTCCTTAAAGCTCGGCAGAATTCGGGGTACAATCTACCTGAGCGGTGTAAGTTTGATAAGAATTAATGCCTGTAGACGGTCTATCAACGGGGTTTAAAGCGACTTGTTCGGGATTCTGGGGAGAAACATTCGAGATTCTAGTAGTATCAGAAGTATCATGAGGGATATTTTGATAAGAAACACTACCAGAAGTTGATCTTACGGGTTGATTACTTCTGCGAAGAAACGAGTGATGCTTTTGCTTACACAAAAGCAAACGAGAATGATTTTATAAACCTTAAATTCATGGGAGGTAGCAAGGCAATTGGTCCAACACTATAGTCTTTTCACAATTGATAACCGCTGATCAACATTTTGTCCTAAAAATGTAGAATATTATCTAAGTGGATGGTGTTCTTGACAAAGAAAACATCTAACTTTTGTTCTCATATCTATCCACTAAATTCTTCCAAGCACGATCGAGACCCTCGTTAGTCAGGGGGCACTTGCTTTTACCAAACTACGAAAATAGAGTAACTTTTCAACTAGGCTTATTCGGGTAATTGTACATAGCCGTGACATCAAAGGAATCGGTTTTACACGGCGAGCGATTAATGGTAGGAGGGGGAAGTTGGTTAAACTCTCTGGCCTTTTCTGTCTTCAAATCCTCTAAAATTTCGGTTACAAAGGAAACACAGCAAGTATAGGTAGTGTACTAAGACATATACCTATGTTTTATTTCCTTGAACATCCTTTTTTTCAGAATCAAGTTGTAAAGAATCATAAGATGCCCGAACTGATTCCCATAAACGATTTATTTATTTTTCATGGACGCTTATAGGGAATTATTATAGGGAATACATAAAATAAAAATTTATTTATGATATCGAACCAGACTAAAAATACATTTTCATATATAAAGGCTGGGCCATTTAAAATTTTAAATTTGAATGGGCTATAAAAAAAGGTTCTGACTATTTTTTTAAAATTTCTTGTTCTATTGGAAAGGTTGAACTTTGTCATTTAAGCTCCGCCCAATGGACTGAAGATTGTTTGGCAGGAGATGAAGAATTTTACCGAAAAATCGTGTTTTCAGATGAAGCTTATTTTCATCTCGGTGGCTATATCAATAAGCAAAATTGCCGCATATGGGGTTCAGAGAACCTACACGTGACTATTGAGAAGCCAATGCATCCACAACGAGTCACAGTTTGGGTTGAATTCTGAGCTGACGTCATCATTAGGCCATTTTTCTTAAAAAATGAGCAAGGAGCCGCCGTTACCGTCAACGGTGAGCATTACCGTGCCATGATCAACGTATTTTTGTTTTCAAAAATTCAAGAGAATGACATGGATGACATTTGGTTTCAACAAGATGGGGCCACATTTGACACAGCCAAAGCAACCATCGATATTTTACGCACTGTTTTTAAAAATCGAATAATCAGCTGAAATTAAGATGTCAATTGGCCGTCTCGGAGCTGGGATTTGATTGAGTCTTTTGGGTTATTTTCTGTGGGAAGCCATTAAGGATAAGTAGAGACAATTTAAGCGTTGAAACATGAAATCGAAGTTACCATTGAAGAGATTCGAGCAGAAGCAATGGAAAATGTACTGACAAATTGGGTTGATCGAATGAGGTACTGCCGAGCCAGTCGTGATAGTCATATGAATGATATTGTGTTCCATTCTTAAATGACAAAGTTTGAAAATTGCAATAAAACAAGAAATTTGTAAAATAATCAGTACTTTTTTTTTAGCCGATTCAAACTTAAAATTTTAAATGGCCCACACTCTATAAGTATTAAAAATATCAACTAGAAAATAAAAACCACTATTAAATATAACTTGGTACAGTAAATAGAATTGTTTCAATACCCAGCAAAAACATGGTAATGACAGGTCGTTACTGTGGAGATTACCGTGTAATAATAGGTCGTTACTTTGTTCATTACTTTAAATAACAAAATAATGACCTATTGATAACACTAATTTACAAATTTTAAAACATTTGGTGCGGCAAGCGTGCGACTATTTTTTTGTTATTGATTTGGGTCTCCTGAATCCGAAAATCGCATTTGGTTTCAGTAGTTTGGAGTAGGTTTTGAAAAATTTTTAATTTTTTATTTTTATATTTTAATTTTTGAGAAATTGGGCGTGGCACAAAATAGATTAATTTATATCTTAAGAACAGTAAGATCGTAATTAAATAATCCATAAATGGGATAAAAACATTAAAATTTTTATAAAAACCCTCTAATACAAACAAAATACAAACGGATTTATTTTTTACTCCGATTTAAAAGAATTTATAAAAAGATTTTTAGACCATTTTATTTCTCATATATTGAGAACATTTTATACATAATTTCTCTTTGAGTGCAACTTTTTTATCATAACTTATAATAATTTATAAAACAAATTTTTATAAACTATTTTCCTTCAAAATTTTAAAATTATGCTAGAGAAATTAAAATTGTTAAAATTAAGCTAAAGAAATTAAATATATTTCTTAATAAAAAAGCGAAATAAAATCACATATGAAAATTTGACAGCTAAATCATTCGTTTTTATAGAAATAAAACACATGCAGTCCTAGTGATTTCTCTTAACGATTTGTAAAAAAATATTTTTTTGGTCGAAAATTTTTTTTACAACTAAAAAGATTTTTGAAAAAAAAATATGACAACACTGATTATGTTTGTGGTTTTTTTATTTTATTTGTTGAAATTCTTTCCTTTCACCTCTTCACCTTTTATACACAAACAAGAAACCCATACAAAGATTTGTCATTTAAATAAAAACCAAACAAATCTGTTTTAAACAAAAACTTTATTTTTTACTTCTATTAACGACGGTCGCGTATGAGCTTCAATGGCTCAGTGGCTTAGGCGCTATTACACAAATAGTTTTTTTCTTCTAGGCGCGGAATCGATCCCCGTCTTTTAAAATTTTTTGTACAATTTTTTATTTTTATATTTTCTTAAAACTTTTTTTTTTGTTTTTTTTTTTTATTTTCTTAAGACTTTTTTGTTTTTTTTTATATTTTTTTTGTAACAAAACAAATACGTCCAGCACAGTTGACTTAACGATGTCGGTTAGCTTTTCTGTTTAATTGGAGAACGGAAAGATGAAAAGTTTCCAAATAAGGTGCAAGCATATTGGTAATCAATACACAACATCTGTCCAAATGTGGGCGGGATCCTTGAATTGGTGGTGGCACAAAATAGATTAATTTATATCTTAAGAATGGTAAGACCGTAATTAAATAATCCATAAATGGGCTAAAAACATCAAAATTTTTATAAGAACTAAAATTTTAGAGCTGTAATATGACCTATGGATACGTCTTATATATCAAAAGATCGAAAATCTTTAGTAGAACATATTTGCTGAAAAATTCGGTTCAGAGAGAAAAAAGTTATGACCAAAACATACATTTTTTTAAATACCTATTTTCGGGAACCATAAATCTTCTCGAGTCCAAGTTTTATCACCAAATTAAATGGTAAATTTTCTCTTAAAGTCCGTATATAAATCCGTCCATTCCATATATGTCCATATATAAACTTCACTTTTTTCCCAACCATGGTGAAGGGTATATAAGATTCGGCATAGCCGAATCTAGCCGCTTTTATATTATTATGATAGCATGCCCAACAATATTTTAAAGTTAAGCTCAACAGTATTAAAAAAATAAAATAAACTTTTTATTTATTAATAATGTTTATTGTTTTTTTCTTTAAATTTATTTTTATTTTAGTATTAAAAACAGTTGATGGACCTTCTTTTACGTTTGTTTTCGATGGGGTCCGTTTCTCCTAAGAGAAACCAAATGTAATCTCCCATCATTCTCTCATACTAATATCGCCTCTCGATGGATATCATTTCTTGATGGAACCTTTCTCCGTGCTGATCACTTACACCACCGAGATTCTCTGGAAAAAGCTCAAGTGCGAATGTAAAAAATGAATCTTTATTGACATATTAACACCGGTTGAAAAAGTCAAATAGACAGATTATGAAATAATATTTGTTAAATTAGAAAAAATATTTTATACCAATCAAATCTTCAACAACGGTCTTGTACTTAGAGTTTTTGTTGTTTCCCAGGAAATCAGAAACTACCAATTTAAATGACTTCCAAGCCGCAGTCTCATTCTTGTGTGGAGACAAATATTTCTCGAATTTAGTATCTTTTTTATTTGTGGACCATTAAAAATTCCTTTCTTGATTTTTGCAAAAGAAATACTTTTAAAAATTTTACTCAAATAGGCGAAAGCTTGGGCTTCCTTATTCAATGCTTTGACGAAGTTTTTCAAGAGTCCAAGTTTAATATGTAATGGTGGAAGAATACTGTTTTCTTTCCTAATAAGAGGAACATACTTTATATTGTCTTGGCCCACTATAATGGCTTATCTTTCCGGCCAATGTTTTCTCTTATAATGAAAATCACGAACTCGACTGTCCCAGAGACAAATAAAAGACCAATATTTTGTGTATCCACCTTGAATTCCACATAGTATGCCCACCACTTTTAAATCGGAACAAACTTTCCAATTGAAGATCATAGTTAATACAATTCAACCATTGTTTCGTACAATTTTTTAGTGTAAACAGCATGTGTGATGGGTATAGATGGTTTCTTGTTTCCGTTATGTAAAAGAACTGCTTTGAAACTTTCTGTGCTACTATCAAGAAAAAATCGCCATTCAATTGCATTGTAAAGCTCTCTAAGCTCCTCGAACAAACCGGGAATATCAATGCAGAAACATATCTCATCTTCGGTTGAATAATACTTCGCGTAAGGAGAATCGCGGTTTCTGTAGTATATTACTTTTACATTTGACTCCAAAAAGTTGTATTGTTGTGGAAAGTTGTATTGTCTGCTTTTTTTTTTGTGAGCTCCAAGTCTCTGTACAAATCATTTAATTGAGCCTGAGTAAGTAAGAGGCTCTCTCCACTTGTGTTATAATTGTCTTCATATGGGTTTTGATTTACAAGTGATGAGTCGGAACTTAGGTTGTGTTAGTTGATTATGGATATTTAGGAATGGGCAATACACCCGAATGAGGAACTGACGGAGCATAAAAACACATTTTTTTTGCTCCAAATCCAGAACTCTTGCATTGACAAAAATAGCAATCGTCGATATGATTAGATGGTTTTGTCCAAATCATTGGTACTCCGAATTTCATACATCAGCTAATAAAAACAAATTTTAACACATGCGGTATTTATATTAAATAAATCAGTAAAAAATAATTACAATTTCGTGCCAGAAGCCCATCCTCTAAGATTTGTATAGCACGGAATTTGTGTCAGGCATACCAAAGTATTTCTGATAAATATTTTTAAGTTAATTGCATACCACTAACACATTCTCATTTTTTGTGTAAGATAACTAATACATTCTCATTTTAAGACATCTCTTTTTGGTATTTTTATTATTTATATTTATGAGGGCACTTGCTTTCTTATCTACATAATTTGCAAATAAAATAAAAAACGGGTTCTCAGTACCTGCTAAGAAGTACAACAATCTCAGAATTTTTCCTTCCAAAATAGATTTTTTAACTGTCCAATTTTAGTTTTCTTCAAAAAAAATGATTTTTGTGCAGTGATTCTGTAAAAAATAGTAGTACGTATAATAAAAAAATAGAAAAATTTAAAATTTGGGTACCTTTACATAAATGTTTGCCGGGCCGAAAATATTTCCATTTGGCCTACAAGCCACCAATAAAAAATTTGGGGCCGATCGGATAACGCTAAGGTCTGCCCAAAAATCATTAAAAAATTCAATGCACTTTATATTGGGGCTTTTAAATCAAAATACGTATGTTATGCAACTAAAAATATGTTTTTTTGGATAACTAGACTTGACATCGATTTTAAATACAGTGTCTATTATAACAAGCCATAAATGATCAAAATCGTTAGAGAAACAAAAAACTTTCAACTTACAATTTGAAGATTATATTAGATCCGACTTATTGTGTGAGGGATATTTTCGACGATATGCTTCAATGCACGGTATGATAAATTGATTCTGTTCTTCTTCTTTCGTAGGGATCCTGTTGTAATCATTTATTTTACACCACGTTCAGCAGCGTCGTTAACAACAAACATATCACAACAAACATCCAGAACATCTTGATAATCTTCTTTCGTTTCCCAAACGGATGGATCATGCTTCAAGAATTCAGTGGTCAATCGGAGGGCATCGAAAAAATTTTTGGTTTCGTATGATACAAAATCGCTCAAATTATTGTACAGCAATAGAGAATTTTCGATCATTATCCAACTTTACGATTGGTACTGTTGATTGTATGCGCCTAACCATGTTTCGTTTCTCTTCTTGTAAAACATCCTAATTGAAAAACGCTAAAGCCATTGTTTCCGGTGCCAAATACCACAAATGACTTTTCCATTTACCTAAAATCGTTTCAGACACATCTGGGTGGGTTTCTGCATATGCTATGGAGTCTTTCAAAACATGTTTATCTTGATTTGCGGCTCGTATGGCATTTGTGCATGTAAACCACGCTTTGACATACAGTCGCACGAGAAAAATACATATATCGCGTAGTCCATTCAATTCTTGTTGTTTTAAACTGCTCTCGAAAGAGGTATATTTTCCAGGTGTATATGCCTTTTCCCACGAACCTTGCGTTGGATGTTGGATTTTGTGCTGCAACAAAATGCATGCGCCATTGTTTTGGCTTGTATTTGATGAAGTGGTATCGACACCAATGGCGGAAACTTGATTAAAAATATCCCATTTGATGAGTGCATCATGAGTGATATTGGCCATATTTTCTTCTATGCCAGCAGGGACTTTGGGAGCGTCCAAAAAAGATGTCCCTTCATAACTGGCGAGAATTGCGATTCGATCAATATTGCTTCTGCCAAACAGGTCCGGCAACAATTTTCCGTCCCAATGAATAACCAATGATTGTAGGCTATAGATCTACGTATTAAAAATAAAATAGAAATCGGTGAAAATTAACATTATTCGTATAACTTCGAATTAAATATAAGTGCAGTATCTGTCTGTTTGACGGCAGTTTGGCTCCAGATATCAGGTGTGATACATGCCCAATTGATTCCACGGAACGCAATTTATCACTGAATCGAGCAACCATCATGGATGTAGTCGATGGTAACTCCGAAGCTGATGTAGATGGTAAATCCGACATCGAAAGAACAATTTATATTTAATTACTTAGGTATGGATAACATCCTATATATAGGATGGCAAGTGTCAGAATGAACATAACTGAACTGCTTCTTTGTTTGTAAGAGACTGTTTTCTATTTCAAAATATGATCTCTTAATAGCTAACAAGTCAAATAAATCTTAACCTATAGTAAATTAAGGAAAGTGCGAGAAAGGACTATATAGGGGTGGCTTTCCTTATCACCAACCATCTACTCAACCATATGAGAGCGTCAATACAGTTAGCCAGACGAACGTATGTGTTGTTGTAGGAAAAAAAGTAACAGGACACAGTTACAACAAAAAACAAAAAAAGAAAGGGAATGTGCAAAAGTTGATAAATTACTCAGCATGTAATTTATCAGTCAATTGACGTTAAATTCAAATAAAAACCGTTGTAACTTTTTTGTTTCTCTAACGATTTTGATCATTTATGGCTTGTTAGAATAAAAGCTCTATTTAAAACCGATGTCAAGTCTAGTTATCCAAAAAAAATATATTTTGAGTTGCTTAAACATACGTATTTTGATTAAAAATCCCATATTTCACCATATAAAGTGTGTTTTAATTTTTCAATGAACTTTGGGCAGACCGATCGGCCCCAAGTTTTTTATTTGAGGCTTGTAGACCAATCAATTCAAAAAATAATAAATAATCTAGTGTTCAATCTTGAACACTCAAAATTAAAATAATATTTTATTGTAAGAAATAAAGTAATATGTTTCCTCAAAATCAATGTGTTGTAATAAAAATAATGTAAACAGTAAACGATCTACATTCAGTTGATCATTAAGTTTATGACTATCAGAAAAGGGGCATTTTCGGATTTAAATGAAATTCACTATAACTTTTACAATCGACAAAAATTCAACGAAACATAATTTTCCATAGGCCCTTTAGATTTCCGAAATATGACGTCATGAATATTCGTCTTGGCATTATTTTTTACGTGAGAAAGAGCACATTAAAATGATATGAATATCAATTTTTTCACTGAAAGGTTCAAAGGTAATTTTTTTGGGGGAAAGCATACACCGTGCTATGAACTCATGCTTATTATGAACTATGTAAACTCTTTTTAAAACATACTTGGGACCACGTTTTTGGCTATAACTCAGAAACGATTCGAGTGTCCAGATTAATTTTTCCACATAAATGTAGATAAAGGTTCAATATTAAACATATGTTTTTTTAAGGAAAAGAAAGATGAGCATTTTGAGAAATATGGATGGCCCTTCCAGCAAAAAAATTGATGTGCGTATCATTTTAAAGAGCTCTTTCACACCTAAAAAATCTCGTATAGTTTAAAAGTTATAGTCCCTTTTCTGACGATACTTTAGTCAAATTATAAGGTTTTTTGCCATTTTCATGACGTCATATTTCGGAAACGGTCTGGACTCTGAAATTTGAGCTGAGGTGAATTTAATTTAAATCGGAGATGTCGATCCGAATGGTGAATGAGTTCATGTGTTTTGGCTCTATGGGTTTTTTATCTCATAAGAATCCCCAAAATAGTCCTTTTTTCTTAATAGATATTTAATTAGTTGTTGATACTGCACAAGCACACAATATGTAGATTGCTGTGCAGGTAATCATTTTAGTATAGTAAGAATATTTTACTTTTAGTATATAAGCTAGGAAATTATTGTAAATAAAGGACAGTTCTATTATAACTTCAAAACTGGTCGTAACCGTACTACACGAATTACATTTATTTTTTTAAGTTAAAAATGAATGAATATTTGGAGTATTTGAAATATTATTGTTATGTTTGTGGAAAATAGAATAGACAAAGAAATTTGATCCCAAAATATGAGAGTATTACAGTATTTTGGAGTAGAGGTTATTGAAAATGTAGATTGGTAACTAAAAAGTTTTCAGAACTTGCAATTGTTCTTTAACTGCGTGGTTACAAAAGAAAAGGAAGTCAATGCAGCTTGGTGTTGCAATGATATGGTACAATCCAGGTAATTTTTTTTAAATTTATTGTACATGTATTATATATCAAATATATTAATTTTATTTTGCATGTTCATATCTTTTCAGGTGAACACGATCAATCAGAGTGTTATGTGTGTGTAAAAAGTTTTAAAGGAAGAAACAGAAAAAATAGAGGAGGCATTGTTTATGTTGGTACAAAATATGTAGAATTACCAAAACCACATACAGAGTTTATTCCAATACCAAAACCAGGAAATCCAGATTTGACTTCCGTAGTATCTACAAATGCTTCAGAGACAATTGGATACGACCCTACTTACGACCCTTCTGAGATTAACAATCCTATAACACCAATATCAAAAAACTAGTTAGATGAAGTACTAAAACACGTGAATATGTTGAAACGTGATTCAGAGTATGTTGCACGTAAACTAAAACAAAACAATTTACTAGAACATGTGTATGGGAACTGTGATACGTCTCCCACATTTTATTTGTTTTAATTTAATGAATTTATTTAATGAATTAAAGTTTTTATAAAATATATTTTTGTTTGTTATCATTTTGATTTCACAAATTTAACTGAAAATTCTTGACATAAAAAACTTAGAAATATAAATAACAAAATTACAACTTATTTCAAGAAATCTTTGGGAAGTCTCCACATTACCCCCTTTCTAAGAAATTTTGTAACTTTAAACGTCTACGTGAAATCATTTGGTTCTCGAGTAAGCTAAATACAATCCGTTGTATTATGTTGAGGGATATTTTGATAATCAGTCATCTCTATTTGAAGTCAAACAGCACAAGATGATGATATTTTGATTGTAGTAGACCGAAATCCATTTGAGATTTGTAGTTAAAATCTTGTAAAATGTTATTACGGCGACTTTAAAAAATGGAAAAGGGAAAGACTGATTGGAAAACATTTTAATTGTATTCGTTAAAGATTTTGAATTGCGTAGTTCAGTTAGGCATGAAGATTTGAGTGCAAGATTTGGCGTCTTTAAATCTTCTATTGTAAAACGTAACGTTGTGATTGTTTAACGATTTCTTGATCTTTTTTTAACAACATTTTTTTAAAAATATATCCAGTAGCTTATGCTTACTTAACGCCTTCTTCTTGATTTACAGGAGCTTGGCTTCAGATTTCTTATTCTTTTCAACGAAGTCACCACTTATGGGAGCGTTGGTGGTAGTTTTTTGTTGTTGCTGTGGTTGGGTTAATGAACTTGATAATCAATTATGCACTGGAAAATCCGATATCTTAATATCTTAATGCAGTAGACCGAATTCCATTTTAGATTTGTAATTAAAATCATGTGTGTTCCTTCGGCGACTTATAAAAATAAAGATAGAACGACTTGATGTGCAGGAAATCTTGGATTATGTAAGTTCAGGATATTGAATTGAGTTCCAGATTTGGCGTCTTGAGATCTTCTATTGTAAAATTTGACATTGATACCTTTAGCCACTTTAATTTTCTTTATCCAGATTTTTTACAAGTTCTTAATAATTGGTCAGCAAATCTTCTGAGAATTCTGCAATTTTTGTTATCAAGAATTATAGGCAGCATTAGTTTAACTTCCTTGTTGAAAAAAAATAAAGGTTGGATATCTGCTGCGAATTTAACACTTTTTTTTTAGTTTAATGATTTTACTATTCACGACGGGGTCACCAATTATGGGAGCATTTATCCCACATTTTTTTTGTTTTAATTTAGTAAATTTATTAAATTTAATTAATTCAAGTTTTTATAAAATATATTTTTGTTTGTTATCATTTTGATTTCACAAATTGAACTGAAAATTCTTGACATAAAAAACTTAGAAATATAAATAACAAAATTACAACTTATTTCCAGAAATCTTGGGGAAGTCTCCACATGTGCTTTATTTGCCTGTGGAACACACGTCACAAAGGAAATCAATACTATAAACGTGACTGGGAAAAGAGAGACGTTTAGAACAGGTAATGTTGTCCATGTACCTCTTGTACCATTAGATAAAGTATTGCTACCACCACTTCATATTAAATTGGCTCTTTTTAAAAATTTTGTAAAAGTGTTTTCTGCAGATGGGCCAGCTTTTACAACTTTAAGATCTACATTTCCACGATTCAGTGCTAGCAAATTAAAAAATGTGCCAGCAAAGTAAAAAATGTATTTACAAAATTTTTTTATAATTTTACAGGTATTTACAGTATGTTTAACTTGGTGTGAATATGTCTTTAAATATTCATTTTCTCCATTACCATATGAAAAATAATGAATTTGATAATTCTTTGGATCAAAATCAGTGAATTACATGTAATGCAATGAAAGACGTAATAGAGAATAGAGATAGTACACTAAGAGTTAAGCGTCTCTTGCAATCCTTTGAGGAACTTGGTGTGAATTCATTTTCCCCATTACCATATGGATTGATTTGAAAACCAACTTCCACCGAATCTGATGACCAAGATAAACGTTTTCACCAAATAGCTTAAACCATGGAATCTAAATTCAAAAGAAAGAAAGTAGATTCTATGTTAGGAGAATTATGCTGGTGGTTAAAGAGAACTACCGATGAAGAGAATACTGACGATGAACAAGAAGCAGAAACATACACAGATCCACAATCTTTAAACATGGAAATTGACAGTGATAGTGTTGATGATTTAGAGGATCCAAAAAGACGAAAATATCATTAAGATAAATAGAATAACATATATTTTTACAAAATACTATTTTTGTGATAGTAACGTACACTCTTAAAAATGCTTGTAAGTTTACTACTATAAAATGGGTAAATTTTTAATATAAACAGTAAATGCGTAAATATTTTTTGCGTACACATTCATATGCTAAAAAAACACACAAGAAGTATTTTTAGACAATATGTGTTTACAATTAAACACATTATGCCTAAAATTAGTATTATTTAGTTAAATATACATTTTACGCACAAAGTTTGAAAATATACTAACTTGAAATGGTAAAGAAACTATGAAATTTTTAAATTGAAAAAAAAAATCGGAAAATTTTTAAAAATTAAAAAAAAGAAATAATAAATACGTTTAAATTTATGAATTTTTGTACTAAAGAATTAAAAATGTATGTGTAGTATTTGTGAAAGTGATTGCAAAAATTTATGAATGTATCAAAAGCATTTATACGTGCATAAAAAAATCGAACTACAATTTTCAAATGCATGCACCCTAATTGTGTAAAAAAATGTTCAACATATAAAATATATAGCAACCAATTATATAGAAACAATAGCCAAATAAGTGTTAGTACCAAAGAATTAAATTGCAGCTCGTATTATAATTAAATCGCTTCTTTACCGAAGGTGATAAAAAAATAGAAATAATTCTTCCCAAGATGCATTCGAAGATTGTAATAATTTAGGGTCATCTAAAGGAAAACACAAATTAATCGGTGTCTATATGAACATTGAAAATATTTCCAAAGAATATGGTTCAAATACGAAAAATATACAATTGGTGTTATTATGTAAGGAAATGTACATAAAGTGTTCGGTTTGAAAACGTTGGAAAATTATGGAGTAGGCATCGTTATAGATGGTTCGATTAGTAATTATCGTGGTAGTGTAGTTGCTGTGCTTGGAGATAATTCGGAAAGCCATCAAATAGGAGGTTTCACCGAAAATTTCAGTACCTGCAAATATTTTTGTAGATTTTGTTTCATGACAAGATAATCATTCAAACGACAAATTTTACAACCGGCTTTGGAAAGAAATCCTTCAAATTACATCCAATGTGTTAATAATCTTGAATCTACATCTATGGGAGTAAATAAAATATCCTGTTTAAATCAATTGAAGCACCACAACGTATGTAAAGGTTTGCCATCCTGCTTAGCTTACGATTTATTCGAAGGAGTTATACCGTACGATCTATTAGAAATCAAAAAATATTTTAATAATAAGAAAATAATAACGATCAATTCTTTAAATATGTTTTTTTAAATCAATAAGGTTACAGTTTGGATTATCTTTTATCATTTCCAATTCTTGACGTAAAGATGAAAAAATTACCGGAACAGGCAGATGAAGTGCGAAATTATATTTCTTAACTTCTCAAATATTTTTTAAATTGTTCAGTTAACTATGAAAATCCTATATGGCAGTTTTTTACCTCTATAGTAGAAATGTGTCGAATAATATGTTGCGATCAAATAACTAAAAGTCAAGTATTTTTTTTAAAGCACTATATTGATCTTTATATGAAGTACAGAAGAGAATGCTTTCCAGATTTAAATGTTAGACCAAAACATCATTATATTTGACATTATCCGGATGAGATAACCAAATTTGGTGCTCTTAAGCATTTGTGGACCTTAAGATTTGAGCAAAAACATCAGTATTTCAAGCAAATATGCAGAAAACCAAAAAATATTACGTTATTCCTCTCTAAAAATCATCAGCAGTATCAGTCCAGTTTGCATGAAGATCGATTTTGAGTTAACTTAATATGCGGTGAATCTGAAAACATTTCGATTGGCATGTTTAAATTTACGCTACCACCACAATTCCAATTGGCAAACAAAATGCTTTTCCTAATACTGAATATAAAGAAAATGATTACATTATAATAAAGAAATATGAAATATAAAAGTGATGAAAATAAAATCAATTTTTGTGGATACAAACTACCAAAATGCAATATTTTATGGAGAAGTCTTGTCGATGTGGTATAACTACAAATCGCTTTTGTTCCAAAGTTATATCATACAACAAACGTACAGTTTTATAATGGGGAAGGAACATACTATTGCAGTTTATTTGAATCGCACCTGATCATCTTTATGAAAATATTGTCTAGTAAGTAAGTCCTCTTTAAAATTTATTACATATAAGAAATACAACAAATCAAAAATTGATAATTAATCAGGACTGTATATAAGATAGCATACGATACACCATTTTGTAGTACTGTTGTACTTTTAATTAACCTTAGGACTTTTGATTGGTTTATTCAATATCCGCTTCGCAATGAATTTAATATCTATTCATTTTTAAAAATGTGTCAAATTCAGCTTATGTCAACCTAACAAAATTTATGACTATGCTTCAGTTTATATTTATACAATAATAATAATTAAGATTTATCGTGCTAAAAGTGGAAAAATGTTACCCACTCTTAGTTAATACTTTCTAGTCTCAACCACAAAATGGTGTAAATATGTACATATATCCAAATCAAACATTTATTTAAATTCGAACTCCAATTTAATTTCATATCCCAAATAAATTCTGAATATGAATACAACCAATAAAACCATTTTCTCAAAATATTTTAAATATTTTAAACCAAGATTTAAATCATATGCTCATTGAAATCTCCGTAATGCATAAAAACTAAACAAATCCACTGTGTTCAAATATATTAAATTTTTTAAAATAAAATTCAAATCATTAAATTTTAAGTCAATAAATAAAAGAAGCAAACGTACACAAAAATATCAACAATTAAAAACATCAAAGCCGTAAGTAAATTTTACATATTTAAAAATTTTTTTTTAAATAACTTATGGGTCTATTATCGATGGCAACCGAACTTTAGTTGCGTTGGCAACTCAACTGAAATTATAATTGGTATTATATAAGGTTACTTTCCCCAGTTGCCAAAAAGTTATCGATAACGTAATTTTGACATATTAGCAACTAAAAATAAATGTAAACAAATAAAAAGATTGATAAAGGAAAAAAGTTAATAAAAGTGAATTCATTAAAAAAAAACAAATTTATAAAAAGAAATAGTGTAAAAAATTATTTTAAATATGCTGAGTTAAGTGGAACTGTTTTTTGATGACGATGCAAAGGCTTCAAACGTGTCATCTATTAGATGGAACTTGAGGGTCAACTTTAATCCTTTAGAATTATCGTCTGTACTGTCAATATCTTGATGTTTAAAATAATTTTTAATAAAAAGCTGCTTCTTATAATTTTAAAGCTTATTTTCGTATTCCAAAAGACGCAGTGGTATATTTATTGGAAGCCTAAAACAATGACTTTAAGCAAAGTCGTCGTACAACGGCAACACCTTCGCTATTTAAAGTTTGCGCAGCTTTAAGATTTTTTGCTGAAGGAAGTTTCCAAAAATCTCACGGCAATGACTTCAATCTAGGAATGGCTCAACCAACGTTGTCGGTGGTCTGAAAAGAAGTCGTACAATTAATAGAACAAAAGCTTGGTAAAGTGTGGATAGTTTCAAAAATGTCGGAAGAAGAAAAAACAAAAATAAAAACTTTTTTTATTCGAAAACGAAGTTTCCAGGGGTTGTTGGATGTACAGATGGAACACAAGGAAGGAAGACATTCGTCCCTTATATATAAAAAGAAAAGGATATTTTAGTTTGAATGTTTTGCTGGTAAGTTATTTAACAATTTTTCTTTCTTTTGATCAAGATTATTTCTTTGTAGTTGTGCCATTACGAAATGAAAATAAGGTATGTTGATGCTAGGCATCCTGGATATACCCATGATGCCTTCACATGGAACAACAGCCCATTAAAGCAAGAGGTTGCTGCAGATTTTGAAATATTTATAACAATAAATAAATATACTTACATATTATTATTTTGCTTTAAAAACCTACAGCAACCAAAACTTTGTGGTTGCTAATACAATCACTATTTGGCAACTGAAATTGACAGCTATCAGTTGTCAGTTGCCATACGTAATATCTTTTTGGCAACTGGCAAGGCCACTGAGGTTCGGTTGCCATCGCTAATCGACCCATTAGTTTAAAAGGTTGTAGATTAAATATTGTGCCTGAACTCGTAGGTTTGTCTCTTCTAACAACCATAAATCAGATAAAATGGATTATATGCCGTGCAAAATATAGAGTGAAAATCGCGTCATTAAAAAAATGTCCATGACGATTCCATCAGTCAAAAGTACGTGTTTTGCTCATTACTGGGACTGAATCGAGGATTCATTGAGTCATCCTCTTACTTTTCTTGGGATTCTCGATTAAGTAGCAGTGAATCTTTTTTTGTGGTATTTCTTTCTTTTTTCCCATTTCTTGATTAAGTTCTACAATAGTATCATGCAATTCTTTAAGTTGTTTTTTCAAAATTCTTATTCAATTGTGATTGTTGTAACTTATTTAAATATTTTTCAATTAGATCGATTTTCTTAAACTCTAAGGCACAATAGCTGTGCTTATGCGGGAAGCTATAGATGTTGGTTTCTGTTATTCCCATACAAATTTGACATAACTAACGTTAAGCGTTAACACTAAACGCAAGAAGTATTTAATTCTCAAGAGTATAGTTTGCTCTCACGAATTTTTTAGTACTCTCTTAGAACACGAACTAGAGTATTCAAAAACCGAAAACCGGTCAACCGGTTTCTTTTTTTTTAAAACCGATCGGTTTCGAATATTTTGTAAATTCGAAGAAAAACGAAAACCGGTCTTTTTTGTTCGGTTAACCGGTTTTTTTAATTACATCATCAACTAAGTTACTTGGTTCCTTTTATTATTTCCAAACACTTTTATAATCGTTTGTTTGGTTATGAAGATTTAGATGTAAGTCTGATAGATTCCGATAGACTTAACTTTGGATATTCCAAATTCAAATAGTTTAATTTCTGATCTAAATAACACAATAAACAGTATTCAAAATCCTAAAAATAGACTGTACAAAATCATTCATCATTATATGTGACCTTCTCCGAGAAAAGGGACTTAGTGTGAGAAAATAAATTTTTGAGAAAAACGCATTTAAAGTTTTATAACGCATTATCACTGTGAACCTTTAGTTGGGAGATGCGATTTGATATGGTAAGTTATGATTGGGTGCCGACTTTGGTGACGTCATGCCTATGTGATGACGTATTTCTTTTCGCTTTTAGAGTGACAATTTAAAAACAATTTAAAACCAAAAAATCAAAAGAAGTAAAATTTTAAATGTTTTTCTCATTTTTATCGATTTTCCCAAG
The DNA here is from genome assembly GCA_949748255.1 of Eustalomyia histrio. Taxonomy (NCBI): domain Eukaryota; kingdom Metazoa; phylum Arthropoda; class Insecta; order Diptera; family Anthomyiidae; genus Eustalomyia; species Eustalomyia histrio. The sequence continues at coordinate 182,904,947 of OX456523.1, read as the reverse complement.
CTAGTTTTGTACGTTTTTATGGGGTAAATAAAATTTTATCAGAAATCTAACTCATTTCATCTTATTCTACACCCTTTTAGGTACCAGAATCCACTCTTAAGTCCAAACCCGTTATTTGACACACTAGGTCCCTTTTTTCGGAGAAGGTCACATTTCATATATCTTGATAAATGCGACTGAAAAGTTGGACAATTTATATAATTGTCTTTTGACTATTTGTCCAATATCTACTATTAGTGAAAGAGTATTTTCCACTTCTAACTTTATCAAAAGCATACAAAAAAATCGTCTTAAAACGAAACATTTAAATTGCATATTATTTCTAAAATATTATTTTAGAAGTACAAAATAGATTTTCTTTTTACATATTTAAAATGTAATATTAAAAAAACGTGCCAAACGTTTTAAATGTTCAAATTACTAACGTACCTAAATTTACCCAATTTACAAACTTAATGATCTTTATTCATTTGATATAAATATAGTTTGATAATATTAATTTTTAAGATATTATATTAAAAAATATTAAAACCAATAAATAAAATGTTGAAATGAAATACAGTAAAAAAAAATAAATTTAAATGAATATATATATATATATATATATATATATATATATATATATATATATATATATATATATATATAAGTTTACAAATTTATGAATAACAAAACAAAAATCAGCTGATTGATTAATTTACAATAGCTGTGTTTATGCGGGAAGTAAATACACGAAAAAGTCGTTCACGCATTGTAGTATAAAATCGTAAGGGTTGTAAATATACTACCAAGAGTGAAAGCCCTTATTTTGTTGTTGTGGTGTAGTAAATGGTAGTACTTTAACTATATCTACAACCTCTACAAGGTCTTCAAGGGTAGTTTACTACCAAGAGTGAATACCCTTAATATTTCCCTACATTCGTAAATAATATTTCTTAAAAAGCTTTTCGTTTTTTCTTTTTAGAACAGGAATTCATTCAGAAGGCCTACATGTTTATAGAAAAAGAACTTGTGCTTGATGGCAAAATTAACGTGATCGAACAAATTAATTCAGTAATCCAGTTTTATTATATTTTTAATATTTTATATCCTAATCAAATATCTCAAACTATGGAATTTTTATTCCGCTATTTTTACAAATCATATCCATCGGATAATCCAGGCAAGACAAGAAATGTGAACAACGTACAAAAAATCAACAATTTAATCAAAAAACTATTAGAATTTGAGTAACCTCTGTTTATTACACTGCGCTACAGCAATTTCACTCAATACTTTAAGAAATTTTATTACATCCTTAAGAAATTCCCTCTCATAAGGCGTTGGCGAATTTAGTAAAACGTTTCCATAGAAATCAATTTTGTATAACCAAAATGAACAAAAACTTACATTTTTTGGCAAATTCAATACAGTTTTGATGAAATATGATTTGCTAAATATTTCAAAAGAAGTGGTTATACTGACCTTACTGTCATATACGCATAAAAACGTCTGAGCATAGGAATTAAATTTAGTCATTGAGATATAACTAAACTTTTTAATTATAAAAATGTCTAAGTCAGTGCTGTTCAAAAATAAAAATGTAGTTGTGTTTGTGAGAAAATGAGAATTGCACTGTAAGAAATGTTCAATGGGTTAATAGCAGTGCTAGTATCTGAATGAATTTACTTTTTTATTGAAAATATGAAACTGTTAATGTTTTGTGTAAAACTGTTTTAAAGAAATAAAAATTAAACAAAAATTAAATTTTTGAAAGAAAAAAAGGAAATCAAATATACATTAGGGAGTCTTTTTTTATTGTATAAAAACAAAAAGTTGAAGATTTTTTTTAATCAATATTAAAATATCTTTAATATGTTAATAAAATATCTTTAATATGTTGGATTATAAAATATCTTTAATATGTTGGATTTCTTATGCTATTCTGTAAAAAATGCAATTTTCGGAAGGAAAAACAAATACATTTGATCGGAATAAATGAATGAACGATTGGAGTCGAATTTTTCAAAACATTTCAAATTTTATTTAAAAAAAAAAATGGGTTTTTTATTAAGTCTATTAAAGATTTTTATAGATCTTGTAGTATCACAAAATATTTTTCGTACATTGCTATTAATTTTTTTCAGTGCATTGAAAAAAATCAGCATACATCCGCTACACATGTTCACTCGTCGCTGTTTCAGTCAAAAAGTATATAATTTTCTATAGAGTATTTTTCCCGCTCTACCAGAAATTCAACATGGTACAGAGTTCAGCGGCAACATTTTTAAATGAGAGGGCAACATTTTTAAAGTTGCTAAAATGTTGAAAAACATTAAATTTGGTGTATGCAGTGCTGCCACATAAACAGTGTAATTTTTTATCCCAGTTTTTGGGATTCTTAACTGTTTACCAGTTTTTTCATTAAAACAATTTTTTTTTTTCCAAATTATTGCATTTTTTATAGGTTTTTAGTTATATGTTGCAACAATTAATAGCATATTTATTCTCTTTATTGTATATTTGTACCATAGAAATGGGAAATAATGGATATGAATGTGTCAATGTGTGTGTACACACTTTAATACTTTTCATGTCACAATGTTATGTTTGAATTCGTAACTATTTTTTAACACAATTGCAAATTTTTGTTGTATTTTTTTACTTTATTAGACATGTCTAGTTTTAGTAAAAATAAATGGTATATTGAACAAATATTATGTTTTTATATGAAAAATCTGAAAAATACATGAATAAACGGCAAAAAATAGTTAAAATTGGTTATATGGCAGCACCGCTAAACACTACTAAAAGTTGCCGACCAAAACTCACCTTTGTTGCCGCCAAACTATTTCCTGTTCTAAGAGAGTACTAAAAAGTTCGTAAGAGAGAAACATACTCTATAGAAAATTATATACTTTTTGTTTCAGTGACGACTAAAAGCAAGACCGTAAGAATACATGTGAGTTGAGCAGGGGACAATTGTCCCACCAAATGAACAGCACTGGTCTAAGTATATGTTTTTAATATCTGAATATATATATTTAAGGAATACGCAGTTTAGGTGACGTAAATATATACATTAGTATTTCATTATTATGCATTGAACATATGGAAAAATCTGTTATAAATCTGTATAGATTTTCATTGTGTGTTTATATTTTCTATATGTTCACTGCGAATTGTGAATTCATTCATACTTTTTTTACTTTGACGTCTTTTTTGCAACATTGAATTTCAACTCTTCAATTTTCTTATTAATACATATCTAAAGCTCAATTATTTTTTCTTTGAATAATAAAAGTTAATTAGAAAGCGTATATTGTAGCACCGTGAACTTAAATACATTTGATGTATGATTTTATTTCTCTTTAATTTATTTAATTATTTGTTAGATTTCTTTTTTTTATTAAAATCACTTTTAGTGATTTTTTTATAATTTTATTTTTAAAACAAATTATAAATAATACTGTTTGCTTGTATTATATTACTCATTACAAATAAAATTCATTTTAAAAACAAATTTGTTTTTATTACAAAAAAAAATTGGATTGTTTTATTTTTCAACATCGTGGTAAATATACGAATTTTTGGGGGATTTTAACACATTTGCAATGGATTTTTTGCGCATTTTATATGTAATTTTACACGTAAAACGTGTTTATTTACAGAAAAATTTGGTATAGTTACCCTTTAATTTAAAAATTTTCATTTCATTTTTACGCACTTTCAATGTAATTTTACTCATTTTGTGTTCACCAGCTTACGCATAATGTGTGTATGTTTTTCATTTAAGCATACAGAGTAAATTTACTCAACTTATAGTAGGAGTACAGTTTTCTACTATAAGTTGGGTAAATTTCAACAGAAATTAATTAGAGTATACTGAAAACTATAAAATGTACTTCGAAATATCATTAGAAATATGTTAATAAATAAGAAGCCAACTTAAAAAATTAATTTTTTAACACAGTTTTTTCTATGACAATCTACAAGAAATAGAAATTTGTATGAGAGCGCCTTCTAGTGTGAGTTTTAAAAAAATAAATATTAAAAATGGATTCCTCGACCCCAAAAACAGTAAGATACAACAACTTTCCAGGATAATAAAAGATATATAAGCATTATTTTATCTATTTTTTATAATTTTTTCTTGTTAGATAGCGTTCCAAAATCACCAACTTCAAAAGCGTGTAACAAAAATCTTGTACTTAATTAAAAAAAAACCCTTGGAGGATTTGTTTGATTCTTTGAACTTGAGATTGATTGAGAAAACTATTCATAAATAAAAATAATTTTGGGAATCGATTCTTTAAAAATTAATCAGATTTGAAAATTTAATCAGAATCAGATTTGAAAATGTGGCTGGAAATATGAAATTCAAAATTTTTTTCTCACCTTTTAATTGATGAATATATATTTTTATTTTTTTTTTGTTAAACTGTAAAAAAAATAAAAATTTACCGTTTCCTATTTACATGCACAAGTTTAAACCATAGCCTGTGATTACACCCCAGATCTTGTTCGTTCCGATATTAATACAAAATTAATTTTTTTCCAATGTATATATTTATTAATAGTTTATTTAATTATTTATTTTAGTTTAGACATATAATAGCCAATAAAAAAATTCTGCGCTTCAATTTCAGAGTAATTGTTTGAATTCAGAATGAGTTCACATTTTTGAAGCTTTGCAAATATTGCATATTCCAAAATTATAAAAATTAAGTTATTAATAGGGCAATAATTAGTATATAAATATATAAAAAGATCAACAATTTTGCATTGGTAAATATATATATATATATATATATATATATATATATATATATATATATATATATATATATATATATATATATATATATATATATATATATATATATATATATATATATATATATATATATATATATATATATATATTGCAGATATTTTCAATTCAAACTAGAATATTTTATAAATACTGGGATTAATTAAAAAACGAAAATAATTCTTTAGTTGACGATTGATTACGTTTCGCAGAGGAATTAAATTTCTATAAAATTTTGTAACTCCCTTGAGAAACATAAGCTTTTTTTAATATAAATATAACTTAAAATATGTTTATATTTATGTGCGTAGACACTGAGACACACTTGCAGTGTTTAAAAACAATATTTTGTATAAATGTTGACATATTTCCTTAAATTTAAATTATAAAACGAAACTTTAAAAATTAAATGCATATCATCATCATTATTATCTATTACTAAAGTATTGAAATGAAAATTCAACTCATTATGGGTTTATGGCAAATATCCTAAAGTATCTTCCAGAGACGCACTGACGGCGCGCATTGATTGATAATTATTTTGAAAATTCTCTCTTAGAATTATGTCTCGAGTTTTACTTTTACCGCTGTGCACTGAAGCAGCGCGTGCTATATTCTTTTCTATGTAAGTCAATTGTTTGAGCAGATCATCCGCGCTGCAAGATTTTTGAGATGAGCTGGAGGAAAGAGATTGTAATGGTGCGGTATTTCTTTCATTTCTACGGCCGATACTGAATGATTCACGCTTACGATATGATTGCGATTGTTTGCGAGCAGCAACCGAGTAAGAACGACTACTTCCCATATTTTTTAAATTTAAGGGATTGCCCGAACACAGACTTTTAATATCTGTAGTTTGGCTTAATTTGACATCGGCAAAAATGGCAGCAGCTTCAACACTTTTCTTAACACTCAGTGCTTCGTGAGGCTGTACGGGTTTACTATTTCCATCAATATTAAACAATTCATAGTCCACCGCCAATTTATTTAATGTCTTACGTGTACTCGAGCGTGATTTTCGTTTTGATGATTTATTTTGACTGTTGTTGCTGTCCATCAGTCTGGAGCTGGGACGATGTTCGATACGTTTGCAATAGCATTTACTAGCACTAGCACAACTATCGGTATCACACCAAGTAGTGTCCGAATGTGCATTAGCCGAATCGTCTTCAACAGCTGTATTTTGATTTTCCTCCTCAACCATAGAGCAATAGCATTTATCATCCGATTTGCAAGAGATAAGCGATTGACGGTTTATATTATTCGAATTTAAGTTGTTTAGTTTTTTAGAAAATTTGCGTTCATTTCTGCGACGCAGCTCATTACTGTCAAGTTGATCTGTACGTAGACTGCAATAACAACGATCTGCCGATGTACAGGTGCATGATTCTGAGTCATAACTGCATTCCGAACAGGAGACATATCTGGAAATGAAAAATCGTTAAAGTATGATAATTTTGCAAAACTGTCAATATGGGAATAACCAACTGGTTTAAGGATCGGTCGTGGAATCTGTCACTTTAACATGGCATTATCTTAGGATAACATTAAAAGATCATTGCGACATGTTCAAGGAGCCAACACCAGCTAAAGCGATAGATTCTAAGACGGATTACAAGACGAATCCCCAAAAATGTTCCCCACTAAGATGAAAGTTTAACATAAATTTTGTTTAAGAGATGTTTCGAAAATATGTTTAACCGAACCTTCTTAGTACATACCCGCTGCTACTGTTCCGATTTAATCCTTGAAATAGATTATCATTGCGTACTACAGATACGTCCGAACCACTTGTTGTTATGCGATTACGATGATTTTGATGATTATGATGATGCGAGTGTTTTTGATGATGATTGTGTTGGGAGGAGATAGTTGTAGGCGATCCAATAATTAGGGGTGGTTTGGATTTCCGGTGATTATCCAACTCTTTATTACATGGTGGTTTCGGCGGCTTTCCACGACACGAGCGAAACTGACCTAACTGAAAAACCTTCTTCAAACTTTTTGTACCAAAAATTGGGGTTTTCGATTTTTTCTATTTAAGAAGACACAAGAAAATAAAAACCAATATGAAACTTTAATTTACTCCCTATCTGAAATGATTTTTAACTTACTTGTGAACCGTTAGAATATATTTTACGTTTTAGTTTCTTCTTTTTCTGGCGGCGCATTATATTCTTTGATCTCTGAAATAATTCATCCTTCGTTAACGTTACTGCCAATTTAAGCAGAAATTCCTTGTAAATGGGCTTTAGATCATTAAAGGACATGCCGTCCGCATCAATAATTGCATAGAGTATGTCATCCAGTGAATGAAGATTTTCGTGCAAACGAAATTCATTGAAGAGTTCGCTGAAACCAAGTGGTGAACTAAAAACATAAATCGAAACAAGGAGCACATATTTACTGATTTTCCAGAACCACGCCATTACAATTGCATTTAAAATTCTAATTCTGTGTACATGTGTACGGGAGAGAATTTTGTTTTTAATTGAAATGATAAACCTACATTGGAATTGATTTAAAATGTTACAAAAAGCGAAGGACTGACACTTGCGGTATTCATAACACAAATAGAACAAAAGTTGCACACTCCGCGATCGAAATATCTGAGATGCATAGATTTGGCATTCTTTATTTGTGGTATTGCTAATCAATTTTACAGCATTTATCATTTTTGAAAAATTCGCGATTGAAAATTAAAAAAGTGGCTACAATGTAGGACTTCTTTATATATGGTCTAGACCTAAAAACTTGAAAAGTGTTATATATACTTTCTATAATTTTTTAATTTAAAGACGAATCTCGATCAAAAATAAATATAGAATTTTTACCACTAACCATTTACAAATTCATTATCAGAACTAATAATAAAAAGAGATTAAAAAAGACAATAACGTTTAATAGATTCTAAGCTTTAGTAATACATAACAATAATTGTATAATTATGCATACGATTGTAACAAAACTTATAAACAAATAAAAAACGAGTTGGAGTTACCAGTCTCAGAATAAACCTTCTGGGAAGATAGACCCAAAAGGATCCAATACAGAGCAACAGGCAGAGAAAAAAATAATTGATTTTGCAAAAGAGCACGTAGAATGGTTCGGACCAGAAGGTGTAAAAAATCACAAAACGTCCTTAGGTCTGACGATTGTTAGATCAATTTAGTCGGACCTTATAGAAGAACATGGGAGCCCAAAATCAAGGCATATGATCCATAGTGCACCGCAAAAAGCATGGTGGTGAAAACATAACGATATAGGGATGTTTTCGTGGTATGGCTTTGGTTCAATAATTTGGATCAAGGAAAATATGGATAGACAATCTTCATATCCTTAAAGTGAAGCTTACATTACACTACAATTCTTAGCATCTGTCAAAAAAAAGGAGTCAGATAGCGAAAATCCTATAGTGAAAACTGATTTTGTCTGATACTTACAGAAAAACCGAATGACAGATTGATTTCATCGTTTTTAAATTATTTTATAAAATTATAAGAATCAAATGGTTGATGCATTTTCTTACAAAGAAACAGAATTTTCTTACAAACAGCTGTTTTGTGAACATAATTACGCCGTCTTTGTAAGTTGTTTTTTTAGTTAAATTGCTGATGAAGATTTTGTGAATCTCAAATTTGTTTTTTGAAATTATTTATGTAAATCCAAACGCAAGCTTAGTAAGAATCGTTTTATGAAACACTTGAAAAATGTTGAAGAATTGACGACAAACGAAACAGTTTTATCAATATGATGAAACTGTTTTCCCTAAATCTAAGATAAGTCACCCTTTGTCTGTTCCATACAAATTAAATAATCGGGTTCTTCCCGGCCTACGTCATTTATTTTGGCGGAGAGTAGTCCACCAGAGATCAGCAATGAATCGCTTTTTCAATATACATAGTCACGCATGAAATTTTAAATACAAGTGACTCGAGATCATTGAAATTCAACTACTCTGATTCACTCATGCTCACAATAACGTTGATTTATAAGTATAAGTTGCAATAAGCATGAATCCGACATCGACACCATACTCATACTATCCCCAATCTGTTTTTTTCAGAAATCACCTCAGTTTGATTTATAATTTTAGGAAATTACTTATAATGCTTACAATTGGTCCAACTCATTTAACTCATCCATTAACAAAAATTAATTACATATGAAATAACTAATACAAATCTTTATTTCTTTGTTGTAGTAAGAAGGGGAAGTACCCCAGCAGGCAAAGGTAACTAATGAGAATCCAATGGGTAATCAATCGATTGTACTATATATGGATTCTAGAACATGTTATTCTTAACACGGAACATGTCATAGTATATTCATTCTATTTAATACATTATATTATTTATGCAATTATAATGAGTTATATAATTCATTCTGCCGCCATAAATAAAATAATGTATTATGTTAAATTGGAAAATTGTTATTTTTTTATTACATAATTTATTAATTTTAATCCTTAAAAAAATAAAAAAAAGTAAAAAATTAGTGATACATACGTAATTCAAAATTTAAATAAAAGAATCCATAAAACGAATTAAATTAAATACACACAGAAAAAAAAGTTAGTAGATAAATTTGTAAACGGTTTTTAATCCCACTTTACTTTTTTTGTACTGATTTTTAGTAAAAAAATAATTATTTAGTATTTTTTTTTTTACTATTTACATTTTACGAATTACAGAACTTTTACAGAATATTTACAAATTTTTTGTGCAAACTTTAGAAATCATTTTACAAATTTTCGAAAACCGATTTGCTAAAATTAGCAAAAAAAATTTACTAATTTTAAAAAGTCGATATTAAAGGAAATGCTAATTCTAATAATTAAAACTTATAAATACATACATACTTAAATTGCCTTAAAATGTTACAAAGGTTGAAAAAAGCGATCGGAAGTGAAAATACGTTTCAAAACCCGACTAATTTCAAAAAATAGGACATCCACTTAAAATAGCACTAAAAGCTTTTTTGTTTCTAAAAATCAGCCCTTAAAACATATAAAATTTGACCTTAAAATCCAAAAAATTTACTAATAATATTTTTTTTAAACAAAAATTATTTTATGTTTTAACTATTTGTTAAGCCTTTGATTTTTTTTATTTTTTGAAAAAAAAAAACAATAAAAATATGTTCGATTAAAAATATAAATTTTTTTATTCGAATTCGTAAGGCAATTTCAAAAGAAATTAGCAGCTTTAAAGTGTAACAAGTGTATTTAAAAAAATTAAGTAATTTGTTATTAATACTATTTTTTTATACATTAAAAGTTTGCTATATTTTACAATTGATTTAGTTTACAGCAAATTACTAAAATGTTGTAGAGCTTACTATTTTTTATACTAATTTGATTGCACTAATATTAAAAATATTTACTAAATTTTTTTGCTGATTTTAAATTCCACTTTACAAAAAGATTACTAAAATTTAGTAGCGGCTACTAATTTCATTGTACTACACATCAGCAAACATTAGCAAAATTTCCCGTAATAACAGCAAAATTTTCAGTTGACATTACAGACTTTTTTTGGTTAGTGTAATAATATTTATTATTTTATTAATTTGATCTTCACTGATAGACGCTGCAATTAAACTGAGTTATTATTACGTAATGCGTTTTTAAACATGTAACACTCAAAAACAATATATATATGTGGTAATCTATGCAAAATTTTATATATCATTCTCAAAGTAATATATTCCCCTCTTGCCTGCTGGGATCACACAACAGAGCAAACACATAACCTCATAATGAGTATTTTAATGTTCGTAAGCGAATCATACTTATTTGGCATCGTATATACACATTGAGTGAAAGAGAGTCGAAACCAACAACGTCATAAATGTTTTTAAATATGAGTATGATGAGTACCACAAACTTTAGAGCGGTTACAATAAGTATGACTGCGTATTAGGGATGGCAAAATTGGTACAATTGTATTTTTTTGGTACAATTTCAAATTCAAAAGTATAATAGTACACCAATGACATATTTAGTACAATTTGAATTTCCCCAGTTTTAGTTTTTTATGGCAACTCATCATTGCTATCAATTGGAAGAGTTCATCAAATTTTGGACCACAGTTTAATAAAACAAGGTATTTCAGACTCTCAAATTCTAAAAAAAATCAATATCTTAAAATTTAGCTATAATAAGAATTTTTGACAATAAATTTCGTGATCGTTTGCTAGGGTTAATCAAAATTGAGAATTGTACAGCAAATGGGATATTTGATGCTACAATTAAAATGTAAAAAAATGACATTCCTATAAATCAGATAGCTGGTATAACTACCGATAATTGTGCGGTCATGATGGGGTCTGTAAATGGTGTACAAACGAAATTTAAGGCAACATTATTCATCGTTTATTTATGTACTTATAGCTGTATTTGCCACATTTTAAATTAAGTGTCTTTGGCTGCATCGAAATATGCTATATCATATAAAATTTGTTACAGTTCCAGCCGACGTACTGATTCCACATAATTTTGTAGTATTCATGTACGAGATGGTTGTCGCGTCACTTTACACTATTATTTTACGTTAAATGAATTTGAATCAGATTTTAAAAACTTTAAACTGCAGTTTATCATATCACTATTTTCCAAACCCATTTTTAAAATGAACCCTTTATTTTTAAAATATATTTTAAAAATTATTAATTCAATAAATTTAGAAATGCAGGCAGAAGATGGTCGAATTTTAGAACGTTTAACGTTTTTATTTGTCAAATTGCACGGAATTTTTTGAAAAAAAGTTCTTGATAAATATGATATAGAGCAATTCCATATGAAAACGATCAAAATTGGCAAATTTTTGGACGACCCCTCTCCGATTTTAAAATAAATAGTCTCAATCGATTGCCCAGCAAAAAATAATGTACCTACATATATTTTTTTTTTATAGTGACTGGTTTAGTGGTGGTGTACACCACTGTCATGTGACAAAATTGAAGAATTCTTCATAAGGGACCTCATTGAAAGTTGTTTAAAAAAAAAAACTACTAAAGCGATCGCAACGAGTGATAGCTCGTTGGAAAGGTATTGAATCAGGCTTTAATTGAAAAATAAAATTTTCCTAATTTTTTCCAGAAATTTACCTTTTTTCCCATGAAAATTAAATTTTCCCATGAAAATTAAATTTTCCGACTTTCCACAGAAGCTCCTAAATTTTCCGGCTAATTTTATTTTTTTTGGATTCCTCATAATTTTTGCTTTAAGAATCAGCAATAAAAAAATGGGCCCCGACTCCTTGTTTGGACAGGAGAAGAGCATTTAAGAGACCACCTTGTTCTCATTGTTTTTATATTTTTTATAATTGAATTATTTTTAATTATTTAACATTATTTTATTTTATTATTAAAAATACATTTTAAAAATTATTTTACAGTTAAAAATACATTTATGAAGAAAAAATCTTTCTTATTTTGCTGCTTATACTTAATTACAATATTTATTAAAAATTTCAATTGTCTTGGCATCATTATAAAATTAAAGTAACTTTAAATTTAGCACGTCGGCAGACGAAGAGTACCGCTTTACATTAATTGACATATCAGAAATATTTGGTATGAAGCAATGAAACTTTTGCGTTCCAGTTATAGTTTTGACATTATTATATCTGTTTTGAAGTCGTCGCTCCATGGCATCGTGTTCTTTTTGAGTGCATAAAACTGTGTTAATGGCAATTTCCTTGCTTTGAATCCACGAAAACAAATGTTGTACATTTAAGATCTGGTCAGTATATGGCCTTTGCAAACTTGCCTTAGTCGCCATGCGTTTTAGGGTTCCCCCTAACGCATCGCATGGGCCCTTACCGTGGGACGTCGCAAAAAAGTGCCACTCGACCTTGCAGTTTTGTTCTTCTTCAATTATGCAAAGATTGTAAAATTTTTTTTTATTCTTGTACTGAGAAGCCGCGCCGTCTGAGAAAAACGTTACTTTGTCGATTGCATCGAATTTTGATCTTAAGAATTCAAACAGTTTCATTTAAAATAAATAAACGGACGGAAACAACTTTCAATGAGGTCCCTTATGAAGAATTCTTCAATTTTGTCACATGGCAGTGGTGTACACCACCACTAAACCAGTCACTATAAAAAAATATGTAGGTATATTATTTTTTGCTGGGCAATCGATTGAGACTATTTATTTTAAAATCGGAGAGGGGTCGTCCAAAAGGTGATCGCTTTCATATGGAATTGCTCTATAACTGAATTAGAGAGTAATTATCTTCCTTTAAAAGGTGTTTACTGCGGAACCGATGTAGACATACATATTATAAGCGTGCAAGAGTGTAACTTAAAGTATTGCCAAAACAAATATACCATATACATCTATGTTACTATGGATATAAATGAGAGAATGAGTGTAACAAATATTGTATGGTTTTGCTATTGCACACACACTATACTCTTAAAAACAAAAACAGTTATTTATTGTTTTGAGTTGAGTATGTTATAGACTTTTTTTTCTCTCCAATAACTGTTGTAACCATAAGTATTTTTTAATACTGTTGGTGAGACAAATATACAAGTGATCTTTGGTGAGTTGCTGTAAGCAAATATTAATAAAATTAGAATTTAAAAATTAATAATAGTGAAATAAAAGAAAAAATTTTATCTAATATATATAAAATTATTGAAAAGAGAGGGCGAAGCAAGATATGGGAATGCTTTGGATATATTAAAGACGAAAGCGATGTTGAACTAAATAATTTTGTTGCATGCAAAATGTGCAAAAATGTATACAAATATAATAAAAATTCATTATCAAATTTAAATAAAGACAAGTGCTATAATTTAATAAAAAATGAGAAAGAAAATGAATTAATTGAACCAACCCAAGAGGCTAAAAAAGCTTGTACCAATGCTATGACCGAATGGGTGCTTGGAGACATTCGCCCATACTCTCTAGTAAAAGATAATGGTCTAAAAGCATATTCAAAGTTAATGCTTTCCCTGGGAAATAAATTTGGACCTAATCTTAACATAGAAACTCTAATGCCACATCCAACAACACTACAAAGGAACGTTAAGAGTAGGTATTCCATTCACTTTGAAAAACCTAAATCAGAGATCTCATCTATACGAAAAATTGGTTATGCCCAGACATGTGATCTATGGACAGAAAATTTTTCTAAAATATCCTACCTAGCCCTAACGGCTAATTTTGTTATGGATGGTGAGTGTAAAGGCAAGCTGCTAGGAATAAAATCTATGAAAGGAATTGTTATATTTTCAACTACTATTTATTAAGTGCTCTTAAAATCTAATGTATTACAATGTATGAGTATCTAGTATGTATACTAGTACTAAACTTACTTATGTTCTAGTGATGGAAAGTATTGCAATAATAAAGCTATGTTTACTTTGTATTAGATACAGAGTCATAAGTGACTGTAAACATTGCCTTATATCACAACAGGAATTTCAAATACAAGTGAGTAATCAGTAAAATAATAAACAGCTTTTATATGGGCAATTCCCATGAAAATTAAATTTTCCGATTTTCCACAGAAGCTCCTAAATTTTCCGGCTAATTTTATTTTTTTTTTTGGATTCCTCATAATTTTTGCTTTAAGAATCAGCAATAAAAAAATGGGCCCCGACTCCTTGTTTGGACAGGAGAAGAGTATTTAAGAGACCACCTTGTTCTCATTGTTTTTATATTTTTTATAATTGAATTATTTTTAATTATTTAACATTATTTTATTATTAAAAATACATTTTAAAAATTATTTTACAGTTAAAAATATATTTATGAAGAAAAAATCTTTCTTATTTTGCTGCTTATACTTAATTACAATATTTATTAAAAATTTCAATTGTCTTGGCATCATTATAAAATTAAAGTAACTTTAAATTTAGCACGTCGGCAGACGAAGAGTACCGCTTTACATTAATTGACATATCAGAAATATTTGGTATGAAGCATGAAACTTTTGCGTTCCAGTTATAGTTTTGACATTATTATATCTGTTTTGAAGTCGCTCCATGGCATCGTGTTCTTTTTGAGTGCATAAAACTGTGTTAATGGCAATTTCCTTGCTTTGAATCCACGAAAACAAATGTTGTACATTTAATATCTGGTCAGTATATGGCCTTTGCAAACTTGCCTTAGTCGCCATGCGTTTTAGGGTTCCCCCTAACGCATCGCATGGGCCCTTACCGTGGGACGTCGCAAAAAAGTGCCACTCGACCTTGCAGTTTTGTTCTTCTTCAATTATGCAAAGATTGTAAAAATTTTTTTTATTCTTGTACTGAGAAGCCGCGCCGCGCCGTCTGAGAAAAACGTTACTTTGTCGATTGCATCGAATTTTGATCTTAAGAATTCAAACAGTTTCATTTGAAATAAATAAACGGACACATAATTATGAGCTAAACTCTCCGCGACAACAACAAGGCTTACGGTCTGTAGTTCGTTATCTTCGTTTTTGAAATAAATGCAAAAAGGATGCACCGTGCACTGGTCGTTTGCCCAGTGATAAGCCTGAATTTCATCCTGAACGAAAAAAGTGTAATTCTCGGCAAAGTCGCTTATCACAATGAATTCATTTTGGGCTAATTTCTCCTTACTTTCCTTTAGAAATTTCGATTGCATCTCGGATATGAAATGGTGCGCCCCTTCAGTTCATTCAACTTGAATCCGAATTCCTCGATGAATTCCGGTATCTGCTTTACCACGGTCTCAAGGGAACATCTGCCGCTGCTAATTATCCACTGTTTGAAATGCACCTCCTGAATTAACAGCTGTTCAAACTTTTCCGCCAAATATTGCTCTAGCTCGTCAATCTTCGGACAATTGTCGCATTTGGACAGATGACAATTTTCCGTGGGGTATGCGCACAACGACTTCGACAGGAGGTCCCTATATGTTTCAATTTCACCGTGAAATACTTTCAATTTCTTGCATGGAAAGAACATTAATTTGATGTTTTGATGAAACATGCAAACGCAGACTGAATGCGTTCCGTGCCTGTCTAATGCCAGCACGCATTCTTTTGGTCGTAGGATGGCAAACTTAGAAAATCCCACTTTTTCTGCTGGGTATTTCTCTTTGAACTGATGGTATGCTTCGGATAGATTACATAATAATAATCTGCGCTGCTTGTGTACTTTTTCTCCATCTTCACGTGTGATAACATAGTCACGTGTACCTGGGCAGGCGCGGCTGTTGTCATCATTGCAGTAAAAATCTTGAATCAATTTCACGGTTGCTTCGCTGAGGGTCCATGAGCCAAAATGCCCTTCTGTCGAACTAATTCTTTGCTTCTTCTCGCGATGTAAAAAGATGTTTGAAACTGTTCAGAAATCTTGCGCATAGACCATGATTGAGGGAGCACAGATAAAATGAGATATTTCTCCGGAAAAGTGGTCGCTAAATTGAATTTTCTTTTCAACTGCTCAATCATTTGTTTGCCGTCATCAACGTCATCTGCTTGACTGCATTCGTTATCAGAGCCTTCATCAAATATTGTCGCGATTGCACTCATAACCTTGCCTTTTTTATCTTTCCTGTATTTTTCACTTCGCAACTTTCTTTTTCTAATAGGCGTTTCACCTAAAGTGGTAATAGCCTCATTCAAAGGACTCAAAGACATATTGACCATCGGAATGTCTGCCTCACTATCAGATGAAACATTTTGTTCAATTGTAATTTCACTCTCGGATTGTGGTTGCATTTGTTTCAATGCATTTGCTTGTTGAGACAAATCGATTTTACACTTGGGGCAAATGAATTCTGCTTCTTCACCGTATTGTATATTTAATTCATTCATGTATCGCTTCGAAACACCAGTTAATTTTAATACTTTTATCTTTGTCGAACGATGTCCACTCTCGTTAAACGGATTGCAGCAAAATTTATTCATTTTACTTTAAATTGTCTTTACAGCTTCACTCTTTACTTTACAAAAAAAAAAACACTTTAACACTTTCACGTTTAGTATTCAACTGAAATTTGACTCAGAGTGTGTGAAGTATTTATATTTATTTTTTGGTAAAAAATAGGTAAAAAAAAATAAGCGATATTTGCTTTTCTTTAATAGGAAAATTTGCGTGAACTACTGGTCATAAAATGTTTTTTAAAGAGGGACTTAATTGGTTACTGCCAATAAGCCGACCACAGGTCATAAAATGTTTTGTAAATTTTTTAAATTACCAGGTAATAAATATTTCGCCATATTTATGGAAAATCCGTGTTTTATGACTTGTTTCTGCACGTGTCATTTTAGGCGAAATATTTATTACCTGGAATTTACAAAACATTTTATGACCTGTAGCCTCAGTCGGGTTTGGTGTGCCATTACATGCCACTGCTGCTATTATCCATGGATTTATGGCCGATCTTGTGAAGGCAGGCAGACCATATTCACTACACACTCAACTTGGGGCTCTTAAAAAAAATTGATTTTTTCTTCATAAATGTATTTTTAACTGTAAAATAATTTTTAAAATGTATTTTTAATAATAAAATAAAATAATGTTAAATAATTAAAAATAATTCAATTATAAAAAATATAAAAACAATGAGAACAAGGTGGTCTCTTAAATGCTCTTCTCCTGTCCAAACAAGGAGTCGGGGCCCATTTTTTTATTGCTGATTCTTAAAGCAAAAATTATGAGGAATCCAAAAAAAATAAAATTAGCCGGAAAATTTAGGAGCTTCTGTGGAAAATCGGAAAATTTAATTTTCATGGGAAAAAAGGTAAATTTCTGGAGCTATCACTCGTCGCTTTAGTAGTTTTTTTTTTTTTAAACAACTTTCAATGAGGTCCCTTATGAAGAATTCTTCACCACCACTAAACCAGTCACTATAAAAAAAAAATATATGTAGGTACATTATTTTTTGCTGGGCAATCGATTGAGACTATTTATTTTAAAATCGGAGAGGGGTCGTCCAAAAATTTGCCAATTTTGATCGTTTTCATATGGAATTGCTCTATATTTCTTTTGCTTATTTTATATTATTGTAATTTACAGGTTGGTTGAAAAGTTCCTGCGCTCACCAAGAGATGGCACTGCCAGCTCCAAACTTTTTTTTCTCAAGTTGGTATAACTGTCCTGAGAACACATGCAAAGTTGCAAGTCATTCTGTCAATTCTTTCTTTGTTTACAAGCCATTTGAAGTTGACGTGTCATTGATTTTTTTTAATATGGAAAAAATTTAATATCGTGCAATCATTAGATTCTTTGTTTTGAAGGGTTTAAAAGCAAAGGAAATTTATGAACAATTGTTAGAAGTGTATAAGGAGTCCTCACCTTCAAAACGCACCGTTGAATTTTGGGCTGGTGAATTTAAAAGTGGTCGTACCAGCCTTGAAGACGATCCACGCGAAGGACGACCAAAAACTGCAACCACAGCAGAAATCATTGAGCAGGTACATAATATGGTTAGTGAAGATCGAAGTTTGACTAAGCGTGAAATTGCTAATGCCATAGGCATCTCAGACGAACGAGTACTCCATATTTTACATGAAGAATTACGTACGAAAAAACTGTTTGGAAAGTTAGTGCCGCACACATTAACAATTCAACAAAAACTGGATCGAAAACAAATTTCTCAGTGTAATTTGGAGCATTTTAAGCCGAATAAAACTGACTTCTTGCGTCGTTTTATAACTATGGATGAGACTTGGATCTACCACCATGATCCTAAATTGAACGTTTACAGTGAACTGAAGCTGGTTGTTCAGCTCCAAAGCAGGTGAAGTCACAACGATCAACAAAGAAGGTTATGGCATCAGTTTTTTGGGATGCAAAAGGAATTTTGTTGATTGATTATCATCAGAAAGGTAAAACAATCAACTCTGAATATTATTGCAGCCTTTTGGATCTGCTGGATGAAAAAATTCGTGAGAAAAAACCTGGTTTAAAGAAGAAAAAAATAATTTTTCATCAAGACAATGCACCTGCTCACAAAAGTGTTTTGACGATGGCTAAATTCAAAGAATCATAGTACGAATTGGCTCCCAGTGACTACTATCTCTTCAGAAATTTCAAACAATTCCTTCGTGGAAAACATTTTTCGTCGAATGAAGAGGCCATAGCAGCCGTAGACGGTTATTTTGCAGAGCTTCCGGAAAACCATTATAAGGATGGGATAATATTATTGGAAGATCATTGGAACAAGTGTATTGAGCTTCTAGGAGTTTATATTGAATAAAAAAATATATTTCGTAACAAAAACAGTATTCTTTCATTTCGAGCGCAGAAACTTTTCAACCAACCTGTATTAATATATTATGCATCAATGAGGTTATTTTTTGCTAAAATTGAAAATGATTATTAAGACCTTGAACTTATAACTTAATAATCACCAATTCTTTACCGCTAACTAAATGTAAATGTATTAGTAAATCTGTAACGTTATTATTTTTACTTTGGTCAAACCATGAAATTATTATACACATAAGTTAGTTGTTGAATATCATTAAAACAAGAACGAACTAAATCCTTGTGTGTTTTTATTCAAACAAGCCGTCGGGCAAATTAACTATAAGTTTAAACCAAAGTGTTTTTCAGTAGTCATTAAAGCTAATTCATTTTTCTTTTTCGAATCAACATAAAATTTTGGCGACCGTGACAGGACAGTGTTTAATAAATAAATACAAAAAAAGTTAAAGTTTTTACGATATTAAAGCTAAAAACACATTAAAGTGACAATAGTGTAAAGTGTTGTTGAGAAAAATATAAATATTAAAAATTAATTGTTAAAATTATAAAAATAAAAAGTAAATAAAAAAATAAGACAATATTATATTAAACATTAAAAAATCAAAAATTTCATTTACTTCAACATCATCATCGTCATAATCATCGTTAGTTTAATTATCATCATTATCTCCACAATTCATCGTTCGTTGCAGTTAGTTGTCAGCTGCAATCCTCTGCTACATCGTACATCTACAATCCTCTCATCGACGTCATCATATTGGAACATTTATAATTTGTTCTTGCAGTTGGTTTGTGTTTTTGCACTCAATTGGAAATTGCAATTTAACTTTCTCATACTCTCACACACACAAGCAAACATCAAAGGCTTTGAGTTGTTTACAATATCAGTGTTGGGCAAAATAAAAACGCAAATATGTACTAATTTTTCTTTAATCGCATTTTTTATACAAATTAGTACATTCATTTATTTTTAATAAAACGCTTTTTTATGAAAAATGATTACCGAAAGGGTAGAAATTGATAATTTAGCCTCATTAAAGACACAACGCTCTACAATGAAGTGCAACATTACGCAAAAAAAGGTGAAAATAGAAAAGGATGGTGCATCGGCAGACTATACAATTCTTGAATGCAGATTGCAAACTCTTGAGTCTTATTTCAAGCAAATAAGTTACATTCAAACACAAATCGAAAAATGTGATCAAACGGATGCAAGCAGATCAGATCTCGAAGAGCTTTTTATATCAGCTAAGGCCATTTTGATGCAATTTATGAACAAAAAACGTCGAAACAGCGATGTAGAAAGTTACAGTAACACTATTTTCACATTACAATCGTTTGCCGCAACTGAAACTTCCGAAATTTGATGGGAAATATTCAGAATATTCACGATTTATCAGCTCGTTCAATACATAAGTCAATGAAGATTCCAACATACCTACAATTGACAAATTTAATTATTTATTGAATTGCTTATCTGGCCAAGCATTGGCAGTTGTGGAGCCATTTCAAGTTGTTGAGGCAAACTACAAACTGGCTTTGGATCTGCTAAAAGAAAGGTATGACAAAAAATCATTAATATTTACTGACAACATTAATTCTTTATTTTCAATTGATCAAATAACTGAACCAAATGCAACATCTTTGCGTTCAATTCTCGATAATGTTGCTAGTCTTCGTAGTTCTCTTCTTACATTAGAATCAGAGCTACATGTTATGAACGCAATGATAATTTACATCGTATTATCAAAAATAGACTCTGATGAGTGTTATACTATTTTAAATCGTCGTTGTCAATTTTTGAAAAGTCGCACGGCTGAAATTGACTCTTTTCAACAACAAAATCTCAAACCTAAATCGAACACCAAACGCCCTAGCTCATCTTTAGTAATTTCGGATACTTTTTGTGAATTTTGCAAAAATAACAAGTAAAAAAGGGCTAAATTCGGCTGTGCCGAATCTTTGAATACCCTCCACCAATATCCTAAAAAGATATTCTCTTCTGTTTTTGATACAAATAATATAAAAAACTTTTGAAGTAAAATTATGCAGGAGAAAAAATTTTTTCAGGTGAAAAACTTTTTTAGATGTGAAAAGAACTTTTTTGTTGGAAAAAAAATTGAGAGGTGAAAAAAAATTTTTAAGGTGAAAAAATTTTTTGTGGTCAAAAAAAATTTTAGTGGTTAAAAAATGTTTGAGGTGAATACAAAATATTTACAGCTAAGCGACTGGTGAGAAAATATGTTATGTATCAGTCGCTACTATGAAATTGAACTAAATTTGTATGGGCAATTTAGAGGCACCTTTACATTTTCACTAGTATTTTTAAACATGGACTGCACAAAAAACACATTTTAAAGCATATTTTTGTCAAATACTCAATTTTGTTCCGGCTAATGGGAACTAGCTCTGCAGCTGAATATGCCTAATGGAGAGAATGCACTTTCTGATGCGCCACGTATTGATAAATAGTTGCAACGAATGTTCTTTCTTTAAAAAATTGAAGTGTGTTTGTCTAATAGAGAGAATACAGCAAAGAAATTAATTTATTGAAGAAAGAACATGAGTTGTAATTATTTGTCAATAGATGGCCCATCAGAAGGAGCTATCTCCATTACGTATATTTTGCTGCAGAGCTAATCTCCATTAGCCATATTGTGCTACAATATGCAGTAGAGTATTATTGATTTTCTATTTTCTTCGTAACATAAATTAATATTTGCCAAAAGCTATGAAAAATATATGTTTTATGTGCATATTAAACCTTAATTTTTTTAAATCAATATTCATTTAGATGTTTAAGAGCACAATATTGCACTTTATTCATGTGTATTTTTTTATAAAAGAAAAAATTAACATATACATACATACATTTGGCAATCCCTCAATTCTCAAAAATACAAATGGAATAAAAAAATACTATTTTCCTCTATGAAAATTTCTTTTTTTGACATAAAAATGTGAAACAAATGCTTTTATTACGTCAAACATTTAAAAAATTGACTTTAAAATTATGTATTAAGTCTACTAGCAACATCTGAATGCATTATAATTTAAAGTATGTAGTTAATTTAAAATTTTTGGTAAATAAATTAATTGATAGCCTAATCCAAGGCTATATCGCCATGGGACAGGATATAGTTTTAATGTGATTCTGCGCCAATTATGTATTTTGCTTTTTCTTTATATATAAATTTTTTTGGACCTAGCCATGGGGCAGGGTATTGTTTCAGTTAATTCAGCGCCACATATTTTGCTCTTTATTTAGATATAAATTTCTTTGGTTACGAAAACAAAAAATACATTTTATGGAATGAAACGAAAAACCAACAAAGCTTAACAGAAAAACCCAATCTGGCTTACTATATCTCCTATAGTAGCCAAAGAATTGGAGATATTTGAACTGAAATCCTAAGAAAATGCATTGGAAGAAATTATCAAAATTTCATAAAACTATTTTCAAATAGTTACGACTATGAAAATGCCGATGTTCTACCCTTCTGTAGGTACTCCATGTCGTTGCAAGCCAGATTTGTTGAGAAACTTGCGCTACACGATAATATGCTTGTCAGCCAAATATACGAAAGCGAGAAAAACACCATCTGGGCTGGATCTACATATCTTTCTCCTGTCGGTATACTTAATGGACGTATTAACGACGATCCAGCTCCTCTGGACCTTTCCTCATTCTATATGAGCCCAGCCTCCGGCAATCATAAGGGCTGAAGATGATATACATACGTATATACTAAACTTTGCATGAACTGTAATATGAATATGTTTTGCCAATTTATGTAACAGAACTTTTGTTATTTAGTTTTAGTAATGTTATTTATTTAGTTTTAGTAATGTTATTTATTTAGTTTTGGTAATGTTATTTACAGAGGTCTGCTCTGTTAGCGACTTTAACATTGTTGCTTTTAACGTTAACCTAGTTATTAGAGAAACACACATATAGCTCTAAAATTATTCTCATAGTATGTAAGACAATAAATGTAATCGAACAAGAAGAAGACTTAATAACATTTTTACTTACTTAACAGAAAATTAAAATAGATACAGAAAAATTGTACAAATTTGTATGGAAAATTTAGAGGTACCCTCACATTTTCCCTCATAACATCTGAACCGCTTGACCGATTTTGCTCATTTTAAATACCAAACTGCTCGGGAGGATGTTCAATAATCTGGGTAAAAATAGGCACCCCCGCTTGCGTCTTCGCTACGTGATCGCCATTTCAACAGACAGACAGACGGACATCGCTAAATCGACTTAAAATTGCATAAGGATCACGAATATATATACTTTATGGGGTCTTAAACCTATATTTCGACATATTACAAACGGAATGACAAACTGATATATACCCTCACCATACATGGTGGGGGGTATAATAAACACACAATTGGAGTTTGTTCAACATTTTTATCATTAAATATACCTCGTCGTTTTGAATTTGTGAAAAGCGCAAGCCTGTGCATCAATTGCCTTCGAAGGGGACATGCTGTGTCGAAATTCCCTTCAAATTTTCGATGTCGTATTTGTCGTATGTCACATCACACCACATTACACAAACCCAACTTATCGCAATCAAATGATACTCAGTCATCGTCAACCAATCAACATTCATCGTCAACTCAACCCCTCAATCATCGTTTTTTCTTCAAATTCATCTCAACTTCAACATTCGTTTTCGAACTCATCGTATCAACAACCTAAGAATTCATCTTGGCAACAATCGTCATCATCATCGCAACATACTTCATTGCAACATCCTTCATCGTTTGATCCATCAACTAGTTCTGCTGCAATTCATTTAACTACAAACTCGTCGTTTATCACTCGCGCTCGTCATACGAATCTTTTACCTACAGCTGTCGTTTACTTAAATTTGTCGTTTCTGCAACTGTTAAGTCTCGAACATCTGAATTTGAATAGTCCAAACTTTTTCGTAACTAAATCAATCACATCGCTACATCTCGAAATGGCAGATCCACAGTTTTATATACCGCAACGTATTGATCTTTTGATAAGTTCAGAAATATTCTTCGATCTTCTCACAGCGGGTAAGATATCTCTTGGAAATAATCTTCCTGCCTCATCAACACGCCACTCGGTTGGATAGTAGGAGGAAAGGTCAACCACCAACAAGCTGAGCGACCGCTCACGTGCAATGTTATCACCAAACATCAAGATTTGCATAAGCTTTTAAAGGCCTTTTGGGAAATCGAGGAATTTACGCACTCTAAGGCGTTACGAATTGGAAAAGAAGAACTTTGCGAGCAGCAATTTTTTAAAAACACTACTTTTGATTCATCAGGAAGAGTTCAGGTATGTTTACCATTTAAATATAATATTAATAAACTTGGAAATTCGTTTGATATGGCTCATCGTCGATTTCTATTTCTTGAGAAGCGACTTTCAAAAGTGGCAATTTTAAAGAAAATGTATGTTGATTTAATAGTCGAGTACATTATCCTTGGTCACATGTCCCTAGTTTCCTATAAAACCCTGAACTTTCCGCATTATGTTATCCCACATCACTCAATTCTTCGTCCTCAAAGTTCATCAACCAAATTAAGAGTTGTCTTCGACGCTTCATGCCGTACTTCTACAAGTCTTTCGCTCAATGAAACATTAATGTTTGGTTTTGATTAAATCCTGCTGGATAGCAGGCAGCAGGATTTAATCAAAACTATTTTTTCTTTTCGCCTCAACAAATTTCCACTATCAGCCGATATCTGCAAAATGTATCGTCAATTTTTAGTGGACAAAAAGGACAGAAACTTTCAACTGATTCTATGGAGAAATAATGTCAGCGATCCAATAAATTTATACCAGAACTAGCACCGTCTACCGAATAAATTATTTTAATTTCAAATGACAAAAATATTACAAAAACTCTCGGAATGGCATGGAATCCCAAAGAAGATGTTTTTTGCTTTCGCTTTGACATAACAACAATTAAAGTTCTCACTACACGATCAGTTTTATCCGCTGTTGCCAAAAATGTTGATGTCCTTGGTTTACTAAGTCCAATAGTCATATCGTGCAAAATTTTTATCCAAGAAATGTGGAAACAACAAATGGATTGGGATGTTCCCCTTAATGAACGTTTATTGAATCGTTGGCGACATATTGAACAAAGTTTTTCATTTATAAACCTGATCGAAGTTCCAAGATTTGTTGGATCTTCAAAATTCAAATTCGATATTCATGGTTTCGCTGATGCTTCACAATTAGCTTATGGATGTTTTTTTTTACATTTCAGTAGTTAACAAAGATTATTTTTAACCAACTTTACTCATTGCCAAATCAAAAGTGGTTCCAGTTGTTCAACAATCCTTACCTCGTCTGAAGCTTTGCGCTGCTTTGTTGCCCAGCCGAACTTGGGAAAAAATTAAACACAAATTTGATCATTATACACATCGATCAAAAATCGTTTTGAATTGGCTAAATAATCACTCATCGTCTTACGTTTGTTTCATCGCAAACCGAGTGTCAGAAATTCAAAATCTGACTCATGACATCCCTGTATATGTGGTTTCACGCGGCTGTCTCCCAAATGAATTAACATCAACAATGTAGTTTAGTGGTCCGGACTTTATTTTAAAAAATGAATCTGAGTGGCCTCAAAATAATAAAGAAATCATCGATTTACCTCAAAATGAAATGAGAAAATCTATATTCAGTACCACCGTTGTCATCGAAACTATACTAAACCAAATTATTCTTCGTTAATCTTCATATCTTCGCATTCTTCGTATCATTGCATATATTTATCGTTTTTTCTACAAATCAAATCGTAATTCAATCATATCATCAGAAGAATTACAATCATCTTTTTGGCGTATTGTGTGCGACATCCTACAAACCGCATTTAGAGATGAAATTGATTTTCCTTACAAAGGAAAAGTTTTAAAACAAAGTCTCCAAAAATAATCACCATTTCTCGATGAAGTACAATGCTTCAATTCAACTTTAGTCATCATTCGAGTTGGTGGACGTCTAGCAAATTCAGATATGCAATACAACACCAAATTTCCAGTACTTTTACGTAATCATCGTTTTACACAACTTTTCGTCGAACATCTTCATCGAAAACATTTACATGCTGACTCAAAGGCACTCATCGGTATTCTTCGTCAGCAAGTCTAGGCAATCCACGCTAGAGACGTTGTCAGAAAAGTAGTGCGTAATTGTGTTCACTGCTTTAAATACAAACCTCGACTTATGCAACAAATAATGGGTGATGGGAGGCCGATCGATTAAAAGTTCAACGCCCTTTTTTTGTCATTGGTGTAGACTTTTGTGGTCCGTTCTACACTACTTGTCGTATTCGAGGGAAGCCTCCATATAAAACATACGTAGCTATTTTTGTTTGCTTTTCGTCAAAGGCTAATCATATTGAACTTGTGTCTGATCTTTCTACTAATAATTTTCTTCTTTGTCTTAAAAGGTTCATAGGCCGTCGTGGCATCCCTCAAAAGCTCTATTGTGACAACGCAACAAATTTTGTCGGTGTCAACTAGAAACTTAAAGAATTTAAACAACAATTCTTCGATGATGCTAACCTCAAAAACATACTGCAGTATAGTGCTGTAACTGGCTTTAAATTCGTCTTCATTCCGCCTCGTTCTCCTCATTTTGGTGGACTTTGGGAGTCAGCCGTTAAGTCAACAAAAACTCTGTTGTTGAAAAACATGTCAAAGGCTGTTGTAACATATGAGGAAGTGCAAACTGAACTTGTTGAAGTAGAGGCTATTTTAAATTCTCGACCTTCTGCCCGTGTCATCAAAGTTGTTCCTGGTCGTGACAATAAAGTTAGAGTGGTGGATCTCAAAACAAGGGCATCCTTCGAAGGTCCATTCATAAAATTGCACCTCTACCTTGTGAAGACAATAATTGAAATTACATTTCAATGGGGGCAGTATGTTCGGCCAAAACACATTAATTGATATTATATTTCTTTTGCTTATTTTATATTATTGTAATTTATTAATATATTATGCATCAATGTTAAATGCATTCTTTTGAAGTTTTTTTTTTTTTGCTAAAATTGAAAATGATTATTAAGACCTTGAACTTATAACTTAATAATCACCAATTCTTTACCGCTAACTTAAAGTAAATATATTAGTAAATCTGTAATGTAAATATTTTTAATTTGGTCAAACCATGAAATTATTATACATATAAGTTAGTTGTAGAATATCATTAAAAGAAGAACGAACTAAATCCTTGTGTGTTTTTTATTCAAACAAGCCGTCGGGCAAATCAACCATAAGTTTAAACCAAAAGGTTTTTCGGTAGTCATTAAAACTAATTCATTTACCTATTTTGTTATAAATTAAAAAAAAAACGGTCTTGTCAGTTTTAAAATTTCTAACCAAAGGAAACCTTCATACTCAAATTCAGATTTCTAGTCAAGGGGGTTTGGCCAATCCGCTTCTTTTTGTGTAGCATAAGCTGTGTTTGTTTGACTGTCTATTAATGTTATCTACATCGAACGATTTTGACAGTTTTTCAACGTATTCCTGCTTTTTTTTGAGATAACTTTGGTGGACATGCCGCACTAATACCGCTATAATTAAAAAAACTTAAATAATTTTATTTTTTTTTTCGTTTTCAGAAATGGAAACATTAACAGTTGGAATGTCATGGTTGGCAATTCGTGCAATTTTATAAAAAAGGAATTTCGCAAAGTAATTTTTCTTAGAGTGTGTAATATATAAGCCTGTTCAAAACCATTAGTTGTTTGTGGGTTAGGTGGTTCATAGGACGCTGACGATGACCTGGTCGCTCAGGTTCAGGATTCTCACAATCCATTTCAATTCCATTTATAAAAAAATTAGTGTTTACTATTCGTTAGTAACATTAAATTTTGATCTCGAGACTGATGAAATTTAAAAAAATATGTAATTAAAACAGAGAAATCGAATAATATATAAAAAATATTTACAAAACTGAAATAATAATAATAATTTTTGCCAAATTTACTTAAAAAGGTTTAATCATACAATTTTAAATTTTTTGAATTTTTAAATAGTAAAATTTGCCAAATTCTATTCAAAAATTTGTATGTGTACCGAAAAACAATATGTCATATCTTGAAATCTAACCGAACAGTATGCTCAGAGGAAGAATTGAAAAATGTAGAATTGTTTTGTCAGCATCCTCAACAATAGCAGGCCTGACTTTAACTTTTGAAAACTATGATATTTTTTCTTAATGTACTACTATTTAATTTGTTTAATCAAAAAATAAGAGGTTCTTTTGGAAAGATTCATTTAAGTCTTTTACAAATCTTTAAAATATATTTTTTAAAACTATGCCTGTGAGTATTTTGGTTATATGTATGTATGTATGTATGTATGTATGTATGTATGTATGTATGTATGTATGTATGTATGTATGTATGTATGTATGTATGTATGTATGTATGTATGTATGTATGTATGTATGTATGTATGTATGTATGTATGTATGTATGTATGTATGTATGTATGTATGTATGTATGTATGTATGTATGTATGTATGTATGTATGTATGTATGTATGTATGTATGTATGTATGTACATATGTATGTATGTATGTATGTATGTATGTATGTATGTATGTATGTATGTATGTATGTATGTATGTATGTATGTATGTATGTATGTATGTATGTATGTATGTATGTATGTATGTATGTATGTATGTATGTATGTATGTATGTATGTATGTATGTATGTATGTATGTATGTATGTATGTATGTATGTATGTATGTATGTATGTATGTATGTATGTATGTATGTATGTATGTATGTATGTATGTATGTATGTATGTATGTATGTATGTATGTATGTATGTATGTATGTATGTATGTATGTATGTATGTATGTATGTATGTATGTATGTATGTATGTATGTATGTATGTATGTATGTATGTATGTATGTATGTATGTATGTATGTATGTATGTATGTATGTATGTATGTATGTATGTATGTATGTATGTATGTATGTATGTATGTATGTATGTATGTATGTATGTATGTATGTATGTATGTATGTATGTATGTATGTATGTATGTATGTATGTATGTATGTATGTATGTATGTATGTATGTATGTATGTATGTATGTATGTATGTATGTATGTATGTATGTATGTATGTATGTATGTATGTATGTATGTATGTATGTATGTATGTATGTATGTATGTATGTATGTATGTATGTATGTATGTATGTATGTATGTATGTATGTATGTATGTATGTATGTATGTATGTATGTATGTATGTATGTATGTATGTATGTATGTATGTATGTATGTATGTATGTATGTATGTATGTATGTATGTATGTATGTATGTATGTATGTATGTATGTATGTATGTATGTATGTATGTATGTATGTATGTATGTATGTATGTATGTATGTATGTATGTATGTATGTATGTATGTATGTATGTATGTATGTATGTATGTATGTATGTATGTATGTATGTATGTATGTATGTATGTATGTATGTATGTATGTATGTATGTATGTATGTATGTATGTATGTATGTATGTATGTATGTATGTATGTATGTATGTATGTATGTATGTATGTATGTATGTATGTATGTATGTATGTATGTATGTATGTATGTATGTATGTATGTATGTATGTATGTATGTATGTATGTATGTATGTATGTATGTATGTATGTATGTATGTATGTATGTATGTATGTATGTATGTATGTATGTATGTATGTATGTATGTATGTATGTATGTATGTATGTATGTATGTATGTATGTATGTATGTATGTATGTATGTATGTATGTATGTATGTATGTATGTATGTATGTATGTATGTATGTATGTATGTATGTATGTATGTATGTATGTATGTATGTATGTATGTATGTATGTATGTATGTATGTATGTATGTATGTATGTATGTATGTATGTATGTATGTATGTATGTATGTATGTATGTATGTATGTATGTATGTATGTATGTATGTATGTATGTATGTATGTATGTATGTATGTATGTATGTATGTATGTATGTATGTATGTATGTATGTATGTATGTATGTATGTATGTATGTATGTATGTATGTATGTATGTATGTATGTATGTATGTATGTATGTATGTATGTATGTATGTATGTATGTATGTATGTATGTATGTATGTATGTATGTATGTATGTATGTATGTATGTATGTATGTATGTATGTATGTATGTATGTATGTATGTATGTATGTATGTATGTATGTATGTATGTATGTATGTATGTATGTATGTATGTATGTATGTATGTATGTATGTATGTATGTATGTATGTATGTATGTATGTATGTATGTATGTATGTATGTATGTATGTATGTATGTATGTATGTATGTATGTATGTATGTATGTATGTATGTATGTATGTATGTATGTATGTATGTATGTATGTATGTATGTATGTATGTATGTATGTATGTATGTATGTATGTATGTATGTATGTATGTATGTATGTATGTATGTATGTATGTATGTATGTATGTATGTATGTATGTATGTATGTATGTATGTATGTATGTATGTATGTATGTATGTATGTATGTATGTATGTATGTATGTATGTATGTATGTATGTATGTATGTATGTATGTATGTATGTATGTATGTATGTATGTATGTATGTATGTATGTATGTATGTATGTATGTATGTATGTATGTATGTATGTATGTATGTATGTATGTATGTATGTATGTATGTATGTATGTATGTATGTATGTATGTATGTATGTATGTATGTATGTATGTATGTATGTATGTATGTATGTATGTATGTATGTATGTATGTATGTATGTATGTATGTATGTATGTATGTATGTATGTATGTATGTATGTATGTATGTATGTATGTATGTATGTATGTATGTATGTATGTATGTATGTATGTATGTATGTATGTATGTATGTATGTATGTATGTATGTATGTATGTATGTATGTATGTATGTATGTATGTATGTATGTATGTATGTATGTATGTATGTATGTATGTATGTATGTATGTATGTATGTATGTATGTATGTATGTATGTATGTATGTATGTATGTATGTATGTATGTATGTATGTATGTATGTATGTATGTATGTATGTATGTATGTATGTATGTATGTATGTATGTATGTATGTATGTATGTATGTATGTATGTATGTATGTATGTATGTATGTATGTATGTATGTATGTATGTATGTATGTATGTATGTATGTATGTATGTATGTATGTATGTATGTATGTATGTATGTATGTATGTATGTATGTATGTATGTATGTATGTATGTATGTATGTATGTATGTATGTATGTATGTATGTATGTATGTATGTATGTATGTATGTATGTATGTATGTATGTATGTATGTATGTATGTATGTATGTATGTATGTATGTATGTATGTATGTATGTATGTATGTATGTATGTATGTATGTATGTATGTATGTATGTATGTATGTATGTATGTATGTATGTATGTATGTATGTATGTATGTATGTATGTATGTATGTATGTATGTATGTATGTATGTATGTATGTATGTATGTATGTATGTATGTATGTATGTATGTATGTATGTATGTATGTATGTATGTATGTATGTATGTATGTATGTATGTATGTATGTATGTATGTATGTATGTATGTATGTATGTATGTATGTATGTATGTATGTATGTATGTATGTATGTATGTATGTATGTATGTATGTATGTGTGTTCATCAGTTTAATTCGATTCAGTTCAGATACTTACCCTCCACCACCGCCGCCACCATTACCAATTTTTCCCGTATTACGACGTGCTGCTCTAGATTTATATCGCGTAAGTCCTCCTGTATTCAGGAAGCTACCGGATCTAGGAATTGCAACACGTGTGAATATATCACCATTAGAATCGCTACTACGTAATCCAGTATTAGACGATGCTATAGCAGCAGCTACGACAGCAGGTGCCAAACCATTACCAATTAATTGAGAAGCTTTATAAGCACTATCGCCCGATGATTTTTTTGAGTTACTCAAGTGAGAACGATTTGTGGGTTTACCATTATTATCCAATTTCTCCAGATAAGACACAGAGGGAGAATTACGATTATCGGCTGAGCTCGAAGTACTACGAGTCGATGCGTGTAATTTTCTTGAAGTTTCTCCCAGTATGATAGTTGGTATGGGAGGTGCCCTTTTGGTTTTATGAGACTTTCGTTTTCTTTCCTCCGTTGAAGTTTCGACTGCTTCATTGATAACGTTACTACTGGAACTGAGTGAACTATTGGAAACACGTTTCTTTCGAGTCGAACGGGAAGCTACTGATGCTCCTAAAACACTGCCGTTTGTACTCCGAAATGAGCTTTTACGCCCACCAGATAAAATTTGTGATCGTGAATGATAATTCGAACCAGTTACAGCCGAACTACTAGCAATACTAATGCAACTGACACCATTTTGATTACGCGGCGTACGCCTCTTTGTGCTGCGATGAGAATTTGAACTTACATGTGCCATCAGACTTTGATATAGAGTGGCAGCAATAACTATAGCATCTTCGGTGCTTTTACAAATAAAACCATGGCATTCCAATACTTTTGGCATACCAGCTGAACGCATTACTACAGCGAAAATTGGTGCATGTTGGTTGTTAGCTAAACGTTTTTGTTCAAATATGCTGAAAAAATAGCAAAATACAATATATGCACATATAAGTAAGAAAGATAATTATATACCAACAATAAGTAAGTGATTGTTAGTTAGTAAAGTAAAACATAAAGTTATTGAATTTTACACAATTCAATTAATTAACATAATTAGCAGGGAAACCGCAAATATGCAATATCATTTTTTTTTCTGTGCTTCGTATGGACTCATGGATAAACTATTTATCTGATTCAGAACAATTTAAGGATTCTGGCATCGATTTGCTAGAGCAAATTTTAGCATATTTTATCCTTAAGAGCATATTTTTACATATTTCAGCATTAAGAGCATATTTTGAGGTAATAGCATATTTTTATGGCATATTTCTACTTTTTTAGAGCATATTTGTGTCTTTTAGGACATATTTTGACTTCTTTTATGGATACTATTTTTATTTTAATATACTATAAACTAATATTTGTTAGCGCTTTTGAAAAAAAATGTATTTAAACATGCTTCTTTTACAAAAAAAAGGAATTATTTGAGTTTCTATTTTTAGAAACAGAAAACAAAAAATTTTACGTTTAACTGAAAATATCAACTTCTACTGAATGTCTGTATGTTTCATAGTGAATGACTGATTCAAATAGTTAAAAGATATATTATATAACTTTATTCGATCTTATTTTAATATTAATATTCAATTTTTTAAGCTAAAGATCTTTTTCTTTTTTTTTTATATAAAATTTCTTATTTTATTTTCGATATTTCGCTAACAATTTGTTTTCCTGAAGATGCTAACAAATTGTTAGCGAAATATCGAAAATAAAATAAGAAATTTTATATAAAAAAAAAGAAAAAGATCTTTTAATTAAATTTTAATTAAAATTTTAATTTAATTAAAATTTTGTTTTCCTGAAGATGCTAACAAATTGTTAGCGAAATATCGAAAATAAAATAAGAAATTTTATATAAAAAAAAAGAAAAAGATCTTTGCTTAAAAAATTGAATATTAATAAAAGATATATTTCTATGAATTTCAATTGATTCTTCATTTAAAAACAAACTCTACGTATTACTTTTTAAATATACTGCAGCCAGTAGCAGAAAATACTTTGTGTGTATATTAAATTGAATTGTTTTGATTTTTTAATAAAAAATATTTTTTTGTTTAAAAAAATATATAAAATTTTTTTATTTTTAGAGCATATTTTAAGGGCATATTTCTATATATATATAAAGCACTTTTTTAGAGCATTTTTGGGGTTTCCCTGATATTTAGTAATGAATTTTGATTACCGCAAAACTTTCGTTTGTTATTTAAAGTAATTTTTGCAAAAACTGTACAGTGGCTCAACAGAGTAGTCGGACAAACATTAAAATCATATTTTGAATATCAAAACAAGTGTGAAGACTGTTCTAAGTGTAAAATAAAGCCCCAAAAAAGTAGTCAGACATATGACAACACTTGTGCTTATTGTAAAACAAACTCGGATGTTATGAAGCTGTTTGCATTTGTCTACATCACTGAGAGCAATATAATCAAAAAAATGCATTAATTTTTTTAAATATAATTTGTGAAAAAAAAACAAAGTTATACACTTCTGAAGAAATCAGAAAAATTATTGTAAAAAACTTTGAAGATGTAACACAGTTCGAGAGAAAGAAGATTTAGGTAAAAGGCCGAAATCAACAGTCCATGATGTAATTAAAATTAGTAAAAAATAAGCTTAAAATTGGAATACCTTTAGGTTAAGAAAAATCCTAAAGAAAACAGATTCATTGTGACACTCGAATTTCTTGCCAACCGAGTGGTTTGGTTGGAGTCACCGGCATATTTTTTGTTAATACAACCAAATTTCGGTTGAACCATATATTTCAGAATACATATGGTTGCGGCAACCAAACTATTCAGTTGGCAAAAAATTCGGTTGTTAATACAATGAATCTGTTTTCTCTTTGTAGTGCTCCAAAATTGACTACTGAAATTTCTCAACGTACAAATAAAGACTGCAACCCAGAAACGGTAAGATTGGTACTGCGAAATAATGGTTATAATGGTAGAGTCGCTCGTATGAACCATATATATTTATAGTGTAAATATCATAGAATAATATCATAGCATAAATTTCGATAAAAAGTACAAAAACATGGATGTTTCATTCTGGAATAAAGTTTTATATATAATTTATTCAAAAGGTACAGTTTTATGTATGGAGAAAGCCTAAAAACTTAACGAAAAAAACCTGAAAGCTACTGTGACGCATATAGGCGGTTCAGTGCTAGTTTGGGGTAGCATGTCAGCCTCAGGAGTTGGAGAACTATGTATTACACCGTTCCACATAATATATACGTCTGAAACTAGAGACCAAATTGAGTAAAACTGCATTATCAGTTTTTCATTTCGTGATTCTGTTTCTTTTAAAAAATTAAATTTTAATACTTATACTCGTCTCACAACAACGTTATTGATGTCAAATGAAAGAGGATAAACTAACCAATTTTACGCAATTCTTTACTTTATCATATCGCGGATATTGATAATGCCCTTGGAAAAATTTATCAAAAGATATTGAAGAATAAAATTTTCAAAGTACATTATTGTTTCTGCATTTTTATTTCACATCAATATTGTTGTTGTGGGACGAGTATAAGTTTTAAAATATATTTTTCAAATATGTTATCCCTTAAAACTTTAAAGTCATTTTAAAAGGAAACAGTATTACTGAAAATGCAGTTTATTCCATTTAGTCTCTAGTTTAAGACGTATTTAATCCGGTTCATGTAAAACGACTTCTTTTTTTGTCGGACGATATAGATGACATTATGGGCCAAACCAAATATTTATCCATTCTGAAGCAGAATTGGTGCCGAGTGTTAAAAACTTAGGAGGCTCATTTCAGTTCCACCAGTACGATTCAAAACACAAAGAGGAAGCTGTACACATGTGACACTTGTCTAATTGTCCAAATGAACTCGAAACGCCACCACAGTCTCCGGAGATTAATGTTATAGAGAATATGTAAGCTCATTTAGAAAATCAGCTAAAAAAATACACGATCTGAAACAAAAAAGCTCTAAAACGCGCTAAAGAACAAATGGGCGAAAACTAATCCATCTGTGGAATCAATGTCGAGAAGATTGGAAGCAGTTATCAAAAGCAAGGGCTTTCTAACATAGACTAAAATATTATTATCAATAGTTTAAGAGAAATGAATTTAAAGTGTTCGACTACTTTTTTAGTGAAAGGTGTTTTATATTATTTATTTATTATTTATCTATGGAATTTTATTCCTTACAGACATTTTAAAAATATTATTATTAAAATAACTTAACTAAGATTTTAGGAAAATTATAATTGCGTTTTTTATTACTCTAGGATTGAGTGACAAATCTATAAATCTATATAATTGATTAAATGTATTACACATTCTCCTGAGAGGGTCAGCATCAGCAAAATTAGCTCTAAAAAAATGTATCGACAATGGTAAAAAATTACGGGGTGCACGTTGGGGAATGTTAAATGAAATTTCATTAATCAAAAATCCAGAGCAGATATCACCATTAATTATATTCAAAATAAATGACACATTCAGCATAGTTCTACGGCTTTTTAAAGTAGGAAGCTTAATAAGAGCAAGTCGAGCGGTGTATGAAGGCAAATTATACGGGCTAAACTGTAATCCTCGAAGACAAAACAACAGGAACTGCTTTTGCACGGATTCAATTGCATCAGAATGCGTTTGGTAAATTGGATCCCATATTACCGAACCATATTCCAGAATCGGGCGCACAAGAGACATGTACAATGTCTTCGCAAATGTACGGATCATTAAACTCTTTTGACCAGCGTTTTATATAACCAAGTGTACCCCTAGCCTTGTTTATTGCACTTGTAGTGTGTGCAATAAAATTTAGCTTAGGGTCAAGCAAAATACCTAGATTTAGGAAACTGTCGACCAAATCAAGTTGATGAATAATAATAATAAATAAATATTGAATTTATTTTAAACTTTTATTAAAAATTTTTTCTTTTATTTGTAAGTTCTTAATTTTAAGGCAGATATTGAAAATGTAGCTCAAAATTATAGATATTTAATACTCAAAAATAGTATATACTATATTAATTTAAAACAAATTATATTAATAGCTTTAGATTTTTTTTATATTGTCAATTATTTTGTTTGTTATACTCTTGTTTAAATAATTTTTGTTTGTTGGTATATATGTACACCCTAAAAAATTTTTATTTGACAAAAATTTTTTAAAATTTCTTAAAGCTTTCAGATTTTTTGTAATTTGTCATTATTATTATTTCCTTAAGATGCTATCGTATAAAAGGGAGTAGCGAAATATTGAAAAATAAATTATATTTTTATTTATAAAAACCAACATTAATGAAATATGTTTTTGTTTATAAATGAATTCTTAATAAACTTTTTTGTCCGACTACTCTATTGAGCCACGGTATATTATTATTTGTTTTTTTTTTATGAGGTAACTTATATTTTTTGACCTGTAAGTACAATATTCGTGTGTTAGTTCCTTTTAGTGTGTATTTTTGTTAATGTATATGAATTTTTTTACTGCTTTTGTAAAAATAATTTGGTTACTATGATGGGATGTTGCCGTTTTGTTGGAATGGGTTTTTGGCGTTTAACTTTTTAGATACTTTAGACAGTTAAATAGATATTCGGTATCATGTTACAAGAGCAATGTTTTGTAGTTTTTACTCTAACAAGATTCTATTTTTTTTTTAACTTATCTTAAACCTCTATTTCTATTAATTTCAACCCTTTGCTTCTTTCGTTCGAAATACTAAAACAAATCTTCTCACTATTTTTGATGCAAATAATGTAATAAACTTTAGAAGTGAAATTATGGAGGTGAAAAAATTTTTTAAGGTGAAAATTTTTTTTGGATGTGGAAACAAATTTTGTGGTTGTAAAAAAAATTTTGATTAAAAAAAATATTTTGAGGTGAATATAAACTATATATTGTGTTCGTGAGAAAATGAGAATTGCACTGTAAGAAATGTTCAATGGGTTAATAGAATTGCTAGTATCTGAATGAATTTATTTTTTTATTGAAAATATGAAACTGTTAATGTTTTGTGTAAAACTGTTTTAAAGAAATAAAAATTAAACAAAAATTAAATTTTTGAAAGGAAAAAAAGATATACATATAATATATACATATATATATATATATATACATTAGGGTGTCTTTTTTATTGTATAAAAACAAAAAGTTAAAGATTTTTTTAATTAATATTAAAGATTTCATTATATTTACATATTAATAAAATATCTTTTATATGTTGGATTTCTTATGTTATTCTGTTTAAAAAAAAATCAATTTTTGGAAGGAAAAACAAATACAATTGTTCGGAATAAATGAATGAACGATCGGACTCGAATTTTTCAAAACATTTCAACTTTTATTTAAAAAAAAAAGAGTTTTTTTATTAAGTCTATTAAAGATTTTTATAGATCTTGTAGTATCACAAAATATTTTTCGTACACTGCTATTAATTTTTTTCAGTGCATTGAAAAAAAATCAGCATACATCCGCTACACATGTGAGTTGAGCAGGGGACAATTGTCCCATGTAATGAACAGCACTGGTGTAAGACATCGTCGATAGATATTATTCTCCTAAAGAGAAAAACTCCCCTTTTTGCATTTTTTCTGTAAAATAATAGTTTTAAGGCAGTGCTGTTCAAAAATAAAAATGTAGTTGTGTTTGTGAAAAATGAGAATTGCACTGTAAGAAATGTTTAATGGGTTAATAGCAGTGCTAGTATCTTAATGAATTTATTTTTTTATTGAAAATATGAAACTGTTAATGTTTTGTGTAAAACTGTTTTAAAGAAATAAAAATTAAACAAAAATTAAATTTTTGAAAGGAAAAAAAGAAATACATATGTGACTTGCTCCACGAAAAGGGACCTCTGCGCCGAAAAGAAGTTATTGAGAAAAACGCGTTTAAAAAAAGCGCTTTGTTTTTCCGTGTTTTGCGCATGGTTATGCAACTCTCCCTTCAACCTGATCATCTGGCGATGTATTTCGACTCTCTGGTACTTTGTACGATGTTCACTATGCAGTGTTGCCTCTATGAAAAATATTTCTAACAGTTAAAAACCTGTTTTTGCTAATTTTGTTTTCAAAATTACTAGAGCTGTTTTATTCCTTATCAAATTATCAATGTTTTGGATTTAAGCCGATAGAATTGAATCTATTATTTATTATTATTTAATTTATCTATTATTTAATTAATTTCAGGTTAAAATAAATCTTAATTAACGTAAGAAAATGTGTCTGGAAGAACAATACTTCGGCGATTGTTTGGAAGAATGTTTACCTATAGTCAGTGATGAGTCGGATGCATTTTCATCGCCAGAAGTTTCAGAAGCGCTGCAATTATCTCTTCAAGATATTGAGGAAGAGCAGCAAAATACAGAAGAAAAAGCGTTTTAGGAGTAAAAAACAGTAAAATTTTGATATTTTTGTAATTTTGTACCTTTGATATTGAACTTTTTTTAAATTTCAAATATTATATATATTATCTGTTTATATCACATTTTTAAATTTTCTCATTAATTATGTTCATCTTTACAGGTAATTTGTAAAAAAACTAAAAGACATAGAAACTTGCGGTTTGCGGTATTTAAAAAGAGCATTTTTTTTCCTATAAAAAAGTAAAACAAAAATTTTTCGGCGCAGAGGTCCCTTTTCGTGGAGGAGGTCGCATATATACATTAGGGTGTCTTTTTTATACAATAAAAACAAAAAGTTAAAGATTTTTTAATCAATATAAAGATTTCATTATATTTAAAATGTTGGATTTCTTATGTTATTATGTTAAAAAATGCAATTTTCGGAAGGAAAAACAACTACATTTGATCGGAATAAATGAATGAACGATCGGACTTGAATTTTTCAAAAGATTTTAACTTTTATTTAAAAAAATTGGGTTTTTTATTAGTTTTTTTCAGTGCATTGAAAAAAAATCAGCATACATGTTCACTCATCGCTGTTTCGCTGCAACAATGAGCTACACAATTTCTTGCCAACTGGATGGTTTGGTTACATCAAGCGAATTATTTTAATTTTACAATAAGCAACAAGAAATTTACTATATATGAATGTTTTAAAATCAATTTTGGTATATTAAACACTAACCTTAAAGGTTGAAATAATGAAGACTTGTCAATATTTTCAGGGGATGTGATAAGGGGTAAAAATGCTGCTCCACCATCTTCTTGGGACATTGTAAATTTAACAGCTGACCAAACGGCAATATTGTGGAATGGTGTAATGTTGCTGTCATTATTTAAAAAATTGTTGCTATTATTAATTTTCACTCGTAAACCAGTAGCACAAATGTCTAAAGTACCCGAATTATGTTTCTAAAATTCAACAAGAACAAAATTATTTTTTTTACCTCACTGATGGATTATTTTTAAAATTTACTTCGTCATTTATTTCTCTTAAATATAATTCTCTCAAAGGTTCTTGTAGACCCTGCAAGCTGGTAACTTTATCCTTAAGTGGCAATGAACCTAAGCATGTTACTGCAAAGCTACTGGTTGCATCTTTAGCGACATCTGTAAATAATTGTTCAATTTGTGCCTGCACAGTATTGCTAATACGCTGCACATCCTTTTTGGCATTGTCAGCCAAGATTTTAGCCGTGTCATTTGATTCATGCAGGTAACTGGAAATTGAGCGTGAGCTTTCTCCTGCTGTGCTGGCCAATTCACTGCGCCCATACATAATAATGGAACGAGTACGATGTGACCCATGTGGATCGTCAAGGCGATTGCTGCGTGTTGATCGGCTGGAAAAAACAGGGCAGATCGATTATATACTTGCTATGATTATGAAATATTTAACTTAAAAGACATCCAATAGTACAAAACATTATTTGTTATGAGTTTGTAAAACAAAATTGGAAAATACAAGAACACAACGAGTTAAATAAACATCTATGTATGCATAGAACTTTATAACATTTAGTAAAAAATTGGCTAATCTTTATTATTTATAATAGATAAATGTGTGTTTACACGGTGCTACAAAAAAAAAATTGCAACTTGTGAAATGACCTAGTGTAGGTTGTAGGTCTAGCTGAGTGTATTATATAACCGGTTTTATAAGTTGCAATATACCCTCAAAATTTCGAGATATGGGGAAAAAGAGTATTTTTTTGGACTGCCGCACTTAAACTTTTCTGACTCAGTCATTTTTTAAACGATTTCGAAACGGTAAACGTCATTAATTAGAAATGAACGCGCTCTTTCGAAATATATATACTTCCAGTATACTATTTATATAAATATGTAGAGATTTCTTCAATAATAAAAAAAAATTTAATTTTTTTTTACCTTTTTCATTTTCTACGAGGGTTTTTTTCGAATTTGTAATGCATTACACATGCGAACAAAATATTTCAAATGTTAATCGATATTTTCGGTAAATATTATATAGTAACACTAGCGGCCAATGCCTGCTACGTTGTTAGCGTTGCCCGGGCTAAAGCTCGGGAATATACGGAGTTCCCAGATAATTACCCGGAGCCCCTAATTTGTACCATGCCCAGACCAAAATTCTAAGATGTACCTCAATAATAAGTTAGCCCATACTCCAGGTAGCAAATATTCAAGATTTCAGGTTTTTCCCTTTGAACCATCATTTTTACCATGTACCTGGCTAAAATTCTAAAATATAGCTGATCAGCAAGTTAGCACATACTCCAGCTCACATATTTAAAATTTCATGTTTTTGTCTAAATCGGTGTGGGCCCGTTAAGGAGGAGACTGTTCTCCTTTTTCCCGCTCCCCGTACACATTTCCAAAAATCCAACCTAGGTGAATGTCTACACTGCAGGAGGAACCTTTGCACCAAATTTCAACTTACCAGCTCCAGCGGTTTTGGAAAGACGTCAAGGAGGTTTGGGCAGGCCGTGAAAGGGGACCTTTCCTCCCTTCTGGCCCTCCCCGTAGAAATTTCCAAAAACCCCGTCTTAGCGGATGTCTACGCCGGAGGGAGAACCTGCATACCAAATTTCAGCCTCCTACCTCTTTTGGTTTGGGCCGGGCGATGTTGAATGAGTGAGTGAGACAGTAATGTTATTCCTTTATATATTAAGATAAACTCTAATTAATTTCAACTTAGATTTAGCTAACTCATAGTAGGAAAGTGTACTCCTACTAAAAGTTGGGTAAATTCACTCTGCGTGCGTAATTAAAAGAATACACACATTATGCGTAAGTTGGTAAACACAAAATGAGTAAAAATTAAATGAGATTTTCAAATTAAATACTAAACCTACGAAATTTGTGCTTAAAGAAACGCGCTTTTCGTGTAAATGTACACATAAAATGCTTGTATTTACCATTCGTAAAAATTTCTAAAAATGCGAAAAATTTTCACTTCTATGTTAAAAATAAATTTTATTTATAGTTAATTGTTTTATATAGAATAAAAATTTTGAAATAAATATAAATGTCAAACCTTACGCCTTTATTAGAAAAAGCCTTAGATTGTTTAAACTTTTTCCTATAGAAAAAGTTCATATTATTAACACTTCTTTTAATAGGAATGACCTCTGATTGTGTTTACTATATCCAAGAAACAGCCGTAGATTAGTAGCGCTTTTTACAGAAAAGGCTTCAAATACTAAACACCTTTTTCTTTATAGAAAAAATTAAAAATATTACAGCAGATTGAATTCGGTCATGAAGAGGATTAACTTTGATCACTTGCAAATGTTCATTACGTTTAGCTTAACATTTTTATCGAGATTGTAAACCATCGGTACAGCGCTACTACAAAATCCTTTCTACGAGTCTAACAGTTTGCACATATATAATGTAGCCGTTTTTATACCCTCCACCACATATGATGAGTTTGTCATTCCATTTGTAACATGTCGATAAATAGGTTTAAGACCCCATAAAGTATATATATATTCGTGGTCCTTATGCGATTTCAAGTCGATTTAGTGATGTCCGTCTGTCTGTTGAAATGGCGATCACGGTGCGAAGGCGGGAGTACTCATTTTTACCGTAATTAATGGACATCCTTCCGAGCAGTTTGCTATTGAAAATGAGCAAATGTGAAGGTACCTTTTAAATCTTCCATAAAAATTGTTATATTTTAATACAATTTTATAATTTCGTGTTTTTTCAACAGTCGCTTAGAATTGAATAATATTTTATATTCACCTCAAAAACTTTTTTCAGCATTAACATTTTTTTCATATCAAAAAATTTTTTTCACCCCAAAATTTCTTTTCACATCCAAAAAGTTATTCAAAAAGTTATTCTGTTATTCTGCATGAAATCACCAAATCGGCAAAGCTGGCATATCTTAGATTTTACTGAAACTAACTGGAAATTATATTTAGGATCTCAAACCCCAAAATCCAAGAGGATTTAATTTTTGCACACGGCACTTCCGGTTCACGCAAAATAAAAAACTAAAAAGTCTTGTTTTTGTGCGTATTGGTTTTATGCTAGAGATATTTTCATGATCGAGACATCGTTTAAAAGCTGAAGGATTAAAGTTTCTATTAAAAATATAAAATTTGACTTAATTCATTCACCCGAAAAATAATGTGGTATTTAAAATAAGCATATTTCATTGGTTTTTTGTGTTTTTCAATGAACTCCAGTGTCGGCGCTAATAAATATAATAATTCTGAGATACAAATTAGACATGTCGGAGAAAAATACAAAATTAAAATTGGCTCAATCGGGCAACTCGTTATGATAAAATCGTTACTTAAAATTTTGAAATTTTTAAAATTTACATATTTCAGGCTACAATTTGGTCATGTTTATTAGCAGATACAAACTTGAAAATAACAGAATACTTACTCCCTACTTTTAACTTTATAATACTTCAAGATCCGTTTAGTTATTTTCACTCGGATTTACAAGCCTTTTTGATTTTTGGTATATATTTAAATAATAAAATAAAATTTGCATGTTTCAGGCTACAATTTGGTTAGCAGATACAAAACTGAAATTTTCAGAGTACTTACTCCCTACTTTAAACTTTATAACACTTCAAGACCCGTTTAGTTATTTTCCCTCCTCTCGAATTTACAGGGTTTTAAAGAAAAGCCTTTTTGATTTTTTGTATGTATTTTTATACTTTCCTCAATTGTTATATACAGAGAAATTAAAAAAAAACAAGTAGTATTATGAAGTAACAAAGATTAATTATGGACTAAAAAATATATTTAATTAATTTAGTAGATTTTTATGTTAAAAATTTTTACAGTGGTGGCAGAAAATAGGCACATGGTATATTTTTATCTATTATACACCACGTCTATTATACACCACGATAAGCTTATATTTGCTTGCGGTGTCGCTATTTGCAAAAAGTTCACAACCATACAATAACCCCGGAATCAGATAAGATTTGGCTAGCAACAATCTAATTTTAAAGGTGTTAAATATTGGGTTGCCCAAAGTTGTCTTAGTTTCATTAATGTTTGACCCATGTTACATTACTATTTAGTATAAGACCAAAATTTTTAGCTGTTGAAACAATGTTAATTCTCTCATTGTTAATGACGATATCATTTTGTAAAACTGGATTTAAAGTTTTTTTTACGAATTACCAAGCATTTGGTTTTCCGTGGATTAATACAAAGTCCATTTGTTATTGCCCACAGGTATAAACAATTAAGATCAGCGTCGATTTATCAATATTCTCATTTGTAGATTGAAAAGGACTTATACATCATCTGCGTACATGTGTATCTCACAATATGAAAGATATTCAGGTAATTATTATATATGAAAAATAGCAGCGGACCCAAAATTGAAGCTGGGGTACTTCCACTCAGCTTTTGTCCACTCAGCTTTTGTCTCGAGATCCAAAGATTGGGATGACTTATTATTTACATATACGGATTGCGTACGATTCATGAGGTATGAGGACAAAAGCTGAGTGGAAGTAGTTGAAAAATTAAAAAAGCGTCTGAACTTCATACAAAGGGTATGGTGGTTAACCGTATCAAAAGCTTTTGAGTGATCAAGAAATACAAGAAAGTTTATTTTGCTATCATTCAGTTCACGCCTAATGTTTTCACAGACATCAACCAAGGATGCCACGCAGCTATGATAAGGATGAAAACCAGATTGCTTGTCCGACATTAAACCGGTATCAATAATATGTCTACTCACTTGGGTGTGCAAAATCTTTTCAAAAACTTTCGAGAGATAACATAGTATTGCTATTGGTGGGAAATCTGAGGTTGTTTTT
This sequence comes from Eustalomyia histrio, assembly GCA_949748255.1. Classification (NCBI taxonomy): domain Eukaryota; kingdom Metazoa; phylum Arthropoda; class Insecta; order Diptera; family Anthomyiidae; genus Eustalomyia; species Eustalomyia histrio. Next base: position 182,859,989 of record OX456523.1, on the reverse strand, counting down.
GGAATTGGGATAATTTTGGCATGTTTCCATTGGAAAGGAAAACTACTGGAAATTATAATGTGGTTGAAGAAAATGTTAAATAAGGCAGGAGTAACGGTAACAGTATTTTTATGAATTTAGGGTGCACGTTATCATACCCCACAGCATTTGACTTAACCATAGAGAAACATGACAAAACATCAAGTTGAGTTATGCATGTAAATTCAAAGTTATTTTCTTCAGTGTTGGTATTGTTGTAAGTATAGAAATTGTTATCGATCTGAGCAAAAAGTAGGTTTGTAAAAACTGAGTTCAATTCATCAGCATCAGTCGTACAGCTTTTGTTGTTATGTTTTCCAATACCAATTTCACGGATCGTTTGCAAGTATTTTGGATTCTAAAGCTGAAGAAAAACGTTTATAATAGTATTAGGTTTTAGCGATTCTGATTTTTTAGTTGACTGCCTTCCTAGCCGAGCGATAACTATCTATTAATTCGGGGGTCTTAAAACGTTTCCATCGGGAGTATGCTACATCTCTATGAGAAATTGATTGTTTTATCGCAGCTGAAAACCATGGTTTAGACTTTATTGAAGATGTTTTTGTCTTCAGTGGAACTGTTTCATCATAAAGTCGCAGCAGGTTGTTTTGTAATAAGCACAATTAATCATCATCGGAAGTTATGTAATACACACTATCCCAGTCAATATTGGAGAAGTTCGTGTATAGCAGATCATAATTCAAGTTCTTAAAGTCTCGAAAGGAAAAGGATGAATCCACATGTTGTATGCGATTATCATAGGTGAGAAAAATCAGGTCATGTTTGGAAAAACATGATGCCAAGATTTGATCATAAAGTAAAACGTTTGAAATATTACAAACAAAGAAAATGTCAAGCAAGCTGCGATTTGTAGGCTCAAGACCAAGTAATAGCATTTTATCAGTTAAAATTGATTCGCCTCAAAAAATTCTTTTTGACCTTCATAATTTTACTTCTAAAGTTTTTTACATTATTTGTATCAAAAACAGTAGAGAATTTTTTTTGGGGGTAATGGTGGAGGGTATTTAAAGATTCGGCACAGCCGAATTTAAGCCTTTTTTTTTGTAAAAACATGTTCTACTTTTATACCCTCCACCATATATGGTGAGGGTATATATCACTTTGCCACTACGTCGAAATATAGCTCTAAGACACCGTAAAGTATATACACTACGTGCCATAAGTCTATGCTCTTATCCAGTGCCCAGGATTTTGTTTCGCGGGGAAGGACCCAAAATATATTTTCAAACAAATTTTTTTTAAATTCTGGCAATTTCTAAACCTAAATTTTAACCATTTTGAAGAATTTAAAACAAAATTTACATCTTTTAAATTCATAAACAATTTTTATTTAAAACTTATTTATTACATTGACTGAGATCTAATGTATACGTTTAATATTAAGTACATTTTGATTGTTTTTGTGTTGCAAAGCTTTTCTACGCTTTTAGATCATTTTGATAAAAATCTATTATGCTACAAAATTCTTTTGTACGAAATGTCAAAGACTCGGCTTAGTGCAATATATTAAAAATTATTTACGACATTATAGTGACATTATACTAAAAATCTCGCAATTTTTGTTAAAAAATTTTCTTTTTGTTTTTCGAATATTAATAGTCTTAAAAGTTGGCGCCGCAGGCGAAAATTTTGATTTTCATACATTAAGAAAAAATATAATTCTTAACAAGTTTCAAAATTGCCAAACTCGAGACGCAATGTTATAGAATGTTGCAATGTCGCTCTAAAATTTTATAAGTTAGTCGTCGAAGGCTGCAAAAACCGCATATGGCAAATTTTTGGCTCTTCCATTGTTACCAGCAAATTTAATAAGAACTCATGGTCGGAGAGCAGTAATTTATTTAATTTTTGAACTTTTTTGAAAGGCAGTGGTTGCGCATCACTAAAATATTTGATTTATATAATATTATTTTTATACTAATTCTTTAAATTATTTAAATTTTGGTTGGCCCAAATAACTTTAATGTTTATAAGGAGTACATTCGGATGTTATTGATTCCATGCAATATAAATGCGAATAATGCTGTGCATAAGCAACATTCCTTTGCTTTGCATATTTTGGGGTCATTTTTTATTTCTTCAAATTGGTGCTATTTTTCACAATGAATAAAAGCCTCAATCTAATAAATGAAAATATGCCCCAAACTTAATTTTGGGGCTAATTTCCATTTTGTTGGGGTAATTTTTCATTATACAGGGAAAAATATACGATAAGCCAACGTGTTTTAATCGTTAAAACAGTTTGCCCATGGCAACCCCGATTTTCATGAAAAAATCATAATGAGTGACATTTTCATTTGAATGGATATGTGAATAAACAGAATTGTCGGTTCTGGGCAATGGAAAACCCTCAAATTATTCATCAGTCATCTTTACATCCATTAAAAGTGACAGTCTGGTGAGCAATGTGGTCATGAGGAAGCATTGGACGATACTTCTTTGAAAATGAAAACGGCGTAACAGTAACTGTGAATGGGGAACGATATCATGAAATCATTGAAAACTTTTTAAAGCCACAACTGCATGCTTTGGGCTTGATTAACATGTGGTATCAACAAGACGGTGCCACATCGCATACAGCCAGGATTACAATAGGATCACTGCGAGACCCCTTTCGACAACAAGTTATTTCAAGAAATGGTGATGTTGATTGGCCTCCACGGTCGCCTGACTTCTTTTTGTGGGGATATCTGAAAAGCAAGGTTTATGCAAACAAAACAGAAACGCTTGAGCAAATCAAGCAAAATATTTGTGATGAAATAAATGAAATTCCGTGTAAAATGTGTAAAAATGTAATGAAAAATGTGTTCAAAAGGGCTCGCATTTGTGAGGCTAATAGAGGCGGACATTTATCTGATATTGTATTCCATACATAATTGCCGACATTAAATAAAAACTTTATCAATATAAGATCCATTCTCTTTCATTTAATCTAAAGTTTTAAACAAACAAAGTAGTATACCTTCACGGCGGACACCCTGTATGTTTAGTGTTAATTTTCGTTATGAAATTTTTCCCCAAATATGGGGCCTAATTACATTTTAAGATAGGGAAGGTGGAATAGCCACGTGCAAATTTTTACTCAAATTCAAATACCATTTCAAAAACGATAAGATTGTTTCAAAGCATCAATTGAAATTCAAAAACACCAAATTAAATAAAATAAATATTTGTTAAATTTCAATAATTCTTTAATTTGTGTTTGGTATTTTTTAATTTTAATTGATCTTTTTAAGTACCGGTTGCGAGTTTTTGAATTTTATTCGTAATATTTTGAATTTGAATTGTGTTCTTTCATTTCGGATTTACTAACAAACACATAATTTATTTGTTAGCTTTTGTTGTTTTTAATTTTTTATCGAATTACAAATAGAAAAACTTTAAATATTTTTATAACAAAAACGTCTTTTTAGTCTGGTTTGAGATCATAGATTTTTTTTTTTCAAATAAAAAAACAAAAAAAAATTTTATATGATCTCGAACCAGACTAAAAATACGTTTTCATACATATAGTATTAAAAAGATCAACTATAAAATATAAACTTTATTTGTATGACAAATATTTTTGTTTACATTTAAAAGAGGAAAGACAAGAATTGCCAAGACGACAATAATTTTATAAAATCTTTTATTTTTAGTGTTAATTTTCGTTATGAAATTTTTCCCCAAATATGGGGCCTAATTACATTTTAAGATAGGGAACGTGGAATAGCCACGTGCAAATTTTTACTCAAATTTAAATACCATTTCAAAAACGATAAGATTGTTTCAAAGCATCAATTGAAATTCAAAAACACCAAATTAAATAAAATAAATATTTGTTAAATTTCAATAATTCTTTAATTTGTGTTTGGTATTTTTTAATTTTAATTGATCTTTTTAAGTACCGGTTGCGATTTTTTGAATTTTATTCGTAATATTTTGAATTTGAATTGTGTTCTTTCATTTCGGATTTACTAACAAACACATAATTTATTTGTTAGCTTTTGTTGTTTTTAATTTTTTATCGAATTACAAATAGAAAAACTTTAAATGTTTTTATAACAAAAACGTCTTTTTAGTCTGGTTCGAGATCATAGATTTTTTTTTTTCAAATAAAAAAACAAAAAAAAAATTTATATGATCTCGAACCAGACTAAAAATACGTTTTCATACATATAGTATTAAAAAGATCAACTATAAAATATAAACTTTATTTGTATGACAAATATTTTTGTTTACATTTAAAAGAGGAAAGACAAGAATTGCCAAGACGACAATAATTTTATAAAATCTTACTTTTTAACTACTATAACTACTTCTGAAGTCTATATAAGTGTTTTTAATTAAATATTTTTAATTTTAAACACCTAAACATGTTTTTATATAAATATACATAAACTTATAAATCTGAAATTTTGGGGATTCCAGTTAAGACTTAATGTGGTATTTTAAACTCAGATTTTTAATTTAAAAAAGAAATACAATTGGAAACACGAATATTTTTGTTTTAAAAGAAAATATACAAATTAAGTAATTCCACTTAGGACCTGTGCGAGGTAGCTAAATAAATTCTTAACTAAATACAAATTGACAAAAATTTTAAAATTTCTTTGACAAAATATTTAATCTGCTTCTAGCGAATTACAAATCGAAACTTCAAAAAATCTCAACAAATTTTATATAAAATTGATTTTTTTTACGCTAATGGCTGATCGAAAAGTAGTAAACATTGTCAATGCTCATTTTTCCATGTTTGTATATTTTGTACTAAATAACGGTACAATTCTTGTAAAACCACGTGCATATGTAGCATCAAAAGTGTACAATAATAAGTGCTTTAGATGCAATGAAAAAGGATCATAAAATAAAACTTCCACCGTATGACACCCCTATGTAAAAATCATTGGTTCCGATCCAAATTTTCACAACACCGGAATCAAAATCACTGCTTCTTTTTCTCTTCTTTTGCTACTTTTTTTTTTGCTGGGATAGTGATCTAAATAGTTTGTATTGTGTGAAAACAACAACTATCATCTGTCAATACACATTTAAGAAAATCGGTTAAAAAATATGCCAAATACGACAAAAACTAAAAATAGGACATTTATCAACCATTGGCCGTCAAAGGGTTAATTTATGTACTTTCTTTTGAAAGAAAAGTAGATTAGAAATTGGGTCTCACAACACTGCATCGCATTACCTTGTCGCTTACTCAAAGTTAACTTATAATTGTTTGCCAGGAGTTAATAAATAATGCTTTACTCAATTTCTTACAGGAAAATAAATAATAATTGGTTATTAGTAACGAATTATTAATATGCATACGCGTAAACCATTATTCGTTATTTTTTCGTAAGCTTGCTCGTAAGCAGAACACCTTACCTTTTGGGACATCCCATATAAAAAAGTTAGAATTATAATATAAAGGGTAATAGGTGAAAACCTTGGAGACTCATTATTTGGTAAGTTGTGCTTTTGCTAGGTTATTAAAAGAAATATTAAGCAGGGCTGAAAAATTGGGGTTGTCTAATGATTTTTATTTCTCACTAGACAACGACGCTAGGCATACTGCTGAAATCGTTAAGCTTTAGCTGCTGTACAATGTGCCAAAAATGTTATCCACTCCTCCGCAACCCAATGGAACACCTATGGGCATTGCTAAAGAGAAAAATTCGCCAGCGACCAATAACCTGTAAGGCAATCCTCAAAGAAGGAATAAAAGAATAATGGGAGCAGATTACCACCGCAAAACCACTAACCTTGTCAATTCTATGTAAAATAGGCTCAGCGAGGTTCTTAAATGTCGAGGTTATCCAACCCTATACTAAGTAATTTCTTTTTTTAATTTATTTTAAATATATTTAGTATACAATTTTTTAATGAGCGCTGACTTTTAACGTAAAAGTTTTTGAAGTAAATTAATATTTTCTGTTATTTTTGTAAAGCCACAAAAAAATTTAATCAAAATGATCTCCCGCATAAAAGCGATTGAAATTAAGTATTTAATTTTGTAAAAACCTTATTTAAAAAAATATGAATTAATGTTACTTTTTCTAAATACTTTAGGAGCGTAAACTTATGGCACGTTGTGTATATTCGTGATCTCTATACAATTTTAAGTCGATTTAGCGATGTCCGTCTGTATGTCTCTCTGTCTGTCCCCGAGAAGTTTAGAATTAAATAATATTTTATATTCACCTCGAATATTTTTCACCTCAAAAATTTTTTCCACCAATAAATTTTTTTTCAACACAAAAAATTTTTTTCACCTCAAAAAATTTTTTCCCATCACAAAATTTGTTTGTAGTTGAAATGTTTTTTTGCATATATTTGCATACTCATACCTTTTCAATGTATGGAGAAACTCTTTATAAGTAAGATCTATTCGATCTTTAATCAATGCTACTCTATCTATAGGGAAATGATATTTAAAGCTTAAAAGGAGTAAGTTTAGATATAAATTTTTTTGTCATTCCGTTTGTAACATGTCGAAATATAGATATAAAACCCATATATTCTTGATCCTTATGCCATTTTCATTTTATTTTTTTCAGTCTATGGAAACAAAGATTCCTTTCAGACTATGATTTGATTACAATTATAAAATAAAATTTTTAAGAAGAAGAATTCTATATGTGGTTCCAGCATTTTCTGTAAATTTATGCTAATGGCATTTAAATCAATAAAAGTCCTTTTTAAGGTACTATTAAGGGCAAAGTTAGTACAATGAGGTGATATGTATTAAATATGTTAATGTATCTTAAATTTCTTGGTTTAACATAAAACGGAATTATTCTATTATTATTATTATTATTATTATTATTCTATTATTAGTCTATTGCACCACTAATTATATTAAAAACAAATTTGCAGACTGGAATTCCCTGCGATATTCCAAAGTTTGCAAACCTAGAAATAAACATCTTGATCGATAAGGTAATAGTTCAACATAACTAAATGATCTAAGAGCAAATTTAATAAAAACTCGCTGTACCCTTTCTAAGCGAGAGATTCGAGTTTTACAATGGGGGCTCCAAAAGATTGCTGCATATTCCAGCTTTGGCCTAACGAAAGTATTATAAATTAACCGTAATGTATACGGATTAAAAAAATCAGAACAATTTCTTTTCAAAAATGCTAATATTCTATAAGCTTTTGGAACAATATATTCAATATGAGGTATAAACGACATGGAAGAATCAGAAACAACACCGTGGTCACGTGTTGATTCTACTGTTTTCAGAGTATAATTTCCAATCCTAAATACAGACATAAAAGGATTAAAAGATCTACTAAAAGAAATATGTAAACATTTATGGAGGTTTAAGTTCAGATTATTTAAAGTACACCACGCAAGAAGGTTGTCTAATTCGATTTGTAAATCAAAAGCATTACGCAATGACTCAGTTTCAATAAATATTTTCAAATCATCAGCATATAGAAGAAATTTGGATTTAATAAAGCAGGACGATATATCATTAATGAATAAAGTAAACAATAGCGGGCCTAATGCCCTGCCCTGCGGTACACCGAATGTTTGAATATAAAGCCTAAACTCCTATTCTTCAATGGCTACTTTGCATACTCTGCTAGATAAATATGATTTAAACCACATTAAAAAGCTTGAGTGAAATCCCAAGTAATGCAACTTTTTTTAACTTCATTGGCATGAGAAACTTTACAAAAAATCTGTATAGATCATATCTACTTGACCACCTCATTTCAAGGCTGAAATACAAAATTCACTATACAGCCAAATTTGTTGTAGTAGATCTACCGAAAACACCCGTGCTGATTGGTACAAATTCATGATATAGTAATAAAAAATAATTTCTTAGAGATAAAATGCTCAAAAATTTTAGAAATGCAAGACAACTTGAAAATTGGTCTGTAACAAGTTACATTATCCTTTTTTCAATCTTTAAAATCGGTGTAATTAAAGCCGACTTCCATCAATCTATAAAAAAAAATCTTCTCTAAGAGATAAATTTAAAATAAATGTTAGGGTGCCTGTAAGAGAAGATGAACATTTTTTTAATAAATGGGCACATAAACCAGTATCGGATTTAAAGCTATTCTTGATTTGCATAATAACATTAAAAACTTCCTTCATGTTTAATATTAAGTACATTTTTATTGTTTTTGTGTTGTAAAGCTTCTCTTCGCTTTTAGATCATTTTGATAAAAATTTATTATTCTATAATATTCTTTTGACGAAACGTCAAAGACTCGGCTTGGTGAAATATATTATAAATTCTTTCTTTTCGTGACCTGAAAATCTATTTGTCAAAAATCGCGTGATTTTTCTTAAAAAATTTTCATTTTGATTTTTGTATATTAATAGTTTTAGAAGTTGGCGCCGCAGGCGAAAATTTTGTTTTTCATACGTTAAAAAGAAGTATAATTCTTCTTTTGTTTTTCATACGTTAAAAAGAAGTATAAAACTTCAAAATTTCCAAGCTCTAAGTTGCAATGTCATAGAAAACCATTAGCTCTACAATTTTATAAGATCGTCGAATGCTGCAAAAACCACATATCAGAAATCGATCGCTCTTCCATTGTTACCAGCAAATTTAATAAGAACTGGCTTTTTTGAAAGGCAGAGGTTGCGCATCACTAAAATATTTGATTTATATTCTAATTATTTAAAATATTTCAATTAAAGTTGACCCAAGTAACTTTAATGTTTATAAGGAGTATATTCGGATGTTACTGATTCCATGCAATATAAATGCGTATAATGTGTGCATAAGCAACATGTCTTTGTTTTGCATATTTTGGGGTAATTTTTTATTTCTTAAAATTTGTGTTATTTTTCACAATGAATGAAAGCCTCAATCTACTAAATAAAAATAAGCCCCAAACTAAATTTTACGGCTAATTTTCATTTGGTTCGTGTAATTTTTCATTATATTTTAAGTGATAATTTTCATTATGAAGTTTTGCTAGAAATAATGAGGCTTAATTACATTTTAAAATTGGAGTCATATTTCTTGGAGCCATTTTGCATAACGCCACCGTGAACTACGTCGAATTTAAAAAAAAACACAGTACAGATATCATGGGAGCGTGGATTAGCCACGTGCAAATTTTTACTTAAATTCAAAGACCATTTCAAAAACGTTTAGTTTGTTTTAAAAACTTTAGGATTGTCTCCATATGTAATTTATAAGCATCAATTGAAATTCAAAACACCAAATTAAATAAAATAAATATTTGTTAAATTTGAATAATTTTTTAATGCGTTTGGTATTTTTTAATTTTAATTCATCTTTTTAAGTATCGATTGCGAATTTTATTTGCAGTTTTTTGAATTTAAATTGTATTCTTTTATTTCGGATATTTCTTTTAAATTTTAATTGTCATTTTTAGGTAATTTTGTCTATTTAAATAAAAGAAAAACTTTATTTTTATATCTCTATATCTGAAGTTGTTATTTAAATATTTTCAATTTAAAGAAATGTTTTGATATAAAAGTAAACTCATAAATCTGAAATTTTAGGGATTCCAGTTAAGACTTAATGTGGTATTTGAATCTCAGATTTTTAATTAAAAAAAGTAATACAATTGGAAAAACGAATTTTTTCGATGAAAAGAAAATATACTAATTAAGTAATTCCACTTAGCACCTGTGTGATGTTGCTAAATAAATTTTAAACTAAATACAAATTGACAAAAAAATTTAAAATTTCCTTGACAAAACATTTGAACAATTTTTAAAATTCCATAGAAATTTGGATACCCAAACAAAATACAACATTTAAAAACAATAAACTATATTAATTTTATTGTTTTGCTGAGTTTAAAACCATGGATAAAAGGTGTTAAATTAAATAAAAGAGGCAATTGATCGGTTTTTAACAACTTAAGTGTATTTTTGGTTATTTTTACCCAAACTATATTACGAATGCGCAAATAATTAATAAAAGAGGAAGGATAAGTATAGAGATTTCATCGAGAGAAGCAGCCAAATAATATATAATAATAATTTTGTACATATTACAAGGATCGGTAACTGAGTGAAAAATGAGAAAATTTCTCAGATTTCAACCCAAATTTTTCTCATTTCTGCAAAAATTTCAGCAAAATCTGGTAAAACACAATTGGAAAAAAATCAATGGGTCTTGCAAAGAAAAACCATTGGAAACAAAAAAATACAAGCTATTGTGTTTCTATGTATACAAAACATAGTAAAAGATTTGTATTTTGTAAATAATTGCGGGGGGGGGCATGCCACTGTGTATAATTATATATAATCATATATTATTGACTTAGAAAAAATGTGGAGAAATAATTATATTTAAAGGGAAAAAAATATACATACATATAAATTTTCACCACTTATGTATATCCTGTCAAAAATTTCTAGTTCTTGTTATCTCAAAATGATTTAAAATTTGAAAGTTTTTTAAAAAATATTAATAAGAAATTAAAAACAAACGAAAAGCTGGAATTCGAAACCATCGACATTGGGCCCTAGATAATTATATGAAATTATATCTTTTGTATATCTTTTACCATATAAAAAATACTCTAGATATGAAACTATATTAAACAATATCTCAAATTTGTTTGCACATATTGCATCATTTATAATTATATCTTATACCATATCAAAAAAATATTTCTTATATTAGAACATATATTATATACATACATAAATATACACAGTCCTGTGTAACCCATATATACCCAGCAAAAAAAATGGTAGTCATTCTGTGACTATAACTTCTTTCATTGCTTCCTAAACTTCAGTTGACATCCTTTTATGATTTTTTGGTGTTATTCTAAGGCACTTCCAAAAGCATTCATGTGTTCATATATCAAATGCAGTGATCTGGATATAAACCCGATGCATATCTTAAAATATCACTCTTCATTACTTCTAAAGCATAAGTTATAGTATATCGTATATTTTTGGAATCTAAAGCATTTAATCAAATTAAGAAAATAGTTCTGATGAACTTTTTTAAATTTTTTATTAAATCATTTTTTATATTTTAGTTTAAAATTGCATGAGGGTTAGAATTTATGCAGTTTTGCAATTTGTATAGAAGTTTTGAAAAATCAAGAAAAACAGATTTTTTTTGACCTTTAATTGAGACTAGCTGGCCTGTCATTTGCATTTTTAAGCATTAACGCAATCTGTGCATTTTTGCATTATGTTTATTATTTAACACTACACTACACCATTTCCAGTTTTAGTTTAGAATTTATCAAAATAATTTTAAAATTGTGTAAGAATTATTTCGAATTGCCCAAAAATGTTTTTAAATTGTGCAAAAATTATTTAAAATCGTTCAAAAATATTTCAAAATTGTCTAAAAATGTATCCAAACTGTACAACCAGTTTTTATTTATCCAAAAATATTTTGATTGTATATCAATGCATAAATTTCGTTTCTTTAAACTTATTTTTCTGCATTCTTATGAATTAAATTTTCATCAAAGCTTAAATACTACAAAGTATATGAACTTTTTCCACTCATGCATCAGAATACCTAATCATTGTATTATCATTGCTTGCTTAGAATAAAGTATAAGTAATGCTAGTAGCTACATTTGAATACTTCCTTCCTATGACACGCTAATGTTAAATTCATCGATGAAACCATTAGAAAAGAAGTGATGCCTTTGCCATAGTAGTGATGCTTTTATTGCTTCTTTGGCAGCTTCATTTTTGCTGGGTTATTATATATAGTGTTATATACAATTTCACATGATATAATATACACTGTGGTGCAATATTATAGCCGCACCCAAATTTTCGGCATTTTTTATCTTTAACGGTGTATTTAAAAAAACTTAATAATATCAAATTGTCGGCAATAATAACGGTATAAATATTCAATATAGTTTTTTAAAATAAGTTAATTTTATTTACAGTTATAACACAAAGTTTGTTTTTTTCTTAGTGCAAAATTATAACCGCACTTATAAATATTAATAGAAAATATTAAAAAAAATAAAAAGCAATGAATTATTTTAAAATTTTTTATACATTAGTAGTGTGTTGGGCCTCCCTTGTTAGAGATGAGCTCAAAAATTCGTTGTGGCATAGTGTTGACTAGATTTAAACGAACTTCACTTGTGATGGATTCCCAAGCGTCAATTACCGCGGCTTTAAGATCCCCAATCGTGTCATATTGCTTGTTGCCACCATATATTTTGTGTACAATTATTCCCCAGATGTTTTCAATGGGGTTCTGATCAGGGGAACAGGCTGGCCATTGCAATTGAGGGATGTTGTGGGACTCTAACCACATGCGAGTATGGTTACTCTTGTGAACAGCTGCATTATCCTGCTGGAAAATCATATTTTTGTCACGATTTCGATCAAAAAATGGTTTTAGGTTTGTCTTTTGGAAAAATATAGCGGTTCCTTACGTAAATCTCTCCAGTATGAATTGTACCCATCTGGACCGTCTAAGTTAAACTTTTTCTCATCCGAAAAAATTATCTGTAAAAATAAATTCAAATAAATGCTGACTAGAGATAGCTAAATGTGACTTACCTTATTCCAGTCCGTAATCATGTTATTTTTTGCAAAATCCAAGCGTGCACTTTTGTGCCGTGGCAGTAATCGTGGTGCATTCTTCATTTTTTGGCGGCAGATAACTGAAGACTGCTTTAGCACACGATTTACAGTCCAACGGGACACATTTAAATCACAATCGTGTACAATTTGTTTGGCATTTTTCGTGGAGTTGCTAGCGCTTCTGATAATCTTGCGTTTATTACGACCTGAAAGTTTGGGTTTTCGTCCAGCATTTTTTTTCTTTTGTCCGTAATTTGATGGATTTTTTAAAAAATTGCGTACCACCTTTTCAGATCGCTTTATTCTCCGAGCAATTCCTCGAAAACTAACGCCTTCTTCTTGAAAAGCAGAAATTTTGCCTTTTTCAATATCGGACAAATAACAACCGCGTGGCATTTCGAAAATTATCAAATTATTTATTATTTGCAAATTAGCGAATAATAAATAATCAAAGCAAATAAGAATAAAAGAAAAAAAACTAAAACTGGCTTAACCGTTAGCTGAGTAAATTGTTTTTATAATCTGCGGCTATAATTATGCACCAACAAAAAAAACTAAGAATTTGTTGTAACAAACATTTGTTTGTTGTTTTTGTTATTATTTTTCAAGGTCTTTCAGATGTCATACACAGATTTCTGCAATTTTTTATGTAAATGCACAAAATTGGTAAAAAGTACATGCGGCTATAATTTTGCACCACAGTGTATACCATAGCTCATCATATAAATCATACATAATTTTATAAAGATCAATATATATATATATATATACAAAAATGGTTATATATACAAAATATAGTGTAATTAGAAAAAAATATGTTATATATAACACAGGTCAACAGCAATACGGGCTTGAATAACCACTGTATAGATTTGATGCATCATGGGTACCCACTTATAAAAATGGTAAAATTTTTCAATTCTATGAATATTTTTTTTTTTAATTTTAAGTAAAATTGTCAATATTTTAAGACATTTCTCCACTTATGTTGTCATAACTCAAAAACAACTAGTCCGATTTTTGTTAAAATTAATTTAGAAAAATTTAGGTTTAAAATATCTTTACATGATGCGATCAATAGTTTCAAAGTTAGGCAAAAAATAAAAAAATGGTCATTTTTTTTTGAAGAAAAAAAATCTGGAAAAAATCGAAAACTGCAAAAAGTATTAAATTTTATTTATTTGTAATAAAGCTACAGATCATGTGAAATAAACTACATATGGATTTGAAAATCGATGCATGCTTTGCATTTTTATTTACAATTAATTGAAGGTATCGCATATTTACAAGCACTATGAAAATTCAGAACATAGAAACACAGGTGCATTTTACGACACGGATTTTAGCAACATGTAGAAAATTCTTTGGAAAAAACCTTTATGACATTTTTAGGATTCTCCGAATTAAAAAAAAAACAAAAGTTTCTTTAATTTTTACGATTGCGGTAGCAAACTAATAAACGCTCATAAATGTGCATACACGATGAATTGCTCTTCTTTTCCGTTGGCTTCCTGTAACGGGTGATTTCACAGGACATCAGCAAAAACGGGAGTGAATAACCACTATATAAATTTAATTCATCGTGGCTACCTAAGTACAAAAATTATCAAATTTTCCAATTCTATGAATAATTTTTTTTAAAATTATTTTTAAGTAAAATTGTCAATATCAGTATTTATAATAGCTCCTTGTGCAGTTTTATTTAATTCAAGAAGTGTTTGCGATAACGAAAACATCATTTTATTTCTACATAAAGTAGAGTCATTCAGCTTACAAGTTAAAAATAATCTTCAAGTATTAATACAAATGAGCCAGAAAACTTTTATGTAAAAACCGGATTGTTTTTACATAAAAGTTTTCTGGCTTTTATTTTGTTATGTGTGCGGCAAATATATCATCGGGGAAAAACGGGACTGCTTCTCAATTTCAATGCAAAAGTCATATCAAGATTGATATAATATATATCCGCACAATTTGAACCAGTATTGGACATCGAGTACTATATGCATTTCATGTCGATTGAATTTATCTACGTATGAGGTCTTCTAACGTAAAGTAAGTATAGGTTAATAGATTTAGAATATTTATACTTATACTTACTGTTTTTCTTATTTAAATTTTGAATTCTTCATATTCCTTACTTCAATTTTTTTTTTATTTTACAGACGTCACTTGGAAACTTCGAAGCCTGTGCTTATGGAGAGAAACAGCGAGCCACGAATTCGATTGTTATTTTTGTTTAAGTACAAAGAGCGGTTTCGGAAAACATATGCGGTCTTACCCCACGAGTAAGATGGGTTTACACTTGCAGTTCTACATTCACAAGAAATTGAATATGCTCAAGATCGGGGTGTAAGCTGCAGTCAAGTGCTTTCATCTTTACCAGAACACTCAACTTCAAGTATGTGTTATTAAATAGATAGTTCAGGTCCAGTACTACCATCTACATCTGAAAATGACGAGCTCATCACACACAAATATTTCTCGCCGAGACCATGGAATCAACACCAGCTTAATGATGTAATTAAAGACCTTGGATTATCGAAAAGATCTTCTGAATTACTTGCGTCCCGGATGAAAGATACAAAAGAAACTAAAGTTTCGTATTACAGTACTCGAGAAAAAGGCTTACTTCATTATTTTGCTGAAAAGGGTGATTTTGTGTACTGTACAGATATTTCTGGTTTGATGACTGCCATGGGCTTACAGAAATACGATTCAAACGAATGGCGTTAATTTATCGACGCATCAAAACACAGTGTGTGCTTTTGCATAATGGAAATAAATGTCACTCCTTTCCGATTGCACATTCAACGAAAGTAAAAGAAGAATACTCTGTAATGAACCAAGGAATACGCTGGTAAAAATTCGGCGATTGAATCACCCTGTACATAAATTTTCACCACTTATTTTAAAAATACTCTAGATATGGAACTATATATGGTATAACAATATCTCAAATTTGTTTGCACATGTTATTTTATATATAATTATATCTCATACCATATTAAAAAATAGTTTTGATGGTGACCCATATGTTATAATATCTCAAATATTTGACACCATATATAATTTTAAATGGTTCTGTATAAGCCATATATAAGTATATATGGGTCCGTATAAGTCATACATAAATATATACAATTTTATATAATATGTGCCACATCTTTTCATATAAAACATACATAATATTATAAAGATCAATATATGGTTATATATGACAATATATAAGGTAATTTAAAAAAAAATAATGTAATATAAAATTATATATGCCAATGCATACTGACATGTATTTATATATGATAATATATTATTAGATATGGTCACATATGATTATATCTAAGCTTTTTTACTCGGGTTACCATACTTTTGTCAAATTTTATACATAATTTAATATCTCAATTTAGTAAAAATAAATTAAAGTGATTAAAAACATATACAACATATATTTATTCTAAACATTATGAAGCTTTACAGGAGGTGCAGACCCAAGTAAAAAAGTTAAGATATTATCATATGTGCCCTTATCCAATAATATATTATCATATATATATACAAATGCCAGTATGCATACCATATATAATTATATAATACATTATTTTTTTAAATACCGTATTCTCCAGATCTGGCACCCAGCGACTTTTTCCTATTCTTAGACTTCAAGAGATTGCTCGCTGGAAAGAAATTTAGCGCCGATGAAGAAGTAATCGCCGAAACTGAGGCCTATTTTGAGGCTAAAGACAAATCGTACTATAAAAATGGCATCGAAAAATTATATGACCGATATAATCATTGTGTCGCCCTTGAAGGCAACTATACAGATAAATTTTTTTTACTCGGGGAGTTAAAAGCATCGAACCAATCATTGAGCCATCATACCAGCGAGCCAATCATAAAAGTAACTCATACTGCAAGTTATCAATACAGTTATTTTGTTAATTTATTCGAAAGAGTATTTTTTCGATTTAAAAAACAAAAACATTTGGTGGGCTGCTATATACATACAATCATCTACATATATCATAAAAAGATCACTTCTCTTTATTTTATGATAAACCACCTAAAAATTATTCTATTGTTAATTTGAGTACCGCTATTTGACACAAAATCTATAGTAGTCAACGTAAAATATTGAAGATTAGGTTTAAGATGCGTGTTACCTTTCGTTTATAATTTTTTTATATTCTTTATTACAATATTTTTTGTTTGTTATCGTATTTATATTAAGGTCGCTTAGAATTTATGCATAATTATAATACGTTGTTTTATTACACAAAAGATTTTCGTATTAAAAACTTATAAACCTAAATATGGACGCTCCAAACAACTATTGTCTAAAGAAAATTTCAGATATTGTAGTTTAATTGTTAAACATTTTTAAATTGTTTGGTTATTGCTTTTGCCATTAAGCAGAAACAAAGTAAAAAAATAGATAATAAATTTCATATATCGATGACTTAATATAAAAAGGCCTTAACTTGATTTCTTGTTACTTGACAAGAGAAGGAAAAAACTTAAAAAATACGTAAAATTTTAGATACAAAAAAAGTTTTAATGCAAATTTTTAATAAAAAGAGGTAACACATTTTTGGAATTTGCATTGCGGTTAATTTTTTGTATATAAAATTTTACGGATTTTATTAAGTTTTTTCCTTCTTCTCTCAAGTAACAAAAAATCGAGTTAGGGCCCTTTTATATTAAGCCATCGATATGTATATATACATATGTATAAGGAAATGAAAGTAATATTATTTAAACATACAGTGTTAAGAAAACAAAAGAAACAAAATATAAATACATTTTTTGCTTAAAATATTCTTCTTCCAAGTTGTTTAGAAAAACGATTTTGATTGAATCTTAAAAACTATTGAATATAGTATGTAGTAAGCACATAAAATTGATTAAGATAAATATATGTGATGCGACAAACAAATATATGGAAGTTTCCCCTATGAGGTTGTTAATAACAGAAATATTAAAATACAAAATGTTCAGTACTTTTATACTTATAATTATTTGAGTGTATTGCTTAAGTATTTTTTGTTAAATTTAAATTTTTTATTGTTATTCATCTACACTCACCAAAAAAAGTCTGTAATGGCAACTGAAAATTTTGCTGTTATTACGGGATATTCTGCTAATTTGAGCCCAGCGGTATTTTTTGCTAATCTTAGCAACACATGTCTGCTGACGTGTAGTACAATGAAATTAGTAGAAAAATTAGTAGCCGCTACTAAATTTTAGTAGACTTTTTGTAAAGTGGAATTTAAAATCTGTTTGCTAAAATCAGCAAAAAAATTAGTAAAAATATTAGTACAAAGTTTTAGATTTATTTTTTTTATCGAGCATCAAAAATTTTGATTATATTTTTTAAAAGATGTTTTATACAAAATTAAAAAAATCAAAGTCTTAAAAATCTTAAAAATTGTAAAAACATAAACGAATTTATCATTTTGTTTTAATTTGTTAATTTCTATTTTGAAAAATATTTTAGTCAATTTTTTTTTATACTTTTAAGGTTAAATTTAATTGTTTTTAGGGCTGATTCTAAAAACCCCTTTTTAGAGCTATTTTAAGTGGATGTCCTCTTTTTAGACATGAGTCGGAATCTTCACTTCCGATCCCTTTTTTAATCCTATGTAACATTTTAGGGCAATTTAAGTTTGTATGTATAAGTTTAAATTATTAGAAATAACATTTTCTTCAATTTCGACTTTTTTAAATTTAGTATTTTTTTTTTTGCTAATTTTAGCAAATCGGTTTTCAAAAATTTGTAAAATGATTTCTGAAATTAGCAACAAAAATTTGTAGATATTCTGTAAAAACTCTGTAATTTGTAAAATGTAAATAGCAAACAGATTTGCTAAATAATAATTTGTTTACTAAAAATCAGTACAAAAATAGTAAAGTGGGATTGAAAACCGTTTACAAATTTTTCTACTAACTTTTTTTTCTGAGTGTATATTTTAATAGTAATTCTAAATGAAAATCTGTCCGATTATTCAAAGTTCACTGGAACGTAATTTGTATAAGTATGTGATCAGCACCTTGTTCCTTTATTTCTCGCATCGATAAAGTTTTTTAAATATATACTCCAAAGAATATAATAAGGCTCTGTATTCATGTTATTTCTCTATCTAATAAGGAATTTTACAAAACTAAATCTGTCCACAGCTTTAAAAGTTAAAAGCTCCAAAAAAATTGTTCACAAAAAATTCAATCAACTTATTCATCTATTAAGTCAACCTGTATAAAGTTCATGGTCACCCTGAATTTCTCGATGCGAAAACTTCTAGTAACAGATACAGAAACGGTATGCAGATTCCAAATTATATCCATTTTTTTTTAGCTTGGAATCGCAAATAAATATTGCCAGCAGTTATAATAATAAAATATCTGTTATATTTATTTTCATTTAAACGAAAAAACGAAATATATATAAAAAAAGATTTTAAATAGTTCATATTTGTACGGTCACTTTTCGATTCACATTTTTATACACAGAATCAACATAAGATTAGATATGAATGCTGTAGAAAATTTGCTACCACAAAAATTAATAATATTGTCAATAAAGTAAATAGAAATTTTCTAATACACACATATTTTTTAAACAAGACAATTAAAGCTTACTACACTCTACTACGTATTGAGTAAAAATAGGTATAATGTTTGAAATCAAAATAACTATACGCATTATGTTTAAAAATAATAGACACGGGTGTGAAAGTACGTTTTTAAATGTATCAAAAAAGTTCAAAAACATTAGAATTTTGTTTAAATTTATATAACATGTGTCTAAAAAGTCTATATTGAATGTATCAAATACTCAGCAAAATTTTTTAGAATGGGTTACCTATGAACCAAATCTAGAATGTAAGGTTTCACTGTTCCAGAAACAGTTCGATAACACGTTCTAGCTTGGAAGAAAAGAACCCAATAGGTCAAACCAAATACAAAAATAACCGGTTGTAGAACATAAATTAGAATCTATGCTTATGCAGCTAATGCAACCTGTTACTGGGTACATTTAATACCTATGTTTAGAAACACTTGTTAATGCATATGTATATTTATATAAGGTTTGTTTTTTTCGAATTTTATATAAATATTCCATACAAATTTAAGTAGATATAGACTTGCTAAGTAGTTATAAATATAGCTACTTAAAAATTAAGAATATATAAAAATGATGCCTAGTCTTGGAAATTTTTTGCTTTTCTCTTTTAAATGTAAACAAAAATATTTGTCATAAAAATATTCGAAATTTTTGTGTTTTTAATTTGATAAAATATTAAAAACTACAAAAGCTAACAAATGAATTATGTGTTTGTAAGTTAAGGTAGAGCAGGGCAAATAATGTAATGGCTCTATTTCGCGTTCCCGCGCAATCCATATACGAAAACAGCTTTCGTACAAAGGCGGCTCCAAATGTTCAAATTGTATTTGTTTACAAAAAATAAAGAAAAGTCAGGTAAGTAGGGACAAGTAGTTATAGATATAGATAT
The DNA here is from genome assembly GCA_949748255.1 of Eustalomyia histrio. NCBI lineage: Eukaryota > Metazoa > Arthropoda > Insecta > Diptera > Anthomyiidae > Eustalomyia > Eustalomyia histrio. Next base: position 182,839,922 of record OX456523.1, on the reverse strand, counting down.
AAAATTCGAACCTATATATTTATTAAATAGTGCACCTAACTTCCTTAAAATAAAACAAAATCCATTTTCAAAAAAATAAATATTTTATTAACGAAATAAATTTATATGTATTCAAAATCATAATAACTAACAATAGTTAAATTTAAAAATAATAACAAATAACATTTTCAAGATCTCCTTTCCATAGAAAAAAGTTTTCGGAATCAGAGGGCTGTTTTAAGCGCAAGTACTTGAAACCTAAAAACTTTTCTGTAAAGAAATTGATTTTGAGGAGATTTTTTTGAAAGAAATATGTACTGACCATATTAGAATTTATTAAAGAAATAAAGTTTCAGCATCGAAAACAACTTTTCGATTTTTCACATGAAAAAATTCTTAGAACCTGAGCATGTTCTGTAAGAACCCGTTAAATTTATATAGGGAACCCGGAAAAATTTGCGGAATTTTTAATACAAAAAGCTTCTCAGGTTCTGAAAATGGTTTCATTTAAAAAACCCTAACTATTAATTCCTAATAAAAATCTCAAATCCTATAGAAAAACCTTCACATTCACAGTACATTTTCAGTAGAAAAACTATCAGAATGAAATCTGAGGCTACTTTCCTGTATAAAAACTCCCTGCGTCTACTGAATTTTTCTTATAAAGTATTGAAATTTCGAGAACTTCTCTTTGTTGTTTATCATTTCCTTTAGAACATTTTCTGAAATTAAGAACTTCTTTTTGGAAAACTCCCAGAAAATTAACTCTTTTTTTTTTGGAAAACTCCCAGAAAATGGGAACTTTTTCCTAAAGAACATCTAGATGACTTTTACTTATAGAATAACCCACAGACTTAAGGGGTTTTCTTTTAAAGAAAATCCCTCGGATTCTGAAAAACTTTCCCTGTAGAAAAAAGGCAAATTCTAAGATTTTTGTATATAAAATTCTGATAGCTTTTTGGTTTTACTTCCTTCAGATTCTGAGGACTTCTTCAAGTATTAAAGTTTTTTAAAAGAAAAGATCCTTCGAATGTGAAGGCTTTCCTACCCAGAGGGAAATAAATCAAAAATTATCGTTCTTATTTTAAATATGTGCCCATTTTAGAAAATATTTTATATTAATATTCTTTGTAATTCATTTAAAAATTTTACTTTTTTATTTCAAATTTAAATTAAATATTTTTATTTTATATTTCACAATAATTGCTGCAATTCTGGTAGAAAAATGTAGAATATTAGCAGTGGCGTGCCAAGGATTTTGTATCAGGTGGGAACCGGGAAATTTCTAAACCTAAATGTTTTGACCTTTTTGAAACATTTAAAACATAATTTACAGCTTTTAAATTCATTAACAATTTTTGTTTAACACTTATTTATTACATTGACTGAGATCTAATGTATACGTTTAATATTAAGTACATTTTGATCGTTTTTGTGTTGTAAAGCTTCTCTCCGCTTTAAGATCATTTTAATAAAAATCTATTATGGTACAAAATTCTTTTGGCGAAACTTCAAAGACTCGACTTAGTGCAATATATTATAAATTTTTTACCACACTATTGTGAGCGAAAAATTTATTTGTCAGGCAAAAATTTATACCAAAAATCGCGCGTTTTTTTTTAAGTTTCATTTTGTTTTTCGTATATTAATAGGCGCCACAGGCGAAAATTTTATTTTTCATACATTTAGAAAAAATATAATTCTTAACAGGTTTTAAAATTGCCAAGCTCTGAGACGCAATGCCATAGAAAACCATTCGCTCTAAAATTTTATAAGATCGTCGGATGCTGCAAAAACCGCATATCGGAAATTGATGGCTCTTCCATTGTTACCATCAAATTTTATAAGAATTACTACACTCATAAACGGAGAGCAGAAGTTTACTTAATTTTTGAAATATTTTGAAAGGCAGTGGTTGCGCATCACTAAAATATTTGATGTATACAAAATGATTTTTTTTCTAATTCTTTAAAATATTTCAATTTAGTTTGGCCCAAATAACTTTAATGTTTATATGGAGTACATTCGAATGTGATTGATTCCATGCAATATAAATGCGGATAATAATGTTTATATTCTTGGGGCCATTTTACACAACGCCACCGTGAACTACATCGAATTTAAAAAAAAAAAGAGCGCAGATATTATGGGAACGTGCTAATTTTTTTCTCAAAATCAAAGACCATTTCAAAAACGATTAGATTGCTTCAAAAACTTATAAAACATTAAAGCAAACTTATAAAGCATCAAAGCATCAATTGTAATTCAAAAACACTAAATTAAATAAAATAAATATTTGTTGGATTTCAATAATTTTTTTAATTGCGTTTGGTATTTTTTAATTTTAATTGATCTTTTTAAGTATCGATTGCGAGTATGAAATTTTTTGAATTCTAATTTTGTTCGTTTATTTCGGATTTTTTTTTTGTTAATTTTAATTATAATTTTTGGGCAATTTCGTCTACTTATAAAAAAGCTTTATTTTTATATCTTTATATCTATAACTACTTGTTTTCATATATGGACTTCAACGGAACACGAAATATAGCAATTATATCTTGTGCCCTCCTCTACATTTAATAACAAACACATAATTCATTTGTTAGCTTCTGTTGTTTTAAATATTTTATCAAATATCAAATAGAAAAATTTCAAATATTTTTTTGACAAATATTTTCGTTTACATTTAAAAGAAAAAAGCCAAGAATTACCAAGACTTGGCAGCATTATACATTATTACTTTTTAACTACTACAACTAATTTGAAAGTCTATATAAGTTACATTGTTAATTAAATTTTTTCAATTTTAAATACATATGTTTTGATTTAAAAATAACTAAAAAGGTAATACAATTGGAAACATGCAGTTGTGCGAGGTAGCTAAATAAGTTCTAAACTAAATACAATTTGACAAAAGATTTTAAAATTTCTTTGACAAAATATTTAAACAATTTTTAATATTTCATAGAAACTTAGATACCTGAATTTAGTTTAGATTTTATTTACCCAGCTCACAAATTTAAAAACAACATTCACAACATTTAAAAACAATAAACCACTTATTTTTTTCTAACGTTTTTACTATTTTGTTGTTTTGCTGATTTTTAAACCTAATACTGAGTAATAGCAGATACGGATAGTCGATATGTAAATGAACCTTTAATTACTCCTTTTTTAGAAAACGTTCAAAAAAAGATAAAAGGCGTTAAATTAAATAAAAAGGCAATTGATTGGTTTTTAAAAACTTAAGTGTATTTTTTACGAGTGCGGAAATAATTAGTAATAGAGGAAGGATAAGTTTAGAGATTTCATCAAAAGAAGCGGCCAAATAAAATTTTTTACATATTACTGAAAGGAAATTGAGCAAATCGCCCTGATTTCAAAACAAATTTTTTCCATTCCTGAACAAATTTCAGCAAAATCTGGTAAAACCCAATTGGACTTGCAAAAAAATCAATTGGTCTTGCAAAGAAAATCAATAGGTGGGACCGGCCCCCCCTCCTGGGCGAGCCCCCGGGCACACCACTGAACATTAGTGAAAATAGTAAAGAATAACAAAAACACAATTTTCATTAAAAACATTTACATATATTCCTCAATTCTTTTTTTTTTTTTTGCATAACTAATGTGTGTATTCTTTCCAATTTTTGTAAGTATAAAGTAATTTTTAGAACGTTTTGGCTAAAGTGTAAACTCCCAGCAAAAAAAAGACCTTGCCAAATAATGAGTTTTAGAACGAGCAGTAACTGGTTGAAGTTTGCCTGCTAAGCTCTCTATTTTAACATATTGATGTCATTGGAGGTAGCTAGTTACCTACAACCTTACGAGTACGGAGTTAATCAAACAACTAGTTGCAACTCATATAATTAAAACTGGTTGTTTGAATTTAGTTAGTAACTGGTTGCTTATAAAGGGTATAATAATACATAACATAAGGGGTTCAAATAACTCATTATCAATAGGTACTGAGAGTGGCTACATATAATGAGTTTATAAGTCGTTACAGAACTACACCATTTCCCATTTAATTTCGGAAAGTACCAACTATTTTCATAAACTATTTTATTTCAGATATTAAGAATTTTATTTCAGAAATTAATATATTAATTACTGAATTTAAATTAATATATGTGAAATTAAATTGATAGCATATGAAATAAAATTATTTTCTTTTGAAATTAACTGATGAATCTGAAACTAAATTGAAAATTTTTTAAATTATTATTTTCTAAAACTAAATTAATACTTTCTGCAAATAATTAATAATTTCTGATATTAAATTGGAAATGGTGTAATGGTGTATAAAGAAATAAAATATTATATATTTTTTTTATAAAACTTATTTTATATTTATAATGATAAAAAAATTTAAATGCAACATACGTATACCTTGCGTAATTTTAATAACGCGTTCCGGGCATATATTACTGCGCTGCTGATTCGGAATTATAGGCAATTAGAGAAATCTTAATGAAATAAAATGGAACTTAAAATTTAAAACTTCATCGCATTTGGCGCGTGAACTTTTTTAACGATCACAAAAAAGTAGTATATAATTTCTTAATATTTTTTCATGAATGTACGACTATGCGAAAAGTTATAACATATATGTATGTACATATGTTTTATTAAATTCACAAAAAAAATTAACTGTCAGATTAATTAATTAAAAATTCCAATTCAAAATGGTATTGTAAAAATCCCATTTTCAAATCAAAATCATTAAAAACAGAATTATTTAAAATCAGAAAACTATTTTTTATTGTGTTCCAAATTTCTTTCTATTAATTTTTTATTTGATTTTAATTTGAATTGATTTTTGATAACAATTTGAAAAAAAATTTAATAACAAAACCAAAAATATATTTTAACTGCCAAAAAAAAGTAGTTATTAGTAATAAGTAATTATTAGTAATACATTATTTTCACATCGAAAGTAATGTAGTATGCAAGGAGCTGACATGGAATATTAGTAATAAAAAAAGCAATGAGCTGCCATTACTAAATTTTTCCTGGGTTATGTAAAATACAGTTTTGCTAATATTTTCCTATCTACTGTGAAATAATAAATGTTGCAAAAATGGCAATGGAATTAAGGGTTTTTGTTGATTTTTTTAAAATTTGTAATTAATAACTTCAATAAAAATGAAAACAATATAAAGAATTTTGTTATTTTATTTCCCAGGTGAAAATGTTCATATATGTTCATATATCATCATATATGGCGTCATACATGATCGTATATGTTTTCATATATGAGCATATATAAACATATGTATATGTCATGTATGGAATCATATATGGGCCAATACATTTAAAGATGAAGTTCATATATAGTAATATATGAATCCATATATGGCAATATATGGTAATATATTGTATATGTTGGTTCATATACGCCATATATGTTCATATATGAGTACATATATTATTCCATATATGGGGTAATATATTTAAATTTTTATCAGATATTGCCATATATTGCCTTAAATTTATTGCATGCAAATACCCCTTTTTCCCTTGAATTTAATGTTGATTTAATGTTACTTCACTTAATTTTAATAAAATAAGCAATATTTTTGTTTAAAAATAAAAAAAGAATTTTTAATATACCGGCATATAGAAAAAGTACTTATATATGACCATATATGAACACTCATATATGTCCATATATGACCATATACGGCCATATACCCTCAAATTTCGGATCCGAGCATATATTGAATAATATATGAACCCATATATGTAGCCATATATGAACATTTTCACCTGGGTTGTATCAAAATGTTTCGTTATTAATTATAAAATGTTAAAGTTTATTATCGCAGTTTAAAAATAATATCAACATATTTAAATTAAATAGAAACAAACTTAGTTTAATTTCAGACCTATTTTTAAGTAAAATTTAATGTTAATTCTACTTGATAATAAATGTTTTTGTATAGAAAATTGTGGACATTTTCCCTTAGAAAACACATAATAATTTTTGCTATAGAAAACCCGAGATTTAGATTATTTTTTTATAGAAAAATTCCAGCTTCTTAGGATTCTAAATAATTTTTTTATAGAAAAATCGTTGGATTCTGAGCAATTTCCCTATTAAACAACTCTCAGATCAAACAACTTTCTCCACAAAAAAACCAAGGATCCAAAAAATATACCTCTTAATATGAGAACCTATAACAAAAAAGATTTTGTGAAATACTGGAACGTATACCACCGGATGATCAGCCCAAACTTACATTTAGATCTGACCAATAATAACACCTCTTAAATACGCTTTATCCACATTAACCGCTTCTGTCTTATATAATAATTTTACTAAACTGCATTCTGGCATTCAATATTTGTAATTTTAGTTTAAAATTTGTTAAAATATTTAGTTCAATGCACATTTTTACTCACTTTTAATATATTTTTAAACCCTGGTCTTGCTTGGCTAATTTCCTTTTTTTCTTGATTTTTTTCTTAAAATGTACACTTTTTTTTGTTTTTATTTGTTTATTTATACTTTGACATTTAAACCTATTACTATTTAAAGTATGCATACTTATGAGTATTATGCCTAACATAAAATTTTAGGCATAATGTGTGTAATTATAAACATGTATAGGAACATGCAAAATACTATATCTGTGTGTTTTTTTGTAGACAAAAGTGTTTAATTATATTTGTACACATTTTGTGTCTTACGTTACGTATTTTGAGCATTTTCCAGATAATATAAATCATTTTTTTTTTTGTATCATTTTCACAAATAAACGACTAAATAACTTTTTTAAAGGCATGTACTAACTTATAAACTTAAGCATTTAACATTATAATAAGGACAGCTTTACAGTTTTTCTTAGGCCACAGGTTTATGATTTAAATTTCAGCTTAGAATTCATTCGTTTACGAATCCAGACACCATACGCGTACGATTGAAATTCGTTAAAACATACCGCCATTTGAAGCAGGTGATAACTTTCAGTGTACTTTATATAAAATGTTGAGTATTCATATAAAGGCGGCCATATACTTTGTTCTTTTCTGGCAGTTTTAACCCCAAGGGGAATACTGTACGGTTAAACACGATTAACGACCATATCCACTCACTAGACGTTGATTACTTTAGTTCAAGTCAAAAAAACAAAAAACAAAACAAAATATTATAGAAAAAATAATCAGCTTAATCACACACACGAGCAGTTTTGTACTAACACGTTTGAAAACTCAGGGTTAAAATCAAATCGCGACAAATAATTTTGAACACGTTCAAGAAGAACGGTTTTTGTCACACACCGAGAGTTTTAACCGAACAGTTTTACCCGCGCGGTTGTATGGCCGCCTTAACACACACATCAGATAAACGTGAAAGTGCGTACTGATATTTTCTTAAGGTTCAATTAGCCATACGTACCCATAACATACCATAACACACTGATAAATCACAAACAATAATCTTATGCATCATATAGTAAGTACAAAAAAAAAAAAACAAAATACTAGAGGGTATATTGCTTTCATAGGTAGCCTATTTATAATATAGCAATCTTTTGAGTTGGACAGGCGCGGGAATTGTGTATTTATAAAAAAGAACACAACCATACAACAACGCAGCTTATTCGTATTTTTAAACATAAATTTCATGCATTTTCAAAAAAAAAAATTTGTTAATGAAAATATTTTTTCCACATATTTTTTAAAATAAAATAATTTAATATAATAAATAAACTTTTTGAATAAAAGCGGTTTCACCCAATACCTCCACCTCATTTTAATTAAAGGGAAGGGATCTGCATCCCAAAGTCTATTAAAAATGATGCATCAAGCTTGTCTTAAAATGTTGTACTGTGTAGTCGTTACCTACACCATAATCAATTTCGTAAAATTAAAAAAATGGCTTTGGCTTTTTTAAGATGGGTTTGATCTTTCTTTCGCGGCCTTCTCTATACGTAAAAACTATGTATATGAAACTTACGCTTGTAGAAAATAAATTTTAAAAATTATATGGTTTCAAATTTCCGACACCACTATTTTAAGTTTTAAAATTTTTCCAGTTTTTTTATCAGGAAATTTTCGTCTCTTTATATAATAAAAAATTAAAAATGTGTTGAAAATGCGCATCGTTTGAGCATAATAAGATCACCGAAAAATCACATTACCACGATGCACACTAATACCATTATATCAAATGTGTAGTGCAGTGATGCAAAATACTTTTGAATGTTTGATGACTCTGTGGTACTTTCTAATTTATTTTGGCCCTTTCAGCTCAAAATTCAACTACTTCAAAACGTACAGTACATTTTTCAATGAGTAGGGTGTTTTTTTTAAAGGGATATAGAACTTTTATTTAAAATAAAACACAAACTTACGAAACAAAAAATAACTTTTTATTCCAATTGAAAGCATATTTATTTGCCTTTAATTACACTAGGTCACAAATAACAAACTTTTGTCTGTTATTTGTTTCTAGCATACTTTTTCTCATGGATTTGGACCTACTGAACACGAAAATGAATTTTAAAAATTTTTCTGTCGATTGGTTTGCGAGATACAAATTTTTTAATTTTTTTTTTTTAATTTTTGGAGGTACACTTACTATTTTGAGCATATCTTTAGTCTTCTTTGACCTATTTTATCCTACTACTACTCAAATTAAAGACAATTGAGCCGTCTACAACTTATTCTCAGAAAATTTTCAAATCGGGTTAGTAGTTTTGATGTTGGCGGCTTAAAAAGGTTAAAAAACTGCGTTTTTTTAGTAAAAATGTGGCTGAAAAATTCATATAAAAATTCATATAAAATGTAAAACGCGATGTTAACAGCGATTTTAATTTTTTTACGTATAGCTGACACTTTTCCAAAGAAAATAAGCCCTTACTTAACAAAATCTGATGACAAATGGCCGACTTATTATTTTTTTGGTAAACGACCGAAATTCCGCTATTTCACGATTTTTTGATTTTCATTATTTGCACAGCTTACCTACCCAACGCAAACGAATAAATACATTTGAACTTAATTTAAAATAAACAAAGTAGTCTTCGTATATTTTTTTTTAATTTATTTACAGCACTACATGCTCATACATATTTAAACATAAGGAGACACGGTTATCAATTGCATTTCAAAACTGTCTGTGAAAGTGTAAAGAAGTTAATATTTAGAAAACGCAAGGAAGACAATGAGTAAAAGACTACGTGTGTTCGAGTGTTTGAACGATCCAGACAATTTCTGCAATGTTTGTGGCCAGTTTATAAAAAAAAATCACGCACACAAGTTTACTCCAGCAGTACAATTGCACTATTTGAATTATTTTGGTATTTCACCAAATATCACAGAACCATGGACACCTAAGTCGCTGTGTGATCTTTGCTATATAATCTTAACCAACTGGGCAGCTGGCGGAAGGTAAGAATTTTTATTTAAACACATTATACATAGCGAATATAGTAATTTATTTTAATTTTAGCCGCCATATGAAATTCGATACACCAATGATGTGGAAAAAGCCGCTATGCCATTCCACAGACTGTTATTTTTGCCTCACCACAAACAGTGGGGTAGGAAGATTTTTTAAATGGAACTACGCTCAAGTGGGATCGTTTGCGCTTCCAGTACCACATTCGCATGATGTGCCATATCCAGTGTGCCCTGGTGCATCTCTTCAAAAAGCAGAATCGTCAGAAGAAGAGTCTGAGTCAAATGCAAGCGAATTTGAGCCGGGTGCAAAGCGAAAATTACTGTCACAGGCCGAACTAAACGATTGGGTGCGCGATTTTGGTCTCACTAAGGAGAAATCCGAACTTTTTGCGTCTCGGATGATACAGTGTGGATTTGCGGCTTCAGAAGTGAAAGTATCAGCGTACAGAAACCGTCACAAGGAGTATGCAAAATTTTATACAAAGAAAGACCAAATATGTTTTTGCAGCGACATTTCAGGCTTGTTCCAAGAGCTTCACCAAATTCATAACCCCAACGAATGGAGGTTGTTTATTGACAGCAACAAAGAGAGCTTGAAGGCAGTTCTCTTACATAATGGGAATCAAAAGCCATCTGTTCCTATTGCTCATGCGGTTCATTCAAAGGAGAACTATGAAACTATGGACATTTTGCTGAAATGCATAGAGTATAGGAAATACAATTGGAAAATATGCGCTGACCTTAAAGTTGTGGCCATTCTGTGTGGACTCCAAGGAGGCTATACGCGACATTGCTGTTTTCTGTGCCTTTGGAATAGCCGCGCTGATGATCAGCATTATATAAAAAAAAATGGCCGGTACGAACGAAACCTGTAGTTGGAGAAGCGAATGTTCAGCGCAAACCACTAATAGAGAACCGTGAAAATATAATACTTCCGCCGCTGCACATAAAATTGGGTTTGATTAAAAATTTTGCCAAAAAATTAGACAAAGAAGGTGAAGCTTTTGCCTATTTACGGTCAATTTTCCCTTACCTTTCGCTGGCAAAAATTAAAGAAGGAGTCTTCGCAGGACCCGAGATAAAAAAAATGTTGAAAGATGAAAAATTCCCAAAGCTGTTATCACCCATCGAAGCCGCAGCATGGAATTCCTTCAGGCTTGTTGTGGAAAACTTTTTAGGAAACAACAAAAGCCCGAATTATAAGGACATAGTTGAGGATCTGGTAAAGAACTATGAAGCCATGGGAGTGCACATGTCACTTAAAATACACTTTCTGGATTCTCATTTGGATTTTTTCCCTGAGAATTTAGGAGACGTGAGCGACGAACACGGCGAGCGCTTTCATCAGGAATTGAAGGCTATGGAACGACGCTATCAGGGCAACTATGACACGGCTATGATGGGTGACTATATTTGGACCCTAATACGTGAGACCGATTGCAGCGAATACAAAAAACAAAGAAGAAGTCAGCAGTTTTTCCACATGGCATAAAATGTACACTTATATCTTTGTTTTTACTCATTTTTTTGTGCGTTGATTTGCTTAATTTAATTAGTTAGTTTAATTTCGTTAGTTTAGCTAATTGTGCGATACATTGAGCATGTAGTGCTGTAAATAAATTAAAAAATAATATACGAAGACTAATTTGTTTATTTTAAATTAAGTTCAAATGTATTTATTCGTTTGCGTTGGGTAGGTAAGCTGTGCAAATAATGAAAATCAAAAAATCGTGAAATAGCGGAATTTCGGTCGTTTACCAAAAAAATAATAAGTCGGCCATTTGTCATCAGATTTTGTTAAGTAAGGGCTTATTTTCTTTGGAAAAGTGTCAGCTATACGTAAAAAAATTAAAATCGCTGTTAACATCGCGTTTTACATTTTATATGAATTTTTATATGAATTTTTCAGCCACATTTTTACTAAAAAAACGCAGTTTTTTAACCTTTTTAAGCCGCCAACATCAAAACTACTAACCCGATTTGAAAATTTTCTGAGAATAAGTTGTAGACGGCTCAATTGTCTTTAATTTGAGTAGTAGTAGGATAAAATAGGTCAAAGAAGACTAAAGATATGCTCAAAATAGTAAGTGTACCTCCAAAAATTAAAAAAAAAAAATTAAAAAATTTGTATCTCGCAAACCAATCGACAGAAAAATTTTTAAAATTCATTTTCGTGTTCAGTAGGTCCAAATCCATGAGAAAAAGTATGCTAGAACCAAATAACAAAATGGCTGTTGCCTAGTGTTATTTGAATACTTAAGTCTCATCATTAAAATTTATTCCTTTGTATTGATCAATTATGAGCAAAAGTGGTGAAAATTTGTATGTTTTTAGACTATTAATGGAGTAATTTTTTTACTGCCCTACATTTGCAATATGAATAAATTGTCAAGTGGAAGTCATTTTTTTGGAGGTAATTTTTTTTTTTGTTTAAGATTATCTGAAAAATCATTTGAAAATTTTTGACTGTCACTTTTGGCCGAATAAAAACTTGAAAATTGGTCCTTCCGTATGCTCTTTCCGTATGTGTACCGGAACACATGTGTCCAAATATTTTTTAATACTAAATGCCAAATAATAAGCTAATTTTCTCCCTATTTCGAATACTACTTTTATTTACAACAATGTTTTGTTTGTCAAAGAAAAACTCTTTACTTTTATTTGCAAATCTGTCTTGTTTCAAATAAAAATTCTTTGAAGTATATCAAGTTACTATAAAAAAAGAAACAAGGTAGACTGTCAAATAACGGTAACGGTAAAAAATTATTGATAAATGAAATTTTGTATTGACAAATAAATTTCCTATTGCTTTTGAGTAATGAATTAAATCTTACCCATGGCTAACAGATTTAAATTTATTTAAATAAAAACTGATAAATATATTCCGAAAATATGTTGGACCTATCAAAGGTATTTTGGCTCTTTTAATCGTTAATTTGGCTCAAAACAAAAAAACTCAAAATGGATCATTGGTGAAGTGTATTGCATGATCAAAATATTTTTTCCATTCATGTGTAATGGAGTATCTAGTAGGTTGGTGTTATTTTTTTCAACAAAACAAAAAAGAAAATTGTCATCTTATGATTATTGACATATAATAAGGCATCATTCTTTCAGTGTAATACAAAATAAAGTTATTAAAAATTTAACTTACCTTGTATCGTCAAACATTAAATCGATTTTTAATTTATATACCGAATTTCGGCTAACACTTGAAGAAGTTTCCTGATGATCACTCTCTAATAAACGGGTACCGGATGAATTACTGCCATTTGATTTACGTGGACGTACTGAATTCATTTTTGGTAAAGCAACAATTTGATTATCTGATTTGCATGTAACCATTCTGGAAAATTAAATTTTACAAAAACTTTATTCATGCGATTACGTTTTTATGCAAATTTAAACGTTTCGTTCGTTTCTTTTCGTAATTAATTTATGATAAACATATGATTTTTAGTAAGCAATTTGTTGTTAAATTTTTTAATTATTTTTTTTGCAAATTCTTAAATGGATTAATGGTGTTTTTTTTGCATAGATGTTACAAGATGTTAATTTCACATGCTAACAGGTAATTTGTTGTTAAAATTTTGTTATTTGTCTGTTATGCACTGTAAAATAGAAAAAGAAACAAATTGCAAATAAATAACACAAATTGTGAAACAATGCTTTCAATTTATGTAAAATACAATTTATGGACAAATGTACACATAATTTTTTAGATATTTTTCACTTTTGCAAGACTTTGGTTAAATGTTTTAAGTTTGTTTTCCAAACATCGATTTCTTATATACAGTTAGATATTCATTTTGTTTTTAATAATCTATTTATTTTTGCTTCATAACTTTTAATAGTTTACTTTCACTCTAAAATATTTTCTGTAGTTTTAACTATCTTTTTTGTTTGTTTTTTTTTTTTTTTTGCAATAATTAGTAAAAGAAAAATGCATCGCTCATGAGAAAACTGCTCTAATTGCAAGATTGGTTTATTAAGTATTTAATATGTGTTTTTAATGATTAAAAAAAAACCTGCCACATATTTTTGTTGGCAATATTGCAACACAATTGTTGTTTGATATTTTTAACCTCCAACACTCACTAATTAATTAATTAAATCAATTGATACAAATACTGTAGTTCATTAAGTATTTCGTAATTTTTATTTTACTTCAAGTGTTTCATTACTTTTTATATTTAGTGATATTTGCATAATTTTTTACTTGCAAATTTATTAGAGATTTGTTTGAAATATGTACTACAAAGTCAATCTCACAATATTTTTATTTTTTTATACTCAACCGATGTAAATTACACACGTTGTTTCTTAACGAATGCGCACGCACAAATGTCGACGAGCTGTACAAAAAAATGTAGCTGAATGAACTCTCAAGACTAAATAAACAAACTTTGTTATTCAAACTAACTTGGTCGTGTAAAACATTTGTTTCGTCTTGTATAGACAGATAGATCCAACAAAGAAATAAAAAAATGTAAAACCTACCGTTGCAAGCTGCCAAACTAACAAACTTGATAATAACTTTGCTAAATGAAGAATATCTTAGGAGTTAACACGCTCATACACTTATGGAGCTCAGCTTATACAAATTTGGTAGTACATACTCATAGTTGCTAGCACTAATCAAGACAACTTTTCATCACCATACATCACTTTAACATCTTTCATTCATTCACTAATTTCACATACAATATCATTGAACCATAGCAACAAAGTTAAACTTTAATTGTTTTGTTTTCTATTTGCTGTTTTTTTCCAGAGGTTCTCAACTTATTATTATTTTATTTATTATCACAGCAAATATAAAAGAGATAGAGTATATAAAAATACAGAAATATGTTATCCACATGCAATAAAAGAATATTAAAGAACAAAGTGTAATAACAGCAATGTGTGTATAAACATTTTATGTACTTTCGAAATGTTTTTAAATTTAAAACAGAATCGAAAAATTAGGCATCCTCAGACATGTTTCAAAAAATAATCCATTTGATACTAAATTTGTCTACAGTTTTCTGAAATTATGAAAAATATATTACAAACAAGATATTAAGTCATTTTTGACCTTACTCTTAGCACCTGCACTTAAACAAAAAAACATGAACTTAAAATTAATCCAAAATTTCCTATAAAATATTGTTATTAAAACTTAGAAATATTTTCTTAAAAATAATAAAAATTCCTGTTTGGGTAAAAACGAAATAGCTTATATAAATATTTAATATCTTTTCTAAGTAATATTTCTTGATTTTAGAAAAACACAAGTATATTAAATAAAAGTTTGTCAATTTTTAAGAAAAACATTATAGTTTTATTAAATTTGCATACTAAAATATAATGAAACTAAGTTTAGTTAAAATTAGAATATAGTTTACTCCCATTTAGTTCAAAAAATATATCTAACTTAAAATGAGAAAGTTCTTGAACTTAATGTGTGTTAATCTTTTTTCCGAGTAGTAAAATTAACTAAATATTAGAAAGCCATTTCTGGCAATATGCGAAAAAAGGAGACACGAAGAGATTAGAAGATAAACAAAAAAAAAAAAAAAAAACTAAGAATAAAATTTGTGTGTCTGTGTTGGTCACTTCTGAATAAAAACAATAACAAAAGAAGCTGAATAGCAACAAACTGCGATTTAGTTGCATTGCTTAGGTCGTCTTAGGACAACGGGTTCAAAAAGTATATAATTTTCTATAGAGTATTTTTCCCGCTCTACCAGAAATTTAACATGGTACAGAGTTCAGCGGCAACATTTTTAAATGAGAGGGCAACATTTTCAAAGTTGCTAAAGTGTTAAAAAACATTAAATTTGGTGTATGCAGTGCTGCCACATAAACAGTGTAATTTTTTATCCCAGTTTTTGGGATTCTTAACTGTTAACCAGTTTTTTCATGAAAACAATTTTTTTTTCTTCAAATAATTGCATTTTTTATAGGTTTTTAGTTATATGTTGCAACAATTAATAGCATATTTATTCTCTTTATTATATATTTTTACCATAGAAATGGGAAATAATGAATATGAATAGACATAGTTGGTCAATGTGTGTGTACACACTTTAATACTTTTAATGTCACAATGTAATGTTTGAATTCGTAACTATTTTTTAACACAGTTGCAAATTTTTGTTGTATTTTTTTACTTTATTAGACATGTCTAATTTTAGTAAAAATAAATAGTTTATTGAACAAATATTATATTAAATTATTCAGTTTAATTTCTTCGACCTTTTTAATACAAATTTCAGGTAATAAGTATTCAAGCTTAAGGTCTGTTTTATACAAAATTATTTATTTGTTATCCAATATTTCGCTATCTCAATGGTTAGCTTCTTCAGGGATTTTTTGTTTTTAGCTTGAATACTTATTACCTGAAACAAATATTATATTTTTATATGAAAAATTTGAAAAAATACATGAATTAAATAAAAAAACATTTGTTTATGAAATAATCTGAAAAATCTCTAGCATCCCAAAAAACGGCAAAAAAAATAGTTAAAATTGGTTATATGGCAGCACCGCTAAACACTACTAAAAGTTGCCGACCAAAACTCACCTTTGTTGCCGCCAAACTATGTTCGTGTTCTAAGAGAGTACTAAAAAGTTCGTGAGAGACAAACGTACTCTATAGAAAATTATATACTTTTTGACGGGTTCGATTCCTGCAGCCGACGGGTTGTTGAAAAAAATTATCTTATAGAGACAATCCGACAATTACACAAAATAATTAATAAAATTGAATGGAAATCACTGATGACGCCTGTTCAAACAATTAGGCAGAAACTAGCTCGTCTGATTGAAAAATCAATAGTATTTACAATTTTTAGAGAAAAACGTTTATTCTTCTTCTTAACCTCAAAACCCTTATTTCTAAATTCAATTTTTAAGTCTACCACTTTCTAATTTTTAAGAATTGTTTTCTAAAAATTAGTTCAGGCAATTAAAAACAAAATGTAATAAATTTTTTCTTAATTTATAATA
The DNA here is from genome assembly GCA_949748255.1 of Eustalomyia histrio. Classification (NCBI taxonomy): domain Eukaryota; kingdom Metazoa; phylum Arthropoda; class Insecta; order Diptera; family Anthomyiidae; genus Eustalomyia; species Eustalomyia histrio. The sequence continues at coordinate 182,823,536 of OX456523.1, read as the reverse complement.
AAAGTTAATTTTATTTAAGAAACTGATGAACTACACTGAAAAAATGTTTGTAAATTTACTACAATAAAATAGGTAAAGTTTTATGTAAAATACGTATTACGTATTTTGTACTCACTTTCATATACAATAATACACACATAAAGTATTATTAGACATAATGCGTTTAAAATTAAAAACTTTGTGCCTAAAATTAGTATTCATTTGTTAAATTAAAATTTTACGCACAAATTTTGTAAATATACTAACTTAGAATGGTAATTAATATTTTGACATTTTAAAATTGAAAAATATTACAAAAATAAAAAAAGCTAATAACGAATAATAATTTTTTAAAATATAAAAAAAGTGTATAAATATAATATTTGTGACAATTTATATTAAAAGATTTGGTAAAATTCCAAAAACACTTAAACGTCTATACAAAAAAAGTTAAATGCAATTTTAAATAAAAATCATTATAATTAGAAAGGTTGTTTTTTAAAACAGAGAAGAGGATACAATAAAATCGCATACTACAATTAAATTTAAAGATGACCATCACTGCATAAGCCCATTCGGAATATATTATATATTATATCTATCATTTATTATTATTAAAACATATGTATGTAAAATATAAATAAATTTATTCTTTTTTAAAAAATTAAATTAATTAAAACCATTGCGTTTGTAAACATATGCATTTTTTATACTTTTATGCATATATAAATGAATTTTTAGGCGTTTTATGCGTATATTTACCCTTCAAATATGTTTTTTTACGCAAAATTTTAGTAAATTTGCGAATTATTTATAAAATTTTATTTAATTTTTACGCACTTTCAATGTAAAATTACCAATGTGTGTACTTTTTTCTTTACGCACACAGAGTAAATTTACCCAACTTATGGTAGGAGTTTCCTACTATAAGTTGGGTAAATTTCAGCAAAAATTTATTAGAGTGTATTTCTAGGAAAAACTTTCATGCTATTTAGTTCAGATAAATTTTAATAAAATGTTAATTCTTTCATGTAAAAATTTTCTAATTTTTATTAAATAATAAACTTAGGTATAAATTAAAAAAACTTAAGTAAATAAAATAAGATAAATTAAAAAAACTTGAGTAATTTTTTCTTAAATCGAAGAAAAATTTAGATTTTGTGGGAAAACATTTAAATTATTTTCAATATTTTTTTCCATTCCAAATGTAACTGTGATATTTTGTATTTTTACAACAATTTCCTTAAAATTGAGAAGACAAAGGACCTCCACTGTTCCTTAGCCAAAGATGCCTTTTTCTAGTTTTCTCGAGGAGAACCATTAATTAACTAGGAAAAAGATCTGACTTTGTCACAATTTATTACGTTGCAGGATATCCTACAGTACATTTTTTATTTTTTCTTTTACCTTTTAGGTAATGAAATTTAATTTATATTTAAAATACATGAGTGTAGTATAAATTACTTTAATTTAAAGATAGATATGTATAGTGAAAAGCTTGCTAAAAGCAATGTCCTTACAAAGCCAAAGTCCTCCGAAAGTAGGAAAATACTTACGTAATAAAATATTTGATAAAATATATTACCTTTATCATAAAAACAATTTCATATTTATTAGAAAATTTTTATAAAATTCATAAGGATAATTTTCACTTAAAAGAAATGCTATTTAACTTAATATTAGAAATTATTTTCTTATTTTTAAGGAGTTATGTCCTAGTTTTTAGTAAAAAAAAATATCTAATAAACCATAATAAAACAAAATTTTTCTTAAAACCAAAGAAACATTTCATAACTAAATGTAAAATTTAAGATGATATATGAACTAATTAGGAGGAAATTGTGCTATGTTTTCTAACAAAAATTTAATTCTCAATAGGGAAATTTTTCTATAATTTAGACATTTTTCTTAATTTAATTTTTTTTTTTTAATTTCAAGGAAAATTTTGTTAAATTTTTGGTTAAAAATGTCTTTGGCGCCCTTTTGATTTAAATTTTTCCTCCAAATATGCTAATTTTTCTAAATTCTAGTTCAATTTTTTTGGGTATAGTTACTTGGAGGAATAGAGTTTTTTAAGTCAACGATCCAATGAATTCATTGGATATAAATAAATATTGATCTAGTCAATGAAGGCAAAGGATTAGAAGAAAAACTATTTCAAATATAATACGTCTCTGGTAAAGTACTTAAGCTTTCGTATAAAAATTAATATGTTTTGATACCGGTAATTCATTCCCTTCACGAAAAATTAAACTTATGTATTTGTTTTTAATTAATTTTTTTATATATATATTTTTCATATTTTAAAAAATAAAAAAAATGATATTGGCAGTTGTTCAAATTTGCAAAATATTTTAAAATCTTTTCATCCAAACTTTAGTGGCTAGTGGACAACACTTCAGTCAGTCTCACGAACTTTTTGCACAGCACGCGCGATAGGGCCTTCAATTCGGCCAAAACTTCTTTTCAACAAACGCACAGTTTGTGCAACACAGCACTCACTTTGCAATATTTCCCAAAGTTGTTTAAGCGTAAAGCGAATCATTTTGGTCGGTGGAGGTATGATTGTGACTGATAGTCAATACTTCAAATACAAAAATTCTATTAGTGTCAAAATAACATATTTGGACCACCCTTTATAACCCCAACTATGTGCTGATGTTTTTTACTACCAAAAATATTTAACCCAGAACCACTTTTTATTCACATAACTTCAAATTTCTTTCCGAATTTTGATCCGCTTCCCGGAATATAATCCAAGTCGTACTCTGGTGCAGAATATTATATACTGGACATGCCCGCCTAATTCTAATTTATTTTAGTTTTGCAAAAGTTTGGCTTTGACTTTTTTAAAGAAAAGTCTTAAAAATCGCAAAAAAGGCTTTTAATATCAAGGATCCGTAAAAATAGCACTTTTATGAAGTAACCGAAAAATGGCAAAAATTTCTCTTAATGCCAACAGCCAAAGAAACTTAGTTCTGGTTATAAAAAAAGTTCAAAAACTATTGCCTGGTTGGAAGCACTATAAGTGATTATGGGGCATTTCAGCTTGTTGGAGCATTTGAGCTAAATTTATTGTATTTACATAAGGGAATGAAAGTCAAAAAGTAGCAGTAATGTAAGTTGTTTATATAACTGCTTTTTCGACACTTATCCCTTATGCTAAGGCCCTCAAACAACATTAATTACAATTAGTAACAAATTTAGCTACTTCCTAATTTTTACTGGGAAGAATTCAATATTCATTATTCTAGCATATCACTGTTTGAGATCCTCTTCATTTTTATTGCAATAAACATCTTAACATCAATTCATTTCAAATGTTTTGTTTATACTGCTTTTATAGTGGTTGCTACAATTTTTATGACAGCCTCTTATTGTTGCTTAAATGTACATTGTATGAGTTACATTCAATGACTTTAAGTGACTTTTTTGTATTTCAACTGACACTTTTTCAGTTTTTTTTTTATCATTATACACTGCTTATTTTGTATTGACCGACCGTTGCTTATTTTTTCCTGCATTAACACATACGCGCGGTTTGCAATTATTGCATCGACTTTTTAAATTATTTCGCATACAAGTTGCTCTATTCACGTCAGCTTATTAACTGAATTAGTTGAATGAATATAGGAGTGTTATTGCAACAACTTAAAAAGTTGTTTATAAAAATTGTAACGTCTATATGAGGGTAATGTGGATTAAAGTTATTTGGGTAACGATTATGATTTCAAGCTGACCAGATGTACGCATAATTGTTGTTGTTGTACTAACTTTAACGTAATGTATTTTTAAAACAAAGCAAACTATGGTGGTTCCAAATTTGGGCATCAAATGAGGCAATATTTTGGGTTCAAATTTACACATACGTGTTAAGAGAACAAAATTTAAACAAAAACCTGAATCCATTGAAGAATGGCAGCCGGTTAATGGTGGTATACTGGTTAAACTCCTGCTGATGTAAATTTCATATTGATGACTGTGCTTGAGTAGGAATTTGTGTGGCAAATTTTAACTTCTTAGCACCATCGGATAGGTCTTGGTAATAAAAGGGACACTTTTATCTATTTAAGCCTATTTTTACTACGTTGCTGGAGAAATTTTACATAGTACCTTATCATTAAATTAGCTCATACTCCAGGGAGCACATATGTCCTTAGTCAAAGCGGTTTGTGTAGGTCATTAAGGAGTAGATTTTTTCCTTTTGAACTCCCATTTTTTTCAGGAAAGACATTTTAAATTATAGGTTTCTAACAAAAGTGGTTTGGACAAGCCGTTAAAGGTGGGTTTTCTGTGTTGAATACGTATTTTTAACACCTTCCTGCATAAAATTCCTAAACGTTCCTTATCCGTAAGTTAGTCCATACTGGAGGGATCTCATATTTTTAATCTCAGGCTAACAGCCTGTAGAAATTCAAAAATCCCATATAAGCGCAGGCAACTAATACTGTGGATATATAATTATTGATATAATCCATGAATTAATATGTATATTAATTTCTAAAGAATTGCTTTCCAAGTATATACACAATCAGGTATGTTATCAAAATCGATTTCGACACTAAATCGAGTTGAAATCGGAAAAAGGTGTGATGTGTTCTTTTTTTCGTTTTTGTATTATCGATTTCAAATTAAATTTTGTTCTATGGGAAAATAATCGATTTGCGATGTGATGCAAATCGATATTTTCAGTTTAAGTTCGAATTGAAATCACGTTAGCATTGCCTAGTGATTTTTTTCACAAAAAAAGCCGAAAGAAAATGTAAGAAAATTTTATATATCCATAAAAATTATAAAATATACAAATATTTAAAATTTTTTAATATCAAGGGGAAAACACAAGAATCCACGACAAGAAGATGCTTTCATTATATTTATGGTAGATCATTCGGATACAGCCAGGGGTTTTACCAAAGGTGACAGAGTGGCAAAATTTGACCAAAGAATTAAATTCGTTGGGCCCTCCATTGCATGACATTTCTGGTTGGAAAAAAGTAAGCAATACCATTTCTTATTTCAAAAGGTTTTAATTGTTCTTTTTTACAGGTATGGTGTGATTGGAAGGCTGGTATTAAGAAGAACAAACTAGAAGTAATGGCAACAGGTGGTGGTCCATATAATCAAATCTACATATCCAAAAAAGAAGAGGTAATTGGACAATTGTGTGGACTATATGTTATTGTGGAGGGAATTCAAAATTCCCATTCGTTTGGAGCAGAAAAACGCAACAGCGAATTGTTTTCTTTAGATGAATGTATTTCAAATGACCAGCCAATAACAATAATAAGTATATCTGTTACTGTCAAAAGGAAGAGAGGCGAAGACGATGTACTAGATGAGACTTCAAGCACGTCTAAGCGGCTGCTTCAAGCTATAAAAATAAAGTTGACAACCTAAAGGACCATTTAAATGATTATATTGACAGTGACATAGAGAAAGGAAAACAGTTGTTAGATTCGTTAAAGCTGTTGACGGATATATGCCAGGAAAACTCCGAAAAACTTGAATCAATTGGCAGTAACATTAGACGCCTCTATAAAGCCGTAGAAAATTCATCAACCACTCTAACAAATGAACTTAAAAGGCATCATCAAGAAAGGATTTAGAAATAAAACTAAAACATTTAGGCCCAATATTATAACTTGCCTTTAAGGTGCGTGTTAGTTAAAGGTAACTTTAGCTAAAGTGAGGAATAAAGTGACCTTTAACTTTTTTTGGTTATTATAACTTCCTTATAAAATAAAATTAAGTTATTTTGAAAATATGGCATTACCAGAGCAAAAACCGATTACTTTTGACAAATTAAAATGGTTTTTAAAAATACGTAGTGGCAACGACGTACTTTTATTTATTTATTTACTTACAACAAACAAGAAATACACGAAAAACAAAATTTCTTCGATTTGTGTAAAAAATAAATATGTTTGTTGTAAAAAATTTACATTGTCGACGCCGAACACAGAAATAAACCAAACAGCAAAGATACGGTCTAAAAACTACACGGCAACTACACTGCAGAGCAGAAAATGTGGCAACTTCAGATGCTTAAACCTTACGTTAAAAGTTAAAGGTAAGATGAACTTACCTTTAGCTTATCGGTCACTTTTAGGTTAAAGTATACTTATAATAACGAAAAACTAATAATCTGTCCGTTAACATCCTCACTTTAGCTATCGGCAAGTTATAATAATGGGCCTAAGAGTTAGAACAACTTAAGAATCAGAATAAATAATTTCATTTATTTTTGTTTCATACGTATTTGTTTTATAAGTACTATTTAACCTAATTATTCACGTTGTATTTGATTATTCAAAATTTTAAAAGATCGAATTTAAACTCTGCAATGTTGTTTCTTATAGTAGTGGCATCGTTTTAAAGAGCAAGTTCGATATAGAATTCTTCATCATCTATTTCGGAATTTTGATCACCGTTTTCTTCCCTAACAACTTCAATTGTAGATTCAATTTTTAAGGAATTACATAGATTATGCAAAGCGCAACATATGTTCACAATTTGTACTTCATTCAACGGTTTATACCAAAGCATTCGGAATAAACACCTAAATCGACTTTTAAGCACCCCAATTGTTCTCTCCACGAGATTTCTGGCTAAAGCATGCTTCTTATTAAACTTTTGTTAAGTGACAGTACTTGGGTTTCTGTACGGTGTCATAACAAATGGCTCAAGAGCATAACCTGAATCGGCTAGTAGCCACGAACCGCGTCCACCATTTTGATATTTTGACATAAAAACGTTTCGAGCACTGCTCATGTTCCATATAAATGAATCGTGGCTTGATCCAGGTCTAGTTGCATTGACAGCTTTAATATTCATTTTGTAGTCGCAAATCTAAAATCAAATACAGAATATTTAAAAAATATATGAATTGATAAATTATATCAACTCACGGTCATAGCATTAATGCTGTAGTATCCTTTTCTGTTGAAATAAAGGTGCTCCTCACATGTTACACTCTTTATCGTGATGTGTGTACCATCGATACAACCTACAACACCAGGTATTATTTTTCAAAAAAAAAACTGCTTTGATTTTCCTAAATCTTCTTCGCATGTTTCCAATTTTATTAAACCGGGACAAATATTTCTTTCCAGGCAGTTAAGCATTTTTGTCAAAGATTTAGAAACAGTGGTACGATGCATTGAAATGTTTACATCGTTCCCAGCGGACCTTTGGAATCTACCCTCTGCTAAAAATCTTAGTGTAGCTGCTAACTGCAATATAAGTGGAACCGACGTATTCTTCCAATCGTTTCCAATCATATTTATTACCATCATAAAACCTTGCTTATTTAATCGAAAACATTGCATAAATCTAGAAAGTTAATTATTAAAGTTAGAAGCAAAAATTCAAGAGAGTAAACTTACATGTCTTTCGGCAAATCCAATGGATCTGATTTGTCCCTTAACTGTTTTCTTTTTATATATTCTTTTTTGCTTTTATCTTCTAATAAAAGCAATGAGGTTGCTGTAACAAACGCCATATTTTTAATAATTGACCAAGATTATTAATTTTCTTGTTTTAGAATATGTTTGCTTTTATATGACATTTATTAGAGTTTTACTTTTAGTCAGAGTTGTATTTTTATAATGAAATGGTATGAAATTAAAACAAAGTTGGAAAATGAAATCGATCGAAACTCATCACAATTTAATCGATTTGTGAAATTTTCTTTTGAAATCGATCGATATTCATCACATATCAGAATATATTTATTAAGATGGTATAAACACGAGACCATGCCAATTAGTCTTTACAAAAACATAGGAAATCAATTTTTTTAACTTGATTCTTTTTTATTTTTCAAAAGCCTCTTTGGAACTCGATAAACTTCATTAAGCAATTATCCAACTTTTTTAAGCGCTCTTTAAAGTAAGATTTCGGGAATAGGTAGACGCTGGGAGCCAAATCTGGAGAATAAGAATTAAAGAATTCAAGCCTTAGCTCGTGTATTTTTCCGTCGAAAGTGCACAAGTGTGCATCCGATCGCTATCTTGATGGAAGATCATTTTTTTTTTTGCTAAATAAGCTCGTTTTTGCTTGATTTCTTCGCATAATTGGCTTATTAATGATTAATTATATTCTCCATTTATCCATTTTCCCTTTTCCGAGTAGTTAATGTATTCAATTCCACGCATTTCTCAAAAAACTGCTGCTAAAAACTTATTACCAGATTTCACTGTCTTTGCTTTCTTCTGGGCGGATTCACCTGGTAAAATCCATTGCTTCGACTTTTGATTCATTTTTAGTATTTTTTCATACCCAATTTTTCATGCAACATTGAAATCGCTCAACCATGGCTATCAACTAGTTTACGCACTTAAATTCGTCAGTCACTGAAAACTATATGATGGATTTTTTCGATGATTTCCAAAGAAACTGCCTCAGCTAGACGCCCTAAACAAGATTCATCATTTGTGGCTGTACGACCACGTTTAAATTCATTTTTTTCAAAATAGCAAAAGTAAAACAATCGATTGTTAAAAAAGTTAATGATGTATATTCTTAAAAAATTTTCCAGTCGTCTTTTGTAACTTGACATTTTTCAAATAACCTACGTTGTTTTAAGTTCTTAGTGTTTCTTATATGTTTCTAAAGACTACGGGGAATAGAACTAAAATGGATATTAGATTGCAGAACAATATGGAATACATGTCGTATGTCAGCGGTATTCCTAATTAGAAATTTATGCAAAAAAGGCTTTAATTGATTCAATATTGTAACCATTTCTAGATAAAGAATTTATTTTGATAAAACGAATTATACTCGTAAATATCTTAAATCCAATAAAGATAACTCTTGAAGCCCCATGTCGCTGACCTTTTGTAAGGCTGATGCTGTTTTGGCTTTTCTGATGAAACAGATTTCAACAATAAAGTGTGATACAAATTTTTATATTTCGAATTTCCCGTTTTAAAAAAAACTACTGATTCGCACAATTCGAGGTTTCGATATCACAAACATTAACCGATGCTATCGAAAATTGTAAAAGCCCAATGAAATCAGCTTAGGGCACTGCTAATGATTTACATATATGCTCAACTTGCAAAACAAATTGAACTGATTATTTCAGAAGGTGTACTAGGTAAATATTTGCAAGCTGCATACAGTTATCTACAAACCATTTTACCCACAAGCGTAGAATACAAAAAATGTTTTTCAACTGTTGGTAATAAAATCCGTTCAATATTGGCTGATGAAACCTTAGACGCTTTGAATTTCTTGAGAATCTATTTAAAACAATAAACAGTATTGTTTAAATATATTATTTCACTATTTATATAAAATATACGTAAAGCAAACACAATTAATCAGGTATGAATTTGACTTTTGTTTGTTATTTTTTTATTTTATTTACAATTACATAATATGTAATTTTGTTTTTTTTTTTTTTTAATTTATTTTTTTTTTATAATATACATAAAATATGTATTATTTAATAATTCCATATTAAACAAATAGGAATTAAAAGCTTTATTAAAAAACCTTTTTATGTTATAAACCTTACAAAAAAAATTAAATCTCGAAAAATGGCTTGTGACATCCCTCTTGGCCTCTTATAACATACATGTTATAACTATGATTCCCGGCAATTTACTTACTAAAACTAACAGCTAAATAAATGCAAGTAATTTAGGTTCTAAGCACATAATCATAACCACCCAGCAAAACCACACATTACCAAATAATGTGTAAATTAATGTGTAGCCATAGGGGCTCATTGATTACTTTACACCTTACTTCACTGATGAATTTTACAGGCGATGAGCCTCAAAGTAATGTATATACCCATTACTTTAGAGGTGATAAAACATACATACATTACCCTTTTGCTTACAAAAAAACACAAAGTAATGTATCTAATAGAGTATTCAAAAAACCGGCCTTATGAAAAAACCAGTTTCGGGTTTCTTCGAAAAATCGAATTTTAAAAAACCGGTTTTTGCAGAAACAACCGGTCAACCGGTTTTTTCGTATTTTTTTAATTTGAATAAAAAGCTTATATAATTTCTTAATTGTTTTTATTACAAAAAAAAAATGTAATATATAAAGTAATAAAAATAAAAAAATACATTCTTTTAATATATATACTATATATATATATATATATATATATGTGCACAGCGCATGTTGCGGGGACGGTTTTTCGTTTCACAGGTTACTATGAAGACATTTTGATTCTTTGGAGACTGACCTCAAACTTTACATTAATCTACTATATACACTGAAGACATTTTACTGGATACAGCGCATATTATAGGGACTTTTTTGGCAGTATATACAGATGTCTTCAAAGTATGGGCAATGCATATATATATATATATATATATATATATATATATATGCACAGCGCATGTTGCGAGGACGGTTTTTCGTTCCACAAGTTACTATGAACACATTTTGTTACTTTGGGGACCGTCCTCATACTTTTAATTAATCTACTGTTTACACTGAAGACATTTTACTGGATACAGCGCATATTAAAGGGACTTTTTGGGCTGTATATACAGATGTCTTCAAAGTATGGGCAATGCATATATATATACATATATATATATATATATATGCATTGCCCATACTTTGAAGACATCTGTATAAACAGCCAAAAAAGTCCCTATAAAATGCGCTGTATCCACATTTTTGGCTGTATATACAGATGTCTTCAAAGTATGGGTAATGCATATATATATATATATATATATATATATATATATATATTCATTGCTCATACTTTGAAGACATCTGTATATACAGCCAAAAAAGTCCCTATAAAATGCGCTGTGTCATTTTACTGGATACAGCGCATATTATAGGGACTTTTTTGGCTGTATATACAGATGTCTTCAAAGTATGGGCAATGAATATATATATATATATATATATATATATATATATATATATATATATATATATAACAAAATGTCTTCATAGTAACTTGTGGAACGAAAAACCGTCCCCGCAACATTCGCCGAGCACATATATATATATATATATGTGTATAGCGCATGTTGCGGGAACGGGTTTTCGTTCCACAAGTTACTATTAAGACATTTTGGTACTTTGGGGACCGTCCTCAAACTTTTAATTATTCTACTGTTTACACTGAAGACATTTTACTGGATACGGAGCATATTATAGGGACTTTTTTGGCTGTATATACAGATGTCTTCAAAGTATGCGAAATGAATATATATATATATATATATATATATATATATATATATATGCATTGCCCATACTTTGAAGACATCTGTATATACAACCAAAAAAGTCCCTATAAACTGCGCTGTGTCCAGTAAAATGTCTTCAGAGTAAACACTAGAATAACGAAAAGTTTAAGGACAGTCCCCAAAGTAACAAAATGTCTTCATAGTAACTTGTGGAACGAAAACCCGTCCCCTGATGAATATATATATATGTATATATATATATATATATATATATATGTGCACAGCACATGTTGCGGGGACGGTTTTTCGTTCCACAAGTTACTATGAAGACATTTTGTTACTTTGGGGACTGTATATACAGATGTCTTCAAAGTATGGGCAATCAATATATATATATATATATTAGGGCGGGTCGATTTATTTTTCGACAATTTCCCTATGATTTCCGTATTCTATGGGTTATTCCATGAAAATTTGCCGAAGGAACCATACCTCTATCGTTAAAATCGAGTCCCCTACTTTTTGTTGGTAGATTTTTTCCCAAATTGACGTTCGTATGAAATATTACCTACACGTTCACATCCATAACTCAAAAACTATCCATCGGGTTTAATCGCCAGTAGGAAAGGTGAGCTTATTTTGATAAATTTACAAAAAAAGTCTCCAACATTGGTCCAACGGTTCAAAAGTTACGGGCATTTTTGTCCAAATTTTGGAGCCTTTTTCCATTTTTTTCATGATTTTGTCCAAGAATATTACTTTCATGGCCATTTTTTTGGCTCAATCCATTATTTAATTCAATTTACAATTCAAAACGAAGAGTTTAAGCCCAAATTTATCGAATTCGGTTGATTAATTCATGCGATATTGCTAAAACAAAATAACACATAAAACCAACTTTTTGATTTTTTTTCCCTTTTTATTTTTTTTTCTACAAAAATTCAAATTAAGAGATAATAAAGTATCTATCAACCTATTATCAAAAATATTCAATTTGAGTGTAGTAAAAGACAATTTGAGTGTAGTAAAAGACAAAATGTGAAAAAAAACATTATTTTTTTTGAAAGTCTTGTTTGCTTTCAAGTCTGGGTGTTTTCGTACGGCTCTCTAATGACGTCGCCATAGCGCCTTCTACATTCTTTCCTGCAACTCGTTTAGCAGTGGCAGCCAGCAATTGGACATGTCTTTCCGTTCCTTGAATGTGTAAAGGAATTTGTGGATCATCGAACGGTGGCACTTCGTAATTTAAATATCCCTCCAAATGTTCATACGAATAACTTTGCGTAAACGGTGGTTCGAATAAAATGGTATCGTCATTTAAATCAATCATATTTGTATATTCCATACAATTAAAGTTTATAAGAGATTTTTTATAAACTCTAAGTTCCGTTGGGTCGACAATATCTCTTCGGTAATGTAAAATCTTCTTTATAGCAATGTTTCGTTTTTCCATTCTATCATCAAACAACATGGATAGCAAGATATTTTCTGAGTGTGCAAAATATGGATTATCTTGAATTACTGTACAACTCCAAGTAAATACCGTGGTAAAAATCGTGTCCAAGTAATAAATTTAAAAAGTAATGTACTACCGTATGCGGCAGAGCTATAATACTTAACATTGAAATACATTGGCGTGTATACTTTTATTATATAGTTAGCCAGAATTTTTAAATTTTCAGTTGGATTATTAGTTGTCACATACAACCGTAATAATCTATTGGCTTTGGTCAGCCAACGAGAATGTGCAATTGGCCCTGGTTTTATGTGAGATAAATCCGCAGGAACCACACCATTAGAAATTGCATTGGCCATTAACATCAAGTACCTCGAATCAGTAGATAATTCTTCTGGATTTAAATCACCAGGAGGCATATTTTCCAAAGCGATTTCCTCAAAATCGGTTACCACCTGAAAAGAAAACATAAAAGCTAAAAAATAGAATAAAAAATGGTAAAGAATTAGCTATAAAAATTACATACCGGAAGATTTTCACAATCAGCAATTTTTGAGCTCAACTTTCCGGTAGTTGATCGTGGTCCAGTGGTGGTTGATTTGTCTAAAGTGTCAAACAAATGTCTAAACGGAAGCTCGTTAAAGTGCAGAAGACACACAAACCAGTGCAGTGGTCTCTTTAACTGTTTTTCGAATAGTCGCAAAATTCCACCGTGTATGCCAGTATTTGTTGGTTCACCATCAGCGCATATGGCAATTAATGAATCGAGAGACAATTGTTTTTCTTGGAAGAATTCGATCAATTTGTTGACTTTGCTTGCCGCAGTTTCACTTTCTAGTTTTGTGTAGCCTATCAATTGAGAATTTGGTTCCCTCAAAACAACTAGATGAGGTTCTTTAACCATCCTTGGATGCAACTTCTCATCAATTTTTTCTACAGTTAGAGCATCATTTTTCCTGCCGTCGAATGAAAATGATATCAAATTCGAGCCATCATACCGCTTACGAAGTGCGTCTTGTCTCCATTTTTCTCTTTCTCTACGAAGTTTACTTTTATCCATGATGACAAGATTGCCATGAGCATCTTTTACGCCCAGGTCTTCCATCAGAGCTGTTGCCAATGCTGATCCCATTCTATCATGCACACCAAATCTGTCACACATCATTGCATAGTTTTTAGTATTGTATCTGGGAGTGTATGTTTGTGGTGGTAGAACTAATTCTGAACCTCCTCTCACATCAACTTCCATTTCGTCATAATGTGGTTCGTATGTAGGATCGTTGCTCACTGGGATTGTTGGTATAGTCGTTGGTATCGTCTCTTCACTTCCACTATCGTGTTCCGGTATCGTTTGTATTCTGTCATTATATTGATCGCGCATGAAATCTTTTAAGTTTTCTGGGATAGATCCACATGAGCAGTCGTTTTCTTTCAAGTTGCATTTACATTTTCCAATGTTGAATAATTGGTTTGTTGATTCTACGAATTTTTTGAATTCTGTTGCGCGTTTTACTCGTTGTTTATCTGCATTACTATATGCGTCAAGCAAATTATTCAATTTTCTAATGATGCTACCTTTGAGTATAAGTTCAATATTAAGTTGATTCCAAATTTCTAACAATCTGTCTGCTACTTGGGGAGTAAATCTTTTATACGAAAACATTTTGCTTTGGGCTTTTGAACGTTCGGCCAAGAAAAAATAGTACTTCAATATATCTCGTTTAGTTGACAGATTAATATCAGGTAATTCACAGCCCACGCCAAAAGAAAAAACATCATGAGAGACCAAATGTTGCAAACTACTGCGTTGGGTATCTGTTGGATTTTGCGATGAACCAGGCTCTGAATCCATTTTTTAAACCGTCACTAAAAGAATTATATATGTTTTTCATAGAATAATAATATAACTATTAACTATAATAGTTAGCAATGTTTTTACACTTACCTTTAAATCTTTTCTAAATTTCAAAATAGTTTGATTATTTGTTAGTTATTTCAAGTAACACTTCACTGAAATGACGCTCAAACAAAACTAGCATACACTGGAATCCCCACCCCGCCAACTACAGCTGATTGTTTCGTCCAATTAGAATTGCTGTGTATTTGTTGTTGTCAAAATGACGTCAGCGAAGAATTATTCTTTATAAATCGTATGCAAACCCAAAAAAGAGAGCAAAAATAAAAAGGGAAAAAAAATCAAAAAGTTGGTTTTATGTGTTATTTTGTTTTAGCAATATCGCATGAATTAATCAACCGAATTCGATAAATTTGGGCTTAAACTCTTCGTTTTGAATTGTAAATTGAATTAAATAATGGATTGAGCCAAAAAAATGGCCATGAAAGTAATATTCTTGGACAAAATCATGAAAAAAATGGAAAAAGGCTCCAAAATTTGGACAAAAATGCCCGTAACTTTTGAACCGTTGGACCAATGTTGGATATTTTTTTTGTAAATTTATCAAAATGAGCTCACCTTTCCAACGCGCCTACGATTAAACCCGATCGATAGTTTTTGAGTTATGGATGTTAACGTGTAGGTAATATTTCATACGAACGTCAATTTGGGAAAAAATCTACCAACAAAAAGTAGGGGACTCGATTTTAACGATAGAGGTATGGTTCCTTCGGCAAATTTTCATGGAATAACCCATAGAATACGGAAATCATAGGGAAATTGGTGAATTTTTTCACTCCCTACAAATCGACCCGCCCTAATATATATATATGTGCACGGCGCATGTTGCACATATATATATATATATATATATATATATATATATTCACTTAAATTAAATTTTTTTATTGTATTTCATTTCAACATTTTATTTATTGGTTTTATATTTTTTAATATAATATCTTAAAAATTAATATTATAAAACTATATTCATATCAAATGAATATAGATCAAAGTTTGTAAATTGGGTAAAATTAGGTACGTTAGTAATTTGAACGTTTAAAACGTTTGGCATTACATAAGTTTTTTTAATATTACATTTTAAATATGTAAAACGAAAATCAATTTTTCACTTCTTAAATAATATTTTAGAAATAATATGCAATTTAAATATTTCGTTTTAAGACGATTTTTTTGTTGGCTTTTGATAAAGCTAGAAGCGGAAAAAACTCTTCCACTAATAGTAGATGTTGGACAAATAGTCAAAAGACAATTTTATAAATTGTCCAACTTTTCAGTTCTTTTGTCGCATTTATCAAGATATATGAAATCATCATATGTGACCTTCTCCGATAAAAGGGACCTAGTGTGTCAAAAACGGGTTTGGACTTAAGAGTGGATTCTGGTATCTAAAAGGGTGTACAATAAGGTGAAATGAGTTAGATTTCTGATAAAAATGTATTTACCCCATAAAAACGTACAAAACAAACTTGGGAAAATCGATAAAAATGAGAAAAACATTAAAATTTTTAATTTTTTTTGATTTTTTGGTTTTAAATTGTTTTTAAATTGTCACTCTAAAAGCGAAAAAAAATACCTCACCACATAGCCATGACGTCACCAAAGTCGGCACCCAATCATAACTAAGCATACCAAATCGCATCTCCCCTCTCACAGTGATAATGCGTTATGAAACTTTAAATACATTTTTCTGAAAACTTAATTTTCACACACTAGATCCCTTTTCTCGGAGAAGGTCACATATAATGATGAATGATTTTGTACAGTCTCTTTTTTAGGATTTTTGTATTGTGTTATTTAGATCAGAAATTAAACTATTTGAATTTGTAATATCCAAAGTTAAGTCTTCGGAATCAGACTTACATCTAAATCTTCATGACCAAACAAGCGATTATAAAAGTGTTCGGAAAAAATTAAAAAAACCGGGTAACCGAACAAAAAAGACCGGTTTTCGGTTTTCTTCGAATTTACAAAATATTCGAAACCGATCGGTTTTAAAAAAAAAGAAACCGGTTGACCGGTTTTCGGTTTCGGTTTTTGAATACTCTAGTATCTAAAAATAGATTTTCAAAAATATTTCAATTATTACTTTACATTTATAAATCATATATTACGTTATCAATAATCCGTAACTTATTACTTTATGCTTGCAAATAATGAAAAAGGTAACGAGCTGTCATTACAAGGTAACGCATGAGAATTTCGCACCCTTTTCCAAAGTTTTGCTGGGCAGTGTAATCAGATTAATTTATTTCGAATTTACAATAGAAAATAGTTGACTTGCAACTAAAAATTAAAATTATACCAAACAAATTTAATTATAGTCCCGCATTAAAGTCAGCTTTTTTTAAAAAGATACTTTAAATTAAAAACCAGTTTTTATCTATTTTGTTATTAGTCAAAATTAAAGCCAGTTTTAAGTTGAACCGGCTTTAAATGGGTATCACATCAAATGTACCAATATCCGCATACATTTTGTACTAAAAAATAAACAAGAGGCAACATTGATCAGCTGATTTTATATAAATAAAATATAAAACGAAATCTGTGTAAATAAAGGATTTGCAATGGCAAAATTAAAAAATTAAAGAAAGAAAAGTTATAATTATTAATGAAAATCTATTAAATTTTCAATTACAAGTATTTATTTGTTGCTTAATTGCAATTACAATTACTTGTAATTGAACACTTTCAGTTACAATTACATGTTATTGTAATTTGATTGAAATGTAAATGTATTCCCCAGGTCTGGTAGTAACTAATATGATTATAAAAATTGTTAATTTTTTTTAGATGTTTAGTGGTTTTTCGCTGTCCTGCTTATCAACATAGAAATATTCTAAATCAAAGATTTATGTATGTTCTGTTGCTTTTGTTTTGCGCAAAATACGTACATTTTAAGAAGTTTGTGCGACAACTCAAAAACTAGATATGTGCCAGAAAAACTAATACCATTTTCGAGCTTCCCATACCCGAATTATTCTAAATCATAACTGAGGCTCCAATACCAGTGTTTCCCAGTGTAATTAATTGAAAACCTGGATTTTAATGCTAAAATAGTTATAATAAAGTATATGTATTTAAGATGGTAACCTTATTATTCGTACAACTAGCATTTATGTGAATTTTCTAAACCAAAGACCATGATGCATGGTCAAGATTACTACACCTATATATATGAAGTTAGGTGATTGCTATAAAGAAGTAAACAGTACAGTAGCCTTCGCAACAAAAAAATGCAGATTTTAATGCGCATTTAAACGGGGAATATACAGGGTGTCCGCCGGGAAGGTATACTACTTTCTTTGTTTATAATTTTTGATTAAATGAAAGAGAATGGATCTTATATTGATAAATGTTTTATTTAATGTCTGGAATACAATATCAAATAATGTGCGCCTCTATTAGCCGCACTAATGCGAGCCCTTTTTAGCACATTTTTCATTACATTCTCACACATTTCACGCGGTATTTCATTAATTTCATCACGAATATTTTGTTTGAGTTGCTCAAGCGTTTCTGGTTTGTTTTCATAAACCTTGCTTTTCAGATATCCCCACAAAAAGAAGTCCGGAGCAGTCAAATCAGGCGACCGTGAAG
The DNA here is from genome assembly GCA_949748255.1 of Eustalomyia histrio. Taxonomy (NCBI): domain Eukaryota; kingdom Metazoa; phylum Arthropoda; class Insecta; order Diptera; family Anthomyiidae; genus Eustalomyia; species Eustalomyia histrio. The sequence goes on along the minus strand of OX456523.1, from coordinate 182,805,397 downwards.
GCCAATCAATATCACCATTCCTTGAAATGACTTGTTGTGGAAAGAGGTCTCGCAGTAATTCCATTGTAATCCTGGCTGTATTCGATGTGGCAATGATTCTTCCTGACCAAATTGCACACCATACTGTCACTTTTAATGGATGCAAAAGTGACTGATGAATAATTTGAGGGTTTTTCATTGCCCAGAACCGACTATTCAGTTTATTCACATATCCATTCAAATGAAAATGTGCCTCGTCACTCATTATGATTTTTGCATGAAAATCGGGGTTGTCATGGGCGAGGTGTAACATCCTATCGTCATATGTACGGTGACGTAAATGGTGTTGTGGAAGAAGGTCTTGTGCCAACTGAATCTTTAATGGAAACAAATGCAAATCCTTGTGAAAAAAGTTGTTCTTTGAAGACCAAGCTCCTGAGCACGGCGTGGAATTGGGGTTGATGGATTGTTTTGAACACTTTCTTGAGCAGTAGTAATGTTTTCAGCCGATCTTGCAGTACGTTGTGGTCCATGCTTGGGCCTATCACCTACAGACCCTCTTTCTTCAAAATAATTCACTACACGATAAATAGTGCGTTTTGTTGGCACGTTGTTTCTCACAAAAATTTTACGTAACTTTCTCATCGTCAGAGGAATCAATGATTGATTTTGATAAAATGTGTCCCGGCGGACACCCTGTATTATCCGAAAACTTGGATAAATGAGAAATTACGCATTTATGAAAATGTTGCATAATTGCGTATAAACCAAGGTTGGTTATCGAGTTACCAGACTGTCGCAGTTTCGCCCCATCCAAGGCTTCCCAACAAGGAATACGTTCCTTTTACGTACCGTTTTCGGTCCGTCATAAACGGATTCCAACTCCATTTACTTACCGTTTTCAGGATTCGTATACGGACCAGAAAACGAATTTTAAGGAACATCGAAACTGATTCGAATCTGTTGAAATATTGTCAATGACAGAGCGTTTACGGACCGATATATCGGATGAAAAATGGAGTTGTCCGTTGAAAGTCCGTCAATGACGGGCCGTTTACGGATCGGTATTCGTACCGTTTTTTGAACAAAAATCGGATTTATGTAAATGTAAATATTTTGAATAACAAATTATAGTTTTTTTTCCTTAAATTTATTTTTAAAAGTATTTAATATAATAAAATAACAAAACAAAACTTTTAAAAATTTTATTAAATGAAATACTTATCTCCACCACAACTATCTTCTCTATCCATCACTACGGTTATGGCCCATTGAATATCATGAAAAATTAAAAAAAAAAAAAAAATTATTTAGGTTTAATTGGTGGCGTATGCGAAATGATGGAAATTTGCACATTTTTTAACAAAATCTATTATAAACTCAGAATATTTTTATTTGCAAAATTGCATAAATTTGCACACATCACAGTAAAACTTGTTTTAAATTTCATAAATATTTACCTCATAGATATCATTTAAATTTATTTTCGGTGTGAGATGTAAGAGAGCTTACTCAAAATATGCATCTGTTTTTCTAAACTTTAGCATACATATTTTAATTATTCGTTTAATTATATCGTGAAAGTCCGTATTTGACGGTACAGAAACGGAGCAACCAAACGGCGTCAAAATGTATTGTTTTCGAAAATTCAATTATTCGGTCCTTTAATATTCCGTTTACGGATACGTATTTACGGACCTTTAACCGTAAACGTGCAGTTGAAGACGGATTCATGAATCCGTACTTTTCGGAGTGTCCGAAAAAATGCTGGGTTGTATTTTATAAAATTTTTTTTTCTACAAAATGTATCCCGTGACCAGGAATAAAAACGGTAACCGATAACAGGCTTTGACTAAATGGGGATGTTACCAAAGTTTTGCTGACAATTTTTCTTTAATTTGTGCAAAAACTCCACCCAGAGAAAAGACTGTTTGAAATTCGATCAAAATTTTTGGATGTTATTTTATTTGGAGGAAAAGTAGTTCCTGTTATCCAATTATTTGTATGTCTTATCAATTTTAAAAATATGTACTAGAACATAAGTACAATCTATAAAATTTATTAAAAACTGTCGATATTCGAAAGTGGTAACTACAAATACGGTTATCCTGATCAAATATATCATTAAATTACGGTTTCAGTTGAACCAACTGAATTGTGTATTGTATTGATTATAGTAGCCACTAACGATTGGTATTTGTAAAGAAGTTTTCTGATATATTAATTTCCCAAAAAAAATATTTAAATTCAAAATTAGCCATTACAATGTATAAGTTTTTTAGTACCTTTTTCTCTTTTTAATTCCCAATGCCATATTTTTTTTTTGCTATAATAATGGTTATTCCAAATAAAATAAAATCCTTACAAATAAATGTTAGTGGTTTTGATGAAATTGCAACTAATCTTTTTTCTGGGTGTATATTTTGTATCAAATAAAAGTTCTCAACCTCTTAAAAAATATTGTCTTTCACGACTAAATATATAATTTAATATTTATTAACATTGTTGTCGTAACCGCCAGAATTCGATTGGCAAAAAATTCGCTGGTCACAACTGATACTATTTTCTGGGTGTATTTTGCACCTTTTGCTTAAAATAGAATTAATTTTGTTCCTTTGAAGAAATTTTTGCATCAAATTTTGACTTTCGGTTAAACATAACTTTTGTAAAAATATTTTTTTTATTTTATACGTTGTTGTTTAAGTTAGAAGCACTATTTTTAGAATACCATTTAAGCGATTAATTTCTCTTTTTCTATGTATACTAATTTAGATCAACCTAAAACTGCACTTGCACTACGCTCGAAATCTAGTTCGTGTAGATTTCGAGCGTATTGCAAATGCAGTTTAAGGAAATCATTTTAAAATTGAAAGCGTTTAAACTAGGGTTTGCGGGCAATTCCGTGTACTATTAGTAACTAACACTCTTTAGTTGATAAATTTATGTACATTAGGGTGTCCCGAATATTTTTTACTTGCGGGTTTCGAAAAGGAAATATACTCAAACGACGCACATTAAAGCGCTAATTCTCACAGTGTAATGAAGTATCTTTATTTTTTGGACTACCAGTAATGATACCAACTTACTTTCTGCATTACTTCACAACATACATTGATGATTTAATTATAATTACTTGTTTCATTATCTAAACTCAAAAAATACTGCGATAACAACAACTTATATTTACCAATATTTTAAAAATAACGTTATAGATTTTTTTAAAAATATATTTTTGGACTCAAAATTTTTTTTAACTTTCGTAGGGATATACATACATATATAATCACATATTGTTGATTTTTTGAATGCTGGCGCGTAAGAATTCTTGTGTGCAGCAACTAATCAAATATAACATGTCGGGGTAGCTCAAATTTTAGAGCTGTTGAGTGGCAATCTGGAGACCCTGGTGCAAATAGGTAACAACATATTTTTGAATTTTTCGTATGCTGGTGCGTAAGTATAACTCATTATCTTGCGTGTCATTCCCATATAATGTTAATAAGATAAGTAACTAGATAACATTACCATATATGTGGTTATACCAAGGACCGTTGGCATCATTGCAGCATGGCTCAACTGGAAGCTAGAAATATGACATTTTGTTCATCCTGGTTTATACCGTCCTTCTAGACTACATTCTAAATTTTTTTATAAAAAATTGAATTTTAAGACAAAACATAGCTTGAAAGTTTGGAAATCTTTAGCATATTATTGCAAAAGTATTTTATAATTTTTTAAGACGGCAGGTTTTGCACACAACTGCAATGAAAAATCATTTATATCGTTTACTAGAAAATTTGTTTTTATACCCTCCACAATATATGGTGAGGTTATACATCAGTTTGTCATTTCGTTTTGTAATATAGGTTTAAGACCCCATATACATAGTATATATATTCGAAATCCTTATGAAATTTTAAGTTAAAAAGTTCAGAGTGAAAATGTAAAGGTACCATAAAAATTGGTAAATTTTAGTACAATTTTATAGTTGCGACTGGCAAGTAAAATATTTTCACTTGTTTTTTCACCAATCGCTTAGAATTAAATAGTAATACTTTATATTCTCCTCAAAAAATTTCTTTCACCACTAAAATTGTTTCAACTCAAAATTTTTTTTCACCTCATTTTTTTTTTTCATAACAAAATTTGTATTCACATCCCAAAAATTTTTCACCTAAAAAATTTTGTTCACCTCCATACTTCTCCATACTTCTAAAGTTTTTAAATTATTTGTATCAAAAACAGTAGAGAACATTTTCTTATGATATTGCTGGAAGGTATTCAAAGTTTCGGAACAGCCGGATTTAAGCCTTTGTTTACTAGTTTTTTTTAAATATTTTTGCGCTATTAATCTTATGTGGATTTTGCATTTCTGGGCTCTATAATACGTTTCTTAAAATTTGTTAGCTTTAAATGGCTTTTCCAAATTTTTAAATGCTTATTTTTCCTCCAAACTTAACTGAGTTTTTTTTTAAACAAAGGTTTTTCATTTCATTTGATTTTTTTTCTTTTCCAATTTTTTTTTTTTGCATTGAACTTTGTTATTGGATCATTGTTCTCAGATCATATTTGCAAGCAATTAAATTTCTCTTTTTTAATTTTATAATGCAGTTTTTAATTTAATAATGAAAATTATAAATTTTTGTTAATTAGAAGAAACTAAACATATAAGCTGCATACTTTCATTTCCATTATGATTTTTTCTTGAGCGGAAACAATTGCGGAGGTGATAACAAATTCCAAACCTATTTTTTATGTTAATTTCATCAAAAATGTGAAATTGTTATTTAGATTAGCACTAGCTTCTAAGGACATCAGCTCTAAATAATTGTATAACCAACGACGGTATTAAACTCAGGATGTCCTTGGTATAACTTCCGGTTCATTTATAAAAATAAATCGAAATCATAACATAGCTTGTAATGACAAAAAAAAATAAATAAGTGGTCACAGTTAACAAAAACTGGCTTTTATTTTGATGAAAGTATGATGTTTGTCGAAATGTCCCAAATGAACATTTGTAATTACCCACAAAACTAGTACTGCCATAGAAGCAGTCAAAATATCACTACTTTGGCAATGGCATCACTTATTTTCTAATGGTTTCATTGATGAATTTAGCATTGATTGAATCACCGGACGGAAGTACACTGACCAACAAAAGTCTGTAATAGCAACTGAAAGTTTTGCTGTTATTACGGGAAATTTTGCTAATTTGAGCCCATCGGTATTTTTTGCTAATCATAGCAACACATATCTGCTGACGTGTAGTACAATGAAATTAGTAGAAAAGTTAGTAGCCGCAACAAAATTTTAGTAAACTTCTTGTAAAGTGGAATTTAAAATCCGTTTGCTAAAATCAGCAAAATAAAATTTACTAAATATTATGAATATTAGTACAAAATTTCAAATTTATTTTTTCTTATTTATTTATTTATTTTTTATTTTTTTATTTATTTATTTATTTATTTATTTATTTATTTTTTTATTTATTTATTTATTTGCTTACTTATTTATTTATTTATTTACTTATTTATTTATTTATTTATTTATTTATTTATTTATTTATTTCAAAAAATATTTTAGACAAAATTAAAAAAAAAATCAAAGGCTTAAAAATAGTAAAAACATAACCCTATTCATCATTTTGTTTTAGTTTGGTAATTTCTGTTTTGAAAAATATTTTAGTAATTTTTTTTTTTACTTTTAGGATTAAATTTTAATTGTTTTTAGGACTGATATTTAGAACTAAAAAACCTTTTTAGTGCTATTTTAAGTAGATGTCCTATTTTTTACATGAGTCGGTATCAGAGAAATGCAAATGCTGATGGCAAAACGTTCATACGCAATCAACACAAGAATAAATATGTGTTTGGGTTCAAACGTTGAATATACTCCAACACACATATTTTTTGATGATTTTAAATCAATCAAACGACGTGCGAATTGTTGTCAGTGATTTATAATCATCGGTCGTTTTTATACCATTGATTTGATTCTGTTCGTTTGAGTCAACAATAATTATTTTGATGTAGAATAAATCAGAAAAAGCAATAAATAACGCGTATGTGTGTATTCATAATTAAAACAAAATAGTTTCTTATCTATAAAAAGGTGGTGGTTTTGTAGAAACACATTTCATAAATTATGGTGGGTCTTAAATCCGTTTTTTTAGAATTTTTATTAGTAATACCAAAAATATTGTTCTTCGTGATTTTTTTTTTTAATTTAGGTCGATATCTCAGGTTCTCCCAATCCGGTTAAAGTTAAATATTGCCTAATTTTCCAATCAAAATAGATGAAAAAAAATTTAGACAATATTTAAATGTTTCCGGACTAGGCAAGCCTGAGATATCGACCTAAATTTTTTTCCAAAAAAATATTTTTATTTCACAAAGAAGAATATTTTTAGTATTGTATTACTAATAAAAATTCTAAAAAAGCGGATTTAGGTCCCACCCTAATGTACATTTATGAAATTTGTTTCTATTTTGTTTTGATTATGAATACACTCATACGCGTTGTTTGTTTTTTCTGATTTATTCAATGCTGACTTTTTGTTGAGTGATTACATTTGCTTAAAACATAATCGACAGATGATTCATACTGATCCCAATTACGCGTTCAGCAACATGATGCTAATTTTATTCTACAGTGAATTTTGTTGAATTATTAAATGTGAACAAGAATTTATGTGTATGATTATATCAAGAAAAAAGTTGATTTTGCAGTTCTCTGGTTGGTATCTTCACTTCCGATCCTTTTTTTAATCTATGTAATATTTTAAAGTAGTTTTAGTTTGTATGTGCAAGTTTTATTTAGAAATATCATTTCCTTTAGTATTCACTTTTTTAGAATTAGTAATTTTTTTTGTTAATTTTAGCAAATAGGTTTTCTGATCCGGTAAAATGATTTTTGAAATTAGCAACAAAAATCGGTAAATATTCTGTAAAAAATCTGTAATTTGTAAAATGTAAATAGCAAAAAGATTTGCTAAATAAAATTTTTTTACTAAAAATCAGTACAAAAATAGTAAAGTAGGATTAAAAACCGTTTACAAATTTTTCTACTAATTTTTTTTTTCCTGAGTGAAGTCAAATATACAGCATATTTTGTGTGTGGAACATTTTTGAAAATCAAGCATAAAAGTGATATATTTTCTTCTAAACTCTACAAATTAATGGTGCATTTTTGTAGATAAATTAGTATTCAATATATAACACCAAAAAAAAATTTACACAAATATCAACATTGAACAATTTTGTTCGAAAAATCGTGAGCACAACAATGAAAGTAAGGCCCCATATTTTTTTTATTGAAAATGATGAGAGGTAAATTTTGCAAAAGATTAAGGAAGATCCCATGTTAAGTGTTCCAGCTGTGGCCGAGAATGTTGAAATATTTCTTGACAAACAATGTCATTTTGAAACTGTACGTAGAGTACTTAGGTAAAGAGCCCCCCATTACCCGGTTTTACGGTCGACCGGTCAGACCGGTTTTAAAACCGGTCGACTAAGAATTTCGTGGTCTCGACTAAGAATTTTTTTGTATTCGCACCATTTGGCATCATAAGTGGCTAAAAATTTGGTAGCTTGTTCAAGCACGGTTTTCGTTTTTCGTGCGTATTTTAGTTATTTCTCTTTCACACTCATATGTATTCTTCTTTTGTTGCTTCATTTACATTCACGGTATAAATAGACATAACTTTGGAAGCATTGTATAAATTGGCTCTAAATATTTTAGGTGTTTCATGCATGGGTACATACAGTGATGCAAAATATGGCACAATTGGCCATTTGTGGCACTTTTAAAAATTCTTTTAAGTATATCAAGTAAATACAGAAAGAAACAAAATAGACGTCAAATAACGGTAACGGTAAAAATTCTTAATAAATAAAACTTTGTATTGACAAATAAATTTCCTAATGCTTTCAATTTAGTTTTAAGTAATGCTATTTGTAAATTTAAATGAAACAAAAGTGGACAAGTTTTTAAACAGGTATGTAAGTTTAAATATATACTTTTATATATCAAAGTAATTATAAATACTTTTATATTTTTAGCAGGGTTGGCAGGCAATATTGCTCAAATACCCTTATCGATTCAGTACCCTTTCAACTGACTGTCGTTACCCCTAAAATACCGTTACTTGGTTGCACAGAAACTGGAATTAGGGACGGGGACCAGGGCGGAGTTCTAGTTGTATTGAGGAAATAGTCTCAGGGGAAAAATTAGCATTATTTCTACTCGTTGATATCTTCAGGAATTGTCTTAGTAGGGGATATCTGGCGGAGGGGTGGAGAGAGGTAAGGATAATTTTTATACCAAAGGCCGGTATTGCTTGTCACTGGAAGCCGAAGGATTTTGGACCTATCAGCCTTTCGCCTTTTTTGTTAAAGACAGTTGAGCGACTGATAGATCTCTACTTTAGGATCAAGTTGGATATTTTCCTCATAGGCAGCGCTCAGAATGCCTATTAAAAGGGTAGATCAGTGGAAAGTGCGCTACATGGGGTTTTAGGTAACATTGAGCACGGCTTAGGGTATGGGAAATATACTTTAGCTGCGATAGAGGAGCCTTAATATAGAGGGAGCCTTAAACAATATCAAAAGAGATTCGCTAGTTGGGCTCGGAGTTCAAGACTTCGTGGTGGGTTGGATTGTCTCAATGCTTAGTGGCAGCATAATCAATTCAACCCTAGGGGATGCAAGTATTAGAAGAAAAGTAACCAGGGGTATACCGCAGGGCGGGGTGTTGTCTTCACTGTTATGGGTACTAGCGGTTAATTCTATTCTCAGGAACTTTGACTCTAGGGGGAGGAAGATAGTTGCCTATGCGGATTATGTTGTGATACTGATAAAGGGAAAGTTTCTTTCAACGATCAGTGAGGTCATGCAGGCGGCTCTGGGTGATCTTTAAACCTGGGCCAGGACAAATGGGTTGGGCATAGATCCAACAAAGACCGAGTTAGCACTTTTCACCAGGAAATATAGGGTAGAGAGTTTTAAATTTCCGAAAATAGGCGGTGTGGCTCTGATTTTATCCGATGGAGCGAAGTATTTAGGAACCTTCCTCGATAGTAAAGGCTAAAGAGGGGTCTCAATGCCAACTATAGGTGCAGGAATTCCATTGGTAAAAATTGGAAACTGCGACCGGGTATGGTAAACTGGGTTATCATATCGGTTGTAAGGTCCATTAGTACCTATGGTTTCACGGTCTGGTGGGAGGCAATGAGAAAGGCTAGTTATAGGAGGATACTCGATAAGGCTGAGAGATGTGCTTCTATTGGCATCACTGGCGCCATCGGTAGCACACCTCAGGCGGCGTTGAATATAACCCTAGATTTTCTACCGATTGAGAGGTATGTGGAAAGTGTGACAGCTAGGAACTTGTTTAGGCTCTTTGAGTCTTCCTTGTTAAAACCTAGGCGGATAGGTCAAACTAAGATTTTTTACGGGGTAGGTCTTATTGGTCAGGATAGAATCCCCACTGTGATCTCGGACCATAGGGTAACGACTTTAGACTTCGGGGTTACATACCCGATTGTGTTTCCAAATAAGGACGAGTAGACTGGATCTGGACAGCTGTTTGAAGGGTGTGCAGTTTTTATGTATGGGTCTTAGATGGAATTAGGCTCTGGGGTCGGAGATAGTGGATGGTGACTTTAAAGTGTCATACAGGCTCCAGGATGAGTCCAGTGTCTTAGTACATTCAAGCATACCCTGCGGGAAAAGGACCTATCCCAGGACCCGTCACATGACCGATCCGTTGTGACAGGGACCGGTCACGGGACCGATCACTTTAACATGGGCTTGTCCTAGGAGGGGGTCAATTGCCTCTGTGACATGTCACAGGACTGGCCTAAAAGAGCATGTCGTGACCTTTAAACCGGTCACGTGATAGGTACTTTAGGAACCGGGGCTCTTTTCACCTATCTCGTGATATGTTTTTTCGAAACCGTTTCCCTTTTTTCCCGCAGGGTATTGATGGACTCTAAAGAGGCTCTAAAGAGGTAATGAAATTCTACACAATCAGATTGTGTTGGGTACCTGGGCACTGAAACACACAGGGTAATGAGATAGCGGATGAACAGCCCAGACAGGGTTACTCTGTGTGCGTAAATCAAAAAAAGTGCACACATTATGCGTAAATTTATGAACACACAATAGGTAAAAATACTCTAAAAGTTCTTAAAATTAAAATCAAATTTTAAAATTTAAGAGTAAGTTTACCAAATTTACGCGTAAAGAAACACGATTTTTCTGTAAATGTACACATAACATTCGGAAAAATCCTATAAAAATGCGCATATTTTCTACAAAAATTTGTCTAGGTATAAGCTTAAAAATTTTACAACATCCTTGATTCCAAACTGCTTCCAGTTTTTTCTTATGTTGGAGTTACATTTATCAATTGGTGGTCTAAAGAGTATGGTTTCACATTTTTGTGCGTTGATTTTCATGTTCCAATTGATTGTATATTGTTCAACGACATTACAGTTATTTTGAAGATTCAGATTAATTGTTTCAATTTTATTATTAGTATGATATATAATAATATCATATGTAAATGGTATAATACTATCAACATTATTTAACAGATCTAAAATGTATAAATTAAAAAAATAGGAAAATTTACAGTTTCTTGTTGTAAGCCATTAATAATCTTGAATGTTTTTCATATTAAAACAGAATATTTGTTCAATATACTATTCATTTTTACTAAAATTGGACATATTTCATATAAGTAAAAAATACAACAAAACTTTTTTATTGTGTTTAAAAAATAGAAACGAATTCAAACATAATATTGTGTCATGAATAAGTATTAAGATCTATACACGCTTTGATCATCTCTTTCTATCCACATCCATTATTTCCAATTTTTATGGCAAAAATATAAAGTAAGTAGAGCAAATATGCTGTTTTAATATAAACAAGTAAAAAAGGCTTAATTCGGCTGTTCTGAATACCCTCCACCAATATCCTAAAAAGATGTTCTCTACTGTTTTTGATACAAATAATATAAAAAAAACTTTTGAAGTAAAATTATGTAGGTGAAAAATTTTTTTAGATGTGAAAAGAACTTTTTTGGTGTAAACAAAATTTAGAGGTGAAAAAAATGTTTGAGGTGAAAAAATTTTTTGTGGTGAAAAAAATTTTAGTGGTGAAAAAATTTTTGAGGTGAATACAAAATATTTACTGCTAAGCGGCTGGTGAAAAAACTATGAGAAAATATATAATATACCAGTCGCTACTATGAAATTGTACTAAATTTGTATGGGCAATTTAGAGGCACCTTTACATTTTCACTAGTTTTTTTTAACCATGGACTGCACAAAAAACACATTTTAAATCATAGTTTTTGGCAAATACTCAATTTTGTTACTGGCAAATGGGAACTAGCTCTGCAGCAGAATATGCCTAATGGAGAGAATGCACTTTCTAATGCGCCACGTATTGATAAATAGCTGCAACCACTGTTCTTTTTTAAAAAAAATAAAGTGTGTTTGTAGAACAATATGCCTAATAGAGAGAATACCGCAAAGAAATTAATTTGTTAAAGAAAGGACAGGAGTTGTAACTATTTGTCAATAGATGGCCCATCAGAAGGTGCATTCTCTCCATTAGTCATAGTTTGCTGCAGAGCTAGCCATATTGTGCTACAATATGCAGTAGAGTATTATTTATTTTCTATTTTCTTCGTAACATAAATGAATATTTGCCAAAAAACTATGAAAAATATATGTTTTACGTGCAATATAAATTAATATTCATTTAGATGTTTAAGAGCACAATATTGCACTTTATTCATGTGTAGTATTTTATGAAAGAAAAAATTAACATAAATATACATTTGCCAATCCCTCAATTCTCAAAAATTATACAAATGGAATAAAAAAATACTATTTTCCATATAAGTATATGTTTTTTCGAGCTTGACAATTTATTTTTTAAAATACTATTTTCCTCTATGAAAATTTATTTTTTGACATAAAAATGTAAAACAAATGCTTTTATTACGTCAAACATTTGAAAAATTGACTTTAAAATTATGCAATAAGTCTACAAGTACCATCTAAATACATTAGAATTTTAAGTATGTAGTTAATTGAATATTTTTGGTAAATAAATTAATAAAAAGCCTAATCCAAGGCTATGTCAACCTAGGCATGGGGCAGGGAATTGTTTAATTCTGCGCTTCATATTCAAAATCTTTCTTTATATATAAATTTCTTTTGATCTAGCCATGGGCCAAAAGAAGCGGCACTAAAGCAATTATGTATAGAGCAATTCCATATGAAAACGATCAAAATTGGCAAATTTTTGGACGACCCCTCTCCGATTTTAAAATAAATAGTCTCAATCGATTGCCAAGCAAAAAATAATGTACCTACATATTTTTTTTTTTTTTTTATAGTGACTGGTTTAGTGGTGGTGTACACCACTGTCATGTGACAAAATTGAATAATTCTTCATAAGGGACCTCATTGAAAGTTGTTTAAAAAAAAAACTACTAAAGCGATCGCAACGAGTGATAGCTCGTTGGAAAGGTATTGAATCAGGCTTTAATTGAAAAATAAAATTTTCCCATGAAAATTAAATTTTCCGATTTTCCACAGAAGCTCCTAAATTTTCCGGCTAATTTTATTTTTTTTGGATTCCTCATAATTTTTGCTTTAAGAATCAGCAATAAAAAAATAGGCCCCGACTCCTTGTTTGGACAGGAGAAGAGCATTTAAGAGACCACCTTGTTCTCATTGTTTTTATATTTTTAAAATTGAATTATTTAACATTATTTTATTTTATTATTAAAAAAACATTTTAAAAATTATTTTACAGTTAAAAATACATTTATGAAGAAAAAATCAATTTTTTTTAAGAGCCCCAAGTTGAGTGTGTAGTGAATATGGTCTGCCTGCCTTCACAAGATCGGCCATAAATCCATGGATAATAGCAGCAGTGGCATGTAATGGCACACCAAACCCGACTGAGGCTACAGGTCATAAAATGTTTTGTAAATTTTTTAAATTACCAGGAAATAAATATTTCGCCTAAAATGACACGTGCAGAAACAAGTCATAAAACACGGATTTTCCATAAATATGGCGAAATATTTATTACCTGGTAATTTAAAAAATTTACAAAACATTTTATGACCTGTGGTCGGCTTATTGGCAGTAACCAATTAAGTCCCTCTTTAAAAAACATTTTATGACCAGTAGTTCACGCAAATTTTCCTATTAAAGAAAAGCAAATATCGCTTATTTTTTTTACCTATTTTTTACCAAAAAATAAATATAAATACTTCACACACTCTGAGTCAAATTTCAGTTGAATACTAAACGTGAAAGTGTTAAAGTGTTTTTTTTTGTAAAGTAAAGAGTGAAGCTGTAAAGACAATTTAAAGTAAAATGAATAAATTTTGCTGCAATCCGTTTAACAAGAGTGGACATCGTTCGAAAAAGATAAAAGTATTAAAATTAACTGGTGTTTCGAAGCGATACATGAATGAATTAAATATACAATACGGTGAAGAAGCAGAATTCATTTGCCCCAAGTGTAAAATCGATTTGTCTCAACAAGCAAATTCATTGAAACAAATGCAACCACAATCCGAGAGTGAAATGACAATTGAACAAAATGTTTCATCTGATAGTGAGGCAGACATTCCGATGGTCAATATCCATGCGATGCGTTAGGGGGAACCCTAAAACGCATGGCGACTAAGGCAAGTTTGCAAAGACCATATACTGACCAGATCTTAAATGTACAACATTTGTTTTCGTGGATTCAAAGCAAGGAAATTGCCATTAACACAGTTTTATGCACTCAAAAATAACACGATGCCATGGAGCGACGACTTCAAAACAGATATAATAATGTCAAAACTATAACTGGAACGCAAAAGTTTCATTGCTTCATACCAAATATTTCTGATATGTCAATTAATGTAAAGCGGTACTCTTCGTCTGCCGACGTGCTAAATTTAAAGTTACTTTAATTTTATAATGATGCCAAGACAATTGAAATTTTTAATAAATATTGTAATTAAGTATAAGCGGCAAAATAAGAAAGATTTTTTCTTCATAAATGTATTTTTAACTGTAAAATAATTTTTAAAATGTGTTTTTAATAATAAAATAAAATAATGTTAAATAATTAAAAATAATTCAATTATAAAAAATATAAAAACAATGAGAACAAGGTGGTCTCTTAAATGCTCTTCTCCTGTCCAAACAAGGAGTCGGGGCCCATTTTTTTATTGCTGATTCTTAAAGCAAAAATTATGAGGAATCCAAAAAAAATAAAATTAGCCGGAAAATTTAGGAGCTTCTGTGGAAAATCGGAAAATTTAATTTTCATGGGAAAATTTAATTTTCATGGGAAAAAAGGTAAATTTCTGAGAAAAATTAGGAAAATTTTATTCTGATTCAATACCTTTCCAACGAGCTATCACTCGTTGCGATCGCTTTAGTAGTTTTTTTTTTAAAACAACTTTCAATGAGGTCCCTTATGAAGAATTCTTCAATTTTGTCACATGACAGTGGTGTACACCACCACTAAACCAGTCACTATAAAAAAAAAAAAAATATGTAGGTACATTATTTTTTGCTGGGCAATCGATTGAGACTATTTATTTTAAAATCGGAGAGGGGTCGTCCAAAAGGTGATCGCTTTCATATGGAATTGCTCTATATTGTTCTTTTTTTTATATATAAATGTCTTTGGTTACAAAAAGAAAAAATACATTTTATGGAATGAAACGAAAAAACAACCAAGCTTAATCGAAAAAATAGATACAGAAAAATTTTACCAATTTGTATTAAAAATTTAGAGGTACCTTCACAGTTTCACTCATAACTTTTGAGCCGCTTGACCGATTTTGCTCATTTTCAATACCAAAGTGCTTGGGAGGATTTTCCATAATATGGGTAAAAATAGGCATCCCCGCTTACATCTTCGCTTCGTAATCGCCATTTCAACAGACGGACATCGCTAAATCGACTTAAAATTTATGGGGTCTTAAACATTTATTTCGACATGTTACAAACGGAATGACAAACTGATATTTACCCTCACCATATATGGTGGAGGGCATAAAAACTATAAAGAATGTACAGGTTGGTTGAAAAGTTCCTGCGCTTACCAAGAGATGGCACTGCTAGCTCCAAACTTTTTTTTCTTAAGTTGGTATAACTGTCCTGAGAACACATGCAGAGTTGCAAGTCATTCTGTCAATTCTTTCTTTGTTTACAAGCCATTTGAATTTGACGTGTCATTGATTTTTTTTAATATGGAAAAAATTGAATATCGTGCAGTCAATAGATTCTTTGTTTTGAAGGGTTTAAAAGCAAAGGAAATTTATGAACAATTGTTAGAAGTGTATAAGGACTCCTCACCTTCAAAACGCACCGTTGAATTTTGGGCTGGTGAATTCAAACGTGGTCGTACCAGCCTTGAAGACGATCCACGCGAAGGACGACCAAAAACTGCAACCACAGTAGAAATCATTGAGCAGGTACATAATATGGTTATTGAAGATCCAAGTTTGACTAAGCGTGAAATTGCTAATGCCATGGGCATCTCAGACGAACGAGTACTCCATATTTAACATGAAGAATTACGTATGAAAAAACTATTTGGAAAGATAGTGCCGCACACATTAACAATTCAACAAAAACTGGATCGAAAACAAATTTCTCAGCGTAATTTGGAGCGTTTTAAGCCGAATAAAACCGACTTCTTGCGTCGTTTTATAACTATGGATGAGACTTGGATCTACCACCATGATCCTAAATTGAAACAAGAATGTTTACAGTGGACTGAAGCTGGTTGTTCAGCTCCAAAGCAGGTGAAGTCACAACGATCAGCAAAGAAGGTTATGGCATCAGTTTTTTGGGATGCAAAAGGAATTTTGTTGATTGATTATCTTTAGAAAGGTAAAACAATCAACTCTGAATATTATTGCAGCCTTTTGGATCAGCTAGATGAAAAAATTCATGAAAAAAGCCCTGTTTTAACAAAAAAAAAAAAATCATTTTTCATCAAGACAATGCACCTGCTCACAAAAGTGTTTTGACGATGGCTAAATTCAAAGAATTAAAGTACGAATTGCTTAAACATCCACCGTATTCACCAGATTTGGCTCCCAGTGACTACTATCTCTTCAGAAGTCTCAAACAATTCCTTCGTGGAAAGCATTTTTCGTCGAATGAAGAGGCCATAGCAGCCGTAGACAGTTATTTTGCAGAGCTTCCGGAAAACCATTATAAGGATGGGATAAAATTATTGGAAGATCATTGGAACAAGTGTATTGAGCTTCTAGGAGATTATATTGAATAAAAAAATATATTTCGTAACAAAAACAGTATTCTTTCATTTCGAGCGCAGGAACTTTTCAACCAACCTGTATGAATTTGAAACAAGATTTTTTGCATGAAACACCTAGAAAACTATTAAGAATCCCAAAACTGGGATAAACAATTATACTGCTTATTAGGCAATGTTTTTCAACAATTTAGCAACTTTGAGAATGTTTCCCAGTTTCATAAACATGATGCAGACCATGTTGAATTTCTAGAAGAGCAACTCTTACACTCTATATCTTTGTATACTTTTGTTGCCTCGAGCAGTCGAATTTCGTACCAGATAAAGTGTTTTTCGGAGAGTTTTTCTACATTACTTTAATATGAAGAAAAGTGCGGCCGAGGTTCATCGCATCTGAAAGGTTACGGCGAGTATGAACAATCGTCTTTGAAGACGAAGTGAAACCATCGCTGGACGAGTGCCAAACGCTACAGGAGTTGCCAAAATCATTGGGAGTGGATGTGTAGACAGTAAACAAACGCCTAAAAGCCATTGGATTGATATAAAGGTAAGAAAGGCTTGTGAACAGCTCCTCGAACGCCAAAAAAGAAAGGGTTTTTTGCATCGCATTGTAACTGGCGATGAAAAGAAAATCCATTACGACAATCCCAAGCGCAGACAGCCATCAACTCGACTGGATTGCCCCGAAAGACGAGCTTGTCTCCTAAAATTGCCAGAAAGATGTAAAAAAGTTGTGGCGAGCGATGAACAATACTTTGAATAATATATTTGTAAGCATTTATACACAATAAATCCAAAAATTTCGAAAACAAAACCCTCATTATTAATTAAACATCGAATAGTTTTATGTAATCATATATTATGGATTAAGAACAAGTTTTAAGAAAAAATTATAATATTAAAAACAAAAAAATTACTTTTTTCAGGGAACCCTCAAAATTAAAAAAAATAAATACAAATGACCTCTTCGGAAAATAAAAAAATTATTTTGTTTGTATATGGTGGTAAGGGGACCAGGAACTAGCGTGTCCCATGGCCCTAGTTCCAAAAAAAGGAAACTCACCCAAAATGGTAGTAAAAAAACTGGAATTTATTGTTCGCATTAAACGGAATGGAATTTTGTAAAAACTATTTTTTTTTATTTTAACGACTAAAATATTTTTCGACCAGAAACACTAAAATCGTAGGAGTTCAAAAACACCGGTTTTGCAATTCGGTGAATTAGTCACTGACATGCACGACTTTATTATAGAAAGGAAGTTTTTTAAATCTTAATTTGCATGCTAAGTATATGTATATTTGCTTATAACTGTTGAGTAGATTGGCTGATCATCACCAAATTTTAACAGTATTGTGGATGTTTGCACTTTTAAAAGATACTAATTCAACTTAGCGTACCCAGCAAAACTTTGGTAATGGCTGCGGTATACTCATGCATTACCTTGTAATGATGATTCGCTACCTTTTGCATTATTTGCAAGCATAAAGTGATAATTTACCGATGATTGATAACGTATTGCATGATTAAAATAATAGTTAAAATATTTTTAAAATCAATTTTTAGACTCATTACATTGTATTTTTTGGTAAGCAAAAGGGTAATCTACGTACGTTTCGACATCACGAATGAAAACACGAAACGCAACTATTCATTTATGTTCAAAGCAATCAAATATTGTATGTATCGAAAGATCAGTGAGTAGAGTTCTCGGCTGGCAAACAGAGTTCGCAGGTTCGATTCCCATCATGACCACCTAATATTTGATGTTTGAAAAAAAAATTTTTTTTTTCATAAAAATCTATTTTTAGACACATTGCTTTCCCATTCTCGTAGCCATACCACTTACTTTATCACCTCTAAAGGAGTGGGTCCACATATTGGGCCTTATTACGGTTGTCGTAGTCGAATTCGACAGTAAGTCGAATTTCCTGAAAAGTCGTTAAAACACAACTTTTAAAAAATTTTACCACTGAATTTATCATAAATAACAATAGAATTACAAAAAATAAATAATCGGAATTTAATTTCTTTATAATTTTCAATTTACGCAAAATCATTTTGTATGGAGTCAAAAATTTCGACTACAAATTCGACAGCCGTAATCAGGCCGATTGCCTCGAGACTCATGGCCTGTAAATTCGTCCCTATGGTTATACATTACTTAACACATTATTGTTATTATACTAACTTTTTTAAATATTTTTTCAGTTTCATTTATTTTCTTCATTTGTTTGAAATTGAATACAAATTTACCCACAAAACGGAAATTTGTGGTTTATCAGATGTTTAAACAACATTAACAAATAAATAACAAAAGCCATTTGATTTAAATGAAAATTAAGTAGACCGGTTTTTGTAAATGGCATTTTCTGTTATTTTAACTTACAAGCTATTTTAAGTGCATCAATCACTAGGAATGTAATCATTAGAAATTCATTCGTTTTCTTACTTATTAGATTTACAATTTGGGAATTCATTCAATCATTCATTTTTTACATGGAATTGAGCAATGACATTCGATTTTCTTATATCAATTTAAAAATAAAATGGAAAATTAACAATTATGCTATTTTACTACAGTAAATTAAAAGATTTTGCCAAATGTGAAAAAATCGCCTAATTTTAAAGATTCTGTAAACTTTAAAAATCGACAAATGTATAAAATTAAAAATAAAAAAGCGCTAAAATTTAAAAAATTCGGTAAAATTGAAAAAAAAAAAAAAATTTAAATTAAAAAAAAAACGCCAAAATCTAAAAATTCCCAAAATTTTTAAAAATCGAAAAAAATTTATGTATTGTTGGTCTGTTATTTTGGTAAATAAATGGTATTAATAGGATTTTAGATCATATAATCTATTCTTTTAATAAATTGTTTTTTATTGCAAAGAAACATGAAAATATTTATTAGTAAATTATATAGATTAAAATTGAATAATTGTGTGTTGTTTTCGGGTTTGTTAATTTGTTTCCTTACACTCAATAAAAAATAGACAATTATCAAAGCATTAACCCAACAAGGCCAACCGGAAATACTAAGTATTCTATCCTGCTCGCTCTGTCGAATTTTTTAAATTTTTATTTTTTATAATTTACTAATAAAAACTTTCATGTTTTCTTTGCAATAAAAAACAAAAACAATTTATCAAAACAAAATTTAAAAAAAAAGGTAAATGCAATCTAAAATTTAGCCAAGTAACTTGGAACTTGAAACCTTTGGTGCATAAAGTTTTACTTTAGCAATTTTTGTTTTCAAGATATATATCATTAAAACCGCATCTAAGCTATTTAATTCGATTAATATTTTTTTTTTAATTTTGGCGATTTTTTTTTTTTAATTTTAAATTCTAGAAAGATTGAATTATTTAGAGGCTCTGTGTGTGGTGTTTTGCAGTTGTATGTTTTTTTTTATTAACTATTACAAACATACAAAAACTGAACTATATAGTTCATATTTTTTGATATGCTTCATATAACTTGTAAACACTATATTTGTCACACTATTTTACAATACCTTAAGAGCTAACTATATTATACTTTTGCTAGCTTAAGCAAATGTGCGAATACATGTAATCAAATGTGTATGACTATATTGTACTTAACAAACTTTTCGTTAAGTTTCGTCAAGTGTCATTTGCTTAAGCAAACAGCGAAACTGACCGCACTTTACTTAAGGAATCATATGTTTTTAGAAAAACTGTTTATGAAAAAAAAAAAAAATTGCAATGTACGCGGAAAATATTTTTATAGAAAATTTAATTGAAAATGTTAAAAAACAAACGTGCATGTATAACAAAAGGGGTGGGTTTTGTATTTGTTTTTCGATTGAGATGCAAGCACTGTTGCATTTTTTAGTACTTTTTTATTTATGTTTTTATTTGTTTCTTTAAATTATTAAAAATTAATATAGATTTACTTGTTAATTGTAAAAAAATTATAAATTGAACACATTAAATAATATTTTTCGAAAAGATACATATATTTTAGAAATATAAGAAGAAATCAGTTTTTGCAAAAGTACAAATATTTGCAACTAAGTGTAGTAAGTATTTAAGTTTAAAAAGTACATTGTAGCCACCCAAAAGTCTTCAATAAGTTGATTAAGCATTTGACAGACTTTTCGTTAAAATCTGACAGTAGCTTAAGTTAGCAAAAGTATAATAGTTAGCCCTTTAATTTTATTACTTCTACATATATTTTGTTTCATTTTATACATATTTTGAACTATTTGTACTGCAAGTTGAGGTTATTATGTCATTTCCGACTTAACCATTATCAACATTTAACAATTAAACAAGCATGTGTTATACACTCAGGGTATAATGTAGGTAGAATCAACTACAACTGACAGTTAAAAAAACTGCGTTTTTAAATTTTATTTAAATTAACGGCAATACGTAGTTAATTTTAACTATTTAAAACCATCTGACAAACGTAATAATACAACTAACAATGCATTTAAAACAACAGACATAAAAGTTATTAGAAAACTGTATAAATAACTACAGATATAGTAAAAGCAACAGATTAACGTCGTTTGAAAATTTAAGTGTCGTTCTGACCAAAAGTTATTTTTCAAGATATACAAAAGTTTCCCAAAATCGACATGATAGAAAATCTACATGAAAAAAAAAATATTTTTATACCTTTTCCTTTTTTTGTGATATGAAACTAACATTTTGTTATTTTCTGTCCCATATCACGTTTGAATAATGACTATTCACATTTTATATGAATTTGTATTGAATACGGTAGATAAACAATAATGTTTTAGTTTTTCAATCGAAAATATGCTTTATATACTAAAAATTTACGTGTTCTGCAAAACAATATTTAGTAATTGTGAAAATTAGGGTTGGGAGGAATATTTGGGGCTGGATATATAATAACACTAGTTAACAAAATTTTAAAAAATTTTGTGCGACAATTTTTTGTTATTTATTTAGGTCTCCTGAATCCGAAAATCGCGTTTAAAAATTTTGTTTCTGGAGTAGTTTTTGAAAAGTTTTTTATTTTTATATTTTAACTTTTGAGTAATTTTACTATTTTGACTATATCTTAAACTAGGACCAAGATATTTTAATCAATCAAATTGCAAAATAATCGTCATTTAATGGTTTTAAATTACTTCAGTAGTTTTAGTCCTATGGGTCAAAATTTTACAGAAAATTCTCTTTTTTCAGCAAAAAATGAAATCTGAAAGTTAAAAAAAAATAAGAATGATATTAGTCTTGAAAGGAAAAATATAAAATAATTTGTTTTTTTTAAATGTAGTACTTCTATTTAAAAAATAAGTAATTTTCAAAGAACATCTATGCACTCAGAGTATTATGTAGTTAACTGTTTGTAGTTTAATAAAAAAGTTTACCGTTCCATTTAAAAATAAAGAAACATACATTTATTTTTCAAAGAAATATCTAATTTAACTTTTTTATACATTTATTCGAAATAATTTACTATCATTAACCATTTTTTTCAGTTTCATTTATTTTTTTCATTTGTTTGAAATTTAATAATAATTTACTCAAAAACTGAAACTTGTGGTTTATTTGTGTCCGTAACAGTTATTACAAACTTAAATTTTGTTTGCTGTCTGTTTCAAAAAAAAATATTCAAAAAATTTCAATTTGTTTTTTTATTTAAATTGGTTGTATATATACAAAATTTTTCAATACAAATTACAAGAACTTCATAAACACACATACATAAACAAATACATTCACACAAAAAGTGTTTATAGCTTCATATGCATACATACATTTTGTATTGTACGAGTATATTAAAAAAAAAACAAAAAATACAAAAACGGAAAATAATTTCAAATAAATGAAAAAACATTTATTTTTTAAGGATTGGTAGGTAAAATTTTGACATTTATTTTAACTGATTATAACATTTGTTTCTAACGGATGTGTCAGTTGATTAATCAACATTTAAAAATAAATAACAAATGACATTTAATTTAAATGAAAATTAAGTAGACCGGTTTTTAAATGAAATATCATTTCTTTTAAATGATATTTTCAGTTATTTTAACTTACAAACTTTTTTAAGTGTGGGTAAACACCAAAGCTATGACCATTTATGTAAAAGTACCTAATTTTAAATTTTCTCCTTTTTTGTTTTATATTATTATGAAAGCATACATAATATTATATAGATCAGATCAACAGTATTAAAAAAAAATTAACTTTTTATTTATTAATATTGTTTATTGATTTTCTTAAAATTTATTTGTATTTTAGTATTAAAAATAGGTGTTGGACCTTCTTTTACGTTTGTTTTCGTTGGGGTCCGTTTCTCTTAAGAGAAACCAAATGTGATCTCCCGTCATTCTCTCATCCCAATATCCCTGATTTTTACTCAAATAGGCGAAAGCTTGGCCTTCCTTATTCAATGCTTTGACCAAGTTTTTCAAGAGTCCAAGTTTCATATGTAGTGGTGGAAGAATAATGTTTTCTTTCCTAATAAGAGGCACGTGCTTTATTTTGTCTTGGCCCACTGTAATGGCTAATCTTTCCGGCCAATGTTTTTTCTTATAATAAAAATCACGAGCACGAATATTTTGTGTATCCACTTCGCATACCACATAGCATGCCCAGTACTTTTAAATCGGAACAAACTTTCCAATTGTGATTCTTTAGTGTTTACAGCATGTGCGATGGGTAAGATGGTTTCTTGTTTCCGTTATGTAAAATAATTGCTTTGAAACTTTCTTTACTACTATCAACAAATACACAGATAAACAGATTAGTGCTGACAAACAAATCTGCAGTGGTTCGGTTGTCGTAACCGAATTTTTCAGTTGTGACAGCAGAAAACCAACTTAGACGTGAGTAATTTGGTTATGACAACTGTATTTCGGTTGCCTCAATAACAATTCGGAAGTCAATTCCAAAATATCCGGATGCTGCAACTGAACCTTTCGATTGGCAACAAACTCGGTTGTCAGCACGAATCTGTTTTCTGGGTGTAGGCTCTCCAAGCTCCTCGAACAAACCGGGAATGTCCCTGCAGAAACATATCTCATCTTCGGTTGAATAATACTTCGCGTAAGGAGAATCGTGGTTTCTGTAGTATGTAACTTTTACATTTGACTCAAAAAAGTTGTATTGTTGTAAACGAGTTGTAAGTACTTCTGCTTTTTCTTTTGTGAGCTCCAAGTCTCTGACCAAATCATTTAATTGAGCTTGAGTAAGTAAGCGGCTCTCTCCACTTGTGTTATAATTCTCTTCATATGAGTTTTGATTTACAAATGATTAGTCGGAACTTAGGTTGGTGTTAGCTGATTTTGGATATTTAGGAATGGACAATATATCCGAATGAGGAACTGGAAAACTGTCAGAGTCTACATTAGCATAAAACCACAGTTTTTTGGCTCCAAATCCCGAACTCTTGCATTGACAAAAATAGCAATCGTCTATATGATTAGATGGTTTACTCCAAATTATTAGTACTCCGAATTTCATGCATCGGCTAATAAAAACAAATTTTAGCACATGAGGTGTTTATATTAAATAAATCAGTAAAAAAAATAATTACAATTTCGTGCCAGAAGCCCATCCAGTAAGATTTCTATAGCACGGAAGACATATATCTTTCTTACAAATTTGTGACAGGCATTCCAAAGTATTTCTGATAAATATCTTTTAGTAAATTGCATATCACTAACATATACTCATTTTTTGTTTAACATAACTAATACATTTTCATTTTAAGACTTCTCTTATTGGAATTTTTTTCATTTATATTTATGAGGGCACTTGCTGAATTGTCTACGTAATTTGCAAATAAAATAAAAAACAGGTTCTGAGTACCTACTAAGAAGCAAAACAATTTCTTCCCAAAATATATTTTTTAGCTGTCCAATTTTAGTTTTCTTCAAAAGATATGATTTTTGTGCAGTAATTCTGTAAATAATATAAAACAAAAAATAGAAAAATTTGAAATTTGGGTACCTTTACATAAATGATCATAACTTTGGTATTTATCCATAGACTTTCTTTCAAAATGGCTTATTTTCTTTCTAGAACTACAATAATTACGAAAAAAATTATTTCATATTTTACCATGTAAGAAAAATATCTTTTTTATTGAAATTTCAAAATTTGTGTTTTTATCAAAAAAAAATATTTTTCCGGGTAATTTTGACCCATATGTTATAAACTACGTAACCGATTTTAAAACCATATTCACGAAACATATTGTGCCTTAACTGGTTTTTCGTTTGCAATTTTACTGATAAAAAAATTTTGAGCCAAACTCGAGATATAGTCAAAATGGTAAATTCAATAATAAATTATAATAAGAAATTTCAAAAAATAGCCCAGAAAAAAAATTTTTTTAATGAAATTTTCGGCATGCTTGTCGCATTTTGGCTGTAAGCTAGCATAATTAACATGATATATTGAAAAACGCGTTATAAAGTTAGAAAGAGGATGGTGGGCGTTGTGGTGTAATGGTTAGCACGTTGGACTATTACGCAGAAGGTTACGGGTTTGATCCCTAGCGACGACATGAATTTAGAAAAATAAAAAATATTTTAAAAAAATTTAAGGAAGAAGATTAAATCTATGATGAAATGTTTAATCTACGTGGGAGTTACACAGAATGTTGCGGCGGCAACATCAATTTAGAAAAATAATATGTATGAGTGCAGTAGAAACAACCATTTATTTAGTGAATGTACTAGAAAATTAGTACAATCTATCAAATTTATTAAAAAATTGTCGATATTCGAAAGTGGTAACTACAAATACGGTTATCCCGATCAAATATATCATAAATTAGGGTTTCAGTTGAACCAACGGAATTGTGGATTGCATTGATTGTAGGAGTCACTTACGATTGATATATGCAAACGAAAGTTTTGCTATATTTATTTTCCTAAAAAATTATTTCAATTTAAAATTAGTAATTAAAATTTATAAATGTTAGTGGGCTAGTGTGTAGAGAGCTAGCCTAGTAGGCAAGCCGGTAAAGGCAAACATTTAAAAAAATATATTTTTTTAATCAAAATAAAATATTCAAATGTTTAAATAACAAATATATCAAAGAAAGTTATATTAAATTGTGGTACAGTTAGTAAGAGTGTGAATTATGAATCTGGATGCCTAAGTTCGATCCCGGAAAAATCTAAAAATAATATGTTTTTTTTTAAATAAAATTTTGTGGAATATGAGGGAAATATAAGGGGTTTATCTAATAATTGAGATTGAAAATTGTGGTTCCAAGTGCCTAAAAGCGCAGTTTTGTTATTTCTCAACCTTTTATTGCATATAAATCGACATATATTGATAAAATATCTTATCGATAAACATACATCCAAACGAAAAAGTCATAAAAAATCTAAATTGTTTTCAAATAAAATAAATAAGTCACAAATTATCAAGATTATTTTCGCAGTATGTATACGAGTATAGCGATTCTACTGTATACCTAAAACATCTTATCCATAAACAGACATCCAAATATTTTTTTTCTGAAAAGTTTAGACCTTATATAATAAATATATAAATAAATTTAAATTTGGTTGAGTCACTTTAATTTTTTGCAAAAAACGAAATTTTTCTACCACATCGATTTGCAAATAATTTAATTGAATAAAACAAATTTAAATTTATTTTCATATATATATAATATATATATATATATATATATATATATATATATATATATATATATATATATATATATATATATATATATATATATTTTTTTTTTTTTTTTTGATAACTGTTCATCGGTAAGATGTTTATAGATATACATAAGAATCGCTATAATTCGTAACTGCAATAATTTGTAATATTTACATACACTTTGGTCTCTCTAATAATTCCTAATTGTTTGAAATCTCTTACATTCGTAATACACAAACAAAATTCTTTAGAATAATGGTTCTAACAAACCATTAGCTGCATATTATTTTCGTTACTTTAAACTGCTTTCTGTTGATCAGTTTTTTCAGTCGCGTAAAAATGTCAAATAAGCGTAATCATATAACATTATCAGCATTGAAAAAGCAACATATTATTTCATCTTTTGATAATCGACAAAAAATTTATGTGGTTAAAGAATTTAAAATCGCTCCATCAATACTTACTTCAATACTACACAAAAGAGAACTTATGGTGCAAACACTTTCGAAAACTAAAATTAAGCGTCAAAAAGGCCTGAATTCCCAGATATAGAAAAGTCTTTTCTATTATGGTTTACGCAATTCCGGCATAATATTAAATGTCTTCCAAGCATGCAATGCTTGGCTCGACTGTTTTTAAAAGCGGAACAATATTTTATTTTAAATATTTCATTAAAATTTGCTGTAAAATTGCTGCTGTTAATGATGGTATTTGTGAGGAATGGAGAGAAAAACTAAAGGAACTGATAAAATATTACGATACCAAGGACATCTTTCATACTGAAATAAAAAAACCCATTAATTCGTAATGTTTTTTATTTTACCTGTATAAATCGAAGTCTTAACAAATCGTAAACCCCTTTAATTAGTAAAAAAAACTGCTGGTCTCTTGCGATTACGAACTATCGTGATTTTAGTGTATATTCAATAAATGGTCGAAAAATTAAAAAAAAAATAATTTGTTTATGTACTTGAAATCATAATTTTAAATCTCAAATATTTCGAAAAAAAGAGACAACATTGAAAAACGGTTAGCATCACTGGATTCAGCATAATCGAATTATGATTACCGCCTGTTGCCCCCTTGTTACGTTTTTTAACTAGCCCAGTGTTATTAATTTTTCTAAATTAAATATTTATATTTTTTTCATTCGTTTTATCTTAGTTATAATTGCTAACGACATATATTGTCAGTAATAAATATGTACGAAATCGAGTGCTCTATACAAAATATATTATTATTTTTATATTTGCTGTAATATATACCAACATATTTATCTTTGGGCTAGATGCGACGTGACGAATGGAACCTTATCTTGCCATGAATTTAGTTATAAATTTCATGTTTTTGGACAACCAACTTTAAATGTGATTGCTGAATATAATGGGATTTGCAACCAAAATTCAGTTAGTTGTTTTAACCGAATTTTGTGGTGGAAGCCAATATTCAGTTGTACCAACAGGTTTTGATAGTATGAACCGAAATTCAGATAAAAATTGACAAAAAAATTTTCTGTGTGTACATATCTTAAGATTAATTAACAATTTCTTTGTTTGTTTTGATTTGTGATAGTTTTATCTCATCAGTACTGTTAAATTAAAAAATTAAATTTTAGACGCGTTTAAGAGGCGTTCTCTTCAGAAATTGGTCCTTTATCCAATGCTATCAAAAGCACCAACTTGACCTCTGGCGAGATAAGGTCCCTTACGTCACGTCACTTATTGTTTTTATGTGCGAAATATTTGATCGTAATACAATTGAAAATTTTTGGTTTTCTCTTGTTTGTAAATTAAGTGTAACTAAGTTGCTGTAGTTTTTGAAGGTTCTTAAAAGAATTAAAATTTTTTTTCCTAAGTAAAACAACTGCAATTGCAGTTAAAATAACTCTAACCACTTTACCACACAAATAACTGTGATGTAGAAACTGCAGAACTACTCTGAGTGTATAATTGTGTTATCATTGTTATAAATAATGTGTATATAAAACGTACACAAGAAGTTTATTTTCGTTATACAATCAATAAATTATGCAATATGAGGAAAACATGCATAGAATGCTATTAATTACCCAGCCAGAAATTGCTGACGGTTTAATAAAAGTAGTACTAGCAAAACCACGAATTCTTTGTAAATAGTATTTTGCCAGTACTACTCAAATAAGTGCTTGCCAGTACTGTTTTTTCTTAATTCACAACTATTTTTGCTTGTTTTTTGTTGTTTAAATACAAATATGTTAATGGATTTTATATTTTTTACACATTTTACATGTGGTTTTGGAAAAATATTGTGTTTATCACTACTATGGCAAATGCATCACTTCTTTGCTGATGGTTTCATCGATTAATTTAACATTGACGTGCCATTGGATGGAAGTATTCAAATAGAGCTACTACCATTACTCATACTTTACTCTAAGGAAGCAATGAAAATGCAATGATTAAATATTCATATACTTTGTAGAATTAAAGCTTTGATGAAAATTTAATTAATAAGAACGCATAAAAATAAGTTTAATGAAGTGAACTTTATGCATTGACATATAAATACTCTTTATTAGAACAAAAAAAATACTTCTGCATTAGTAAAAAAACACTTTCCCATTGCCGTCTTAGTTATATGCCGATTCTTTCCCCTTGATATGATTTACTAAAATTTGTTTTAGTTTTTATTACAAAAATAACATAGTTTACAAAATAAGGTTTAAATTTTAATTAAGTTTTTAATTAATTACATTGTGTAATTATTTACATTCTGTGACATATCAAATATATTGTTACAGAAATTCCATTTAATCGTAGAAATGCAAATCCCCATATGTTAGCCCTGAAATGTAAAACAATTAAATGGCAACCCTTCACCATAACTAATGTTTCTTATGTCAAACTGTAAAAGAACATTCTCAAAGTTGCCAGTTCCAGACGATGCTGCCATATTCTAGTTATTTTAAGTCGCATATATAAAAACGCCAGCAGGGTGGCAAAGTAGTTCAGTTTATAAGTAAAACGCAAAGTGTGAAGAACTAAAGTGTGGCTAACGTTTAGTGTATCTAAATCGTGTAAATAAAGTTTGCTATTAAAGTGTATTTCTGTTATTTTTAGTGACGGTTATAAATAAATAGAGCTATAAATAATTTCAAACGGTGTTTATTATTTGCAATGTAGAAAGAACTCGATTTATTTAAAAGGTAAATAAATCAACGATTTTATAAAGGGTAAAATCGTAACAATATATTATATTTAAAGTTGGAATATGTTAAATATTAGAAATTTTCTGAAGAAACATTGAAGCCCACCAAAGTGACGAAAAGTTTTCTATTATTTCAAACAGGACCAAAAATACATTTTCATACCTATAATTATCCAAAAAGTTCTTAAATTGTCTAAAAAGGTTAAATGTTAAATTAATTAAAATGTTTCTAAATTTTCCAACCAGTTTTTAAATTATCCAAAGCATTTTTGGGAAACACTGAAACATTTGTCAAAAATGACAAGTTTAAAACATTTTTTGATAATTTAAAAGCTGGTTCTAAAACATTTTTAGACATTTTAAAAATATTTTTGAACAATTCGAAATAATTTTTGTATTATTTTAAAATCTTTTTGGGTAATTTGAAATAGTCTTTACACATTTTAAAATTTTTTGGAAAATTCTGAATTAAAACTTGAAATTGTCTAGTGTTGAATAAAAAACACAATGCAAAAATGCACAGATTGCGTCGTCATAACTACCTAAGCCTAAAAAAATGCAAATGATGCAATAAAAAGAGAGATTTTTTAGGATATACATCTGGTTTATACACTCTAAAAAATGTTTGTAAATGTACTACAATCAAATGGGTAAAGTTTTGTGCAGTATTACGAAAATTCGGTAAATATAAACAAAAAATGCCTAAAAATGTTTTGTACATTCCTTTATATACAATAATACACACAAAAAGTATTTTTAGACATAATTTGTTTAAAATTAAATACTTTGTGCCTAAAATTAGTATTCTTTTGTTAAATTTAAAGTTTACGCACAAATTTTGTAAATATACTAACTTAGAATGGTAATAAATATTTTGACATTTGGGAATTGGAAAATATTAAAAAAAAAAAATAAAAAAAAGCTAAAAACAAAAATTAATTTTTCAAAAGTTTATAAATATAGTATTCGTATTTGTGAAATTAAATTCAAGATGACCATCATCACAGGAAATACCCATTCAAAATATATTATGTATTGTATGAATAATTCATTATTATTAAAACATACATACATAAAATAAATTAATTCTTTAAAAAAAAATTTTTTCTGCAGTTTAATTTAAACCATGCGTTGGTAAATATACGTATTTTTATATAATTACGCATATAGATATGCATTTTTAGGCATTTTATGTGTATATTTACTCTTCAAAAAGGGTTTTTACGCATAATTTCAAATTACTTTAAAAATTTAATTTAATTTTTACGCACTTTCAATGTGAAATTACCAAATATGTGTGTACCAACTTACGCATGTGTGTAATTTTTTTCGTTTACGCACACAGAGTAAATTTACCCCATTTATAGTAGGAGTGCAGTTTCCTACTATAAGTTGTGTAAATTTCAACAGAAATTTAATAGAGTGGATCCAAATCACTACATTTGATATATGAACATATGAATTCTTTTGGAAGTTCCTAAGAATAACACCAAAAAACCATAATAGAATGTTAACTGAAGTTTAGGAAGCAATGAAAGAAGTTGTAGCCACAGAATGACTTCCATTTTGTTTGCTGGGTCCCAGCAAAAACAGACCTTATCAATTAATTAAGGGAGCAAGTAGCCCACAAAGGGTTGCACTAGTTACCAGGCTATTTGCTCGCTTAATTACTTTTGTTCGCGATGTCCCAGCATGGTTACTCATAGTGAATAAATAAGTGGTTACTTACAATATTGAAGTAAGTAGTTACTCTTGGTAAAATAATAGCGGACCTTTCTCAACTAAAATTTTGTTACTTAAAGAAATCGATAAAAATAATTTGTTTTTGAAGTTGTAAAAAAATGTATAAAATATCTACCTTTTGCATTCAAAAATTTAAGTTTATATATGTGCAATGCCTTTTCACATTAGAAACCCTTTAAAATCTTAAAATTTTTGCAAAATCAGCAGTTAATTTTCTATTTTATTGTATAGTTTTTCAAAACAAATTAATCAATAAATATTAAAAAAACAGAAATACGAATTCGGTACTTATTTCATTAACCAGTGAATCAATATTTTGCATGTACATATAAGTACTTCTACCATTCATTATCAGTAGGTCATTATTTTTTTTATTTTAAAGTAATGCAAAATGTAACGATCTATCATTACATAATAATCTACACAGAAAAGACCTGTCATTACCATGTTTTTACTGGGGTATGCACATATGTACGCAATTCCTCTTAAATAAGTTTCTATATTTATGTAAGCGTGTATGTACACTAGACCGTGCCACCTTATAGGCAAAAAAAAAAGTTCACCGTACACCCTCAAATATAAAGTATTTTAACAAGAAAATTTCGAAATAGTTTTTTTTTTTGCCGAACGTAGGGGTCGCCATTTTATATTTTTCGTTATATCTTCGTTATTTACCGTCCGATCTTAAAGTGTTGTATATCGATGTTTTTTGTCTCGCGGAGGCCGATGTTTTCCTCGAAGGAGCCATTGACCTAAAGTAACCCGTTCTAGTATTAACCCACCAGATCTCAGTTGCTACCACCTTAATGTACTACCCTAATATTTTAAAATGAAAGCTCGCAAAAAAGCAATAAACTTTTGCTAGTAAAGAATTCCAATAATTCTAGCGGAACTATTATTTTATTTTTTTTTTAATTTTTTATGTTGCCGAATGTAGGGCATTTTTATTTTTTTGTCATATCTTCTGTATTTACAGTCGGATCTTAAAGGGTTATATATCAATGTTTTTGTCGCAATGATACCAATTTGTTGCATCAGAAATCATTGATCTCAAGCACCCTTTTATACTACTTAAGGGGTAACACCTATGTAAAAAGCCTATATATAAAAACTTCCTTTTTTTATTTTTTTATTTTCGGAGATGTGTTAACAAAGATTGGTTTTCCAAGATTTATGAAGCAGTACAAAAAATATTTGTTTTACACAAAGTTTTACAAAATGTTAGTATATTTACAATAGAGGTCCACGGCACGCAGCATTACTTAATCAATTTTTGGTGGATTTCTCTGAAATTTATAATGCATATGGAAAACTAAATTATCTATGGATGCGCGTAGGAGCTTTTGATAGGTCAAATACTTTTTGACTTAGAGCTGTTTCTTTAAGAGTAAAAAAGTAGATATTTTGACTTTAACACTTCGCTGTTTTGTCAAAAATTAATATACCCAAAAACTCATACGCTTTTCTCTAGATAATTTAGTTTTCTATATAAAGTGTATGTTTCAGAGCGATCCACCTAAAATTTAGTTTTCCATATGCATTATAAATTTCAGAGAAATCCACCAAAAATTGATTAAGTAATGCTGCGTGCCGTGGACCTCTATTGTAAATATACTATCATTTTGTAAAACTTTGTGTAAAACAAATATTTTTTTGTACTGCTTCATAAATCTTGTGAAAACCAATCTTTGGTAACACATCTCCGTAAATAAAAAAATAAAAAAAGGAAGTTTTTATTTATAGGCTTTTTACATAGGTGTTACCCCTTAAGTAGTATAAAAGGGTGCTTGGTATCATTGCGACAAAAACATTGATATATAACCCTTTAAGATCCGACTGTAAATACAGAAGATATGACAAAAAAAAAAATAAAAATGCCCTACATTCGGCAACAAAAAAAATTAAAAAAACAAAATAAAATAATAGTTCCGCTGGAATTATTGGAATTCTTTACTAGCAAAAGTTTATTGCTTTTTTGCGAGCTTTCATTTTAAAATATTAGGGTAGTACATTAAGGTGGTAGCAACTGAGATCTGGTGGGTTAATACTAGAACGGGTTACTTGAGGTCAATGGCTCCTTCGAGAAAAACATCGGCCTCCGCGAGACAAAAAACATCGATATACAACACTTTAAGATCGGACGGTAAATGGCTAAGATATAACGAAAAATATAAAATGGCGACCCCTACGTTCGGCAAAAAAAAAAAAAAAAATATTTTCGAAATTTTCTTGTTAAAATACTTTATATTAGAGGGTGTACGGTGAACTTTTTTTTTAAGGTACGGTCTAATGTACACAACATAATGTGTTGTTGTAAAACTATTTTGTTACGTTTTTTGAACTCGAAATATATATAAAAAATCATTAAACCATAACACTGACTTCAAACCTAATTAATGATATTTCTTTCACACAAGTGAACAAAACAAATAAATTTTCTTTATTATACAGTTGGTGATAAATGTATCCAAACATTTGTTCACAATATATTAAGACTATATAATCAGTACTACATAAAATATAGTTAGAACCTAAATCCTTTCACAACCATTTTTTTTTTACTGTTTTGCAAGATTTCTAATTTGCACACTTGAAGAAAATAAATTTTGATTCCGATTTAATTCTCAGAAATTCGGTTCTCTTAATTAATCTGTTTTCTTTGTGTAGGCTTTGATGCCAATCTATCCAAACCATATGGGGCAGTAGTGGAGCACATGGCAAAGATAAGTCTTTGCCATGTTCTTAAATACGTATATGTTACTCTCGGAAAAACTTTTACACCTTTAGGAATTCAACAACTGCTGCGGAATTAAAAATATTTATCCCTCAAGAGTTATTTTTCAATTTGCAAAAGTAAAAACTTGCTCTCTTAGCCCATTCCCGATCAGTAACGCAGATTCCATGAAATTTTTAGTTTCGCCTCGTGCTATGAACAAATGCGAACATGTTCGGACAAATTTTTCATTGAATTTCCAATATTTTGTAAATTTTTTGTATCTAGTCTGTAAGGAATTTTGTATATTCCATTAACTTAATAAACGAAATGAAAAGAAATTGGATTTAGGACTTCTCATCAACCTCCTTCACCAAAATGTCTTGACCGGTATTGGGCATGTAGGATGATACTCCGGCTTAGATATCCACGAAAACTGGGGAAGAACATATAAGGAAATAGTCTCACCTTCAACATCATGTCCAAACAATTTCCCCCATAAGTGTGCTGCCCAAAACTCTATAAATGTGAAAAAATAAATATAGGCTTATTCACTTAGGAAATGCTTGTTGAAATTTCCAATTGCAATGTAGCAAAAAGGGGAAAGTGCCCCTTGGTTGACCTATACAAACCGTTTAAGCCAGAAATCTGAAACTTGGAATTTAAACGGTAGATAAGGAAAACTTATAGGGATACCGTCTGATCAGTGTGCAGATAACAAAGGTTCGATAACGGGCTCCTCATTGAAAGAAAACAGGAGAATATTGAGCAAATTGCCCTGATTTTAAAATAATTTGTTTCCCATTATGCACACAATTGAGCAAATCTCGCTGATTATGAAACTATTCCATTTAAACGGCAATATAGTTGAGGAAATTCTGTTTGAAAATTCTTAAGTAAAATTTAAGTTCAAAATCTTACTTAGTGTTGACTATAAAACTCATCCTTAGACTTTATTTGATTGAATTAAAATAATCCTTTTTTCGAATTAATTAGTATATTAATTAATTGATTAATATTAATTAATTTATAATCACTTTTAAGGAATAATTTGATATTGAATAAAGTGGGGTAATTCGCGAACTATAAATCAAATACGGCATTTTTTGTTGGAATGATTTGCTAAAGTTAATTTTTTATTAAAATGGATTAAATTTAATTAATAAATTTTAGAAATATGTAATAGTAATTCAAAAGATGTAACGAACTCAAAAATCGCATAAAAGTCTAAAATTGGCGATATTTTAAACTGAAAGTCGCTCAAACACTCCACCCTAGATTAGCGCTTTTAAAATAAATTGGAATTAAGCTTGTCTAGGCGATAGTCGCATGTGTAAAAAATTTTATATAAGTCCGATGAACCATCGAATAATTGTCACACTGCACTATGGTGAATTTTAGGAAATCTTTTGACCAAAACCCGATTGACTTATCTACTTAAATTTTGGGAAAACGTTAGATCATATTTTATTTCTTCCACGAAACGTAGTTTTTCGAAATTTATATTAATTATCAAAATAAATTTTGCATAACATATTTATATACTCTATTGCTAATTGAAATAAATTTTAAAAGATTTTAGAAGTATTTTAAATACTTTAATATTTAATTTAAGCTTTATCCCCAAAATTATGAAAAAAAAAATAAGATAAATAAAATTTATTTTGGACGCTTTCGTACTACCGGTTAAATGCTTTGGTAAAAAATATAGTTGACTTTATAATGGCATCACAGAAAATTATTTTAAAACACCTAATAATCGACGTTTTTGCCAACAATTCCTTATAAATTCCCTATAGTGTCTGGTGAAGTTAGCGGTGTTTTTTATTAATACCTGCCATTCGTTTCATTTTGCACTAGTTCTGATACACATCACGGAATGTCTAACATGAGAATAGTTATGTGTAAGATAATTCTAACCTTTTCTTTTGCGTATTCACTTACACCAGTGCTATGGTACCCTGTACAAGGTCAGCGATATGTTAAAAGTATCTTAAAAGGTTAAAATTATCATCTCCTATAACAAGCCAATGTTAAGTTACTGATTATTGTCATATAAAAGAACCAAATCGAGGACTGGATTCTGCAACAAAGCTCCGGTCACGTGACCAATTTTAGTAATTTCCCGTAAGCCACTTACATAAATACATACATCAAACATTAGCCACCTACTGTAAAGTTAATATTACGCATGAGTACCATAGTAAAAACGAGTCGAACAATTTGTGAAATTTTTTCATTTCATTATTTTTTTTTCTAATATTTTATATTTTTTATATTTTAGATAGTGAGTGCAGTTCGCTTTGTAAATATATATTTTTTTTTAAATCTCCAGACAAATTAACTTTTAATGTAAATTTAATATTGTATTAAAGAGATTTTAAAAACATCTTAAACTAATTAAGTTTTTTTCTTTAAACCTATCGTTCATTGTTCAAATTTACACTTTATTATGATGATAGATAAAATGTCTATGTATAGTAAATTTGCAAAGGTTAATTTATATTGTTACAAGAAATTTCTAGTATTAGAAATTTCTTTACACGAATTTTGACAGCTGGAAAAATCTAGTGTCGTAATAAACTAGAAATAACTAGAATACCTGACTACTCATATAAATAATGGTACTCGGTGACAAAGTAGTTCAGCTCATAAGTTAAACGCAAAGTGTGAAGAACTAAAGTGTGGCTAACGTTTAGTCTATCTGCATCGTGTAAATAAAGTGTGCTATTAAAGTGTTTTTCTGTAATTTTTAGTGACTGTTATAAATAAATAGAGCTATAAACAATTTCAAACAGTGTTTATTATTTGCAATATAGAAAGAACTCGATTTATTTAAAAGGTAAATAAATCAACGATTTTATAAAGGGTAAAATCGTAACAATATTTATATACATTGAGCATATTGATTCAGTATTTACTTTTTTAATTTTTTTTATATTTTTAAACGTCCATAAACTCTCAAAACCAACCAATAAATCGAGATGCCAAAAACCAACATTTGCTTAGATATTTTTTTATTATAAGAATCATCAAAATTTGACAGTAGTCTATTAACAGGTGGTACTTGATGGGAGCTGTTTTGCATTTCATATAACTACGAGGGAAGTTCGAAAAGTCACGGACTTATTGATCCGCCCTCGTATTCAAAAATATTTAATTGTAGCAATATAGGCGTTAAAATGTGGCAAAATATGCACTATTAATATAATTTAAAGGAAAATATGCATTTATAGCAACATATGTAAAAAATTATTTGGTTGCTCTCCTGCTAACGATAACAAATATGCATTCCGAGCTCTAGATATCACTACGAATCAGTGAAAGTTATTTTTCCATGCTGCTTACTAGACGTTGGCACACGTGTGGGTGGCGTTCGGCTGTTGCTATGTTGTCATTTCGTCAAAGAATATGAAATCAATTGTGGCCAAAAATATTAAAAGAGTGTCAGAGGTTATATTCAAGAAATTCAACATGGTATTAGTTCATGTTACTGAAATTGGGCAACATTTTCAAAGTTGCTAAAGTGTTGAAAAGCATTAAATTGGGTTGATGCAGTGTTGTCACTTTATGCAGTTTAATTTTTTTCCCAGTTTTTGGGGTTCTTAACACTTTTCCAGTTTTTTTATTAAAAAAAACTGTGCCCATATATGTGGTTTGTTATTTTTAGATATTGTATTTAGTGTGGGTGCTCGCTCGCACTCGCTAAAAAAAATCTAAATTAATTCAGGTTTCCAAATTTAAATAAAATTTTAAAATATTTTTCAAAGAAATTTCAAAACTTTTTGTCAATTCTTTTTATGTTTAGAGTTTATTTAATACCTCGCACAGGTCCTTCATATAATTCTTTAAATGTATATTTTCTTTTAAAACAATAATAATCGTGATTTCAATTGTATCAAGTCTTTTTTAAATTAAAAACCTGTACTTTTACGTTTTATTCTTGAGTGAACTCATTTTTTTTAAATAAAATGTGCCATTAATTTTTTGTATTTCATATGCCAATTGTATTCAACTAATCGTTAAACAAATTTATCTGTCTACATGAAGAGTGCTACACTCATTTTGTCGCTAAACTTTGATTTTAGGTTTTCTATTTCCGAATTTTATATAAATATTCCATACAAATTTACACTCACCAAAAAAATTCTGTAGGACAACTGAAAATGTTGCTGTTATTACGGAAAATTTTGCTAATTAGATCCCAGCGGTATGTTTTGCTAATCTTAGCAGCACATGTCTGCTGACGTGTAGTACAATGAAACTTGTAGAAAAAATTAGCTGCCGCTACTAAATTTAAGTAAACTTTTTGAAATGTGTAATTTAAAATCTGTTTGCTAAAATCAGCAAAAAAATTTACTAAATACTATTAATATTAGTACAAAATTTCAAATTTATTTTTTTTTATCGAGCATTCAAATTTTTTTATTTTTTTTTTCAAAAAACATTTTAGACAAAATTAAAAAAAGTCAAAGGCTTAAAAATTGTAAAAACATAAACCAATTTATCATTTTGTTTTAATTTGGTAATTTCTGTTATGAAAAATATTTCAGTAATTTTTTTTTTAACAATGGCTCTTTTGCGCGACAAATTCAATGGCCGTGTTATCTCACGTGGTGGCGATGTCAATTGGCAGCCAAGATCATGTGATTTGAAACCGTTGGACTTCTTTCTTTGGGGTTATTTGAAAGAAAAGGTGTACGTCGATAAGCCAGCAACAATTCAAGAGCTAAAGGATGAGATAATTCGGCACATTAACGGCATAGAACCTCAATTATTCCTCAGCGTCAGCGAAAATTTGGACCATCGGATGGAGGTGTGCCGCCGAGGTCGCTGCGGCCATTTGGCCGATGTTTTGTTCCATATATAATTTAACCGTACCATCATAATAAAAAAATGACAATAATTTCCTAAATAATATACGTTTTATTCAAAATCAACATCGGCGTTTAAAATTTAATTACGTTCATGCTAGTTAGTAAAGGTAGAGCAGAGCATTCAATAGAATTGCTATATTTCGCGTTCCGGCGAAGTCCATATTTCGTACAAAATATAACGAAAAGTCAGGAAAGTTGGGATAGTCATTTTCTTTACAAGTAGTTATAGATTTAGAGATAAAATTCGTAAAAGACATACTTTTTTTATACAAAGAAAATATTTAAGGCAGTGCTGCCATAATAAAAACTTAAAATTACCATATATGTAGACAATATTGCCTAAAAATGACAAATGAAATCAAGAAACAAAAATCTATAATAAAAGAACATAATTTTAATTCAAAAAATTACAAATATAATCAAAAAATTCGCAATTGATATCAATTTGAATTTCAATTGATGTTTTATAAATTAAATTTGGAGACATTCAAAAAGTTTTTGAAACTGTCTTTGGATTTGACTTTAAAGTTGCACGTGGCTATTCCACGTTCCCATGATATCTGTGCAGTTTTCGCTGTTCCAAGTTGGTCACTTTTTTGAATTGAAGATGTGTTTTTTTAAATGTACGCGAATAAAAAACGATTTACATTTTTCCAATATTTCTGTAAAGAAACCGCTTATTTTAAAGTAGAAAATCTAAGCTTTTATATTAAATGCGATTTGTAGTTATAATTTTTTAAAATGTTAGATCTATTTAAACTTGAAGTATTTATCGAACTTTGTGCCGTGAATTTTAAAAAGCCAAAACAGCACAGATATCACACGTGGAATATCCATGTCCAAATTTTCAGTGATATCCATAGAATGACTCTTTGATTTGCTTTAATAGCATTGCATATGTTTTAATTTCAATTGATATTTTGAGAATTTTTAATGGTGTTTTTATACCCTCCACCATATATGGTGAGGGTATATATAAGTTTGTCATTCCGTTTGTAACATGTCGAAATGTAGGTTTAAGACACCATAAGGTATATATATTCGTGATACTTTTGCAATTTTAAGTCGATTTAGCGATGTCCGTCTGTTTGTCTGTTGAAATGGCGATCACGACGCGAAGACGCAAGCGGGGGTGCCTATTTTACCCAGATTACTGAACATCCTCCCGAGCAGTTTGGTATTGAAAATGAGCAATAGCGGTCCAGCGGTTCAAAAGTTATGAGTGAAATTGTTTCTGTATCTATTTTTTTTTCTGTTAAGCTTTGTTGGTTTTTCGTTTCATTCCATAAAATGTATTTTTTGTTTTTGTAACCAAAGACATTTATATATAAAGAAAGAGCAAAATACATAATTGCTTTAATGCCGCTACTTTTGAATAGGTGGCGCTGAATTAACATAAGTAATACCCTGCCCCTTGGCTAGGTTTAAAGAAATTTATATATAAAGAAAGAGCAAAATGCATAATTGCTTTAGTGCAGCTACTTTTGAATAGGTGGCGCAAAATCACATTAAGACAACACCCTGCCCCATGGCTAGGAGGATATAGCCTTGGATTAGTCTTCCGTTGATTTATTTACCAAAAATATTAAACTAACTACATACTTCAAATTCTAATGCATTCAGATGTTACTAGTAGTCTTATTACGTAATTTTAAAGTAAATTTTTCAAATGTTTGACGTAATAAGAGCATTTGTTGCACATTTTTATGTCAAAAAAGAAATTTTCATAGAGGAAAATAGTATTTTTTTTATTCCATTTGTATAATTTTGGAGAATTGAGGGATTGGCAAATGTATATTTATGCTAATTTTGTCTTTCATAAAAAAATACACATGAATAAAGTGCAATATTGTGCTCTTAAACATCTAACTGAATATTGATTTAAAAAATTAAGGTATAATATGCACATAAAACATTTTTCATAGTTTTTGGCAAATATTCATTTATGTTACGAAGAAAATAGACAATTAATAATACTCTACTGCATATTGTAGCACAATATGGCTAATGGAGACTAGCTCTGCAGCAAAATATGACTAATGGAGAGAATGCACCTTCTGATAGGCCATCTATTGACAAATAGTTACAACTCATGTTTTTTCTTTGACAAATTAATTTCTTTGCTGTATTCTCTCCATTAGACAAACACACTTTAATTTTTTTAAGAAAGAACATTCGTTGCAACTATTTATCAATACGTGGCGCATTAGTAACAAAATTGAGTATTTGCCAAAAACTATGCTTTAAAATGTATTTTTTGTCCAGTCCATGGTTAAAAAAACTAGTGAAAATTTAAAGGTGCCTCTAAATTGCCCATAGAAATTAAGTAAAATTTCATAGTAGCGACTGGTACATACCATATTTTCTAATATTTTTTTTACCAGTCGCTTAGCAGTAAATATTTTGTATTCACCTCAAACATTTTTTCACCACTAACATTTTTTCAGCACAAACAATTTTTTCACCTCAAAAAATTTTTTTCACCTCTAAATTTTTTTTCCACCAAAAAAAGTTCTTTTCACATCTAAAAAAGTTTTTCACCTCAAAATATTGTTTCACCTACATAATTTTACTACAAAAGTTTTATTATATTATTTGTATAAAAAACAGTAGAGACCATCTTTTTGGGATATTGGTGGAGGGTATTCAAATATTCGGCAGAGCCTTTTTTTACTTGTTTTATTTGAAATAATATTTTTTAAATTTAAAATTGTACTTTTTGATTTTCAATAGCTATTTTTTAAATAAATGTTCTAAATAAAATTTCTTATTAATTACTAATTAATTAGACAATAAATCTCAATAAAATAAAGACTTATGAACATATCAATTCAGTAATTGATATGTTGAATTCGATGCGAAGAAATGCTGAGGAGTTTGTTATCTCTATATATAAAGGAATAACGTTACTGACTGACTCACTCATTCAACATCGCCCATCCCGAACCGAAAGTGGTAGGAGGCTGAAATTTGGTATGCAGGTTCCCCCTACGGCGTAGACATCCGCTAAGACGGGGTTTTTGGAAATTCCTTCAGGGAGGGGCAAACAAAGGAAAAAACTCCCTTTTCACGGCCTGCCAAAATTCCTTTAGCTAGAAACCTGAATTTTGAAATATGCCTTCCTGGGAGTATGTGCTAACTTCTTGATGAGGTACATTTAATTTTGGTCAGTGACGTTGTGAAAATAGGGGCGTTAGAGGGCGAAAAGTCTCCCACTTAAAGCCTGACCAAACCGTTGGACTTAGGAAGTTGAAATTTTGTGTGCAGACTCCTTCTCCAGTGCAGAAAATCCAACGGGGAGGGGCATAAAAGGGTAAAATTCTCCACCTTGACGGCCGCTAGAGCTGAGAAGTTAAAATTTGGTATGCATGCTCCTTCTGCAGTTTAGATAACAGCTAACACATGATTTTTGAAAAATCAAACGGGGAGGGGCAGAAATGGGTGAAATTCTCCCCCTTCATGGCCTGGCAAAACCGTTAGAGCTGGAAGGTTGAAATTGTGTATATTTTTCCCACCTGAGATGTAGACATCTACCCAGGTGGGATTTTCGTAAATTCCTACGGAGAGGGACAAAAAGGGGGAAATCTCGCCCTTAACGGCCAGTCCACACCGAATTGCAAGATACCTGAAATTTTTAATATGTATTACCTGGAGTATGGACTAACTCACTGACAAGCTATATTTAGAATTTTAGGCAGGGACGTGGTACAATAAGGCTTAAACGGATGAAATGTCTCCCCTTTAATGGCTTGGCTGTACCTAAGAAGTTGAAATTTTGTATGCAGGCTCCTTCTCCAGTGCAGATAACAGCTAAGACGTTAGTTTTTAAAAGTCCTATGGGAAAGGCAAAAAAGGGGACAATTCTCCCCCTTGACGAGTTGCCAAAACCGCTAGAGTTGGGAAGTTAAAATTTAACACATAGGTTACCACTCCGGCGTAGACACCCACCCAAGTTCGATTTTTGGAATTTCCCAATGGGAGGTACAGTAATGGAAAAAAGTCCCCCCTGAACGGCCAGCCCAAACCACTGAAACTAGAAAGTTACAATTTGGTAGGCAGGTTCACTCTTCAGTGTAGGTAACAGATAAGACGTGACTTGTAAAAATCTAACGCGGAGGGGCAAAAATGGAAAATTCTCCCCCTTGACGGCCTGCCAAAACCGCTTGAGCTGGGAAGCTAAAATTTGGTACATAGATTCCTCCTCCAATGTAAATATTAATATGTGTCAAATTTGCACATGTGCAAATGTGAAAATTTGCAATAGTGCGAATTTGCAAAAGTGCAAATTTGCAAAAGTGCAATTGTGCGAATTTTCAAAAGTCTAAATTTGAAAAGTGCAAATTTTCAAAAGTGCAAATTTGCAAAAGTACAAATGTGCATATGTGAAAATTTGCAAAAGTGGAAATGTGCGAATTTGCAATTGTGCAAATTTGAAAATTTTTTAATGTGCAAATTTGCAAAAGTGCAAATATGTAAAATTGAAAATGTCCAACTTTTTAAAAGTGTTAATGTGCAAATTTGCAAAAGTGCAAATATGCATTGTGGAAATTTGCAAAAGGGCAAATGTGTAAAAGTGCAAATGTGCGAATTTGCGAAAGTGTAAATGTGAAGATGTGCAAATTTGCAAATGTGCAAAAGTGAAAATTTGATTTG
Organism: Eustalomyia histrio; assembly: GCA_949748255.1. Taxonomy (NCBI): domain Eukaryota; kingdom Metazoa; phylum Arthropoda; class Insecta; order Diptera; family Anthomyiidae; genus Eustalomyia; species Eustalomyia histrio. The sequence continues at coordinate 182,762,279 of OX456523.1, read as the reverse complement.
TTTGATGGTTTGATCGTTTGATGGATCGATGGTTTGATGGTTATGTAAATGTGCTAGTATGAAATTTTAAATATGGTTTTCTTAGAGTATGTGCTAACTCATCGATGAAGTCTCCCCCTTAACAGCCTGCACAAATCCCGTTGCACCTAGGAAGTTCAAATTTAGTATGCAGGCTCCATATCCAGTGTAGATAACAGTTAAGATGTATTTTTTGGAAAATCCAACGGGCAGAAAAGGGAAAAATTCTTACCATTGCTAAAACCGCTGGAGCTGAGAAGTTGAAATTTTTTTGCAAAGGTTCCTCCTCCGGTGTATACATTCACCAAGGTCGGATTTCGGAAATGTGTACGGGGAGGGCAAAAAGTGAACAGTCTCCTCCTTAACGGGCTGACCTTACTGATTTAGCTAGAAGGCTGAAATTTTAAATATGTGTTAACTGAAGTATGTGCTAATTCATTGATCAGCTATATTTTAGAATTTTAGCCAGGCAGATGGTAAATTTAAAACATGTGTTACCTGGAGTATGGGCTAACTCATTATTGAGGTACATCTTAGAACTTTGGTCTGGGAATTGCAACACTACACAAGGGATACGAAATAGAATGAAACAGGGTACGAGTGAAATCGATACACTTGATAAAGTAAAACATAAAATGGAATGGGTAACAAGTGCAATTGATACATTACACGAGGGGAAATAAATAGAATGGAAAGGGTACGAATAAAATTGAAACACTTGACAAGGGGACTGAAATGGAATGAAATGAGGAACGAGTGAAATCGATACACTTGATAGGGTAAAAAATAAAATGGAATGGGAACGAGTGTTATAGAAACATTAGACGAGAGGAAATAAATGGAATGGGAACGAGTGAAAATGAATCATTAGACAAGGAGAACGAAATGGGATGGAAAGGGGAACAAGTGATATTAAAACAGTTAACACTGCGGAAATGAAATTCAAAACTTTAAATTTAAACATCCACTTCAAAAGATGAAAAAAAAAAATAAATAGTAAAATCTTTAGAAAATAGAATAATATTTTTATCTCAACATATTTCGATATTTAAAACTACCAGTAACGAAGTATCGGGCTTTTAAGCTATTTATTTATACTGAGGCTACTGAAATCGTAAAGCTGTATGCTATAGAGCCAGAGTTTCCAAGACTGGTATAAAAACAAAAAAATCGTTCATATTTACCAACTGGTTGTAAATTTGAACGAATATTTGATCCCGTGCAATCAGTTTTATTCATTCCATAATTGGATTAAATAATCTCAAGTATGACAAATAGACATTGCGGCCATGAAAATGTGTTGAAAATGCCGTTGACGCTGAAAGAATTTTGTAGCCTCATAGATTTTTATTAAAATTGTATAAAAGCGGAGAAGATATATTGGAAAATTTGCTAGACAGTACTAAAAGTTGCTGGCCAAAAATCAATTTTGTTGCAGCCAAACTGTGCTCGTGTTCTTAAAAAGTACTAACAAATTGGTGAGAGGGTACTTGTCTCTATACTTCGTATACTTTTTGGTTGTTGTGCAGCACTTGCTGAAGTAGGACCAAGCTGCGCAACTTTTTAAAACGCACTAAACAAAATGGTTGTTGATTAATGGGAAAATAACTTTTAATTGATTTAGTAGTTTATTAGTTGACAGTTGAAAGAAATAAAGGAAATACCATTTGTTTCTTTAGATTTGTGGTTAGCTTGTAAAAACGTAATGATGTTTTGTTATTTTACTGTCAACAAATTAACTAAAAAATCCGTAAAAATAAGTGATGTTTCATAAAAATTTACTACAGAGTCTGTAAATATCAACGACTTTTTATTATTTTGTTTATTAAAACTGCAAATAAACTAGAAAAATAAGAAATCATTTTACATGAAAATATTAACTGTAACAAAAAATCCGTATTTATATGTAATTTTTCCTTTAAATAAATGTAAACAAGTGTTAAAAATATATTTCTCTGCATTTTTACTATTTAAATATTAAAATCCAAACTAATAACTTTTTAAATAAACTACAATTTAATGTAAAAATATTTTGTGTATTTATCAAAAAGTTCAATTAAAAATACTACAAAACCAAAAAAAAAAAACTTTTACTTTCGATAAATGAAAAGTTTTTTCAGTGTAAAACAGTAAACGTCAAATTGAACTTAGTTTTTTGCTATTTAACACACAATCGTAAATGGGTTAGTATGTGTGTGTGTTTGCCCTTCACTGGTATAAATTATGAAATTATTTGTCGTTGAAATGTTTATGTACCACAAACCCAAGATTATAATTATTTCAGTTCATTCTGTAAAAATTTATATTTTGCTTATTAGGCAGTTTCAAGTATTTAATGACCCTGAGCTGATGCAGCAATAACTAAAACTACCCCAGCAAAATATTTTTTATAAATTTTTTTTTCAAAAGCTGGTAGTTAAAAAACCTTAATTTTGCGACCAATTTAAAGCATTTAAACAAAATTTACAGCTTTTAAATTTATATAATAATTTTATTTAAAACTTGCTTATTACATTCACAGATCTAATGTATACATTTATTATTGAACTCTACATTAGACCCAATGCAGAAAGTCTTACTTCGAACATTGAATTTTATAAATACGTTTTGATTCTTCTTGTTTTGTAAAGCTTTTCTTCGCTACAAGATCATTTTGATACATTTCTATGAGGCTACAAAATTCTTTTGACGAAACTGACTTGGTGACTTGGTTTGGTACAATATTGTATAAATTCTATACCACATTTTCATGACAGGAAAATCTTTTTTCATACTTGATTTTATTTAATCTAAATAAGGAATGAATAAAACTGATCTGTAATATTCCGTTGGATCATCTGTTTGTAAATTTGAATGGTATTTATGTGTTCCCACCTGTCTTGGTAACTTTGACTCTATACCATACAACTTTACCATTTCAGTAGTCTCCATATAAATAATAATAAATTCCTCCTCAGCATTTCTCTGCATCTAATTCAACATACCAATTACTTAATTAATATGCTCATATGCCTTTATTTTATTAAGATTTACTGACTAAAAAACAGCATTTTCATTTAAAAAATAGCAATTGTAAATCAAAAAGTCACGTTTGATATTCAACAAATATTATTTGAAATTTAAAAACAACATTTGAAATTAAAAAATATCAATCGAACTTAAAAATATCATCATGATATAAGAAAATTTGGACATGGATATTTCATGTTCCTGTGATATTTGTGCTATTTTGGTTTTCCAAAATTCACGGTGTATCTGCTAAAAGTTGGATATTTTAGCGGCTCAAAGTGTAAACTGATGTAACTTTTTAAGCAATTATTTTTACAAATTGTATCTCATATGAAAACTTTTCTTCTTTCAGATAATAAGCGGTCTATTTATAGAAATATTGCAAAAATGCAAAAATTCATTTATTTGCGAATATTAAAAAACACGGCTATGATTTTTTTTTAAAAAGTGAACAACTTTGAACCGCGAAACACCGTGAACACCGAATTTTGAAAAACAAAAAGCAGCACAGATATAACGGGTCCGTGGAATAGCCACGGGCAAATTTTTAGCCAAATCCAAATCAAAAACAATTAGATGGTTTCAAAAACTGTTGGAATAACTCCATATGTAATTTATAAAACATTAACTAAAAATAAAAAAACACCAAATAAAATTAAAGAAATATTTGTTAAATTGCTTTATTTTTTGTAAACAAATAAAATTTGAACATTTGGGGCCTCCTTTGTAAGAAAGCTATTTTCGTATATTGACTTTGACAGTACGCGAGATAGAGCAATTTTGATGTTTGCACTGCTCTACATTTACTTACACACATAATTCATTTGTTAGTTTTTTTGATCAAATTATAAATATAAAAATTTCAAATATTTTTATGGCAAATATTTTTGTATAATTTTAAAAGATAAGAGCCAAGAGTTGGCAGCATTTTTATAAATTCTTAATTTTGATGCAGCTTTATCTTTACCTACTTAGCATATCTTTAGCTACTTAAATTCAAAGGTTAATAGAGGGAGTGTATCACGCGTCGTGTAGATACGTACGTATAAGGACAGATAAATTTGTTGATTGAGAAGTTGAATACAATTTTACAACTAGATATATATCTAATGGCATATTTTGTTAAAAAAAATCAGTACTATTAACATGTGCGGGTGTAATGGCTCTTCGTGGGTTACACGCGGATTTTCAGTGCCCCAGAAGCGTAAATTTTGTTATTTACGTACCCGCTAAGATGGAAATGGGCCTCATCACTCATAATTATTTTTGATGAAAAATCATCTTCATTATTGCTCAAATAAATAGTCACCAATATTCCGCGAGCAGTGTAGCGTAACATTGTTTATTAACGTGTATTTCGCATGTGTTTACTACACAAATGTCAAAACAGAACTGACATTAGGGACCAATCGCAAAATTTATAGCATTTTCTGATAGGAGGATTACTTTTGCGCCACCTTGTAATACATATGTATGTAATACATATAACAATTTTTTAAGTTGTACTCGTAATTTAAATATAATTAATTTTAATGAAGGTAGTATAAAAAAATTCGAACTCACGAAAAAATATGGTCTGCTAAAGGAATAAAAAAAAATATATATAGGTAGCACATCGCCATTAAAGTTCCAAAATTTCACTTGTTCTTTACTTTTCAATAAATTAAAAATTGAGAAAAATTAAATATAATTATTACAATCGCAAAAATTTCATACAAAAATTTTCAATTTTCATCAAGAAATTTTCTTATGCTCAAAATTCTTTTTTGAATGATTATATGTCCACTGAATATCTTCTTGTTATACAGGATTTTTGTTAGCAATTTAATTTTAATACGCTAAATAATATCTGAAAAAAAAACTAATTTTCCTTTTAGTTACAAAAATTCAAAAATTAAAAAACAATATCATGTCTAATGATAGACCTTGGTAAGTAGATTGCAAATGTACAAGTTGGATATTGCGATGACAACGTTTTTAGGAAAATACCACAAACGATCGAATTTTATAGAGCTTTCAAAAAGCGCGAATAATTTGAAAAGCACAAATTTGTTTTTAACTTTGTTTGCAGATTCGTATTTCTTTATAAAAATTGAGAAGAGATTTGAGAAATTTATCATTAAGTGCTAGCAAGTTGAATTACATCCTTTCAAAAGATATTAATATTTTTACTAAAATATGTATTTTTATGTTTAAATTTAAAAAAAATCGCAAACTACTTAAAAGTCACTGAATTTTTTAAATTATTTATTTCACAAATTTCTTTTTTGCACATCAATTAAGACTATATTGGAAAATTTTGTTAAATTATAGCGTATAATTTAAAGAATAATTCAATTTAAAGTCAACCCCACTTTTTGTATAAATTACTCTGATGAGAAATTACTAATTCTTAAAATGTAATTTTTTGTGCAACCTAAACAGAAAATATAAAAATTTGCGAATTCAAACTTTGATGTTTTTTGGACAACTCTAATGAATATATGTTTTGATATAAAAATAAACTCGTAATTCTGAAATTTTTGGGATTCCAGTTGCGACTTTATGTGGTATTGGAATCTCAGATTTTTAATTAAAAGGGTGTGTGTTAAATGGTAGCAAAGTATGCTTCTTGGTAAATTTTTGACAATTTTGAGGTGAATAAAATTTCACTAGCCCATAGGGCTAGTATAATTTTTGACATAAGAATAGACATTTTTGAAGTTTTAAAATTTGAAAGATTCTTAAATCAAAATAAAACAAAACAAATAAATAAATTCGATTCTTTTTCACACATACAAATTTAAAAATTTTTCACCATAGAAAAAATATTGTTTACCAACCCACTTTGCAACCGTTTGACACACACCCAAAATAAACATTTAGAATCACAAATTTTATTGTTTTAAAAGAAAATATACAATTTAAATAATTTCATTAAAGATCTGTGCGAGGTAGCTAAATAAATTCCAAACAAAACACAAATTTACAAAAGGTTTTAATAAGAATTTGAAATTTGATAGAAATTTGGAAACCTGAATTTAGTTTTGATTTCATTTAGATTTCGTTTTAGAGGAAGGATTTGTATAGAGATCTTATCGTAAGCAGCAGCAATATAAAATGTTGGACAGATTACTGAAAGAAAATTGAGCAAATTTCCCCGATTTCAAAGAAATTTTTCCCCTTTCTGCACAAATTAGAGCTAATATTCCTAAAATCTGCTAAAACCAAATTGGGCAAAAAAATCAATTATTCTTGCAATATAAACTAAACATAATAAAACAAATTGTATTTGTGAAATCATTTCGGGGCGCCAGGCCCCCCCCCCCCCCCCGGGGGCAAAATAAAAAAGTAAGTAGTGACTCTTAACAAAACAATAGAGGACCTTGATCTAGTAAAATTTTCTAACTTAAAGCAATCGACAGAAATAATTTGTATTTAAATTAATTATGAAAATCTTTAAAATACCTACTTTTTGCATTAAAAAATTCTCATAGAAAGCATTTAAATTAGTGAAATTTTTATAAAATCAAATTTATAGCAGACAATTTTCTATTTTCTTGTAAAGTATTTCAAAACAACTTAAGAAATATAATTAAAAAAAAAAACAATAAACACAATGCTTTTGGTGGGATTTTAAGTCAAGCAATAATAAATACTATTTGAATATAAATATATACTAAAGTGCCCCAATTTTATTTTTGAAAGTTTAGTAATTTTATTAGCAAAAACTTCTATAATCTCTAGTGTCTGAATGGTAGTTCTACATAAATTTCTGAAACTTCCTGAAATCCAACAATTAAACAGTTTCGAGTTTAAAAAATTTCTTTCTGAATACTATGCTCGATTTGATAAAATTCATTTAATATTTAATATAATAATAACTTTTAATTCATTAAAATTTTCTGCAATGTGTTGTTTGATTTAATTTATTTTATTATTTATATTTATTATTTTTTTAAATGTTATTTTTGTGCATAGTAATGTCTTTTTGTGCATAGTAATAAAAAGTAAAAGCGGATAAATAAGATATAAAATTAATGGTATTTAAGAAACCCATTTAAATTATTCTTTGTTGATTCTCATATAAAATTTAAGTTTAGCTGGAGGTAACGGGAGTAATCGGGTCTAAATCATATTTTATAATGCTGAATGTGTCCAACCAAGCAGTTCCGTCATAAAACGATACTTGGTAAGTTTTTTCTTTCTTGGAGCCATTATAGACAAATTCTTTGCTTTACATCGAACTTTTTCTTAAATCTTGTATTCAAAGTCGAATCAAATAGGCTTAACAAACATTTTCGTTAGCAAAATTTGTCCATAATGCTTCAGAATACCGAATACAGACTAAGTAAAATGTTATAAGTGTTTAAAAATCGCAGATTTAACGAAAAAGAGTTTTTTTAAATTACAAAAATGATAGTTTTATTAAATGATTCTAGTTATGAAGATAGGGAAATAACATTTTTGCCAAATTGCGAAGCACAGTGATGACATATGGCATCACTTGCCGGAAATGAGTTAATATACATAACAACAAAAAATGTTATGTACCAAAGTTTATAATTTTAAAAGTTTTAAAACCAAAATTATCTGATTCATCAGCTTAAGAAATTTTTTTGTATATGGTGCTGCCAACTTGCGAGAACTCGACAACTAAAATCAATCTTGAAAAACGAAACTCATATTCGAATTCAGCGGAAATAAATTTAACATTAAGATTTGTTCTCATCGGATCTGATCCAAAAGTTGACCGGAATTTGTAAACTCAGCTTTTTTATAAAATTTGTTATATCGTCTACTAATTGCCTTCAAAATAACCTCTGTTATATCTCGTTTCTTGTCTGAGATTTCTTAACCTGAAGTTTCAAAAATCCGGTTTTTCGCTAAATTCATGGTATTTAAGCTATGAATAAACCTTTCTTTTTAAAATAGTAATATTAAAAACATCTTAAGAAAACATAAATTATGTAAGTTTTTGTCAGAGACGATATCTCAGCAAATACACCCAGAGAAAAGATTAGTTGCAATTTGATCCCATTAACCATTATTTATTTGTAAAAGTGTAATTTTATTTGGAATAATCTATAATCCATTAATAAGGCAAATATTTCTTGAAAATGGGCAAATCGATGTGAAGGGCAAATTATGAGCTCAGATTCGGATACACTAAAGCTTAAACCTTTAGAAGAGTATACTCTAATTTCAGGGTTAAAAATTTGTTGGCCTGTGTTAATAAAAAAAGTTTTTTCAATTTTTTTACAGTAAAATTTACTCGAACTTTAATGGCCTCAAATCGTAATTTAAGTAGTAAAAATTAGTTATTTTTTAGTGGACAACACACCAGCCAGTCGCACGAACTTTTTGCACAAATTGGCTTTACATTGGCAAAAACTTCTTTTCAACAAAGGCATAGTTTGGGCAACACAGCACTCACTTAGGAAATATGTTAGCAATATATACCAACGGACTGATAGTCAACATTTCGAACAGAAAAAATCTGTTAATGTCATATGATTTAAAAAGATACCTGTATTTGGACCAACCTGTATCTGGCTTAACATTATTTTAGTTAATTTCAGGGACGTAACAGTTATAATTTCAATTTATTTATAATTCTTAAATTTATTTAAAAGCCATCCTTGATTTATATTTTTAATCAAAATAAAAACAGTTAAAAATATAACTATTATTATTTTTTGATTTTTTCTTGTCATCCATAATATACTGTTCTGTTCGGCGTGTTATGAAGTGTTTGAACTCAATGTGTGCCAAATTAAGGTATATCAAAATATATATTGAATTATGATACCATCTTGCATTTCAAGAATGTCATTCAACTATTACTCATTGGAATTCTCACTACAATACTTTCCTAGCAAAAAAAGTAACAAAAGAAGAAAAAAGAAAGCAGTGATTTTAATTACGGTGTTGTGAAAATTTAGATCGGAACCAATATCTTTTACATAGGGGTGTTACAGGGTGGATGTTTTCTTTTATGATCATTTTTCATTGCATCAAAGCAGTTCTTATGGTTTAGTGAAAAATTAGATCTTCCATGTTCCCAAATCAATTTTTTATTTAAATTTCAACAGGACATCAGTAATCACAATGTCCCGTTATCTTCTACATGGAAATTTAACTAACACAATTGTTGTTGTTTCCCATATAAAGCTTAAGTTGGTTGGTTGGTTGAATTATAATGGGACTTTCAGTAATCGGACCTTATGTATTTAATGTAATTAATTATTAATTATTTATAGCCAGGAATAAACTGGAAACTAGAGCCCCCATCACCCGGTTTTACGGTCGACCGGTTTTAAAATTTGTATTTATGGTCTACACATCGCTATGACCGAGTTGTAGAACTTTTTCTGAATGTACGTTTTTAATACTTTTAATTAAATATTAGAAAAATGCCCACAATTTATAAAATTTGATGTCAGAATTATGTAGATTATTTTTGCAAAAAGAGACAGGTACAAAACTTTTTAAATTTTGTTTCACAACTTAAATAAAAGTTTACAGTTCTAAGTCAGAATAACGTCCAGGTTTAGTCCATTGGAGCCAAGGCAGAAAAACGCCGTACATGGGACAGGAGTTTTTGATTCTAACAACCAGTATCGGAATATTTTTGTTCCACAACGTAAAAAGAGTTTACAGTTCAAATCAGAATTTCGTCTATATTATTTCTGTTCTAATCAGTGGCGTGTCCAGGATTTTGTTTCGCGAGGGGCCAAATATATATTTTTTACATATTTTTTTCCGGTAATTTCAAACCCTAAATTTTTCGACCTATTTGAAGCATTTAAAACAAAATTTACAGCTTTTAAATTTTTATTTCAAACTTATTTACCACATTGGCTGAGATCTAATGTATAAATTTAATATTGAATTTAAAAATGAATACCACGATTATTCGACATGTCAACAATTTTGTCTAGGTCTACCTCTTCACTATATACAGACATTAGAGCCAATGCAGAAAGTCTTACTTTGCCCATTGTATTTCTTAAGTAAGTTTTGATTCTTTCTGTTTTGTAAAACTTCTCCCCGTTTTTAGATTATTTTGATAAAATTCTATGAGGCTACAAAATTCTTTGATATAACGTCAACGATTCGGCTTGGTAAAATATTATTTACCACATTTTCATAACCGGAAAATCTATTTGTCCTACTTAAGATTATTTTATCTAAATATGGAATGAATAATAATGATCTGTAATATTCCGTAGGATCATCTATTTGTAAATTTTAACGGTATTTTTGTGTTAATACCGGTTGATATGTTGAGAGTGGCATATGGTGATTGTACTCTGAGTCAAAAAAATGTTTACAAGTGCAAGCTTTTCAAAGAAAGTCGAAGAGATGTGAATGACAGAAGCTCCATCACATCAGAAACCGATGAAAATGTTGAGAAAGTGAAGAACTTTGGTATGTAGAATCGTCGAATCACTATTAGAGAAGTTACAGAGGATGGCGGAATATCGGAATATCATGCCATGCCAAATTTTTTCGCATATTTTGGGTATGAATCGTGTGGCAGCAAAGTTTTTGCTCACTGAATACCGTAATCATGCCTCAGCCACCGTTTTCACTAGACTTTTTCCTGTTCCCAAAATTGAAGAGACCCTTCGAAGCACGGCGTTTTGCGACGATTGAGGAGATAAAATCAAAATTGCTGATCTGAGAGAGTTCAAGGCCATACCAAAACTGGCACAAGTGTATTATATCTAAGGAGGAATACTTTGAAAGAGACATAATAGAAATTGATGAATAAATAAACATTTTTTGCGAAAAATTTAAATTCACCTTTTCTATATTATAGATCTCGTATAACAATATCTTAAGTTGGTAATTAAATATTTTTAATTTTAAATACATCATTCATTCCATGAGAGATCGCCACAATTTTGATCAAGGGTCTTCCGATATTCTTAATATTTTGCACAGAGAGGTTCTATGGATCCATATATACAATCCCGGTTTTAGATCATTAAAATTCGCGTCTTTCATTTTTTAAAAAGATAAAAAAATGCTAAAAATAGCGAATTTTAAAGAGCCATAATTCCTTAAGTACATAAACGATTTCTAAAATTTAAAAAGAATCTGGAAGCTGCGGTATATACAATCCCGGTTTTAGATCATTAAAATTCGCGTCTTTCATTTTTTAAAAAGATAAAAAAATGCTAAAAATAGCGAATTTTAAAGAGCCATAATTCCTTAAGTACATAAACGATTTCTAAAATTTAAAAAGAATCTGGAAGCTGCGGTTGTCTACTTTACGATGTGTTATCCAGAAAAGAATCTCTTCATTAAAAAATGCATTTATAATTCAAATCAAATTTTTGAAAGCATTTTGATCTTTTTGATTTTTTTTTTAAATATTAAATACATGAAAACATATAAAATTTAGCAATATTTCTGAAATGCAGATCGCATTTTAGTAATTGAAAACAAAAAAAAAAAAACAATTGAAAGTTATCAAGCGTTTTTACTCTTGGTAGTTAAGTACCCTTGTAAACCTTGTAGATATAGTAATATTACTACCATTTACTACACCACAACAACAAAATGTATAGAACTAAAATTTACTAGGCTGTGGTCAAAATACAAGGAAAAAAGTTATAGTAAAAACATTTACAAGACTAAAACAGCTGATCGTTTAGCCAACAAAACTATTGCGTGATTTTTTATTTTTCATTTTGTGGTCACTGTTAAAATAAAGTTAAATAATAATATATAAAAATAATAAAAAACCCAAAGCGAAAGTGTGAAAAAATAAGGTGATACCGTACCTTCAAACCCAAAATATTTGCAAATTCTATTTGGTCAATTGCATTTTGCATTAAATAATTTATAATTTTACCTTTTTCCGTAATTATGGGCATTTTTAACTTCTATTTAATATTTTAAGTTTTTAAATTGATGAAAACATAAGAAAAATAAGCTGATTCATTAATTTGCAATAACTATGTTTATGCGGGAAGTTAATACACGAAAAAGTATAGTCGATGTAAATATAAAGGGTTGTAAATATACCACCAAGAATGAAAACCGCTATTGTCTTTTAAAATATATGTCATAAATTAAGTAAATTTTTTTTTATTGAATTATTAATTATTGCACTTCATAATTTTAGATTTTAAATGTACATTTTCCTAACATATTTCAGCAGTTTCCTTTTACAGAAAAATATTGTATATTTTATATATTATGAGCTGACCCTTTGAAAAGTTGTTGAGCGGTTTTTATGACCATTTCTGGATGTTGTAAGCAGTACCATCTGGCAATTCTCTTAAGAGTACCGCCAATTCCATCACAAGGCCCTTTACCATGTGAAGTGGCGAAAAAGTTCCATTCCGCTTTGAGGGTAAAATCTTTTTCGTGATGGCTTAAGCTTAAATTTGTTTTTGTGTCACTGCGCCATCAGAAAAATAAATAACTTTGTTTATAAATGTATAGGTGACCTTTACGTGTTCCAAAATTTTTGTCTGAAAAACCCTCCTGTTAACGGCATCATAATTGTGTATATTTTAAATTGCTACAAAGTTAATATTCTTTACCACACCATTCTCTCTTATATATAAAACAATAGGATGAACGGTAGCTTGATCGTTGTTGCAATGAACACCTTGAATGCTGTCTTGAAATATGAATGCATAATTCTCAGAAAAATCGCAATTTATTATACATTCGTTATTTTTCAAGTTTTCTTGTGCATATTTAAAAAATTTTGATTGCTGATCTGCAACGTACGAATGTCTTAATTTATGTTAACGAATAAGAAATTTATGTTAACGAATAAAAAAACGTCGTTATTATATTCCAGATGCTCTAAACTTGCGTGATCAGTTGTCATCCACTGTTTATATTTAAAATATAAAAGACTAGCATGAAAAGCCCGCTACGTTGTTAGCGTAGAAAATGGTTGCTCGGGCTAAAGCCGGGAATATATGGAGTTCCCAGATAATACTCGGAGCACCTCATTTTCACCATGCCCCAGACCAAAATTCTAAGATGTACCTCAATAATGAGCCCATACTCCAGGTAACACATATTTCATATTTCAGGTTTTTCCCTTTGAACCCTCATTTTTACCATGTACCTTGCTAAAATTCTAAAATGTAGCTGATCAGTGAGTAAGCACATACTCCAGTTCAATATTTTAAATTTCATGTTTCTGTCCAAATCGGTGTGGCAGCCCGTTAAGGAGTAGATCCAACCTAGGTGAATGTCTACACCTTTGCTCCAAATTACCAACTTACCAGCTCCAGCGGTTTTGGCAAGACGTCAAGGGTGAGAATTTTTTACTTTTCTGCCCCTCCCCGTTGTATTTTCCAAAAAATTACGTCTTAACTGTTTTCTACACTGGAGATGGAGCCTGAAACCAAATTTCAGCTTCCTAGGTCCAACGGTTTGTGCAGGCTGTTAAGAGGAAGACTTCATCGATGAAAGGGATTTTTACCCGTTTTGCTCTTCCCCGTTTTAGTGAATGTCTACGCCGCAGGGGGAACCTACATATCAAATTGTAGCGTCCTCCCTCCTGCGGTTTGGGCTGGGAGATTTTGCATAAAATAAATAAATATTTACACATTTTCTTATTTACACATTTGCACATGTGCATATTTATACATTTGCACATTTACATTACCATCAAACCATCGATCCATCAATCTATCAAACCATTAAACCATCAAACAATCAAATGTTCACTTTTGCACATTTGAACTCTTGCTAATTTGCATATTTTCACATTTGAACTTTTGCACTTTTGCAAATTTGCACTACTGCACTTTTGCCCATTTGCACTTTTGTAAATTTTCACATTTGCAAATACGCACATATGTAAATTTGCACATTTGTAGTTGAAAATTTGCACAACTGCACTTTTGAAAATTTGCACATTTACATTGGAGAAGGAATCTATGTACCAAATTTTAACCTCCCAGCTTAAGAGGTTTTGGTAGGCCGTCTAGGGGGAGCATTATTGGTTTTTTGCCGCTTCGCGTTAGATTTTTCAAAAGTCACGTCTTATCTGTTATCTACAATGAAGAAGGAACCTGCATACCAAATTTTAACTTTCTAGTTTCAGCGGTTTGGGCAGGCCGTTCATGGGCAGACTTTTCCCCTTATTGTACCTCTCAGTAGGAATTTCCGAAAATCCAACTTGGTTGGACGTTTACGCTGGAGTGGGAACCTATGTACCAAATTGTAACTGCCCGGCTCTAGCGGTTTTGGCAAGTAGTCAAGGGGGAGAATTTTCTCCTTTTTAGCCCTCCCCGTTGGAAGGAGCCTGCAAACCAAATTTCAACTTGCAAGGTCCTACGGTTTCGCCAACCTGTTAAAGGGAAGGCATTTCATCCTTTTAATCCCCATTTTTACCCTGGCTAAAATTCTAAAATGTAGCTTATCATTGAGTTTGTCCATAATCCAGGAAATACATGTTTAAAATTTTGGGTATCTTGCTTTTTCGGTGTGGGCAGGTCCTTAAGGGGGAAATTTTCCCCTTTTTGCCCCTTCCCGTAGGAATTTGCAAAAATCCTACCTGCGTGAATGTCTACGCTGGAGTGGGAACCTATGTACCAATTTTTAACTTTCTAACGGGTTTGGCAAGTCGTTGTTTTCTACACTGGAGAAAAAGCCTGCATATGAAATTTCATCTTCCTAGGTCTAGCGGTTTCGCCAAGCTGTTAAAGGGGAGACAGTCTTTTAAACCCCATTTTTACCACGTCCTGGCTAAAATTCTAAAATATAGCTTTTCAGTGCGTTAGTCCAAACTCCAGGCAATACGTGTTTAAAATTTCAGGTATTTTGGTATTTGGGTGTGGACAGGCCATTAAGGGGGAGACTTCCCCCTTTTTGTCCCTCCCCGTAGGAATTTACAAAAATGTGGGTCAAATATACACAATTTCTACCTTCCAGCTCTAACAGCTTTGGCAGGCCTTTGAGGGGGAGAATTTCTCTCTTTTCTGCCCCTCCCCGTTTGATTTTTTATCTGTTATCTACAATGAAGAAAGAGCCTGCATTACAAATATCAACTTCCCATGTCCAACGGTTTAGGAAGACCGTCAAGGGGGAGAATTTCACCCTTTTCTGCCCCTCCCCTTTGGATTTTTCAAAAATCAGGTCATAGCTGTAATTTACATACCAAGTTTCAACTTCACAGGTCCAACGGTTTGGGAAGGCCGTAAGGGGGAATACTTTTCACCCTTTAAGTCCCCATTTTTACCACATCCCTGGTCACACATTTCCAAAAATCCGACCTAGGTGAATGTCTACACTGCAGGAGGAAACTTTGCACCAAATTACCAACTTACATGCTCCAGCGGTATTGGCAAGACGTCAAGGGTGAGAATTTTTCACTTTTCTGCCCCTCCCCGTTGTCTTTTCCAAAAAATTACGTCTTAACTGTTTTCTACACTGGAGATGGAGCCTGCATACCAAATTTCAACTTCCTAGGTCCAACGGTTTGTGCAGGCTGTTAAGGGGAAGACTTCATCGATGAAACGGATTTTTACCCGTTTTGCTCTTCCCCGTTTTAGCGAATGTCTACGCCGCAGGGGGAACCTACATAGCAAATTGTAGCGTCCTCCCTTCTGCGGTTTGGGCTGGGAGATTTTGCATAAAATAAATAAATATTTACACATTGTAAATGTGTAAATATGCACATGTGCATATTTACACATTTGCACATTTACATTACCATCAAAACATCGATCCATCAAACCATCAATCTATCAAACTGTTTGGCCAGGCGATAAAGGGGGATGCTTTTCGCCCTTTAAACCCCCATTTTTACAACGTTAATGGCCAAAATTATAAAACGTAACGGAAGCATATTTTAAAATTCAGGTTTTTAGCTAACGGAATTTTGGCAGGCCGTAAAAGGGGAGTTTTTCCCCCTCCCCGGAGGAATTTCCAAAAACCCCGTCTTAGCGGATGTCTACGCCGGAAGGGGAACCTCCATACCAAATTTCAGCCGCATACCTCTTGTGGTTTGGGCTGGGCGATGTTGAATGGGTTATTGAGTGAGTGAGTCAGTAACGTTATTCCTTTATAAATATAGAGATTGTGTATTGATCACTTACACCAGAATTTGTTTATGTGTATTATTTTTTCATTTAGCTGAACGTTATTATTTTTATGAGTTTTCGACAATTTCCACATATTTATAGCACTTTTTTAGATTTATATTAAATTTTTTAGTTACATTTAATTGTTTAATGGTCATTTTTCTCAGAGATTCAGATTTGTTTATTGTATGACTAGATATATTTAATGGATTGCAGCACTTTGTTTTAATTTTTACGCTTTAAAATTTGTCTTAACCGCCTTTATTAACAATAAAATTAAAATTTTATTTCACCAAAAGATATCTTATTTATTTTAATTTTTAACCATTTGACCTAAAACAAAATTACGTTCTTTGATTATATTTTGCAAAGTAAAAATTCTAAAATTATGAAAAAGCATTATTCAGTTTAATTTCTTCGACCTTTTAAATAAAAGTTCTTTTTAATAAATATTCAAGCTTAAATATTTATTAAGTATAAGTTATATAAAAAACCAATATATCAATTTTTACTAAAGATTCAATATTTTGGAAATATATAAAAACTTAATACATTATAAGAGAAGAACTGGCATACAAATGCATTTGACAATTGCATTTGCATTAATATGCCTACATAAAATGCTATTCAATACTGATAAACAAAAAAATATATATTTTCTATATGATAAAACTTAGTAAGCTTTTTTTTAAAAACAATTGTTAAAAACAGTTAAGCCTATTGGCCCAAAAGAATCAAAGATTTATTTTGTACCAAAAATCCTAACCTGTCCAAAAAAAGAGCAAAATGCATTCAAAAATTGCATTATAAATAAAGAGGTTCTTTTCTAGATAACACATCGTAAAGTAGACAACTGCAGTTTTCAGATTCCTTTTAAATTTTATAAATCGCTTCTGTACTTAAGGAATTATGGCTCTTTAAAATTTGCTACTTTTAGCATTTTTATGTTTTTGAAAAATGAAAACAAGAATAAAATCGCGAATTTTTAAAATTTTGATGATCTTAAAACGGGATTTTGATGATCTTAAACGGGGGAGTCCCTCTGTGCAAAATATGAAGAAATTCGGAGGACAGGTCAAAAAATTCTAATTTTGTAATATTCTTTCATGGAATGAACGACATATGTTTTGATATAACAATAAACTTAAAATTTTGAAATCTTAGAGATTCCAGTTAAGACTTTATGTGGTATTGGAATCTTAGATTTTTAGTTAAAAAAATTTAATACGATGGCGGGTTAATATGTCCGTGACTTTTGGAATGAAACACAGGTATTTAGATAAAAACATTATTTTATGTTTCAACATAGTCTCCTTAAAGCTCTATAAACTTTGTCCAACGTTTCTCCATTTTGTTTAGCCCTTCCTAAAAATAAGATTTGTCGAGATCATCGAAAAAGGTTTGTTTGTGAAATGATTTCATCGTTGGATTTAAATCTCTTTCAGCCGAGCCATTTTTCAGGTTTGGAAATAAGAATTGGAATCCCGAATTTTATTCTTTTAAAAGAAAATATACAATTTAAATAATTCCATTAAGGACCAGAGGTAGCTGAATAAATTCTTTACTAAATACAAATTGACAAAAGGCTTTGAAATTTCATAGAAAATATTTAAAAAATATTTAAATTTAAAAGAAATTGGAAACCTAAATTTAGTTTAGATTTTAATTAGCCACCAATATTTAAAAACAATAAACCACATATATTTTTTGTTTTGCCGAGTTTTAAACACAATACTGAGTAATGTAAGATAAGGGTAGTCGACGTGTAAACCAACCTTTAATTACTTCTTTTTTAGAAAGCCTTCGAAAAAAGATTAAAGGCGTTAAAATAAATTAAAAAAGTTCAATTGACGGAGGTTTTAACGACTAAAAGTGTATTTTTGGTTGTTTTTACCTAAATAATATTATGAGTGTGGAAATAATTAATTGTCAAGGAAGGATAAGTATAAAGATGTCGTAAGCAGAGGCCAAATAAAATTTTGTTATAGAAGGTTTGAAACTGATAGAAAATTGAGAAAATTTCCCTGATTTCAAAGCAAATTTTTCTCCTTTTTGCACAAATTTCACTGAAATCTCCTAAAACCATATTGGACTTGCAACAAAATTAATTGGTCTTGCAAAGAAAATCAATTGGAACCAAAAAAAAAATTATACTAAACATAATACGGAAATGATTTCAAAATCATTTCCTGTGGGGGGGGGGGGGGAGCTTGCCCCCTGGGCACGCCACTGATTCTTACCCATTTTAAATCTACAACATAATCTTTGTTGATAGTTAATGTTTAGGCAATATTTTTGGCATTATACTTTTCACTGTATCCTTGTGTGAGAGGTAAAATTTTTTATATATTGTTCATCTGTTATTTTGGTAAATGAATGATATTGAATTTAGTAGGATTTTAAATCATATAATAAAAAATTGGTTTTGAATGCAAAGAAACATTAAAATTTTATTAGTAAATTATAGAGAATAAAAATTGAAAAATTCTATTAGAGCCAGCAGGATAGAAAACTAGTATTTTCGGTTATCGCTATCCAACCATCTCCTGTATCCATGTCACTTTGGGGTTAATGTCTGATGATTGTCGATTTAATATTGAGAGCTTGGAAATAAATTAACAAACCCGAAAACAACACAAAATTAGACTAACATCAACGAAGTTTAACAATTTTATATTTATACTTTATTTTTTACAGTTTTTCTTTTAAACTTCAATTCTTAAAGAATTCATAAACAAAGCCTCTGAAGCCGTTAATTTCAAATGTCTATTCTCAACAATTTTAAATATACAATATAATCTATAAAATTAATTTACGAATACAATTTTCATGTTTCTTTGCATGTAAACAATTTATAAAAGAATATGATTATATGATATATAATCCTACTGAATATTATTCATTTACCAAAATAGCAGATCAACAATACATATAAAATTAAAATCTAATAAAAAATGTAACAAAATCCAGCACAAGGAAAACGAACAAAACCCTTTTCTGGTCTGATTAAAAGTTATAAGTTATGTTATATGAAGTACCATCTGTTAATGGACTACTGTCAAATTTTGAGCAAATTCCGTCATTTACTTTGCGTTTAACAGCTGTTAAAAACATACAACCTCGTGGATTTTTTTAAAAATGGAAAAAAGTGAATTTCGAGTGCTGATTAAACATTATTTTTTGCGAAAAAAAAACCGTCAATCAAACCAATAAAATCTTGATAAATACTATGGTGACTCCGCACCATCGATTTCAATAGTAAAAAAGTGGTTTACTGACTTTCGTTGTAGTCGCACAAGTACAAATGACGCTGAACATTCTGGACGGCCAATTGAGGACAATACACCCGAAAATGTCGAAAAAATCCGGTATTGGCCGATCGAAGAGTAAAAGTGCGTGAGATTGTGGATGCCATAGGCATTTCATATGACAGTGTGGTTTCGATTTTAAATGATCAGTTGGATTTAAGAAAGCTGTCTGCAATGTGGGTGCCGCGTTTGCTCTCAATTGACCATAAACGTAATCGTGTGACAACTTCAAAGGATTGGCAAAATTTCATGAATTGGCCCACGAATTGGTACCTCACCCGCCATATTCCCCGGATTTAGCCCCCAGTGACTATTTCCAAACCTGAAGAAATGGCTCGGTGGAAAGAGATTAAGCTGCATAGATGAAATTATTGATCAACAAATGCCTATTTTATGGACCTCGAAAAATTCTGTTTTTTAGAAGGGATACAAAAATTGGAGAAACGTTGGACTAAGTGTATTGAGCTAAGAGGAGATTATGTTGGAAAACAATTTTTTTTTTTTTTGCAAAAAAAATTGTGTTTCATTCAAAAAGTCAGGGACTTATAGATCCGCCATCGTACTTTTGTTCACGATGTCCCAAAATTCATGGATGGTCATTACCCTTTCGCTTACAAAAAAAGTATGGTTACTCTTACAATTAATTCTTAATAAAACAATAGTGTACCTTAATCAAGTAAAATTTTCTTACTTAAGGAAATCGACAAGAATATTTTTATTTAAATTATAAAAAAAATTTAAAATATCTATTTTTTGAACTCAAAGATTTAAGTTCATAATTCAGTGCTATTTCTCATACAAAGACTTTAAAATATTAATATTAATTTTTAAAAATCAATTTTTTTTGTTGTCTGTAATAGCAACTGAAAATTATGCTGTTATTACGGGAAATTTTGCTAATTTGAGCCCAGCGGCATTTTTTGCTTATCTTAGCAACACATGTCTGCTGACGTGTAGTACAATGAAATTTAAAGAAAAAATTAGCTGCCGCTACTAAATTTTAGTAAACCTTTTGTAAAGTGGAATTTAAAATCTTTTTGCTAAAATCAGCAAACAAATTACTAAATATTATTAATATTAGTACAATATTTCAAATTTATTTTTTTTAAAAATTAAAAAAAAATCAAAGGCTTAAAAATTGTAAGAACATAAACGAATTTATAATTTTGTTTTAATTTGGTAATTTCTGTTTTAAAAAATATTTTAGTAAATTTTTTTTTTGCTTTTAAGGTCAAATTTTTATTGTTTTTAGGGCTGATTTTTAGAAATAAAATAAGTTTTTAGTGCTATTTTAAGTGGATTTCATATTTTTAGACATGAGTCTGTATATTCACTTCCGATCCCTTTTTTTTTTATCTATGTAACATTTTAAGGCAATTTAAGTTTGTAGGTGTAAGTTTAGAAACAAGATTTCCTTCAATATACACTTTTATAAAATTAGTACATTTTTTTTTGCTAATTTTGAAATAAGCAACAAAAATTTGTAAATATTCTGTAAAAATTCTGTAATTTGCAATATGTAAATAGAAAAAAAAATTTCTAAATAACAATTTTTGTTACTACAAATCAGTACAAAAATAGTAAAGTGGGATTGAAAAACGTTTACAAATTTTTCTACTAACTTTTTTTTGAGTTTAGTAGTAATTGATTATTTTGTGTATAGGTCACTATTTTGTTGTTTAAAGTAATAAAGAAAGTAACTAACTCACAGTAAAAAGTTTTGGTTTAATTTGTACACTTAGCGGTGTTCATTGTAAACTTCT
The DNA here is from genome assembly GCA_949748255.1 of Eustalomyia histrio. Classification (NCBI taxonomy): domain Eukaryota; kingdom Metazoa; phylum Arthropoda; class Insecta; order Diptera; family Anthomyiidae; genus Eustalomyia; species Eustalomyia histrio. The sequence continues at coordinate 182,741,126 of OX456523.1, read as the reverse complement.
TTGGAATTAAATTTTAAATTAATACCTAAATAGTTTATATCCGAAACCATACGGTATAAATTTAAATACTTAAGGGAATTGTTTTAATAATAGAATAGAAATAACACCAAAAAACAATAAAAACTATTCCTGTTAGTTTACAAATAACACCGAAACAGGCATCAGAAACTTTTTTATTTTTGTTTTATTACTTTCGGTTTAATTTCAATGCCAAACAGGAATTCAATTTCTCTCTTAAAACAATTTTATTCCTTCAGGTTTAAAAACAACACCTAGAAAGAATTAAAAGCATGTGTAAAGTTCTGTCTCTCTCATGAACTAGCTTGTTTTGGTTTAAAACTCTCTCTAAAGGTATCGATAAGTCATTGAAAAGAAAAGTGTAAAGATGTTCGTGAAAGTAAAAATTGGTAGAAATTTTCAATAGTAAAAATTGTTGAACCACAAAGTGAGGATTTCATTTCAAATAATAAATTAAAAAATTACAAAACTTAAAATTAAGTTTGTTTCATTTATTTTCAGTGAAATTTTATAAATAAAGCGTGTCAATTTTAGTCCTAAATTAAAATCAACACCCGTTAAGTATAAAATTCATTCCATTGGGTATTGAAAATAATACCTAAAGGGTGTTAATTTTAGTCCTGCCTAGATTAAAATCAACACCCGTTTAGAATACAATTCATTCCGTATGGTATGGAAAATAACACCTGAAGGGTGTTAATTTCAGTTCTTCTTAGCTTAAAAACAACACCCGTTTAGTATAAAATTCATTCCGTTGAATCTTAAAAATAACACCTATTCAAGAACAATCCAATTCTTGGTCAGGTGTAGAGTCTAATACATATTGGTGTTTCTTTCTAAAAACAAAACTCTCTCTCTTTCTCTCTCTTTATAAGTATACCATATTGGAATACATTTAATTATTTTTCGTATTTGTTATATATATACACCGGCTTGGCATTAAAAATAAACTAAAACTTTTTACCGTGCTATCATTACATGGTAATCTACATAGTAACGACCTGTCATTACCATATTTTTGCTGGGTATGTTTTCAGTAGCCCATGTGCAAAACATCCAATTGGGCCCCTAATAAAAAACACTGACAAGTACAAAAAATATCATTAAGTGGTACATAGTTTGAAAAATTTAATTTAAGTTTTTTTACGTGCTTTTACATTTTGATGTCATTTCGTTTTCTATGGCAATCATTGCCAGATTGGAAAATCAGGATTAGCCTATATTTTTCTCAAATAATTTTTTTAATTTTTTATTATTTTTAATTTCCTAAATGATCTTTCAGCACTTGCTAAGGTCACTAGAATTGTGTAAAATCCCTGTCTGTCATGGGCCCTTGTGCAGCGCACCACCCAGCGACTATGAACTTACGCCACTGTATGTATTTGAATGCATGCACATTAAGTTATTTTTCATCTCTCTGTAAACACTAAAAAAATTAGTTTGCTTTCCATATAAAAAAGAACATTTAATATCGAAGTTTTATAGAATTTTTGTAAAGTGTAAAGTAGACTTATACGAGCATAAACACCTTCTCTCCTATGATAAGCATTTTCACCTCAATTTGAACGCATTCACTGTGAGTAGTTGTGCTGCTTTATAGCCTCAGGGTCAAGTATATTTTTACTGGGTATAAATGCATTGTATTTGATGAAATTTCTTTTGTGATTTTATTAGAAAAATAAGACTTATTTTTAATCTCTGGTTAATTCTGTTATCTTAATTAAAATAAATTGACATCATTTTAATTTCTAAAATCTATTTTTTGGGATTCGGTTTTGTCCGAATATAAATTTCTGAACCGTTTAAATATTTAAAGTGTTGAAAAGTTCTGTAACATTTTTACTATGGACATACTTGTATTGCTTTGTCAGTCTTATTAAAATCTTTAGATATACAGTGATAATGACATTAAACCTATTATTTGTATTTAATTAAATAGTAAGCAGGGATCATATCCTCTAAAATCAGTGATAATTTCTTACTATTATTTAAAGTTAAGTCATATTAAAAATATCCTACATATGTATGTGCATACATATTTATACTAAAGTTGTTTTTATAATTTTCACCAGATCAGTTTTTCACCATTTTATACTAACGTATGTTGGCATACATCTACTTAACGGTCATCTTGCGCACAATGAAATGTAGCCATTTAATTAAGTATGTATGGATGTGGAATATACACTCAAATACATCCTAAGTAGAGATTTCAGAGTCTAAAGTAAATGTTGTGAGGTTTTCAGCATGACAGGTTTTCAATATCACAACTAGAGCAACATTTATATGCATAGTACAGTTGCACACGCATAGGGTGACCATTTCTTGTTATATTAAATCAATACAATTTTTGTATGAACATTAATTTTGCGATAAATCAGTTATCATATATTTTGTGGCTTTAAAATCCCTGAAAATGTGTTCATCAATTGAAAAACTCCCGATTTTATGGACATTTACTTTAAAAAAAAACAAAACACACCAGATTAACAAAATTTGAATCCGATTTCTCTAAAAAAACTTAACTTTTCTTATATAGAAACGTTATAGAATATATTTATTTTAATGTAGAAAAATATTCTGATTCAGAATGATATGTACTATTCAAACCTTTCATATTCGTAGAACTTTATCCATAACTTCAGTTTCAAAAATATTTATAAGCAGTAGATATTTTTATCAGTACACGTGACTACAAATCAGTACATTTGCTTTTCAAATCAGTTCAAATGGTCGCCCAATACATGCATCTAAGTAATGCTTATGTTTATTTTAACAACTAATACTAGAATGAGCAACAATCGTTTATTGAATCTATTTCTAAAGGTAGGTCACAGACGCTCGTACAAATTTATGAGTACATAAAAAAATGAAACGGTTCAATTAAAATGTGATTATACCAATTTGCTTTCACAGATTTATAGGATATGTAGTTAAATGAAATTTTTGGTGTCTGTAAAAAAAAATTAAAAAATCGAATTCCTAAGAATGTCGGTTTTACTACATTTAATGAAATTTCCACAAATATATTTATAATTCTCAACTACATTTTCAATATCTACCTTAAAATTAATTCTGTTGTTGGAGTATTTATTATTTGTAACATTTCTAATATATAACGTCGTTTATAATTATATTCTGTTTTTAAAACCGATACATTTTGAAAGTCCAGATAGTGATTAAATATTGAACAATGAGAAGATAATGCTGTCTTCTGTGAATTAATATTTCTATATCTTTGATCTAATCTATGTCTACCTATTCTAGTTCTTAATTTATTCTTCGTTGTAGAAGAACTTCTGACGTAAAATAGTTTTGAACCTAAAATGTTTAAATACTGATAATCAGAACTGTAATATTTTACCAACTCGTCTCAACAAAGTCTATTAGGTGCTATAGCAACAGAAATGTACGATTATTCAAACTAACCCAGCAAAATAAAATGGATTTTATTCTTTACGAATCTCTTTTTCAGAACATCCATAGAAGTTAATAGTGCACATTTTTCGATTTATAAGAAGTCATTTTAAACAGCTTCCAAAATTTTGATATTAACCCCTATTTATGAAGTCATAAGAATACAAATTTTTGGAACAGTTGCATTGAAAAGAATATAAATTTTTTAATTTTAATATTTATTTATAATAATTTATATGGTTAATTACTGCAATCATTTAATGCCTTATTGAAATCATATATTATGCATTCCAGTGATATCCACTTTGTCCTGGTCGGAATAATAATTCTTGGAGTGTTCAAAATTACATTTTTCACTTTAAAACAAAGCCACAACTTCCGTAAACTAATGAAAAAGTCCATCTGATCATCGATTTTTCATAGCACCGAAACAAACTGCTTTCTCCCAATGACACACCAATATTAAAATCATTAATGATTCACCGAAATTTTCACAACATCGGGCTTAGTAGATGTAGTGTTTAACTACTTCTTCCTCAGCTTTTATTTTGCTGGGAAATAAATAAAAACGCATATAAAAATTCCAAATCCGTAAATTATTGCTTTTATTATATCTTTAATATTTCGGCTGTGTTTTTACGGGAATACGACTTTTTTTTACCAAGTTTATGACTATTTCCCTCTCTTCGCTAGTAGTTTACTTTAATTTGCATTCCATTTTCTAAATTTTTTCTCACAAATGCTATCACTGCAACGAATAATTACGGACAACATATATTTCGTTAAAAAAGCAAAATTTAACAAACCATGATACATTTGAATACTTTTTTTTTGTGAAAACTTGATATTCGGGAATAGTTGGCATAAAATAAGCCACTTTCGCTGAAATTATAGCCCACATTTAAAACAGACATTGAAAAACATTAAAGAAAAATTTTTAATTAAGACAAAACCCTGCCAGTTATAAAAGATTTTTAAAATTAATATAAATCGACAAATATTACTATCAAACATATCGGGTAAATGACCTCCCCTGCTTTGCCTGATTGCATAAGTCAATGATTGTATAAGTCATTTCCTGGACCAGATTTGGCTGCCAAGATCATCCCAGCAAAAGCACACAAAGGGTTTCACAAGTTACCAGGCTATTTACTCGCTTAATTGCTTTTATTCGCGATGTCCCAAAATTCATTGGTGGTTATTACCCTTTCGCTTACAAAAAAGTGAGAATAATGAGTTACCAGCGGTTACTCATAGTGAAGAAATAAGTGGTTACTTACAATAGTAAAGTAAGTAGTTAATCTTAGTAAAATTATTTAAAGAAATCGATAAGAACAATTTTTATTTGAATTTATAAAAAAATATTAAAATAGTTACTTTTGCATTCACAAATTTAAGTTTATATAGATGCAGCGCCATTTCACATTAAATAAAAAAGTGTAATATATCATTTTAGAAGTCATTTAACACCAATTGCGATGATACATTCTTGTGTCTCAAGAATTTCACTAAAATAATTAAGTAATTCCACTTTTGTCTGATTTAAGTATTATATTTCATGAACTGCAGCCCACATTTTGGTAAAAGCTACTAGATACTTAATATACTAAATTAAAAAAATGGTAAGTAACTAAGTAATGCCAAATTTTGCTTGAACCATTTATAAAAAATCTAAACGCATTGCTTCTATTCAGCAATGTTCTTTTTGTTGTTGTTTTTAGTATTATTTTTTCTAAAGCATATCAAAAGAGATTTACCACATTACCGTCCAAATCAATAATTAACGGCTTCAAAAACTGTTACAGTGGCCTTACTTGATTTATTATAAAAACAACATTCACAGAACTTGTACGAAGTCTTCTTTGTCTCAAAACTGGAATTTAAATTGTTTTTATTTTTTGTATAAATTCAATGTCTGATATATTGAGAAATATATATAGAGCAATTTTTCTTGGCTTTATTTCTTGTTTTACTGGTACGCTAGCTTTTCCTGTTGTACAATAACTGTTTCTATTTTATTTGTATGAATATGAAGTTTTATTCAAGAGAGTAAGAAGTGTTAACCTATTTTATACTTGCAACATTTTAAAGTATGGGTACGAATTTAAGTGTAAGGCCAAAGAACCATAATAGAAAAAATTCTGCACCCATTACAGATCAAATAAAGTTTCACATATAATGAGAAATAAATACAATTACTAATTACCGCCCACCTTCAAATGTTTATTTTTTAAATGAAAAGTAAACAGAAAAAAAATCTAGTACCCAGAAAAAAGATTAGTTGGAATTCGAACAAAACCAATAACTTTTATTTGTAACGATGTTATTTTATTAAAAAAGCAAAAATATTGCATATGAAATATAAAGGGCAACAAAATTAACGTTCGTTTAATGGATACTGTGCACTAATTGGCTAAAATTAACTAATTCGATCAGACCGTTATTTGTCTTAAATTTAACAGTTATTCGGCCTGATTACGGTTGTCGAATTTGTAGCCGAAATTTTCGACTCCATACAAAATCTTTTTGCGTAAGTTGAAAATTATAAAGAAATTAAATTCTGATTATATATTTTTTATAATCCGATTGTTATTTATGCTAAATTCATTGCAAAATTTTTTGAAATGTTGTGTTTTAACGACTTTTCAGCAAATTCGACTTACTGCCGAATTCGACTACGATAACCGTAATAAGTGCTATTTTCCATATTTATATCATATATGTACCCAGCAAAACTGGCATTAGTTCCACAACAAGATCTTTTGAGCCAACACTAGTTCTAATTTTGCGTTGTCACCCATACTATTTTTTATTTGAAATTGTCACTCTCGGCACTAGTCTATGCAATTGTTTGAGGAACAGATACTAGTCAACGGAATGGTTCTAAAGCCTATTCTTGTTTCCGTGATTTTTGTATGAAATTCTCACGCTCGGAACTAGTTTCAAGAAGCCATCAAGGAGCATTAATAGCTATGGTAGATCAAATTAAAAACTAATATTTTTAGTTATAGATGAATTTCATGTAAAAATCGAGATGCATTGAACCCGACCCCCTCAGATATCGATGAAATTTTGTTCATAGCTAAATTTGATCAATACAAACAAACTCTCATTTTTAGAAGAGACTGTTTTGCGATTTTTTGGGTGTGGCACAGTGGGAAAGTTTTCGAAAAAACGCGAAAATAGTCGAAAAGAGCTCCATTTAAACTACAATAACTCAGAATCGGCTGATCCGATTTACATGATCTTGTTTTCATTAAAAAAATTTTAACAGGCTTTATGACACGTTTAAAAAAGAAAGAAAATTTCAGACAAAAATAATAATAATAATAATTTTACGACATATTCACAATTTTCCTGGGACAATGTTTATTTATTTTACCTGTAAATGTAAAATATAAGGGCAATTACTAGAAGTGACACTACTTAATAAATTATATAAAAAAAACTAAAAAAGAACCCATTTTTATTTTTTGATAAGGTATAGGTGAAGGATAAACCTTTCTAAAAAAATAATACACTGTAAAAAAACCCTTGCTCTTTTTGGATTTTTCGTTAGTTAAAATTCTTTTTGTTATAAACGTGTCATAAAGCCTGTTAAAATATCTTTTTAATGATACCAAGATCATGTAAATCGGTTCAGCCGATTCTGAGTTATTGTAGTTTAAATGGAGCTCTTTTCGACTATTTTCGCGTTTTTTCGAAAACTTTCCCACTGTGCCACGCCCAAAAAATCGCAAAACAGTCATTTCTAAAAATGAGAGTTTGTTTATATTGATCAAATTTAGCTATAAACAAAATTTCATCGATATCTGAGGTGGTCGGGTTGAAAATTTCAGTTTTATCTCGATTTTTAAATGAAATTCATCTATAGTGGAACAGTTTCAAGAACTTATATGTTAGTTAAAATTTTGCAAAATATATTTTATACTAAAAAAAGATTCGTCTAAAGTATTTTTTTAAATATATTTAAAAAATTATACATTTTTAATTTTATCAGGCCCGAGATCACAATTGATTGTTACTAACGAATAGTATTTCTATAAATTTTATTTGTGTGTTGGGTGGTTCATAAGGAGGCTGAAGATGACCTGGTCGCTCGGGTCGAAAGTGTGCACTCCCTCTAGCGCTGATCCTTACAATTTTTTCCATTTGAAAAAACTAGTGTTTACTATTCGTTAATAACATTAAATTATGATCTCGAGCCTGATAAAATTATAAATATATAATTAAAACAGATAGATCAAATTACAAATTTACATATAAATTAAAAAAAAAATGGCATGCATTAATTAATAGTATTTCGAGGAAAAATATTCCATAAAATTCGAATCGGTAACCCTCAACGAAAATAGGAATAAAACAGATTTTGAGGAGTTAGTTATTCAATTTATATTAAGTTGTCGTTCCTTATAGGAGAAATTTCTATAACATTTTTTTTGTTAATTTTAGGTGAATTTTAAAGTTTTTTAAATAGCTCTATGGAGCTTTATGGCAACGGATGCAGAAGTCATAAACACCTTGTTATAAATCACTTGTTCCTAAAAGACACCAAAGATGTAGTTATAATGCAAATATGACTCCTTTGCATGGGATCTAGTTACACCACCAGTAGTTCCAGGAATGCTTTTAAATAATATGCAGTTTTTCCCTGAGAATTATTACTAGAACTAAAAATTTTAGAACGAGTTCTAAAATTTTTTAAGGGTATACTTTGCCCTTTTAAACTGTAAATTTAAAAATTTCCTATTAATTTTATGAAAAACAATTTAGTTATAGTGGGCGCGATTAATCGTTAACCGCATCCATTTTAACCGTAACAGCAAAATGTAGTACTAAGTATGGCAACACTTCATTCAAGTGATTCAAGCGATTAAATAAATTCTTTTAAGTTTAATTTTTCGAAATATTTTATGAAAGACAATTTAGTTATAGTGGGTGCGATTAATCGTTAACCGCATCCATTTTAACCGTAACAGCAAAATGTAGTACTAAGTATGGCAACACTTCATTCAAGTGATTCAAGCGATTAAATAAATTCTTTTAAGTTTAATTTTTTGATATATTTGGTATTTCGCGAGTTTTAGAAAAAATTTAAAGTACGTGAGCGTGAGTAGAACAATCTTCGTGCGTCATTGCAATTTTTGGTTCGTGATCGTGCGTGAGTCAAAAATTGCTCAGGTGCTCATCTCTAGCACAGTCTATCAAATATTTGTCGATATTCAAAAGTGGTAATTACAAATACTGTCATCCTTATCAAATATGCCATTAAATTGGGGTTTCAGTAGAACCAACCAAATTGCAGACGTCTCAAATGATTGGCACTGGCAAACGAATTTTATACTATAATTGTTTTTCTAACAAATTATTTAAATTCAAAATTATCCATTTTAATATATAAGTGTATGTGGCGTAGTGTATAGAGAGATAGCATAAACGTAGAGAAAAAACATGGTTGCAATTTGATCACTGCTACTATATTTTGCTTGCTGCAATCGGGTATGGTTGTCAGAACCAAGTTATTGGGTTTCTAACCATCAACATGGTCGATACCATCAGTATTTAGTTAATATTTTACTATTTTATGATTGGCACCTTCTATTTTACATCATTATTGGCTGTAACCATACTGTGGTAACAAAAATTATGACTATAAAAAATAAAACATGACTTTAACATCAAATAAAACATGACTATAACATTTAGTCATAATATTGCCTTGTTTTCATAAAAACCAAAAATTTATCAGTTCATTCAGTTTGTTTTTACTACAAAATGTCCTTAAAAAACAATCATATATTGTTTAATAAAACTGGACAAAGGGTTTTTTTTCGAAAATTCCTTATATTTACATACATATAATATTATTTACACTAGTCATTGTCAAAAAGTTTCTATTCAAAGATTTTATATTTGTTAATTCTTTTCAATAAAAAAAAAATTATTTTTTTTTAAATATGTTTATTAATTCATTTCTTGTAAAAGTTCTCAAAATATTAATAGTGTTACTGAAATTCCATTTACTCGTAGAAATGCAAATGCCCATATGAAATGTAAAACAATTAAATGGCAACCCTTCACTATAACTAATGTTTTTAATGTCAAACTGTAAAAGAACATTCTTAAAGTTGCCAGTATGCAGCTTCCAGACGGTGCTGCCATATTCTAGTTATTTTAACCCGCATATATAAAAACGACAGCAAAATGGCAAAGTAGTTAAGTTCATAAGTGAAACGCAGAGCGTAAAGAACTAAAGTGTGGCTAACGTTTAGTATATCTACGCCGTGTAAATAAAGTGTGTTACTAAAGTGTTATTATGTAATTTTTAGTGACTGTTATAAATAAATAGAGCTATAAATAATTTCAAACAGTGTTTATTATTTGCAATATAGAAAGAACTCGATTTATTTAAAAGGTAAATAAATCAACGATTTTATAAAGGATAAAATCGTAACAATTGGTGTCAGAAGTGGGATTGCAAAATAATAAGCAGTCATGAAATTGGAGGAGCTTAAGGTGGAAAAACTCAAGAAGGAATTGAGTAAGTTGGAGCTACCGACAGCAGGTAATAAGACAGAATTGCAAAAGCGACTGAAAGAGGAATTCGAGCGGCGTAACATTAATATTGGGACTTTCGAATTTGATGACAAAGAAGCAATGGAGATTAGTACTCGTAAAACAGAAGGTAATATGGAGTTAAGCGCAATTTTTGCTGCGATGAAGGAAAAGATAGAAACTTCTAGAGCAGACAACGAAAAATTGTTAGCAAAATTTCAGGAAACTTCGAAAGCAGACAACGAGAAACTGTTAGCTAAGATGGAAACGAAACTGCTAGAAACATCGAGAGCAGATAACGAGAAATTGTTAGCTAAGGTGGAAGAAAAGCTTCAAGAATCTTCTAGAGCCACTAATGAGAAAATTGATAGATTTGACAAGAAGTTGTCTGAGAACTACGTGGAAGTACAAGCCAAAGATGTTGAGAGAACACTACAAGATCTAGAAAATAAAGTAAATAATCTCCAATTTCAAGATGGTCCTGTACGAATTATTCAGGAAAGTTCTGGTAGAGCAAAGGCCCCTACTTTGACGGCAGCGTACCGCATAATGTTTTAAAGTTCCAGTTCGAGACAGTTGCCGCCAGAAATATGTGGAACATTGAAGAAAAAGCTATAGAGTTGATTCTGGCTTTAAAAGGAAACGCTGTAGAAATTCTAGAAAGTGTGCCAATCACCTGCAGAAATAATTATGACGACATAATGGTGGCACTGCAGCGAAAGTATGGTGGCGAACACAAAAAAGATATATACAGAATGGAACTTAGAGGTAGACCTCAGAAAGCAAATGAGTCGTTGCAAGATTTTGCAACAGAAATTGACCGATTGGTGCAGCTGTCATATCCGAGCGAAAATCATATATTATTAGATGAATTCAAAATTGAATCGTTTGTGTGTGGAATTCGTGATCCTGAAGAAAATCATCTTTTGCGGAAACTGTTTCATTTGCGCTGTCACAGGAGACTGCGAAAATAATTGCTAAGCCGCAAATATTTAATGTGCGAAACCTCGAAGTAACTGCTGAAAAAGAGGAAGATAGAAGTACCATGTTAAGGAAGCTAAAAGAGGCAGTTCTGAAGGCATTAGGTGAAAAGCAAGGCAAACCGAAATACAAATGCTACAACTGCGGTAAAGTGGGACACTTTCAGCGAAACTGCAAAGCACCAAGGAAGAGCCGATTAACCCAGGAGTCACCGTTAAAACTAAAGACAGCTAGCACTGTGGGGCACGATCCAGCTTGTGTAAATGCGGGCCCCACAATCTCCATATCAGTGATACAGCAGGAAAAAAGCAATCTTACTGCTTGCGGATACATCAACGGCGGAAAGCACATTTGTACTATAGACACAGGAGCATCACAGTCTGTTATCAGACCCGATTTAGTTAAGGAGGCAATTGAACCATTGTACGGGGTGAGACTGCGCACAGCTACTAGGGAGATTGGTACTGTCTATGGCAAAGTGAATGTAAAACTAAGGATTTCAAACGTAAGCGTCAATCATGTATTTATTGTTGCCGATATTGTGGACGAAGTAATCATTGGTGCAGATTTCATGATTAGTCACGGCATTAATCTGCATATGGGGCAAAAGGTTATGATTTGGCGAAATGCACAGCAAGTGTAGGAAGCATGGTAAGCACAGTTCAAAGGCTGAAGAAACAGACCGTATCGTGGACATTCGACAAACGCATATTGAGTCAAGAGAAGCCTGGTCAGCGGCGCAACGGAGTGACCCCATTTTGGCAAAAATTATATCAGCCAAACAAGAAAATAGGAGGCCTACCCGCGAGCAGATATCAGCTGAAAGTCCGCTGATGAAGGCATATTGGGCCCATTGGAATAGCCTACAGGTGTTAAATAGTTGCTTATACCGTACATGGGAAAGTGCCGATGGCAACAATGTGGCCAATTTAATTGTGGTGCCGGCATATATAATTAACGAGGTATTGAAGGAGTTCCATGACGGTCCCAGTGGTGGTCATCTTGGTGTCACAAAAACCATAGGGAAGTTAAAACAACGGTTTTACTGGATCGACTGTCAACAAACTGTAAGCGATTGGATAGCAAATTGCGCGCAATGCATCGCAGCCAAAGGAGCAGTAAGAAGAAGTCGTGGACACCTTTAGGAGTGCAAATCGACCGCTCACGACTCCACCTCCCGGACACTTGCAAGAACAATCTTTGGAACGGAACTCAAATTGCCTGGCGATTCGGAACTTGGTGTTAAGACCGCCGCAACAGACAGTGAAAACGACAACTCTTCCCGGGAACAAGAAGACCTCAACAAACGTCAGGAGTTCGTCCGCAATCGAGTTAAAATGGTCAGCGATAAGATGAAGGCGAGGTACGATCGAGCATCTTATTCTGAAGGATTTAATGAGGGCCAGCTGGTTCTGCTATTTAACCCGCAACGAAAGAAAATTAAAGAATTATCTCCCAAACCACAAACGCATTGGGACGGACTCTACAGGGTGATTAAAAGGTTATATGATGTGGTCTATAGAATACAGAAATATCAGAGCTTCAAGTCCAAGATGGAAGGTTGTGCATCTGGAACGACTAGCTGATTATGGGAAAGGGAAAACTATGTTTGTTCGGGACGAACAGACTTAAGTGGGCGGCAGTGTTACAGAAATTCCATCTACTCGTAGAAATGCAAATGCCCATATGTTTGCCCTAAAATGTAAAACAACTAAATGGCAACCCTTCACTATAACTAATGTTTCGTATGTCAAACTGTAAAAGAACATTCTTAAAGTTGCCAGTATGCAGCTTCCAGACGGTGCTGCCATACTCTAGTTATTTTAACCCGCATGTATAAAAACGCCAGCAAGATGGCAAAGTAGTTCAGTTCATAAGTAAAACGCAGAGTGTGAAGAACTAAAGTGTGGCTAACGTTTAGTCTATCTACGCCTTGTAAATAAAGTGTGCTATTAAAGTGTTTTTCTGTAATTTTTAGTGACTGTTATAAATAAATAGAGCTATAAATAATTTCAAACAGTGTTAATTATTTGCAATATAGAAAGAACACGATTTATTTAAAAGGTAAATAAATCAACGGTTTAATAAAGGATAAAATCGTAACAATTTAATATTTTTTATAAGAAAAAGTATGTAGAAACCATGATTATTTTTTTTTTTACGAAAAGGTTTCTTACTCAAAATAATAGATATTTATAAATTTATCTGATAAAAACATTTTAAGATTTTATGGACTTTAAACTAAAATTCTCATAATATGATCGAATATGATTGCCCCAACCATGTTTTTTCTTTGCGTGTAGTGCTCCGGATTTCCGAATTCACATCCCGGAAAAGGCAAAAATAAAATATTTGAACGTTTACATAGCAAATATAGCAAAGAAATTTAAAATAAAATGTGGTGCAGTAAGCAAGAGTGTGAATAATGAACCTGAATGCCTAGAATTAATACCGGAAAAATATTAAAATGAGGAATATCAGATCGTCAAAAAAAGTGCTAAAAAGTGCTAGATGGAAAATAAAAAGTGCTAGATTTTATATATAATATATTTATATTATGAGTTTTTATTGATATATTGATAATAAGAAATATATAGTAGCACTTAGAACATATTACGCATTAAGCAGATTATTTAGCAAAACGAAAGATAAAATATATAAATCTGAAATGTCAAATTTAGTTTATAAAATACCTTGTAGTGGAAATGATAATGAAAATTGTAGTAAGGTAGTAGGTACAACAAAGAATAAATTAAAAACAAGAATTGCAGGACATAAATCTGATCAAAAATACAGGAACACTACTTCTACACAAAAAACAGCGTTATTATTACATTGCACGAATTTTAATCATTATCCTGATTTTGATAGGACGTCAATTTTAAACACGGAAAATAATTACAGACGCAGATATATGTTAGAAATGTTACAAATTATGAAATTACTATCTACACAGTGAAATAATTATAAAACAGACAAAGCTAATATTGCACAAAATTACATACATTTATTTAATAAGAACTAGGATAAATATTAACATGTATATAAAATATTTTTGTTCATGTAGTATTTTAATTTTCCAAATAGTGTTATTTTTGTTTTCTGTGATATTTGTATTTTTTAATATTGACAAAAAATAATTTTTGATTTACCGCCTTTTTTAAAAAAATTGTTATATATAAGTTTTCAATTTATAATTTTAATTTATTAATTATAAAAAATCAATTTCCCCTGAAGAAGTCACCAAATGTGGTGACGAAATATTGGGATAAATAAATATTTATAATTAATTTTTTATAAATAAAATATCTTTACCTTAAATTACAATTTATAAAAAACTATTTTTACTAAGGAAAAGTAACACTTAGGAAATTCTTCCTACTAATTAATGTTTTGCTTTCTTTGGCACTGGGGTTAGAAGAGAGTTGAAATGTGGTGAAAGATTTAGGGCTTCCAATATGGCATTTGCGCGAGATGATAAATCTTATAACAGTTGTTGCCATATTACGCAGAGTTGACGAAATTATTGAAGCTTTTTTGTTCATAGCCTTGTTATGTTACGGTGGGAACACCGAATAAAAACTCATACATATTATTTTTTTTCTAAATTGATGTTGCCGTCGCTGGAGATCGAACTCGCGACCTTCTATGTAACAGTCCAATGGGCTAACATTTACACCACAACGCACAGTGCTTTGTTCCTATATAACGAGTTATCGTAGGTTACTGAAATTTGGTACGCGATTTTAGTTTGAGTAAATTAGAAGATAAACGAAATTTTAGGAAAATTGGTGCAAGGACACACCTACCTCGCAAACATCCTGAAGTTTAAAAATGTAATAACATCTTCAAATCATCTTAAAACAAAATGACTAATGTGCCTACCAATTTTCTTTTCAATCGAAGCAATGACTCGCTTACCTATCATATATCCTTTAAAAAAAAAAAATGCTATAAAACGTTTAATAGTTGACCGATTGTATTCAAACTTATCAAATTAATTTTAATAAATATAACAAACATGTGTACTAAAATTCGTTGAATTTGGTTTTGTAAATGAAAAGTCATTAGTATATTATATTTTTATTACAAACAATACCCCCAAAAATATTTTAATAATTTTAATATTTTAATAATGTTACTTTGAAGTCATTGAATTTTATTTTTAACACTAAAGCTGAATATATTTGTTTTTATTACCATTAAAATACTGAAATTATCAAAAATTCGTTACCGAAATACCGAACTAGGCATTAGTTCGATTACCACGCATGTCAGAAATCAAAGATTAAATTTGATAAAACTTTTTATTAAAAAAAATATGTCGTTCGCATCCCTAACTTAATTAATTTTAATAACGGTAAATAAAATGTTAATATATTAAAACAAAACAAGTACTGTCAGGGATAGAACTTTTTAAATAATACTGAAATTTAACCAAATTTAAAATCGATAGAACTTTTATAATGATGCATTTATTATTATTGAGCTTCATTTAGATCGAATTTTTTTTTATAATTTTTAATCTGGATCCCCATTTTTATAATTTTTTCTCTATTTTTATTTTTTAATATTCCTGTGTCTATTATATGACTCTTAGTTATTTATTATTTTTAACATTTTTAAAAAGAAGGTATTGAAAAAGAACTTACGTTTTAAATTCATCAACCCTGGTATGTTTATTTATTTTTGTTATAAATACTGGTAACAATATCAAATTATATCCATCAATTAGTCTATTACTGATGTATAAATCAGTTGACTGACTTGTCAGGTATTTTTAATACTGATGTGTAGTTGCTCAATCTTTACATTTATAAGAAATAATAAGTTGTTTGTTTAATATTTTTTGAAAATATATTTTTTGAAGAAATGCAATTCTGTAATTGTTGAAATTATTTTTATACAGTTGTATACAAAAATTTATTTTTTTTGCTTATCTATTTGACGTATAGATTACTTTGTTTCCAACATTAAAATTCAAAGCCAGAAGCAAATTTTGTTGAAGATTTATATAAAAAATTATTTTTTAAGTTTGATAAAAATAAACTATAGAATTAAAAAACCAAACATGGAATACTTTTATTAAAAAAATTATTTTTGATATTTTTTGTGAAACAACTTAAATTCAAAATTTCACGAATATTCGGTCCCTATTCGGTATTCGGAATGTTTTGACTATTTACGGAATATTGCTGCTATTTATCCAAATACCTTATATTGCCACTATTTCGCCGATATTCGTTTTATAAAAATGTGCTAAAATCAATGATTTTTGTTTAATAGAAGTCGAAAAATTTGTTAAAGATTATTATTGACTTGTTAAAAAGCGTACAATATTAGCGAAAATAAAGTGTTATTGTCGAAAAATATTTATTTGTTGCCTAAGGATAATCTTTTTTATTAAAAAAGTTATGAATTTGGTTCTTTTTTATTCGGACGAATATTCGGTATTTTGAATACACTATTCGTGACGAATACACTATTCGTGACATCTCTAATTAAAACCGCTTTCTTGTAAACAAGTTTTTCTTAAAATTACACGTATTTTTGCGCCAAAAGTTAAGCGCCCTCTCGTGGCTTGAAAAAGGTTAAATTAAAATATTCTCTTACACCATTTTTAGGTACTTTATAATCTTTTTAAAAATATATTTTTCATCCATTAAAATTTTGTAAATTTCGATTTTTTAACACAAAAAAGTAATATTCAGATCCATAAAAAATAATTGTACTAAAGATTTATACTGAACAATATATTTAAATTAATTTTTTACAAAATGAATTTTATATATTTCATCTATTAGATTGAGGCATTTATTCATTATATAAAATAACACCAATTTGAAAAAATAAAAAATGACCCCAAATATGATGAAATGATAAATGACCCCAAAAAGCAAAGAAATGTTGCTTACGCACAGCATTATACGCATTTGTATTGCATGTAACTATTAATATACAAAAACAAAATAAAAATTTTTTTACGAAAGTCGCACGATTTTTGGTAAATGTTTTCCGGTAAAGAATTTATAATACATTGCACCAAGCGAAATAATTTTGTAGCAAAAGAGATTTTTTGAAAATGATCTTAAAGCGGAAGGCAGCTTTACAACACAAAAATAATCAAAATGTACTTAATTTTAAAATAACGTAGGTTATTTAGTGCATTTCTTTGTAATGTATACTCCTTACCTTCAGCATTATTTTGAAACATAAAGTAATAAGTTACCGACATTTGTTTACGTAATGCATTACAATTAAACATAAAATTAAGACTCTTAAATTGATATCATATGTAGCATAAACATCAATATTTGATAAGTAATTTATATCCCATATATATTAGAGAAAAAAACTTTGCAATAAGTACAAAGAGACGGCAGAATAACGGCACAAATTGCTCATTGCTGAGCTTGTTTTTTTTGCGTTTTCTCATAATTTGTAAACATTTATTTAATTCTTTTAATTTCATCATATTTTTTTGATATTTTTTTGTGATGTCTTTTTTATAATTGTCAAACGAAAATGACAGCTGAGTTTAACGTAATAACAATAATTGATAACGAATATTGCCGGCAATAAATATTTACGAAATCCACACAGAATATAATATAGTTTTGACGTTTGCTGCAATATATGTCCACATATTTGTTTCCATTCTATACTACGGGATGTGCATTTATTTATATTGCACACTACTGTGAAAACTAAAAACTACTGCCATCTATTGATAACAACATTTTTAGTTTCAGAAACCCTAGCATTCGTGTTTTTATTAGTTAGCATTTCTGTAGAAAAGCCTAAATTGGTATGAAAAATTAAAGATTTTAAGTTGAAAGTATAAGTTAAAAAATGATAAGTCAAAGTAACCAATTATTGTTAACCACTTCGTTATCATTTGGGTAAACAATTATTTTTTTACCCCCTATCTGCAAAAAGGTAACCCATTACTTTTCATTTTTTAATAAGCATAATTGTAAGAATGAAATCATTACTCTGAGGCTCATCGCCTGCAAAATTCATCAATGAGTTAGGTGTAAAGTAATCCATCAGCCCCTATGGCTATACATTACTTTACCCATTATTTGGTTATGTGTGGTTCTCAGTCAATGTAATAAATAAGTTTTAAAATAAAAATTGTTTTTGAATTTAAAAGATTTAAATTTGATATAAATGCTTCAAAAAGGTCGAAGAATTTAGGTTTAGATATTGCCAGTCTTGAAAAAAAAAATTAGAAAATATTTTTGCCCCTCACCGAAAGAAAATCCTGGGCACGCAACTGCCCATACGTATCTATGTTGCCTAAACTAAAGTGGCGTGCCCAGGATTTTGTTTTGGGGAGCAGGTTGGCGAAATATTTTTTCTATTCATTTCTTTAAGAAGCTGGAAACTTTAAGCATTTACAACACAATTTACAGCTTCAAAATTCATATAAAATTTTTATTTAAACTTATTTATCACATTGACTGAGATCTATACATTTAATATTGAATTTATAAAATAATACGACGAATTTTCGACATAAAACTTTCAACAATTTTGTCTGTGCCTTTCTCTTCACGATATACGGACAATACTCGTAGAGCCAATGCAAAAAGTTTTTCTTCGCCCATTGCATTTCTTAAGACGTTTTGATTCTTTTGGTATTGTAAAGTTTCTCTCCACTTTTATATAATTTTGATAAAATTCTATGAGTCTACAAAATTCTTTTGACTATACGTCAACGACTCAGCTTGGTATAATATTGTATGATTATTTAACACATTTTCATGACTGCAAAATCTATTTGTATACGATAGATCTGTAATATTCCGTTCGGTCATCTGTTTGTAAACTTAGACAGCATTTTTGTGTTTCTACAAGCCTTAGTAACTCTGGCTCTATACCATGGATATTCTATGGATATATCTGAAAATTTGGACATGGATATTCAACATTCCAGTGATATCTGTACTGTTTTGGTTTTTTAAAATTCACGGTGTATCGATGCTAAAAGTTGGATACTTTAAGCGGCTCTAAGTTGGATAAATACCTCATGTTTTAACTGATCTAACTTTTTAAGCAATAATTTTTACAAATCGTATCTCATATGAAAGCTTACTAACTTTTAAATAATTGTTTCGAAAATAAGCGGTTTGTTGCTTAACAGAAATATTGCAAAAATGCAAAACATTTATTCGTAAATATTTAAGAAAAACGTCTTCAATTAAAAAAAAAATTACCAACTTTGAGCTGCAATACAGCATGAACATCATGGGAACGTGCAAATTTTTAGTCAAATCCAAGGACTTAGATTTAAATACTTACTGTTAGGCCATAAGAAAGGGAAGATTCAGTAAATAAAATGAATGTTTAAAAAAATCCAAGGACAACCATTTTAAAACGATTAGATTATTTAAAAACTGTTGGAATGACTCCAAATGTAATTTATAAAACTTAAATTGAAATTCAAAAACACCAAATTAAATTAAACAAATGTTGGCTAAACTTCAATATTTTTTTTTAATTGCGTTTGCATTTTTATACCCTCCACCATATATGATGAGTGTATATATCAGTTTGTCATACCGTTTGTAATATGTCGAAATATAGGTTTAAGACCCTATAAAGAATATATATTCGTGATCCTTATGCAATTTTAAGACGATTTAGCGATGTCCGTCTGTCTGTCTGTCTGTATGTTGAAATGGCGATCACGACGCGAAGACGCAAGCGGTGGTGCCTATTTTTACCCAGATTATTTAACATCCTCCCGAGCAGTTTGGTATTTAAAATGAGCGAAATCGGTCAAGCTGTTCAAAAGTTATGAGTGAAAATGTGAAGGTACCTCTAAATTTTCCATACAAATTTGTACAATTTTTCTGTATCTATTTTTTTTTCTGTTAAGTAAGTATAAATGTTATTAAGTCTTCTTATTGTTCGATTACATTTATTGTCTTACATACTATGAGAAGAGCTATATGTGTGTTACTCTGATAACTAAGTTAACGTAAAAATCAACAATGTTAAAGTCGCTAACAGAGCAGACCTCTGTAAATAACATTGCTGAAACTAAATAAATAACATTACTAAAACTAAATAACAAAAGTTCGTTACATAAATTGACAAAACATATTCATATTACAGTTCATGCAAAATTTAGTATATATACTATCATCTTCAGCCCCTATGGTGGAGGGTATTCAAAGATTCGGCACAGCCGAATTTAGCCCTTTTTTACTTGTTTAATTCAAATTTATCTTTTCTAATTGTCAATTGCGAGTTTTTTAATTTTATTTGTAATTTTTTTAACTTAAATTGTGTTCTTTTATTTTGGATTTTTTTTATTTCATTTGTCATTTTTGGGCAATTTTTTTTTAAGGGACGCAACTTTCAAGAAATTCTTCCTACGAATTAATGTGTTGCTTTCTTTGGAAAGAGGATAGAGGAGAGATGATAGAGAAATGGCGAAATTGTTGAAGTTTTTGTGTTCATACCCTGTTATGTTATTTTAGTTCGGTATGGTTTAGTGCTATGGGAACACCGAAGGGCGCTGCGATTTGTATGACGTTGGCTTAATATAGAAAAGGCGTATCTCGAATTCTTTCGAAATCGTGTTTTAAAAGCCTGCTTGTAGACAACTCTTAAGCATATCTGCTTCAAAAAATTTGGATGTAGAAATGATAAATTGGTTTTTTGTTTTGAATAAAATTGCAATAAAACAGTTTTTGTATCAAACGTTTTTTAATTTAATTTTTTTTCTTGTCTTATTAAATATCGAAAAATCTAGATACACCTTTTATATATTAGGCCATCGATGGGGTATAGAAAACTCATACATATTAGTTTTCTAAATTGATGTTGCCGTTGCTGGAGATCAAACCCGCAACGTTCTGTGTAACAGTCCAACATGCTAACCATTGCAGCACGCGTCGCGTGGATATAAGGACTGTTAGATTTGTTGAATGAGAAGTTGAATAGAATCTTACATCAGGCAAATGAGGTACAAAAAACTACTGGAATATTATATTAAAAAAAATCCAGTACATCCAAAAATAAAACGTGAAAGTATATTAATATGTAATACATTTAACAATACTTTAATTTGTTAAATAAATATTTTAAATACATATGGTTTGATATAAAAATAAACTCATAATTCTGAATGTTTGGGGATTCCAGTTAAGACTTGGAGTCTCAATAATACAAATGGAATCACGAATTTTATAATTTAAAAAAAAAATACAGTTTAAATAATTCCATTAAAAACCTGTGCGAGGTAGCTAAATAAATTCTAAACTAAATAAAAATACTTGAAAAATTTATACATTTTCATAGAAATTTGGAAACCTAAATTAAGTTTAGATTTTATTCAGCCATCTCGCACCCACACTAAATATAATATTTAAAAACAATAAACCACAAATGTCTTTTTTTTAATTGTAAAAAGTAGATAAGGATATTCGACGTGTAAATCGACCTTTAACTACTCCTTTTTTAGAGGAGTTCGCAAAAAGATAATAGGCGTTACATTAAAAAAAGCCAATTGGCCGAGTTTTAACCACTTGAAAGTGTATTTTCGGTTGGTTTTACTCAAATAATATCATTAGTGTGAACATAATTATTTAGGAGTGGTCTTAGAGGAAGGATAAGTATTGAGATTTTATGGTAAGCAGCAGCCAAATAAAATTTTGTACCGATTACTAAGGTTCGGTAACTGTGAACAAATTTAGCAAATTCCCCATATTTTAAAGCAAACTTTTCCTCTTTCTGCACAAATTTGTACAAATTTCCCTGAAATCTGCTAAAACCCAATTGAAATTGCAACAAAATACATATTGTATATATACAAAAAATATTTATATTTGAAATCATTTCATGTTTTAGCTAAATTAGCTAAATTAGCACCCAGCACCGTTTTATAAATTTTTGGGTGATAAATCTCGGTTTACATACAACAATTTTTATTTCAGAAATTCTGAGTATAGAAATGGGAGGAAAGAAGAACGGAAAGAGGTACAGACTTACTTGTACTTGCAATTCTCTTGTGTTTTTTAATCCGTACTTTTTTATAAGTAAACAATACTAAAATTGCACTTAAAGTGCTCAAGTAGCAAGCCTGATTTGCACAACAAAGAGAGAACCGTGAGAAGATTTTTTTTTTTTTGAAAAACATACTCTTAAAGGTTAAATGAAAGGTCAATTCATATCGGATTTCTCATCAGAAAATGTTAATTTAGCTTTTTAGAAACATCCTATGAAAATTAAGAGTTCGTTTGTTTTTCTGTCTTTCTGTCTGAACCGATTTTCAAGAAATTTATGAGCATAATTTACCTACCCCATATTAAATCGCGATTGGACAAAGGGAAATGACACTTCCCATATATCCAAAATTGATATTCTACGGCTTCTATTAAATGTTTTCGAATTAAATTTTTGGGAGAAATCTTACAAAATATTTCTTAATTACTACACCAAAAAAGGAGTGACCTAAGTCCTACGTTTTCAACCAAAAATATTTAAATTGCTTTTTAATCCACTCCTGTAACACATATTTGAACAAAAATTTTACACGAATTTTCTAATAATTTTTTCCAACCCTGTGCCATATGTGGTCGTCATGGAATCAGTGGGCGTGACATCTCCGAAACAACCAAATATTTAAGAATTCTTAAATTTTTGCTCCTGTAAAACGTATTGAAAATATTATTTTTTTGAATTCTTTAATCGAACCATTTTTACCTTTTACTGAATTATGCTGACGCTATGTCTGCAAAATTATTGAAAAAGTCGTTATTATGATTTATGCTAGAAAGGAAAGTTCAGTTCGGATTGATCCACGAAGAGTGGAAGTAACATAAATAATTAAAGTGTAAAGTGTTAATAGATTAAGAAAGAAATAAAAATTTTATTCTTTTTTAAATGTAAAAAAGGACAGTTTTTAATTTGTATATAAAACTTCTTGAGTTAGATATCCGTTGATACGTTGCAAAATGAGCATACTGGCTGGGCATTTCCAGACATTAGATACTGGTGGTTGAGTCTCTTGTGTATTGGATGAAGTATTGTAAAGCATTTATTCTTTTTGTAGTTTGTTGATGTTGGGAGCAGTATGGGTGTTTTATTTGGATTAATCTTTGGTAAATATGATTATATCTACTCCATTTTATCAGGATTGAGGTTTTTAATTTTGTGGTTAAATTTTTGGATCTAAAGTTTTTTGTTTGGCGAACGACGCAATATGTTGAATGCAGGTGTGATGTTTTAGCTGCTTTATCTGCAGCTTCGTTACCTCTAATGCCAATAAGACTTGGAATCCGTAATAGTTTGACTTTGTTTCCTAGTTTTATCAATAGCATCTAGGTTCGCTTCAATTTCTAGGGTTAAAGCAGCGTCAAAAATGGATTTGCTACCTGTGCATATGATTATTTGTTTTGTGAAGATTTACATATGCTTAGACCAACAGAAATGACTTCAGCTTCAAAGACAGTTAAATTTTGAGGTAGGATTCCTAATACAAATAATATAAACAACTTTTGAAGTAAAATTATGTAGGTGAATAAATTTTTTGAGGTGAAAAACTTTTTTAGATGTGAAAAGAACTTTTTTGGGAGAAAAAAAAATTTAGAGGTGAAAAAAAATTTTAGTAGTGAAAAAATGTTTGAGGTGAATACAAAATATTTACTGCTAAGCGGCTGGTGAAAAAAATATGAGAAAATATGTTATGTACCAGTCGCTACTATGAAATTGTACTAAATTTGTATGTGCAATTTAGAGCCACCTTTACATTTTCACTAGTTTTTTTAACCATGGACTGCACAAAAAGCACATTTTAAAGCATAGTTTTTGTCTAATACTCAATTTTGTTCCGGCTAATGGGGACTAGCTCTGCAGCTGAATATGCCTAATTGAGAAAATGCACTTTCTGATGCGCAACGTATTGATAAATAGTTGCAACGAATGTTCTTTCTTTAATAAATTTAAGTGTGTTTGTCTCATGGAGAGAATACAGCAAAGAAATTAATTAGTTAAAGCAAGAATATGAGTTGTACATATTTGTCAATAGATGGTCCATCAGAAGGTGCATTCTCTCCATTAGGCATATTTTGCTGCAGAGCTAGTCTCCATTAGCCATATTGTGCTACAATATGCAGTAGAGTATTATTGATTTTCTATTTTCTTCGTAACATAAATGAATATTTGCCAAAAAAATTTTTTAAATCAATATTCATTTAGATGTTTAAGAGCACAATATTGCACTTAATTCATGTGTATTTTTTTATAAAAGAAAAAATTAACATAAATATACATTTGCCAATCCCTCAATTCTCAAAAATACAAATGAAATAAAAAAAGTACTATTTTCCTCAATGAAAATTTATTTTTTGACATAAAAATGTAAAACAAATGCTTTTATTACGTCAAACATTTAAAAAATTGACTTTAAAATTATGTAATAAGTCTACTAGTAACATCTGAATGCATTAAAATTTAAAGTATGTATTATTTAATATTTTTGTATTATTCCTTCAAATCGAGTTCAAGATCTTTTTACAAAAAATAATAATGATTATTTATTATTTTCTTCCAATATTTCGTCTCCACATTGGGTGACTTTTTCAGGGAAATTTTATAATTTTTTCAACAATTAAAACTTATATGATCATTTTTTCAAAAATTAAAACGCCAGATTTCGAAGGGCAAGTGGAAACTAAAATATATAACAGGGTGGAAAGATTGTAAAAAATTGGAGTCTAAAAAGTTGTCCGACCAGTCTTTCGCCAAAGCTTCGGCCAGATTGTGTGAGTCTGTTATTATGTTACCGTTGAGAGAAATCGTACTAGTCGTTGTTGGGGTGTAGTTGTCAGCTTATGAATATTTTGCCATAGAGTGGCAGAAGATGCAGATGGGTTAAATTTTTCTTTGTGAATTCGTTAAATGATTTGGTCTTCGCTAATTTCTTAGCTCTGTTAAAGGTAGCGTTGTTTGTTTTTATAGCGTTAAAAGTTGATTATGATTCATTAGAAATGATTCTAAAACTTTGCCTCTGGCATTTGACGTAGGGAAGCCCCAGAAAGGACTCTAGGCATTTAGATCGCCCACTAGAAAAATTGGCGTATTTAATTTGGTAATGAGACTATCAAGATCGGCTATTGTAATTGGGTCTTGTGGTGGTAAATATAGGGTCCGCCAAATAACTTTTTTTTTTAAAATGCTATAAAAAAAACTACTGAATATTTTTTCAAATTTCTTTTTTTATTTGAAAGTACAATCCTTCCGATTAATAATGGAAAAATTTCATTCAAATGGCTGCCTCGGCTGGCCATGCATCCCACAAATAATAGTCCAACGGTGTCAAATCGCAGCCCCGAGGTGGCCAAACGACATCAGCTCTGCGGCTGATAATGCGATCTTCAAAAACAGGGCGCAAAACATCGAGTGTAGCTTCGGCTGTGTGGCACGTAGCGCCGTCCTGTTGAGACCATATTGTTGCCAATATCCTCCTCTTCAAATTTTTGTGAACAAAAATTCGTTCAACATGGCCCGATAACGATTGACTGTAACGGCCTGCCGAGGCAGCCATTTGAATGAAATTATTTTCTATTATTAACCGGAAGGATTGTACTTTCAAATAAAAAAAGAAATTTGAGAAAATACTCAGTAATTTTTTTTATAGCATTTTCAAAAAAAAAGTTATTTGGCGGCTCCTATATAAAGACAAAGCTGAAAAACGTGATGTATTTATCTCTAAACCGACTACTGAAAGTAATTGGTTGGTATGCAATACTTTGAGAGGAATACACCCTTTAATAAGTATAGCAGAACCCTGTTTGGATGCTGGGTTTAGGTTAAAAAAGTATCTGAAATACTCCTTAGGTGTTATGGGTGTTAGGTTGTTTTTACATTTAGTTTACTAAAGGCAAATAATATCAGTTTTTTTTTAGATATAAGAAGCTGTATATTTGAGTGGTTGTTATAGTATCCATGGATATTCCACTGTAAAAAGTTTATGATGGTAAAAAAAATTAGAGTGGGCATAAATAAATAAGAGTTTACTATTTAAATAATGAATTACTTTTTATATCAATGACCTTCCACGTCGGCTGTCATAAGCTCTATTGGTTGTATTGTCTCAATATTAGAACTGGTTTCTGAAGGGGCAAGTGCATATTTTTGAGACCTATGCAGGAATAAAAAACCACATAATATCAATTTATTTCTTCATGATTTAGTCTATGAAATTAAGAAGTTGACAATGGAAGGGTTTACATTTCAAGAAAGATATTAAAATTAGTGTATTCATCTGTGACACACCCGCCCGCTCCTATGTTTGCAGTAAATGTGAGCAACTTTTAGCACAACTGTAGGAAAATTACGTTCTAATGAAGATTATAAAGATGAAAAAAAATATTTGCATCAACCAAAATTTCATAATGTGCAAATGTGACATCTCTGGTGCCTTCTTTGTCTTCCTATATTGCTACTGGATTTGGCAGAAAACCCGGATCATTTGACGAAATTTCAATGTGGAAAGCCACCGAATTTCACGTTGTGTTGAAAAAATTTTAGTAACCCAAGTGAAATTGTTCATACCCTACAGGAAATGAAGGGCCGATTGATCCAAGGTGATAAATCTGTGATAGATAAATTAGGGACATATCACAAAGCTTGTGTAAAATATAATTCAGTGTCTGAAAAAGTGGCAATTGCTGTAAAATAATCAGTGTGCCAAATATTGAAATGGTGGCAGAACATTGACTAATTCTTTTTGGATATATCATGTAACTAAAGAGAAATGAACATAACACCAATGTAGACTAAGGAAATTGGGACTGTTATAGTTGAAATAATGATAGAACACGGAACTGGTTCAATAAATTTTGCAACTGGTTCAACAAATGTCAATCGGTGGCGAAAACCCCAATCCCGCGACTGTTGCAAAGCTGGCATAATACTGAACTGATTTAAACAGAACCGACCTTTTGACTGCAGAAATGATGAAATAACACTAATCTAGGTGAAAAAAGTGATTACGCAACTGTTTAGATAGTGACATATAACTACATTAATTCAAATTGAATTCAATGTGCATGATGAAGTGTCAATGACATGCAATCCAGCTGCCCACGACTGGCAAATAGGTATCACAACACTTATGGGTTTATTAAGAAACACTTAGGGGGGATGTTATCCCTAAAAATCTAAAATTTGTTATTAAAATTTTCGATCGACCACTCTTTTCCCTTAACATTGTTAAAATTTTACTGGAAAATTCATCAAATTAAAATATATTAAAATTATTATTCACTTAACTCCATTATGGCTAAAGTATTTACACGGATAAATAATTGAAAATGGCTATCTGTTTATTGAATAAAGTGGGATATGATTTAATTTATATTAAATTACTTTTGTTTCGATAGAATAATTTGTTTTATAAATTAATTCGTGAAATATATATCATTACACCAATTTTTGTTGGAATAATTTGTTAAAAATGATTCATCGATTTATATTAATTCAAAACTTCTAACGATCACAAAAATTGCATACGTATCAAAAATTCGCGAAATTTTAAACTGAAAGTCGCTCAAACACTCCACCCTAGCACAACTTATTTTAAAATAAATTAGAATTCAGCTTGTCTATGCGATAGTTGCGTATGTGTAAAATTTTATATAAACCCGATGAATCACCAAATAATTTTCAATATGTGCCACTGTGTAGTTAGCGCGGTTTTGATACTATATAAAGATTAAAATATCTATATATGCCCGTAAAATTATAGCGATTTTTTTTTTAATAGCAATTTTTAAAGGGGTATCAAAATTTTTTGTATTTTATCAAAATGTGTTTAACGAGAATCCTCAATACGCCTCGAATGCGTTTATGGAGTGATAATCGAGTCAAATATAATTCATTTTAAAAAAGTGAAAAGTAAAAACAAAGCTAATTCTATATGATCCTTATAAATAATAAAAAGTTAGCAGCCACTTACATATGTTTTAAGTCTAAACATTTTTCTGAATCAAATGAATTTTCTGCAGGATAAGAACAACTAAAATTTCTAGAACTTCTATTGGGCAATATGGTAATTTTTAATTTGTTTAAAGTACTCGGTTTTAATAAAAAACATTGATTTATTAGGAGTAAATTTAACTTGCATCTGCAATTTTTATTCGCACAATGAAAAAATTCTGAAAACTTTTGTAATAAACATTGCAGGTAAATTCAGTGACTGGACCTTGTGGAATCTTGTGGAAAATTTTGACAGGTTACATGCTAACTAATTTTCGTTTGCTCTGTATCATGTGCACTTGCAACAGTCAAGTGATATGTCACGAAACTATTCATTCCCTACAAGTTCTGCAACATAACACATTGTTATTGATATGTAACCAGTTTTTTATTAATTACTTGTCCTCAATTCTGTAGTATGTACATTTGAGCTAGTCATGAGACTAGTTATGTTAGATAATTCTAACCTGTTCTGTTGCGCATTCACTTACACCAATGCAGTGGTACCCTACACAAGGCGAGAGACATGTCGCAAGTAGCTTAAAAGGTAGAAATTGCCACCTCCTATGACAAGCCCATGTTAAAGTTACCGGTTACTTTCATATAGGAGAACCAACTTGAGGACCGGTTTCTGCCACAAATTTCCGGTCACGTGACTAACTCTGTAACTGGTCCATTTCCCGTAGGGTATACCGTCATACATGATGTCATATATGAACATATATCGTTTCATGTATAAGCATATATGAACATATATGTCACGTATGTAAGCGTATATGGGCAAATACATTCAAAGAAAATGTTGATATATGGTAATATGTGACATCATATATGGCCATATATGATAATATAATGCATATATTGGTCCATATATTGGTTCGTATATGACATATATGTTCCTATATGAATACATATAATATTCCATATATGGGTTACAAGTTTTTTTGTATCAGATATGGCGATTTGTGAAGGCAAAAGTTTTTTAATTTTAAGCCCTTGCTCTAACGAATTAAGATCCAGTTCGAATTCTTAAGCGAAAATTGGTGTGAACATTTTAGTAATTTGGACCAGGTGCATTTCACTGGATTGAGATCTTTAATAGAA
The DNA here is from genome assembly GCA_949748255.1 of Eustalomyia histrio. Classification (NCBI taxonomy): domain Eukaryota; kingdom Metazoa; phylum Arthropoda; class Insecta; order Diptera; family Anthomyiidae; genus Eustalomyia; species Eustalomyia histrio. Next base: position 182,712,053 of record OX456523.1, on the reverse strand, counting down.
ATTTCAAAATGTTGCTTATTGAAGAAATATTGAATATTTTATATTTACTCAATTGAATCCATAAACTGTCGGTTTATTTGTTTAACCAAAACTTAATTTTTTCCTATCTCAATTCAAAAACGTATTCTGATTATCTATCGGTAACAGCAAATTTTATTCTGTTTTGAATTACTAGTCAAATCATTAAAATAAAAAATAAAATATAATCACATAATTTGAAAAATTGAAAAGAGTGAAAATAAATCATATTAACTTTGAATCAATGGATTTAATAACAAAAACCAACAATAATGGATAACAATCTGGTCTTCAAATTGTAGTAAGTGTGTCCTAAACGCAATGTGTGTACATTTTTTATATTTTCTAGTTGCTAATCTATTCAGTTCGTGGTGAAGGGCAACTTTGTGCAAAGCTATTACAAGCATAGCTTTTATGAGTTGGAAGAGACGACTTAAACAAAGTAAATGGTGTACAATGACAAGGTGACCTATTGTATTATAAACAATAAATTTTCAATAAGAAGACTACTTAAAATAGCCAATTTTCTTAAGTTTTCTGAAAAATTTCTTTAAGAAAAACGTCGCAAAACTGTTTTATTTTTATGATAAAATTTTTTTAATGGGTTTTAAATGCGGCCGATTTTAAATGGATTAATCTTCCTATAACTAAAGTCTCCGCAATCTGAGTTTTTTATTTCCCTAAATATTGGATTAAAAAAACACCAGATATGACAGCATTTAAAATTTGTTTTTAGCAAAAAATATTCTCAGTCTGATGTTGCACACCTAATGGAAAGGGCAAGTTACAAATAACTCGTTTGTATTTTGGATTTGTATATGAAAAAAATGTTCAGATTTTTATAAGAAACACCCAGATTCTGAACAGTTTTTCCTATAGTATAACCTGAGATTATGAAAACCCTTATTTTATGAAGTCTTTTTTCTATAGAAAACTTATTTGATTCTGAGATCTTTTTCCTTTTTCTTGGAAACCCCTCAGATTCAGGGAACCTTTTCGTAGAGTAAAAACTTCCGCCTTTTAGAAAAAAATCATAATAATCAGGCAGTTTTCAACAGAGAAAGTCCTTAGAATCGGAAGTTTGCTTATAGAAAAAGACTAAAATTTTAAGGTTTTTCCATGTGAAAAGGTCCTTTAAATCTTATATTCATGTATTAACAGCTTTTCTACAGAAAAAACCCTAGAATCTTTGAGATTTTGAGCAGTTAAAATCTCTAAGAATCTGAGATAGACTGTATGGACTTCATTAAAACCCAAAAGTCCTAAGGATTCCGAAAACTTGTTCAAAGATTTTAAAGAATTTTTCCTTTCGAACCACTCTTTATTTCTTAGTTCCTCTGTTTGTCTATTTACCTTTTTGCTAAATTCAATGCTAAATTCATTGCCTCCGCAGAAAAAACGCCAATTTTTAGCAGTACATGCTTTTTCTGTATTAAATTCTTCAAGAAAATATAAGACGTAAATACAATGCAATTATGTTATTTTTATTTATAATTTTTAATATAAGAATTGAAATATTTTTATAAATAATAAAAAGTAAAAAATGTAAAGGGGTTTTTAATAGATACGGTGTACTTATATAAAATCGATTGGATCCACTAAACAAATGTTATCGTAACCACAAAAATGTTTTTCTGATTCGGATGGAATAATTTAATGTATTGATATTTATTACTAAATATCAATGGTGTAAACTGAATCTGAAAGCAAATATTGTAAAAAAGTACTCATATATGAACATTCATACATGACCATATATGGCCATAAGCCCCCAAATTACGGATCCGAGCATATATGGAATGATATATAAACCCTTATATATAAGCATATATAAACATTTTCACCTGGGAAGTAAAAATGTTAGTGAATCCAAAAGCAATCAGGCTCATGAAATGTTAAACAATTGGTCCAACAATTTCCTAATATTTATGGCCACTCAAGCGTTACTCACAACGTTCACAATTTACTTCACCTTAGAGATGTTGCACATCAGTTTGGTACGCTTTCCAATATTACTGCCTATTCATTTGAAAATATGATGAAAGTCTTAATAACAGCTATTAAAAAAGCTCAATATGTAGAAAAACAGCTTTTCAATTTTTACTTTGAATGACCATTATTGAAAGAATCTGAATTTAAACGGACAAAGCGTAATTAAAAGGGCAAGATCAAATCGTACACTTCAGACAATGGATTCTTTACGATTAATTCCAAAGATAAATATTGCATAATTTCCGGTAACATTCCCGTTGAAATAACCTCATGTACTGAATGCGAAAATATTAAAGATAATGTTTTTATTAACCCAAAAGATTTATTTTTGGGGCCAGCTCAATTACAGAATCTTGGAATATTTATTGTAAACTTGAACTCGATTAGAGTACACATTTAAACTTGAACAAATATGCAGCAAATTATTATTTTTACCATGTGAAAATTAGTAAATTTTAATTTCATTTGCTAATTCTAATGAAACGAAATATATTTTTTAAGACACGACTACTTCAAATAAATACACAGTCGTAAAAAACGTCTGCAGCAATTTTCGCTAAAGCTACTAAAAATTTGTTAAAAAAATTATTGGAATCAGAAAAATCTGTTTGTTTAACATAATTAAAATAAAAATTATATTTTAGTTAAATTCAAATGACAATTTAACATACTGAAATCAGCAAAAATTTGTTTTAAATATAAGTAGCCTAAACGCATTATAAAGTTATATGTATCTACAAAATTTTATTTAGTTTTTAATGCGAAAAACAATCTACTCATCTGAAATCTGCAGTCTACTAATTATAAACAAATATTTCTCTTGATTTGAATAGGATAGATTGTTACAGTTTAATTCTTGCTGCGTGCTGTTATATTACGATTATTTGGCAAACAGATTCAGTTTTCAGCAACAGTTCTTATCCGTAAATATTATTCACGTTTTCAATAGCTTTTTATTAAAGACATCGTATGGAATTATTGTTGACTTAATATCTGAAATAAGTGTTATGGTGAAATTTCATTTAAGTCCTGTTATGATTTCAACAAAATAGCTCGACCAATTTACACTTGAATCCGTAGCAGATCTGGAGGATATGGAATTGGAAATATCAGAAGAAACAAAGTATGCAATGGTTATAATTCTTGCATTTATACTACTTTCTGTATAATTTATTTTAATGTATTTCTTATTTTTATTTTAGATTGCTACTATAAAAGATATTGTGGGAAGCGATGGAATAAGAAAAAAAATATTTTCAATTTCTGGCAAAAAGATTTTATATGAATTTAATGTAGATGGAAAAAGTGGGGAAAACGGCTTTTGGACTACTCTAAACTAATGAATTTAATTTACAGTATTTCGTATTTTTTATATTATTTTCTTGTATTAAAATTATTTAATCTATTTACAGAATCCGTTTTAAGAAACAATTGTTTTCCAAAGATGGCTTTCTAAATGAAATGAGAATAGACGTACGTTTGCTTAAAAATAAATGTTATGAAGATAATCACATAAACCGAAAGGGTAAAGAAAATAATAGTGATCTTTTTAAAGAAACCCAAAATATTTTTTCCTTAAATGAGCTGTAATTATATTCTTATATATATTTTTATAAAAGTAACTTAATTTTTTTAACAAATTTATTATCATAAAATATCAATAATTATTATTTTCTTACTAAATATTTTAATATATGTTTGGTCATATATAGAAACTAATATAATAAATGAACTTAGTATAGTTTTATGAATAGGGTTTTAAGCAAAATTTAATTTATTACACAAAAATAAATAAAAATGTTATTTTTTTATAAATGTATAGTATTCAGTATATTTTTCAACAATACTATTTTGCATTATATCTTGTATTTTTATTTTGAATTTTATATTTTTAATTTTATCGGATGATCTTGAGCCTGATAAAATTAAAGATATATAATTAAAACAGATAGATTTGAATTTTATATTTAAAAAAAATTTTGTTTTTATCACATGAAACGATACATAATTTAAAAGCCTTTAGTAGTGCATGAAAAGATGGGATGAATGTTGCATATGCATATGCATATGATATATGCACATCTTATATGCCTAATAAAAATCACTTATTAATAGAAGTGGATTTACACAGTACAACATTTTTCAGATCATTGATTTGGGACTCAATTCTGAGAATTGCACGTGAAAGTAGCCCCAAAAATAAGAACTTCTGCATCATTCGTTTTGTCAAGATGGCTGCATTAATAATTTAATGGCAATACGATTTTTTTTTTTTGATTTTTCTATATTTTAACACGGTTATATCTCGGTATACCCTACGGAATATCTCATTTGTCTGAGCAAACCTAGCCGAAAAAAGTGCATCCAGTGCCTTAAAAATCCAAAAAATACCCTTTTTCCTTTTTTTTGCTCAATAACTGGATTAAAAATCCACAAATATGCTGTTTTTTTTCTTTATGAACATAAAAAAACTATTCAAGCAAGCAGCATATTTTGCTGGAGGATCTTGTCGGCTTAAGCCTAAAAGAAAATTATACTTCTGAAATAAAGTCCTTAAAAAGAATTATTAAAAGTACATAAACAAACTATTATACTTCATTTAGTAATTTTAATATTTATTAACTAAAAATTAAATAAATGAAATTTTTCGAAAATTTAAAAGAAATGCTTTTTTTTCTTAAACACAAGAGCAGAAACAAAAAATAGCTTTTAAAAACTGGATAATAATAACCAAAAAAAATTGTCTTTCTTCATTCCCCATCCACACTGTTCATTAACATTGTACAATGAATTTAGATTACGAATTAAGAAAGGTCGATTTTTAGCCGTTTGGGTTTTGAAAATTGAAAAAAAAAACACGGAAAATTTGCAAAATTGAATAAAATATTTATTTGGAATGATAAATGAATGACTGCCAATGGGCTGCTCCAAAACGTGAGATTAATTCTTCACCAAACTTCCTCTCAATAGGTTCATGGTATGGCGTGTCGTGTGGCACCGTCTTGTTAAAGCCACATATCAACCAAGTCCAATTTTTCCATATTGGGCAAAAACAAGTTGGTAAGACAGTAATGTTGCGATTTTCACTGTTCTTAAGGAAGTACGGGCCAATAATGCCGCCGGGCCACAAACAGTGCATCTTTCAGGTTGCAGCTCTTGAACTGCCTCTGGCTGCTCTTCACACCAAATTCGGCAATTCCGTTTGTTGATGTACCCATTGAGCCAAAAATTAAACTGGTGCGAAATTTGGTCACAGCAGCTTAAATAGCCTATTCGATGGGTGGATTATGGCGACGATAAAAAGAACGTAATTTACGAAACACATTTCTCACATAGCACGAATTTTGATTTGCAAGCGTTGTCCGGTTCTAAGTCCATGGTGAAATGGCAAACCTTACTGATCATGTATGGCATTACCACATTTTACGAATCTTTTTTCACACACAAGAATTTACACTGTAAAGCCAAATAGCAAAAAAATCACATTTTATAAAACGTAACGCTCTAATTATAAGTATATAGTTATATAGGGTGATTTTTTTTCTATATAATACCTGATATAGGTCCTACCCTTTACCAAGAATTTACTAAGTATATATGATTTTCCTGCATTTTTTATACCTTCCACCATTTATGGTGAGGGTATATCAGCTTGTCTCTCCGTTTGTAACATGTTGAAATATAGGTTTTTGTTTTATTTTTTTTGCCTCCTTTGAGGAAGAAAATATACTATATTTCATTTCCACGTTCTCCATACTATAAAAAGTGATGGATAACTTTACACATATAAAAATATAGCGTAGACAAAAAAGTATCACAAAATTTTGAGTAATGAAAAATATTTGTTAAATTCAAATAAGATTTCTAACAATTTTTTCTTGGCAATGTTTGTAAATTGTTCATATAAAAATTCTTCGAAAATAAAAAGAGAAGTTACAAAAAGTTTTTTGTATTTACAAATTCCATTGTTGGTGCCTTTTATAAAATTTTTTCTTTATAAAAATGTTCTATGATCTATATTTAATACAGACAGAATTTTGTAATTTTTTCTGTATTCTTATGGCATAATTGTTATGCACAATATTTTTTCCACTCTGGTTTCTACAATAACCGATTTTTTACATCGAGCCACATCGACCTAACCAGAATTAATTTTAAACTGTTCCATATCATTACTATGTAATTATATGTCATTACCTTTTTCATTACTTTAAGATACGAAATAATGACATACTGATAATGGGTGGTAAAAGTACTTATATGTACATGCAAAATAATGGTTTAGTGCACCTATTTCACTGTATTCAAAAGTTTTATTTGATTCGATTTCAACTTTACTGCATTAAATGGCATTTTGAAAATTTTACAATAGAAAATTATCTGTTATAAAAAGTGATTTTGAAAAATTTTAGGATTTTAAAGGATTTCTACAAAAATGTGAAGTAACATTGCTTTACGAAGAGTAACTATTTACTTTACTATTGTAAATAACCACTTATTTTTCACTACGAGTGACCATGCTGGTAACTTATTTGTCTAACTTTTTTTTGTAAAGGAGAAGGTAATGACCACCCCTTGTGTGCTACTTACTTGTAATGCGTCGGTGATTATTTTGGGGCGTTGCGAACATATGTAAAGCGAATAAATAGCCTGGGGGTCAATTCTCGTTCTGTGATAATTTTCGTTTTCATAAGCACTTTTCACTCGAACTTTTCACAAATACATAATTTGCGATTCTCGTATGTATTATGAAAAAAGTGTTTCATTCGCACTGTACCCATGAAACTTTTGTAACTGTGTTATTCAAAATTTAAAGCAAATGTCAAAACAGAGAAAAACGTAAACAAAAGTGAATTAAGTTCGTAAAATTTATTTTAAATAATTATATAAAAATGTCTGGGTTAATTGTATTAATGGATATTACTCAAAGAAATTAGGATGAACAAAGCAAGACAATGATGTTACAAACATTTCATTGCAGTAAATAATTTATAGGAATTTTTTGAGAGTGCTGAGACGCATACTTCGTGATGACCACAATCCATTCGAGATGACAACCGACAAGCACTTCATGGATTTATATCGGCTTACTTTAAGTGAACTATATTTGGTGCGCGTACGAAGTCTAATATTACTTAAAGAAAAAAACATTTCATAAATAAACTTTAAATAAATATGCCATATTTTTCCATTTTCACTGTCCTTTTGGGTCCCACTAAAACTGTTAAGGCTCGCCGCTAATTCGTTACACTTTTCGTCTCTAAATTTGCCACCATCTACAAATCTGTAAATATGGGATTAATAAAAGTGTGATTATGGTTATTAAGCTATTTACTTATCGTTTGCAATGTCCACATGCTTTTCAAGAATCGCCAGTGCTGTGCAATCGTGAAAAAATCTTTTTTTTCTTGTTTCGTTCCACTTTTTTTTCATATGAAAACGTTTATTTCTTTACATTTTTTCACAGAACGCGAATCAAAAATACTATGAAAACGTGAAAAAACTTTTCATTTCACCGTTTCACAAAACGAGAATTGACCCTTTGGTAACTAGTGAAACCCTTGTGTGCTGGGCTGTTATAGCAATTTAATTTTTCTGTAAATATGTTTAACTCAAACCCAAACGAACATAGAAGATGTTAATACATAGTAGGTACTTGCAAGAATTCATTTAATGTTACCACCATTATTATCAATGACCTAAAAATTCAACAACCATATTTTTGAAATACAATCACCACATAACTAACTGACCAACACCAAAAACTATAAACGGTATATAATAAATGAAAGTAGTTTTGCTTCATTTTCGTATTCAAATGAGTAATTATGGTCGTTTTTGTACGTATCTTAATTTTGTTTCGGCAAAATGATAAACACTTTTATTTTAAACTATGCATACATTATTTTATGTAAATAAGTTTGATTTTCTTTGTTAAAGAGTATTTTATGGAAAAATATTAAGGCGTCAAGAAAATTTGTATAGGAAAATAAATAAATAAATAAATAAATAAATACATAAATACATAAATACATAAATACATAAATACATAAATAAATAAATAAATAAATAAATAAATAAATAAATAAATAAATAAATAAATAAATAAATAAATAAATAAATAAATAAATAAATAAATAATTAATAAATAAATAAATAAATGAAGAAATAAAATTAAATAAATCGGTTTGCCGAAAAAATTTTCGACTCCCATTATTCATTTTCATACTCCCATTATTCATGAGATTTCGTTCAGTGTAATGCTCGCAATATCGACACCACCTAACTGTACGAAAGCTCAATTGAGACTGAATTATTATTTTCATTTTCATGCTATCTGTGTTAGTATGAGTAAGTTGTCCATGGGCGACTCCTTGCCGACCACTGGTCTAATCTGATGTTTATTATGCAGTTCCTGATGACAAAGCACCATGACAAGTTACACAATTGAGCAGCCGGCGGCATCATAGGTCCGTATTACCAAAACGACGTTGGTGAGGCTATCACGGTCAACGTCAAGCGCTACAAAACAATGATAATCCATTTTTCTGGCCTAAATTGTCGGAAAAAATCGGAAAGCTCGTCTTGAATATGCACCAGGCCCACATGGAAACATGTTTTATGGTCAGATGAATCGAAAGTTAACCTCCCAGATACATCACCCCCAGAGAAAGGCTCATCTAAAATTTGTATGAAACGAAATTTTAGAAATGTATATTTATGATTTTAAAATTTTTATTTCAAATCGATACCTAGCTTAAGGCTAATTTCAGAGTGGCCGCTACAAGCGATGCTATAATACTGTTCTATAAACTACTGCTAGTGTTTTCTTATGTGCTCGCTCGCAAGATGTCAGTGAAAGCGAATCTAGAAGTGTGTATGCATAGCACATCCACGCTTCTAGCTTCACTGTATAATGGTTTGTAGCATCTAATCGCTTCTAGCTTGGCTTCGCTTGTAGCCGCCACTCGGAATAGCCACGTGCAAATTTTTACTCAAATTCAAAGACCATTTCAAAAACGATTATATTGTTTTAAAAACTTTTGGAAATGCAATTTCAAAAACATCAATTAAAATTCACAAACACCAAATTAAATAGAATAAATATTTGTTGAATTTCAATAATACATATATGGTGAGGGTACATATCAGTTTGTCATTCCGTTTGTAACATGTCGAAATATAGGTTTAAGACCCCATAAAGTATATATATTCGTGATCCTTATGCAATTTTAAGACGATTTAGAGATGTCCGTCTGTCTGTTGAAATGGCGATCTCGACGCGAAGACGCAAGCGGGGGTGCCTATTTTTACCCAGATATTAATCATCCTCCCGAGCAGTTTGGTATTTAAAATGAGCAAGATCGGTTTAGCGGTTCAAAAGTTATGAATGAAAATGTGAAGGTACCTCTAAATTTTCCATACAAATTTGTATAATTTTTCTGTATCTATTTATACCCTTCACCACAGGTGGAAGGGTATATATAAGTTTGTCATTCCGTTTCTAATTTCTACAATATTGATCTTAGACCCTATAAAGTATATATATTCTGGGTCCTTATGAAGAGCGAAGTTGATTTAACTATGTCCGTCTGTCCGTCTGTGTGTTGAAATGGGTTTTCCGAAGAACCCAGACATGATGAGGACTTGATTGTTTTTTATTTCTGTTACATGTGATCCATTTCTGTTTGCTATTAAAAATCAGACAGATCGGTTAATAAATGGCTGAGATATTAGCAAAAAACCAGGACTACCTCTAATTTTTTCCGTAAAATTCCTTTGTTTAATATGTATGTAGAATTTTACTCATAACAAACACATCCATGTGTTAAAATTCTTTTCTTTCATCTCCACCTTTCATACACAAACAACACACATACAAAGATTTGTCATTTTAATAAAAACTAAACAAATCTCTAATGAACGGAGACTTTTATATATGTACCTCTATTGACGATGATTTTGTGTGAGCTTCAAAAGCTCAGTTGTCTAAACGCTATGTCACAAATACTTTTTTTCTCTAAGGCCGCGGGTTCGAATCCCGGTCAATTCACTTTTTTTTTTTGTACATTTTTTTTATTATTTTTTTAAGAATTTTTTTTTTTTTTTTATTTTTGGTTTTTTTAACATTTAATAATTAATTTATGTAAAATTTTATATTAATAATTAAATAATTCATAAATAGGCTAAAAACATCAACATTTTTATAAAAACCCTCTGATACAAACAAAATACAAACGTTTTTATACCCTTCACCACAGGTGGAAGGGTTCGAATCCCGGTCAATTCACTTTTTTTATTTTCTTAATATTTTTTTTTTTAGTTTTTTTTTGTTTTTTAACGTTTAATAATTAATTTATATAAAATTTTATATTAATAATTAAATAATCCATAAATAGGCTAAAAACATCAAAATTTTTATAAAAACCCTCTGATACAAACAAAATACAAACGGTTTTATTTCTATTTTTTGCTCCGATTTAAAAAAATTTATAAAAAGATTTTTAAACCATTTTATTTCTCATATATTAAGAAAATTTTATACATAATTTCCCTTTGAGTGCAACTATTTTAGGTCATAACTTATAATAATTTAAAAAAAAAAAATTAAACTATTTTCCTTCAAATTTTTAAAATTAAGCTAAAGAAATTAAAAATATTTTTGATAAAAAAGCGAAATAAAATCCCAAATGCAAATTTGCCAGCTAAATCAAACGTTTTTGTAGAAATAAAACACATGCAGTTCTAGTGATTTCTTTTAAAGATTTGTCGAAATTATTTTCTTTCACCTCTTCACCTTTTATACACAAATAACAAACACTATTATAGAGCTGTAATATGACCTATGGATACGTCTTATATAGCAAAAGATCGAAAATCTTTGGTATAACATATTTGCTGAAAAACTCGGAAATATCGGTTCAGATACAAAAAAGTTATGCCCAAAACATACATTTTTTTTAAATGCCTATTTTCTGGAACCATAAATCTTCCCGAGTCCAAGTTTTATCACCAAACTAAATGGTTAATTTCCTCTTTAAGGCGTCCGTATATAAATCTGTCCATTCCATATATGTCCATATATAAACTTCAGTTTTTTCCCAACCATGGTGAAGGGTATATAAGATTCGGCATAGCCGAATTTAGCCGCTCTTACTAGTTTTATTTTCTGTTAAGTAAGTTAAAATGTTATTAAGTCTTCTTCTTGTTCGATTACATTAATTGTCTTACATACTATGAGAATAATAACATACTTAGAGCTATATGCTGTTACTCTAATAACTAAGTTAACGTAAACAGCAACATTGTTAAAGTCGCTAACAGAGCAGACCTCTGTAAATAACATTACTAAAACTAAATAACGAAAGTTCTGCTACATAAATTGACAAAACATATTTATATTACAGTTTATGCAAAATTTAGTATATACGTATATCATCTTCAGCCCCTATAATTGCCGGAGGCTGGGCTCATATAGAGGAGCTGGATCGTCGTTAATACGTCCATGAATTATACCGACAGGAGAAAGATATGTTGATTCAGCCCAGATGGTGTTTTTCTCGCTTTTGTATATTTGACTGACAAGCATATTATCGTGTAGCGCAAGTTTCTCAACAAATTTGGCTTGCAACGACATGGAGTACCTACAGAAGGGTAGAGCATCGGCATTTTCATAGACGTAACTATTTGGAAATCGTTTTATGAAATCTTCATAATTTTTTCCGATGCATTTTCCTGGGATTTTTTGGTCAAATATCTCAAATTCTTTGGCTACTATAGGAGATATAGTAAACCAGATTGGGTTTATCTGTTAAGCTTTGTTGGTTTTTCGTTTCAATTCATAAAATGTATTTTTTGTTTTTAAAACCAAAGAAATTTATATATAAAGAAAGAGCAAAATGCATAATTGCTTTAGTACCGCTACTTTTAAATAGGTGGCGCAGAATCACAGTAAAACTATACCCTGCCCCGTGGCGATATAGCCTTGGATTAGGCTTTTAATTAATTTATTTACCAATAATATTAAATTAACTACATACTTTAAATTATAATACATTCAGATGTTGCTAGTAGACTTATTACATAATTTTAAAGTCAATTTTTCAAATGTTTGACGTAATAAATGCATTTGTTTCATATTTTTATGTCAAAAAAGAAATTTCCATAGAAGAAAATTGTATTTTTGTTTATTCCATTTGTATTTTTGAGAATTGAGGGATTGGCAAATGTATATTTATGTTAATTTTTTCTTTTATAATAAAATACACATGAATAAAGTGCAATATTGTCCTTTTAAACATCTAAATGAATATTGATTTAAAAAATGAAGGTATAATATGCACAGAAAACATACATTTTTTATAGTTTTTGGCAAATATTCATTTATGTTACGCAGAAAATAGAAAATCAATAATACTCTACTGCATATTGTAGCACAATATGGCTAATGGAGACTAGCTCTGCAGGAAAATATGCCTAATGTAGAGAATGCACCTTCTGATGGGCCATCTATTGACAAATAGTTACAACTCATGTTCTTTTTTTAACAAATTAATTTTTTTGCTGTATTCTCTCCATTGGACAAACACCCTTCAATTTTTAAAAGAAACAGAAAGAAAGTGCATTCTCTCCATTAGGCATATTCAGCTGCAGAGCTAGTCACCATTAGCCGGAAAAAAATTGAGTATTTGACAAAAACTATGCTTTAAAATGTGTTTTTTGTGCAGTGCATTCCTAAGTTGCTTCCAAAGTTATGTCTATTTATACGGGGACTTTAATTGCACGAAAACTGAATGGGAATGAAGCAACAATAGAAGAATACATATGAGTGTGAAAGAGAGATATCAAAAACATGCACAAAAAACTAAAACCGTGCATTTGGTGTTACCCGCTTGCTTCTCTACTCCGTTTACCATCAAACAAAAATTGCACGCAATAATTGCATGCAACAAAGTCACTGTGTAAATTGGCTCTTACATAAAGATAAAATTTTAAGGAGAAATGTAGTTCAATGCAGTACTTTATAATCACTCAACATCAATTTAAATTAAGATAGAAACCCTCAGAGGGTTTTGCAAAGTAAACTAAAATTTATATATTATGATCTCCTGAAATTTCTGTTTGTTGTAACTTAATATATGCAGGAGGCATGATGGCAAAACATGAAAAATACAAAGAAAATTTTATTTGTTATTGTTCTTCATGTATTTTTCGTGTTTTAACATTCATCATTACACAGAAAAAAGTATAACAAATTATAAGACCTAAGTTACACGTTCAAATTGATTGCATGTTTTTTTTCTCAATTCGCCTTTTAAAATTGCTTCCAAAGTTATGCCTATTTATACGGTGATTTTTTTGCTTCAAAAATTAATGTGAATGAAGGAACAAAAGAAGAATGCAAATGTGTGCGAAAGAGATATAAAAAAACATACATGAAAAACGTGCTTATTTTGTTACCCCTCTTGTTACCCCGTTCGCCAACAAACAAGAATTGCAGGCAATAATTGCATGCAGAAAAATTACCATATACTTGGCTCTAAGTAATTAATTTTTTTTTAATTCAAATTCAGTTTCCAACAATATTTTGCTTGAAATGTGTAAATTGTTACTTTTCCTATAAAATTTTTGTTTAAAAAAGGGAAGTTACAGACAAACAAAATGTTTTTTGTATATTTATATATTCTATTGTTGGTGCCTTTTAAAAAAATATATACATATATGTATATGGATTTACAAAAATGGTCTGTGAAAGATGTCTTCTATGTACTATACTATACCATTTTAGTTACATTTAATTTTTTTCGCCAATTAATAGCGACCATGGCCCAAAGACCTAAAACCCAGATCTTTACCGTTGTCCCTAGCAGTTATTTGTTAATGCTTACAATTTAATTTACCTGTTTATTGATGTACTTTTTTAATCCAAATAAATAACATGTTTATAAGTAAAGGTTCATTATAATATATTTAACACTTATATTTGTTAGATTGCCAGTGTTTATTAATATTTTTTTCAATCAGTTTTAAAGGAATTTATCTTTTTATTAAAGAAGATTTACACTGAAACTATTAATTTGTCCGTTTACCAATAGTCAACTAAATAAGAGATGAACAACCGAATCGTTTGCAATCAATATTACAACTATGAAAATGGAAAATCATTCGCTTTGTACGAAGTGACTAAAATCAATTTTCAAGTCGCTTGCAGCATACATCTGAAGCAACAACATTCACTATCAATGTTGCTGTTCTGGTAGAACAAGTAATATTTTTTCTATGTACGATTTTCTATTATTGTCTGTTCAATTTCATTCGACATTTAACTGTAGAGAATTAAATCTTGTGATCGGGCTGCGGAAACCAGTGCAAAAATATACAACTTGTTCATTTGACATGGTCAGCATTAAATGATATTGAGGTTATTAAATGTTTAAAAAGAAGTTGAAGAATAACAAAAACAATAAAATGCAGTTTATAAATGTTTTTGCGAAACTTATGTATTGAATTAAAATATTAAATCATTCATTTGTAATTTCATATTCAAATTATCCATTGTATAATGTTGGAATTAGTATTGACAATACACAGTTGGATTTCATAAGAAAATCGCAAAGAATTAATTTGTATTTAATTGAAAATTGCATAAGATTTGTATTAATTTACTGTATATTTTATAATGTAAATTTTAATTTATTTTTAATCTCTTATTTCTTTTGGTTTATTCATCTATTGTTTCTTTGTTTTATCTTCCCTACAAATTGACCCAAAACTCATTTGTTTTGTTTCTTGCCCACCTTGGTTGTAATTTGTGCTAAATTTGCATCTATCATCATTATATGTTTGAATATCATCCAGTTTTCCCATTGACCTACATTATTTTGTTTTCACGTATTTTGAGGTCAATATACAGTTGTCTATAAAAAAAACTCGTATACACTCATGCAATTTATAACCCAAGCTACTGCCAGGTGAATATGCGTCGATTTTTTATTTTATAGTTATTTTTTGCTCTCAGTTGTAACAAGCGACAAATGTATTTAATTATTGCAATCATGTTTGGCAAACAATACCGTTATCCATTTTAAAACCCTTTAAAATTTATAATACTTACCGATATTCATCTTTCATATTATATTATTATAAATACAAATAAAAAAAATTTTAAAATTGCACCAACATTGGAATTTGTTAATCGAAAATACTAAGTATTTTATCCTGCTGGTTCTGTGAAATTTTTTCTTGTGTATTTTAAAAAAATCTCTAAATTTTTTGTTTAAAAATACTTTTTTGGACCAATAGTGCATTCTGAAATCTAAAAAAGCTTATTGGCACGGGAAGGAGTTAGAATTTTCAAAAAAAAAAAAAGTTATGATATCCAAAAATCTTATTTTGAAAAAGAAAATTTTTAATATATATTAAACGGTGCGGGTACCCGATTAAAAAAAATGTATATGGGCCCATAAATAATTATATATGGCCTCATATAAAATTATATATAGTCCAATATTAATTAATATATAAATATATATAATTTTATGCGGAAATTGGTGGATATAATTATATATGATTATATTTAATTATTTAAATTTAGATATAACTAGATATAATTATACATAATTATATCCGAAAAATTGGTGTATCTCGTTATATACAATTATATATAATTTGATATAATTTTATACAAATGGACCCCCATATAATTTTATCTACACAAGAAACATTTTCACGGACTCTCCGACACGTACGGATTCATGAATCCGGTTCTACTGCACGTTTACGGACCGTAAATACGTATCCGTCAAAGCATGTATATTAACGGAACATTAACGGTCCGTATAATTGAATTTTCGAAAACAGTACGTTTTGACTTCGTTTTGGTGCATCCGTTTCTGTATCGTCAAATACGGACTTTCTCGAATTTCATTAGTTTTTCATCCGTTGCTTTTGAATTCGTTTTGGTGTCAACAACGAATAATTGAAACATGTCTGTGATCATTACACACAACTCCGCTTTTCATCCGATATATCCGCTCCGTAAACGGTCCGTCATTGACGGTTTATAAACGGATTCGAATCAGTTTCGACGGATCCAGAAAACGGTACGTAAATGGAGTTGGATTCCGTTTATGACGGACCAAAAACGGTACGTAAACGGAACGTATTGTTTGTTGGGTATATTTTACTTTTTTCCTATTAAATAAATAATAAAACTATTTTCTTCAATTTACAAGTGTATATTTTTTATAAAGCACTTATTTCAATTATTTAAAATTTAAAAAACCCATTAAAGTTATAATTAATTAGACAAATTAGACAAACCTTGTATATTGGAAGTGTATCCATGATTAGCCACTTATTTATGCAGATAAACTGTGAGCGGGCAGCTTAGTTTCACTATTATCTTTCAGACTGTAAAATAGTTTCCACAATAGGGCGGGTCGATTTGTAGGGAGGCAAAAAATCGCCCAACGTACAAGGAAAATCGAATTCTAGGGATCAAAATAATAAACTTTGTCGAAGGAACCATACCTCTAAACCGAATTCTGATGTCCCGACTTTTGACTTTTAGGGTCAAATTTGAAAAATCCCACTTTGACCCATTTAGAGTGTCCCAATCGAGTCCAAATGTATGACCGACCCCCACTATCTTTGTAAGGCCGACCCACCCATGCCAGTGGCACAACCCCTGGAACCCTCCTGGGGGGTTCGCCATACAAACAGCGAAATGGCTATGTTTTTTCGTTTTGGAGATTATTTTTCTCTTTAGAAATTTATTTAGTCAGAACATATGTAATGAAAAAATGAATTTAACTTAGTAATAGAAAAGAAACTAAAAAAAATTATTAGAAATTAGCGTTTTTTACAACCCTTTTAAAAATAAGGGATCACTGTGATGCATTTGCATGTCGTAAACTTACTTGTGTGTGACACAATTGCAGGTCGTAAAATTGCTTGTGTGGGTTTTCTAAGCCACCACAAGACACATGTCGTAAACTTACTTGTGTGGTTTTTTTATAGCATCTACTTAAGAAATGAACGTTGTTTTTACAACCGTTTTATGGCACCTTCTTAAGAAATGCGCGTTTTTTTGTAACTATTTTAACAATTAAGGTGTGACACAATTGCAGGTAGAATAACGGAGTAAAAAAATAGTATAAAAAATAGTATAAATAAGTAGACAATATACTTGTAGTCTTGATTACGTTTTCGACTGTCAAAGAAAGTAAACTTGTTGGTACTATTTTAAAAATCCATTTATCATCCTTTTACAATGAATCCACCATTCTCTGCACCGCAAGATGAAGTCACAACACATCAACAACTATCGAAAACCCAATGAGTCATATACCCAAGCACGATGTTGGTGTGTCTACTGATTTGACTGATCTTAATTTACCAACCCATCTGGATATCTTGAGATATTATTTTTACTTGAGAGAATGTGCTCAAACAGACCAAAAAAAGTTTTCCTATAAATCATTCACTATTCAAGTACAAAATAAGTTGATTGGAATTTGGGAAAAACTTGGTATGGAAATAATGCCGAAAAATTGTGTATCTATTAAATTTAATAGATTGCTTGACAAATATCAAGACCAAATCAAGAGCAAAAAGAAAAACCCAAAATTTCCGGAGTTTCTAAAATCTCTGGAAACAATTGTTCACATTGGAACATGTAAATGCGATTTGAAGGCAGCTCCAGAACGCCTCAAAGAGTTTATGCACGATCAACATAATCAGAGAAGACTTACAGTGGATGCATTTATGATGGAAATTGAAGAGCAAGGAGCAACGTCTATGTCATCAATGCCAACATACCAAGATCCCGATGATTCAACATACGCATCGTCATCGGTTCAAGAAGATATGGATAGAAGCACAAGTTCACAATACACAGAAAGATACGATTGTTTTAACTTTGCCTTGATATATGACAGATTTGGTGTGCCTGATAGAGTAGCATCAGCATTAGGAACCGCTATTTTCCAAGATTTTAAAATGAAAGATAAGCATGGCAAGCCTCTCATCATGGATAAATCGAAAGTTCGCAGAGAAAAAGGGGAATGCAGACAAGAAGTGCTTCGCAAGCGGTTAGATGATAACAGTTTGTTAGCGTTTTCATTCGATTGCAGAAAAGATGATACTTCAACGAGAGCTAAAATTGATGAGAAGTATGATACTAGGATGGTAAAAGAACCTCATCTTGTTACTTTGAGAGAACCGAATTCTGAATTGATTGGATACGTAAGACTGGAACATGAAACAGCTGAATACAAAACAACCAAATTAAATGTTTCTTTCAACAATAAAAATATATCACTGGATGCATTAATTGGCATATGCACTGACGGTGAGCCAACAAACACTGGCCCACACGGTGGAATTGTACGACGATTCGAATTGCTGTTAAAAAGACCATTGCATTGGTTCATTTGCCTTCTACACTTCAACGAACTTCCGTTTCGGCAATTGTTTGAAGCTTTGGATAAATCAACCAGCACTGGGCCAATATCGGCAACCGGAAAACTGAGCCGTCAAATCGAAATTTGTGAAACTCTTCTGGTAAGTTATTGCTATCACTCATTTATTATAATTGTCAACCGTTTTTTATTATTATATATTTTCAGGTGGTGGACGGCTTTCAGAAAATTGAGTTGAAAAATATGCCCCCTGTTCCAGAAAAAATTGAATTTTCCACCGATTCGAAATACTTATACGACATGGCCCATGCAATTTCTAGCGGCGTGGTTTCGGTGGATCTGGCTAACATCAAACCAGAGAAAATTGTACATTCTCGCTGGCTCACCAAGGCCGCTAGGTTATTATGTACGATTGTATGTGACAACGGCAAATCTAGATGAAAATTTCAGAATTCTGGTTGAATTTATAATTAAATGTTATTAGCCAATGTATTTCAATATCAAGTATTACAGCTCTGTCGTGTATGGTAGTGCATTATTTTCCAAGTTCATTAATTGTTCACGATTTCTAGAACCTCGCTAACGCAGAATTGTCAATCAAGTAATTACAGATAATTCATATTATGCGAAACGTAGAGTTTATAAAAAACCAGATATAAACTTTAACTGCACAAGTTACACGGAGATGATCCGTTTGAATGATATAAACGACGACATTAGAGAGCCGTGCAAAATTGCCCAGACTTGAAAGCAAAAAAGACTTCAAACAATATTTTTTTTTAGTTTCTTCTCTATTACTAAGTTAAATTAATTTTTTCATTTACATATGTTCGGACTAAATAAATTTCTAAAGAGAAATATAAACTTCAAAAAGAAATGTTTGAAATTTTTGTATTGGGAACCCCCAAGGGGGTCCCAAGGGGTGTGCCACTGGCATGGGTGGGTCGGCCACAAAGTTAGAGGGGGTCGGTCATACATTTGGACTCGATTGGGGCACTCTAATTGGGTCAAAGTGGGAATTTTAAAAAGTCGGGACATCAAAATTCGTTTTAGAGGTATGATTCCTTCGGCAAAGTTTCTTATTTCGATCCCTAGAATACGATTTTCCTTGTACGTTGAGCGATTTTCAAATCGACCGCGCCCTATTCCACAATGTACTAATATGACTTCTTTCGAGTATACGTCAATTCAAAAACATATCTCAAGTATAGGTTTAAACAGATGAATGTTACTGTGAATTATTAACAATGGATGCTTCAACAAATTTAAATAATATAGAGATATATTTAATAAATATTGTATATAAGTGCATTAAGGTTAATTTACTTGTTAATCATTCCTGTGCACTCATATTCAAAGAATACCGAACACTGCAATCATTTTTAACCGTTGGTGTTATACAGTTAGTAACTGCAATACCAATTAATTATTAAATGAATGCAGTGTACATATTTTTAAACGTTTTAATTTTATACCACTAAATATGAGATTGGTCAACTAAAAAAGGTTAATTAAATAACAATATTGTGTCCTCTATTACTTATCTAAATTTAAAAAATCCCATAAAAGATCAAAAACAAAAACTTTCCCAATCTAGTAATAAGTAAAATTTTTAAAATCCGGTTGACACGACATCTGCTAATCATACATGTATGTATGTAGATACATTGTAATTCCGATCACTATCGGAAATATGACTCAGAAAGTCACGGAATGCAGTCACCTGACAAATGCATTTTAAAATAATGAAAACGTTATAACAAATGATCAAAAGATGATTATTAATACTTACATTGACTATTTCTGGCGCCATTCAATCGCCTGTTTTAAACATTTCAAAGGATTTGTTGTGCAAAAATTATAAAAAACGATTTAAATGAATTGAATAAAACATAAATTATTAAGGAATGATACTTCGATACATTGACGAAGTAACGACTGGTATTTATGATGTAATCTAAACAATAACAAAATTGAATATGTCAAAATCAACAAATTTTTGTATGCATACAATTAAAATCTAAAATATGCATTTAAAATCCAAATGTGTCAAAATATCACAATTTTTTGGATATACGGCCGAATAATGGCATCATTATGCCGAACAATTTAGTTATTTGTTTTTAAGTTATGTGTAGGACTAGAAAGTTCATGTAAATACATGTTTGTTGGCGTTAGATTGATAAAAACATTTACCAAATATTTTTACTTATCAACAAATTTGCATCAAAACTTGCATTAATTTATGTATGCTTATTTTGCATATTTTTGTACTAAAAGCATATTTTAATACACATTTTTTCAAAAGAGAAGCTGCACAAGGCAATTCTTCCTTTAATTTAAAATAAGTTTCAATAGTGTTGAAATTATTGTTATTCAATGCAGAATCGCAAAAGCTAAAACAAAAAAACAAATATGTGTAATATATCTGCTTAATGTAATCATATATAACTATATAAGGGAGATATGTTTATATTTTCGACCATATATAATTATATATAATTATAATCAATAACAGATATAATTATATATAACTATATATAATTATATATAAACTTTTTTACTCGGGTATATATCAGTTTGTCATTCCATTTGTAACATGTCAAAATATAGGTCTAAGACCCCATTAAGTATATATATATATATATATTCGTGATCCTTATGCAATTTTAAGTCGATTTAGCGATGTCCATCTGTCTGTATCTTTGTCTGTCTGTTTAAATGGAGATCACGACGCAAATACTCCAGCGAGGCTGCCTATTTATTACTATTTTATTACCCAGTTTATTGGACATCCTCCCGAGCAGTTTGGTATTGACAATGAGCAAAATCAGTCCAGCGTTTAAAAGTTATGAGTGAAAATGTGAAGGTATCTCTAAATTTTACATGCAAATTGGTTAATTTAGTTAAATTTTTTTCTGTATCCATTTTTTTCTGTTATTTTCCATTGATAAGCTTTGTTGGTTTTTGTTTCATTCAATAAAATGTATTTTTGTTTTTGTAATACTAATATTTTATATTTTTGTTTTGTCAATAGGTGACGTATGAGATGTTTTTGTCTGTGCTACAATCAGACATTAATTTCAAAGACGTTGATTTATTAAAGAAAGAACATTAGTTGAAACTATTTCCCAATAGATGGCGCATCTGAAAATAATTTCTCCCTATTAGGCATATTTTGCTACAATATGCAACAGGGTATTATTGGT
The DNA here is from genome assembly GCA_949748255.1 of Eustalomyia histrio. NCBI lineage: Eukaryota > Metazoa > Arthropoda > Insecta > Diptera > Anthomyiidae > Eustalomyia > Eustalomyia histrio. The sequence goes on along the minus strand of OX456523.1, from coordinate 182,690,410 downwards.
TTTCTATTTCGTTCGTAACATAAAAACTATACAAAAATATATGTTTCATGTGTATATTATACTTAAATTTTCTAAATCAATATTCATTTAGATGTTTAAGAACACAGTATTACAATTTTTCGTATGTGTATTTATTTTTTTTAAAGAAAGAATTAACATAAATATGCAGTTTGCAATGGCTCAATACTTGAAAATTATACGAATTTACCGAAAAAATTTTGATCTATGAAAATTTGTTTTTAACATAAAAATGTGAAACAAATGCTTTTATCACGTCGAACATTTCAAAAATTGACCTTAGTATTATTATATAAGTCTGCTAGTGACATTTTAATGTACTAGAATTTAAAATATGTATTAAATGTCATATTTGTGGTTCCTAAGATAATTAAAAGCCAAATCCAAGGCCATGCCGACCTAAGCATGGCGCAGGGTATCGTTTTTTATTTACTTGAGCGCCATCTACTTCTAAGTATAGACACTAAAGCAATTTTGCATTTTGCTCTCTCTTTATATATACATTTCTTTGCTCCATTAAGCATATTTTGCTGCAGAGCAAAATAAAAATATTAGGATTTAATTGTAAAATAAACTAAAATAAAAGTACAGTCAAACCTTCCAATAATGGCCATCGGAGGGAAAAGTATTATCATTGCAGTTAAAGTTTGATACGAAAACCTAAAGTTATACACTATATTGGATTATATTTTATTCAAATATTAAAATTTTTATATCAGTATCAGTGTTCGAAATTCTGCAATCAATTTAAAAAATTCACTCACGAATTGATCAAATTTAAAAATGATTTCTGTGTACAAATTCAATAGCGGTGTAAACAATATTAACACTTATTAGATCTGCTGAAATCTAATTAGACATGATTGAATCCTAATAGATCTTGTGCCAGATCTGATCATTTATGACAAGATATGGTATATGTGCTACACTTGAAGAGATCTGTTCAGATCTAGTGACAGATCTGTTAATTTCTTATGGGAACTGGCCCGATATGAGCAGATCAGGTCTAGTACCAGATCTGTTTATATCTCATATCAGATCTGGTACCAGATCGTACTCATTTTGAGGGGCACCAAAATAAAAATTTATTTATATAAAAATAAAGCTGTATTTTTTATTTATATTTCTTACTTAATTATTAAATCTGATTAGATTTTATATGTAGAAAGCAAATTGGATCTGATTACACAAGTATACATGGTTTTGGATCAGAGCAACTAAAAGTTATTTCCAATGCTATTCAAATATGCGCTCCGTTTTTAAAGATTGGTTCTAGTTTCCAAAATATTGAAAAAAAAATAATTTTTTACAATTAATGTCCATTTTATTTAGCAAAAAATTCAAATATGCGCTGCAGTTTTAAAGATTGGTTCTAGTTTCCAAAATATTGAAAAAAAATTATTTTTTACAATTTTTGACAATTAATGTCCATATTATTCAACAAAAAGTGAAATTATAGTAATGAAACTGAGTCGTTTGTTTTATTTGGAAACCTATTTCACGGATTATAGTCCAACAGTAGTAGTTTATCATGCCCAAAATCCTTGATATTGTATTTCGATTTTCGCCAAATCTCTCTCCTTGCTTTTCGCAAGTATCACCTAAGTTTCCAGGAAAAAATCGAGATGAGGATAAAGAAAATGTATTTTGAGAGACATTCGAGCTCCAACCTTGCGATAATTTTGCAACAAACTGTCGATTACTTTCTTGAAATCCCGGAATTTGCGGTTACTTAGAAAGTTGTGAACAACATCTTCAAATAATGCCCATGCTTCTTCTTCATTGGGTGTTATACATTTTTATAAAATTTCAATCGGTTATTAATTTACGAATATCAGATCCGACAAATATTTCCTATTTGGTTTTGGGGTATGACAATTTGGGAAATAACTTGGTCAAGTTCTTAAGGTACTGAAGGACCGGCTTCAGGGTTGAGCGCTTTGACGAAGTTTTTGATAAGGCCAATTTTTACGTGGAGACGTGGCAGGAATATGTTCTGTGGACTCACAAGCGATTTATAAGAGACATTTGTTTTCCTGCTTTATGATGACTTTGCCAATCTTTTTTCCCATAATGTTGGTCAGTTGCACGACTATCCCATAGGAACAAAAAGCAAAATTTCGTAAAACCAGATTGCATCCAAATTAAAATATCTGTTTATCAGATTAAAAAATAAAAAATTTAAAAACAGAATTTTATACACTCAATCTAAAAAACAAACTAAATAAACAAAATACAGCTGTTTAAACAAACATACAGTTGTATTAAGAAAGTAGTGTGTAATAACTCAACAGCAAGCGCCATCTAGTAGCAAGTAGCAAAGTGTTAACTATATACAGTCAAGGGCAGTTAAATAGAGACACATTGTTAAAAAAATGAGTGTTACTAATCCCCCTTTAGGAGGGGGCACACTTGTCAGGGGGAATAGAGGCAACATAATAGCCAGGGAAAATGAACAATTAAAACATGAACTTTCAGAATTAAAAAAATTAATCAATAAAATGAGTAATGAAATTTACGAACTAAAGAATGAGAACAAATTATTGAGAAATGAAATAACCAACTTTAATACAAATAAATTGCAATGTATAACCGGAATGAACTTTCAAGAAATGGTGTCTGAAGAAGAATCATTAATGGAAGAACCCCATATAAATGAACCTAACGAACAGGTATATGAAACTGATGAAGAAGAACTCGAAAGAGAAAAAATTGGATTTTAAAAAAGCTTAATAAAGAAAAACATGAAAAATCAAAACGCAAAAACAAACCAGAAAATAATGGCGGAGATGTAGATCTTATTGAGGCTACTCCAGCACTAAATCAAGTAAATTCGGCAAATCCACTACCACCACCCCAAATTAGTCTCATAGGGGTGCCAGAGTTTTCTGCTATTAGAGAAATACTGGAAATAATCCCAAATGAGAACTATAAGATTGTTGCTTTAAACAACAATATTTGGAAAATAAATACACCAGATTCAGATTCTTATAGAGCTCTTGTAAAGAAGTTTAATGATGACGGTACACAGTGGTACACTTATGAAAATAAGCAGGAGAGACCCCTTAGAGTTCTGGTAAGAGGTCTACATCCAACTTGTAAACCCGAAGATATTAAGGAAGATCTACAATTTCAAAAATTCGAAGTTCTAGATGTTGTAAATATGGTCAAAAAGATCAGAACTGATGAAGGGAACAAGAAAAATAAACTTTTGTTATTTATGGTTTCCTTTAAAAACGAAGAGTCCGTTGATAAAGTATTCAAAATAAGATACATACTAAACGTTAAAGTTAAAATAGAGGCTTTAAAAAAGAATCCAGAAGTTATCGCGTAATGCAAGAAATGTCAGGGTTATAATCATACTCAAAAATATTGTTCAAGAGAACCAAGATGTGTCAGCTGTGCAGGAAGGCATATGTCTGCATTATGCACAGTTAACAAATCCTCTCCTCCAGTGTGTGTAAACTGTAAAGGTCGCCACCCTGCAAACTATAGGGGGTGTGAAGTTGCAAAAAATTAGAAAGCAATCAATAAAAAATCAAAAAACGCAAACAAATCCAATACAGCAAAAAGAAAATAATGTGAGGCTTAGGCAAATAAACTCCAATCAAAATGAAGAGTTAACCTATGCTCAAGTAGCTAATGAAAGAAATAATAGAACTCGCCAGTCAAGTTACTGGTAAATGAAACTGTAAGTGATTTTCCACAACCACCATATCTGGTAAACAACAAAACAAACTGGCAGAAATTTCGCTCTAATATAAACACAAATATAAAACTAAATGTGTCTCTTAAGTCACCTTATAAGGTAGAATCTGAATTAGACAATTTGATAGAAGTCATACAGGCATCAGCCTGGAACAGCAGCCCAAATATACAAAGAAAGAGCTTACCTAAATATTCTCAAGAAATTAGAAATCTACTTTCTGAAAAACGTAAAGCAAGAAAAACCTGGCAACAACAAAGAAGTCCAGAAAACAAAAATATTTTAAACAATCTTTCTAATAGATTAAAAAAATGCTTTCCACCATTAAAAATAACAACATGACAGAACAGCTAAAAAGTTTTTCTTCTACAAAAGATACCGATTACTCATTATGGAAGATAACAAAACAGTTTCAAAATACACCCAAAATTATTCCACCTATAAAAAAATGTGATGGTACATGGGCAAAAAGTCCCCAAGACAAAGATGACCTCTTAGCTAAACACCTTGAAGATACCTTTCAACCGCTGCCTAGACTAACATCAGATGAAAATATTGAAATTTTTTATACAGCTGATTCCAAAGAAATTTCTGAAGTAACCCTTCGTGAGCTAAACAACTTGGTAAAACTGGAGATTAAACCCAATAAAGCACCAGGGTATGATCTTATCACCGGCAAAGTTTTAAAAGAGCTCCCGGAAAGTGGCATGCGACTATTTTTATATATAATAAATGCTTCGATTCGTTTAAAATATGTACCTAGCCAATGAAGAAGGATGTTTAATTCCCAAACACCAATTTGGTTTTTGTAGTAAACATTAAACAATTGAACAAGTTCACAGAGTTACCAACACAATAGAAAATACTTTGAACTGCAAAGAAATATGTTCCGGTGTCTTTTTAGATGTAGCGCAGGCCTTTGATAAAGTTTGGCATGAAGGTCTTACTTTTAAGCTACAAAGAGATTTGCATAACCAGTTTAGTGACATGCTCAAATGTTATATTTCTGGAAGATATATTAGAGTGAAACATGAAGGAGAGTACTCTAAACTGACGAAAATTCATGCTATTGTTCCACAGGGAAGCGTACTGGGGCCCATACTTTATATACCGTACACTAGAGACTTGCCAACTCCACCTGAAGCAAAAATTGCAACCTTTGCTGATGATACAGCTACTCTTGTAACTGATCAAAACATAAATGAAGCTACAAAAAAGCTTCAGAATGCAACCAACAAAATTCTTCAATGGACCAAAAAATGGAGAGTTCTTCTTAATGAATCCAAATCAACACACGTTAATTTTACATATAAGAAAATAGAACATTTACCGATTTATATAAATAACACTATTGTGTCATACGCTAATACGGCAAAATACTTGGGTTTTACACTCGATGCCAAACTTAAGTGGAAAGAGCACGTAAAGAAGAAAACCTCAGAGCTTAATAAAAAATTCAAAAAGATGTACTGGCATTTTAGCTCGGCCTCTGATATGTCAATAAAAATAAACTTTTACTGTACCAGCAAATCCTTAAGCCTTAGTGGACGTATGGAATTCAACTTTGGGGATGCACTAAAAAAACAAACCTAAAACAAATACAAACCTTCCAGAACAAAGTGCTAAGATTTATCACTTGTTGCCCGTGGTACGTAAGAAACGATGACCTTCACAGAGACTTGCAAATACCAACCATAGTAGATGAAATTAAAAAAATAGCAACTAAACATAAAGTGAGATTACAAAAACACTGTAATGAAGAACTACAGGAAATACTGCGTAATCCAATAGCAAACAGAAGATTAAGAAGAACATTACCATCTGATCTGCGATTGATGAATAATGTCTAGATGCCCTTTAGGAATAACCATTGGGTTATTTCCTTACAAACCGTGATTTAACTGTGTAAATATAAGTTACTAGATAAGCAAACATAAAGCTTAGTTGTAATAAATAAAGATATTGAAAAAAAAAATTAAAATTTATTTTCAAACCTTTAAAACCGGCACAAATTTTCCAATGATGGTCGTTGTAATTGATCTTAGTCAAAGTTTTACATATTGTATCGTAGCATTCCTTCCTTTGTACTGCATAAGCAACCAGAATGGATGGTTTATATTTCCATTATGTATAAGATCAACCTTCAGGCTGTATTTTGAACCATATATTGTAGAGGATTTCGTCTCTTCATTTTGATTTTTACAGTTTTAATGGGTAAAATTTATGTTCGAAAACACTATGAAATTATTGCTTTGAAATTTGTTCATTTCAAATTCATTTGCTTTCAAAAATTTTCATTTGGAAAATAGATTTGAAAGGTTCGTACGATTTAAATTATTAAATAACTAATATTGACCGCAAGAATATACATATTACGAATTGGCAAAGGTTCAAATACCATTTTTGGAGAATTTAATTTGTTAGATTAACTGGTAAAAGGATAATAATTAGACAGTCAGTAATCGTGGAAATTTTAGTGTTTGTTTAGAGTGGTATATCGTCGGCGGTTTTTTTTAAGGAAAGGCAAACCAAATAAAGGAACAATTATATCCAGTCATATTGACCAAATATCTGAATAAATACATCTTTAATTCTGGACTTCACTGGTATCACGTACTCATCATTCAACAGTGGTTGGACCACTCAAAAATCCTCATCATAAGCAAAAACTAATTTAAATTTTTTAAGAACATGCATACGTATACAGTATCAAAGACATTAATTTATTAAAGAAAGAACATTAGTTGAAACTATTTCCCAATAGATGGCGTATCTGAAAATAAATTCTCCCTATTAGACATATTTTGCTACAATATGCAACAGGGTATTATTGGTTTTCTATTTCGTTCGTAACATAAAAACTATACAAAAATATATGTTTCATGTGTATATTATACTTAAATTTTCTAAATCAATATTCATTTAGATGTTTAAGAACACAGTATTACAATTTTTCGTATGTGTATTTATTTTTTTTAAAGAAAGAATTAACATAAATATGCAGTTTGCAATGAATGGCTCAATACTTGAAAATTATACGAATTTACCGAAAAAATTTTGATCTATGAAAATTTGATTTTAACATAAAAATGTGAAACAAATGCTTTTATCACGTCGAACATTTCAAAAATTGACTTTAGTATTATTAAATAAGTCTGCTAGTGACAGTTTAATGTACTAGAATTTAAAATATGTATTAAATGTCATATTTGTGGTTCCTTATAAGAGTATAATTGGATAATCCAGACGTTATCTATGACGTTACGAATATTGTTTTAAGTTCGTTAGTAATACTAAATCTTTTCTTTATTTAATTTATTTTTTCGCTTGAATAACGCAATTTTATTAAATTTTACTATTTTTCTTTAATTTTAATCTTTTAATCATTTTTATTTAATTAACAAATTTTAAAAAATTTTGTGCGACAAGCGTGCGATTTTTTTTTTGTTATTGATATGGGTCTCCTGATTTCGAAAATCACAGTTAGTCTAATTGTGTGTTGTTTTCGAGTTTGTTAATTTGTTTCCAAACACTCAATATAAAATAGAAAACCATCAATAAGCAATGACCAAAGGGGAGAGCGTGGATACTGAGGAGGTTGGGTAGCGTCAACCGAAAATACTAAGTATACTATCCTGCTGGCTCTGTGCAATTTTTCTATTTTTATTCTCTATAATTTACTAATAAAAATGTCCATGTTTCTTTGAATACATGGGACGAATGCATTGATTGGACTAATTAATTGATGATTTCATTACCATTACATTGATAACAATTGTAATGAAATAAATTTCATTACGATTGTTTGAATTAATGGTAATGATTTTAGAATTTAATTTCATTGATTAATGACAATGTTTTTGAATTTCATTACCATTACTAATGTAGAAATTAAAAGAAAACATTACTGTTATTAACCATCATTTTATGTGTTAATATTTATGTTAATATTTATTTTTCGGTATTAATATTTGTGTATTTAATATTTTTTTATTATTATTTTCTGTATAAAGCTACTTTGATAATTTTCAAATCGTATGAATTTTTTGCAAATAAATGATTTTTCAATCAATTATAATTAGTTAGTAATGAAATTTTTTCATTTGCATTAGTTTCAATGGTAATGAAAAGTTCCCAAGTATGTTTCTTTGCAATTTATAAATCTAAAAATTTTTAAAAAATCGATAAATTTTTTAAAAATCGTAAAAACGTTTTAAAAATCGACGAATTTTTTAAAAATCTGAACATTTTTAAAAATCTCAACATTTTTAAATATTGATAAATATATAAAAATTAATAAATTTTATGAAAATTCATAAATTTTATAAATATTCATAAATTAAGTAATAATTCGAAATTTTTTTTAAAAATATAAAATTTTTTAAAATTATTATAAAAATCAATAAATTTTATAAAAATCAATATATTTTATAAAAATCTATAAATTTCATAAAAATTCATAAATTTTATAAAAATCGATAATTTTTTCATACGAAATCATATCTAGTTGATAAAGGCCTTCCATAGTTCTTGGTATACTACACATTCATGAATCCCAGCAAAACTTTGGTAATGGGTGCGATTTAATCATGCATTATCTTGTAATGGTAGCTCATTACCTTTTGTATTATTTGCAAACATAAAGTAAAGAGTTACCGATCATTGATGACGTATTACATGATTTATAAACGTAAAGAAATAATTCAAATGTTTTTAAAATCTAGACTCATTGTTTTTTGTTTTTTGTAAGCAAAATTATAATGTATGTACGTTTCGACATCACGAACGAAAACATGAAGACTATTCATTTATGTTCGAAGCAATCAAATGTTATATGCTTGCCATGTTCGATTCCCATCATGACCACGTTATATTTAATAACGTTTGAAATATTTGTAATAATTTCTTTTTCTAAATAATTTTTTTTTTATTAAAATCTATTTGTAGACACATTACTTCTCCCACCCTAGTGACCATATAAGTAACTACATACTTAATCCCCTCTAAAGTAATGGTCCATACATTACTTTGAGGATCATCACCTGTAAAATTCATCAATGAAGTAAGGGGTTAAGGAATGCATTACCCCCTGTGGATATACATTACTTTACACACTATTTGGTAAAGTAATGGTCCATACATTACTTTGAGGATCATCACCTGTAAAATTCATCAATGAAGTAAGGGGTTAAGGAATGCATTACCCCCTGTGGATATACATTACTTTACACACTATTTGGTAACGTGTGTGGAATATGAAAAACACACTTCAAATAAAATTTTTTTAAGATCAGTATCATCCATGAAAATTTCGACAGTATATCTATCACACACACACGTATACCTACATACATTAGCCAATAACAACAATACCCAGCAAAAATAAATGGAAATGATTCTTAGGGAATCAATTTTTCATTGATTCTATTTAGTTCTCATTTTCCCATTCTAAATCTACGACGGGTAACTTATTTTAAAAATAATAAAATTTAAACGTTAACAATAGATATTTTAAAATAATTTTGATATGGTTAAGAACTAAACTTTGGGTAATTCGAAACAAGTTATCAGGTTTAAGTGATTTGTATCAATTTTTAACTTTGAGTTTCGAATAAAGTAATTTAAAAAATAAGGTTCTATTATTGAATGTGAATTAATAAAAGCTTTGTAAACTGCCGAAATGGACTTTTTGTACTTTGCACCTTTATTTGTCTATAAACATATTCAGTTGAACCCCCAGGGTCATAAGTTGCCAACTACTTCGTATCAAACAGTTTTACTTAAGAAAACGATGCCAAATAACTTTTATAAGATGGAAAAATTGTTCAGTGTGCTTAACTTAATTTGTCAGTTTATTGTCTGTTACGAATTGTTAACTTATGACCAACATCAAAACATCAAAAGATCTTATTTTTCATTAAACCATAAGAAGGGCTTTAGATGCAATGAAAAAGGATCATAAAATAAAACTTCCACCCTATGACACCCCTACGTAAAAATCATTGGTTCCGATCCAAATTTTCACAACACCGAAATCAAAATCACTGCTTCTTTTTCTCTTCTTTTGCTGGGTAGCCATAAAATTTCATGCAAATTTTTAAGTTATTTTAAGAGTAACGCTATTATCTCGGTAACGTTATTTTAAGGATAACGATTTTTTTAGTTATTTCGGTAACGGTATTTTAGGGGTAATGATTTTTTAAGTTATATCGATATCGGTATTTTAGACATAATGGTATTTTCTATTATTTCGGTAACGATATTTCAGCGATAACGTTATTTTAGTTTTTTCGGTAACGATATTTTATGAGTAACGTTATTTTATATATTCGGGGACTTAGGAGGATGTGAATTGATCCGAAAAATGGCAGATTTAGAACTATCTGAATTGATTCGAATAATGGCAGATCAAAATCGACCCAACAATATATTTAGAGATAAAGTAATGTCCCAATTTATCCAAAAAGTCAGATCGAATTGTATCAGATTAGATCCAACAATATAATATACACTAAAACTAGTTTATTAATAAACGTAAAAAAAAATATTAAAATTCTAAAAACACAATAATTGTGTTATAGATATGTACAAGGTGGCGCAAAAGTAATCCTCCTATCAGAAAATGCTATAAATTTTGCGATTGGCCCCTAATGCCAGTTCTGTTTTGACATTTGTGTAGTAAACACATGCGAAATACACGTTAATAAACAATGTTACGCTACACTGCTCGCGGAATATTGGTGACTATTTATTTGAGCAATAATGAAGATGATTTTTCATCAAATATAATCATGAGTGATGAGGCCCATTTCCATCTTAGCGGGTACGTAAATAAGCAAAATTTACGCTTCTGGGGCACTGAAAATCCGCGTGTAACCCACGAAGAGCCATTACACCCGCACAAAGTCACTGTATGGTGTGCTGTTTTCGCTGGAGGAGTCATCGCGGGCCAAACGGTTACTGTGAATGGTGAGCGCTACAGAGCAATGATCAACGAGTTCTTTTTGCCGCAACTTGATGAATTGGGATTGGAAAACATGTGGTTCCAACAGGACGGTGCAACGCCACACACTGCACGTGCCACAACCGATATGCTGAAGGATGCATTTCCCGGGCGCCTAATCTCCCGTTTTGGCGATTTGCACTTGCCAGCAAAATCGCCTGATTTGACCGCTCCAGACTTCTTTTTGTGGGGCTTTTTGAAGTCGCGGGTTTATGTCAACAAGCCTCAGACTCTTGCAGCTCTTAAAGACAATATCTGTCAAGAATGTGAGGACCTATCGCCGGAAGTTTTGGCCAAAGTGATGGAAAATGCCATAAAAAGGGCTCAAATGACAATCAACTGTGGCGGCGGCCATTTACATGACATCATATTCTCGACTTGATGTAAAAAAAATTAAAAGACCAAATAAAAATAATCCACAAGAAGAATCAAAGTTTTTCATTTTTTTTTTAAATTACAGCCAAAAAACATCGGAAGGTTATTTTTGCGCCACCCTGTAATTGTACATTCGGGACTTATATATAATATAATTATATATTCGGAAATTTGGGTAAAATATGTTATCATTTAATATAATTATATATAATCATATATTATAGACTAAGAAAAAATGTGGAGAAATAATTATAATTAAAGCGATAAAAATATATATACAATATAAATTTGAATCACTTATATCCTATCAAAAATTTCTACAAAGTTCTTGTTGACTCGAGATGATTTAAAATTTGAAAATTTTGTAAAAAATATTAATAAGGAAATAAAAGCAAACTAAAAGCACAAAAAATATATTCCTGGCTGGGATTCGAAACAATTTACATGGGGCACATATAATTATATATTTTATCATATCAAAAATACTCTAGATATGGAACTATATAACAATATCTCCAATTTGTTTGCACATATTGTATCATATATAATTATATCTTATACTATATCAAAAAATATTTCTTATATTAGAGCATACTGTTACAAGAAATTTCTACAAATGGAAATTTCTTCACACGATTTTCGACAGCTGAAAAATTCTAGTGTTGTAATAAACTGGAAATAACTAGAATACCTGACTACTCATATAAATACTGGTACTCGGTGGCGCAGCAGTTCAGTTTATAAGTAAAACGCAGAGTGTGAAGAACTAAAGTGTGGCTAACCTTTAGCCTATCTACGCCGTGTAAATAAAGTGTGTTATTAAAGTGTTTATTTCTGTAATTTTTAGTGACGGTTATTAATAAATAGAGCTATAAATAGTTTCAAACAGTGTTTATTATTTGCAATATAGAAAGAACTCGATTTATTTAAAAGGTAAATAAGTCAACGATTTTATAAAGGGTAAAATCATAACAATTGGTGTCAGAAGTGGGATTGCAAAATAATAAGCAGTCATGAAATTGGAGCAGCTTAAGGTGGAACAGCTCAAGAAGGAATTGAGCAAATTGGCGGTACCCACAGCAGGAAATAAGGCCAAATTACAAAAGAGGCTCATAGAGGAATTTGAGCGGCGTAACATTGACATTGTAACTTACGAATTTGATGATAAAGAAGCAATGGAGGTTAGTACTCGTAAAACTGAAGGTAATATGGAGTTAAGCGCAATGTTTGCTGCTATGATAGAAAAAATAGAAACTTTTCGAGCAGACAGCGAGAAACTGCTAACTAAGATGGAAAAAAATGAGAAATTGTTGGAAACTTCGAGAACAGACAACGAGAAACTGTTAGCTAAGATGAAAACAAAACTGCTAGAAACATTGAGAGCAGACAACGAGAAATTATTAGCTAAGGTGAAAGATAAGCTTCAAGAATCTTCTAGAGCCACTTATGAGAGAATTTCTGTGGTTGAAAAACGAGTTTCTGACTTAGAGAATGACGTCGAGAAAAAGCTGCAAGATCTGTAAAGTAAAATAAATAATTCTCAATGTCAAGAGTGCCCAGTAAGAATTATTTCGGAAACTTCTGGGAGAGCAAAGGCCCCTACTTTTGACGGCGGCATACCGTTTAATGTTTTTAAGTTCCAGTTTGAGACAGTTGCCGCCAGAAATATGTGGAACATCGAAGAAAAAGCTATAGAGTTGATTCTGACCTTAAAAGGAAATGCTGCAGAAATTGTAGAAAGTGTGCCAATCACCTGCAGAAATAATTATGACGACATAATGGTGGCACTGCAGCGAAATAATGGTGGCGAACACAAAAAAGAAATTTATCGAATGGAACTAAGAGGTAGACTGCAGAAGGCAAATGGGTCATTGCAATATTTTGCGACAGAAATTGAGCGGTTGGTTAGATGAATTCAAAATTGAAGCATTTGTGAGGGGAATTCATGATCCCGATGTAAGGTACGCGGTGTGTGCTATACGAAACTGTCTCATTCGCGCTGGCGCAAGAACCTGAAAAGATAATTTCTAAGCAACAAATATTTGGTGTACGAAACATTGAAGTAACTCCTGAAAAAGAGGAAGATATAAGCGCCAAGTTTATAGAAGCAGTTAAAGAGGCAGTTATGCTGGCATTAGGCAGAAAGCAAGCTAAGGCCGAATGCTTTAACTGCGGAACTGCCGTTCACCAAGAAAAAGCTTCTGGCCAGTTAATCAATTAGCACTGGAGTCACCGTTAAAACCAAAAACAGGTAGCACTGCGGAACACGATCCAGCTCATACATGCGAGGGCACCACAATCTCCATATCTGGAATACAGCAGGGAAAAAGCAGTCTTACTGCTTGTGGATATATCAACGGCAGAAAGCATATTTGTACTATAGACACAGGAGAATCACAGTCTATCATCATACCCGATTTAGTTAAGGAGGCAATTGAACCATTGTATGGGGTGAGACTGCGCACAGCTACTGGGGAGACTGGTACTGTCTATGGCAATGTGAATGTAAAACTAACGATTTCCAACATAAGCGTCAATCATGTATTTATTGTTGCCGATATTGTGGACGAAGTAATCATTGGTGCAGATTTCATGATTAGTCACGGCATTAATCTGCATATGGGGCAAAAGGTTATGATTTGGCGAAATGCACAGCAAGTGTAGGAAGCATGGCAAGCACAGTTCAAAGGCTGAAGAAACAGACCGTATCGTGGACATTCGACAAACGCATATCGAGTCGAGTGAAGCCTGGTCAGTGGCGCAACGGAGAGACCATATTTTGGCAAAGATAATATCAGCCAAAGAAGAAAACAGGAGGCCTACCTGCGAGCAGATATCAGCTAAAAGTCCGCTGATGAAGGCATATTGGACCCAGTGGAATAGCCTGCAAGTGTTAAATGGTTGCTTATACCGTACATGGGAAAGTGCTGACGGCAAAACTGTGGCCAATTTAATTGTGGTGCCGGTATCTGGAATAAACGAGGTATTGAGGGAATTTCATGAAGGTCCCAGTGGTGATCATCTTGGTATCACAAAAACTATAGAGAAGTTAAAACAACGGTTTTACTGGGTGTGCTGTCGACAAGCTGTAGGCGATTGGGTAGCAAATTGGGTGCAATGCATCGCAGCCAAAGGACCTGTAAGAACAATCTTTGGAACGGAACTCAAATTGAATGGTGATTTAGAATTTGGTGTTAAACCCGCCGCTATAGATAACGACAACGCTTTCCAGGAACAAGAAGACCTTAAGGAGCTTCATGAGTTTGTACGCAATCGAATTAAAACAGTTAGCGATAAGATGAAGGCGAGGTATGATAGGGCAGCAAATTCCGAAAGATTTAATGAGGGTCAGCTGATTCTGCTATTTAACCCGCAACGGAAGAAAGGATTATCTCCCAAACTACAAACGCATTGGGACGGACCCTATAGAGTAATTAAAAGGTTGAATTATGTGGTATACAGAATACAGAAAGATCAGAGCCCAAGGTCAAAAATGAAGGTTGTTCATCTAGAACAACTAGCCAACTATGGAAAAGGAATAGCTATGTCTGTTCGGGACGAAGAGGCTTAAGTGGGCGGCAGTGTTACAAAAAATTTCTACAAATAGAAATTTCTTCACACGAATTTCGATAGCTGGAAAATTCTAGTGTTGTAATAAACTGGAAATAACTAGAATACCTGACTACTCATATAAATACTGGTACTCGGTGACGCAGCAGTTCAGTTTATAAGTAAAACGCAGAGTGTGAAGAACTAAAGTGTGGCTAACGTTTAGCCTATCTACGCCGTGTAAATAAAGTGTGTTATTAAAGTGTTTATTTCTGTAATTTTTAGTGACGGTTATAAAAAAATAGATTTATAAATAATTTCAAACAGTGTTTATTATTTGCAATATAGAAAGAACTCGATTTATTTAAAAGGTAAATAAATCAACGATTTTATAAAGGGTAAAATTGTAACAATATATTAAACTACATATGTTTATATCTCTTACCCATATATTATTATATCTCAAATAGATATATAGCATATAGCAAGCAAAGCCCGCTACGTTGTTAGCGTAGAAAACTGTTACCTGGACTAAACACCGTATAATATTTAAAAAAAAAAAAACAAAAAATAAAAAAAGGGTTCCTACCCGGGTTTGCCGGCGCCAATACGCACCACTGGCTTAATAATAAATGCTAGTGTCAGAAAGCAGGTGAATGCTTTCTAAAAAAATAGAAATGCCGATTTGAAGGCAAGATCAAAAGTGATGATTTATTTTGAAAAATGCATTCCTTATAAATAAAAATAACGGTAGTTTTCCAAAATAATTATTAAAACAAAATTGAGAAACTTATAGTTAATTAAATGAGAGACTTATCCTAAATTATGTTACTAATGTTAATAATGTAAAATAAATTGGAATAAGCAAGAGTAATCTAATGTATTAATAGTAAACATATGTACATGTATATTCATTGCACATACTTTGAAGACATCTGTATATAGAGCCAAAAAAGTCCCTATTATATGCGCTGTATCCAGTAAAATGTCTTCAGTGTAAACAGTAGAATAACGAAAAGTTTAAGGACAGTCCCCAAAGTAACAAAATGTCTTCATAGTAACTTGTGGAACGAAAAACCGTCCCCGCAACATGTTCTGTGCATATATATATATATATATATATATATATATATATATATATATATATATATATATATGTGCACAGCACATGTTGCGGGGACAGGATTTCGTTCCACAAGTTACTATGAAGACATTATGTTACTTTGGGGACTGTCCTTAAACTTTTCGTTATTCTAGTGTTTACTCTGAAGACATTTTACTGGACACAGCGCATTTTATAGGGACTTTTTTGGCTGTATATACAGATGTCTTAAAAGTATGGGCAATGCATATATATATATATATATATATATATATATATATATATATATATATATATATATATATATATATATATTTACAAATTCAATACAATATTTTTTTTTATTTAAAATAATATAATTAATTTCTTTTCAAATTGTTATTATGGAATTCTTTCAGTTTATGTCCTACATCTAATATGGAATTTACTCCCTTAACTTCTACTATTTTATAGGGACCATGGTAAGATGGTTGATTCTTCCTCCTATTAAAATTTTTTACTAATACCATATCTCCAGTTTTCAAATTCAACTGGTTTATCTTTATAGGTTGATCAACTCGTTTTTTTACTATTTCTAATAGTTCTCTAGTCTTTTTATATGAAAACTGTAATCTTGCTTTTAACTCTTTTGCATAATTATCTGTATTATATACAGGTTTATAGTGTAAAATTTCATCATTCGGTAAATTTGATAATTTTCCAAACACTAATGCGTAAGGCGTTGTATTGTACGCGAAACAAAAATAAGGGATCCAATATTCCCACTCGTCATCTTTGCAGAAGTGAAATAAAAATTCATTAAGAACTCTGTGGTTTCTTTCTATTGAACCCAAAGTTTCATGGTGATAGGGTGTGCTAAAATTTTGTTTTATTTTAAGTACGTTACAAACTTCTGCCATTACCTCGTTTACGAATTCAGTACCTTTGTCCGATTTAAGGACTTTGAAATGTCCATACACTAGAATTAAATTCTCAACTAGGGCTTTTGCCACTGTTCTAGCATCCTTTGATTCAATAGGGCGTGCTATGATATACTTCGTTAAGTCACATTGCATGGTTAATATGTATCTAAATCCATTCCAAAATCTTAGGGGACCTACTGTGTCGATAGACACATCCTCAAAACTTGTACCTGGCGTATCTGTAATAGTTAATTTTTCTTTCGTATGTCTGATTATTTTATTTAATTTGCACTCTTGGCAATTCCTTATGTAATTTTTTACCATTTTACTTATATTTTTCCAAATATATCTTTGTTTAAGTTTCAAAATAGTTTTTCTGATTCCTAAATGTCCTCCTAAATTTGAATCGTGATATTCTCTTATTAGTAAATTTTGCATATTTTTATCTAATATTCTTTTTGGTTCGTGGTATATTAAAATTTTTAAATCCTCTTGATTTTTTCTTTTTAAATTATTAAAGATATTTCTAAACTTTTCATTTGTCATTATATTAAATATTTCATCATTCCCTTCTAATGCGAGCTCCTTTACATCTAGGGATAGCATTTTGGATAATAGTTTCTCTAAAGACATCTGTGTGTCCATTAGATTATCACTACATTTTATTACTATCACTGTGTCATTTTCCTCAAATTTAAGTTTCTTTATTTTCCTAATGTCTGATATCGACGTACATTCCCATATAAAGGGTTTATCGGTTTCTATCTCCTCTTTACATTTGTTATCACAATTCCTAACTAATTTCTTCTTCATATTTCTTGTCAGTGCAAGAATTCCTTTGGAGTTTTGGTCCATTTCGGTGGGTATCATTGCTTTTAGTGTGCCAGTATTTATTAAGATCCTTGATAAACAGGATAGTTCTTCAAAATAATGTGTTTGCTGGGATCAGTTTGTATTCCCTTATTGGTTATCAAATGACCTAAATATACTGATCGGTCTTTAAAAAGTAACATTTGCTAGGGTTTAATTTCAAATTGTATTGTTCTAATTTCTCAAAAACTTTTGATAAGTTTTCGTTATGATGCCGTAAACTGCAACCAAATACGATAATATCATCGACATTAAAAATGCCTCTGCACCTAAGCCACTTAGTGCTATAGTTAGCAATCTCTGAAAGCTATTTGAAGATATTTTTAGTCCAAACGGTAACCGAGTGAATTGGAAATGTCCATTACTTGTTCAAAATGCTGTCAACGGTCTTGATTTCTCATCCAAATTAATTTGATGGAAGGAGCTTGACATATCCAGTGTGGAAAAATATTTTGCCCTTCCAAGTTTATCAAGAACATCCTCTATTCTTGTCAATGGAAACCTATCGTTAACGATCTTCTCATTCAGTTTCCTAAAGTCAACTACTAATCGCCATTTTTTTGAATCTTTTGCAGATTTCTTTGGTACTATAATAATGGGGAATTGTAAGGACTAACTGATGGTTCAATAATGTTGTCGTCCAATAATTTATCAACTTGTTCATTTATTTCACTCATCTAAGCTTCTGGTAATCTATACGCTTTTATATATACTGGTGTTGAATCAAGAGTTTGAATATTTTGCGTATATAAGTTATTTACTGTAAGTTTTTCGCCATCTAGATGAAAAATTTTAATGTATCGTTTCACTATATCAATTAAGGATTTTCTTGCTTTCGGATCAATTGATTCAATATTCAAGTTCCTTAAAATTGCCTGTATCCTTTTTGAGTTTGTCGATGTTTCTCCAAAATAGTTATATATGTTGTAATTTGATAAGCTTTTAGTTTCGAAATTTAAATCAAGGATGTAATCCTATCCTTATCTGTTGTATTTAGAACTTTAATATAGGGTATACCTTCAGCAGGTATAATACTGTTCGCTATAAATACTCCTTTATATATTTCCTTACTTAAAACAATGCTATCATTCTCTGGGTTTGCATTAATTTTTACAATATATTCCGAGCGAGCAGGTATTCAAATATTTGTGTTGTGAGCACATTTTGAAGAAAAGGGTCTAACAAAATCCTGGTTATCTATATTAAAAGAAATTGTATGTGTTTCGAAGTCAATTTTGCATAGATATTTTTCTAAAATGTCACGTTCAATGATTCCATCTGTGGGAATCGGAAAATCATTATCAACTATATAAAATATATGGTTAATTTTTCTATCATCGAATTTCAAGACTAAATTTGCCGTACCAATACTGCTAACTTTTTCCTGTGTTTTTCCAGTTAGTGTCGACACATCACCAATATTGATATCTTTTAAGTTTCCTAATTTACAGATAGAAACGCCTGCACCTGTATCTATTAAAAATTTAAGATTTTCGTCTATGCCTTTACATGTTATTGTAATTGAATCCGTATTTTTTGAAAGTTTGAATAATTTTGGCCGTCTCGGATAACAGGTTTTGCTATCCGGCCTTTCTAGTTTTCCTGAGAATACTTATTGTTATCCTTATAAAATTATTTGAACCATTATTATCATACCTCTGCACGTATTTTCTGTTATTATTTCTATACCGATTAGTATTTATCGATGCATTATCTGAGTTTTGTTCTATCCTTTTATTTTTGTCGTTATTTCTATTGTTAAAATTTTTGTTGCCAGTGTTATTGTTTCCGTATTTATTATTATTATAATTATTTTGCGTATTACCCGAGTTGTTGGATCTTCTAATATCATTGTTATTATTTCTGTTTCTATTGTTACCAATGTAATTGTGACCATAATTATTTCTGTTATTCATATTATTTGAAAATTTTCTGTTATTTCTATTTGCATGACTAAAGTTTTCGGTTTCATCCCCAAATTTTAAAAATATTATTATTATTCGTCTGTAAGTTTCTTTCCATTTTAATACATTTTTCTACTGCTTCATTAAAAGTTTTCAGAGAACTGGATAATAATATGTTCTGATATTCTATATTTACTCCTTTCATAAATACTTTAAAAGCCATATTCTTGCTCATTTTATAAATTGCAATCTTTGCCTCCTGTGTTGGATTTTCTAATGACATTATTTCAAAATTGCTTAGTTGCTCTGAAAGTAATAATATCTTTTCCCTGTAAACAGATATGCTGAAACTTGTTGCAAGGTTCTAGGATTAGGATATGCCTGGATTAATAAGGATTTCAATTCATTAAATTTAGTTGGTCTATTCGATCGACCTAAAATGGTACGAACATGGGTTGCAAGTTTGAAATAAAAGACGTACTTAATGAAAATTTCTCTATCTTCTTTTCTTAAAATGTCATGAAATAATTCAGTTTTTACTAAAAAGTCTTCTAACGCCTCATATGATCCTTTAAAAATCTGTAGGTTTTTTCCTACAACCGAAATGTCGAATTGTGCCATACTTGGAAAATTATCAATTTGTTTCCTTTCTTCCTCAGATTTATCAATTAAATTTAAATTTTCTTCAAAGTCTTTACAATCTTTTGTATCTAAATTCTGAATTGTCTGGTATATTCTTGCATATAAATTCCTAAAATCTTCAATTAGGGGATCTTCTTTATTTTCTTTAAAATCTACATAAAAATCAAAATTTTTCTTTATTCTTTCTAATCTTGTCAATTTCTCGATTCTATACTGTTTTGAATAAATTCTTTTTTTACCCTTTTTTATATTTTCTTCTAGTTTTTTCAATTCCTTATAATATTCTGTTATTAAATTTATCTAGGTTTTTTTTTTTTTTTATTTATTTATAATTTCTCAAAAAAAAATAACAATAATCTTACATGATAATAAATTCAATATAAAAAAATTCATTTTGTACAATTTTTTTTTATATATTATATAAAAATATTATTTTAAAATTATTTTAAAATTATATTTTTATGTGCCGTCATTTCTTCCTCCAGTGCCGTAATTTGTTGCCAGATTTTATCTGCGCGTTCCCAGGCTGGTGGTGGGTCAGAGTTGACAATTTCCCTTAGTCTGGCTATTTGTCTTCTAATTTTGACTATTTTTCCACCCCTTCTTCGTTTCAATTTAGTTTTGGGTATTACCGTCAATTTTTCTTCTATCCTTTTTAACTGACGTCTTTTGTACTCCTCTATTGTAATCGCCTTCGGACCACACTCTTTGTGTATTGACACTGGTGTTGCTTCTTCTTTGGGCACGGGACAATTTTTCCGTGTCGTTGGCAGGATCGCCATATAATGTTTTTAAAAAAAAACAAAAATTCAAAAAATAAAAAAAGGGTTCCTACCCGGGTTTGCCGGCGCCAATACGCGCCACTGGCTTAATAATAAATGTTTAGCAAATAAATGTTTAGAAATGAAAATAAATTATTTAAACTAAATTCAAGATCATGTTTATATGTTTTTTCTTTAGTTTATCCAACTATGTCTTCACATTCAATATAATATGCCATGAAATTTGAAAACTACACACAAAAGAACAATCAATCATCAAGATCATAACTTGTGTTAACTATGCCACAGTGTTATGCATAGTTAACACTGTGACATAGTTAAAAGCGTTCGTAAAGTTAACAATACGACTTAAAGTAATAAAAAAATGTATGGGTATTTTCAGGGAAAAGTTATTTTCTATTATTTCGGTAACGTTTTTTTAAGGGTAGCGTATTTTCTTTTATTTCGGTAACGTTGTTTTAAGGATTACGATTTTTTCAGTTCTTTCGGTATCGGTATTTTAGCGATAACGGTATTTTCTATTATTTAAAGCATTGAATCGATAACGGTATTTTGGCGGTATTGACAGCCAACCCTGTAATGGTCTTTCTGACTTCAAAAGCCAGTTTCGGATTATTTTTGCTGTACAAGTTAAATAAATTTGTTCGATATTAAGTAAAAATTATGTCTATATTGTTTTTACCCATTGCGAGCAACGGTATAAAAATGCCTTAAATTGGGCGGAAAAATCGGCACAATCGATACTGTTCTCAGGGTGTACGTACTGCGTATGTACATTAGGACGTCCTCTAAAATTTTTGGTAAAAGTTTTTCTGTGATTTTCTCTAGCAAAAAGGAACGTCAGAAAGTACACAGTGTACACGTTGTTACATTTGTATTTTATTGCCATTGTAAAAAGAAATTTATATCACATTCCTCATATAATAATTGTCACCTTAATACTCGTATACATACGCATATGCCAACAAGAACACACTACAAATTAAATTTTACATACTAATCATTCATGAAAATTTCCACAGCATATCATACACACATTTTAATAATTTTTTTTCAATTTTTTATTGAATATTTTCTTCAAGAAATTTTCAATAAGTTATCAAATCTTACATCTAATATTCTCTTGGTTTGTTGCCAGTGCAACAAATCCAATTTTGGTGAGCCTGGGTCTACAATGATAGTATCCAATTTCTTTAGACGCCTATCACCTGAAAAAGTCAGCAAGTTTTGAGTTGCCAACTTGGCAACATATTTATTGTAGTTATTTCTTATTTCTTCACGAACTGTAGGGATGTTGAGGTCGTCGTGGATGTTTTGGTTTCGAATAAACCAAGGAGTACCAGTGATGAATCGTAAAATCTTTGATTGTCTTCTTTGTAGCTTTTTAGAGGCTGACGCTGTACCCCAGAGCTGTATGCCATATGTCCAAATTGGTTTAATTATAGATATGTATATAGATTAATATTTTGCATTATATGTTAAGTGCGGACCGATTGTTTATGAGCCAGTATAATTAAGCAGATTTCAATTTTATTTGAGCGGATTTAGAATCTATATGGTGTGCCCATGTAAGACGACGATCAAGGTGCATTCCAAGGTATTTAACATGGTTCTGTGTTGAAACAATGGTGTTATAAATTGTTAAACGGGAACAGTTATCTTTTCTCAGCGTAAAAGTGACGTAAACGCACTTTGTGGGATTTATTTTTATTTTCGAGTCTTCAAGCCACTTTTTAACAGTGTTAATGTGAGACTGTAAACGGTTGTTCGCAACATTGGGGTTTGTATGTATGCTCAAGAACGCTGTGTCATCCGCAAAAGTGGAAGTATGAATAACAGAATGTGTTGGGATATCAGCAGTATACAGTATTTATAGTAGAGGGCACAATATTCTGCCCTATGAAACACCTGCTGTAAGTTTTCTTTCAGTAGAGATGCAGTCTTTGGATTTCACTATAAACGACCTATCCGATAGATAACTTCTGAGAAGTTTATGAGTCTTTGTTGGTAATAACGTGACTATCTTGTGTACGAGCCCTTCATGCCATACTCTATCGAATGCTTGAGAGATGTCAATGAATAAAAGAGAACAGTACTGTTTGGCTTCGAACGGCTTTCGAAAGAGAGAATTCTGTGTACCTGTTCTATGGTGCTATGACTTTTTCGGAAACCGAATTGGTGCATAGGAATGATTTGGTGTAAGAAATATAGGATGATAACATATTTGAGATTAATTTTTCAAAAAGTTTAGACAATATAGGCAGCATACATTCTTGCCAGGCTAAGGAATCATTATTATTTCAGATATTTTACAAGATAAGGGGAAATATCCAGTACATAATATGGTGTTAAAGATCCAAAGAAGAATTTTAAGTGCACTATCTGGAAGCTCACAAATCATTTTTGGCGTGATTTTGTCTATACCGGTAGACTTTTTAATGTTAAGATTTTTCGCATTTGATTTAAAAGTTGAAAACCGAATTTTTATAGGTGTATGAACAGTATCATCTATTATTGGTGGTGTTATTTGCGAGATTGTATTATTGGGGGTAACGACAAGTTCAAGATGATCAGCGAAGTGATTGACCGTTCCTTGTGTTGTTTTGGCCCAAGTGCCGTTGACGAGTCGAAGAGTTGATTCATAATTTGTTGGTTGTTTAAATTTTTTAGTTGCCTTGCAGAGGCTATAATCAGTGTTTGTTGTTAGTTCAAGGCTTTGCAAGTAAATCTTCAAGAAAGTCTCTCTCTTGCTTTTCAGCTCAAATTGTAAAATTCTTTGGCCAGCTAAGACTTAGTAACGCAGGAGACCGGTATTGTTGCCACTGTCGACGAAGATTTCTGTTTTGTTTTATAAGATCTTTTTTTTTTTAAGACATTGAAACTACTGTAAGTTTTGGGCTGGATCTGTGGAGTAGCCATTTTTGCGGCTGATAAGAGTGTGTCAGAGAAATTATCGATGGCAAGTTAAATTTCTTCAGATTTTAATGTAATGTTTTGAGGCAAATGAGAGCTGATATACATTTTGGATTTACACCAGTTCGTTATTCTGTTTGGATAGCTCATCGTATCATTGAATAAGTTTGAGTGAGATGTTTCCAACAACATTATTGTTGGCGAGTGATCAGATGAAAATAAGATTTGTTCTCTTTTTATACTTTTAATGACTGCAAAGTCTATTAAATTGGGGAGTTTTCTAAGATCTAATATCATTTTTATAAAATGAATTAATTTTTATTAAATTTTTTGATTTTAATAAATTTTTATGGATTTTTATATAATTATTAATTTTCACTAAATTTTTCAATTTTTAAATAAATTTTCGATTTCTACAAAATTTTTTGGTTTTTACAAAATTTTTCTATTTTAATAAAATTTTTCTAGTTTTTTTTTTTACAAATTTATATAAATTGTGTGAAGTTTTCTATTATTTAATTAAAAGTACCAAAAGCGTACATTTGCAAAAAGTACTACAACCCGGTCGACCGGTCTAGACCGTAAAGACCGGGTAATGGGGGCTCTATTAATTATAAACATTCGCGTGGATTTTAATTTCAATTTAACATCTTAATTTTTGTGGATAAAATTTATTGTTGTTTACATAAAATTGATTTATATATCTACATCACACTTATATTAATCCCATCTTAAAATATAAAAGCATCAGGTCTACTTCATCGCCGTGGTCACAGCCATGGAAAAATCTGAGTAAGTTAATAAATTTTTTTTATCCTTATACACACAACAAAATTACAAAATTCTGTTTGTAATATTGTACACCTTTTTTGTATATTCAAACGAAAAGGTGTTCAATGGAATTTGTGGATACAAAAAACTTTTTGTAACTTTATTGTAATTTATTAAAAATAAAATCGATTTTTTTAACAATTGATTTTGTAAGTACAAACATATTTTTGTAACTTTTTTTAATTTATTATAAATAAAATCAATTTTTTTCAACAATGGATTTTGTAAAAACAAAAAACTTTTTGTTACTCTTCTGTACCCAGCAAAATAAAAAGGATGTTATTCTTTACGAATCTCTTTTTCAGAACATCCAAAGAAGTTAATAGTGCAAATTTTTCGATTTGTAAGAAGTCATTTTAACTTCCAAAATGTTGATATTAACCCCAACTAGTAAAAAAACTTTTAGTTTGTCCATAAATTGTTAATTCCTGCAGTCATTAATTGCCTTATTGAAAACATATTTTGCATACCAGTGATATTCACTTTGTCCTCGTCGGAATAACAATTCTTGGCGTGTTCAAAATCACATTTATAACTTTAAAACTAAGCCACTCCCTATATTTATTTTGTAGTCCCTATATTTAACAACTTCCGTAAACTAATCGATTTTTCATAGCACCAAAACAAACTACTTCCTCCTAATGACACGCCAATGTTAAAATCATTAATGATTCACCAAAATTTTCACAACTTCGTGTTCAGTAGATGTAGTGTTTAACTACTTCTTCCTCAGCCCTTATTTTGCTGGGTAATTTTTTAAAAATAAAATAGATTTTTTTCAACAATGGACTTTGTAAATACAAAAACCCCTTTTCTAACTTTTTGTAATTGTTAATTTATTTAATTGTTTTATTTTAACAACGATTTTGTGATATTAAAAAAATTTGTTTACTTAATGTTATATTCTTCAGAAATGATTTAATAAAATTTTGCTGCAAGTATTTTAAATAAAACAAATAAAAATTTAGTTTAAATTCATGTTTTATTTGTTTGTAAGTATTTCAGAATAAAAATAATACAATAATATGCATATTACAATACAATAATATGCATATTTTTAATTTTGAAAAAAAAAAACTGTACTAAATCTAACTACACAGAATAAATTACAAAATTCTGTTTGTAATATTGAACATCGTCCATAGAACATTTTTGTAAATACAAAAAAAATATTTTTAAAAAGGCACCAACAATGGAATTTGCATATACAAAAAACTTTTTGTTATTTTTTTAACTTCAATTTTTATTTTCAAAGAATTTTTATATGAAAAGTTACAATTTACAAATATTTCAAACAAAAAATTGTTAAAAATCGAATTTGAATTTTACCAAATAATTTTAATTACACTCACAATATTATTTTGTTAAAAACAACTTAAAATACATATTAAATTAATCGAAAATACAATCAAAAAGAGGACTACTGATTTTTCATTATATTCAATCCATTTTGTTGTTTATTTGCAATCATTATTAAATAATCGACAAAAGTAAAAACAATAGAAAGTCGTTTAAAATAACCATCAAATTTTTTCTGACAAAAAGTTAGAAAAAACTACTTTTGTGGTTTGTTTTTTAAATTGAAAGTTTTTTTTTATTTTTATGTAATTACAAAACAGAACACAACACATGCAGATGTATATATTTTTATTGGCTTTGTGTGTATGTATGCTTGAATAATTTCTTATAATTTTTATTGAAATAATTTTATATATATAGGTATACAAACTATTTAGGTAAAAAACAAAAAGGAATTATATGAATTTCTATTTCTTGAAGCAGAAAATATAAAATTTTACATTTAACTGAAAATATCAACTCCTACTAAATGTCTGTAAATTTGTACAGTTTGTTTTTGAATGACTGATTCAAATAGTTAAGAAATTTATATCTATGAATTTTAATTGATTCTTCATTTAAAACCAAACTTTACGTATTACTTTTTAAATAAACTACAGTCGGTAACGGAAAATATGTTGTGAGTGTACTTAAAATTTGTGATACTTTTTTCTGTGTAAATCAAACAACTTGTTTTCATACTGTGGCCATTTAACCAACAAATCTTTCGCGTTAGGAAATTTAGTAGAAAAATCAATACATATTAAATTAATCGAAAATACAATCAAAAAGAGGACTACTGATTTTTCATTATATTCAACCTATTTTTCCAATCATTGTTTAATAATTGACAAAAGTAGTAAAAACAATAGAAAGTTGTTTAAAATAACCATAAATTTTTAGCTGGCAAAAAGTAGAAAAAAAAACGATTTTTGGGTTTGTTTTTCAAATTCAAATTTTTTTCTATTTGTATGAAACTTTACAAAACACAACACACACAGATGTATATATTTTTTTATTTTCTTGCGTGTATCTATATTTGAATAATTTCTTGTAATTTTTATTGAAATAATTTTGTATATATACAAACTATTTTGGTAAAAAAACAAAAAAGAATTATATCAATTTCAATTTTTAAAAACAGAAAACATTAAATTTTACATTTTACATTTAACAGAAAATATCAACTCCTACTGAATGCCTGTAAATTTTTATAGTTTGTTTTTTGAATGACTGATTCAAATAGTTAAAAAATATATTTCTATGAATTTCAATTGATTCTTCTTTTAAAAGCAAACTTAACGTATTATTTTTTTAATAAACTACAGTCGGTAACGAAAAATACATTGTGAGTGTACCAATCTGGAAGGGCAAAATAACAATTTAAATTACTAATACTAATAAAAAATTACTATTGCAAAAATAGTATAAAAGATAGAAATTATCAATTACTTTCATTAAAAATAGATGGGAAGTAAAAACAAATTTTCGTTAAACCATTTTCGTAATACATAAAATATTTTAATAATAAATATTTTTATATTCGTACGAACCAGTTTATATCGAGAAGGTTTGTTATATCCTGGCCACTGTTTAAGCACTTCTTTAGTAGATTTCATTTCCTTTATTTAATTAAATCTGTAGTTTGAACATTTTCTTTAGTAAAGGTTTGAAATCATTTAAGCGATTATTAAGAATAGAATCACGGTTTAATGTAGGCTGCAAAGATAAATTCGCGAAGCGCATTTGTTGTTTAAATGTCATAAGGCATTAAGGTGCCATTGGAAGTTTGCGAATTTGATATTATATACGTTTGAGCATTTGAAATAAAATCCAATTTTTTATATGCATTTTACAAATTTATATTCGGTTTTAACATCGCGAAATAATTCATAGCCATCATGAAAAATCTCATTTATTTGGGGACAAATTTGGTCTAAGAATTTTTTAAGAAAATCAATCAGTGGAGAAACAATGTGGTTTTTTTGATGTTCTCTTTTTTTATTTACATCTGATCTAGATAAATTATTAAATGAGTGTAATGTTAATAAAAATTTACTGGCAGAATTTTGCAGAATTTCTAAATGTCCATTGTATAAAATACCAGAAGCATTTTTTGTTGAGTCATGGTTAAATGTGATATTTAAAGCAGTTGATTGACAGCTGTAACAATAATTAACAATCTCTACACTTTTCAGCGAACCTGAACTTGAAGGCAGTTCAAACTGGGACTCATTTTGAACACTTGTTTCCTTAAAATGATTAAAACGTGTTTTTTAAACGACCTTTTTAATAAAAATTTTTTATAACAGTCACTAAAATTACACACATATTGTTCATTTTCTCCAACAAATAGACAATCCCTCAAATGAACGAAAAATTCATTAGGACAATAAAACAATTCGTTACCTAAAAAACAGTTGATGGAACATACCATTTTCGTACGTACTTTACTTCGCTTTTTTACGTTTATTTGCCACGTATCACTAACTAATATTTTCTTCACAGATTTTCTTTTTCTTACAGCAAGAAAATACGAATAATATATTTTTTTTGTAAAACTCTAAGGCTACTTCTTTTTTCTATTATTTGTTCAACAATTTACAATTTTTAACAAAAAACTTTATTAACTTTAATTTGTTGAAAAAATAATAAATTTTCTTACAAATTACAATCGTTGAACAACAAAATTTGTTAGACTTGCTAAAATTTTTCTAAGGTTGACGAAACCAAAGGTGCAGTTAATGACACAAAAAGGGACAATAAGAATTTGATACCATGTTTTCATTTACGATTCCTCTCCTACTTTTCTCTTAATGTCCTTCAATTAAAATGTGTAACGACCAGACCAAGATCCCCCATTTTTCCCTGAGCACGGTCGAGCTTTTCTACGGGTCAGATGCGACTTTCGTTACAATATGGACAAACGCCATTCATTTATGTACATCGTACGGTGTATTAATCGCATTAAATAAACCGCTTTTTTGAAAAACGGTAAAAGCGCCTTATTTCTGGTTCTGTAAACAGCAACATTTGTTTGACTTCTTCAAACGTGATGCAAGCAATTCTGCTTTTTGTTTTTATAATTAAAAATCACGAATCAAGTCAATCAGTTGACTTTGTAAAATTAAATGGTTTTCTTTTGTGTTTAAATCTTCAAACGAAGAAGAACTCTTCATCGGTGATGGGCTAATTCATTGACAACGTACACTTTAGAATTTTTGCCAGGAACATGGTAATAATGGAGGACTCCGGGCAATGCCGGGAAACATATTTCTGAGCTAGTTACATATAAAGTCTTTATATTTATATAAATAAATAATTTAAACAATAAAAAATTTGTATAAATTATAGAAAATTAATAAAAAAAAAAACACAAAAATAGTGAAAATTCCTTCGTCGTAACTCCCTACATTGGGCACTTGCGTAAAAAGTCACATCAAAAAGTACTATCTGCCGGGAAAACAAAATCGGCGATTCCTGACTAAATCTTTTTTTTATATTTTCTGAAAAAATGCAGGATTGGCTGATAGTACAGCTAAACCACCGTTAACGAATTAAACCCCTCTCAACTGACCACCGTGGGAGTTAAAATAACTTTTCCGAAATAACTGAAATACCGTTATCCTTAATATACCGTTTTCCCTAAATGAAGTACATGAAATTTAATTAATTGTCAACCATAGGTTCCAAGATAGTGTTTCAAAAGTTTTTTTCTATCTGTTGTAAAAAAACTTAATTGTGATTTCTATTTGAAATGGTATAATTTGTATAAATATGCATTTATAACAAAATATGCAACAACAAATCGATGCAATGTTGCTTTTGGTAAAAAACTTTTTGTCTACTGTTGTTAATATGCATTTTTATTTCAAGTCACTGTCCTGCTTATTGCTTTAAAAATCGCAAATAAAGCTGGCAATAAAGTATTGGGCTTAACTTGTACAGATAAAATATCATCCAACCTTTTTCAATTTAAAGGATGTGTTAAAAAGGTGTCAATTAATAAGCAATCTTATAGTTTAATATTTATTCAAAAACGTAATATGATAAACATTTTTCTATATATATTCTATAGCCAAAAAGTATTTTATAAAACAATATTATATTAACGTCAACATTGGATGTGCTTGTGAGCAAGCTATTAACGTTTGCTTATGGCGTTTCCATACAAATTTGACATAAGTAACGTTTAGAGTTACTACTGAACGTTGGCTTATGTCAAAATTATATGGGATTGACATAAGCCAACGATGAGAGCACAAACACGACTTTGGTGTTGTTTTGTATAACATACATGGTTATGCATTAGTAATTTATGCATTACACAGATTTTTATAAATTTCCCAGAAAAAAGGTGGCAGTGATTATGTACACCTTAAAATAATTGTGGTTTAGATATAAATTTGATACACAGAGAAAACAGATTCATTGTGCCAACTGAATTTCTTGTCAACTGAAGGGTTTGATAGCAGCAAGCGAATTTTTTGGTTATCACAATTAAATGTATTCCTGTGCCAATTAGAATATAGTAATCCAACCGAAACTCTGCTATAATAACCAAATTTCAGTCGCGATAAAAAAAATGGTAGCTCCAACCAAACCATTCGGTTGGCAAGAAATTAGGTTGTCGCAATGAATTTGTATTCCTTACTTTCCTTTAGAAATTTCGATTGCATCTCGGATATGAAATGGTGCGCCTTCAGTTCATTCAAATTGAATCCGAATTCCTCGATGAATTCCGGAATCTGCTTTACCACGGTCTCAAGGGAACATCTGCCGCTGCTAATTATCCACTGTTTAAAATGCACCTCCTGAATTAACAGCTGTTCAAACTTTTCCGCCAAATATTGCTCTAGCTCGTTAATCTTCGGACAATTGTCGCATTTGGGCAGATGACAATTTTCCGTGGGGTATGCGCACAACGACTTCGACAGGAGGTCCCTATATGTTTCAATTTCACCGTGAAATACTTTCAATTTCTTGCATGGAAAGAACATTAATTTGAACAGCTGTTAATTCAGGAGGTGGAAAGAGGAGGAAAATTTTATTTTTCAATACCTTTCCAACGAGCTATCACTCGTTGCGATCGCTTTAGTAGTTTTTTAAAACAACTTTCAATGAGGTCCCTTATGAAGAATTCTTCAATTTTGTCACATGACAGTGGTGTACACCACCACTAAACCAGTCACTATAAAAAAAAAAATATGTAGGTACATTATTTTTTGCTGGGCAATCGATTGAGACTATTTATTTTAAAATCGGAGAGGGGTCGTCCAAAAGGTGATCGCTTTCATATGGAATTGCTTAAATATAAATTTATTTAGGTGATAAGACAATACAACATTTGTACCTACACAGAATTAAATTACAAAAGTCTGTTTGTAAAACTAAACATCTTTCATCAAATATTTTTGTAAATACACAGAAAAAAATATCACAAAATTTTATGTGATTAAAAAAAATTTCTAACAAATTTTGTTGTTAAACGATTGTAAATTGTAAGAAAATTCATTATTTTTTTCAACAAATCACAGTTAATAAAGTTTTTTTGTTAAAAAAACGTAAATTGTTGAACAAATAATAAAAAGAAGATGTTGCCTTGGAGTAATTTTAGTGACTGTTATCAAAAATTTTCATTAAAGAGGTCGTTTAAAAAGCACGTTTTTAATCATTTTAAGGAAATAAGTGTTCAAAATGAGTCCCGGTGTGAACTGCATTCAAGTTCAGGTTGACTGGAAAATGTGGAGATTGATAATTACACTAGTTTACAAATTTTAAAAAATTTTGTGCGACAAGCGTTGACTATTTTTTTGTTATTCATTTAGGTCCCCTGAATCCGAGTAATTTTTGAAAAAATTTAAATTTTTTATTTTTATATTTTAATTTTTGAGTAATTTTACTATTTTGGCTATATCTCAAACTAGGACCAAGATAATTTGATCAATAAAAATGCCAAAGAATTGTCATTTTATGTTAAACATTTTTCTGAAGTACGGGCTTTAAATTGGTTTAGTAGTTATGGACTAATGGGTCAAAATTATAAGGAGAATTCTCTTTTTTTCGGCAAAAACTGAAGTCTGAAAATTTCAAAGAAATAAAAGTTATATTAATCTTAAAAGGAGAAATATAAAATCACGTTTTTCTTAAATGTAGTACTTCTATTTAAAAATTAAGTAATTTTCAAAGAACATCTATGGGTAAATACCAAAACTATGACCATTTATGTAAAAGTACCTTATTTGAGATTTTCTTCTTTTTTTGTTTTATATTATTATGAAAGCATGTCCAATAATATTGTAAAG
Source organism: Eustalomyia histrio (assembly GCA_949748255.1). Taxonomy (NCBI): domain Eukaryota; kingdom Metazoa; phylum Arthropoda; class Insecta; order Diptera; family Anthomyiidae; genus Eustalomyia; species Eustalomyia histrio. The sequence goes on along the minus strand of OX456523.1, from coordinate 182,658,170 downwards.
TTAAGTCCAACAGTATTAAAAAAAAAATAAAATTAACTATTTATATATTAATATTGTTTATTGTTTTTCTTTATATTTATTTGTATTTTAGTATTAAAATAGTTGTTGGACCTTCTTTTACGTTTGTTTTCGTTGGAGTCCGTTTCCCTTAAGAAAAACCAAATGTAATCTCCATTATTCACTCATCCCAATATCGCCTCTCGATGGATGTCATTTCTTGGTGGAACCAAGAACCAAGTGCTCATCACTTACACCACCGAGATTCTCTGGGAAATAGCTCAAGTGCGAATGTAAAAAATTAATCTTTATTGACATATTAACACCTATTGTTAACACCTGTTGTTAACACCTGTTGACATATAACACTTGTTGACATATTAACACCTGGGCAAAATATATTTTCTATAAATTTGTTTAAAATCTGACAATTTCTTGACTTTTTTAAAACATTTAAAACAAAATTTACAGCTTTTAAGTTCATAAACAATTTTTAATTACATATAACTTATTTATGACATTGACTGAGATCTAATGTATACGTTTAATATTATGCTACGTTTCCACTTGCGTGTTTTGACGAAAAAATATATGGGAAAACATGTACAAAACAGTGTTTTGTTTCAAAACACATGCAAAACACGTTCAGTGGAAACGTAGCCTTTATTACATTTTGATTGTTTTTGTGTTGTAAAGCTTCTCTCCGCTTTAAGACAATTTTGATAAAAATATATTCTGCAATATATTTTAAATTCTTTACCACAATATCTTGACCAGAAAATCCATTTGTCATGCGAAAATTTTTATTAAAAATCGCACAATTTTTTTAAAGAATTTTCATTTTGTTTTTGGTATATAAATAGTTCTAGAAGTTGGCGCCGCAGGCGAAAATTTTGTTCTTCATACAGTAAGAACAAATATAATTCTTAACAAGTTTCAAAATTGCAAAATGAGGTAGAAAAAATAAACTCCATATAAATTGTATGCTCCATATTTTTTCTATATCTATCTCTTTCTGTGTATCACCGCAATTTTTTCATTTCCTTTTAATCATTCTCTAGTTACCATTAAGATTCAAGCAGTTGTTTCCTGTCTGTGTAGTTTGTAATAAATGCGTGTAATGCTGTGCATAAGCAACATTTCTTTGTTTTGCATATTTTAAGGTAATTTTCATTTCTTCATATTAGGGTATATTTTTTAATTTCTTCAAATTGGGGTTATTTTGCATTATGAATAAAAGCCTCAATCTAATAATTGAAAATATGCCCCAAACTTAATTTTGGGTCAAATTTTCATTTGGTTGTGGTAATTTTTCATTATATTTTAGTGTTAGTTTTCATTATGAAACTTTGCCCCAAAATGTGGGGCTTTATTACATTTTAAGATTGGAGTCATATTTCTTGGGGCCATTTTGCACAACGCCACCGTGAACTACATCGAATTTTTAACAATAAGAAAAAGCACAGATATCATAGGAACATGTAATAGCCACGTGCAAATTTTTACTCAAATGCAATGCCATTTCAAAGACGATTAGATTATTTCTAAAAATTTTGGAATGGAATATATTTTATAAAGCATAATTGAAATTCAAAAACATCAAATTAAATCAAATAGAATAAATATTTGTTGAATTTCAATAATTCTTTTAACTGCGTTTGGTATTTTTTTATTTTAATTGATCTTTTTAAGTATCTATTGCGAATTTTATTAGTAATTTTTTGAATTTAAATTGTATTCTTTCATTTCGTTTTTTTTTTTTATTTCAATTGTCATTTTTGGGAAATTTTGTACATTTTTTTTTATAAAAATGCTTTATTTATATATATATATATATATCTTTAACTACTTGTTTTATATATGGACTTCAACAGAACACGAAATATAGCAATTATATTGTATGCCCTGCTCTACATTTATTAACAAACACATAATTTATTTGTTAGCTTTTGTTGTTTTTAATATTTTATCAAATTACAAATAGAAAAATTTCAAATATTTTAATTTACATTTAAAAGAGAAAAGCCAAGAATTGCCAAGACTTGGCTGCATTTTTATAAAATCTTAGTTTTTAACTACTATAACTACTTTGAAAGCATATATGTATAAGTGTTGTTAATAAAATATTTTCAACTTAAATACATATGTTTTGATAGAAAAATAAACTCATAAATCTGAAATTTTGGAGATTCCAGTTAGGACTTAATGTGGTATTTGAATCTCAGATCTTTAATTAAAAAAAGTAATACAATTGGAAACAATAGATATTAAAATTTCTTTCTTGTTCAAATAGTTTTTAAAATTTTATAGAAATTTGGAAACCTGAATTTAGATTTTATTAAGCCAGCAAAAAATACACCCAAAATACAACATATAAAAACAATAAACTAAATATATTTTTTTCTAACGTTTTTATTATTTTGTTGTTTTAGACTGTTAATCAACCTTTAATTACTCCTTTTTTAGAAAACGTTCGAAAAAAGATAAAAAGGCGTTAAAATAAATAAGGTTACGTAACTCAGAGAAAATTGAGAAAATTTCCCTGATTTCAAAGCAAATTTTTCTCATTTCTGCACAAATTTCAGAAAAATCTGGTAAAACTAATTGGACTTGCAAAAAACCAATTGGGTTTGCAAAGAAAATCAATTGGAAACAAAAAAATACAAGTTATTTTGTATATATGTATACTAAACATACTAAAAAAAATTTATTTTGGAAATAATTTCGGGGAGAGTGGGCATGTGGGGACAAATATTTCTCGAATTTAGTATCTTTTATAAGGTTTTTTATTTGTGGACCATTAAAAATTCCTTCCTTGATTTTTGCAAAACAAAAACTTTTAAAAATTTTACTCAAATAGGCGAAAGCTTGCCCTTCCTTATTCAATGCTTTAACGAAGTTTTTCAAGGGTCCAAATTTTATATGTAATGGTGGAATAATAATGTTTTCTTTCCTAACAAGAGGCACATACTTTATGTTGTCTTGGCCCACTGTAATGGCTTATTTTTCCGGCCAATGTTTTCTCTTATAATGAAAATCACGAGCTCGACTGTCCCAGAGACAAATAAAAGAACAATATTTTGTGTATCCACCTTGCATTCCACATAGTATGCCCACCACTTTAAAATCGGGAAAAACTTTTCAATTGAAGATCATAGTTAATACAATTCAACCATTGTTTCGTACGATTCTTTAGTGTTAACAGCATGTGCGATGGGTATATATGGTTTCTTGTTTCCGTTATGTAAAAGAACTGCTTTGAAACTTTCTTTACTACTATCAACAAATAGTATCCATGCAATTGCATTGTAAGGCTCTCCAAGCTCCTGGAACAAACCGGGAATGTCCCTGCATAAACATATCTCATCTTCGGTTGAATAATACTTCGCGTAAGGAGAATCGCAGTTTCTGTAGTATGTAACTTTTACATTTGACTCCAAAAAGTTGTTTTGTTGTAAATGAGATGCAAGTACTTCCTCTTTTTATTTTGTGAGCTCCAAGTCTCTGACCAAATCATTTAATTGAGCCTAAGTAAGCGGCCGTCTCCACTTGTGTTATAATTTTCTTCATATGAGTTTTTATCGGAACTTAGGTTGGTGTTAGTTGATTTTTGATATTTAGGAATGGGCAATACACCCGAATGAGGAAATGAAAAACTGGCAGGGTCTACATCAGCATAAAACCACATTTTTTTGGCTCCTAATTCACAACTCTTGCATTGACAAAAAATGCAATTGTCGATATGATTAGATGGTTTTGTCCAAATCATTGGTACTCCGAATTTCATGCATCGGCTAATAAAAACAAATTTTAACACATGAGGAATTTACATAAAATAAATCAGTAAAAAATAATTACAATTTCGTGCCAGAAGCCTATCCTCTAAGATTTGTATGGTACTTGGTGTCCATATTTCTTGCGAATTTGTGTCAGACACTCCAAGGTATTTCTAATAAATATCTTTAAGTAAATTGCATACGACCAACACATTCTCATTTTTTGTGTAACATAACTAATACATTTTCATTTTTAGACATCTCTTTTTGGTATTTTTTTTTCATTTATATTTATGAGGGCACTTGCTTTCTTGTCTACATAATATGCAAATAAAATAAAAAACGGGTTCTTGGTACCTGCTAAGAAGTACAACAATCTCACAATTTTTCCTTCCAAAATAGATTATTAAACTGTCCAATTTTAGTTTTCTTTTAAAAAAAAAATGATGTTTTGTGCAGTAATTCTGTAAAAAATTGTAATACGTATATAACATATAACAATATAAATGATAATAACTTTGGTATTTATCCATAGATTATCTTTCAAAATGGCTTATTTTCTTTGTAGAAATACTACATTTCAGAAAAAAAACTATTTCACATTTTACCAAGTAAGACAAACATCTTTTTTATTTTTTTGAAATTTAAAAATTTGTGTTTTTATCAGAAACAATGTATTTTTTCGCTTAATTTTAACCCATATCTTCTAAACTACTTAACCGCTTTAAAAAACACATTCACAAAACATGTTGTGCCTTAACTGGTTTTTCGTTTGCAATTTGACTGACTGATTTTGAGCCAAACTCGAGATATAGTCTAAATGGTAAATTCACTAATAATTTAAAATAAAAAATTACAAAATTAAAAAAATTTCAAAAACTATTCCAGAAAAAATATTTGTAATGTAAATAAATAGTCGCATGCTTGTCATATTTTGGCTGTAAACTAGTGTTATTCATACATCTGTCAATCAACTGCTTCAAATATGACATTTAACTTCAAATATCAAACTCAACAAAAAATGCTTCTGGTGTTTTATACAATGAACGTTTATAAATTCTGCAAAATTGTTCCAGTAAATGTTTATTAATAGGTGTGTTCGACGTACGTTACCGCGGGTGCCCGCGGGAACCCAATCTTACCAGAAAGCGTTTTTGTAACAAAAATTGGGTAAATGAGAGCGTTCATGAGAGAGTAATTGTGTTTCTCTTTTTACCAGAACTTACCCGTACTTTTTGTTTGGGTAAAATGGTAAAATTGTCAAATCATCAGCTGTTGCTAATAAATTAACTGTTTTGCATGTTTGAAAAAAAATTAAAGTTAAATAAAAGTTTACTATAAACAACTTTTCCTTCTTAATAATGGAAAATACATTTGAAAATGTAAATATATATTTGCAATTTCAAATATATTTATTAATTACGCTGTTTTTTAGTATGAATAAATTTGACGTTTATTTTTGGGTATGAAATGTGGTTTTGTGCGTTCGCAGTATTTTGGGCACTTTTATGGTTTTGTGAGAGAATTTTTTGCTTACTCTCATTTTACCAGACTTTACCCAAAATTACCTCGTACAGACCTAATATTACACTCATTTAATAATTTATCTAGATAAAATGTAAAAACCACATTGCTTCTTAACTGATTGATTTTTTTAAAAAAAAATTCTTAGACCAAATTTTCCCAAGGTACACAAGTAAATGAGATTTTTCATGATGGTTATGAATTCTTTCGCGATTTCAAAACCGAATATAAATTTAAAAATGCATTAAAAAAAAAGGATTTTGTTTCAAATTCTCAAACGTATAAAATAGCAAATTCGCAAACTTCCAATGACACATTAATGCCGTTAGAGTTTCAGATTAATAAATTATTTGAATCTAACAATTATCTTGATGACTGCATATGGATACTATAACCAAAAGCATTCAGTTTACTTATTCTATACAAGGAGATCTATGGTGTCAAAGGTGTAGACTTAACCCTCAAAAAATAATAATCCCATATTTTATTTATGTCGATGATATTGGTATAAATAATAACTTAGGAGCAAAAGCAACTGAACAGGCGATGTATAATGTTTATTACAGCTTCCCTTGCTTACCTGGTAAATCTTCCAAAAATAAATACAATCTTATTAGCATGCTCAGTTAAATCTGCTAATTTAAAGATGTATAGAAGTAATAAGTGTTTTTTGCCGTTGGTAAATGCCTTAAAGAAGCTCGAAGTAGAAGGTTCCGAAATAAATGCAAAAACTGGATAAAAAACTGTCTACTTTATCCGCGGAATAATTCTAGTAGATATTCTTGGGCTCAATACAGTTCTTAATTTCTTAAAATCCTTTTCTGCAAATTATCATGCGAAGAAAATCCAACTTTAATGAGAAATAGGATTAATTATCGAGAAGCAATTAGTGCTAACGTGTCATCTGAAACTGAAGTAGACACAGATTGTGTATTCAATACAATAAAATCTTTTCACGCCACTGAACACTTCAGTGTGGACCTTATGAACGATATGAAGGAATTTGAAATAATATTTTTAGTGACCGCTTAATTTATTTCATAAAAACTATGAAATATTTTGATATCAGTTGCCTTAACTACAGGCTTAAAATATTTTCCTACGTAAATAATGGCAAAGGCAGCCAAAAGCCCCAAATTTTAATGAAAGAGTTGGATAATCGAAGACTGAAATTAACTGCCAAACAAATGATGGCCTTTTACCACTATTTTCCACTTTTAATGGGAGATCTTATACCATTTGGAGACGAAGCGAATAATAGTTCAAAAGAAACGTAAATATTTTATAACTAATGTTGAATTTTTGGAAGTGATGCTTAAAATGTAATAGCCAAATGTGCAGATCTTCCATGCTAAAAACTTGTAATAAATTGAATAACTAAATAAGGTGCCAGATTAATTTTTTTACTCGGGCTCCTCGAGGGAGCATAGGGCCATAACAAGGTGGTTTCAATAATCTCGATCTTCGGCTCGATGCTTGACTTCGTTCCACTTCTTACGCAATCTCGAAAGTTCTGTTGTCAGTCAGTATTCGACTGCATCTCTGAGAATGAGTGGCTAAGTAGACATATGTGATCGGCATAATCTAACCGTCCTTCTAAGCCCCACATAATACCTCTCTTATGATGGCCTGTTGCCTTCTGCATCACAGCATCGAGGATGCAGGTAAAAAGTAGAGTTGATAAGATACAACCATGTGTAACTTCAGTTTTCACCGTGATCCTGTTGCTCAATTGCTTTTCATGCAACATACAGCAAGTGGCATTCTTGTACAGGGCTTTGATTAGACTTGTTAGTTTCTCGGGGCCACCCTTGGATACCAGCGAGTTACATATAGCGTTATGATTGAGTGTGTCAAAGACCTTCTCAAAGTCTATAAAAATGAGGTATAGTGGTGACTCTTTACTTGGTCAACACAAGATTTTCCGGAGCGAAAGCCAGCTTGCTCATTTCTGAGTGATGGGTAAATTGTTGTCGAGTCTTTTGCTTATTATATGTGCAATTACCTTATTTACCATGCTTAACAAGGTTATACCTCTCCAATTCTTCCTGTTGGTCAAATCACCCTTTTGGGAAGATTTATAATGACTCCATCAGACAGCTCGTCAGGTAAAGATTCATGGGCCCAAAACGCCATAATAATGGGTTCCAGCAGTTGTTCACTGGTTATTCGGTCGGCTGTAAGCATTTATGGAGAGATATTGACCAAACCAGGGGATTTGTTTGGTTTGAGAGATCTTATCGATTGGCTAATTTCACTTATCCCATGGAAATCCCTAGAGATGTCGGCATTTGGTGTATGTGAAGTACATCCATAAATGGGTCGACATTGAGCAGTAGGAATTAATAGCATGCCGGAGTAAAAGCTTTCCCATAGTGTAAACTGTTGGGTTTTTGATGTTATAAGTTCTCCCACATCACTTTTTAAAGGCTTTCCGGTCGATAATTTTTTATTTGTCAGCTTGTTAACAGACATATATTGGTCCCTTACACGATAGGTATCAGCCGCTGCTTGAAGTTCTTTCGCAATGTTGTTTTTTCAATTGCGTTCATCTCTCCGGGCACTGCGATTTACTTCAGAATTAACGTGGTTGTATAGTTGATGTTGGCTGGCCTTTTTCAAGCGTGTTTTGCTGGTGTTTACAGCACTCTTTGCAACCTTCCACCACTCATATCCTATCAAAAATGTCTAGTTCTTGTTCTCTTGGAATGGTTTCAAATACGAAAGTTTTGTAAAAAAATATTAATAGGGAAATAAAAATAAATTAAGAGCACAAAAAATTTATCTCCCTGGTTGGGATTCAAAACCATTTACATGGGGCCACGTATAATTATTAAATTATATCTTTTACCATATCAAAAATACTCTAAATATGGAACTATATATAATAATATCTCAAATTTATTTGCACATATTGGGTCATACATAATTATATCTTATACCATATCAAAAAATACTTCATATATAGGAACATATACAAAATTTTATAAATTACATCTCAAATATTAGATAGTATATATAATTATAAATGGTTCTGTGTAAGTATATATGGTTCTGTAAAAGTCATATTAATATATAGTCCTGTGTAAGCCATATATAATAACAGGATATATACCCCCCTCCCCACCCAAATCGGTTACAAATCCCAAAAAACTAAGTTATTTGCGTGTTTCATTTCTTAAACTATATATTTTTCATTTCTTTAAATAATATATTGTTGCCTTTCCAAATATTTGACTGCAAATATCGTGTTTTTAAAGTTTTCTTGTAGACCACCACTCTTAAAGACATCTGCCTCAACAAATTTTGCAAGTAGAAATGATAAATTTGTCATTTGTTATGAATAAAAAATGAATTAAAATGGTTTTTGTAATTAAAAAAATTATTTTAATTTAATTTAGTTTTTTCCTTGTCCTGTTAAGTATCGAAAAATCGAGATACGCCTTTTCTTTACTAAGCCATCGATATGCATTTTTATTTTTTACTAAAAGACTTTTATGTATTTTTAATTTTTATTTAAAGATTAGCTTATGGAATTGATTTTTTTAATATTTCTTAAGTTTTTATATATTAATTTTTTAATTTAAACAAACTGAATTTAAATTATTTATTTAATATAAAATTTTGCTTTGAACATATGTCCTATTGCGAAAAAAAATGTGGAAAAATATTCCAAATCAGTTAAAAATTATAGGTTTAAAAATCTGTTAATGGGTTTTGCAGCGCAAAGGATTATAATTTCGGATTGTTTACGAATTTAAAATTTGTTTTTAAATAGTTATAATTATTGACGATTCTGAAATGAAATAGATCGGTCAATCGGATTTTTAGATATAAGATGTCAACTTTTTGTGAATTTAGAACTTTTTACTTTTTTTATTTTACAATTTTTTTTCTTACAGAATTTTAAGAAAAAAATCTTAAAATGCTTGGTTTCACACAGTCAAAAGTTGAATTAGTTAAGCTTTAATATTTTAAAATGACGCTGAGAATATTAAAGGACCTATGATGGATAATGTACAAAATTTACGTGTTAAAAAAGGATTTTAAGATTTTTTATACAGATTCTGTAGTGCAGGAAATAAAAATCGTAATGTTTCATCTAAAATTCGCTTGGACGATAAGAATTTATTTACAGAGTGAACACCCGAAATTTGTTAAAATCGATGTATCTTTTAATCTTACTCAATTATGACAATTTTATTTCTTTTTAATTTTTATTTTTAAAACTTTTATTTTAAACTAATTTGGAATATTTAATTTATGCAACTTCTTTATGTAAAAACTAATTTACTTAAAACTGTTGAGTTTTTGTTTCTTATATTAATTTTTTATTGAACATTTTAAATTAAAATAATTTAATTTAAATTATTAATTTAATAATTTATTTTTTTTTACGACATATACATTTTTAATTTTTATGAAAATACTGATTACTTTGTTTTTTTTTTAATTTTTTTGTAAAGACTAAGTAATTTAAATTGCTGTACGAAATTCATTTAAAAATTACTAAATTTGGCTGTACCGAATATTTGAATACCCTCCACCCATTTCCTAATAACACAATCATTTACCTAATCGCAGATAATACATTATCATTTTAACAAAATATTTTAAAATTTAATCGATATTTTTGGTAAATTTTATATTTAATTTAATTTTTATTTAATCCTGGGGGCACTTTCAGACAAAATGTTTTAAAGCAAAAGGTGTTGAACATGTTTGACTTATCTCCACGCGCATTCACCTTACATACTTAGAGACCGATTCTAAAAAAAATACAAGGCTTTCTAAACAGAAAACGTAACCCCATGTGTGCCTTGGTAGTTAGTGAACCCAAAAGAAACCCGCTAAAAACGGAAACCATAAAAAAATAAAAATACGTTTTCAGCTAAGTACATATCGAAACAAACTTTTGTTGGTACAATTAAAAAAAACAACAAGGCACATATTCCCATGGCTACATTAAAACCCACAAATGTCTAAATATCTAAGATATTAACCATATTTTTAAAATTAAACACATTAATATAATATTAGATATGACAAATATTTGTATCTTTATTTTTCAGGAATAAAAGTACATTTAAGGTTCTAATTGTGTGGCACAAAATGTATTATAGTACTCGTAAAAAATATATGATCCCCAAAAAATTATTTTCTATCAAACAGCCTTTAAAAGAAATTAGATCACAAAAGTTGTCATAAATAAAATAATAATAAAAGGGGACATTTGTGGTGACAAAACAGTTTAGTGGTGAAAAAAAATGTTAGAGGTGAAAATAATCTTTTGAAGTGAAAAATATTTGCAGTGAATATAATATAAGGCATCCTTTAATTCTAAGTGAAAAAACAAGTGAAAATATTGGCATTCGTTACATTGAAATTGTACTAAAATTCACCAATTTGTATCGAAATTTAAAAGTACCTTTACATTTTACTCATAACTTTTTAACCGCTTTGCTCATTTTCATTTCCAAACTGATCGGGAGGTTGTCCATTAATCTAGGTAAAAATGAGCACCTCCGCTTGCGTCTTAGCGCCGTGATCGCCGTTTCAACAGACAGACAGACGGACGGACATAGCTAAAGTAACTTAAAATCGCATAAGGATCACGAATATATATACTTTTTTAGGGTCTTAAACTTATATTTCGGAATGAAAAACTAAAAAAAAATTCTCCCCCACCAAATAGCTTGAGCTAGATCCGCGCCTGTATATAGTGTTATATACAATTTTATATGAAGAAATATATATCATATCTTATCAAATAAATCATACATAATTTTATAAAGATCAATATATAACCAGATATGGTTATATAGGGCCCGCCAAATAACAATTTTTTTTTGAAAATGCTATAAAAAAAACTACTGAATATTTTCTCAAATTTCTTTTTTTATTTGAAAGTACAATCCTTCCGGTTAATAATGGAAAATAATTTCATTCAAATGGCTGCCTCGGCTGGCCATGCAGTAGCCTACACGATCGGTCCAATTTTTAAGCACACTATCGATTGTGTGCAGCTGTATTTCACCAATGGCTTCACGAATATTGTCCTTTAAAGCGTCAATTGTCTCTGACTTGTCGGCGTAAAACTTATCTTTGACGGCACCCTACAAATAATAGTCCAACGGTGTCAAATCGCAGCTCCGAGGTGGCCAAACGACATCAGCTCTGCAGCTAACAATGCGATCTTCAAAAACATCGAGTGTAGCTTCGGCTGTGTGGCTCGTAGCGCCGTCCTGTTGAAACCAAATGTTGCCAATATCCTCCTCTTCAATTTTTGTGAACGAAAATTCGTTCAACATGGCCCGATAACAATCGCCATTGACTGTAACGGCCACTCCTTGCTCATTTTCGAAGAAAAATGGCCCAATTAGGCCTCTGGACCAAAATCCGCACCAAACAGTGACTCGTTTTGGGAGCATCGGCTGTGCCCCAAATGCGACAATTTTGCTTGTTTACATACCCGCCAAGATCAAAATGAGCTTCATCTGAAAAGATGGCATTCTGCAACATTACCATGATTTTCAAAGTAATGTCGCAATACTCTTATTTCCCATATTCGTTCAGCGGAAGGATAAAACTAATTATCTGTCAAATCAGACATGAGCTAAGTGTTACCATTCACGAAATAAGCACTAGTTGAAAAAAAAAACGTTAGATGGCGGACCCTTTATATAACAAAATACAAGGTAATTTTAAAAAATTACGGTAATATATAATTATATATTGTCAGCTGACATGCAAAACAACGTAACCAACATTCTTACTATTTTACAGAAGAACCAAAAAATGTTACATATTGAAAAATAAGTGCAGTTTTGGTAATCAAATATCGCAGATTTACTGAATATAGATTGATTAATTCATTTCCGGAATAAAAATAATAATTTATTAATGTTTCAAAGAGTTGCGTTAGTTACGTGCTTTTGAACTCGTATTTTCTTCAACAAAAACACGTAACTACAATGAAATTTTTTTTATTTTCAAAGAAAATTTTGTTCTGCATTCGTTTTGCTACGTTGTTCGCGTAGAAAATGGTTGCCCGGGCTAAAGCCCGGGATTGCTCGGGCTAACGCCCGGGAGTATACGGGCTAAATCGGTGGGGGCAGCCCGTTAAGGAAGAGACTGTTTACCTTTTTGCCCCTCCCCGTTCACATTTCCAAAAATCCGACCTAGTTGAATGTCTACACCGGAGGAGGAACCTTTGCACCAAATTTCAACTTACCAGCTTCAGCGGTTTTGGTAAGGGTGAGAATTTTCCCTTTCTGCCCCTCCCCGTTGGATTTTACAAAAATTACGTCTTAACAGTTATCTACACTGGAGTTGGAGCCTGAATAAAAAATTTCAACTTCCTGGGTCCAAACCGTTGGAGGCTGTTAAGGGGGGGCTGTTATCGCACATACACCAAGAATAGCATATTTAAAATTTCAGGTTTCTAGCTATAGGGGTTTTGGGAGGCCGTGAAAAGGGTTTTCCCCGTTTGGCTCTTCTCCGTCTTAGTGAATGTCAGGGGGAACCTACATACCAAATTTCAGCGTCCTACCGCCTGCGGTTTGGGCTGGGCGACCTTAAATTAAACAAATATTTACATATTTACACACTTACAGATTTTTACATTTGCCCATTTCCATATTTGCCCATTTGCACATGTGCATACTTACACATTTGCATATTTGCACATTTAAATTACCAGCAAACCATCGATCCATCAAACCATCAAACGATCAAACAATCAAATTTTCACTTTTGCACTTATCCATATTTTCACATTTGAACTTTCGCAAATTCGCACATTTGCACTTATGCGAATTTGCACATATGCACATTTGCAAATTTGAACATTTGCGCATATGCACATTTGCAAATTTGCACTTTCGCAATTTTGCACCTTTGCTCATTTTCACTTTTGAAAATTTGCACATTTTCACATATGCACATTGAACTTCCCAGCTCAACCGGTTTTGGCAGGCCGTCAAGGGGGAGAATTTTACGCTTTTTTGTCCCTCCGTGTTATATTTTTCAAAAGCCACGTCTTATCTGTTATTTACACAGAAGAAGGAACCTGCATACCAAATTTTAACTTTCTAGTTTCAGTGGTTTGGCAGGCCGTTCGGTGGGAGACTTTTCCCCTTATTGCACCTCCCAATAGGAATTTCCAAAAATCCAACTTGGGTGGATTTCTACGCTGGAGTGGGAACCTATGTACCAAATTTTAACTTCCCAGCTGTAGCGGAAGGAGCCTGCACATCATATTTCATCTTCCTAGGTCCAGCGGTTTCGTCAAGCTGTTAAACGGGAGGCATTTTATCCTTTTAAACTCCATTCTTACCACGTCCCTGGCTAAAATTCTAAAATGTAGCTTATCAGTGAGTTTGTCCATAATACAGGTAAAACATGTTTAAAATTTCAGGTATCTTGCTATTTCAGTGTGGGCAGGCCGTTATGGGGGAGATATTCCCCCTTTTTGCCCCTCCCCATGGGAATTTACAAAAATCCTACCCCTAATCCTACCTCGGTGGATGTTTACACCTCAGGTGGAACCAATATACATAATTTCAACCTTCCAAAGTTCATAACAAAAACCGTAAAATAAAGAGGATAAATATAAATTGTTAAATTTCGTTGATGTTAGTCTTATTGTGTGTTGTTTTCGAGTTTGTTAATTTGTTTCCAAACACTCAATATAAAATACACAATCATCAACAAGCAATGACCAAAGGGGAGAAAGGAGAGCGTGGATATTGATAAGGTTGGGTAGCGCCAAACGGAAATACTAAGTATTCTATCCTGCTGGCTCTGTGGAATTTCTCAATTTTTATTCTCTATAATTAACTAATAAAAATTTTCATGTTTCTTTACAATAAAATAATTTATAAAAGAAAAATGATTATATGATCTACAATAAAAAAAATCAAGAACAAGCACAGCTTTGCAGCTGCAAAAAGGAATGTAAAAAGTATAGACGCTTTCTAGACATGTCACCAAAAAGTCACCCAAAATAGTCGACAAAAGTGGTGACTTGTAGACATTTGACCCCAGGCTTCCTACAGGGAAGTTATCGTTCGATAACGTATTGCATGATTTATAAACGTAAATTAATAATCTAAATATTTTTGAAAATATTTTTGGACTCATTCTTTTTTGTTTTTTGTAAACAAAATTGTAATGTATGTACATTTCTACATCACGATAGAAAACATCCAGAGTTCCCAGGTTCGATTCCCATGACCACATTATATTTAATAGCATTTGAAATATTTGTAATAATTTATTTTTCTAAATAATTTTTTTTATTAAAATCTATTTGTAGACACATTACTTTTCCCACCCTAGTAACCATATAAGCAAACACTTATTTAATCACCTCTAACTTAATGGGTCCATACATTACTTTGAGGCTCATCGCCTGTAAAATTCTTCAATGAAGTAAGGCTTAAGGCTCCATTAGCCGACCGTTGAAAACGTAGATGTAAAGTAAATGTAGATAAAATCGTGTTATGTGTTTTTGACATAATCAAAAAAGTTTGTGTGTACATACAAATTTGTTTTAAGCCGCCATCAACCTTCATTTTTTGTCTTTTATTTACCGAAAATCGATAGCGAGAATTTGTTCATCATTTTAAACTTTTTGCGTTTGTGTAAAATATATATTAAGAGAAAGAAAAATCATAAACGCCGAGTGAGAAGGTGGGGTGTTCGACCCATAAATAAAGACTATCATTGGTGGTTACAATAAAAAAGTTTTTCGATCTATAAAAAAAAGTGATGAAGAACAGTTTTTTATACATACGCGTATGCCTCGAGAGTTATTTGACGTACTTTTGGGTATGGTTCGTGAAGAACTTATTAAGCCGAGGCAACGGATTGGACCAGAAGAGCAACTTTCAATAACCTTATTGTAAGAAAGATGTGATTTATAATAACGTATAACCATGTACTTTGTTTAAACATACATATAAACTATTTTTTAGGCATTTGGGACATGGATATTCCCTACAGTCGATAGCTTGGAGCCACAAGCTCGGAAAATCGACCATCCGAGCCATTGTGCTAGAAACATGTGAGGCATTGTGGCGTATTTTGTCGCCACTTTACCTAAGCGAGCCAACAACATCCCAGTTTCAGGACATTGAAAACAACTTCAATGCTTTATGGAATATGCCAAACTGCGTAGGTGCTATAGACGGCAAGCATATAGCCATTAAGTGCCCTACAAATTCTGGATCGATGTTTTACAATTATAAAAAATACTTCAGTTTGGTGCTTTTGGCAGTATGTGATGCAAAATATACTTTTACATCAGTTAGCATGAAAAGCTATGGTAGCCAAAGTGATGCAGGTAAATATTACACATACAAAATTTTTGTATTTATGTTTCTGATTATTGGTCTTACAGGAATATTTTGTGTGTCACCATTTGGCAATCGGTGATTTCTGGGAAAGTTCCCGTGCCGCCAAATAAGCCTTTGAATGCACAGTGTCAGGATACTTTTCCGCATTTTTTTGTGGGAGATGCTACCTTTCCTTTAAAAAGCAATTTAATGCGACCTTATCCTGGAACAAATTTGGATACATATAAAATAATCTTTAATTACAGGCTTTCCCGAACTCGGCGTGTGATTGAAAATTGTTTCGGGATACTCTGCGAACTCTGGAGAGTTCTTTTAACAACAATTGAAATGTCACCGGAAAATGTGGATACCATTGTACTGGCCTGCACAGTTCTTAACAATTTTATCATGTTGAATGATTTGAAAAAATGGTATTGTCCGGCAAATTTTGTTCACCAGGAGGCAGAAGATGCGTCTTTTCAAGAAGGAGATTGGAGAATACAACTAAGAAACAACGGTGAACGGCCCATGAGATCGATTTCTACTCATATACGTAGATCTACCCAAACAGCTATAAACTTAAGAGACAGATTGGCAGAATTTTTTTGCAATGAAGGCACTATTCCATTTCAATATGGTTTATAAAGTAAAAAATTTAAAACTTTTTATTTTTATAAAATACATATATGTATGTGCATACATATTGATATATTTCCATTACACACATATTAATTAAATAATTTCATTGTTTACTAAAACTTAAATAAGTATTTTTAAATTAAAAAGGTAATTCCAGGTAAAACGAAGCAGAAACAAGTTGAAAAAAAAGAAAAATAATAAATTCAGTCTGACCGTTGTCAATTTTTAAAAAAGGAACTAAAATCTATGTACAGCACCGTGCAAAATAATGGCAGCATGAAATAATATGGACGCCTAAGATTAAAATTGAAAATGGATTTTCTTTAAAACGAGTGCTGCAAAAAAAGTAAAATTTGTTTTGTAGGTAATTTACCAAGCTATTATATTTGCCTCTCCTAGACCATCTCTTCTGGCATAGTTCTTCTACAAGAATTTTATTTCAGTTTTAGTGAAAACATTGAATTTAACAATATAATTGGACTTACCTGGTTGTTCCATCTCTACAGAAATCTGCTTCCAAATGATTCTCTTTTTGTCTGGATTCTTGTATCCTGGAGAATATTTACTATATAGGCATTCATTCGCCTGTACCAATATTATCAATTTTTCATTACCAATTTTCTATTCGACTGCATTTATTTCTTTAAAAAATTTAAACAAAAAGTAATACAGCTGTTCGAAACATTGATGGTAGTTCAGTGTGTTTGCATTATTTGTGGGTTTGTGAAAAAAGTACCAAAGTTATTAAGATGGTACCATTCACTATTGTTAACTTTTTAAAATTGTTATAACTTTTATGAGCAAAGCTAAAAATAAGTTTTATACATTCATTTACATATCTAATGCCTAAAAATAAATAATTTTATTTATTTTGAACATCGTTATTTCTTTGTTTTATAAAGTGTCATTTTCATTACTTTCATTACTGTACGCATGTACTTATACCATTATTTTGCAATTATAAGAATATATACATATGAACGTTAATATGTTGAATATTATCATAAAACTTTTGCATCCAATACCTTGAAACGATTATCAAAGTCTCTTTTTAGATTACGCATAGAAAACAATTGACACAGGCAACTAAATTTATCAAAAAGTTCGTGTATAAAAAGAAGATTATCAACTTAAAAGCTTAAAATATCAAAAGAGTAAAAATTACTTAAAAAGGGTTTTTGTGCCCCACTTCTGTTTGCTTTTAAATTTACCATCACTGGCTACATCTGTCACGTAACCTCGTATTGAAATTCTGTTTTCAGCAGGTTGAGACGTTACGACTAAGTACCATTTCAGTCGGGTAAGCATTTGCATAGCTTTTCATATAGCAAAAAAAAAAAATCACCTGATACATTTACATTTCTACACTTACGGTCGGCTAAATGTGCCTTTAAAGTAGTGCATTGTCCCCTATGGTAATGTTTGGTTTTGTTGGGATATAAAAAAGCCACGGCCTTTTTCGGCCGCATTTAACAACAAAACGATTACATTGTTTCAAAAACTTTTGGAATGACTCCAAATGTAATTTATAAAGCATCAATTGAAATTCAAAAACACCAAATAAAATAAATATTTTTTGAATGTTAATCATTTTTTTAATTGCGTTTGGCATTTTTTAATTTTAATTGATCTTTTAAGAATCGATTGCGAATTTTTGAATTTTATTTGTAATTTTTTGAATTTAAATTTTGTTCTTTTATTTCGAATTTTTTTTAACTTCAATTGTAATTTTTTATATATTTTGTTATAAAAGAAGCTATCTTTTTATATATCTATAACTACTTGTTTTCAACGGAACACGAAATATAGCAATTATATTGTATGTCCTGCTCAACATTTATTATAACCAACACATAATCTATTTGTTAGTTTTTGTTGTTTTTAAAATTTTATCAAATTTCAAAAATAAAACTTCCAAATATTTATGTGACAAATATTTTTGTCAACATTTAAAAGAGAAAAGCCAAGTTTTGCCAAGACTTGGCAACATTTTTATAAAATCTTATTTTTTAACTACTATAACTACTTTGAAAGTCTATATAAGTGTTTTTTTTTTATTAAATATTTTTAATTTTAAATACATATGTTTTGATATAAAAATCAACTGATTTGGGGATTTTGGGGATTCCAGATAAGACTTAATCTGGTATTTAAATCTCAGATTTTTAATTAAAAAAACGTAATACAATTGGAAACACTTAGGACCTGTGCGAGGTAGCAAAATAAATTATAAACTAAATACAAATTGAAAAATATTTTAAAATTTCTTTGACAGAATATTTGACCAATTATTAAAATTTCATAAAAATTTGGATTCTTGAATTTAGTTTACAATTTAGTTTAAAATACAACATTTAAAAACAATAAACTACATATATTTCTTTCTTACGTTTTTATTATTTTGTTTTGCTGATTTTTAAACCTAATACTGAGTTATAGCAGATAAGGATACTCCTTTTTTAGAAAACATTCGAAAAAAAATTGAAGGCGATAAATTAAATAAAAAATTCAATTGATCGGCTTTTAAAAACTTAAGTGTATTTTTGTTTTTTTACCCAAATACTCGTAATATTACGAGTGTGGAAATAATTAATAATAGAGGAAGGATAAATATAGAGATTTCACTAAAAGAAGCGGCCAAATAAAATTTTGTACATATTACAAAGCTAGGTATCTAAGAGAAAATTTAAAAAATTTACCTCATTTTAGAGAATTTTTTTTTTTCTGCACAAATTGCATCAAAATCTGGTAAAACCAATTGGACTTGCAAAAAAAAAAAAAAAAACAAATGGGGTTGCAAAGAAAATCATTTGAAAACAAACAAAAATACAAGCTGTTTCGTCTAAACATAGTAAATAAATTGTATTTTGGAAATAATTTCGAGGCCCCCCCGTGGCACGCCACTGGCTGCCAGAGTAAATATTTATATGATTAATAGACGGACACTGATAAATTGCATTTTTTAGATGATTTATAATGCAAGTTGTAAATGTTGATGCTACATGGTTTACCTCTGTTTCGTCCCAAACGTAATTATCACATTCGTGCGAAGTATTTATTTTATTTCTGTGTTCGTTAAACTGATTTTGTAAATTTTTTTTTGCTTTGAATTGTAAGCAGATATCGCACTGATCATTTCTCGGCTTAAATAATGAGTAATTGCCCTCCTTCAATGTTGCCATAACATTTGGGAAGGAAACTGGAATAATGCCATTTTCTTCTTTTGCAAATATAAATTAAAAATTTGTCTATAGGTAGTAAAATTCGTCTCAAAATATTTTTTTTTTGTTTATTTTCGTCGATTTTGGCACGATCGACGTTTCGTTTCTCGAACTGAACTTTTTAACCTATTTTGTCATAACTATGTTCACTACTTTTAGAAATGCCGAACATTTAATTTAAAATGATTAACGCGGTGGTTCTTTTGTAACTGCTTTCGGTTTTTTTATTAACTTGTAATATATACATATAATTATATGTATGGTAAAACTTAAAACTAAGCGAATTTGAGGGTAAGTGAAAATACATAATGACTAGTCGCCAATAATGTAATGCGATCCAACGACGGTATTAAATAAATGTGCATACCTAAAATCAAGTGATGTCGATAAGAACTTTCTTTGTAAATGTTATAATATTCGTATAATATTTATAAGGTTTTTAATAAAGATAATTCGTAAATTTTTTTTTTTGGTTTTTTATTTTTTTACATAAATTTAGTTCAAAGTGGTATTGTATGAATTTCTAAATGCTATTGGTAAATATAGAAAATTATTTAAATTATTTATTAAAAATCTTTATATTTTGTTTATACATTTTTTTGATTTTTTTCCTTTATGTTTACAACTACATTGTTTTTATCATCAATATCAATAACTTTAAAAGGCCCTTTGTAAATTGGTTCTAATTTGTGTGCTGTGTGATTTTTAATAAATATTTCTTGACCTATGGTAATTTTAGTATTGTTTGTGTTTTGATCATGTGAATATTTTTGGCAATGTTTTGTTAATTAATTGTTGTGCCCTATTTAATGCTGTTTATAGACGGAAGTTAACTTTCTTTGTATAGTCATCAAAATTATATATGGTATCTATTTTATCGGCTTGTGTCAGTGGATTATGATTTGGTAGGTTTGGAAAAATTAATTCAAACGGGCAGTACCCTTGAACAGTTGAGGGTGTAGTATTAAAAGTATACCCAAAATACTTTATCCAATTATCCCAATTGTTCCTGGATGCGTGAATGTACTCATTAAAGGTGCGATGTGATCTTTCAACTGTTCCTACTGTTTGATGGTGGTAAGGGGCTGATGTTGCTTTTTCTATTTTCAAAAGTGTAAGAAGTTCCACAAGAACTTGATTATTGTATTCGGTACCCATGTCACTAAGTATTTTATTCATGGGTCCATAAATTAATATAAAATCCTCCAATAATGCCTTAGCTATGGTTTTTGGGTTTTTATAAGTTACTGGCATTGCTACTAAATATTTAGTTAGATCGCATATTATGGTAATAATGTATTGATTACCATTTTCTGATACAGGAAAGGGTCCTACCGTATCTATTATTACAGTTTTAAAGGGTTTCTGCGGTGTTGGGGTTATTATCATTTCTGGTTTTATGAGTTTCGTTGTTTTATTGGTTTGACATTGAACAAATTTTCTGACGTATTGTTTCACAGCCTTAGTGATATTTTTCCAATAATAAGTAATCTAGTTGTTCCAGGATGCCCTCCAAAAAGAGGGTTATCGAGGAGTTTTTTTAAGAAATATTTTTGTTAATCTTTGTTAGTTTAGTTAACATGTTGGTTGGCTTTTTGTTTAAATTGTTCAATTGATACGAGACGAGGCCAAATAAATTATCACTTAAATTTGTTTGTATTTTATTCAAATTTCTACTTATTGCTTCTTTTTCAAGAATTGGAAAAAATTGATCCAGATCGATATTTCCATTAGCAAAAGTGTTTTGTATATTAATTTCTGGTGCTAGCATCTTTTTACCTCGTTTAATATTTAGTGTGGGGGTTTTTCCGTCAATATTTACCCTAACCTTGACCCACTTTTTTACGCAATCGAAGCCAATAGTTTCGAAAAATAGGCTTTTCGGTAATTACTTTAATATCCTTCTTGTGTGGTTACCATAAAAACACTGTTTATTGAAGGTATTGATTTAATATCATTGAAGGTAATTCGAGTTAGCGCGTCCGCTCCTGAAGTGTCTTTACCTTTGATATGTTCTATAACAAAATCATACTTCTCCAGGTCCAGACGTATTCTTGTCAATCTGCTGGATGGGTTTTTTAAGGAATATAAATATGTTAGTGGTTACTGATCACTACGTACTATAAAATTTCTTCCATATATGTAGGGTCTAAAGTGATTAATGGCCCATTGGATTGCTATTAATTCTTGCTCTATTGGGGCTTTGTTTGATTCCCCCGTTTGTAAATGCACGTGACGCATATGCTATAGGCAACTGCATCTCATCTCTTTCCTGTGATAATATTGCACCACATGCGATTTTACTCGCATCTTAGTTATATAGAATGTTTCATCAAAATCTGGATATTGAAGAATTTGTAGAGAAAGTAGGGCAGCTTTTAGGTGCTGAAAGGCCTGCACACAGTCAGCCGACCATATAAAGGGTTCTTTCTTTCTAGTCAGTTTAGTTAAATGGACAGAATAGAATGAGAAATTTGGAATAAAGCGTCTGTAATAATTACAGAAAGCTACGATTCGACGAACCTTATCCCCATTAGTAGGGGTGGGGTAGTTTTTTATTGAATCGTATTTGCTACTGTCTGGTAAAATACCTTTATCAGTACATTTATGACCCAAATACGTAACCTCGGATCTGAAAAAAGTGCATTTGTCTGGATGTAATTTTAAATTACAATCCCTGCATCTTTGGAAAACAGTTTCTAAGTTCTTGAGAGTGTGCTTTATCGAACATCCTGTGACAATAACATCATCCATATATTTAAAAGTTTTTGAAGGAGCTAAACCTGAAAATGCTAGATTCATCATTTTCTGAAAGGAGTTTGGGGCTACTTTTAAACCATATGGTAAACAGGTGAACCAATATGAACCATTTTCTGTTGAGAATGAAGTAATGTCTCGCTATTCTTCATCTAATCCGACTTGATGAAATCCAGAGGTTAAATCTAAACAACAGAAGAATTTTGCTCTTCCCAATTGGTCTAAAATGTCCTCAATTCTGGGTAATGGAAATTTGTCTGCTATTAACTTTTTATTTATTTGCCTGTAATCAACAACTAGACGCCATCGTTTGTCAGGGTTATTTGGCAATGATTTCTTTGGTACGAGCATAATAGGACTATTATAATTGGAAGCCGATTGTTCCACTATTCCGTCTTGCCGAAGTTTTTCAACCTGCCTTGTTATCTCATGCTTTTGTGAACTCTTAATTTTTGTGTATAAAAATTGTTTGTACTTATCTTATCACTTTCCAAAGCAAAAATATCAAAATATTTTGAACATAATTGAATCAATTAAGATTTTACAATTTCAGGAAATTTGTTTGCCAACCTTTCCAAAATTGTTTGGTTTCTTTTACTATCAACATTGGGTGTATTAAGGATTTCATAGTCAGACAGTTTTTCATATTATATTGGTATTCCGTTTAAAAATTTGATTCCAGAATTTGTGTTTATAATTCTTATGTATGGAAATTTTCTTAATACTATGCAACCAGCAACAAATATTACATCTTCTATTATTTGGCTTGGAACTACCAAATCAGAAACTTCGTTGTCAATTGTAATAGCTCTAAAAACTTCAGATCGAGCTGGTAGTGTTATTGTACCGTCACCCATACTTTCGAGTATCGGAATGTTTATGGGATAATTTAAATTGAAGGGTCTCAACGAAAGTAAATTCGAATTTGGATCTAGTCCATATTGAATAGTAGCATTGTATGTCTTCAAGAAGTCTAATCCCAGTATACCTTGAAATGGTATTGGGAACGCATCTGAAATTACATAAAATGTCTGAGGGATAAGAAAGTTTTTCACTTTTAAATCAATTTCAATTGCTCCTACTGATTCAATAATTCCCTCTCCAATTCCAGATATTTGTAAATTTTCCCCGTGTTGAAGTGTAATGAGCCGAGAGCACTGATTTTAATTAGTGAGATGTCCGCTCCAGTATCTACAAGGAACGTATATATATTATTATGAAGGGATATTTGAATCTCGATAAAACTACTCAAATTGAGGTTTAGGTGGAAAACTTTTCCTATGGGTTTAATATTTTTTTTTTCTTTAATTTTGGTGATGACCCCCCGAATTTTGGGGGGTAATCTCGTTTTCCGAGACTTCTGCGCCAATCTTACCCGTCCTCTGTTTTGTTGTCGGTTGGAATGATTTCCATATCCATTGCCTTGGCCGCTACGTTGTTCATTGTAACGTCTATGTTCGTTATAATTTCGTGAATTGTCATTACCATTAAAATTTCTAGAGTTATTATTCCGACGCCAGTCTGTAGTTCTGATTACCGGAACCACGACGCTTAAAATAAAATACTGAAGAATTTGAAATTGATGCATCAGTGCTGGCTTCGACGAATTTAGAAACGACTCCATTAAGAGTCATGAGTTTCCCTGTTTTAATGATGAGTTTTACCTCATCACTTGCATCATCATTTCTTATTTGCCTTATTAATTTTTCAACAACATCCTGTGGGTAGCCTTCTCTTATAAAGGCTCCACCTAGTTTTTTCGCGATTTCTTGTAGCCGATTTTGATTGTTGTTTTATGTTCATTAGTTTTGAACATAGTAATTCCGACGACTCTCCTTGTACAGATGATTGCAGTTTATCCTTAATTGCCTGTAGGGTGTTTTCGTTTGCAGTAATGTTCCTTGCATGTCCCTTCAACTTTGTTTTTATTACGTCTATTGCCACCAGTTCATGTGCTTCCTTTATTCTATCCATCAATGTCAATGCGTCAAGGAAACTTTGTAGTTCACTCACGCTGCCATCAAAAGCTGGTACAATTTTTGTGGCCTTATCCGTGACCTCATCCTCCGTCCGCGGCATGTTTATTGTTTTTATTTTCACTTTTGTGATTTTATTAGTCTCGTTATCTTCCGTCTCACTTTCGTTCGTCCCTGTGATTTCAACATCTATTTCACAGCTTAATGTCAGTGGGACCTTGATATTAACGTTATATTTATGGAAAACTTTTATTAATTGATCTCTAAATTTGTGAAAAATCCCATTGGCCTCCTCCTTGTGGGGTGTAGAGTACCTATCGTATTGTCTGTGTAACGTTGCCCTAATAGTAACTATTAAAAGTTCTATCAAAATTTGAATATGTTTACTCAATGTTTCTGGCCTTATCGACCTATTTTGATTTATGCACTTATAAGATTGTTTAAATTTAATTTCCAATGGCTCTATACTTTTCAAAATACTTTCCCATTGCATTATTTTTAATTTCTAAAATAAAACTTTGTAATCATGATTATATGTTGTGCTTATTTTGTATTTTAATTCAAAATCCTTAAATAAATTCAAAATCTTTAATAAAAACAAAACTTTAATAAAAAAAAAACTTAATTTATAAGCTTACATTTGTCTCTTCTGATATCTGAATATTGGATCTTCTTATATCCGTTGTTGGCGTGCGGCAGCGTTTCTATTTCTATTTACAGCTTTTAAAATCGTCTTTTCCTCAATTTGATTATTGGCTTCTTATATCTGTTGTTGGGGTGCGGCAGCGTTTCTATTTCTATTTACGGCTTTAAGTATCATCTTCATTACGTAGATAACGGCTATGCTGATAACTGTTATTATCGACAATGTTTCGATGTAATTCATGTTTTCGTTTTTGGTTGTAGTTGTAGTTTATTCAATGTTCATTTTCAAATTGTTACGTAGTATTTCTACTACTTCTTTATTATTATTGTCTTCCGTGGATTTACCCACTTCTTAACCCGCAACAAGTAACGGGATTGTTTGTGAAATTTTCTTCCACCACGTCATATTTTATTTAATGTTTATGTATTCAGTTATAATGTTTGTTTGACGTTCAGTTTTTTTTTATTCACTTTTGATTCATACAAATCATCAGAAAATGCGCGGGGAGCGATAAAAAAAAACACTTTTGAATTAATAACATTATTTTTTTAATGTTATTATTTCACTTTATTTTGAATTTTAACTTGCACTTTATTTTTTCACGGCCCGATTTATATTTTTTCAAGGGTGATTTTCTTTTATCACGCTCGATTTTTTACACTGTCACGGTCGCCATGTTAGGTTCGGCGTTCATGGCCGAACATTTAATTTAAAATGATTAACGCGGTGGTTCTTTTGTAACTGGTTTAACTTGTAATATATACTTATAATTATATGTATGGTAATACTTAAAACTAAGCAAATTTGAGGGTAAGTGAAAATTCATAATGACTAGTCGCCAATAATGTAATGCGATCCAACGACGGTATTAAATAAATGTGCATACCTTAAATCTATTGTTCGTTGGCATTAAATATTTGAACCAAAAGTAGGCCAGTCGTTGACTTTAAATGTTTGAGTTCCAGCACATTTTCCAGAAAAGATCAAATATGTCCTTTCGCTTTACTTCCGTAAAAAAACAACAATGCCGAGCAGAACTTTTTTCGGAAAATTTTGAAGTACATGGTTCCTTCATTTGCCTTGCTGATATATTGCTCAGATTTCCATTTGATATTCCCTTATACCTTTTGCCACTAAAAGAAGCGGCCAAATAAAATTTTGTACATATTACAAAGCTAGGTATCTAAGAGAAAATTAAAAAAATTTACCTCATTTTAGAGAAATTTTTTTTTTTTCTGCACAAATTGCATCAAAATCTGGTAAAACCAATTGGACTTGCAAAAAAAAAAAAAAAAACAAATGGGGTTGCAAAGAAAATCATTTGAAAACAAACAAAAATACAAGCTGTTTCGTCTAAACATAGTAAATAAATTGTATTTTGGAAATAATTTCGAGGCCCCCCCGTGGCACGCCACTGGCTGCCAGAGTAAATATTTATATGATTAATAGACGGACACTGATAAATTGCATTTTTTAGATGATTTATAATGCAAGTTGTAAATGTTGATGCTACATGGTTTACCTCTGTTTCGTCCCAAACGTAATTATCACATTCGTGCGAAGTATTTATTTTATTTCTGTGTTCGTTAAACTGATTTTGTAAATTTTTTTTTGCTTTGAATTGTAAGCAGATATCGCACTGATCATTTCTCGGCTTAAATAATGAGTAATTGCCCTCCTTCAATGTTGCCATAACATTTGGGAAGGAAACTGGAATAATGCCATTTTCTTCTTTTGCAAATATAAATTAAAAATTTGTCTATAGGTAGTAAAATTCGTCTCAAAATATTTTTTTTTTGTTTATTTTCGTCGATTTTGGCACGATCGACGTTTCGTTTCTCGAACTGAACTTTTTAACCTATTTTGTCATAACTATGTTCACTACTTTTAGAAATGCCGAACATTTAATTTAAAATGATTAACGCGGTGGTTCTTTTGTAACTGCTTTCGGTTTTTTTATTAACTTGTAATATATACATATAATTATATGTATGGTAAAACTTAAAACTAAGCGAATTTGAGGGTAAGTGAAAATACATAATGACTAGTCGCCAATAATGTAATGCGATCCAACGACGGTATTAAATAAATGTGCATACCTAAAATCAAGTGATGTCGATAAGAACTTTCTTTGTAAATGTTATAATATTCGTATAATATTTATAAGGTTTTTAATAAAGATAATTCGTAAATTTTTTTTTTTGGTTTTTTATTTTTTTACATAAATTTAGTTCAAAGTGGTATTGTATGAATTTCTAAATGCTATTGGTAAATATAGAAAATTATTTAAATTATTTATTAAAAATCTTTATATTTTGTTTATACATTTTTTTGATTTTTTTCCTTTATGTTTACAACTACATTGTTTTTATCATCAATATCAATAACTTTAAAAGGCCCTTTGTAAATTGGTTCTAATTTGTGTGCTGTGTGATTTTTAATAAATATTTCTTGACCTATGGTAATTTTAGTATTGTTTGTGTTTTGATCATGTGAATATTTTTGGCAATGTTTTGTTTTGTTAATTAATTGTTGTGCCCTATTTAATGCTGTTTATAGACGGAAGTTAACTTTCTTTGTATAGTCATCAAAATTATATATGGTATCTATTTTATCGGCTTGTGTCAGTGGATTATGATTTGGTAGGTTTGGAAAAATTAATTCAAACGGGCAGTACCCTTGAACAGTTGAGGGTGTAGTATTAAAAGTATACCCAAAATACTTTATCCAATTATCCCAATTGTTCCTGGATGCGTGAATGTACTCATTAAAGGTGCGATGTGATCTTTCAACTGTTCCTACTGTTTGATGGTGGTAAGGGGCTGATGTTGCTTTTTCTATTTTCAAAAGTGTAAGAAGTTCCACAAGAACTTGATTATTGTATTCGGTACCCATGTCACTAAGTATTTTATTCATGGGTCCATAAATTAATATAAAATGCTCCAATAATGCCTTAGCTATGGTTTTTGGGTTTTTATAAGTTACTGGCATTGCTACTAAATATTTAGTTAGATCGCATATTATGGTAATAATGTATTGATTACCATTTTCTGATACAGGAAAGGGTCCTACCGTATCTATTATTACAGTTTTAAAGGGTTTCTGCGGTGTTGGGGTTATTATCATTTCTGGTTTTATGAGTTTCGTTGTTTTATTGGTTTGACATTGAACAAATTTTCTGACGTATTGTTTCACAGCCTTAGTGATATTTTTCCAATAATAAGTAATCTAGTTGTTCCAGGATGCCCTCCAAAAAGAGGGTTATCGAGGAGTTTTTTTAAGAAATATTTTTGTTAATCTTTGTTAGTTTAGTTAACATGTTGGTTGGCTTTTTGTTTAAATTGTTCAATTGATACGAGACGAGGCCAAATAAATTATCACTTAAATTTGTTTGTATTTTATTCAAATTTCTACTTATTGCTTCTTTTTCAAGAATTGGAAAAAATTGATCCAGATCGATATTTCCATTAGCAAAAGTGTTTTGTATATTAATTTCTGGTGCTAGCATCTTTTTACCTCGTTTAATATTTAGTGTGGGGGTTTTTCCGTCAATATTTACCCTAACCTTGACCCACTTTTTTACGCAATCGAAGCCAATAGTTTCGAAAAATAGGCTTTTCGGTAATTACTTTAATATCCTTCTTGTGTGGTTACCATAAAAACACTGTTTATTGAAGGTATTGATTTAATATCATTGAAGGTAATTCGAGTTAGCGCGTCCGCTCCTGAAGTGTCTTTACCTTTGATATGTTCTATAACAAAATCATACTTCTCCAGGTCCAGACGTATTCTTGTCAATCTGCTGGATGGGTTTTTTAAGGAATATAAATATGTTAGTGGTTACTGATCACTACGTACTATAAAATTTTTTCCATATATGTAGGGTCTAAAGTGATTAATGGCCCATTGGATTGCTATTAATTCTTGCTCTATTGGGGCTTTGTTTGATTCCCCCGTTTGTAAATGCACGTGACGCATATGCTATAGGCAACTGCATCTCATCTCTTTCCTGTGATAATATTGCACCACATGCGATTTTACTCGCATCTTAGTTATATAGAATGTTTCATCAAAATCTGGATATTGAAGAATTTGTAGAGAAAGTAGGGCAGCTTTTAGGTGCTGAAAGGCCTGCACACAGTCAGCCGACCATATAAAGGGTTCTTTCTTTCTAGTCAGTTTAGTTAAATGGACAGAATAGAATGAGAAATTTGGAATAAAGCGTCTGTAATAATTACAGAAAGCTACGAATCGACGAACCTCATCCCCATTAGTAGGGGTGGGGTAGTTTTTAATTGAATCGTATTTGCTACTGTCTGGTAAAATACCTTTATCAGTACATTTATGACCCAAATACGTAACCTCGGATCTGAAAAAAGTGCATTTGTCTGGATGTAATTTTAAATTACAATCCCTGCATCTTTGGAAAACAGTTTCTAAGTTCTTGAGAGTGTGCTTTATCGAACATCCTGTGACAATAACATCATCCATATATTTAAAAGTTTTTGAAGGAGCTAAACCTGAAAATGCTAGATTCATCATTTTCTGAAAGGAGTTTGGGGCTACTTTTAAACCATATGGTAAACAGGTGAACCAATATGAACCATTTTCTGTTGAGAATGAAGTAATGTCTCGCTATTCTTCATCTAATCCGACTTGATGAAATCCAGAGGTTAAATCTAAACAACAGAAGAATTTTGCTCTTCCCAATTGGTCTAAAATGTCCTCAATTCTGGGTAATGGAAATTTGTCTGCTATTAACTTTTTATTTATTTGCCTGTAATCAACAACTAGACGCCATCGTTTGTCAGGGTTATTCGACAATGATTTCTTTGGTACGAGCATAATAGGACTATTATAATTGGAAGCCGATTGTTCCACTATTCCGTCTTGCCGAAGTTTTTCAACCTGCCTTGTTATCTCATGCTTTTGTGAACTCTTAATTTTTGTGTATAAAAATTGTTTGTACTTATCTTATCACTTTCCAAAGCAAAAATATCAAAATATTTTGAACATAATTGAATCAATTAAGATTTTACAATTTCAGGAAATTTGTTTGCCAACCTTTCCAAAATTGTTTGGTTTCTTTTACTATCAACATTGGGTGTATTAAGGATTTCATAGTCAGACAGTTTTTCATATTATATTGGTATTCCGTTTAAAAATTTGATTCCAGAATTTGTGTTTATAATTCTTATGTATGGAAATTTTCTTAATACTATGCAACCAGCAACAAATATTACATCTTCTATTATTTGGCTTGGAACTACCAAATCAGAAACTTCGTTGTCAATTGTAATAGCTCTAAAAACTTCAGATCGAGCTGGTAGTGTTATTGTACCGTCACCCATACTTTCGAGTATCGGAATGTTTATGGGATAATTTAAATTGAAGGGTCTCAACGAAAGTAAATTCGAATTTGGATCTAGTCCATATTGAATAGTAGCATTGTATGTCTTCAAGAAGTCTAATCCCAGTATACCTTGAAATGGTATTGGGAACGCATCTGAAATTACATAAAATGTCTGAGGGATAAGAAAGTTTTTCACTTTTAAATCAATTTCAATTGCTCCTACTGATTCAATAATTCCCTCTCCAATTCCAGATATTTGTAAATTTTCCCCGTGTTGAAGTGTAATGAGCCGAGAGCACTGATTTTAATTAGTGAGATGTCCGCTCCAGTATCTACAAGGAACGTATATATATTATTATGAAGGGATATTTGAATCTCGATAAAACTACTCAAATTGAGGTTTAGGTGGAAAACTTTTCCTATGGGTTTAATATTTTTTTTTTCTTTAATTTTGGTGATGACCCCCCGAATTTTGGGGGGTAATCTCGTTTTCCGAGACTTCTGCGCCAATCTTACCCGTCCTCTGTTTTGTTGTCGGTTGGAATGATTTCCATATCCATTGCCTTGGCCGCTACGTTGTTCATTGTAACGTCTATGTTCGTTATAATTTCGTGAATTGTCATTACTATTAAAATTTCTAGAGTTATTATTCCGACGCCAGTCTGTAGTTCTGATTACCGGAACCACGACGCTTAAAATAAAATACTGAAGAATTTGAAATTGATGCATCAGTGCTGGCTTCGACGAATTTAGAAACGACTCCATTAAGAGTCATGAGTTTCCCTGTTTTAATGATGAGTTTTACCTCATCACTTGCATCATCATTTCTTATTTGCCTTATTAATTTTTCAACAACATCCTGTGGGTAGCCTTCTCTTATAAAGGCTCCACCTAGTTTTTTCGCGATTTCTTGTAGCCGATTTTGATTGTTGTTTTATGTTCATTAGTTTTGAACATAGTAATTCCGACGACTCTCCTTGTACAGATGATTGCAGTTTATCCTTAATTGCCTGTAGGGTGTTTTCGTTTGCAGTAATGTTCCTTGCATGTCCCTTCAACTTTGTTTTTATTACGTCTATTGCCACCAGTTCATGTGCTTCCTTTATTCTATCCATCAATGTCAATGCGTCAAGGAAACTTTGTAGTTCACTCACGCTGCCATCAAAAGCTGGTACAATTTTTGTGGCCTTATCCGTGACCTCATCCTCCGTCCGCGGCATGTTTATTGTTTTTATTTTCACTTTTGTGATTTTATTAGTCTCGTTATCTTCCGTCTCACTTTCGTTCGTCCCTGTGATTTCAACATCTATTTCACAGCTTAATGTCAGTGGAACCTTGATATTAACGTTATATTTATGGAAAACTTTTATTAATTGATCTCTAAATTTGTGAAAAATCCCATTGGCCTCCTCCTTGTGGGGTGTAGAGTACCTATCGTATTGTCTGTGTAACGTTGCCCTAATAGTAACTATTAAAAGTTCTATCAAAATTTGAATATGTTTACTCAATGTTTCTGGCCTTATCGACCTATTTTGATTTATGCACTTATAAGATTGTTTAAATTTAATTTCCAATGGCTCTATACTTTTCAAAATACTTTCCCATTGCATTATTTTTAATTTCTAAAATAAAACTTTGTAATCATGATTATATGTTGTGCTTATTTTGTATTTTAATTCAAAATCCTTAAATAAATTCAAAATCTTTAATAAAAACAAAACTTTAATAAAAAAAAAAACTTAATTTATAAGCTTACATTTGTCTCTTCTGATATCTGAATATTGGATCTTCTTATATCTGTTGTTGGCGTGCGGCAGCGTTTCTATTTCTATTTACAGCTTTTAAAATCGTCTTTTCCTCAATTTGATTATTGGCTTCTTATATCTGTTGTTGGGGTGCGGCAGCGTTTCTATTTCTATTTACGGCTTTAAGTATCATCTTCATTACGTAGATAACGGCTATGCTGATAACTGTTATTATCGACAATGTTTCGATGTAATTCATGTTTTCGTTTTTGGTTGTAGTTTATTCAATGTTCATTTTCAAATTGTTACGTAGTATTTCTACTACTTCTTTATTATTATTGTCTTCCGTGGATTTACCCACTTCCTAACCCGCAACAAGTAACGGGATTGTTTGTGAAATTTTCTTCCACCACGTCATATTTTATTTAATGTTTATGTATTCAGTTATAATGTTTGTTTGACGTTCAGTTTTTTTTTATTCACTTTTGATTCATACAAATCATCAGAAAATGCGCGGGGAGCGATAAAAAAAAACACTTTTGAAATAATAACATTATTTTTTTAATGTTATTATTTCACTTTATTTTGAATTTTAACTTGCACTTTATTTTTTCACGGCCCGATTTATATTTTTTCAAGGGTGATTTTCTTTTATCACGCTCGATTTTTTACACTGTCACGGTCGCCATGTTAGGTTCGGCGTTCATGGCCGAACATTTAATTTAAAATGATTAACGCGGTGGTTCTTTTGTAACTGGTTTAACTTGTAATATATACTTATAATTATATGTATGGTAATACTTAAAACTAAGCGAATTTGAGGGTAAGTGAAAATTCATAATGACTAGTCGCCAATAATGTAATGCGATCCAACGACGGTATTAAATAAATGTGCATACCTTAAATCTATTGTTCGTTGGCATTAAATATTTGAACCAAAAGTAGGCCAGTCGTTGACTTTAAATGTTTGAGTTCCAGCACATTTTCCAGAAAAGATCAAATATGTCCTTTCGCTTTACTTCCGTAAAAAAACAACAATGCCGAGCAGAACTTTTTTCGGAAAATTTTGAAGTACATGGTTCCTTCATTTGCCTTGCTGATATATTGCTCAGATTTCCATTTGATATTCCCTTATACCTTTTGCCATACATACGTATATTTTTGTTTTCCTGTCTCAAATTTTTAGTTTTGTTGCAATTAATTACAGAACTTTCCAAACTATTTTCAAAATCATTTTCACTTTCCGAACACATTTTGTCACTTTTAATGTTAATAGTTACACACTTATAAAGAAAAACAATTTTTATAATATAAGGTATGTATGTATTTCTTCAGAGTAAAATCAATGAAAACATGTTAGAAATTTATTATAATTAACAAAGTAAAAATTTCAAAGTATAATAACTATAGTTATGAGAAAATAGGACTATGATGGGACGGGAAGGGAGCGTAGTAGCACTATCCGCTATAAAAATTCAAAACCTACTGTTAATTAATAAAATTCAATAGAAATAAATGTTAGTTACTATTTTCAAGCAACAATATGTAGTTACTTGGTTTTGGTTCATGTACACTGAGAAAAAAAGTGCGCTTTAAAATAAAATGTGAACACTTTCAAATTTTATTTAAAGTGCCTCAGTCTATAGGTTCTTATGGGGGCACAAACAGATTTTGTAAGAGTGCTAATTTTAAGTTTTTAAAGTGTTTACTCTTAATTTAAAAGTTACAATTTTTGTTTTTAATGTAAAATTCTTAAATTTAAAATTGTTGACTTTATTTTATAATGACAAACTTTATATTTTAAAGTAAAATATATTATTTATAAAGTAATCACTTTTAAGGGCCTAGTGTTCCATTGCTTGATTCCTAAAGTTCGGCGCAGTAATTATTACTAAATCGAAATTTAGGAGACAGGCAGCAAGAACACAGGGGGTCCTTGAAGCGTATACACAGCACATCGATCGATGGTGCCTTAGCCTATCAGGACCCCAATGACCGTCCATTCGTGGAGTTTAAGCTAGACTTATCCAGATGCAGACGTGATTCCTTGTGATGAACGACACGGAGTCGCATCTGCGACTGAATAATCCATGCTTCAATCCACATCCTGCTCGAGGTGGCTCTGCTTTCACAGAAGATGGCGGATCTAGAGCGGACACTCGATAAAAACCCGTAATCCCAGGTGTGATCTGTACCGCGCCTATGGGACGAATAGCACTACGTTAGTGTGTTTTTGAACGGTTGTATCAGCTCACTGGTAGCACAGAGCTCTGCTACTATGTGTTCTGTTGTAATCCCTTATTTTGCTTTCCTTTTTAGATGGACTCAAATAATCTATTAAATAAAGAGCAAGAGAAGACCGATGCAGGTCTCACCTTAGGTGGCAAAGAGGTTTCAAGCCTAAAAGGCACAGAGGTAGCAATAGTTTCGGCTGAGCAGACATTGGGCGCTCTGGATTCCAATGTTGCCGAACCCATGGATGTTAGTAGTTTAACTCAGGACAACTACGAACATCCCAACGGACGAGGAGGATGAGCTGTTAAGCTCTCAGCCTGTAAGTGCCGTCACAGTCCCAGGCGATCGGTCGAAACCGAAGACCGAGCGCGTGAAGCTCTGCGGGGCGGCTCGCAAACGCTTGCGGACGTACCTGGATGAAGGTATTGACCAAGAGGTTGCGCGGCGGCTTTGTCAGTTGCCAATTCGCGAGGCCCGTAAGGAGGTCAAAGAGCTCACAGGTAGCAGAAAAAGGGTGCGCTCAGATGGCTCGACACCACCTGAAACTAGACATCCTGCAAAGCGGACAGCTGATAGGGCTGCAGATGGCACACCTTGCAAAGCTGTAGGCGCTATACTGCCGAAACCAGCCTTCCCAGTTCCGGCCAACCAGCGGAAACAAGAGGTATCCTACAAGGATGCAGTTGCCACCGTGAAGATTGGTGTTATTCCACCTGATTTCCGGCAACTAGATGGACGGATGATCAGCTCTACTCCATCCAAAGAGCTGTGCTGCACAAAATAGCGGAGCTGAGTAAGGGAACAATTAAGTCCAGTTTCTCGAGTTGCTCCTTTAAGCCAGGGTGGCTCAGTTTTGTTTGCCGCGACAAGGACACGGCGCAGTGGCTGGAGACTCATGTCCCCACTCTAAAGCCATGGAGCTGTGTTGAAGGTGGTTGCGGAGGAAAAAGTGCCGAAGGCCCAATCTATCTTTCAGGAGAGCAGGTTAGGTGGGCGGTGAATGAGTTTTCTCCATACAAATCTCCAGGTCCGGACGGGGTCTATCCATGCCTTTTGCAGCAGGGGTTGTACGCAATTATCCCAAGGCTGGTTAGGATATTTAGATCCAGTCTGCTATTTGGTCATGTACCATCACCTTGGAGAGAGGTGAAAGTGGTCTTCATACCAAAGGCAGGAAGAAAGTCCGAACAGTTGCCTAAATCGAATAGACCAATTAGCCTCAGCTCGTTTCTCCTTAAGACTATGGAGAAAGTCTTGGATCGTTTTATTAGGGACACTTACCTCGCACGGAGACCGATACACGGTCTTCAGTTCGCGTATCAGCGGGGAAGTCTATCGAAACAGCTGTTCATCACGTTATCGATATGGTTGAGAGGGCACTAGGGGCAAAGCACATTGCCCTTTGTGCCTTTGTATCCGTCGTTGGATGGGATGACAGGACGATCTCAGAGTGCATGCAAGAGGCTCTGAACTTTACTCTTTCATGGGCTTATCCATCAACCCGTCGAAGACGATACTGGTACCATTTACAACCAGAAGGAAGGTTAATCTATCAAGGCCCGTTGTGGGGGGCATGGTGATAGATTACTCTGATAAGGTTAGGTATTTGGGGGTTACTCTTGACATATCTCTAACCTGGAATGATCATATTGACTCGCTGTCCAAAAGGCCACCAGAGCTCTTTATGCCTGCCAAAGGCTCTTTGGGAAGATATGGGGTCTGAGTCCGCGGATGGTGTATTGGTCATTCATTACTATTGTCAGACCTATGATCACCTATGCGGCCATCGCATGGTGTCCTAAGGTCGAGCAGTCGAAAACGATGAGTGCTCTTAAGAGGATCCACCGTCTGGCGTGCATTGGTATAACGGGCGCCAGCGGGACGTGTCCTACGGATGCCATCGGGGCCATGCTGGGAATTCCTCCGTTGCATATCTCTGTAATGGAGGCGGCCGTCATGAGCTCAACTAGACTTAGGGAATTCGGTAGCATGAGAGACGGCGACCTAAGGGGTCACATGAGGATCGCCAAGATTCTTATGGACGACCCAATCAGAAAGGTCACGGATAAGAAGCTGCCGGAACAGATTTTGGTCAGGTATTTTGACGCTATGTCTTTTGATAGGAGCATGTGGACCAACCGGACTTGGGAACCTGAAGTTGGGGCCCAGTTATGGTTTACAGATGGCTCGAAACAGCTGAATAAGGATACAGGTGCGGGGGTTTTAGGACCCGGTTTCCAGCGCGCCCTTCCCATGGGCAAATATCCCTCCATTTTTCAGGCGGAAATCTACGCCATGTGTATGTCTGTGGAGGAATGCCTACGGAGGCGTGTGGTCAGATGTCGTATCTATATTCTCTCTGACAGTCAGGCGGCACTCAGGGCTCTTATGTCCCACGAGGTGTCTTGTCATGGAATGTATTACGGCACTCAACCGACTCGGTAGGAGCAACTCCCTTGCCCTGGGATGGATTCCGGGCCATGAGAGGCATGAGGGCAACGAAACTGTCTGGCCAACCGTGGTGCCCGCCGGCCCTTCATAGGCCCTGAACCTTTCTGCGGGGTGCTATATTAAGGAGATGCTCAGGTTGTGGAGAGAGTCGAGATTTTACGATTATTGGCAAACATCTCGTGGCCAACGACAGCCTAAGAGATTTATATCTATGCCCAGTGGTGGGTCTGGGCGACTACTGGCCCTTGGTCGAAGGGACCTAAGGACCCTGACTGGATACTTTATTGGACATTGCAACCTTAGGTACCATAAGTACAAGAAGGGTCAATCGGACACTGAACTGTGCAGGTTTTGCGGGTTGGATTCGAAGACGTCAGAGCAAGTCCTCTGCGATTGTCCTGGGCTTTGTGTCAGGAGGATCAAGTTTTTGGGTGACCGTTTCTTGTCGCCTTCCGACATTTGGAACACTTCACCCGGCAAGGTTCTTGGCTTCATCAATAGCTTGAACCTTTAGGGTGATTCTGGGCAGCACAAAAGACCTACTGTGGTCGCGGTGCGTAGTGCCATTTGAAATAATAATAATAATAAAAATAATATTCACTTTTAAAATTGCATTAAAAGTGAATCCATTTAATTTAAAATTTTTAACTTTAAAAAATAAATAAAAACGTTTATTTTCAAAGTGTTAACTTTAAAATGTAAAGTGATCAATTAGCAGAAAAGTCTTAACGTTTACATTTAAAGTGTTCACTTTATAAATCAAAGTGTCACTTTAACATTGAAAGTTTTAGTTTTGAGTAAAAAGTGTTAACTTTAATTTTAAAGTTTTCACTTTAATATATAAAGCGTCAGTTTATTATTAAAAGTGTTCACTTTGACATTTAAAGTGTACATTTTATATTAAAAGTGTTAACTTTTAAACTCATAGTGTCTTTGTTGGAACTAAACACTTTAAAACGCAACGTAAAAATTTTTATTTTCAAAGTGTTTAAGTTTATTTTAAAAGTTCTTGGCAATGATATCCAAATTAATGTGCAGGGTGATTTAACGTGCACGTGTGTTGAGGAAGATACGGATCTCCTTAATCTGCTAAAGGAGTTTGATCTGGAAACACTTTTTCTTGACCTAAAGAGTAAGTAAAAATTCTAAGGCAATATTAACACTTATGCAATATTACTAATGTTCCTTAGATGCTGGAATAACTTTTCGAAGCTTAAAATTTTTGTCAAAAGAAGACATTGCGGAAGCAGTAAGAAATATTGGTCTTCGAGCGGAGTTTAGAGAAAAGTTGTTTTTCTGGCGCAAGTCAAAGGTAAATATAATATTAATTTTGAAGCTTATTTGCGATGTTACGCACGTACATAGATACAATTCCTATTTCCATATTACTACGTTTATAAATTAGCAATCTTATTTTTTCAGTTTGGAATAGAAGACGAAACGTTGAGCCAGACTTCGAAGGCTGTTGGTTGGCTAGAAAAAAACCGTCACAACGATTCAGCTTGTTCTTCAAATAATTCAATAAGAAACGCATTATTAATGAGTTATAAATAAGTTATTTCATAAAAATAAAATAAATTTTAATATGTTTGAATAAAAAAAATGTGAATTAAAAACAATTAAAATAATCTGTTTCCTTTAAAGTTTATAGTGCATTTGAAAGTGTTCACTCTTAAAATAAAAGCTTTTAATTTGATATTGAATGTGTTAACTTATAATTTAAATGCAAACATTTTTTAATTGGATTAAAAGTGTGATCTTTAAAATCAAAAGTGCTTAAATTGTATTCGAGAATGCGCATACTAAAATGTAATATGTCTAATTTCAATTATATGACAGTAAAAATTGGAGAAGACATTGACCTCGTTGATATGCAATGCATATTATGCATCATAATCAATCGAAAAATCGATTTTGTATTTTTTGTTAGTTACGTGGTTTTGCATTTCAGCTTACGATATGCTAATGCATACTGACATATGATTATATCTAAACCTTTTGACTCATGCAGTAACTGCTCTTTCAATACCCCATTATTTGGTAAGGTCTTTTTTCCCTGGCAACTCACAATTTTTTTCTCTCCATTCAAGTTTAGAAAACCTTAGTGTGTGTGAAACAAATTAGTATTAATGTCAACCTTATAAATGTGCAATGATTCTTAAAACTAATAAGAAATAATTCATATGTACTGTATGTATATTAGTTTATTAAATAATTTATTAAACTTTTAAAATTTTTACATATAATGTAGTTTTATGAATTGTTGATCTGTTATTTTGTAAATGAATAGTATTAGCAGGTTTTTAGATCATATAATCATATTCTTTTTATAAATTATTTTATTGTAAAGAAACATGAAAATTTTTATTTCTTAAATTTACTAATAAAAATTTTCATGTTTCTTTACAAGAAAATAATTTATAAAAAGAATATGATTATATAATCTAAAATCCTACTAATACTATTCATTTACAAAATAACAGATCAACAATTCAAAAAACTCCATTAACTTAAACACAAGGATACAGTGCAAAATATGTATAATTCAAAATATTGTCTATTCATTAACTATCAACATAGATTCTATTCATTAACTATCAACATAGATGTATTAGGACAAACATTTGAAATTAACGGCTTTATATAAGCTTTGTGATTGGATACTTTAAGAATTAAAGTTCATAACAAAAACTGTAAAATATAGAGGATATATATGAATTGTTAAATTTCGTTGATGTTAGTCTAATTGTGTGTCGTGTTCGAGTTTGTTAATTTTTATCCAAACACTCAATATAAAATAGACAATCATCAACAAGCAATGACCAAAGGGGTGAAAGGAGAGCGTGGATATTGATAAGGTTGGGTAGCGTCAACCGAAAATACTAACAGCGGTATTCATAAAAATTTTAAACAGCATTTCAAATCAATTTTAAGCAAAATTTGCTAAAATTGTATTCATAAACGAATTTTAAAATGGTTCGACCCTATTTTAAACCTATTTTAAAATGACATTTTTGCTTTGTGTTTATTTTTATGTTAAACATTTTTGCAAAAAAATTGTCATTTAACCAAAAGAAGTTATTTGTTTTTTTTTTTAAACATAATAGACATTCTATATTTGATCAAAAGAATTGTAAGAATCATTTTTAGTTGAAAATTTTGATATTTTGAATTGAAGAGGGGCGACCCGTTTTCAATAACGGATAAAGAATTTAAGCAGAAATAATAATTTTTTGATAATATTTATTGAAAGTAAACTGGTGGTGTGTTGTTCAATCAAAACAATGAAAATAAAACCGGTTATTTGAATACTTTTTTATTTACAATAAAATCATTATCTATGTAACACTTTTATTGGGCACTTTGTTTTGACTCTTTTTCTTTTTTTAATTAATAAAGAAGTTTTCATAAATTTTTTGTTTTATAAAAACAATATTTTTTTGAAAAACGACAAAAAAATACTTAGAAACGAGTACCGTATGGTTTAATAATCATTGATTTGCATCATTACGATAAATGTGACAAATAAAAGCTACAGTGTTGCCATCGTCAAGTGAAAAAACACTTTTTAGTTAAAATACTGATTATGAATACGAATTTTAAATAAACCTTTTTTAGGCTTAAATGTTTTTTAAGTAATATATATTTGAAACTTGAATTAAGATTTTTTTATGAACACCGCTGTAAGTATTCTATCCTTCTGGCCCTGTGGAATTTCTCAATTTTTATTCTCTATAATTTACTAACAAAAATTTTCATGTTTCTTTACAATAAAATAATTTATAAAAAGAATATAATTATCTTTATATATATAATTCTCCTGTACGTGTGTTAGTGACTGCACTCCTCCTTAACGGCTGGGCCGATTTCGATGAAATTTGTTGTGTCTGTTTTATTTGATCCCTGAATGGTTTAGATTCACAATTGACCTATATGGGTACAATGGGCGTGGCACCTCCCATACGAAGTAAAAATGTATTTTTGTATATCTGGAGTACTGTTACAGTGGGAGTCTTCAAACTTTGTGTGAGCTTTTTTTATAATAATACTCATAATCTCCCAAAAAAATGAGTGCCATCCAAGCAATGGGCGTGGCACCTCCTATACGAAGAAAACATTCATTATTGCATATCTGGGGTACTATTAAAGTGGGAGTCTTCAAACTTTGTGTGAGCTTCTTTGATAATAATATTCATAATCTTCCAAAAAATATGGGGGATCCAAGCAATGGGCGTGGCACCTCCCATACGAAGTACAAATTTATTATTGCATATCTGGGGTACTATTATTGTGAGAATATTCAAACTTTGTGCGAGCTACCTAGATAATAATGTAATCCTATTCCTAGGCAGAACAACGTTTGCCGGGTCAGCTAGTATGATATAAAATCCTACTAATACTATTCATTTTTACATATAATAACCTTTAAACCACTATCCAATAAAATTTCCGATGTAACATTTTTTGAGAAATAGGCCAATAATGTTTCCAGCAGTTGTTGTTCTTTCTAGTGGCATATTTTTTGTTGTTTATTACAACAATATGATTTGTATGTCGAAACTTGTTAAGACAGTATTGCAACGTACTCATTCTATTATATCCAAGGTTGGCTACTGAAACGAATAACGGTATAGGTTTTTGTTTGTTCTGATATGGGTAAAGGTATTTAAGATAGTTTAGGTAGTGGTATACCGGAATTATATATTACATTACACGTATGTAAAAACAAGAAAAATCGTGTTAAAACTAGCTCAAAAATTAAAGTTTTGTATGCCAACTATATAATATCCTACACTAAGTATAAATTGGGTCGAATTTAGGAAAGTGGTCTAAATTCCATAATCCGTTTTTAATGGACAAAGCAGAAAATATAATTATAAAT
Source organism: Eustalomyia histrio (assembly GCA_949748255.1). Taxonomy (NCBI): domain Eukaryota; kingdom Metazoa; phylum Arthropoda; class Insecta; order Diptera; family Anthomyiidae; genus Eustalomyia; species Eustalomyia histrio. Next base: position 182,616,628 of record OX456523.1, on the reverse strand, counting down.
CTGAACGAAATTGCCAAACCTAACGAAAAAGTGCATTTAAGCAAATACCAGAAATATGGGATTATATATGGATTAAATCCAATTTTCGTTAAATGTGAAATCATGATATACGTGAAAAAACTATTATACTCTATAAGTACAGTAAGTATAACCAATTTCACATGAAAATTTAATAAAATTTTTTCACGCAAATTTAATAAAGAAAACTATTATTTTTTCAACGAAAAATTAACATTTAAGTTGCATTACATTTAAATTTCGAGTGAAATTTTTCCTCGATAAAAACAATTTGCTATGCTTAATAATTTAATTATATGATACATATTTTAATTGGATTTTGTTTCAATTAATCATATACAATTTTCAGTACAACCACAACTAAAATAAATAAATTAACAGTCTAGGGTTGCTAGTCTATTTTCTGTTACTTTATATAATTTTTAAGGAAATAAAATACAAATTAACAACTTTTGTCGGTATAATTTGTCAAATATATAACAATACAGAATAGTGACAACTATCGTTAGTTAACGAAATCAATCAAATCGTTAAGAAAGTAAGAGAATTGCACTGGTAATTTTAATTAGTAAAATTTTTGAAACTATGTTTTTTTTATTTAAGTTTATTATAAAAAGCAAGAATACCCAGGAAAATTTTTTAGAACCGGTTGCCAACACCATATATTCTAGAACTGGTTCCAAGGTAACAACCCCCAGTTGTCTTATTGCTTTTAAAGAACCGGTTATATTTTACAAAGTTAGAACTTGTTGTAGAATCAGTTCTTTAGAATCTTCTTTGCAACAGAAGTTGTATATATTAAAATTATTACTATTTTTGTTAGCTGAAATTAGAAAAATGTTGTTAATTTTTTGCAGACTAAAAATCATTTCAGTCTATAACAACAATTTTTCTAATGTTAGCAGAAAACATGTTATTTGCATTAAACTAAAATATATACAAAGTTAACAACATTTTTGTCGATTTAGCAGTTTTTATTTGCTGTTTATGGTCCACTAATATTTACCGAAATTGTTTGCCAATTTTAGCAGGACAATTGTTATTTGAATTTAACTAAAATTAAACTCAATTACTATTAACATTTTGTACATGCAACAAATTTTTTTGTTGATTATTTATTATCAAGTTTAGCAAAAATATTCTGCAGTTTTTTCTGCATTTTCCATTTTGACTAATTTTTAGTATTTTTTTCTGCTATTTCTGCTAAGTTGTTTCTATTGGTGTACAACAATTTTACTGCATTATAATATTTTAAATCATATGAATTCCTGAACTTTTAATTAATTTACCTTGTTTTTTTTTTAAGATGTATTTTGCGTTTTTAGTAATAAAAATAAATATATTTTAAAAAAATACATAAATTCTTTTGTTGGTTCCCTGGAAGAAATGGTTCATTCAGTTCTTTAAAGCTTTTTCAAAATGCATTCCCAAAGCTATGTTGTACAATACGTTCCTAAATTGATTCCGAAGAACTAGCAAAAAAACTATATAAAAGTAACTAGTAAAACAACTGATTCTTCAACCGATTCCAAAGAAGCGGCACTTGTTCTAGTTTAGCGTAATAGAACCGTTTGCTTTCGTGACAATTTCAAACAAAATTCATCGATGATAGAACCGACAATAGAATGGGTTCCTTAGAAGGAGCACCGATTCTTCACATGGTTCTTTGGAACAGAAAATTTTCCTGGGTATTGTAATTTTTTGTATACATAAATTAAAAAATGTCGGGAACTGACCAGAAAAAATAGTAACTGTATTCAAGTTGAAACAGTTTCTTAACGATAATGTTAACCAAAGTAAACTACATATATCAGTTAGTAATTATCTATTATTCAATGAAGTTATGGACAAACTATAGAATGACTTAAAACCAGAAATTTATATAAAAACAGACTTTTGCTGTTGTTGTCATTAACCCAAAATAGAAAACAGGAATACAAGTTTTTTCTCTTTCTATTTTTAAGGCTAAAATGTGTCCAATTAGCTAGTAGAAAAAGAACAAAGAAGAAAAATATTACAAAGTAAAAATAAGAAAAAAAATGTAATGGCAGGCTTTTGCTATTATTTGGGTCACTAAATATTTGGAATCTTTCGATATTTTGGTGCCAAAGAAAGTTAGTGTTTTGACCAAATAAATAACAATGTGTGTAGAATTTTATCTTTTCACCTTAATTTAAAACTCTTAAATAAGAACACTTTATAAAATAAAAATATTAATATTGTATAAATTATATTATATTTAGACATAAATCACCTGCCATTATAAACATCAATATTTGATTGAAACATCACAAACACCTTCAGTTTAACCATAATTGTGTTATTGAAATATTTTCATAAGCATAATACAACTTGATAAGAATACATAAATAGGAAAAATAAGAGAATCCCTGTTTTTTATAGGGTTTTACATATAGAAAGTACTATAAAAGGGTAAGGCTGCAACAAGGTTTAGTGTAGTCAATCCTTTGCACTCGAATAAACAACACAGTAAACAACATGTTGTATCCACAGCAGTGTATATTTAAATCGATGTTATTTGCTTTATATGTTACTGTTATTTGTATATTCTGGATGCCACTGATATCGGCTAGAAGTTTGGAAAATAATAAAAATGAACTACATGGTAATGGTAGTGGAAGCGGCAGTAATGCTATTATCAAATTGAATAATCCATTTAACACTAATTCTGCATCTTCATATTATACTACCAAACGTAATATCCGTTCGTTGCTAATGACTCCAAACCAATATCAAGACAGATTGCACTCGAAAATTCCACTGAATTTGGATTTAGTTGATTTCTTATTGGAGGATGATGACCGCAATAAACGTTTCGATGATTATGGTCATATGAGATTCGGCAAACGTGGTGGAGAGGAACAGTTCGATGATTATGGTCATATGCGTTTCGGAAGAAGCATTTAAATTTTGAATATTGTTTTAAGTCATATTTGGAATACTTAACAAATGTTATCATTAATGTGTTTTTAATTGGTTAGGGTCTTATAACAACAAATCAGTCAAAATATATTCAATATGTAGAGTTGTTACATATTTATATTTCAATTGTAAATATTAAGGATAATCAAACAATATTGTGTATGCACATAAAATTAAAAGAATAATAAAATATAGTTATGTATAAGAGCATCAGAAATCTGATTGTTTTATGGTAATTTATTTTTACCTCTTAACCCCCCTACCCAATAAACCAAACGATATCGTTTCGATACCATCACCATATCATTTCGATAATAAGTTTGCCCGAAAATGATATCATAAATGATATATATATATATATATATATATATATATATATATATATTCATTTCACATACTTTGAAGACATCTGTATATACAGCCAAAAAAGTCCCTATAATATGCGCTGTATCCAGTAAAATGTCTTCAGTGTAAACAGTAGAATAACGAAAAGTTTAAGGACAGTCCCCAAAGTAACAAAATGTCTTCATAGTAACTTGTGGAACGAAAACCCGTCCCCGCAACATGCGCTATGCACATATATATATATATATATATATATATATATATATATATATATGCATTTCACATACTTTAAGGACATCTGTATATACAGCCAAAAAAGACCCCGTAATATGAGCTGTATCCAGTAAAATGTCTTCAGTGTAAACAGTAGAATAATGAAAAGTTTGTGGACAGTCTCCAAAGTAACAAAATGCCTTCTTGTTACTTTGGGGACTGTCCACAAACTTTTCACTATTCTACTGCTTACACTGAAGACATTTTACTGGATACAGCTCATATTACAGGGTCTTTTTTGGCTGTATATACAGATGTCTTCAAAGTATGTGAAATGCATATATGTATATATATATTATATATATATACAGTGGCGTGCCCAGGAGGGGTGATTTTGCTGAAATTTGTGCAGAAATGATACGAATTTGCTTTGAAATAATGGAATTTTGCTCAATTATAAAAATGAATAAAAAAAATTTGTAGAGCGATGAAAGGTAAAAACTATAAAAAAGAAAGACATAATCATTAAAAACCATGTTTCAAATTTTAGCATTAGTTTTTACATTTTAAATTTTATTTTAGAATTTTTTTGACCCTGATTTAGCTGCAATTTTTTTTTTAGTACTGGTCACACTGAGTATTACAATTTAACCAACCCCGTATTAAAAATGTAAGTTATTAAATGTTTTAACAAACAAATAACGCTAAATCAAAATAAAAATTCCTAAAATATACTATAAAAGTTGTTTAGATTTTTTTTATATTGCATATAATTTGTTGCATTTCATACTTGGGATTAGTTAATTAAATAGGCCAATTAATTGACGATTTCATTGGCATTGATTGCATTCAATGCTAATGAAATTTTTTGGCATCACCATTGTTTTTGTCAATTCCAATGATGTTTAGAAAAGATGTTTCATTACCAATGGTAATCATTTAAAACTCATTATAATTATTAATGCCTCAATGAAAAAAAATCATTAGCATTATTTATCGTCATTTGTTATTATTGACTTTTCGTCTCATTAATTCAATAAGATAACTCACACTAACTTGCCTTAAAGCAAGTACACATATCCCATTGTTTAAGTAATAAAAAATCTGAAATCACCCTTTCACATGCGAAAATTGATGCAAATGTGCCGTTATTTAAATAAAACATTAAATATGTATAATTTGTAAATAAATGCATGTTTTTTATTTATATTAAATACAAAATTTACTAAGATTAAAAAAAATACGTATAAGGTAAAAACTTTTTTATAAGCAGAAAAAAATGCATACTATGATTGTTCACCAATAAAATGAATGTTTTGTAAAAAATTATATTTTATTCAATTGTAACTAATTTTTTAGGCATTAATTTGATTTCATTACAATTACTTTATATAATGCCACTTAAAAAAATGCAATCGGCATTGAATGGTAATTATTTTTTTACAATTGGCATTGATTTTACGTAATCCCAATTAAAATTTAATGCCAATGAAAAATTCCCAAGTATGTTTCAGAGTCTGTTATGATCTTCCTTAATTTAAAATTTGATTATAGGGTAAATTGCGGACAAATATGGGTATTCAAAATTATTTTCGGTTTTTTTTTTAAATGGGGACATAAGCTTAATAGCCTGTTCCTCTATTTCGAAAGAACACGTTCGTTCGCTTTCTAGTCGAAAGAAAACTGATTTGGGTTTCACTAACTCTATTTCTATGCGAACGATGACTCGAACGACAAGTCGAATGAAAACGAAACTGTTTTCATACAAAATTTGGTTTCTCTATTTCGAACAGCTCGAACGCAAATGTCAAAATCAGTCACTTGCTATTTTTTTGTCGAGTAAATATATATTTGATATTTTTTAAAGCAAAATGAAGTAAAAAAGCAATGGATAACAAAAAGTAAGTACAAAATAATACAAATATTTATAGTTTATTAAGAATTTTAAATTTTAGTTTAAAAAATCAACAATGGACCATCCGAAGACGCTTGTATTTTATATGGAAGAAAGGCCTGATTTTGCCAGAAGGACTCTAGTGTTCGGAGCAAACAAATTTTCCACAGAGGAGGAAAATTTGACCAGAAAACTAAACTCCGTTTCACCCCCTATTACGCTGTTGCTGAGTGGTAAAAGGTATGTGTGTGTTGTTTGTGGCTTACGTTTGCCCAAGAAGCTCATATTTACATTTTTATTTTACAACTTTATTTTACAAGGACTTTAGCAGTGACCGCACCGAACAGGCAACAGAAAAGCTCTCCAAACAACAATTTCACCCACAATCAATCGATAACAAAAATTTTCACAAATAAACACACTTTCCAAATAAAAATTGATTGTTTATTGTTATTTTTTTTATTTCATTTGTCATATACAGCTGATCACTGTTAAACAGGGTTGTTTTTGTCTTTAAGCAGTTTAGTAATATTTTTGCTACTTTTAAAGAAAATTGTAACAAATGCTCAAAATATATGATCTGGCATCTCTGTGATTTGTAAATGCGTAAGAAACAAAAATTGACACACGTAAGTCAAGTCGATCGAAGGCTTTCGAAATAGAGAAACCCAAATTGATTCGAATTCGAGTGACTTGCTATCGTTCGACTAGTTTTTCGTTCGAGATCGAGGAACAGGCTATAAATATTACTGCTGCCAGAAAAGGGTTATATTATTTCAGCTAGAAGTATACGTTACAAATATTTTAAATCTATAAACAAACTTATTTGTGATAAAAAATTTTAGCATACCTTTAGGCTCTTTCTCTTTAGATACATTTGTTTTTATCATACATGGGAGTAATTAGTTGAGTATACTAATTGTTTTCATTAGAATTGCATTAATATCAATTGCAATGCAATTACTTGCACTGCTATTTTTCCAATAATGATTATGATTTTAATTGCATGATTTCATAGATTAATGGTAATACTTTAAAATTACATTATCATTAAACAATTAAAAACAATAATTGCAATTAGGTGATAAATTTGTATTATCGGAGTGAGTAAATTTGTTTATCACAAAAATTGGCCAGAAAATAAATAAGTCACCTTACGTCTATTTCATAAAAATTTATCCCCGGGACTCTTCCGGATTTAAGTGGTCGGAGCATACTTGCGAATTTTTCATTGACGTTGAATTTTAATTGGCATTACTAAAAATGAATGCCAATTGTAAATGAAATCATTACCATTCAGTTCCAATTGTGTTTTTTTTAATTGGCATTGTTCAAAGTAATTGTAATGAAATCAAATCAATGTCTAAAAAAGTAGTTACAATTAAATAGAATATAATTTTTTATACATTTTGTCCCTTTGGCAAACTCTGACCCCTTTTTGGGTTAATACTACGCTACGATATATTTTACTCCTCTTTTATACTTCTTTGAAGGGAGTATTTATATAGTAAATAAGTAATATACGTCATTTAAGCGTTGTTTGCCACATCTTTTTTGTTTTAAGTTCGTGTTAGTTCGTTTTACAATACAATTGTATTTACAATTACTTTCTACCAAGGTTATATATTTGAAATAATAAATAGGACTTTTTTCTCACAAATCATTACACTTTTTTTCTTTTTACTTTCTTACAAAACATTGCATTTACGGCAAACATTTGGTCCAATTGAACCGGATTTCGAGTAAGAACGACGAAAAGTGGAAATAATTTTGTATATCTAGAAACCTCCATATTTTTTGTGGCATTGACACAACAAATAACACAATAAAATTTTGTTATATTTTCTACTAATAAAAGGTGTCTATAGTGGTATGAGTTTTAGGCCATTGCCGAAAGCTAAAGTTAGGATGTTAAAGGACAGATTATTAGTTTTTCGTTATTATAAGTATACTTTAAACTAAAAGTGACCGATCAGCTAAAGGTAGGTTCATCTTACCTTTAACTTTTAACGTAAGGTTTATGCATTTATAGTTGCCATATTTTATGCTCTGCAGTGTAGTTTGTTGACCGTATATTTGCTGTTTGGTTTATTTCCGTGTTCGGTGTCGACATTGTAAATTTTTACAACAAACATTTTTATTTTTTACACAATTCGAAGAAATTTTATTTTTCGATTGTTTTTTTTTTTTTGTTTGTTGTAAGTAAATAAATAAATAAAAGAACGTCGTTGCCACTGCGTATTTTTAAGAACTATTTTAATTTGTCAAAAGTTATCGGGTTTGGCTCTGGTAATGCCTTATTTTCAAAAAAAAATATTCTTTTTTATAAGGAAGTTGTAATAACCAAAACTAGTTTAAGTCACTTTATTGCTCACTTTAGCTAAAGTTACCTGTAACTTACACGCACCTTAAATGTAAGTTATAATAATGGGCCTTATTGTTTAAAATTTTATAATTTTGCATAAAAAATAATTAATTGTTAATGCAATACTATTTTTTTTTTCTATTCTCTTGAATTGACCGTATTGCAACCCTTATCAAGTTTAAATACATACCATACAGTCCATATGTTTTAATTACTTTTTTTCCTTTGAAGTTTGTTTAACCGGACAGACATACTTAAATTATTGTAAATTTATTAATTTTATTTAATTTAATATCTCTAAAATGAAATGTTTTTTTTACATTTAATTCATTTACTAAATCTTTCGGGTTAATTGATTATTTTATATTTAACTATTTGTGAAATTATATTTATTAAAATGATCATAACTTTTTACATATAATTTACAATAATAACATTGAAAACGAACACGAGATGTTTTTGTTGTTATTACTACTAAGAGCCAATTTAGATGTTGACTTTGTTGCATGCAATTATTGCGTGCAAGTTTTGTTTTTTGTTCGCAATTCTTAAAATTTTTTAGAAATCTATCGATTAAATGCCAACCACCGCATTTGGTTCTTTAATAAGAGAGTCCGATTCTCTTATGAAATACGTCGAAAAACTCATGAAGATTCGCGAAGATTTTCTTTTCGCGTATACACTCGAAATTCGTGGAAAGAACAACGTTAAGGCCATTTATCGAATTGATTTTGAAATTTAAAATTAGGTTAAACCCGCTGATATTGACGCGGCTGTGTGTGCTTAAGTTTTGGAAATCTTTCAGTTTCTGACAGACTTGTAACTGTCAAAGGTTATAACGGTTGTGTCGATTATCTTTCAAAGACACATTCAGTTGAAAACTGTAATAGTAAAATTGGTTGTTCTAAGTGTGACGTCACCACACTTTGCTTCGTGACGAAGTTTCCTTTTCTAAGAGTTATACTGAACGAAATGCTTTAGCTGGCAACATTTCGGGTTCTGTTACAGCTCCTTCGCATTCAAGCTCCACTGTTCAATCTACTTCTTTGAATTTTAATAAGGATTTGGCTCAATTTGTTGAAGTCGAACCGCAGGTATCTCGCGGAATTCATGTGTGAGATTAGAGATATACGCAGAAAACATTTCTCAACAGGGTATTACGTACCAACCTCGGGCACTACGTGACCCCACTTCAAAGCCTTCGTTCACTTCTGAACACTTGCGAAACTTTTTGATAATGCCGATGCATTTTACGAATGCTTGAATTTCAGGTTTCTGCCAAGTAAAGGGTGGTTAAATTTTAAGGGCTAATGTTGAATGTGAACCACACCTAAACGTCAAGTTTTTTTCTGCATTTCATTTGACATTTCTTAATGTCAGACTAACTCAATTTGAACCATGGAAAGGTACACAATCGAGCAACGCTTTAAAGTTATTCAGGCTTATTATGAAAATGGGCGTTCAAAACAAAATTTACTTTGTGATTTTTTTGGTCAGCATAATCGACCAAATGTGTCCACAATCGGGATAATTGTGCACATATTTCTGCAAATCGGGTCTGTAGGAAGTGATAAAATACCTGTGCATGCTCGCCAAGTTCGTTCTTCGGAATATATTGTTGTTGTTCGCAATAGTGTGGCAGAATAGCCGTCAACCTCGACTCGCCGTCGGTGTTCGCTGTCGCGAGATCATAACGGAATTCTTGAAGCCAGAAATTGAGGATATGGATGTGCACGATATGTAGTTTCAACAGGACGGTGCCACTTGCCACACAGCTAACGACTCTTTTGGGCGACAAATTCAATGGCCGTGTTATCTCACGTGGTGGCGATGTCAATTGGCCGCCAAGATCATGTGATGTGACACCGTTGGGCTCCTTTCTTTGGGGTCGATAAGCCAACAACAATTCAAGAGCTAATGGATGAGATAATTCGGCACATTAACGGCATAGAACCTCAATTATGCATCTCGTAGATTTCTGTCCCGATATTCTCTTGAATGAGCCTCTCCGTTTGCTCACTCGTCCACTTTTCTTTTATTTAAAAATTACCACTTCTTTCTTTATTTAAAAAATTAAAAATTTAAATTTATTTTTCCAGCAAAAAAAAAAGAATAAAAAGACAACTTGTTGTCAATTTTATTTTATATAAAAAATGCTGCCTTATCTGTTGACAAACTGAAATTTGACGTTTTCACTTGTCTGTCATTTTAGACGGCAGTTCGTGTGCATAACTGACTGCAAACTCAGATGACACCATATGACAACCCGTTTTCATACAATTGCCAACAATTTGGACAAATTGACATTAAAAATAACATTGTGAAAACCATGCATTATTTCATTAATGTAAACACAAACGTTTTGATCTTCAATTACAAGTGTATAGGTGTATTTATACAATAAATTACTTGTTTTTCAAAAATAAATTTAAATATTCTTAAATTGTGTAAATAAACTTAACTTTTATTAACAAGTGTTAATTTTTAGACTGTCATGGATCGTGTTCAATCTGCAGTGGATTAACACGACATTTGGAAAATGTTCATAAAGTTAAGCCGAATGATGTCAAGCCGTGATGTAATTCCTCCAAAAAGGACAAACCTAACGTAAGCATAAAACGATTTATGCAACCAAATCAGTCCGGAAGAGATAGTTTTTCGAATAGCTGCTTTAGATGGAATCACATTTAATGCCATTCCTGAAAGCAGTTTTATAAGAGAATCTCTACAAAAGAGAAGCTTTAATCTACCAAAAAATATCTTATTAGTAAAAAAATTAATTTTATCACACTTTGATACTGCTAAGAAACAAATAATAATGGACATACAAAAAATATTTTAAAATAATGAAAATTTTTTTGTCTAGCATTAAACAACGAACAACGCCATCAAATACATATGTTCAAGACTTGAACTTCAAGTATACCTCCCAGGGAAATGTGAAGCTACAGAAATAAGAATCATTATAGAACAAAAGTTGAAAGAGTATAATATTAATTTCCAAAAGCATATTATATGTACAATTTCTGACGTACCTAATGTCATGAAATTTTTTGCTAGAAACAGTCCTATTTTGTGTATTTTTTTAACTCACGGTATACACCTTGCTGTTATTTGGATATGCCAGAAGAATCCTATTATTCAGAATATGGAGATGAATTTGAAGTTTCAAGTTGTATTATTTCTCCAAATTACTTTGAAGTGTTAGAAAACACAGGAAAAATTTTTTAAGAAAAGTCCATTAAAAACATCATCATTACAACAGTGTGCTAAAACAGAACTTAGAAAAGAATTTCATTTATACAGCGATGTAAAATTAAAAAATGCTTAATAGACTACTATTTGGCTGGGGTGTGGAATGAGGACCAAATTCCAGTTTTAAAAATGTTGTTTTAAGTCCTTCATCCAATGAAAGTAGCAGCGGAGGCTCTTAGTCGTAGAGATTGTAATCTAGTCATTGCAGAAATTTTTCTTTCAAATGTTTTTGAAGAACTTCAAAATAAGAATAATTCATTATCTATTAAAACGAGCCAAACAGCGGTAATGATTCATCATCTTGTGAAGATGATTTTCCGGTTTCATTTCAAAACCAACTGGAAAAGGCTATTTCTAGTACTAGAGATAAAGTAACTAAAAAAAGAAAGCCAGATAATGTTTTAAAAAATGAGCTAAATGTATATAAAGCTGCTGGCAACAGAACAACCAATTTAGATAATTTATATAACGCTTTAATAACCATAAAGCCTTCATCAACTGAAAGCGAACTTGTATTTTCTGTTGCGGGGAATATAGCAACAAAAATAAGAAATAGAATGTCTGATAAACTGTTAAATGCCCTTATAATGTTGAAAATATTTTTTTTTACAAAAATAGTTTTAAAATTTGTTTTTATACTTTAAACAATGTACAAATTGCAATGTACATACGATCTCATAATTTAAACTTTTGATTTTTTGTTAGATTTGTTAATACCAATGAAGTTTTGTTTTTTATGAATAAAAGAAAAATCTTTATTTAATGTTTCTAATTGTTTTGTGCATTTTTTTTATTTTTAAAACTTAAAAGGGTAATTTAGTACTTTTTTAGAAATTCCCGGGAATTTGCAAAAAAAAAAATTCTCTCCCGGAATAGAAAAAGTCCTGAAATTTAGAAACCCTAGTCTACATATATGTATTCGTCAAATTTTTTCTTGAAATCTGCTCAATTGCATTCTTCGATCGATAAATCGCCGAATGATTTTGAAAATACGCAATATTGCAATTAAATTTTTGTCGTTTTAAAACCATGCCGATTACGTCCAACATCCTGGAGTATCGGTCGTTTCGTTAAGGTTTATCCCAATGTTATCGGACATTTTGAATATATTGAAATTTTTACGCAAAAGTGTGTTTCGAAACGATCTTCTTATCGATGTATTTGAACCATACTTGGGAATTTTTCATTACCATTAGTTGATACTAATGCAAATGAAAAAATTTCACAACCATTTAATGGTAACGAAATTTTTACCACTCAAAATTTCATTACTAATGGTAATGAAATAGCGCACGTGCATAAACGAAACTAATTATAATTGATTGAAAAATCATTTGCTTACAAAAAATTTTATACGATTTGAAAATTATCAAAGTAGCTTTATACAGAAAGTAATAAAACAAAATATACAAATGTTAGCTCGCATAAATAAATATTAACATAAATATTAACATAAATATTAACACATAAAATGACGATAAATAATACTAATAGTGTTTTTTTTTTCATTGATGCATTAGTAATGGTAATGAAATTCAAAAATATTGTCATTGATCAATGAAATCAGATCCTTAAATCATTACCATTAATTCAAACAATGGTAATGACATTTTTTTTATTACCATTGCTATCAATGTAATGAAACCATAAATTAATTAGTCTAACCAATGCATTAGTCCCATGTATGATTTGAACCATAAAAATGTGAATTCTTTTTTTATTTGCATTCTACGATTACCGATCCTGCCTTTTCAACCTGTAGGCAAAAAATTCCATTTTTTCTCGATTAGTGAATAAAAAGTGTTTCTGCATTTCAATGCGAAAAGAGGCAACACTACTTACGTTTTTATTGGAATATCCCAAGGCATCTGGCAATTAATAATACAAAACATAAACAAACAAAAAGCCGCAACATCAACTAAAAAACAAGTAAGAGCGACTAAATTCGGCTATGCCGAATCTTATATACCCTTCACCATGGTTGGGAAAAAACAGAAGTTTATATATGGACATATATGGAATGGACAGATTTATATACGGACGCCTTTAAGAGGAAATTAACTATTTAGTTTGGTGATAAAACTTGAACTCGGGAAGATTTATGGTTCCAGAAAATAGGTATTTAAAAAAAAATTATGTTTTGGACATAACTTTTTGTATCTGAACCGATATTTCCGAGCAAATATGTTATATTAAAGATTTTCGATCTTTTGCTATATAAGACGTATCCATAGGTCATATTACAGCTCTAAAATTTTAGTTTTTATAACAATTTTCATGTTTTTAGCCTATTTATGTATTATTTAATTTCGGTCTTACCGTTCTTAAGATATAAAGTAATCTAATTTGTGCCACGCCCAATTCACAGATCCTGCCCACATTTGGTCAGATGTTGTGTATTGATAACCAAGATGCTCGTACCTTATCTTGGAACTTTTCCTCTTTGCGTTCTCCAAATGTACAGAAAAACTGACCGAAATCGTCTAAGCGAAAAAAGATTATTTGTGACATAGCGTTTAGACAACTGAACCATTGAAGCTCATAACAAATCATCGTTAATAGAGGTATATAAAAAGTTTTCGTTCTTTAGAGATTTGTTTGGTTTTTATTTAAATGACAAATCTTTGTATTGGTTTGTTGTTTGTGTATAAAAGGTGAAGAGGTGAAAGAAAATAATGTATGTGTTTGTTATGCTTAATATTCAACATACATATAAAAACAAAGGGATTTTACAGAAAAAATTTGAGGTAGTCGTGTTTTTTTTTGCTAATATCTCAGCCATTTATCAACCGATCTGGCTGATTTTTAATAGAAAACAGAAATGGATCACATGTAACAGAAATATATAACAATCAAGTTCTCATCATGTCTGGGGTCTTCGGAAAACCCATTTCAACATACAGACGGACAGACGGACATCGTTAAATCAACTTCGCTCTTCATAAGGACTCAGAATAAGATCAATACTGTAGAAATTACAAACGGAATGACAAACTTATAATTTTAAAAAATTTTTTAATTTAAAAAAATAATAATAATATGTATAGTATTGCCATCGGAAAGGTAATCAAAATATCTTTTATGAATTTTTTCCTTTTAACCCATGAAAGTGTTAAAAAAATAATTGATTTTTTTTTTAATATTTGAGGTCAAACTTAATTTTTTGATAAATGAAAATATATTTCACATTTTTATTTTTAATTAAGTTTTAATTTTTCTGTCACCAAAATGAACGATAAAGCTACTGAAATACACAAATCTCGCACCGTTTTAAATTGCGAGTAATTTTGACACTTGAAATGAAAAACTTTTTACATTAAATGCTTACAGAAACCCGTTTTCTCACATTTTTCCAATAATTGTTGGAAAATTCCTTACGTGACAGAAAGTTTTCACAAATAAAAGTTATAGAAACTGTCGCGTAGAAAAATTACATTTTGTATCAATTTATATCGTATTTGTTTCATTTTGCACATTTCATGCGAAAACTATCTCGATCGGAAATTTACAGAAACTGCTTACTGGTTCTGGATGATTTTAGGGTTACTTTTGGATTAGTCTTCGCTAATATGGTTCTCTTGAGCCATTTACAATCACATCTAGCTTTGCTGATCAGGTCCCTCGGACCTCTAAATAATCATCCGGCTACCGGAAACATCCGGAAAACGATAATTAATTGGTTTATTCAATTAACTAGTCCCAAGTATGGGTGGGAGTGTGATCTTTCCCGAACTTTGCAAAAATGTTGTCCGTTTTGCGCTACATTTCTTAGGTTTTAAAATACTGACTATTTTGTAAAATGGCATGTGTCTCGAAAACTAATAGAGCAAAACGAAAAAAATGTTGCTGTGTTAGAGTATTAATATACTCCAATAATACAAATATTTTTATAAAACAGCTACAGGGTTACCCACTTTTTACAAATGATTGGGGAACGAAATTCGTATTGCCGAAGAGTTTTTTAAAAATTCTTAGTGATCTCTCCCGAAACTATTTAATCTGTATTATCGAAGTGCGATCATTGCCGAGTTTTCTAAAATGTTGTCCGTCTTGCGCTATCTGGCTTAGTTTTCGAGATAATCGCTATTTATAAAATCGCGAGTGTCTTGAAAACTATATCTCGCTTAGGCCAGTTATTATAACTCGCCTTTAAGGTACGTGTTAGTTAAAAGTAACTTTAGCTAAAGTGGGCAAGGAATTGACCTTTAACTACACTTAAAAAAGTTTGTAAGTTAAAATAACTGAAAATATCATTTAAAAGAAATGATATTTCATTTAAAAACCGGCCTACTTAATTTTTATTTAAATTAAATGCCATTTGTTATTTTTAAATGTTCATTAATCAACTGACACATCCATAATCAAAATTTTACCTACCAATCCTTAAAAAATAAATGTTTTTTTCATTTATTTGAAATTATTTCCGTTTTTGTATTTTTATTTGTTTTAATTTACTCGTAAATACAAAATGTATGTATGCATATGAAGCTATAAACACTTTTTGTGCGAATGTATTTGTGTATGTATGTGTGTTTATGAAGTTCTTGTAATTTGTATTGAAAAATTTTGTATATATACAACCAATTAAAATAAAAAAACAAATTGAAATTTTTTGAATATTTTTTTTTTGAAACAGACAGCAAAGAAAATTTAAATTTGTAATAACTGTCACGGACACAAATAAACCACAAGTTTCCGTTTTGTGGGTAAATTTTTATTAAAGTTCAAACAAATGCAAAAGATAAATGAAACTGAAAAAAAATGATAAATGATAGTAAATTATTTCGAATAAATGTATAAAAAAGTTAATATAGATATTTCTTTGAAAAATAAATGTATTTTCCTTTATTTTTAAATGGAACGGAAAACTTTTTTATTAAACTACAAACAGTTAACTACATAATATTCTGAGTGTACATTTGGCTATCACAACTTCCTTATAAAATAAAATTTAATTTTTGGATAAAACCGATTACTGTTGACAAATTAAAATAGCTTTTAAAAAAGCGTACTTTTTTTATATCAGTTTATTATTCCGTTTGTAACATTTCAAAATATAGGTCTAAGATCCCATAAAGTATATATATTCGTGATCCTTATGCAATTTAAAGTCGATTTAGCGATGTCCGTCTGTCTGTTGAAATGGTGATCACAACGCGCAGAGGTAAGCGGGGGTGCCTATTTATACCCAGTTTATTGAACATCCTCCCGAGCAGTTTGGTGAGCAAAATCGGTCCAGCGGTTAAAAAGTTGTGAGTAAAAATGTGACTTTACATCTAAATTTTCCATACAAATCGGTGTATTTCTGTACAATTTCATTGTAGTGACTGGTACATAATATATATTCTCATATTACTTTATCAGTCGCTCACCTCAAAAAATTCTTTTCACCTCCATAATTTTACTTCAAAAGTTTTTTAAATTATTTGAATCAAAAACAGTAGAGAACATTTTTTAGGATTTTGGTGGAGGGTATTCAAAGATTCGGCACAGTCGAATTTAAGCCTTTTTTACTTGTTGTGTAAGCAAATGCTTTTACTGATCAATTGTAACTAGTTTTAGTGAACTAATGCTTATAGAATTTCAATGCCAACTAAAAAATCCCAAGTATGATTTATTTTTAATTTAGACGGTGGGTTAACTAAATCAACTTACGATATTGATGACATCGGTATTGCTTCTATATTGATACACTTTGTATAAATGTGCAATTAAAAATAAATACATGGTTTTTTTAATCTTTCTTGGGAATCATAGAATGAACAATAAACAAGTTTTCAAATTACCACATGCTTTATACGCGTTTTTATATCGCTTTCTTATCTAAAGATCTAGCACTTTTTTATGAGTAAGCATCCAGAATTTAAAAAAATTGTTAGGTGCTTGTTTAACACTTTTTTAAAAGAATTAAATAAATTCAGCACTTTTTTATTGAAATAATGCAATACGTCATGAAAAATATATGTAGCCCGAGAAGTGTTTAAAAGAAGAGAAAAATCAGGGTTTTAAAAGAATAAGCTTCTCGAAATAGATATATTTATGAATAAATATGTATATTTTATAAGGAAGCCATGGTTCCTTTTCTTAAAATCGTCACACCAATATTCAAGACATACATAGATTGACATGACATTGTTTTCAAAACATTATTAAATTGATAAAATCTAACTACGCAATTGATGGGTGCCCCATTCGGTGGGCCAAAAACACATCAAATATTGAATTCGCAATCTCCACAAATCTCCTTTATATCTTAAAACTCTCTGTGCCAAGTTTTAACAAAATTAGTTTATATTTATAGGTAGCACAAGAAAATTAGGGTTGACTTTAAAATTCATTATTTTTTAAACTATACGCCATTATTTAATAAAATTTTCTATTATAGTCTTAATTAATATGCATAAAAGGATTATGAGATCAAACTTAAAAAAAAATAGTCACTTTAAAGTAGTTTGCGATTTTTTGAAAATTTATACATAAAAACACATATTTTAGTAAAAATATCCAAATTTTCTGAAAGATGTATGTAAGTAAAAATTTAACTTGCTAATGGCTTTTATAAGTAAATTTCTGAAATCTGATCTTAATATTTATAGCAATTACGAATCTACAATCAAAATTAAAAACAAATTTGTGATTTTTAAGTTATTCGCGTTTTATAAAAACTGAACAAAATTCGATTTTTGTGCTACCTAAAAACGTTGTTATCAAAAAATCCATCTTCTTGTACTATTGTTATCTACTTACCAAGGGCTTTCATTAGACATGACATGCTTTTAATTTTTGGAAGGATAATAGTTATTCTTACAATTGCCTATAAAATTTGACTTTTTTATTTTTGCCATTATTTAGCGTATAATAATTAAATCGTTAACAAAAACCCGGTCTCCAATAAGAACACTTTCCGTGGACATATAATCATTCAAAAAAGAATAATAATATTTTATTTTTCTCAATTCTTAAAATATTTAAAATAATAGAACAAGTACTACTATGAAACTTTAATAGCGATGTGCTACCTATAAATAAAACTTTTTTTCTTTTATTTCTTTGGCAGACCATATTTTTCCGATAATGGCATATTTGTAGGGTTGTGTGGCTCGCGAATTAGAACTTTTTTTTTAATTTGGACCACCTTATTGTCCATCGATTGCGATGAAATTTGGACGGTAGACGGTTAAGAGTAGGGTAAAAATTGACGCCCTTTTTCTCTCTTGCGTTTTTTATGTTCGTTTCAATGATATCAATTGAAGTTATTTTAAAGACATATTTTTACTAAAACTAATTAAAAGTTCTAAAACAAAAAAGTTTCAATCAACTTTGTTATAATAATTAATAATTAATATTGTTGTATGTTAGGAAAAAAATTCAAACTGTATACATTCACAACACAATCACTGTACTTGTGGTACAACCAAGGACCCTTGAAACCAGGATGAACAAACTACCGAATGTTTAGCCACCCATGATGCCATGATGCCACGAAGCCATGATGCCAAATGATGCGACTACAAAAATTCTTAGCCGAGACCACAACATTCTTAGCCAATTTTCAGAAAAACTTAGCCGCTAGCAAGGGTTTTAACAATTCAAACATGTATGTATTCACATCACAATCACTGAACTTGCGCTACAACCCTTGCTAGAGGCTAAGTTTTTCTGAAAATCGGTTAAGAATGTTGTGGTCTCGGCTACGAATTTTTGTAGTCGCATCATGGCTTCATTGCATCCTGGCATCATGGGTGGCGAAACTAAAAGAATTTAAATACAAAAATAATAATATTACTATATAACTTAAATGAAAAAAAAACAAAAAATTAAAGGGTCAATAACCCAACATAAAATTTTATTTAAAAGAAACTAAAAGAATTTAAATACAAAAATAATAATATTACTATATAACTTAAATGAAAAAAAAAAACAAAAAATTAAAGGGTCAATAACCCAACATAAAATTTAATTTAAAAGAGTAATTTTTAAAATAATAATATTACTATTTAACTTAAATGAAAAAAAAAACAAGAAATAAAAGGGTCAAAAATAACCCAACATAAAATTTTAATTTAAAAGAAATGTTTATATATTAAAAGTAAGGTAATTTTTAAATTGTAGTTAAAATCTTAGTTAATTACCGAATTTAACTTAAAATCTCTAAAATTTAAATTAAATGTCGGTCCCAAAAGGGTTAACGATCTTCGAATTAAATGAGATAGAAAAAAAAATTTATATATAATATATGCAAATAAAAAAACTGAAAGAGAGGTTTAATAAGATAAATTCAAAATAAAATCTCTTTACATCAGTGATCGGCAAACTAATACAACCTATTGTTGCCATTGTATAGGTGAGTTACGCTCTCCCTCTCTTAATGCACTGAAAGAAATGTGTTCGTAATTTTCTTAAAACTATGTGCATATAAACAAACATAAAAAAACAAAGGATGAGAACAAAAAAAAGCATAACAAAAATAATATAACAAAAGCAAATAAAAAAAATTTATAATTAAAATCTTTTAAGATCCAAGAAGTTTCTCAGTTACAGCCTGGGAAAGTCAAACCCTTCCCTACTTAAATATGAATTTTAAATACACAAATAAATATATATAAATTAATCAATAAAAAAATAATTAAAGAAAAAAATAAATAAATAAATAAATAAATAAATAAATAAAAAAATTAATAGAGAAATATTAAAGATTTTTATATACTTTAACTTAGAAACTACAAAATAATTTGTAATTTCATTCATTCATTGCATATTTTATAACATCCTTGAAAAACTGGCCATCCCCGAATGGACGGCAACGATTTGCAAGTTCAGCAGCAACAATAAAAGACGCTGGTATATTAAACATTCAAGTTTGCCCATTCTTCGTAAGACATTTCGTTCAGTGTAATGTACGTACTATCCATCAACACTACCTTACTGCACGAAAGCTCAACTGAGACCAAAAAGTATATAATTTTCTATAGAGTATGTTTCTCTCTCACGAACTTTTTAGTACTCTCTTAGAACACGAACATAGTTTGGCGGCAACAAAGGTGAGTTTTGGTCGGCAACTTTTAGTAGTGTTTAGCGGTGCTGCCATATAACCAATTTTAACTATTTTTTTGCCGTTTTTTGGGATGCTAGAGATTTTTCAGATTATTTCATAAAAAAAATGTTTTTTTTATTTTATTTATGTATTTTTTCAGATTTTTCATATAAAAATATAGTATTTGTTCAATATACTATTTATTTTTACTAAAATTAGACTTGTCTAATAAAGTAAAAAAATACAACAAAAATTTGCAATTGTGTTAAAAAATAGTTACGAATTCAAACATAACATTGTGACATGAAAAGTGTTAATTGTGTACACACACATTGACCAACTATGTCTATTCATATCCATTATTTTCCATTTCTATGGTAAAAATATATAATAAAGAGAATAAATATGCTATTAATTGTTGCAACATATAACTAAAAACCTATAAAAAATGCAATACTTTGAAAAAAAATTATTTTCATGAAAAAACTGGTAAACAGTTAAGAATCCCAAAAACTGGGATAAAAAATTACACTGTTTATGTGGCAGCACTGCATACACCAAATTTAATGTTTTTCAACACTTTAGCAACTTTGAAAATGTTGCCCTCTCATTTAAAAATGTTGCCGCTGAACTCTGTACCATGTTGAATATCTGGTAGAGCGGGAAAAATACTCTATAGAAAATTATATACTTTTTGCTGAGACTAATTTATTATTTTCATGCTATCTGTGTTAGTATGTTAGTATAAGTGAGTCGCCCATGGGCGACTCTTTGCCGATCACTGCTTTACATTGATAATTATGCTCCCACGCCGAAATTACTTTCGATGAGTTTTGGAACCAGAGTAAGATGTCGATCATTTGCATTGTTGATTTATTTAAGAGAAATTTACTTTCTTTAATCCAATTTTAGCTAAGAGTTTAAATTAGGTTCATATTTGCAAATAAACTACGGTAACCTTTTACACTTTAAATATTTTTGCGTTATAATTAGTATTTTAAAAATGATTTTAATGAAATCAATACTTATTAAGATTTAATTATATTTGGTTTAATTATTTTTTATTGCATTTAGAAATATTTTATATGAGTTAAATTTTATTAAAT
Organism: Eustalomyia histrio; assembly: GCA_949748255.1. Taxonomy (NCBI): domain Eukaryota; kingdom Metazoa; phylum Arthropoda; class Insecta; order Diptera; family Anthomyiidae; genus Eustalomyia; species Eustalomyia histrio. The sequence continues at coordinate 182,595,455 of OX456523.1, read as the reverse complement.
GAGAGTTTACGGTTTTTAATTGGCATCGCCATATCTAAATACTTTTATGTATGTAGAATATTACATTTGCTAATCCAAATGCATTAAAAAGTAATAAAACCAAACCAGCAAAAATTCCAAATCAAACAACAACAAAAAGTGTAGGAACTTTTTGTGAATTTCAGTTAAAAAAAAAATTAAGGAATTTGTTTTAAACCGAAAAACTAATTTTAACCACAATCATGCGCTTATTATTTATATTAAGTACCAATATAAAAAAATAGATTTTAAATAATAATTAGTTAGAAAAAATTTAAATTCAAGTAGAATAATTATTTTAGTTTTTAGGAAATTATTTTAGTTTTAGAAAATTATTTTAGTTTTAAAAAAAATTTTTGTTTTAGATAATTATTTCAGGCCACTTTCAATAGTCTTTCATTAGGTAATTTTTTTTAAATGTTTTCGAATCAGTGTTTTGAATTTTCATTTTTTCATCAGCTCTGTCGATCTGTGTAAATTATTTTGTTCTTGGTATATGGTTTTTTCTTTATGTTAATAACAACTTTTTTAATAATTTTTACACACTTTCTTCAAAAATCCAAAACTATTTATAAAATTTTCACAAATATAATTAAATAATATTTGGACTTTGAGGATTTTTTAATTTTTTTATAATTAATTTCACACATTTTTCCCAAACGCCGAATTTACGATAGCCAAACCGTCGCCGAATGAGTTAGATATGAACTGATGTTAAGGAGGCGATCTTCAAATTCCCCAAATAGAGAGAACCAAAGGGCATTTTGTTGTTGTTTGTTTAGAGCGCTATAAGTGCCAAATCTATGTAAATAATTTAATGAGATTCGTCTTTGTTCTTCTAATTGAAGAGAAATTATTTTTTTTTTAAAATAAGAAAAAAAAATATTACCTATGATGAACAATTCCAATTGGAGTTTTATAGCCTCTAAAGATTTTTTTTGGACCAAAATCCTAAGCTAGTCTTTAGACAGTATGCTCCAATTCTATTAATTTGGGGTGCAATTAACCAAAAAACGCTCCAAAAAATAAATAAATCTAAAAAAATGGTTGTTTGCCTTTAACAAAACTACAAAAAAATATGTTTTATATTAAATAAAATAAAATTACTAACATTTTCAAATAAAAAGCTTTATTGAAAACTAAAGAAAACTAATGTAAAGCACTTTAACTTAATTTAAAATACTTTGGTTTAGTTTTTTTTTTATAAAAACACTTTCTTTTAAGCTGACTACTGCTTTGATGACAGAAAAATGGCAGAGAAATTTTACTGGCTCTTAAAAGAAAGCTCGGTTTTTGGTGGATGATTGCGCGAATTTGATGTTCTAACGCTTTTATTTCAATTAGTATGTATTCGTAAGAAGCGAATACAGATAAAAGTGAATTAAAATGTACTTAAAATATACATTATTCACCTAATATTTATTTATTCACCTAATAATGTATATTTTAAATACATTTTAATTGGTGGTGGCTTGGTTTGACTACTAGATGGCGTTGTATGTGAGTGTAAACCAAAGTAAAAAATGTAAAAAAAATAAAGTGTAGAAAAAAAAATAATAAAAATACCATTTACAAAAGGGTAATAAATAAAAAAAAATAATGCTGAGGCAGATCCCTACAAACCCCCTCGCCAAAATCAGACTTAGGGGTTTTGAGGATTCAGAACACGATGCTGATCCCAACTGCCGAAGCAGTTTTAACACCTATTCATTGGCGAATATCCTTCGCGTAATAATTACCCAACAAGTTTCCGCCTAAATCTTCAAGCTCATGGTAACTTTTGCCTAGTTTTTTCCGCACATGGGTTTTAACAAAAGTTTTACCAAGTTTAGCATTATAGCCATGTTCGAAACTGCTCTGCTTGAAATTCCTCAGGAAAACTTCCTAACCTACATCATAGGTCACCTCTGGATCTTAAGTTGTAGGACCTTTCGTTTCTATGAAACTGCTTCTGCATCCTCTCTGCCGCTTTCTTTGCCACCATCTGCTGAGAATCTTCACTATCAAAACGGACGGTCCGATCTTCTAACATTTCCAGTTGTCGTAAAAGCGGATATGTGGCACCATTTGTGATCATATGCTGGCCAAATGCGAGATAATAGGGGGATGTCCCGATAGCTAAATGAGTTGCAGATCGAAGGGCACAACATATGTTGCTTAGAAACTCATCCCAATTCTTTTGATCTGGGCGAACATAGGATTTGATTGCCGATAAAACCGACCGGTTAACTCGCTCGGAGGCGTTTGCCTGAGGGGAATAAACAGCAGTATAAGTGTGACCTACACCATATCGTTTCAGCAAATCGTTGAATTGGTTTGATTTAAATTGAGAACCATTGTCCGATACAATGGTCTCAGGGACACCGAAGCAGTGAAATAATATGTGTTCTAAATATTTTACAACTACAGCTGAAGTAAACTTTTTTACAGGTTTAAGGAAAGGAAATTTCGATTAGTGATCTAGTGTAATAAATATACCTATGTGTCCTGACCTTGACCTTGGATACGGTCCTAAAAAGTCTATAAGAGCTACTGGAAGAATCGTTGAGTCCAACTAGTTTTTCCCATCGGTGGCCGCAAAATATAATTCGGATGCTTTGACGACTTGCAAACTTCACATTAATTGACATAATCTTTGACATCTACCGCGAGGTTTGGCCAGAAGTAGAATCTGCGAATTCTCTCTAAAGTTTTGTTAATGCCTCCATGAGCGGACAAAGTATCGTCATGGGCTTTTCTTAACACTTCTGGAACCATATCTTTCGGTATCCACAATTTCCACGCGAGGTCATCTTGAAGTTTTTCCCCCGTCGCATGTTCGGGCCGTCTTTACAGGTAACCGTCAACTATTTTTAAATCAGGCATTTTCTCAATATTCTTTCCAATTTTGCTAAGTAAGTCCTTGTAATCGGCCGAGTGAAAATGTGTGGATTCGAGATCCATGAAGACCCCGCTGTCATTATCTTAAACAGACAGACTTTCAATACCTCTTTCGGACAGGTCCTCGGGATTGGCTCTAGAAAGTGTATCCGGAACAATGTTCTGAGTACAACGCCTATGCTGAATGCAGAAGTTGAAACCCTGCAGATTTAAAGCCCATCGAGCAAGTCGCGAACTGAGGTCCGTCTGGGACATGAGCCACTTCAGTGATGCATGACCGGTGATAACGGTGAACTCATGTCCTTCGACGTAAGCTCTGAATTTTTTATAATGAGCAAGGCTGCTAAGAGTTCTTGTTCGGTGACTGAGTAGTTACGTTGGGCTTGGTTGAGTTTCTTGGACATAAATGCCACATGGATCTGTTTGAATTACCCCGTTACCAATCAGGTGTTCTAGATATTTTACTTCAGGTACGCAGAAATTACTTTTTTCAACATTTATTGTCAACCCTGAGTCCTTAATTCTTTGAGCAACAATTCTTAAAACGTCAAGGTGCTTTTCAAAAGATTCCGAAATGATCAAAAGATCATCAAGAAAAACAAACACTTCCGTCCTGGGATCCGCCGGTATCACCTTGTTCATTAAACGGGACATGGTTTGAGGAGCGTTGCACAAACCAAAGGGCATAACGTTATAGTGGTACAACGGTCTCCCAGGAATGGTAAATGCTGTTTTCTTCCTCGATCCTGCATTTAACGGAATCTGCCAAAAAGTATCCTTGAGGTCCAAGCTAGTTATAAACTCCAAAGGTCGTACAGTCCCCAAAAATCTATAGCTAGAAAAAGATTTCTTTCCAAGCTAGGGATAATAAAAATAGTAATGTTCTTTTGAACATCCTTAAAACCGATCGTACATCACACGAACTATCAAGAACAGAGTTTACGAACATTTTCTTAAATTTTTTTACTTTTTGCCAAAAACTACGCATGCGCAAAGATGAGCGAGAAGATTTAGGGATCTCGTTGAATATTCTTTCACGTGCTTGGTTATATTCCTTGAAAAATCTGATGTTTCATTAGAAAAAATATTATTAAATGAATTTGAGTTTGTTTTATTTTTAGTACGCTTGAGAATTGAAACTATATTTCCGTTTCCGTGTGCTTGCATTTCATCGCTTTCTGTGCACTTTGATGTGCACTGACCTTTAAGTTTTTTGACATACACGTTTTACAAGAAGGCTTGTACGTATCCGGTTTACCACAACCATAGCAAAACACGGTACGGTCTGCTAGACACTCCTGGTATCTGCGTCCAAGCTTCTGGCAATTCCAGCATATTAAATTTATTTCCGAAATTTCCCCAGTCTTACCATGAGGCAAATGATCATGATTATTCTCATCAAAATCATTTTCTATTTCCGAAATTCTCTTCTGAAGAGTTGGAGCTCTAGAAAAATCAATACCGTGTTTACGTCGGACATCTGCCATAAAAAACTCATGCCTACGACAAACATCACGTAAATGTTGCACAGACTATATTTGCATATTAAGAATCACGTGCTGTATTTCCGGTAAAAGATTTTTACGCAATATCTCTACTAAGGTATCATCCTGTAAAGGCTCGTTAAGACGATCCGTCAACTCCACAATTGACTCATAAAAGACATCAAAAGGTTCATTCAATTTTAGTTTTCGGTTTTTGATCATCTTTCGATAATCCACATCCGATTTAGAATCACGATATTGTTGCCGTAGAGCAACACACATATCCTTCCAATTTACTGAAGGTACCGATTGGTGTTAACGCCAAAACCACTTACTGGCTTTATTTTCGAATAGAGAGCTAGCGTTTTTACATAAAAGTTCAAAGTTGTTGTTTAAAGATTGAGCTGTTAAAGCTTCGATTCTATAAATAAATTTATCAACTGACAGACTGTTAGACCCCCCGGAGAATTTAACTTTCCAATTAGATATAATTTGTAAAACTTTATTTTGGCCGAACGTTTAAATCAGACGAAGAAGAAGCAGAAGAGAACGTATGGTATCTCGCACCAGAGTTATTATTTTCAGCACGATTTCGAGAATTTGTATTTGCGCTATTTATAGACGGAATGCCCAATAATTGACGAAACGTTTGCTCTTCAACATTCGGTAAAGTGTGCATTGGTGGTGAAATAATAGGAACGGATTGTGGGAGATGTGTAAGTGTCATGGTTGGTTGTATCGCAGGTGGTGCGGTAATATTCAGTCTTGACAAACTAGCTTCAATATTTGTTCGTATCATATCTGAAATCTGATTACAATTGAGTTTGTTGAGCAGAAACAATAGAAGTGATTGGCTCTGTTAAATTACCATTTAGATCCCTAGGTACTGCAGCATTTGTGTTATTCACATTTGTCGTATTTGAAGCTGAGCCACCAGGACCCCGATTAGCATCTACTCTAGTATTAGAAGTAAATGATTGATTATGTGGGTTTATTGACTGATTTGGATTTTGGGTTCTATCTGCAGAACAAGTCTGAAGTGTGGCTCCTTGACCAGGAGGATCATTTACAATTCTGGTGTTGCATAGTGAACAAAAAGGTCTAGTCTTAAGGCATTTAGAAAGACACGGTTTGTGAAATGTATGGTTGCAACAAGTTGTAATTAAATCGGCCTTCGAGGAAATTGCCTCTCCACATACATTGCAACTTGGATGCTTGTCACCTTGGGCAGCTGTACCAGCTGATGGATTATTATCATAACCAGGCATTTTAATTTTATTCTTACAGATTAAAAAGTATATAACCGAAAACAGGCATTTAAATAAAATGCTATAAAAGGAAACAGTGATAAAACAAACAATTTATCAAAACCGAAAAAAAATATTCTATATTTTGATTTTTTTGTATAAAAAATTCTAAAAAAAAACAACAGCAATAAGTTTCAGACTTAAATAAAAATTTAAAACCTTATGAAAAATAAATTCGTTTATGTTGTAACCGGAAATAAAAATTAAAATCCGTTAACGTTTTGTTTTGGTATATGTTAATAAACAATGGGAAATTAAAAAAAAAAATATATGTATATATATATACCCAAAAATTTAACATACACACTTACAGAGTATTCGTATTGAACAAAAACTTCCAACATAAAAACAAAACGTCTTTTGTTTAAATATGTATATCACTTGCGATAAACGATCAGTATCGATACTGATGATGAAGTTGATATGTGTGATTTAATGGAAATATCTTTCAAAAATTTTTATGAAATTATTTGACTTATTTCAGATTCGTTAAAACTCTTTACTTTTTAAGAGAATGTAAAAACAATAAGAAAAAAAAATTAAAATAAACTTAGAGTGGAGAAAAAAATTATTCTGTATGTTCAAACAGATTACTGTATAAAGAATAAAACTGATTCAGAATTTACAACAAAAACAATTGTAAAAAAACATCAATCTTGACGTCGGTTTCACAACAAGTATCCTTGGGAAACAAAAACTTGAAAATACAATTTAAAACTTCTAGAATGCTTTTGATTTAATTTTTGAACGGGTTAAAGATTTAATAGAAATAAATTTTAAATAAAAATAGCTTTAAAAACATATTTATTTATTAAAACTTTTAAGGAAATAAAAATTAAAATTCTTGAATAAAAAACAAAAAAGAAATATATGCGAAAAATATTTTTTCAGAAAATATCTGTAATTGGTATTTAATACAATATTATTTGCAGAACTAAAAAAATAAGATTTTTAAATAAAATTAAAATTCAAAAAGCAGTAAGAAAAATAATTTTGAAAGGGAATTTTATATAAGATTGTTTCAAAGGTAATAAACAATTTGTTTGAACCAATTGATTCAAAATAAGAAAGATTAAATAAATTGATATCAAACGTTCTGGCGTAGAAAAAATTACTAAAACTTTTGGATAATTTTTCCCAAAAACTAAATTAAAAGCAATTCAAATCGACTCAATCAACCCGATATGAAAAGTTTTGATATCAAAAAATGGTGAAACAAAAGTTTAAATATTAAATAAAAATATTAAAATAAAATGGCATGCAAAAAAATATCAATAAAAACTGTTTTGATTAAATAAAAAATATTTTATAAAAAAAGATAAGATATATTCATTATATACTGTTTCGATTATATAAAGACTAATGGCTTCGAAATGTTGAGGTAAAAAAACTTTTAGCTAATAATTTAAAATATAAGAATAAGTGGAAAAGAGAAAGATAGAATAGATGCTATTATGAGGGATATGTCCTTAAAATCCAAGGATACATAATTAAACTCAAAATATGAGGAATAAACTTTGTTAGACTTTCTGCTACAGTGGTCAGACCTAGCTAAAAAAATCCAGGAACTGCATTCCAAAAAGTTACAAACAGACTTCACAAAATTTACTTAAATAGAAAAAGGGATGAATAACTAAAATAAAAGGTTGTGAATGAAGTGCCTTAATCAAAAACAAAATCCATAGAATTTTAAGTTACTCTAATAAGAAAAAGAAATGTAGCAGGAAAAGAAAAAAAGAAAACAAAATGAAAGTTAAGAAGTTTGGAGCCGAAAATGTATATGCTAAGCAAATAAGATGAAAATTAATACAAAAATACTATTTTAACTGCTCGGGCCCCACGTTGGGCTCCAAAAATTTATAATGTAGCATATAACGTGGAAAATCCATTGGGAAAATTGGCAGGTGTAGAGGGAGGTATTGCTAATGAGGGCACGCGTTATATCCGGCCTTATTGCTCGTCGTGGGGAAGGTTCGATATTTATTAGCTGCCTCTTGCCAACAAGCCACACACTAAAGTTTAATCTATCGCGTGCAAGGGTTAAAACAGAAGGACAGATTGGAAAAATACGACCTGATATCAAAAAGTTTACTAAAAGCTGCTAAGTTGAGTTGAAACCAGATGGCATTGTTTCAACCCATTTTGCCCACCTAACCTTCATCACTAAACGAAAACCAGGAGATGAAATTTGAAAGTGATCCCACATTTTGACAGAACGACCTACCAAAAGTTTAAATCAAAACAGTAAAAAATTTAAATTTACTCAAAAATCTTCATGATTCCGTTTTATTTTGAAAATTCAGCTTTTAAAAGAAACAAATTTTGAATTTAAAATTACAATCATCTTAAACAAAATTGAATTTAGAATTCTCATTTAAAAATATTATAATTTTTAAAAATAACACATTTAATTTATAAATTATATTGGTTAAGTTACAATTAAATGAAAAACATTGATTTAAAAAAAAATAAATAAAATTAATGATTTAAATCGCGAAACTAAAAGAATTTAAATACAAAAATAATAATATTACTATTTAACTTAAATGAAAAAAAAAAACAAAAAATAAAAGGGTCAAAAATAACCCAACATAAAATTTTAATTTAAAAGAAATGTTTATATATTAAAAGTAAGGTAATTTTTAAAATAATAATATTACTATTTAACTTAAATGAAAAAAAAAACAAGAAATAAAAGGGTCAAAAATAACCCAACATAAAATTTAAATTTAATTTAAAACTAAGGTAATTTTTAAATTGTAGTTAAAATCTTAGTTAGTTACCGAAATTAATTTAAAATCTCTAAAATTTAAATTTAATGTCGGTCCCAAAAGGGTTAACGATCTTCGAATTAAATGAGATAGGGAAAAAAAATTTATATATAATATATGCAAATAAAAAAACTGAAAAAGAGGTTTAATAAGATAAATTCGAAATAAAATCACTTTACATTGATAATTATGCTCCCACGCCGAAAGTACTTTCGATGAGTTTTGGAACCAGAGTAAGATGTCAATCATTTGCATTGTTGATTTATTTAAGAGAAATTTACTTTCTTTAATCCAATTTTAGCTAAGAGTTTAAATTAATTGCATATTTGCAAATAAACTACGGTAACCTTTTACACTTTAAATATTTTTGCGTTATAATTAGTATTTTAAAAATGATTTTAATGAAATCAATACTTATTAAGATTTAATTATATATGGTGGAATTATTTTTTATTGCATTTAGAAATATTTTATATGAGTTAAGTTTTATTATATGAGAGTTTACGGTTTTTAATTGGCATCGCCATATCTAAATACTTTTATGTATGTAGAATATTACATTTGCTAATCCAAATGCATTAAAAAGTAATAAAACCAAACCAGCAAAAATTCCAAATCAAACAACAACAAAAAGTGTAGGAACTTTTTGTGAATTTCAGTTTAAAAAAAAAAAAAAATTAAGGAATTTGTTTTAAACGAAAAACTAATTTTAACCACAATCATGCACTTATTATTTATATTAAGTACCAATATAAAAAAATATATTTTAAATAAGAATTAGTTAGAAAAAATTTAAATTCAAGTAGAATAATTATTTTAGTTTTTAGGAAATTATTTTAGTTTTAGAAAATTATTTTAGTTTTAGAAAACAATTTTAGTTTTAGATAATTATTTCAGATTTTTAATTAGGTAAATTTTTTTTAAATGTTTTCGAATCAGTGTTTTAAATTTTCATTATTTTATCAGTTTTGTCGATCTGTGTAAATTATTTTATTCTTGGTATATGGTTTTTTCTTTATGTTAATAACAACTTTTTTGATAATTTTTACACACTTTTAATAATTTTTAATAACTTTTTTAATAATTTTTACACACTTTCCAAAATTATTTATAAAATTTCCACAAATATAATTAAATAGTATTTGGACTTTGAGGATTTTTTAATTTTTTTATAATTAATTTCACACATTTTTCCCAAACGCCTAATGAGTTAGAGATGAACTGATGTTAAGGAGCCGATCTTCAAATTCGCCAAATAGAGAGAACCAAAGGGTATTTTGTTGTTGTTTGTTTTGAGCGCTATAAGTGCCAAATCTATGTAAATAATTTAATTTAATGAGATTTGTCTTTGTTCTTCTAACTGAAGAGAAATTATTTTTATTTGAAAATAGGAAGAAAAATATTACCTATGATGAACAATTCCAATTGGAGTTTTATAGCCTCTAAAGATTTTTTTTGGACCAAAATCCTAAGCTAGTCTTTAGACAGTATGCTTCAATTCTATTAATTTGGGGTGCAATTAACCATATTTTGTCCTGGGAAACGCTCAAATAAATAAATAAATCTAAAAAAATGGTTGTTTGCATTTAACAAAACTACAAAAAAATATGTTTTATATTAAATAAAATAAAATTACTTACATTTTCAAATAAAAAGCTTTATTGAAAACTAAAGAAAACTAATGTAAAGCACTTTAACTTAATTTAAAACACTTTGGTGTTGATTTTTTTTATAAAAACACTTTCTTTTAAGCAGAGAAATGGCAGAGAAAATTTACTGGCTCTTAAAAGATGTTCTAACGCTTTTATTCCAATTAGTATGTATTCGTAAGAAGCGAATACAGATAAAAGTGAATTAAAATGTATTTAAAATATACATTATTAGGTGAAAGTGGTGGCTTGGTTTGACTACTAGATGGCGTTGTATGTGAGTGTAAACCAAGGTAAAAAATGTAAAAGAAAATAAAATGTAAAAAAAATAATAAAAAGACCATTTACAAAAGGGTAATAAATAAAAAAAATATAATACTGAGGCAGAACCCTACACATTGTATTATGAAATTGACGTTCATAATGACAATAATAGTTAAAAATTGTATACAGAACATATAAAATTTATAATTCAATATTTCATGCTATTTGAATCACAACTGGAGAAAAGTTCACAACCACAATAGGAACGGCATTAAATTAGCCTTGGCGATTAGCTTTCTGGTTTTAATGGTGTTAAAAAATATGCTGGCCGTAACGTTCTTAGCATGCCATAAGTTCGCCCAGCTATGCAATTAATATGATTAGTCCAAGAAAGAGTTTCATTGAATATAATGCAAAGATTCTTAAACGAAGATACAATTTCAATTTGTTGACTATTTAGTTTAATGTTTAAGTTGTGGTTAAGGGTTAAAGTTCTCTTATGAATAACAATGCATTCCCGATTTTCCAGGATTTAAACACAATCCATTTGCTGAGGTCCATTCGTGTACACTTCGTAAATCTAGATTCAGTTTTTCCATTGATTCGTTCAGTGATTGCAAAGTATTTCGCAAGTAAATCTGCACATCATCTGCATATATGTAGGTGAATTTTGCGGTGCTCTAATTGTATGGGGAGATCATTTGCATATAGGGAGAAAAGTAAAGGTTCTAGTATAGATACCTGAGGTACGCTCCTTAGTACAGGCAAAGCATTTGATTTCACGTTTTTAATACTACCCAGCATTGCTTACTAAACTTCAGTTGACATTCTTTTATGATTTTTTGATGTTATTCTAAGCCACTTCCAAAATAATTCATGTGTTCATATTTCAAATGCAGTGACCTGGATATAAACCCGATGCATATCTTAAAGAATCACTCTTCATTACTTCTAAAGCATAAGTTATAGTATATCGTATATTTTTTGAATCTAAAGCATTTATTAAAATTTAAAAAATAGTTCTGATGAACTTTTTTATTTTTTTATAAAATCATTTTTTTATATTTTAGTTTTTGTATAATAATAAATAAAATAAAATTTTATGAGGGTTATAATTTATGCAGCTTTGCAATTTTTATAAAAGTTTTGAAAAATAAAGAAAAACTGATTTTTTTGACCTTTTATTGAAACTATCTGGCCTGTCATTTGCATTTTTTCAGCCTTAAATATATATGACGACGCAATCTGTGCATTTTTGCATTATGTATATTATTTAACACTACACCATTTCCAGTTTTAATTCAGTATTTACCAAAATAATTTTAAAATTGTGAAAAAATTATTTCAAATTGCCCAAAAATTGTGCAAAAATTATTTAAAGTTGTTAAAAAATATTTTAAAATTATCTAAACATTCATTAAAATTTTTGAAACATGTTTCAAAATTGTTTTTTTCACTAATGCAGAATTATTTATTTGTTTTGATAATTAATTTTTTTTTTATGAATTAAATTTTCATTAAAGCTTAAATACTACAAAGTATATGAACATTTTCCACTCTTGCATCAGAATATCTAATCATTGTATTATCATTGCTTCCTTAGAGTTAAGTATGAGTAATGCTAGTAGCTACATTTGAATACTTCCATCCTATGACACGCTAATGTTAAATTCATCGATGAAACCATCAGAAAAGAAGTGATGCCTTTGCCATAGTAGTGATGCTTTTATTGCTTCTTTGGTAGCTTCATTTTTGTTGGGTAACTGATTGTGTTCGACACGATAGATACGGTTTTAAAAATTTTACTGGCGTATTTGCAAAAGATAATAGATTTTTAAGTTTTTCACATAAAATATTGTGGTCTTAGAGTGATCCACGTAACGCCGTTTATTTTATAATTACGATTTGTTTTAACGTTTAATAAAACAACGACGAGAATTAAAAAAAATAATATGAAATTACAATTTATTTAATAGGCAAGAACCCGTCTTAACCTCTTAAGTTATTTTTCACAGAATGAAGTTTTTAAAAATTATTTAAAAACATTTTCAAAAACATATTGATTTAATATTGTATTTTTTAAACAAAGTATTTTACAGTAATGTACAAATCTGAATAACAGCCCCTCTCAATTTGATAATTTTAACAAATTTCTAATTGTAACAAAAACACACTTATCTAAAGCCTTCGTAAAAATATCAGCAACTTGTTTCTTGGTAGATACATGTTCAATTCTTAAAACTCCCTTCACTACATGATCTCTTAGGAAATGATGTATGATATCAATGTGTTTGCTCTTTTTACATTCAGTATTTTTCGCCATAGCAATACACCCAGCATTGCCTTCATATAAAGCAAATGTATTATTAGGGGTTATTACAGGCATATCTTCTAAAATTCTTTTCAGCTATATACCTTCAGAAGTTGCAAGACTCAATGCCACATATTCAGCCTCACTAGATGAAGTTGCTACAGTTGATTGTTTTTTACTTGATCATGAAACAGGACACCCATAGACATAGTAAACATAGCCGCTAGTTGATTCACGATCTTCTAAATCGGATGTCAAGTCAGCATCAACGAAACCAACCAAAACTTCCTTGCTAGTATTTTTATCGTATTTTAATTTCAGAGTTTTAGTTCCTTTTAAATACCTTAAAATTCGTCTCAATGCTGTCCAGTGTACATCTGCACATAACCAACTGCATTGCATATATCTGGCCGTACACACACCATTAAGTACATGAGACTTCCCAATAATTCTCTATATGGACATTCAAAAACATCTTGATCATTTCGTGGGAGATGCAGTCCTTTTTCCATTGGAGTTTCAATCAATCATACCGATTTTATTCAAATTATTATTTTATTCTATACTCCCTTCTTGACGTAAAAGCATTGTTCCATTGTTTTTGTTGTATTATATTTTAATTCCGAGATAACATTGCAGCCCACCACAATCCGACATCTCAAATGTAGATGACAATTTCTTTTTGATTTCATTTATTTGTTTTTCATCATTACCAGTAGGTAGATCATTATCAACATAAAACAAAAGGTAGATAGAACCATATTTAGAATTTTTAATGTACAAGCAGTAATCGTGCTGTGACCTCTTAAAACCAAGTTTTTCTAAAACTGTATTGAACTTTTCATTCCAGCATCTAGGGCTCTGCTTTAACCCATATAATGACTTTTTCAATTTTAATGCCGTACCTGGCTCTGTATGCAAACCATCAGGGATTTCCATATATATCTCCTCTTTTAAATTTCCATGCAGGAAAGCCGTCTTGGCATCTAATTGGTAAAAGTTGTAACCTTTAGTAACTCCAACAGCCAGCACAGTCCTTATTGTTGTAAGTTTCGCCACAGAAGAGTATGTTTCCTCAGAATCAACTCCAAACTTTTGGAGGAACCCTTTTGCTACTAGTCTAGCTTTGTATCGAACCGGATTACCGTTTGCATCAGTTTTAATAACATAAACCCATTTTGATTTTAACAATTTTTTATTTACAGGTTTATTTACTACTGACCAAACATTATTTTTCTCCATCGAATCCAATTCATTTTCCACAGCATTCAACCATTTTGAACGTTTAGGATTTGTTTCTATTTCGGCAAATGAATTTGGAGTTTGCCAACTACATACAGCTTCGAAAAGTGTATTAACATATTCATTAAACCTTGAAGCTGGTTTTCTTTGCCGTTCACTTTTTCTTGGCACACTTACTAATTTCGTATTTTTGTCGTTACTTTGCATGCCTTCGCTAGACTCTGAATTTAATAACTCAATTGGTTCTGAATTTTCTATTAATATTGGATTTGATTCTTGCATTTCAGGCCGATCCGAATCAATTACGATTGGATCCGAATAATTTATTTCGACTGCATCTTTTTGACCAACTGCCTCTTTATTTTTAGAAACGACAAAGTTACCTATATCCCCCTCTTACTCGTTTCGCTGAATAAATGGAATGTTCGATTGATTTTCTTCAACAAACTTATAGGGATATTTGTATTCATTGAATTTGCAATCACGAGCCAGCACCACTTTACGATTACATTTGTCCCACAGTCCAATCATTACGTATGGTTTGCTCTTCGGGTCAAGTTTCTTACGTTTCTGATTCTTAACTTGCTAAGATCTGGCTTCAAGTTGAACCACAGCTCTGCTGGTGTATTTTTTTTTTCATCAATGCTTGAGTTGGACTTTTGTTTATAATGTACGTTGCAGCATAAGCAGCCTTTCCCCACATATACTTTGGAATATCAGCTTCTATCATCACAGCACGAACCTTTTTCATCAGTGTTCTGTTGAATCTTTCTGCTGAACAATTCTGTTGAGGTGTATAGGATAAAGTTTTAGCAATTTGAATACCTTTACTTTTACAGAATTCTAATAATTTCTTCGAACATATTTATCCTCCTTTATTCGATCTTCAATATTATAATATATTATTACTTAAAATCGAGTTCAAGATCCTTTTATAAAAAATAATAATAATGATTATTTATTATTTCTTATCCTCCAATATTTCGTCACCACATTGGGTGACTTCTTCAGGGAAATTACATAATTTTTTTCCATCAATAAAAACTTATATATATAAAATTTTTAAAAAAGTTGGGAAATCAAAAACAATACTTTTTGACAATATGAAAAATATAAATATCATATGAAACAAAAATATTTTAAGTTTAAAAAAGATAAGGAAACAAAAATGTTTTTACAAATATTTAAAATGAAAATATACACAGAACAAAAAACTATTTTGAATTTCATATATTATTTAAAATTAAAATAATTAGTTCAGTTCTTATTCACTAAATGTCTATAATTTTGGGCTATATTCGCTATATCTGTTTTATAGTTAATGCATTGTGTAGATGGTATTTTCATTATCTGTAACATTTCTAACATATATCTACGTCTGTAATTATTTTCTATGTTCAAAATTGTCGTATTATCAAAATCAGGATAATGATTAGAGTTATTGCAGTGTAATGATAATGCTGTTTTTTGTGTAGGAATGGTGTTCTTGTATTTTTGATCTGATTTATGTCCTGCAATTCTGGTTTTAAGTTTACAGTTTTCACTATTATTACCATTACACGGTATTTTATAAACTAAATTTGACATTTCCGATTTATCTATTCTGTCTTTTGTGTTGCTAAATAGTCTACTTAATGTGTTATATGTTTTATGTGCTACTATATATTTCCTATTATCATAAATTTTTGATCTTTCTAACCTTTCAGATATAAGAGGAACATAAGTTAGAGATTTATAAATTTTAGGTTCAATAACGTTTCTTGTGTTAAAATTATTTCTGTTCTTATATTGCCTTATTAAATTACATGTTAGTTGAATTGGGTAATTATTATTGTTTAAAATATTTTTAATCTTTTCTATATTTTTTCCGTGAAATTCTAAGTCGCTAATATTCAATACCCTCTCAATTTGATTCTTTGCTGTATTAATTATGATTCTTCTTGGGTGTTTCGAATAATAGTTTATAATTCTTCCAGAAGCTGTGGGTTTTTGATACCAATCTACTAATAATCTATCACCTCTTCTCTTTACCAATGTGTCTAAATAAGGAATTTTAGAATCATATTCCTTTTCAATCGTAAATTTTATATTATCATGAAACGAATTAAATGTTGATAAAATATTATCAACCGAACTCTCTGAAATAATACAAAATAAGTCATCAACATATTTTGTTATGATTTTTGGTTTTATATCCAATTTTTCAATGCAAGAATCTAATAATTTCTCCATTACAAAATCAGCTATAATTGGAGAAACTGGAGATCCCATTGGAAGTCCTTTTTGTTGTATATATATTCTATTATTGTATTTGAAATATCTATTGTCCATTATACAGAATTTCAAAATACGTAGAAAAAGATTCTTCTCAATTTTAGTATGTTCTTCGATAACATTCCATTTTTCTTCAATAATATCTAAAGCTATATCTATTGGTATACTTGGAAATAAAGATACAACATCAAGTGAAATTAATCTCTCATCACTTTGTATCCTTAAATTTTTTATCCTTTCTCTAAAATGTAAAGAATCTTTTACATTATATTTAGAGTTGTGTGTTACTTTCTTTAGAATACTAGTAACACATTTACAGAGTTCATAAGATGGGGAGTTAACAAATGAGCATATTGGTCTCAAAGGAAATTGTTCCTTATGAATTTTAGGTACTCCATATAATCTAGGAGATGTAGCTACATTTGTTTTAAGTTTGTTCTTTTCCAAAGATGTAATAATATTTAATTTGAAAAACCTTCACTTAAATTATTATTTGTTCTCTGTAATCCGGAAGTTGGATCCCTATTTGTCAATTTATATGTAGTAATATCACCCACAATATTATCCATTCTTAAAATATAATCACATTTATTCATAGCTACTGTGGTATTTCCCTTATCAGCATTTAAAATAAGCAGATCCTTATTATTTCAAAAATCTTCTTGTCTTATTCACTTTATCTAACAGAAATTTGTCTATATTTGTTAATTGTTTTCTATTTAAATGACCATTTATAATATTAGTAAATCTATTCCTAGCAGTTTCTTGTTCTTCCTTTCCTGTTAAAGTCTGTATAAAGTCCTCACCATCCGCTATAATTTTCAAAACTTCAGAGGGGATTTCAAAAGATCCCATTGGAAGTCATTTTTGTTGTATATATATTCTATTATTGTATTTGAATCATAATTAATACAGCAAAGAATCAAATTGAGAGGGTATTGAATATTAGCGACTTAGAATTTCACGGAAAAAATATAGAAAAGATTAAAAATATTTTAAACAATAATAATTACCCAATTCAACTAACATGTAATTTAATAAGGCAATATAAGAACAGAAATAATTTTAACACAAGAAACGTTATTGAACCTAAAATTTATAAATCTCTAACTTATGTTCCTCTTGTATCTGAAAGGTTAGAAAGATCAAAAATTTATGATAATAGGAAATATATAGTAGCACATAAAACATATAACACATTAAGTAGACTATTTAGCAACACAAAAGACAGAATAGATAAATCGGAAATGTCAAATTTAGTTTATAAAATACCGTGTAATGGTAATAATAGTGAAAACTGTATTAAGGTATACATAGGTACAACAAAAAATAAACTTAAAACCAGAATTGCAGGACATAAATCAGATCAAAAATACAAGAACACCATTCCTACACAAAAAACAGCATTATCATTACACTGCAATAACTCTAATCATTATCCTGATTTTGATAATACGACAATTTTGAACATAGAAAATAATTACAGACGTAGATATATGTTAGAAATGTTACAGATAATGAAAATACCATCTACACAATTCATTAACTATAAAACAGATATAGCGAATATAGCCCAAAATTATAGACATTTAGTGAATAAGAACTGAACTAATTATTTTAATTTTAAATAATATATGAAATTCAAAATAGTTTTTTGTTCTGTGTTATATTTTCATTTTAAATATTTGTAAAAACATTTTTGTTTCCTTATCTTTTTTAAACTTAAAATATTTTTGTTTCATATGATATTTATATTTTTCATATTGTCAAAAAGTATTTTTTTGATTTCCCGCCTTTTTTAAAAATTTTATATATATAAGTTTTTATTGTTGGAAAAAAATTATATAATTTCCCTGAAGAAGTCACCCAATGTGGTGACGAAATATTGGAGGAAAAGAAATAATAAATAATCATTATTATTATTTTTTATAAAAGGATCTTGAACTAATTATTTTAATTTTAAATAATATATGAAATTCAAAATAGTTTTTTGTTCTGTGTTATATTTTCATTTTAAATATTTGTAAAAACATTTTTGTTTCCTTATCTTTTTTAAACTTAAAATATTTTTGTTTCATATGATATTTATATTTTTCATATTGTCAAAAAGTATTTTTTTGATTTCCCGCCTTTTTTAAAAATTTTATATATATAAGTTTTTATTGTTGGAAAAAAATTATATAATTTCCCTGAAGAAGTCACCCAATGCGGTGACGAAATATTGGAGGAAAAGAAATAATAAATAATCATTATTATTATTTTTTATAAAAGGATCTTGAACTAATTATTTTAATTTTAAATAATATATGAAATTAAAAATAGTTTTTTGTTCTGTGTTATATTTTCATTTTAAATATTTGTAAAAACATTTTTGTTTCCTTATCTTTTTTAAACTTAAAATATTTTTGTTTCATATGATATTTATATTTTTCATATTGTCAAAAAGTATTTTTTTGATTTCCCGCCTTTTTTAAAAATTTTATATATATAAGTTTTTATTGTTGGAAAAAAATTATATAATTTCCCTGAAGAAGTCACCCAATGTGGTGACGAAATATTGGAGGAAAAGAAATAATAAATAATCATTATTATTATTATTATTTTTTTTTATAAAAGGATCTTGAACTCGATTTTAAGTAATAATATATTAATTTCTTCGAACTGTGTTCACCACCATTGTCTATTGTAAGCATAGATATTCTTGTACCAAACTTGGATGACAGCATAGCTTCGAATTCTTTAAATTTATTAAATACCTCGGATTTCTTTTTTATTAAAAATATGTTTGCAAAGTGTGTGTAATCGTATATGAATGTAACAAAATAATTATAGCCATCATACATTACAGGTGATATTGGCCCACAAACGAGCTACTAGAGTTATAGAGCATATCCATTCAGATTATGCTCTATAGCTCTAGAAGCTCGAACTCTTGTACCAGAAAACGGTTCTCGACAATGTTTGCTTTGAGTGCAAACTCCACAAAATTCTTTTAGTTTAACAGTTGGAATACCATTTACCATATCATGCTTTATCAACTCTTTCAGGGACTGATTTCGAATATGGCCCATTCGCTTATGCCATAGTTCACCGTAGTCAGTTTTGGTTAAGTGACATCTTGACATCTTGTCATTTGAACTTTAACTTTCATTTCAAATAAGTTTCCAACTCGTTTAAGTTTTGCAACTTCGACATTTTTTTTCACTACCACGGCAAAATATTAATTAAAATGAACATTTATATTAGCTCTTACCATCATATTGACTGACATTAAGTTTTCTCGGAAATCGGGACTGTAAAGGACATCTTTTGAGCTCAATTTAACTCCGGTATTACTAATAACTCGCACCTCTCCAATATGTTTTGCTACTACTGTTTTATTATTGGCAATACTTATAACACGCGGTACATCAAGTGGTTTGATATTATAAAATACTAGTTGACCAGGCAAACTTCGTTTTGCCCAAAATAATTTTTTTGATTGAATTAATTTCGAGCATTCATGATTCCATTCGAAGTTTGTTTTTTTTTTTTTTGATCGAAAATTAGCGATCGTTAACAGATGACGAAATAATATAATTTCAATAGCGGATATCCGGCGTGTGCTTCTACGCTTAAAAAAATAAATATATTTTGTTTATTTGTTGTAAAAAAAAAGGATTTTTTTTATTGATTACCTTAATTTTGTTAATGCTTAATGTTAGCTGATTTTTTTTACTATGATTATAAATGAATAGCGAACCCCATGCACACTTCATAGTGCAAAAAAGAAAATAAAAAAATCAATTCGGATTCATTTAAATCAGTGATAAATTGCTTTTATTGTAATGCCTGTGGTAAACAACATTTTTTATTTTTTCATTTTCGGTGTAAATATACAAAACCAATGGTTTGCCAACGCGCGAACAGGCTACATACAACTGTCCATGTGAGAAAACTGGATACTCTAAATTCACTCCACAAATTTCTAATTATTGGCCTTGCGCCTTATTAATGGTAACCGCAAACGAAAGGCGAACAGGAAACTAAAGTCGTTTAAATTCAAATAACATATCAGACGGAATCATTGGGATGCGTGGAATGAATACATCTTGGTCTTTGAATTTTCCAGTTAAAATAGTAGCTTCAATTACATAAGCCATCAACCTTTTAATAGCAGGCAAATGGGGCTGATTGATATTGCGAAGCATAATAAAAGTGGCTCCAACTTTCAATTGGAGATTATGCGGAGGCAATCCTGGTAAGTCCAACGAATTCAAAAATTCTGTTGGATAATTCATTCATTGGCAACAGTATCGATAGACACAAATCTGTTGACTGCAAACAGTAGTCATTAGTCCAATTGAAACCTTGCCATGAGAAACGTAATCAAAGCTTGCACCATAATTGAATTCAGCACGCTCCAAAGTACGTCGCACATACGGACGTGGAGCTGGATTTCGCAGAGCCCTACCACGTGCTATGGCATTTCGAGCAGCCAAAGTATTATTTGCACGCTGTTCGTCACTTTGAGATGCTCTAGAAATGTTGCGGCATTACATGTTTCGAAATGAATGCAGTGTTCACTGGCTATGAACTCATGAACCAATACACATACAGATACCGTTTATACATAAAAACCTTGGTATTGACGTCATCTTTTATATGAACTTTGCAGAAACAAAATCGCTTCACGCATTCCAGAGAACATCAATTACTAACAAAATGCAACTTATTTTTATATATATAGATATACTTGTCCTTTACAAAATGATCTGATGCTCCAGAATCAACACACAATCCCAGCAAAAATGAAGCTGCCAAAGAAGCAATAAAAGCATCACTACTATGGCAAAGGCATCACTTCTTTTCTAATGGTTTCATCGATGAATTTAACATAAGCGTGTCATAGGATGGAACTATTCAGATGTAGCTCCTAGCATTACTCATACTTTACTCTAAGAAAGCAATGATAATACAATGATTAGGTATTCTGATGCATGAGTGGAAAATGTTCATATACTTTGTAGTATTTAAGCTTTGATGAAAATTTAATTCATAAGAATGCAGAAAAATAAGTTTAAAGAAGCGAATTGATATACAAATACATAATTAATATACAAATAAATAATTCTGCATTAGTGAAAAAGCATTTTTGAAACATTTTTCAAAAATTTTAATGAATTCTTAGACAAATTCTAAAATATTTTTGGATAATTTAAAAACTGGTTGTATAACTTGGAAACATTTTTAGACAATTTTAATAATAATAAAATAATTTTTGCACAATTTTAAAACATCTTTGGGCAATTTGAATTGATTTTTACACAATTTTAAAATTATTTTGATAAATTCTGAATTAAAACTATAAAAGGTGTAGTGTTAAATAATAAACATAATGCAAAAATGTACAGATTGCGTCCTCATAAATATTTAAGGCTGAAAAAATGCAAATGACAGGCCAGCTAGTTTCAAGTAAAGGTTTAAAAAATCTGTTTTCTTGATATTTCAAAACTTTTATAAAAATTGCAAAACTGCATAAATTCTAACCCTCATGAAATTTTAAACTAAAATATAAAAAATGATTAAAAAAAAAAATTAAAAAGTTTCTTTAGAACTATTTTTTCAATTTGAATAAATGCTTTAGATTCAAAAAATTATACGATATACTATAACATATGCTTTAGAAGTAATGAAGAGTGATTTTTTAAGATATGCATCGGGTTTATATCCAGATCACTGCATTTGAAATATGAACTCATCAATTCTTTGGAAGTACCTTAGAATAACACTAAAAAATTATAAAAGAATGTCAACTGAAGTTTAGGAAGCAATGAAAGAAGGTATAGTCACAGAATGACTACCATTTTTTTTGCTGGGACGTTTTCCGAACTATTATTTGATTTTGGTAATTCATTTTTATCAGCCATGAAACTTACCGATCCTTTTTCCGCAATAGAAGCTCCTTTTACTCGACTGTCCTTTTTCATGTGGCCATACCTACCACATTTGTGACATTTACCATTAAATTTACTATGTCTCTTTTTCGACACAAAAGCTGTTACATTTTCGACACTTTCTTTTTCGCTTCTTCAGCTAACAATCGAACTTTTACTGTGTCTATAGTAACTTCTGAGCTAGGTAAGCTTTCTATTGCAGTTTCGACGGCATCATATGACCCTGGAAGTGTCAGAAATAACTGTGAAATCAAATCAGCATCTTCAGGTTTCGCTCCAGCAGCTTCTAAATCGCGAACCATAGCTTCAAACTTAAATAAGTGAGCATTTAAATCATCACCATCCCGCAATTTCATGCAAACCAATTCCATTCGAACTAATGTTTGATTCTTTGTAGACTTACGTTCCAAACAAGCAATCCCGTATATATTTGCCGATTCTTTGCCTTGTACTACCCCAGATAGTAATCGTGTATGAATGATACAATCATGTCTTGCGCTCTTGCATCCTTCTTAAGAAATTCTTGACGTTCCTTGTTTTTGGGAGACGCATAACCTTTCATAATTACGATTAGTTTTAACGTTTAATAAAACCACAACGAGAAATAAAAAAATAATATGAAATTACAATTTATTTAATAGACAAGAACCCGTCTCAACCTCTTAAGTTTTTTTTTTAAGTTATCAAAAATATATTGATTTAATATAGTATTTTTTAAACAAAGTATTTTACAGTAATGTTCAAATCTGAATAACAGAATATCATCTGATACATTCAACACAGCAATTTCACAACCAAGCTTTGGACGAAAGCCAGATTGCCAAGCAGTAAGTAAGTAATACGCATTCAAATACTTAGCAATTTAAACATGTAATATTTTCAACTTCTTAAATTTTTGAGCTTTAAACAAACAACAATAAACAAATGTTCACGGGCGACCGTTTTCTTTTTGTTTTCATTTGAAATTCATAAACAAAATAAAAAAAACATACATAACAACAATATAAAAATAATATACATACATACATACATACATACATACATACATACATACATACATACATACATACATACATACATACATACATACATACATACATACATACATACATACATACATACATACATACATACATACATACATACATACATACATACATACATACATACATACATACATACATACATACATACATACATACATACATACATACATACATACATACATACATACATACATACATACATACATACATACATACATACATACATACATACATACATACATACATACATACATACATACATACATACATACATACATACATACATACATACATACATACATACATACATACATACATACATACATACATACATACATACATACATACATACATACATACATACATACATACATACATACATACATACATACATACATACATACATACATACATACATACATACATACATACATACATACATACATACATACATACATACATACATACATACATACATACATACATACATACATACATACATACATACATACATACATACATACATACATACATACATACATACATACATACATACATACATACATACATACATACATACATACATACATACATACATACATACATACATACATACATACATACATACATACATACATACATACATACATACATACATACATACATACATACATACATACATACATACATACATACATACATACATACATACATACATACATACATACATACATACATACATACATACATACATACATACATACATACATACATACATACATACATACATACATACATACATACATACATACATACATACATACATACATACATACATACATACATACATACATACATACATACATACATACATACATACATACATACATACATACATACATACATACATACATACATACATACATACATACATACATACATACATACATACATACATACATACATACATACATACATACATACATACATACATACATACATACATACATACATACATACATACATACATACATACATACATACATACATACATACATACATACATACATACATACATACATACATACATACATACATACATACATACATACATACATACATACATACATACATACATACATACATACATACATACATACATACATACATACATACATACATACATACATACATACATACATACATACATACATACATACATACATACATACATACATACATACATACATACATACATACATACATACATACATACATACATACATACATACATACATACATACATACATACATACATACATACATACATACATACATACATACATACATACATACATACATACATACATACATACATACATACATACATACATACATACATACATACATACATACATACATACATACATACATACATACATACATACATACATACATACATACATACATACATACATACATACATACATACATACATACATACATACATACATACATACATACATACATACATACATACATACATACATACATACATACATACATACATACATACATACATACATACATACATACATACATACATACATACATACATACATACATACATACATACATACATACATACATACATACATACATACATACATACATACATACATACATACATACATACATACATACATACATACATACATACATACATACATACATACATACATACATACATACATACATACATACATACATACATACATACATACATACATACATACATACATACATACATACATACATACATACATACATACATACATACATACATACATACATACATACATACATACATACATACATACATACATACATACATACATACATACATACATACATACATACATACATACATACATACATACATACATACATACATACATACATACATACATACATACATACATACATACATACATACATACATACATACATACATACATACATACATACATACATACATACATACATACATACATACATACATACATACATACATACATACATACATACATACATACATACATACATACATACATACATACATACATACATACATACATACATACATACATACATACATACATACATACATACATACATACATACATACATACATACATACATACATACATACATACATACATACATACATACATACATACATACATACATACATACATACATACATACATACATACATACATACATACATACATACATACATACATACATACATACATACATACATACATACATACATACATACATACATACATACATACATACATACATACATACATACATACATACATACATACATACATACATACATACATACATACATACATACATACATACATACATACATACATACATACATACATACATACATACATACATACATACATACATACATACATACATACATACATACATACATACATACATACATACATACATACATACATACATACATACATACATACATACATACATACATACATACATACATACATACATACATACATACATACATACATACATACATACATACATACATACATACATACATACATACATACATACATACATACATACATACATACATACATACATACATACATACATACATACATACATACATACATACATACATACATACATACATACATACATACATACATACATACATACATACATACATACATACATACATACATACATACATACATACATACATACATACATACATACATACATACATACATACATACATACATACATACATACATACATACATACATACATACATACATACATACATACATACATACATACATACATACATACATACATACATACATACATACATACATACATACATACATACATACATACATACATACATACATACATACATACATACATACATACATACATACATACATACATACATACATACATACATACATACATACATACATACATACATACATACATACATACATACATACATACATACATACATACATACATACATACATACATACATACATACATACATACATACATACATACATACATACATACATACATACATACACGTATTCCCCCTCAGGGGAATACGCTCCCGCAAAACCAAAAACTAAACTCTAGTTGTCCTAAAACAGTAACTAAGATAAGTAGTACAAGTGTAAACGAACAAGATATAGAATCAAGATCAAGTCTTTCCCCCGCCAAAAATAATAACACAAATTCTCTCATGGCGCATGCGCAGTTCACTCCGCTCTCATGGAATTCACAGTGTGCTACTCCTAATCTAAATACAACAGCAAATAATATCTAACAATTTCAACCTGCAACTACAATGTACATGGGACAATTGTCCCCTGCTCAACTCACATGTATTCTTACGCTCTTGCTTTTAGTCGTCACTTAAACAGCGACGAGTGAACATGTGTAGCGTATGTATGCTGATTTTTTTCCATTGCACTGAAAAAAATTAATAGCATTGTACGAAAAATATTTTGTGATACCACAAGATCTATAGAAATCTTTAATAGACTTAATAAAAAAACCCTTTTTTTAAATAAAAGTTGAAATGTTTTGAAAAATTCGAGTCCGATCGTTCATTCATTTATTCCGAACAAATGTATTTGTTTTTCCTTCCAAAAGTTGCATTTTTTTAACAGAATAACATTAGAAATCCAACATATCAAAGATATTTTATTAATATGTAAATATAATGAAATCTTTAATATTAATTAAAAAAATCTTCAACTTTGTGTTTTTTATACAATAACAAAAGACACCCTAATGTATATATGTATTTCTCTTTTTCCTTTCTAAAATTTAATTTTTGTTTAATTTTTATTTCTTTAAAACAGTTTTACACAAAATATTAACAGTTTCATATTTTCAATAAAAAAATAAATTCATTCAGATACTAGCACTGCTATTAACCCATAGAACATTTCTTACAGTGCAATTCTCATTTTCTCACGAACACAACTACATTTTTATTTTTGACCAGCACTGAACTACATCCTCAACTATACACTTAAAAAAGTTTGTAAGTTAAAATAACTGAAAATATCATTTAAAAGAAATGATATTTCATTTAAAAACCGGTCTACTTAATTTTCATTTAAATTAAATGCCATTTGTTATTTATTTTTAAATGTTGATTAATCAACTGACACATCCGTAAGAAACAAATGATATAATCAGTTAAAATAAATGTCAAAATTTTACGTACCAATCCTTAAAAAATAAATGTTTTTTTCATTTATTTGAAATTATTTCCGTTTTTGTATTTTTTTGTTTTTTTTTAATATACTCGTACAATACAAAATGTATGTATGCATATGAAGCTATAAACACTTTTTGTGTGAATGTATTTGTGTATGTATGTGTGTTTATGAAGTTCTTGTAATTTGTATTGAAAAATTTTGTATATATACAACCAATTTAAATAAAAAAACAAATTGAAATTTTAAATTTGTAATAACTGTTACGGACACAAATAAACCACAAGTTTCCGTTTTGTGGGTAATTTTTTATAAAATTTCAAACAAATGAAAAAAATAAATGAAACTGAAAAAAATCGGTAAATGATAGTAAATTATTTCGAATAAATGTATAAAACAGTTAATATAGATATTTCTTTGAAAAATAAATGTATTTTCCTTTATTTTTAAATGGAACGGAAAACTTTTTTATTAAACTACAAACAGTTAACTACATAATATTCTGAGTGTAACAACTCAAATTAATAATCTCTCACATACATACACATCAGTCAGTTCATTCGCTCCCACAACAACAACAAGTACTAGTTCATACTCCGCTATTACAACTACAACCATGTCTACATCGACAAAATCTTCTCTTATGCCGATTATGTCTACATATACATACTTACCAAGCACACAAAATAATAGTAGCTCAAAAAGGTCCCGCAATTCATCTAACAATACAAATAGTACCAAAAAACTAAAGAGCAATTTCAAAAAAC
Organism: Eustalomyia histrio; assembly: GCA_949748255.1. Lineage (NCBI taxonomy): Eukaryota > Metazoa > Arthropoda > Insecta > Diptera > Anthomyiidae > Eustalomyia > Eustalomyia histrio. The sequence continues at coordinate 182,567,178 of OX456523.1, read as the reverse complement.
GTTAAAATCTTACTGGTTAGGCCAACCTTCAACAGCAAAAAGATTTGAAATTCTGTCCCAGATAGAAAATGATGAAAAATCGCAAGTAGAAAATGAACATGAAAACCATAATGCACCCCCAAATAGCAAAGCCCAAAAATCGCAAGCCTCCACCAATATATGTGCAAAACGTTCTATTTATTGATAATCTGATCGAAGCACTAAGTACCCTACCCAACTGCAATTACGAACTAAAAGTTCTTAAAGATAATGAAGTCAAAATCCAACCTCTAAAAGATTCACTATACAGAAAAGATTCACTATACAGAAATTGTTAAACTTTTAAAAAACAAAGAAACTCAATACTATACATACAAACCGCAAGACCAAAAAGGATTTAAAGTAATGCTAAGAAATATGCATTATTCAACAGACAAAGAGCAAATAAAAAAAGAACTTTGTGAACTTGGTCACGAAGTTACACACGCAAAATGTACTACAAACAGGTACAAAAAAACCCTTATCATTGTTCGCAATTGAACTCAAAACTAATAAAAACAATAAAGGTATATATTCCATCACTCACCTTTTACATTGTAAAATAAACTTTGAACCTCCACACCAAAAAAAATCCTTACCACAATGTACAAACTGCCAGATTTATGGACATACACAAAAATTTTGCACAAAAAGTCCTGTTTGCGTCAAATGTGCCGGAAGTCATTAAACTAATCAGTGCCTAATAAAACAAAGGAGTGATCATATTAAATGTGCCCTATGTGGCGAAAAACATACAGCAAACTATAAAGGTTGTATGGTTTACAAAGAACTAAGAGTAAAAAAATGTCTCTCTCTTAGAAAGAAAGAAAATGAGCCTTCAACTAGTGAAGCTCAAAAACGAAATGAAACACATCAAACAAATCTACATAATAACGAACAACCAAGATCTGAAGATAATTCTGGTCATATTATCACATACGCCCAATCAATAAAAGCTAACAATACAGCTAATACAACAAGTATTTCCACAACAAGTTCTACCTAAAATTGTAATAAAAACACAACGAATAACTCCACATCTAGTTCCGTACTAATCCCTAGATTTCAACAATGAAATAATGATATGCAAGATATCAAAGATATGATGAAACAGCTTATAACACAAGTATCTAATATGATGAATATAATCACAATTCTACTTTCAAAAATTGATGGACAGACAAAATGATTTAAAGATTATTCTTTGGAATTCGAATGGGCTAGGTCAACACGTCCTTGAACTAAAAACTTTTATATATAGGAACTCTGTAGATATTTTATTAATATCTGAGACATACTTCACACAAAAAAGTTACTTAAGTATACCTAACTTAACAATATTTAACACAAATCATTCTGACAATACCGCCCATGGGGGTACAGCAATAATTATCAAAAACTCAATTAAATGTCCGGAACTTGAAAGTTTCAGAAAAGATTACCTCCAAGCTACCTCAATATTAATTGAAGACTTGTTCGGCCCACTCGTGTTGTCTGCTGTGTATTGTCCTCCCAAACGCAATAACACTTAAATTGAATACATTATTTTTTTAAAGTCAATTGGTAATCGTTTTATTGCTGGAGGAGACTTCAACTCCAAAAACACTTTCTGGGGCTCGAGAATAACTCTTACAAAGGGCCGACACTTACTTGAAGCAATAAGAGAAACAAATAGCAAATGTTTAAGCACTGGAGAGCCTACTTACTGGCCAACTAACTTAAACAAAAAACCTGATTTAATTGACTTCTTTATCACGAAAAATATAAAACATGAACATTTAAAGATAGAATCATGCTTCGAACTATCCTCCGATCACTCACCCATAATACTCAAATTCGAAAGTAATGTTCTTCTTGCGACACATAACAAATTTTCTTACAACAAGAAAACAGACTGGGAGTGCTTTAGAGAAATAGTTGAAAATAAACTTGATATACAGATATCACTAAAAACCAAAGATGAAGTGGACAGTTCAATAGCATATTTTAATGACACACTTTTGTATGCTGCAATTGATTCTACACCCATAATAACTCATAAATCAAACAAATATAGTATATCACCATTCATCAAAGAAAAGATTAAGGCAAAGAGAAAACAAAGAAAAAAATGGCAATTAACAAGATCACCCTTTGATAAAACAATCCTTAACAAACTAACCAAGGAATTAAAGGATCTTTTGAAAAAGTACAAACAGGATAAACTGAAAAGTTATCTTGAAAACCTTGATTCAACCAAGACAACAAACTACTCATTATGGAAAGCCACAAGAAAAATTAACAATGCTATTATTCATCAACCGCCAATCCAAAAATCTGACTAAACCTGGGCCAGAAATTATATCGAAAAGGCTCAAGTATTAGCTGATCATTTTTACAGAACTTTCTGTAATGAAATAATCGCTATTGCAAAGCCCAACCATGACGCCACAAGGGCTACTTCATACAGGCCAATAAGTCTATTACCACTTTTATCTAAATTATTCGAAAAACTTATTTTTGATCGACTAGAACCAATACATATAGAAAGAAATCTTATACCAGCCCATCAGTTTGGTTTTAGACCCATGCACTCTACGATACAACAAATACATAGAGTAACTAACAAAATCTCATCTGAAATTGATAAAAAAAATTTTTGCGTGGCCACATATCTTGATGTAGCGAAAGCGTTTGACAGTGTGTGGCATGCTGGCCTACTTTATAAATTGGAAAAAAATCTACCAATGGACTTTTTTCTTATTCTACAAAGTTATTTAACTGACAGGCACTTTTATGTTAAATATAAAAATGAATACTCAAGCATAATTAAAATGGAAGCGGAAGTTCCGCAAGGTAGTGTCCTTGGCCCTATCCTATACCTTCTGTACACAGCAGACATTCCTACTCCAACAAGAAACACAGATATGATTGCAACATTTGCAGACGACACTATCCTTTTGTCATCAAATAAAGATATAACTTTGGCCATATCAAACCTTCAACAATTGCTGGACAATACTCTAAACTGGTTTAAAACCTGGGGTATTTTAGTAAATAGAGAAAAAACAGTACAAGTGACTTACACTAATAGGAAGATAAGTGATCATCAAGCAATTACGATAAACAACACTCCGATTCAAAATGATAATAAAGCTAAATATCTTGGCATGATAATCGACTCTAAATTAATCTGGAAAGATCATATCATCCGTTAAAAAAACGAAGTAAAGTACAAATTTGGACAACTTTACTTGCTCTTAGGAAAGGATTCAACTTTATCCTTACAAAACAAATTGCTTATATGCAAAACAATACTAGCTCCTATTTGGAAATATGGCGCAGAGCTCTGGAGTACTGCAAGCAACTCTAATATAAAAATCATCCAACGAGTTCAATCAAAAATACTGAGAACTATTATAAACGCCGAATGGTACATATCCAATGAAAATATACATCGTGGTCTTAACGTCAGCACAGTCCAAGAAGTCATAAGGAATTCCAGCTTAAAACATACATTTAAACGTACAAATCATTCTAAAAATGAAATTAGACAACTACCCTATAAAGAGCTCACAGGTTCAAGAAGACTTAAGCAATGCACTCCATCGGAGCTATTTGTCCGATTCTTATAATTGATAAATTGGCAAAATATATTTTATATAATTTAATATAAATGTTTACTTACACTAAATATAAGTTATCTTAAGTGTTGATTTAAGTTAATTAATACCCAAACCTCAAAACTAATTACTAATTGTCATATAAAGACAGGTGTAAATAAAATAGGATGTTAAAAAAAAATTTTTTTTTGAGCTTAAGGTTGGTTTTTTTTTATAAATAAAAATATTATTATTTATTTTTCAATATATTTCGCTACTTTATTGTATATCATCTTCAGGAAATAATAATTATAATGACAAATAACAAAAAAAATTTTGAAAGCTTTGATAAATTTTTAAAAAATTTTTGTCAAATAAACATTTTTTAGGGTATACATATATACCAGCAAACAAAAATTCTTTTAACAAAACGAATTAATTTCATCGGAAAATCAAAATCCCTTAATAAATTTTTAATTCTTTTTGCATTATCTTTATAAAACTCTTTCTCACTAATAGTTAATACTTTCTCTATCAAATTCCTAGCATTGTTAATAATAATTCTTTTATTAGGTTTTGAATAGAAGTTAATAATTTTTCCTTAAGCTGTTGGTTTTTGGTACCCATCCATTATCAAATTATTATCCCTTCTTATTATAAAAGTATCTAAATAGTACCAATACAAGTGGCCAGTAATTTCTCCATAAATATATCAGCTACAATTGAAAAAATAGGTGATCACATTGAGTGTCCTTTCCGTTGTAAATATATCTTTCCAATATATTGAAAGTATCTATTATCTTTTACACAAAATTTCAAAATACGTAAAAATAAACCCTTCTCAATAGTAGTGTATTATTTAATAACATTCCATTTTTCCTCTATTATATTTATTGTGAAGTCAACAGAAATACTTGGGAATAAGGAAACTACATCAAAAGAAACTAATTTTTCAAGATTTTCAATATTCTTGTTAAATAATTTTCTCTTAAAATCAAATGAGTTTTCTACATTATACTTAGATTTTTCCGGTGCTCTGATTTATGTTGAAATTATTGAACCTAGGATTTGATTGAACTATTGGTATGTTAAGAAAAGTTTTATTAATTGTATCAGCATTAACAGTAAAATTGCAATTATTCTCAGTTTTATCAATACCAATGTCTTTAGTTGTTTGTCAAGTTTGCTTGTGGTTGAGAGCACAATTATATCATTGCGACCGTAGTTTTAAATGAATAGTGACCTGGTGGCAAAGTTTATTCCAATCAATATTCATTAAGTTTTCTACTAATTATTCAAAATTAATGTTCTTAAAATCTCGATATGTATATGATTGTTCCTGTTGTCCCAATTGAAAACCATACGAAAGAAATATTAAGTCATATTTGGAAAAACAAGGTGCAGATATTTGGTCATAGAGAAGATTAAAAAATATTTTTTCAACATAGAAAATATCAATTAAAGTACTATTCCCAGTAGTGTGATATGTTGGCATACTTCTATTAGTTGGTGAAAAGCCTGGAGTTAACATTCGGGTAGTCAGAGATGATTCCACTAGCAAATTGGAATTAAAATTTCCTGATATTATGACCTCTTGAAACGGCATAGTTATATTCTCCTAGCTTTCGAAAAACCGTCGGCTTTCGTCAGTATTTTTCTAGCAAATGATATCACATCAACAAAAATATATTCTACTTTACCTTCTTGTTTCGGATTACAATTAAATTTACAGGCTATATTTTCCTTGGCAAAAATAGCCACACCACCAGCTTGTCTTTCTCTGTCAGCTCTAAACATTTTGTAGCCATTCAAAGAAACAACACAATTCGATGTTTTCTGTTTCAGCGACATCTCAGAAACACAGATTATATGGACTCCGGAGTTTTAAAAAGTAAAACGAAATTCATCCATCTTATCTTTATCATGTTGTGATAGCTGGAAGGCATTAATCCAGTGTGTTAGACGTACGATTGATTCGAGGAGCAAACATTGATTCGGATAATTACCTTGTGGTACTGAAGGTTCGCACTCATCTGAATGCAGCGAGAAACGTACGATATGACACAGCGAGGAAGCTGGACGTCAGAAAGTTGCGGACACAACAGACGGCAGTGACATACTCCACTCGATTGACCCAATTGCTTGAAGAAAGCATTCCTTGTCTCGATAATATTGCCCACTCTATGGAAAACACCACAAGATCCTTACTTGGGTACCGAAAGGCCTCCCTCAAGGAACCCATGGTACGACCAAGAGTGTCGTAATGCTACTGAAGCAAATAATGTGGCATACAGCGCAACCCTGCAGTCAGTAGCAACGCTCCAAGCAAAGGAGAGGTATCGGGAGAAAAGGAGAGAGGAGAAGCGTCTATTTCGAAGAAAAAAAAGAAAAATAGAAAAACGTGACTGTGAGAGAATCGATTTGTACAGGAGTCAGAATGAAGTCCGAAAATTTTACCAAAGAGTGAAGCATCAGACAGAGGGCTTTGGTACAGGGACATCCTCCTGCAAAGACAAAGAAGGTAATATGGTCGCTGAAACAGACAGTGTGCTGAGGATATGGAAAGAACATTTTTCCCAACTTTTGCTATCCGATAGTATCGGCGACGCAGATACCCCAGAACCTCAGTTATGTCCCGCGAACAAAAAAGGAAACAAGACAGTATGTGCCAATTACAGAAGAATAAGTCTCCTTCCCGTCGCATACAAAATACTGTCGAGCGTAGTGTGTGAGAGATTGAAAACTAAAGTCGGTGAGATAATTGGGCCATATCAGTGCGGCTTTAGACCTGGCAAATCCACCATAGACCAGATATTCACACTACGCCAAATCCTGGGGAAGACCCAAGAAAAACAGATCGACACCTACCGTATATTTGTCGACTACAAGTCCGCTTTTGACATCCCCATACGTTCAAAGGTGTTTCAAGCCATGTCTGAGTTTGTATCCCTGCAAAGCTAATACGGATTTGCAGGATGACCTTAACTGATACGAGATCCTCAGTTAAAATAGGAAAGAACCTCTCCGAACCATTTTATACAAAACGAGGTTTCAGACAAGGATATAGTCTCTCGTGTGACCTTTTTGACATCCTGCTGGAGAAGGTGATACGAGAAGCAGATGTGAATAGGACGAGCACTCTATATACAAAGCAACACATGCTACTCGCTTATGCTGACGATATCGACATTATGGGTCGAACATTGCGAGCAGTAACTGCAACATTTGAGTAGATCAAAAGGAATCTACCAAAGTGGGTCTGGCAGTAAACGGAGATAAAACCAAGTTGATGGCATCTACCACCAAGACTTCTAACAGACTCGGGCGAACAGTGGAAGTTGAAAACCACAACTTTGAGATAGTCAATGATTTTATGTACCTCGGCACCACCATTAACAAAACAAACAACATCAGTTTTGAAATAATACGAAGAACAATCCTGGCTAATAGATGCTACTTCGGACTAAGTAAGCAATTTAAGAACAAAGCCACCTCTCGGCAGACAAAAATCACCCTCTACAAGACACTGATACTACCCGTGCTGTTATATGGTTCTGAAGCATGGGTACTTGCGAAAGCAGACGAGGCAGTGCTTGGAGTATTCGAGAGAAAAATTCGTCGTAAAATCTATGGACTAATCTGTGTTAACGGAGAATATCGGTGTCGTATGAATATCGGTGTCGAATGAACCAAGAGCTGTATGAGCTATATGCCGACATTGACGTAGTTAAGCGTATTAAATTGGCTAGGTCATGTTGCGATTACGTTGGCTAGGTCATGTTGTGAGAATGAAGGAAGATGCTCCAGCTAAAAGGTCATTTGAATACGAACCTAGTGATGGTTCACGCAGAAGGGGAAGGCCAAAACTTCGGTGGAAAAATTTTTTGGAGAAAGACATCTCGAAACTTGGTGTCACCAATTGGAGAAGAAGCGCAGAAGATCGAGGCGCGGGAACCAATGTTCTGTAATAGCCGATTAAGTAACTTAGTAATAAAATTTCAGATACTTAAAAGTATTTTACAAATATATCCTACTAGGCGGTATTATTCTCCTTTTGATGTATACACAGCATTATTATTATTACTATTCGTACCAATTTCATTTTCTACATTTACATTATTGGTAATATTCACATGTTCATTACTAATAGTATTTACATTTTCATCACTTATCCCTAACTTATTGTTAGGGTTTCCATTACTAACATTAAAATTATAATGAACATTTTTATTATTCTTAACATTCAAATTCTTTTCCCTCATTTGTACTATTACAAAATTATCCGATTTTCGAGCCATTCTCATTATGTGTTGCCTCTTCTATATACTACACTATATTCATCCTCTATTAGAAATGATCTAGGTTCCTTGCATTTTCCTATGATTTTTCCTTTGAATCGCACCGATGTTGGATTTTTCTTAAAATAAATTTGATCACCTACTTCTATCGGTTTTAAATTAATAGAATTTTTATTGTAATTTTGATTGTTTTTGTTTTAGTTGTTCGTTTAGTTTTTTTTTCGAATTTACTAATTTTGGCTTTAAATAATTTGACACTGAAGGTAATTTTGTCCTTAATTTCCTGCTCATTAGCAATTCAGATGGACTTGGTAAATTATTTTTAGATGTTGTTCGATGCTTTAAAAAAGCTATGTATGGATTTGTACCAGAATCCTTGCATTTATATAAAATATTCTTAATTGTCTGAATGGATCTTTCCGCGAACGAGATAAATAAGGACTTGATGTCATAGTTTCAATACCCCAGTAAATAAAAAAATTTTTAAAATCCTTTAAATTGAAAGGTGGTCCATTATCTGAGATTAGTATAGTAGAAATACCATGTCTTGCAAAAATTTATTTAAATTTTGTTATTACTTGTGTAGAGAAATAAACAGTACTTTAAAGTTCAACCTCAAAAAATTTTGAATAATAATCCACGACTATTAAAAAGATTTTCTAATCAAATTCAAACAAGTCTCATCCGATTTTGTACCAAGGTATGCTAACGATTTCATGATTTTGTAAATCTTCTTTGGGATTAGCATTTCTGTATTTTAAACAAATGCTACAATTGGATACCATGTTACCAATGTCACTATTTATATTAGGCTAGTATATTGAACCTCTTGCTAAATTTTGACAACCATGGATTCCCATATGACCCTCATGACATTAGAATACTTTTATTCTTGAACAAAATACCTTTTACCACGCTTATTTCATTTTTAATGGGATAAAACTGTTGTATTTCTATATCTACTTGTTTCTTATTAACTGGCTAACCTTCCCTTATATAATTTATAATTTTCTGAAAAATCTTATCATTAAGTGAATAGTATAGTAGGATTTAAGATCATATTCTTTTTATTAATTATTTTATTGTAAAGAAACATGAAAATATTTTTTTTTTATTAGTAAGTTATAGAGAATAAAAATTGAGAAATTCCACAGAGCCAGCAGGATAGGATACTTGTATTTTCGGTTGGCGCTACCCAACCTTGTCAATATCCATCCTCTTCTTCTCCCTTTGCGGTCATTGCTTGTTGATGATTGTCCATTTTATATTGAGTATAAGGAAACAAATTAACAAACTTGTAAACAACAACACAATTAGACTAACATCAACGAAATTTAACAATTTTATATTTATCCTCTATATTTTACCGTTTTTTGTTATGAACTTTAATTTTTAAAGTATTAAACAACACAGCTTATATGAAGCATTTAATATCAAATGTTTGTCCTAATCCATATTTAAATCTACAACTTAATCTATGTTGATAGTTAATGAATAGATAATATTTTGAATTTTAATTTGCATTGTATCCTTGTGTGTAAAGTAATGGAATTTTATGAATTGTTGATCTGTTATTTTGCAAGTGAATATTATAGTAGGATTTAAGATCATATCATATTCTTTTCATTAATTGTTTTATTCTAAAGAAACATGATTTTTTTTTTTTATTAGTAAGTTATAGAGAATAAAAATTGAGAAATTCCACAGAGCCAGCAGGATAGAATACTTGTATTTTCGGTTGGCGCTACCCAACCTTCTGGTAATGCTACTTGGCATATTAATAAATTGGATTGTAAATCAATGTCTAAATCAGAAAATTTTTTTTTCTTAAGTGGTGCCCTAAACAAGGTATCAGCAATAAACAAATCTTTGCATGGTTTATACACTACGGTTAGATTATACGATAACAATCTTAACATGAATCTCTGAAGACGTGTTGGAATATTATATTAGGGTTTATTAAACAATGGAACAAGAGGTTTGTGATCAGTTTCAATAATCAGATCTCTACCATAAATATACTGATGGAAACGCGAGCATCCAAACAAAATAGCGAATAATTCCTTCTCAATTTGTGCGTAATTTATCTGACTATCAGTCAAGGATGCAGATGCATATGCTACAAGGTTTTCATCATGCATTATAACTGCTCCTACCGCGAACTTTGAAGCATCTACTGATAACGTCAGAGGCTTTTTCGTATCATAATACAGCAAAACTGGTGCTCTTGTTATTTCTTTTTTTAAATTTTCAAATTCAATTTGTTGTTCATTATTCCAACACCAGACAGTCACTTTTCAATAAATCTCTTAAATGTTTATTCTTGTATGACAAACTGTCAATAAATGATCCTAAATATGTACAGGCATTGCCAAAATCGATTTGATTCTTCTCCCATCTGGTTTTACACCACTAAAAATATAACCAATAAACTTAATTTCTGTTTTCAGAATTAACGACTTTGTTTTATTAAATTTCAGACCCACTTTATGTCCTCTTTCTAAGACTTGATTTAAAACTTCGTTATGTTTCTCCACACTTGATGCATGAATCGAAAAATCATCCATGTATATCACCAAAAAATCTTATCATTAGATTTTTACAAGTACAATTAAATTTACCCAATCTGTAGGTTATTTTACCTCAGTAACTACATTTAATTTAACCATTCTTTCAATCTCATTTTTTAAAGTTTCATGAAGACTAAACGGTACACGACGTGGCGGATCAATTACCGGCTGACAATTTTCTTTAATTTGCAAATGACTCTTTTTCTTAACCATTAAACATATCTTTGTATTTTTTCAAAATTGTCTCACAATTTATTGCGTTAACTTTTTTAATCAAATTCATCTTAATGTTGACACATTTCATATTCAAAATATAGAAAGATGTAGCATAAGCTACGTTATTATATATAAATTTAGTAAAAACTTTCCCAACTACTGGTAACTTTTCACCACTAAACGTACATATATTATATACCTTATTATCTACCTTACTGATACCTAAGGTGTTGAATGTGTTGATTGACATCAGGTTGGCTTGGGCTCCAATATGCACCTGGCAAACCACTGATTTTCCATTTACTTTCGCGTTGACGTTCCAAATGTTTTTACTACGCATTTCACCAATTATTCCAACAAATAGGCTTTCTTCATCCTGTTCATCTTCTTCAGTGTTATCAACAACATTTTTTACGTACTTATTCCTCTTCATTCCAAAATTTTTCGATAAACACATCCTTGCATAATGACCCGGCAAAAAAAAGTAGCAAAAGAAGAGACAAAGAATTTGATGGGTGTTGTGATATAAGGCAATGTTTACAGTCACTTATGAATCTGTATCTAATACCAAGTAAACATAGCTTTATTGTTGCAACACTTTTGATCATTAGAACAAAGTAAGTTTAGTACTAGTATACATACTAGATACTCATACATTTATACATGGCAATTAGATTTAAAGATGAGACAATAAACAGACGTTGAAAATATAACAATGGGTATCTATTTGAATTTAAAATTTTGTAGAGATTTTTTGTTTTTGAAATTTACAAAAAATATATCTTAAATTTCGATGCTACCGATTATGTCAATATGGTTGATATGAATAACGACGATATATGTATTATTTGAACCAGCATTTACTCGACAGATTCCATATGATTACTTGGTAGAATACTTAGATTTTGATGAACCACCACTGGCTGATCCACAAATTCCAATGCACATACAAGGAACAGAAAGACATGTACAATTATTAACGAATGTTAAAGGAGTTATGGCAGTGGCATTAGAAAGTCGTAAGAAAACTCCTTGAATGGAAAGTAAAAAGGACCTTAAAAAATAATATTACCACGTTAAAACATTAATTGTAGGTTGAGAATAATATTTAAAAATAAATTGAATAAAAAATGTAAAAATAGTGTTTTTTGTTGAAACCTTGTAAATGTTGATTTTTTTAGATCGATTTTCCTACAAAAAGGAGTTCGAAAACAAAAAAAATTATCGTAATAAAAGTTGTTGGAAATTATCTGAACTTTCATAATCTGCAAAAAACAAAATCGAAGAAAATTCAAGATTTATTAGTTAAAAGTTCATTTTAGGCTATTTTTCGACAAAAAATTGCCAATATATCTACTAAAAATAAAAAAAAAATATTGGGTGATAAAAATACCTTTCAAATAAGCCCAGATTGAGAAACCTACTATAATTCTATCCGATTTTATGACGAATATAATTAAATTATTCTATGTATATATGGAAAAATATATATTTTGAAATTTTGGGGGGCTTCAAATCCGTCTTAGTGCTATGGTCTCTTGAGCAAAATTTCTCAGAATCACCTATAGATTACGTTTTTGCTATACGCTTCATCAAAAAAAATTAACCCGCCCTAATATATATATATATATATATATATATATATATAAGTTAACACAATATTTATTTATTGCTACTATTTCACAATTTTGTTATTTCACAATTTCCTACATTTAGCGTCTGCACTTTTATTCAAAACAAAAGTGTCATGTTCGCGCTGCACGCGCAACCATCATTTTGATATGTCAGCAGTAATGATAGCAAGCTGTGTGAATAAATTAATAATGTGTTACTGTTTTTCTTCAGTCTATTAATTAAGTTCATAACATTAAGAACTAAAATAAAGCACATAGTGCTGCAATAAAGATTCAATTATAAAAAAATAAACTTAAGTATTTTTAATTAAAATAAAGCACATAGTGCTGTAATAAAGATTCAATTATAAAAAAATAAACTTAAGTGTTTTTAATTGGCGCCCGAGCACCGAGGACCTGAAAGGAAGAATAAAGATCCATTAGGTTCAAAAACTAAAGCCTTGACGTGGCTCCCTAGTAAAATTCGAAAAACTCAAATTTAAACGGGTGCGTACGTTAGTCGCGGCCTGTCAAGCCCGGTAAACGGAATTTTCTTTTTAATAAATAAAGCTAGTTAAGAAATTTAAAAACTACAAATAATATAAAAGTATAAAAAAGCTAATATAACTAATTAACATTCTATGGAAAATCAGTGAAAAAAAAAAAATTTCAAATAAGTGAACCTTTAAAGAATTTTAACTATGCGTAACAAATAAATTCATATAAGTAACTAACATTTTTTTTGGAGAAACTAAAAAAATAAAACTGAAGCAAAGTAAATAAGATTAACAAATAAATACATCTAATGAATTAACAGTTATCAAGTGAACCTTAAGAAAATTGAAAGTACAGATAAAATTAAAAAGGGGGAAGGTGCAAATAAAATCGAGAGTACTAAAAGCAAACAAGTGAACTGTGACTGTGGAAAATTATTGAAAGACCAAGGAAATTTGTGAACCAGATACAACAAACCAGCAACGGCAACAACATCAATACCAACATGATCCGGATTATATTACTGTAAGATTGAATTGAATACTATTTAAATAAATAATTGATAAGTTAAGAATATTGAATCGATACAAAATTATCGTCTCTGATAGGGAATCAAAAAAGCCACTTAGAATATTTTTTTTTACATTGATTTGAATCAAATTAAATTAAAGTAAAGTAAAGGGATACAGAAATTATTTGATAAAATGAGCCAAGAAGAACAATTAGCGGCATCATTGTCGAAATTAAATTTCGGTACTTTTACGAGTAGTACTAATTCATTATCTTCATTTACTAACAATCAGAAAAAAGAACTTTTGAATTTGATATCAACGACAGTTTCTTCCATTTTAAATCCTACTACAGAGCAGGACGAGGAAATTACAGTAGATTTAAGTAGAAACTCCGAATCGTCAGAACGTGTACCTGATGTGGTCAAATGTCTTAGGGAATTTTCCGGGAAACCGGGAGAGTTCAATTCCTGGAGAAAGTCTGTGGATCGCATACTCCTAATGTATGGCCAGAATAGGGACACACCTAAATATTTCGCTATCCTACACACGATTAGGCACAAAATTATAGGCGAGGCCGATGCGGCGCTCGAATCATATCGAACGCCACTAAACTGGGAAAAAATTAAGAAGTGCTTGATGCTTCATTACGCAGACAAGAGAGTACCAAATGACAACTCTTGCCCAACGCGGCAACTCCGTTCAGGAGTTTTATCAACAGGTCTACCAGTACCTTTCTCTGATTTTGGACAAGATTGATTGTCTAGAGTTAGGAGAGGAAGCTCTATCCGCAATGACGGCGGCGTATAGAGGGAAGGCTCTTGACACCTTTATAAGGGGCTTAAATGGCAATTTGCCAAGTCTTCTGAGCGTAAGGGAACCAACGAGTTTACCACAGGCTCTACAAATGTGTCTGAAATTGGGCAATTTGAACTATCGAACAGTTCATGCCAATAGTATGGAAAAGGCGCGACCAAACTTTAGATCTGCTGGTCATCAGCGATCTCCCCCGGTGGTACGACCGTTTTACCCAGAGCTTACTAACCCACATGGGAATTATTTTCCTGGGGCGGGTAACATCTACCCATATGGGCAAAATAGATTTGGTCCCAACCGACCGAATTTTCCACCACCTCGTCCACCCAAACCACCGGTACCAATGGAGGTGGATCGGTAAGTGCAGACGAGGCAGGTCAATTATCAGAATAGACCAATGTATCAGCAGGCACAGAACTTGGGACGGCCAGTCTGGCAAAATTCCCCTAATAACTTCCCCCAAGGTGGCGGTAACCAGGCTGAAAAAAGGCCACCATCACAGAATACTCCACAACCCAATAAGGTTCAACGCGTTTTTAACACGGAAGCGGCGGAATCTATTCCGTTCGAGTATACCGTAGAGGGAGGGGAGTATTATGAAGACCTTGAAAATTATCCTCCTGAGTACGAAGTGCAGTACGACGATAGTGAGCAAACAAACCCCGATAATGACGATGTTAATTTTTTAGATTAAACTCTTCCTCACTGCCGTATTTTCTTTTTAAGATGAAAAACGGCAATGAGTTAAAATTCCTTTTAGATACTGGATCTAATAAGAACTACGTTAAGCCTACCTATATTCGAAACCCCATTCCAAACAAACCCTTTTTTGCAAATTCAATTGGCGGAGCTGTTAAGATCACCCACCACACAAATATTGATATTTTCAACAATGAGATAGGCAAACTTAAATTTCATATTTTACCTAATATTAACACTTTCGATGCCATAATAGGCAATGACACTTTGAAAAGCTTGAATGCAATTATTTTTACTAGGGAAAATTACTTTACACTGTTAAATAAATATCGATATCCTATTCATCAATTGCAAATTAATGCTATAGCGCATACTACACTAAGATTGGATCACCTGTGTCCAGGGGATAATGAAAAATTGAAACAACTTTTGGAATCCCATCCAACCTTGTTCTCCGAACCAGATAGAAAACTCACTTACGTTACAAATATCAGGGCGGAAATTAGAACTAAAAGCGATAGACCAATTTATTCGAAAACGTATCCGTACCCAATGCCCTTAAAGAGGGAAATAGACAGACAAATTGAGGAGTTACTAAACGATGGCATTATTCGTCCATCGAAATCCCCCTATAATTCCCCGGTATGGATCGTACCAAAGAAGCAAGATGCTTCGGGAGAGAGAAAGTTTCGTATGGTAGTCGATTATCGTAAACTGAACGAAGATACCATACCAGATAAATATCCTATTCCGGATATTAACACAATTTTGGCTAATTTAGGATCGAATAAGTATTTTTCAACTATTGATCTTAAGAGCGGGTTCCACCAAATTGCTCTAAACGAAGCCGATATTGAGAAGACTGCCTTCTCCGTCGCCAATGGAAAGTTCGAATTCACTCGACTTCCATTCGGGTTACGAAATGCGCCCGCTATTTTCCAACGCACCTTAGATGATGTGCTTAGGGAACACATTGGTGTTCGTTGTTATATTTATATCGACGATATAATTATTTTCAGTAAGACTAAAGAGGAACATCTCGATAATTGAACATTATCTTTGACACTTTGGAGAAAGCCCGCCTGAAGGTGCAGTGCGATAAATGTGAGTTCATGAAGGAGGAAACTGAATTTCTCGGTATCATTGTTTGCCAAAAGGGCATTCGCACCGCGTCGAAGAAAACAGAGGCTATTATGAATTTTCCGAAACCGGGAAATGTCCATGAGTTGCGTTCATTCTTGGGAATGACAGGTCATTATCGCAGATTTATAAGGGCATACGCTCAAATTGCCAGACCTCTTACCGAAATACTTAGGGGAGAGTTGGGAAGAATACCCAAGAATTTGTCTAAAAAGACACGAATAAATTTCACTGAACAACAAACTGGGGCTTTTAATCAGTTAAAAAGATATCTGACATCAGACGATGTAATGCTTCATTATCCGGACTTCGATAAGTCATTCGAGTTAACTACAGATGCATCTGGGTATGCTTTGGGAGCCGTACTTTCGCAAGATGGAAAGCCAATCAGCTTTCTCTCTAGAACGTTAAGTAGAGCAGAGGAAAATTTCGCAGCAAACGAGAAGGAAATGCTGGCGATAATTTGGGCTTTACAGTCCCTCAAATGTTTCCTATACGGATCGAAAAAGGTCAGAATTTTCACCGATCACCAACCTCTGACTTTCGCTCTCAGCAACAAGAATACAAATGCGAAAATGAAAAGGTGGAAGGCACAGTTGGAGGAATATAATCATGAGCTCATTTATAAACCAGGCAGCACGAATGTGGTTGCAGATTTCCTCTCAAGACCACCAATACCAAATGTTAATTCTGTTACTGTCCATAGTAGCGATAGCTCTTCCGAAAACTTGATACCATCTGTGGAAACGCCCGTTAACGTTTTCAAGAATCAGGTTTTCATTTCGGAAGCCTCCGAAAGTTCGTATAAATTCGAAATTATTTTTCCTACTTACCATAGACATCTAATAAACGAAAAAGCGTTTTCCGAGGAATCACTGAAGGCACTTCTGAAAAGGTACTTGAATCCGTCAGTTATAAATGGTATAAAGACTACGGAACCGATAATGCTGAAAATTCAGGCAATCTATCCAACTTACCTCGGGAATTATAAGATTCGGTTTGCACAACAGGTGGTAAAAGATATTACCAGTGCAGAGGATCAGGATAAGATTATAATAGAAGAGCATAATCGTGCTCATAGGAACGAAAAGGAAAATAGACTGCAGATACTCGAAAGATTTTATTTCCCTGGTATGGCAAAGAAAATTAGGAAGATAACGAAAATATGCAAAGTCTGTAGAGAAAATAAGTATGACCGACACCCTAATAATACGAAATTGGGAGTCACACCTTTACCGGAATTCCCGGGGCATACAATTCATATTGACATATTTTCAACGGACAAACACAAGGTCCTTACCTCCATAGACAAATTCTCCAAATTGGCTGTGGTTAAGGAAGTGGATGGGAAGAGTATTGAGAATATAAGGAAACCACTAAGGGAAATAATATTTTACTTTGGAGTTCCAAAGGCAATAATTTGCGACAACGAGAAAACATTTGGTTCACAACCAATAAAGTTTATGTTGGAGAATGAATTCAATATTAAAATATTCACTGCACCGCCTTACAAAAGCGAAGTGAATGGGCAAATCGAAAGGTTCCATTCGACTTTGGCAGAGATTATGAGATGCCTGAAGCATGAATATCCTGAGAAGGGTTTTAGGGAACTTCTGGAGTGGTCCGTAAATGAGTATAATCATTCCATTCACTCCGTCACGGGAAAAAAACCCGTCGATGTATTTTTTGGTAGACCCACTTCATCCGACCCTGATAACATACAAGATTATGAGGTAGGGGAGAAGATATTTGTCAGACAAAATAAAAGATTAGGGACTAAGCTTTCATGGAGATTCAAAGAGGAAGTAGTTAAGGAAAACAAGAATTCCACTGTGACAACGGAATCGGGGAAAATAGTGCACAAGGACCATATTAGAAGTTAATTTAACCACATCATTTTTCTTTTAGAACATTTATTTATTTAAATCTTCCTTTCTGCTACGGTTGGGTTGAGGTACTGGACTATTCTCAGGCCGAGACCATTATTATCGAAGATGGCACTGGGAAAATACAAACGGGAACCTATAGAATTCTACATACCATTAATTTAACGGATTATTCCTCACTTGTGGAGGATCTGAAAACCGATCTAGGCAGAAACATACCTTCATCTCATCCATTGCATTCATTCATCTCAGAAGAAATTAACAACATAATCATAACCATTAACAACATCATTCCTAAAATCAAGAACAAACGCTCATTAAATTTCATAGGTTCTGCTTGGAAATGGGTTGCGGGAAACCCAGATCATGACGATCTTACTGCCATAAATAACAAGTTCGAGGAGATAATAGAGAATAACAACCAACAACTTGTAATTAACAAGAACATTTTTGATAAAATTAACAATATCACCCGAGTAAGTAATTCGATTTTGAAAACACTGAAGAGCAGTGGCGAATTTCAGACTGTACTAATACTGCAGTATAAATTTAAAATCGACATCCTGAAGGAAGAAATAGAAAATATTAACAGAGCAATTCATCTCACAAAAGCTTACATTATTAACACATTCTTATTATCAAACCAAGAGGCTCATAGTATTAATAATATTTTTTTGGAAGAAAACATGCCATTTGATTCCCTAGAAGAAGCATTAAATTTCGCGGAAGTTCAGATCGCTTTCAAAGAAAATATATTGATTTACATTATAAAATTACCAAAAACGGGAACCGAAACTTGTAATTCTTTTAAAATAAAACCATTAAGCAAGAATGAAACAATTATAAAAATAAATTTTGAAAATACATTGAATTGTAATGGAAAATATTATGGCATAAAGAATAACTGTAAAATAATTGACAATATAAAAATTTGCAAACAAAATGAAATTGTTGATTTAGAGAATGAATATTGTATTAAAAATATTTTAGAAAACAAACCGTACGATTGTATTGTTACAAACACAGAACATATTGAAAATGTAATAGAAATAAGTAATGGATTGGTTTTGTTAAATGAATTCAAAGGAAAGGTTAAGATGCAAAATAATACAAAATGCTTAAATGGTTCATATTTGATAAAATTTTTTAATGAAACTATAATTGTGAATAATTTGACTTTTACAGCTTTAGAAACACACAGCTTGAGGCCATTGCCTGCATTAATCAAACATTCGAATTCTCGTTCGCAATTCGAGGAGGTGTTATCCCTCAAATTCATGAAGGAATTAAACATTAGAAATATAAAGAAAATTAAATCCTTAAACTTGCTAGTCAAGTCAAGCATGGTTACATATCTTGGGGTTTTTGCCCTCATAATAATCATATTCGTGATTTTCAAATGTAGAAACCGCAATACATCGGAAATTGTTATAAAAAATGTCGAACCTCCCCAGATGCCGACTAAGATATTTCAAAGGCACATTAGTCTAAATGACATCCCTTACTTTTAAATCAATCAGGGACGATTGGAATTTAGGAGGGAGGAGTTAACACAATATTTATTTATTGCTACTATTTCACAATTTCCTACATTTAGCGTCTGCACTTTTATTCAAAACAAAAGTGTCATGTTCGCGCTGCACGCGCAACCATCATTTTGATATGTCAGTAGTAATGATAGCAAGCTGTGTGAATAAATTAATAATGTGTTACTGTTTTTCTTCAGTCTATTAATTAAGTTCATAACATTAAGAACTAAAATAAAGCACATAGTGCTGCAATAAAGATTCAATTATAAAAAAATAAACTTAAGTATTTTTAATTAAAATAAAGCACATAGTGCTGTAATAAAGATTCAATTATAAAAAAATAAACTTAAGTGTTTTTAATTTATATATTAGACCGTACCTCAAAAAAAAAGTTCACCGTACACCCTCTAATATAAAGTATTTTAACAAGAAAATTTCGAAAATATTTTTTTTTTTTTTTTTTGGCCGAACGTAGGGGTCGCCATTTTATATTTTTCGTTATATCTTCGCCATTTACCGTCCGATCTTAAAGTGTTGTATATCAATGTTTTTTGTCTCGCGGAGGCCGATGTTTTTCTCGAAGGAGCCATTGACCTCAAGTAACCCGTTCTAGTATTAACCCACCAGATCTCAGTTGCTACCACCTTAATGTACTGCCCTAATATTTTAAAATGAAAGCTCGCAAAAAGGCGATAAACTTTTGCTAGGAAAGTATTCCAATAATTCCAGCGGAACTATTATTTTATTTTTTTTTTAATTTTTTTTGTTGCCGAATGTAGGGCATTTTTAATTTTTTGTCATATCTTCTGTATTTACAGTCGGATCTTAAAGGGTTATATATCAATGTTTTTGTAGCAATGATACCAATTTTTTACATCAAAAATCATTGACCTCAAGCACCCTTTTATACCACTTAAGGGGTAAAACCTACGTAAAAAGCCTATATATAAAAACTTCCTTTTTTTATTTTCTTTATTTACGGAGATGTGTTAACAAAGATTGGTTTTCACAAGAAAACTAAATTATCTTTGGATGCGCGTAGGAGTTTTTGATAGGTCAAATACTTTTTGACTTAGACGCTATTCTTTAGATAATTTGGTTAAATTATAGGCATACGTAAATGGCGTTCCATTCTTACAATGACTCCATTTTTGTAGCCAGTGTTGGTAGGAGTTCCATCGCAACTAATAGCTATTAAGAAGTCCATATTGAAGTTCTCTTGACTCAAATAATACAGCCAACTTCAATCACGCCAAAATATGATCGAATCAAATTTGTGTTATTTTATAAGTGATCCACGGCACTCAGCATAATTTAACCAATTTTAGGTGGATCGCTCTGAAACATACACTTTATATAGAAAACTAAATTATCTAAAGAAAAGCGTATGAGTTTTTGGGTATATTAATTTTTGACAAAACAGCGAAGTGTTAAAGTCAAAATATCTATTTTTTATACTCGTAAAGAAACAGCTCTAAGTCAAAAAGTATTTGACCTATCAAAAACTCCTGCGCGCATCCAAAGATAATTTAGTTTTCTTGTGAAAACCAATCTTTGTTAACACATCTCCGTAAATAAAGAAAATAAAAAAAGGAAGTTTTTATATATAGGCTTTTTACGTAGGTTTTACCCCTTAAGTAGTATAAAAGGGTGCTTGAGGTCAATGATTTTCGATGTAACAAATTGGTATCATTGCGACAAAAACATTGAAATATAACCCTTTAAGATCCGACTGTAAATACAGAAGATATGACAAAAAAATTAAAAATGCCCTACATTCGGCAACAAAAAAAATTAAAAAAAATAAAATAATAGTTCCGCTGGAATTATTGGAATTGGCAAAAGTTTATTGCTTTTTTGCGAGCTTTCATTTTAAAATATTAGGGTAGTTCATTAAGGTGGTAGCAACTGAGATCTGGTGGGTTAATACTAGAACGGGTTACTTGAGGTCAATGGCTCCTTCGAGGAAAACATCGGTCTCCCCGAGACAAAAAACATTGATATACAACACTTTAAGATCCGACAGTAAATGGCGAAGATATAAAGAAAAATATAAAATGGCGACCCCTACGTTCGGCAAAAAAAAAAAAAAAAAAAAACATTTTCGAAATTTTCTTGTTAAAATACTTTATATTTGAGGGTGTACGGTGAACTTTTTTTTTTTTGCCTGTAAGGTGGTACGGTCTAATATATATATATATATATATATGTGCACGGCGCATGTTGCGGGGACGGATTTTCGTTTCACAAGTTACTATGAAGACATTTTGGTTGTTCTACTGTTTACACTGAAGACATTTTACTGGATACAGCGCATATTATAGGGACTTTTTTGGCTGTATATACAGATGTCTTCAAAGTATGTGAAATACATATATATATATATGCACAGCACATGTTGCGGGGACAGTTTTTCGTTCCACAAGTTACTATGAAGACATTTTGTTACTTTGGGGACTGTCCTTAAACTTTTCGTTATTCTACTGTTTACACCGAAGACATTTTACTGGATACAGCGCATATTATAGGGACATTTTTGGCTGTATATACAGATGTCTTCAAAGTATTCACAATGAATATATATATATATATATATATATATATATATATATATATATATATATATATATATATATATTCATTGCCCATACTTTGAAGACATCTGTATATACAGCCAAAAAAGTCCCTATAATATTCGCTGTATCCACATACTTTGAAGACATCTGTATATACAGCCAAAAAAGTCCCTATAATATGCGCTGTATCCAGTAAAATGTCTTCAGTGTAAACAGTAGAATAACGAAAAGTTTAAGAACAGTCCCCAAAGTAACAAAATGTCTTCATAGTAACTTGTGGAACGAAAAACCGTCCCCGCAACATGCGCTATGCACATATATATATATATATATATATATATATATATATATATATATATATATATATATATATATATATATGCACAGCACATATTGCGGGGACGGGTTTTCGTTCCACAAGTTACTATGAAGACATTTTGTTACTTTGGGGACTGTCCTTAAACTTTTCGTTATTCTAGTGTTTACTCTGAAGACATTTTACTGGACACAGCGCATTTTATAGGGACTTTTTTGGCTGTATATACAGATGTCTTCAAAGTATGCACAATGAATATATATATATATATATATATATATATATATATATATATATATATATATATATATATATATATATATATATATATGTGCACAGCACATTATTCTAGTGTTTACTCTGAAGACATTTTACTGGACACAGCGCATTTTATAGGGACATATATATATATGCATTGCCCATACTTTGAAGACATCTGTATATACAGCCAAAAAAGTCCCTATAAAATGCGCTGTGTCCAGTAAAATGTCTTCAGAGTAAACACTAGAATAATGAAAAGTTTAAGGACAGTCCCCAAAGTAACAAAATGTCTTCATAGTAACTTGTGGAACGAAAACCCGTCCCCGCAATATGTGCTGTGCACATATATATATATATATATATATATATATATATATATATATATATATATTCATTGCACATACTTTGAAGACATTTGTATATACAGCCAAAAAAGTCCCTATAATATGCGCTGTATCCAGTAAAATGTCTTCAGTGTAAACAGTAGAATAATGAAAAGTTTGCGGACAGTCCCCAAAGTAACAAAATGTCTTCATAGTAACTTGTGGAACGAAAACCCGTCCCCACAACATGTGCTGTGCATATATATATATATATATATATATATATATATATATATATTCATTATGCATACTTTGAAGACATCTGTATATACAGCCAAAAAAGTCCCTATAATATGCGCTGAATCCAGTAAAATGTCTTCAGTGTATATAGTAGATATAGCAACATGTGCATGGCGCATGTTGCTGGGACGGGTTTTCGTTCCACAAGTTACTATGAAGACATTTTGTTACTTTGGGGTCTGTCCGCAAACTTTTCATTATTCTACCGTTTACACTGAAGCCATTTTACTGGATACAGCGCATATTATTGCGACTTTTTTGGCTGTTTATACAGATGTCTTCAAAGTATGCACAATGAATATATATATATATATATATATGTGCATAGCGCATGTTGCGGGGACGGGTTTTCGTTACACAAGTTACTATGAAGACATTTTGTTACTTTGGGGACCGTCCTCAAACTTTTAATTAATCTACTGTATACAATAAAGACATTTTACTGGATACAGCGCATATTAAAGGTACTTTTTTGGCTGTATATACAGATGTCTTCAAAGTATGTGAAATGCATATATATATATATATATATATATATATATATATATATGTGCACAGTGCATGTTGCGGGGACGGGTTTTCGTTCCACAAGGACAGTCCCCAAAGTAACAAAATGTCTTCATAGTAACTTGTGGAACGAAAACCCGTCCCCGCAATATGTGCTGTGCACATATATATATATATATTAGGGCGGGTCGATTTGTAGGGAGTGAAAAAATTCACCAATTTCCCTATGATTTCCGTATTCTATGGGTTATTCCATGAAAATTTGCCGAAGGAACCATACCTCTTTCGTTAAAATCGAGTCCCCTACTTTTTGTTGGTAGATTTTTTCCCAAATTGACGTTCGTATGAAATATTACCTACACGTTAACATCCATAACTCAAAAACTATCGATCGGGTTTAATCGCCAGTAGGCGCGTTGGAAAGGTGAGCTCATTTTGATAAATTTACAAAAAAAAAATCTCCAACATTGGTCCAACGGTTCAAAAGTAACGGGCATTTTTTCCAAATTTTGGAGCCTTTTTCCATTTTTTTCATGATTTTGTCCAAGAATATTACTTCATGGCCATTTTTTTGGCTCAATCCATTATTTAATTCAATTTACAATTCAAAACGAAGAGTTTAAGCCCAAATTTATCGAATTCGGTTGATTAATTCATGCGATATTGCTAAAACAAAATAACACATAAAACCAACTTTTTGATTTTTTTCCCTTTTTATTTTTTTTCCTACAAAAATTCAAATTAAGAGATAATAAAGTATCTATCAACCTATTATCAAAAAAAAAATATTCAATTTGAGTGTAGTAAAAGACAAAATGTGAAAAAAAACATTATTTTTTCTGAAAGTCTTGTTTGCTTTCAAGTCTGGGTGTTTTCGTACGGCTCTCTAATGTCGTCGCCATAGCGCCTTCTACATTCTTTCCTGCAACTCGTTTAGCAGTGGCAGCCAGCAATTGGACATGTCTTTCAGTTCCTTGAATGTGTAAAGGAATTTGTGGATCATCGAACGGTGGCACTTCGTAATTTAAATATCCATCCAAATGTTCATACGAATAACTTTGCGTAAACGGTGGTTCGAATAAAATGGTATCGTCATTGAAATCAATCATATTTGTATATTCCGTACAATTAAAGTTTATAAGAGATTTTTTATAAACTCTAAGTTCCGTTGGGTCGACAATATCTCTTCGGTAATGTAAAATCTTCTTTATAGCAATGTTTCGTTTTTCCATTCTATCATCAAACAACATAGATAGCAAGATATTTTCTGAGTGTGCAAAATATGGATTATCTTGAATTACTGTATTTACAACTCCAAGTAAATTCCGTGGTAAAAATCGTGTCCAAGTAATAAATTTAAAAAGTAATGTACTACCGTATGCGGGAGAGCTATAATACTTAACATTGAAATACATTGGCGTGTATACTTTTATTATATAGTTAGCCAGAATTTTTAAATTTTCAGTTGGATTATTAGTTGTCACATACAACCGTAATAATCTATTGGCTTTGGTCAGCCAACGAGAATGTGCAATTGGCCCTGGTTTTATGTGAGATAAATCCGCAGGAACCACACCATTAGAAATTGCATTGGCCATTAACATCAAGTACCTCGAATCAGTAGATAATTCTTCTGGATTTAAATCACCAGGAGGCATATTTTCCAAAGCGATTTCCTCAAAATCGGTTACCACCTGAAAAGAAAACATAAAAGCTAAAAAATAGAATAAAAAATGGTAAAGAATTAGCTATAAAAATTACATACCGGAAGATTTTCACAATCAGCAATTTTTGAGCTCAACTTTCCGGTAGTTGATCGTGGTCCAGTGGTGGTTGATTTGTCTAAAGTGTCAAACAAATGTCTAAACGGAAGCTCGTTAAAGTGCAGAAGACACACAAACCAGTGCAGTGGTCTCTTTAACTGTTTTTCGAATAGTCGCAAAATTCCACCGTGTACGCCAGTATTTGTTGGTTCACCATCAGCGCATATGGCAATTAATGAATCGAGAGACAATTGTTTTTCTTGGAAGAATTCGATCAATTTGTTGACTTTGCTTGCCGCAGTTTCACTTTCTAGTTTTGTGTAGCCTATCAATTGAGAATTTGGTTCCCTCAAAACAACTAGATGAGGTTCTTTAACCATCCTTGGATGCAACTTCTCATCAATTTTTTCTACAGTTAGAGCATCATTTTTCCTGCCGTCGAATGAAAATGATATCAAATTCGAGCCATCATACCGCTTACGAAGTGCGTCTTGTCTCCATTTTTCTCTTTCTCTACGAAGTTTACTTTTATCCATGATGACAAGATTGCCATGAGCATCTTTTACGCCCAGGTCTTCCATCAGAGCTGTTGCCAATGCTGATCCCATTCTATCATGCACACCAAATCTGTCACACATCATTGCATAGTTTTTAGTATTGTATCTGGGAGTGTATGTTTGTGGTGGTAGAACTAATTCTGAACCTCCTCTCACATCAACTTCCATTTCGTCATAATGTGGTTCGTATGTAGGATCGTTGCTCACTGGGATTGTTGGTATAGTCGTTGGTATCGTCTCTTCTCTTCCACTATCGTGTTCCGGTATCGTTTGTATTCTGTCATTATATTGATCGCGCATGAAATCTTTTAAGTTTTCTGGGATAGATCCACATGAGCAGTCGTTTTCTTTCAAGTTGCATTTACATTTTCCAATGTTGAATAATTGGTTTGTTGATTCTACGAATTTTTTGAATTCTGTTGCGCGTTTTACTCGTTGTTTATCTGCATTACTATATGCGTCAAGCAAATTATTCAATTTTCTAATGATGCTACCTTTGAGTATAAGTTCAATATTAAGTTGATTCCAAATTTCTAACAATCTGTCTGCTACTTGGGGAGTAAATCTTTTAGACGAAAACATTTTGCTTTGGGCTTTTGAACGTTCGGCCAAGAAAAAATAGTACTTCAATATATCTCGTTTAGTTGACAGATTAATATCAGGTAATTCACAGCCCACGCCAAAAGAAAAAACATCATGAGAGACCAAATGTTGCAAACTACTGCGTTGGGTATCTGTTGGATTTAGCGATGAACCAGGCTCTGAATCCATTTTTTAAACCGTCACTAAAAGAATTATATATGTTTTTCATAGAATAATAATATAACTATTAACTATAATAGTTAGCAATGTTTTTACACTTACCTTTAAATCTTTTCTAAATTTTAAAATAGTTTGATTATTTGTTAGTTATTTCAAGTAACACTTCACTGAAATGACGCTCAAACAAAACTAGCATACACTGGAATCCCCACCCCGCCAACTACAGCTGATTGTTTCGTCCAATTAGAATTGCTGTGTATTTGTTGTTGTCAAAATGACGTCAGCGAAGAATTATTCTTTATAAATCGTATGCAAACCCAAAAAAGAGAGCAAAAATAAAAAGGGAAAAAAAATCAAAAAGTTGGTTTTATGCGTTATTTTGTTTTAGCAATATCGCATGAATTAATCAACCGAATTCGATAAATTTGGGCTTAAACTCTTCGTTTTGAATTGTAAATTGAATTAAATAATGGATTGAGCCAAAAAAATGGCCATGAAAGTAATATTCTTGGACAAAATCATGAAAAAAATGGAAAAAGGCTCCAAAATTTGGACAAAAATGCCCGTAACTTTTGAACCGTTGGTCCAATGTTTTTGTAAATTTATCAAAATGAGCTCACCTTTCCAACGCGCCTACTGGCGATTAAACCCGATGGATAGTTTTTGAGTTGTGGATGTGAACGTGTAGGTAATATTTCATACGAACGTCAATTTGGGAAAAAATCTACCAACAAAAAGTAGGGGACTCGATTTTAACGATAGAGGTATGGTTCCTTCGGCAAATTTTCATGGAATAACCCATAGAATACGGAAATCATAGGGAAATTGTCGAAAAATAAATCGACCTGCCCTAATATATATATATGTATTCATTTTGCATACTTTGAAGACATCTGTATATACAGCCAAAAAAGTCCCTATAATATGCTCTGTATCCAGTAAAATGTCTTCAGTGTAAACAGTAGAATAATGAAAAGTTTGTGGACAGTCCCCAAATTAACAAAATGTCTTCATAGTAACTTGTGGAACGAAATCCCGTCCCCGCAACATGCGCTATGCACATATATATATATATGAGCATAGCGCATGTTGCAGGGACGGATTTTCATTCCACAAGTTACTATGAAGACATTTTGTTACTTTCTACTGTTTACACTGAAGACATTTTACTAGATACACCTCATATTACGGGGTCTTTTTTTGCTGTATATACAGATGTCTTCAAAGTATGTGAAATGCATATATATATATATATGCATTATATATATATATATATATGCATATATATGTGCACAGCACATGTTGCGGGGACGGATTTTCGTTCCACAAGTTACTATGAAGACATTTTGTTACTTTGGGGACTGTCCTTAAACTTTTCGTTATTCTAGTGTTTGCTCTGAAGACATTTTACTGGACACAGCGCATTTTATAGGGACTTGTTTTCGTTCCACAAGTTACTATGAAGACATTTTGTTACTTTGGGGACTGTCCTTAAACTTTTCGTTAATCTAGTGTTTACTCTGAAGACATTTTACTGGACACAGCGCATTTTATAGGGACATTTTTGGCTGTATATACAGATGTCTTCAAAGTATGCATAATGAATATATATATATATATATATATATATATATATATATATGCATTGCCCATACTTTGAAGACATCTGTATATACAGCCAAAAAAGTCCCTATAAAATGCGCTGTGTCCAGTAAAATGTCTTCAGAGTAAACACTAGAATAAAGAAAAGTTTAAGGACAGTCCCCAAAGTAACAAAATGTCTTCATAGTAACTTGTGGAACGAAAACCCGTCCCCGCAATATGTGCTGTGCACATATATATATATATATATATATATATATATATATATATGCATTGCCCATACTTTGAAGACATCTATATATACAGCCAAAAAAGTCCCTATAAAATGCGCTGTGTTCAGTAAAATGTCTTCAGAGTAAACACTAGAATAATGAAAAGTTTATTCTACTGTTTACTCTGAAGACATTTTACTGGACACAGCGCATTTATAGGGACTTTTTTGGCTGTATATACAGATGTCTTCAAAGTATGGGCAATGCATATATAAAAAAAATGTCTTCAGAGTAAACACTAGAATAACGAAAAGTTTAAGGACAGTCCCCAAAGTAACAAAATGTCTTCATAGTAACTTGTGGAACGAAAACCCGTCCCCGCAATATGTGCTGTGCACATATATATATATATATATATATATATATATATATTCTTTATGCATACTTTGAAGACATCTGTATATACAGACAATAAAGTCCCTATAATATGCCCTGTATCCAGTAAAATGTCTTCAGTCTAAACAGTAGAATAATGAAAAGTTTAAGGACAGTCCCCAAAGTAACAAAATGTCTTCATAGTAACTTGTGGAACGAAATCCCGTCCCCACAACATGCGCTGTGCACATATATATATATATATATATATATATATATATATATATATATATATATATATATATATATATATATATATATATATATATATATATATATATATATATTAGGGCGTTTCACCAAAAAAAATGTTGCAACTCCTGAGCGAAATATTAAATTTTGTGATCTAAAAAATTTAGATTTTTTTTTGGATTTTTTTTGTATTGGGTCGCGGAAATAGATGTTATCAAAAAAATGAGATTGTGGGCAAAAATTTTTTTTAAATCTTTTTTTTTCCGTTTTGTTCATACAACAAAACAAAATCTCTTCTTAGTGATGCGATCCCAGGAAAAAAATTTAACTGTGTGAAAAATTCGTTTCCCAGCAAAAAAAAGTAGCAAAAGAAGAGAAAAGTAAGCTGTGATTTTGATTCCGGTGTTGTGAAAATTTGGATCGGAACCAATGATTTTTACATAGGGGTGTCATAGGGTGGAAGTTTTCTTTTATGATCCTTTTTCATTGCATCTAAAGCCTTTCTTATGGTTTAGTGAAAATTAAATCTTTTGTTCTTCCCAAATAAATTTTGAATTTGTAATTTAGATTTCTACAGGACATCAGTAATCGAGCCTTAGCCTCAGTTTCACAATCTCCCGTTAGCTTCTACCTATGAATTTAACTGACACATTTGTTGTTGTTTCCTATACAAAGTTTGAGTTTTACTGTTCGTTAAATTTGAGCGGGAAATTCAGCAATCGGGCCTTATTTATCTCTATTCGAAATCCTTGCAATTTTTACTACAATATGTAAACTTTTTACTTTTTGTAGCGTCATAGATTTGAAAAGTGTTTTATTTCATTAAAAATCACATTTTTGTAAGTTGTGAAAAAGAACTTCCTTAGAAGAGAAAAATCAGAACTAAACGATACTTTAGAATCATTGAAAAATTAATTTCTTAAGAATCACTTCCATTTATTTTTGCTGGGATATTAAGGACCACTTTTAACCACCTTTAAAGTAGAAAATTATTTTATTTTTATTTTAATTTATATTAATCATATAATTACAAATTATATCCTAATACCCTAATCTAACACTAGCAACAAAGGCCATCGGCTCGTTGTAGCGAAAACAGACCAGAGCCTCTGGTGGGAATCGAACCCACGACCCCCGCACTGATAAGCTAGCACGCTACCAACTAGCCTACCGGGGCGCTCAAGTACAAAATTATTTTTTTTCTAGATTTCAAATCTCAATAACTTTAAAAGTTTTCAACATTTTGTCAAGATGTTAAATGCGTTAGAATTAAATTACATAGTCTTTAAATTACATAGATTTATTTTCACTTGCAGAAAAAATATAAGAAAAAATTATAGTTTAAGAAAATTTCATATTTTATAAAAATTAAAAGAATTTCATTTAGTTTCCTTCTTGGTTAAGTAAAAAAAAAAACATTTAAAATACATTGCTTACATTAAAATTTAATTCATCAATATATTTGTATTCCCATACAAAATCAAAAGATATTAAAAAAGCAAAATCAACATATTTAATAAACAAATAAAAATTAAAATCTAAATACGTATCTAAAATTACAATACATAAGATATTAAAGGTGGAACAAAAGTCATTTGAGGAGTCTGACATTTCCGATTCACTAAACGAAAAATTTTCTATCTCCATTTTTGATAGATTTTTTTTATTGTTGATAACTTGTTCTTTTAACGTATCCACTCAGCAAAATAAGAGCTGAGGAAGAAGTAGTTAAACACTACATCTACTGAACCCGAAGTTGTGAAAATTCGGTGAATAATTAATGATTTTAACATTGGCGTGTCATTGGGAGGAAGTAGTTTGTTTCGATGCAATGAAAAATCGATGATCAGATGGACTTTTTCATTAGTTTACGGAAGTTGTTAAATTTAGGGAATACAAAATAAAAATAGAGAGTGGCTTTGTTTTAAAGTTAAAAATTTGATTTTGAACACGCCAAGAATTATTATTTCGACCAGGACAAAGTGAATATTACTAAAATTATAAATTGTTATAAACAAATATTAAAATAAAAACATTTATATGCTTTTCAATGGAATTGTTACAAAACATTTTATTCTTATGACTTCATAAGTAGGGGTTAATATAAACATTTTGGAAGTTGTTTAAAATGACTTCTTACAAATCAAAAAATTTGCACTATTAAATTTGTTCTGAAAAAAAGATTCGTAAAGAATAACATCCATTTTATTTTGCTGGGCAATATTGAAAATAAGATTGAATTGGTCTATAAAATCATGTCTTTTTTAATACAACTTTTCGAATTTTTGCTTTTTGTGAGATGAACCCACTCTGAATGCAATTTTAATTATTATATTCTTTTTGAATAGATTTAATGTTTGCTTTTTAACAAAATTGTTTTATTTCGTCTGCCACTGATGCAGCTCTCATTTGAACGCTTTGTTTTTTTCCAAAGTCAATAGCCTTCTAAGCACTATATTTTTTGAAGGTAACTCATGATCTGGAATTTTTTCAGTCTTTTTACAAGCAGTCAAAACTGTTTGCGGTAATGTTTTTTTAACATCTAAACATCTACATTTTAACATTTTAACATCTACAGAGGAGAATTATTCCTTAAACTTAGAAACCAGTTTTATATATATTTTACTTACCTATGCTTTGATTATTTTCTTTCTACAGTATAGCAATTGTAAATTAAATCTTAAATATTTTTGCCAATTACCTACCTTTGAAGAAGTCCGACTTCAAGTATCCTAAAATTCAAATAGTGTGAAATAAAAAATATTTTTTCTTTATTTTTGTATATTTTCTACATTTTTGTCAATTACCTACTTTTAAAATAGGGCCGACTCAAGTTTTTTAAAATTAATATAGTGTGAAATTAAAAATATTTTTATTTTGTGTTTTTCTATTTTTTAAATTTGTTTGAATATTTTTCTACAAGTAAGATATAAACTTACAGTGTCTCAAACAATTGACCACATGTTTTAATAAAGAGAGTTTGAGTTACTGTAAAAACAAAACTACTCATCTGAATTTATTGATTTTTGCTGCTTACGTTTTGTTGTTTTGTTAGCAATGCAATAATTATAAGTTTATCGGGATCAGTGGTACCGTTATCATTTTGTAACAAAATAAGTAAAAAATATACATGTGGTCAATTATTTGTGTACAAAAAGTTATAACGATAACAAAATAAATTATAGTAAATATCAGTGATTGGAATTTTTTGAAATGAAAGTGAATATTTTTCATCAGGTAAGTTCATAACACATTTTGAGCACGGATCACGAACGGCGGATTCTTAGAGATTTCCGCACGTAAAAAGTGGAAAATGCTGTCCAAATTCATAGGAATCTTGTAGCGTATGACGAAGTCAACATCTCAGTGGAAACCGTCAGGAATACTTTGCGTGCGGCTGGTCTCAAAGGGCACGTTAAAATCAAAAAACCGTTGTCAACGCAAAGACATAAAAAGCTACGGTTGGAGTTCGCCCGTGCTCATGCCCATTGGACTGCGGTGGAT
The DNA here is from genome assembly GCA_949748255.1 of Eustalomyia histrio. Taxonomy (NCBI): domain Eukaryota; kingdom Metazoa; phylum Arthropoda; class Insecta; order Diptera; family Anthomyiidae; genus Eustalomyia; species Eustalomyia histrio. Next base: position 182,534,498 of record OX456523.1, on the reverse strand, counting down.
TGGGAAAAGGTCATATATTCGGACGAGTCCAAAATTAATCGGTTAGGATCAGATGGCCGGTTGTGAACATAACGCAAACCTGGTAGTGCTTTGGAGGCTCGTTATGTGAAGCCGACAATAAAGTTTGCAAAAGTTAGGTCGATTCTGAGAGTGAGGGGTGAAAATAGAGGCTAAATTAGAAGACCCGTATCGCTGCGTTTGTTTATGTTAGTTCGAATTTTTTTTAATCGACCTTCAACCTTTGCAGTCAAATGCCGATTTTCAGCATATTGTTTATATGGTTTTTTGCCTTTTAATTTTTTAAATCTCTAAAGGCCAAATTATTGTTAGAGACCTGTGCAATAATTAAAATTTTTTAAAAATTGATTTGGAAAATTTTTGTGGTGCTTATCAAGCAAAATTTTGGAAAAACTATTTGTTTTTCATGCTTTTTGAAAATATTTTCCACAAAACTAAGTATTTTTTGCTTTCTGTTTAATCTATAATATGCTTCTCAGTTTCTTCAATAAATTTCATTTTAAAAGAAAACAATCATAATAGAAAACTTGCGTTTTCCTTTCCAGCCAATTTTGTTCAGTGTTGGTTTTGAAGAAACATTGGAAAAGAAATTATAAAAATTATAAAACCCGATGGATAGTTTTTGAGTTATGGATGTGAACGTGTAGGTAATATTTCATACGAACGTCAATTTGGGAAAAAATCTACCAACAAAAAGTAGGGGACTCGATTTTAACGATAGAGGTATGGTTCCTTCGGCAAATTTTCATGGAATAACCCATAGAATACGGAAATCATAGGGAATATATATATATATATATATATGTGCATAGCGCATGTTGCGGGGACGGATTTTCATTCCACAAGTTACTATGAAGACATTTTGTTACTTTCTACTGTTTACACTGAAGACATTTTACTAGATACACCTCATATTACGGGGTCTTTTTTTGCTGTATATACAGATGTCTTCAAAGTATGTGAAATGCATATATATATATATATATGCACAGCACATGTTACGGGGACAGGTTTTCGTTCCACAAGTTACTATGAAGACATTTTGTTACTTTGAAGACTGTCCTTAAACTTTTCGTTATTCTACTGTTTACACTGAAGACATTTTACTGGAAACAGCGCATATTATAGGGACTTTTTTGGCTGTATATACAGATGTCTTCAAAGTATGGGCAATATATATATATATATATATTCATTTAGATTTTTTTTTTGGATTTTTTTTGTATTGGGTCGCGGAAATAGATGTTATCAAAAAAATGAGATTATGGGCAAAAATTTTTTTTAAATCTTTTTTTTTCCGTTTTGTTCATACAACAAAACAAAATCTCTTCTTAGTGATGCGATCCCAGGAAAAAAATTTAACTGTGTGAAAAATTCGTTTCCCACCAAAAAAAAAGTAGCAAAAGAAGAGAAAAGTAAGCTGTGATTTTCATTCCGGTGTTGTGAAAATTTGGATCGGAACCAATGATTTTTACATAGGGGTGTCATAGGGTGGAAGTTTTCTTTTATGATCCTTTTTCATTGCATCTAAAGCCCTTCTTATGGTTTAGTGAAAATTAAATCTTTTGTTCTTCCCAAATAAATTTTGAATTTGTAATTTAGATTTCTACAGGACATCAGTAATCGAGCCTTAGCCTCAGTTTCACAATCTCCCGTTAGCTTCTACCTATGAATTTAAGTGACACATTTGTTGTTGTTTCCTATACAAAGTTTGAGTTTTACTGTTCGTTAAATTTATCTCTATTCGAAATCCTTGCAATTTTTACTACAATATGTAAACTTTTTACTTTTTGTAGCGTCATAGATTTGAAAAGTGTTTAATTTCATTAAAAATCACATTTTTGTAAGTTGTGAAAAAGAACTTCCTTAGAAGAGAAAAATCAGAACTAAACGATACTTTAGAATCATTGAAAAATTAATTTCTTAAGAATCACTTCCATTTATTTTTGCTGGGATATTAAGGACCACTTTTTAACCACCTTTAAAGTAGAAAATTATTTTATTTTTATTTTAATTTATATTAATCATATAATTACAAATTATATCCTAATACCCTAATCTAACACTAGCAACAAAGGCCATCGGCTCGTTGTAGCGAAAACAGACCAGAGCCTCTGGTGGGAATCGAACCCACGACCCCCGCACTGGTAAGCTAGCACGCTACCAACTAGCCTACCGGGGCGCTCAAGTACAAAATTATTTTTTTTCTAGATTTCAAATCTCAATAACTTTAAAAGTTTTCAACATTTTGTCAAGATGTTAAATGCGTTAGAAAGGTCTTTAAATTACATAGATTTATTTTCACTTGCAGAAAAAATATAAGAAAAAATTATAGTTTAAGAAAATTTCATATTTTATAAAAATTAAAAGAATTTCATTTAGTTTCCTTCTTGGTTAAGTAAAAAAAAAACATTTAAAATACATTGCTTACATTAAAATTTAATTCATCAATATATTTGTATTCCCATACAAAATCAAAAGATATTAAAAAAGCAAAATCAACATATTTAATGAACAAATAAAAATTAAAATCTAAATACGTATCTAAAATTACAATACATAAGATATTAAAGGTGGAACAAAAGTCATTTGAGGAGTCTGACATTTCCGATTCACTAAACGAAAAATTTTCTATCTCCATTTTTGATAGATTTTTTTAATTGTTGATAACTTGTTCTTTTAACGTATCCACTCAGCAAAATAAGAGCTGAGGAAGAAGTAGTTAAACACTACATCTACTGAACCCGAAGTTGTGAAAATTCGGTGAATAATTAATGATTTTAACATTGGCGTGTCATTGGGAGGAAGTAGTTTGTTTCGGTGCAATGAAAAATCGATGATCAGATGGACTTTTTCATTAGTTTACGGAAGTTGTTAAATTTAGGGAATACAAAATAAAAATAGAGAGTGGCTTTGTTTTAAAGTTAAAAATTTGATTTTGAACACGCCAAGAATTATTATTTCGACCAGGACAAAGTGAATATTACTAAAATTATAAATTGTTATAAACAAATATTAAAATAAAAACATTTATATGCTTTTCAATGGAATTGTTACAAAACATTTTATTCTTATGACTTCATAAGTAGGGGTTAATATAAACATTTTGGAAGTTGTTTAAAATGACTTCTTACAAATCAAAAAATTTGCACTATTAAATTTGTTCTGAAAAAAAGATTCGTAAAGAATAACATCCATTTTATTTTGCTGGGCAATATTGAAAATAAGATTGAATTGGTCTATAAAATCATGTCTTTTTTAATACAACTTTTCGAATTTTTGCTTTTTGTGAGATGAACCCACTCTGAATGCAATTTTAATTATTATATTCTTTTTGAATAGATTTAATGTTTGCTTTTAACAAAATTGTTTTATTTCATCTGCCACTGATGCAGCTCTCATTTGAACGCTTTGTTTTTTTCCAAAGTCAATAGCCTTCTAAGCACTATATTTTTTGAAGGTAACTCATGATCTGGAATTTTTTCAGTCTTTTTACAAGCAGTCAAAACTGTTTGCGGTAATGTTTTTTTAACATCTAAACAAATTTACAGAGGAGAATTATTCCTTAAACTTAGAAACCAGTTTTATATATATTTTACTTACCTATGCTTTGATTATTTTTTTTCTACAGTATAGCAATTGTAAATTAAATCTTAAATATTTTTGCCAATTACCTACCTTTGAAGAAGTCCGACTTCAAGTATCCTAAAATTCAAATAGTGTGAAATAAAAAATATTTTTTCTTTATTTTTGTATATTTTCTACATTTTTGTCAATTACCTACTTTTAAAATAGGGCCGACTCAAGTTTTTTAAAATTAATATAGTGTGAAATTAAAAATATTTTTATTTTGTGTTTTTCTATTTTTTAAATTTGTTTGAATATTTTTCTACAAGTAAGATATAAACTTACAGTGTCTCAAACAATTGACCACATGTTTTAATAAAGAGAGTTTGAGTTACTGTAAAAACAAAACTACTCATCTGAATTTATTGATTTTTGCTGCTTACGTTTTGTTGTTTTGTTAGCAATGCAATAATTATAAGTTTATCGGGATCAGTGGTACCGTTATCATTTTGTAACAAAATAAGTAAAAAATATACATGTGGTCAATTATTTGTGTACAAAAAGTTATAACGATAACAAAATAAATTATAGTAAATATCAGTGATTGGAATTTTTTGAAATGAAAGTGAATATTTTTCATCAGGTAAGTTCATAACACATTTTGAGCACGGATCACGAACGGCGGATTCTTAGAGATTTCCGCACGTAAAAAGTGGAAAATGCTGTCCAAATTCATAGGAATCTTGTAGCGTATGACGAAGTCAACATCTCAGTGGAAACCGTCAGGAATACTTTGCGTGCGGCTGGTCTCAAAGGGCACGTTAAAATCAAAAAACCGTTGTCAACGCAAAGACATAAAAAGCTACGGTTGGAGTTCGCCCGTGCTCATGCCCATTGGACTGCGGTGGATTGGGAAAAGGTCATATATTCGGACGAGTCCAAAATTAATCGGTTAGGATCAGATGGCCGGTTGTGAACATAACGCAAACCTGGTAGTGCTTTGGAGGCTCGTTATGTGAAGCCGACAATAAAGTTTGCAAAAGTTAGGTCGATTCTGAGAGTGAGGGGTGAAAATAGAGGCTAAATTAGAAGACCCGTATCGCTGCGTTTGTTTATGTTAGTTCGAATTTTTTTTAATCGACCTTCAACCTTTGCAGTCAAATGCCGATTTTCAGCATATTGTTTATATGGTTTTTTGCCTTTTAATTTTTTAAATCTCTAAAGGCCAAATTATTGTTAGAGACCTGTGCAATAATTAAAATTTTTTAAAAATTGATTTGGAAAATTTTTGTGGTGCTTATCAAGCAAAATTTTGGAAAAACTATTTGTTTTTCATGCTTTTTGAAAATATTTTCCACAAAACTAAGTATTTTTTGCTTTCTGTTTAATCTATAATATGCTTCTCAGTTTCTTCAATAAATTTCATTTTAAAAGAAAACAATCATAATAGAAAACTTGCGTTTTCCTTTCCAGCCAATTTTGTTCAGTGTTGGTTTTGAAGAAACATTGGAAAAGAAATTATAAAAATTATAAAACCCGATGGATAGTTTTTGAGTTATGGATGTGAACGTGTAGGTAATATTTCATACGAACGTCAATTTGGGAAAAAATCTACCAACAAAAAGTAGGGGACTCGATTTTAACGATAGAGGTATGGTTCCTTCGGCAAATTTTCATGGAATAACCCATAGAATACGGAAATCATAGGGAATATATATATATATATATATATGTGCATAGCGCATGTTGCGGGGACGGATTTTCATTCCACAAGTTACTATGAAGACATTTTGTTACTTTCTACTGTTTACACTGAAGACATTTTACTAGATACACCTCATATTACGGGGTCTTTTTTTGCTGTATATACAGATGTCTTCAAAGTATGTGAAATGCATATATATATATATATATGCACAGCACATGTTACGGGGACAGGTTTTCGTTCCACAAGTTACTATGAAGACATTTTGTTACTTTGAAGACTGTCCTTAAACTTTTCGTTATTCTACTGTTTACACTGAAGACATTTTACTGGAAACAGCGCATATTATAGGGACTTTTTTGGCTGTATATACAGATGTCTTCAAAGTATGGGCAATATATATATATATATATATTCATTTAGATTTTTTTTTTGGATTTTTTTTGTATTGGGTCGCGGAAATAGATGTTATCAAAAAAATGAGATTATGGGCAAAAATTTTTTTTAAATCTTTTTTTTTCCGTTTTGTTCATACAACAAAACAAAATCTCTTCTTAGTGATGCGATCCCAGGAAAAAAATTTAACTGTGTGAAAAATTCGTTTCCCACCAAAAAAAAAGTAGCAAAAGAAGAGAAAAGTAAGCTGTGATTTTCATTCCGGTGTTGTGAAAATTTGGATCGGAACCAATGATTTTTACATAGGGGTGTCATAGGGTGGAAGTTTTCTTTTATGATCCTTTTTCATTGCATCTAAAGCCCTTCTTATGGTTTAGTGAAAATTAAATCTTTTGTTCTTCCCAAATAAATTTTGAATTTGTAATTTAGATTTCTACAGGACATCAGTAATCGAGCCTTAGCCTCAGTTTCACAATCTCCCGTTAGCTTCTACCTATGAATTTAAGTGACACATTTGTTGTTGTTTCCTATACAAAGTTTGAGTTTTACTGTTCGTTAAATTTATCTCTATTCGAAATCCTTGCAATTTTTACTACAATATGTAAACTTTTTACTTTTTGTAGCGTCATAGATTTGAAAAGTGTTTAATTTCATTAAAAATCACATTTTTGTAAGTTGTGAAAAAGAACTTCCTTAGAAGAGAAAAATCAGAACTAAACGATACTTTAGAATCATTGAAAAATTAATTTCTTAAGAATCACTTCCATTTATTTTTGCTGGGATATTAAGGACCACTTTTTAACCACCTTTAAAGTAGAAAATTATTTTATTTTTATTTTAATTTATATTAATCATATAATTACAAATTATATCCTAATACCCTAATCTAACACTAGCAACAAAGGCCATCGGCTCGTTGTAGCGAAAACAGACCAGAGCCTCTGGTGGGAATCGAACCCACGACCCCCGCACTGGTAAGCTAGCACGCTACCAACTAGCCTACCGGGGCGCTCAAGTACAAAATTATTTTTTTTCTAGATTTCAAATCTCAATAACTTTAAAAGTTTTCAACATTTTGTCAAGATGTTAAATGCGTTAGAAAGGTCTTTAAATTACATAGATTTATTTTCACTTGCAGAAAAAATATAAGAAAAAATTATAGTTTAAGAAAATTTCATATTTTATAAAAATTAAAAGAATTTCATTTAGTTTCCTTCTTGGTTAAGTAAAAAAAAAACATTTAAAATACATTGCTTACATTAAAATTTAATTCATCAATATATTTGTATTCCCATACAAAATCAAAAGATATTAAAAAAGCAAAATCAACATATTTAATGAACAAATAAAAATTAAAATCTAAATACGTATCTAAAATTACAATACATAAGATATTAAAGGTGGAACAAAAGTCATTTGAGGAGTCTGACATTTCCGATTCACTAAACGAAAAATTTTCTATCTCCATTTTTGATAGATTTTTTTAATTGTTGATAACTTGTTCTTTTAACGTATCCACTCAGCAAAATAAGAGCTGAGGAAGAAGTAGTTAAACACTACATCTACTGAACCCGAAGTTGTGAAAATTCGGTGAATAATTAATGATTTTAACATTGGCGTGTCATTGGGAGGAAGTAGTTTGTTTCGGTGCAATGAAAAATCGATGATCAGATGGACTTTTTCATTAGTTTACGGAAGTTGTTAAATTTAGGGAATACAAAATAAAAATAGAGAGTGGCTTTGTTTTAAAGTTAAAAATTTGATTTTGAACACGCCAAGAATTATTATTTCGACCAGGACAAAGTGAATATTACTAAAATTATAAATTGTTATAAACAAATATTAAAATAAAAACATTTATATGCTTTTCAATGGAATTGTTACAAAACATTTTATTCTTATGACTTCATAAGTAGGGGTTAATATAAACATTTTGGAAGTTGTTTAAAATGACTTCTTACAAATCAAAAAATTTGCACTATTAAATTTGTTCTGAAAAAAAGATTCGTAAAGAATAACATCCATTTTATTTTGCTGGGCAATATTGAAAATAAGATTGAATTGGTCTATAAAATCATGTCTTTTTTAATACAACTTTTCGAATTTTTGCTTTTTGTGAGATGAACCCACTCTGAATGCAATTTTAATTATTATATTCTTTTTGAATAGATTTAATGTTTGCTTTTAACAAAATTGTTTTATTTCATCTGCCACTGATGCAGCTCTCATTTGAACGCTTTGTTTTTTTCCAAAGTCAATAGCCTTCTAAGCACTATATTTTTTGAAGGTAACTCATGATCTGGAATTTTTTCAGTCTTTTTACAAGCAGTCAAAACTGTTTGCGGTAATGTTTTTTTAACATCTAAACAAATTTACAGAGGAGAATTATTCCTTAAACTTAGAAACCAGTTTTATATATATTTTACTTACCTATGCTTTGATTATTTTTTTTCTACAGTATAGCAATTGTAAATTAAATCTTAAATATTTTTGCCAATTACCTACCTTTGAAGAAGTCCGACTTCAAGTATCCTAAAATTCAAATAGTGTGAAATAAAAAATATTTTTTCTTTATTTTTGTATATTTTCTACATTTTTGTCAATTACCTACTTTTAAAATAGGGCCGACTCAAGTTTTTTAAAATTAATATAGTGTGAAATTAAAAATATTTTTATTTTGTGTTTTTCTATTTTTTAAATTTGTTTGAATATTTTTCTACAAGTAAGATATAAACTTACAGTGACTCAAACAATTGACCACATGTTTTAATAAAGAGAGTTTGAGTTACTGTAAAAACAAAACTACTCATCTGAATTTATTGATTTTTGCTGCTTACGTTTTGTTGTTTTGTTAGCAATGCAATAATTATAAGTTTATCGGGATCAGTGGTACCGTTATCATTTTGTAACAAAATAAGTAAAAAATATACATGTGGTCAATTATTTGTGTACAAAAAGTTATGACGATAACAAAATAAATTATAGTAAATATCAGTGATTGGAATTTTTTGAAATGAAAGTGAATATTTTTCATCAGGTAAGTTCATAACACATATTTTTTAAATTATAAATAATGATTAATTTAGTTTCTACTAGTATTAAAAAACAAAATATGGTTCGGCCATTAAGTAAAGAGGCCGTTCGCCAGATTCACCAACATTTACAGGAAGGTAAAAGCTGTCGTGCAATAGCAGCAGCCCTGGAAGTGAAGAAGAGTGTGGTCATCAAAACTCGCAAAAATATGGATTAACCTCCTCCAATTTGTCGCAGCGGGCGCAAAAAATTTTGAGCACGGATCACGAACGGCGGATTCTTAGAGATTTCCGCACGTAAAAAGTGGAAAATGCTGTCCAAATTCATAGGAATCTTGTAGCGTATGACGGAGTCAACATCTCAGTGGAAACCGTCAGGAATACTTTGCGTGCGGCTGGTCTCAAAGGGCACGTTAAAATCAAAAAACCGTTGTCAACGCAAAGGCATAAAAAGCTACGGTTGGAGTTCGCCCGTGCTCATGCCCATTGGACTGCGGTGGATTGGGAAAAGGTCATATATTCGGACGAGTCCAAAATTAATCGGTTAGGATCAGATGGCCGGTTGTGAACATAACGCAAACCTGGTAGTGCTTTGGAGGCTCGTTATGTGAAGCCGACAATAAAGTTTGCAAAAGTTAGGTCGATTCTGAGAGTGAGGGGTGAAAATAGAGACTAAATTAGAAGACCCGTATCGCGGCGTTTGTTTATGTTAGTTCGAATTTTTTTTTAATCGACCTTCAACCTTTGCAGTCAAATGCCGATTTTCAGCATATTGTTTATATGGTTTTTTGCCTATAACTCGTCGACTAATTGATATTTTTTAAATCTCTAAAGGCCAAATTATTGTTAGAGACCTGTGCAATAATTAAAATTTTTTAAAAATTGATTTGGAAAATTTTTGTGGTGCTTATCAAGCAAAATTTTGGAAAAACTATTTGTTTTTCATGCTAAGTATTTTTTGCTTTCTGTTTAATCTATAATATGCTTCTCAGTTTCTTCAATAAATTTCATTTTAAAAGAAAACAATCATAATAGAAAACTTGCGTTTTCCTTTCCAGCCAATTTTGTTCAGTGTTGGTTTTGAAGAAACATTGGAAAAGAAATTATAAAAATATGGAAAAAAATATAATTTTGAAATGTTAGTTAGGAAAACTAACCTCGTTATTGTTTTAATCAACATTTTTTAGAACAAAAAGTAATATATGTGACCCATTTAACTTTTATTACGCATATAAAATTTAAAATGCATCTTTATCTTTGAAAAAAAGAGAGCAAAAGTTTTTTCCCTTCGTTTTTAAATCCTTAAGGTGAAAACTTACCAGAGTTATTTTTTCAACAAACATTCTTAGAACAAAAAGGAATATATATGACCCATATAACTTTTATTATGCTTATACAATTTAAAATGCCTCTTTATGTTTTAAAAAATGACTGAACACGTTGTTGTTACTTATTTTTTACCAGAAATTATTACTTTTCGTTTTTAAATCCCTAAGGTGAAAACTTACCTGCGTTTATATGGTATAAGCGAACTAATTTCAAAAATAGAGATTCAGTTAAGACTTGGAACTCAGCCGAAGCTGACTTTAATAAAATTTTAATTAAAAATGTCTTTTAATAAAATTTTAATTAAAAATGTCGGAACCATAATGTAAAATGGATCATTTTTGTAATGTTTGTGGACGTTTCATAGCATAACAAGCGATGAAAAATGTGGCAATGCGAGTGATTTTTTTTTGGAAGCCACTGACGTAAACTATGCCCCTAAAAAAGTTTGCTTAAATTGCAATGGAAAAGTGGAAAGAAGAAGGCTATGCCTTTTGGTATACCAATGATGTGGTTAGACAACAGCTCGCATCAAGAAGAAAATTGCTATGGATGTATCAACTACCATAAAACTTTGAATAGAAGGAAAGCAAAGAATAAAACTTATGTAGCAGTGCCAAGTGTCCAATTACCATTACCGCACTAAGAATTCGTTCCAGTACCAACATACCGAAGTATTGATCTTCAAACAAATATAAGGACTCCAACCGCCGCTGCTACATCCATGGATTTCTTCTCAGAATACGACCCTGGTGAAGGTACATCCTATGAAACATCAAAGGACCCAATCCTAGTGACACAACACCAATTGGATGGAATTGTTGCAAATTTGTGTTTGACTCAGAAAAAATCAGAACTACTGGCTTCATTTTTGAAAGGAAACAATTTGCTGGCGAAAGGTACCACAGTAACAGCATATCGAAAACGCCAAAAAGAGTTAGAAAAGTTCTTCAGTGTGAATGATGGAAAAAATTTCGCTTATTGCAAAGATGATTGGCGTTTATTCATCGATAGTTCACTAATCAGCTTAAAAGTTGTGCTTTTGCACAAGACAAATAGAATGCCTTCTGTTCCGACTGCGTATAGCACTGACACTAGTGAAAATTTCGATAATTTAAAACACATTCTGGAAGTAGACAAATATGACGAACACCAGTGGCGCATTTGCTGCGACCTCATAATAGTTTCATTGATTACAGGTTTAACAGCATCTGGGCGTCCAAATTATCCGTGTTTTTTGTGCGATTGGGATTCACGATACGGAGAAGGTATTAAAGGAAGAAACCAGTACAAACAACATAACTGGAATAGTCGCATTGGACGGAAATGACCTAAAAACAATAGCTATACCAAAGTCTTGTTCTTGAAATAAAAATTTTGTTGCCGTTGCTCCACATTTAACTTGGTATTGCTAAAAATTTTTTGAAATGTATCGCAAAAAGACCAGCAGTATTCAACCACTTAAAAGACATTTTGTTAATGGTCCCGACATACGGAAACTAATGAGTCGTCAAGATTTTGACCAAGTTCTAACAGCCCGAGAATTAAATGCATGGCTCGCATTGAAAGCAGTCATTAAAGGACTTTTGGGTAAAGAACGCAACGACAACTACAGGTAGCTTGCGATGAAATTGGGGTTAATATGTCGTACAAAATTCATCTCTTGCATCAGCATCTTGATCAACTCGCTCAACAGTTCCCAACTGAATCTAATGAGCAAGGTGAACGTTATCACCAAACTGCGCTTCCATTTGAAATAAGGTAACTATAGAGTGTGCATATTTTGAATTCCTAGATTTTTCTAATATCTTTGTCAGAGTGCACAATTTAAACATGTTAACGATTGAAAACTATTTTCGTTTCAGCTACAGAGGAAAGAAATCTCCACATGCAATACTCGCTGAAAATTGTTGGTGGTATAAAAACACCTTTGAAGAAGAGGAAGACGAGGAAAAAGAGGAAGAAGGGGTAGACAAAGATGAAATTCCAGAATATCTGTTGGACGAAATTATCGACCTCTCTGATGATGATGGCGATGACCAAGATATTAGAGAGAGCAGTGATGTTGATCCACAGCCGCCTGCTAAACGGCAACTGGCCAAATCATTAACTTAATTTATTTAATTTTTTTACTTAAAACTTTTCCTAACTAACATTTCAAAATTATATTTTTTTCTATATTTTTATAACTTCTTTTTCAATGTTTCTTCAAAACCAACACTGAACAAAATTGGTACATAAAAATGAGAAGTAAATTAATATTAAGCTGGAAAACGCAAGTTTTGTATTATGATTGCTTTCTTTTCAAATGAAATTTAGTGCAGAAACTGAGAAGCATATTATAGATTAAACAGAAAGCAAATAAGACTTAGTTTTGTGGAAAATATTTTCAAAAAGCATGAAAAACAAATAATTTTTCCAACATTTTGCTTCATAAGCACCACAAAAATTTTCTTAATCAATTTTTTAAAAAATTTAATTGTTGCACAGGTCTTTAGAAATAATTTGGCCTTTAAAGATTTAAATAATATCAATTAGTCGACGAGTTATAGGCAAAAACCCATATAAACAATATGCTGAAAATCTGCATATTAAAGGTCGATTAAAAAAAAATTCGAACTAACATAAACAAATGCCGCGATATGGGTCTTCTAATTTAGCCTCTATTTTTACCCCTCACTCTCAGAATCGACTTAACTTTCGCTAACCTGAATTTGTTCCACAGTGTATTTTAAACGTTATTAAAAATAATGTGGTCATGATGGGAATCGAACTCTACCAACTGAGCTGTCGACGCATATAGTATTTGATTGCTTTAAGCTTAAATGAATTGTTGCGCTTCGTTTTTTGCTAGTGTTGTCAAAACAAACATACATTACCCCTTTGCTTACAAAAAAATACAAAGTAATGTATCTAAAAATAGATTTTAAAAAATATTTCAATTATTACTTTACATTTATAAATAATATATTACGTATTTAATAATCAGTAACTTATTACTTTATGCTTGCAAATAATGAAAGAGGTAACGAGCTATCATTAGAAGGTACCGCATAAGAATATTGCACCCATTACCAAAGCTTTGCTGGGTTACTCATGTTTTCGTTAATGATGTCGAAACGGACATACATTACAATTTTGCTTCCAAAAAGCAAAAAGTAATGAGTCTAAAAATAGATTTTCGAAAATATATGAATTATTACTTTACGTTTATAAATCATGCAATACGTCATCAATGATCAATAACTTTGCGCTTGCAAATAATACCAAAGCTAACAAGCTACCAGTACAAGGTAATGCATGTGTATACATATCGCACCCTTTACCAAAGTATGGCTGGGATTCAGAAATGTGTTGTATGCGAAATACTATATGCTGGCCTTTATAAACTAAAGAAATGTTTTTGAATAAAAAAATCGATTTTACTAAAATTTATAGATTTAATAAAATTTAAAGATGTTTATAAAATTTATTGATTTTTTTTAAATTTTGAAATAACTTTGAATTTTTTAAAAAGTTTTCTAATTTTTACTATATTTATGAATTTTTATAATAGTTATGAATTTTTATATATTTATCGATTTTTAAAAATTTTTCGATTTAAAAAATTTTCGATTTTTTAAAAAATTTTCAAATTTATAATAAATATATGGATTTTTATAGAATTTATAAATTTTTATAAATTCATCGATTTTTCAAAACTTTTCGATTTTTTAAAAATTTTTGCATTTTTGAAATATTTTCGATTTTTGCAAAATTTTGAAATTTCTGCAAATTTTTAAAAAAAATTTTCGAATATTAAAAAAATGTTCCCAATTTTAATTTTTATAAAATTTTTCTTTTTTTTTTCAAGTTTAAATCGCTTCCCTTTCTCGGCCTGCCCAAATCCCATTAGCTAGAAACCTGAATTTTGAAATATGCCTTCCTGGGAGGTACATTTTAGAATTTTGGCCAGTGATGTTCTAAAAATGAGGGTTTAAACGGCGAAAAGTCTCCCCCTTTATGGCCTTACCAAACCGTTGGACCTGGAAAGTTTAAATTTGGTATACAGACTTTTTCTCCAGTGTAGATAACAGCGTAGACGTTATTTTTGAAAAATCCAACGGGGAGAGCCTTAAAGGATAAAATTATCTCCCGTGACGGCCTGCCAAAACCGCTCCTTTTCAAGTGTAGATAACAGCAAAGATATGATTTTTGAAAAATCAAACGGGGAGGGGCAGAAAAGGTTGAAATTCTGCTCTTCGATGGCCTACCAAAACCGTTAGAGCTGGAAGGTTGAAATTGTGTATATTGGTTCCACCTGTGGTGTAGACATCCACCGATGTAGAGTTTTTGTAAATTCCTACGGGGACGGGAAAAAAAGGGGGAAAATCTCCCCCTTAACGGCCTACCCACACCGAAATAGCAAGATATCTGAAATTTTAAACATGTATTACTTGGAGTATGGACAAACTCACTGATAAGCTACATTTTAGAATTTTAGGCCGGGACGTGGTAAAAATACGGTTTAAAAGGATGAAATGTCTCCCCTTTAACAGCTTATCGAAACCGCTGGACCAAGGAAGATAAAATTTGATATGCAGGCTCCTTCTCCAGTGTAGATAACAGCTAAGATGTCAATTTTGGAAAACCCAACGGGTAGGGCAAAAAGGATAAAATTCTCCCCCTTGGTGACTTGCCAAAACCGCTAGTGCTGGGAAGTTAAAATTTGGTACATAGGTTCCCACTCCAGCGTAGAAATCCACCCAAGTTGGATTTTTGGAAATTCCTACTGCGAGGTGCAATAAGGGGGAAAGTCTCCCCCTGAATGGCCTGCCCAAACTGCTGTAACTAGAAAGTTAAAATTTGGAATGCAGGTTCCTTCTTAGATAACAGGTTCCTTAGATAACAGATAACCCGTGACTTTTGGAAAATCTAACGTGGAGGGGCAAAAACGCGTAAAATTCTCCCCCTTGACGGCCTGCCAGAACCGCTTGAGCTGGGAAGTTCAAATTTGGTACATAGATTCCTCCTCCAATGTAAATGTTCATATGTGCGAATGTGAAAATGTGCAAATTTGCAAAATTGTAAATTTTTAAAAGTGCAAATTTGGAAAAATGCAAATTTTCAAAAGTGTAAATGTGCAAATTTGCATATGCGCAAATGAACCAATTTGCAAATGTGCATATGTGCAAATTGGCAAAAGTTCACATGTGAAAACATGCAATAGTGCAAATGAGCGACAGTCAAAATTTGAATGTTTGATCGTTTGATGGTTCGATAGATTGATGGTTTGATGCTAATGTAAATATGCAAATATCCACATGCGTAAGTATGCACATGTACAAATGGGCAAATGTGTAAGTGTAGCCTCCCCCTGCGACATAGACATTCGCTATGACGGGGAAGGACAAAACGTGGAAAACCCCTTTCATGGCCTGCCCAAACCCCTATAGCTGTATATACAGATGTCTTCAAAGTATGCGCAATGCATACATATATATATATATGCATAGCGCATGTTGCGTGGACGGGTTTTCGCTCCACAAGTTACTATGAAGACATTTTGTTACTTTGGGGACTGTCCACAAACTTTTCATTATTCTACTGTTTACACTGAAGACATTTTACTGGATACAGCGAATATTATAGGGACTTTTTTGGCTGTATATACAGATGTCTTCAAAGTATGGGCAATGAATATATATATATATATATATATATATATATATATATATATATATTCATTATGCATACTTTGAAGACATCTGTATATACAGCCAAAAAAGTCCCTATAATATGCGCTGTATCCAGTAAAATGTCTTCAGTGTATACAGTAGATTAATGTAAAGTTTGAGGTCAGTCTCCAAAGAATCAAAATGTCTTCATAGTAACCTGTGAAACGAAAAACCGTCCCCGCAACATGCACTGTGCACATATATATATATATATATATATGCACTGTGCACATATATATATATATATATATATGTGCACAGCACATGTTGCGGGGACGGTTTTTCGTTCCACAAGTTACTATGAAGACATTTTGTTACTTTGAAGACTGTCCTTAAACTTTTCGTTATTTTACTGTTTACACTGAAGACATTTTACTGGATACAGCGCATATTATAGGGACTTTTTTGGCTGTATATACAGATGTCTTCAAAGTATTCACAATGAATATATATATATATATATATATATATATATATATATATATATATATATATATATATATGCACAGCGCATGTTGCGGGGACGGTTTTTCGTTTCACAGGTTACTATGAAGACATTTTGATTCTTTGGAGACTGACCTCAAACTTTATATTAATCTACTATATACACAGAAGACATTTTACTGGATACAGCGAATATTATAGGGACTTTTTTGGCTGTATATACAGATGTCTTCAAAGTATGCACAATGAATATATATATATATATATATATATATGTGCACAGCACATATTGCGGGGACGGGTTTTCGTTCCACAAGTTACTATGAAGACATTTTGTTACTTTGGGGACTGTCCTTAAACTTTTCATTATTCTAGTGTTTACTCTGAAGACATTTTACTGGACACAGCGCATTTTATAGGGACTTTTTTGGCTGTATATACAGATGTCTTCAAAGTATGCGAAATGAATATATATATATACATATAAATATATATATATATATATATATATATATGTGCATGGCACATGTTGCGGGGACGGGTTTTCGTTCCACAAGTTACTATGAAGACATTTTGTTACTTTGGGGACTGTCCTTAAACTTTTTGTTATTCTACTGTTTACACTGAAGACATTTTACTGGTTACAGCGCATATTATAGGGACTTTTTTGGGTGTATATACAGATTTCTTCAAAGTATGGGCAATGAATATATATATATATCTTTATATATATATATATATATGTGCACGGCGCATGTTGCGGGGACGGTTTTTCGTTCCACAAGTTACTATGAAGACATTTTGTTACTTTGGAGACTGTCCTTAAACTTTTCGTTATTCTACTGTTTACACTGAAGACATTTTACTGGATACAGCGCATATTATAGGGACTTTTTTGGCTGTATATACAGATGTCTTCAAAGTATGTGAAATGCATATATATATATATATATATATATATATATATATTCATTGCCCATACTTTGAAGACATCTGTATATACAGCCAAAAAAGTCCCTATAATATGCGCTGTATCCAGTAAAATGTCTTCAGTGTAAACAGTAGAATAACGAAAAGTTTAAGGACAGTCCCCAAAGTAACAAAATGTCTTCATAGTAACTTGTGGAACGAAAACCCGTCCCCGCAACATGCGCTGTGCACATATATATATATATATATATATATATATATATATATATATATATATATATATGTGCACAGCACATGTTGCGGGGACGGGTTTTCGTTCCACAAGTTACTATGAAGACATTTTGTTACTTTGGGGACTGTCCTTAAACTTTTCGTTATTCTCTGAAGACATTTTACTGGACACAGCGCATTTTATAGGGACATTTTTGGCTGTATATACAGATGTCTTCAAAGTATGGGCAATGCATATATATATATATATATATATATATCTGTGCACAGCAAATGTTGCGGGGACGGTTTTTCGTTCCACAAGTTACTATGAAGACATTTTGTTACTTTGGGGACTGTCCTTAAACTTTTCGTTATTCTACTGTTTACATTGAAGACATTTTACTGGATACAGCGCATATAACAGGGACTTTTTTGGCTGTATATACAGATGTCTTCAAAGTATGTGCAATGAATATATATATATATATATATATATATATATATATATATATATATATATATATATATATATATATATGCATTTCACATACTTTGAAGACATCTGTATATACAGCCAAAAAAGTCCCTATAAAATGCGCTGTGTCCAGTAAAATGTCTTCAGAGTAAACACTAGAATAACGAAAAGTTTAAGGACTGTCCCCAAAGTAACAAAATGTCTTCATAGTAACTTGTGGAACGAAAACCCGTCCCCGCAACATATGCTGTGCACATATATATATATATATATATATATATATATATATATGTGCACAGCACATGTTGCGGGGACGGGTTTTCGTTCCACAAGTTACTATGAAGACATTTTGTTACTTTGGGGACTGTCCTTAAACTTTTCATTATTCTAGTGTTTACTCTGAAGACATTTTACTGGACACAGCGCATTTTATAGGGACTTTTTTGGCTGTATATACAGATGTCTTCAAAGTATGGGCAATGCATATATATATATATATATATATATATATATATATATATATTCATTGCCCATACTTTGAAGACATCTGTATATAAAGCCAAAAAAGTCCCTATAATATGCGCTGTATCCAGTAAAATGTCTTCAGTGTAAACAGTGGAATAACGAAAAGTTTAAGGACAGTCCCCAAAGAACCAAAATGTCTTCATAGTAACTTGTGGAACGAAAAACCGTCCCCGCAACATGCGCCGTGCACATATATATATATATATATATATTCATTGCACATACTTTGAAGACATCTGTATATACAGCCAAAAAAGTCCCTATTATATGCGCTGTATCCAGTAAAATGTCTTCAGTGTAAACAGTAGAATAACGAAAAGTTTAAGGACAGTCCCTAAAGTAACAAAATGTTTTCATAGTAACTTGTGGAACGAAAACCCGTCCCCGCAAGATGTGCTGTGCACATATATATATATATATATATATATATATATATATATATATATATATGTGCATAGCGCATGTTGCGGGGACGGGATTTCGTTCCACAAGTTACTATGAAAACATTTTGTTACTTTAGGGACTGTCCTTAAACTTTTCGTTATTCTACTGTTTACACTGAAGACATTTTACTGGATACAGCGCATATAATAGGGACTTTTTTGGCTGTATATACAGATGTCTTCAAAGTATGTGCAATGAATATATATATATATATATATATATGTGCACGGCGCATGTTGCGGGGACGGTTTTTCGTTCCACAAGTTACTATGAAGACATTTTGGTTCTTTGGGGACTGTCCTTAAACTTTTCGTTATTCCACTGTTTACACTGAAGACATTTTACTGGATACAGCGCATATTATAGGGACTTTTTTGGCTTTATATACAGATGTCTTCAAAGTATGGGCAATGAATATATATATATATATATATATATATATATATATATATATATATATGTGCACAGCATATGTTGCGGGGACGGGTTTTCGTTCCACAAGTTACTATGAAGACATTTTGTTACTTTGGGGACAGTCCTTAAACTTTTCGTTATTCTAGTGTTTACTCTGAAGACATTTTACTGGACACAGCGCATTTTATAGGGACTTTTTTGACTGTATATACAGATGTCTTCAAAGTATGGGCAATGCATATATATATATATATATATATATATATATATGTGCACAGCACATGTTGCGGGGACAGGTTTTCGTTCCACAAGTTACTATGAAGACATTTTGTTACTTTGGGGACTGTCCTTAAACTTTTCGTTATTCTAGTGTTTACTCTGAAGACATTTTACTGGACACAGCGCATTTTATAGGGACTTTTTTGGCTGTATATACAGATGTCTTCAAAGTATGGGCAATGCATATATATATATATATATATATATATATATATATATGTGTGCACAGAGCATGTTGCGGGGACGGGTTTTCGTTCTACAAGTTACTATGAAGACATTTCGGTACTTTGGGGACCGTCCTCAAACTTTTAATTATTCTACTGTTTACACTGAAGACATTTTACTGGATACGGCGCATATTATAGGGACTTGTTTGGCTGTATATACAGATGTCTTCAAAGTATGCGAAATGAATGTATATATATATATATATATATATATATATATATATATATATATATATATATATATATATATATATATATTCATTGCCCATACTTTGAAGACATCTGTATATACAGCCGAAAAAGTCCCTATAAAATGCGCTGTGTCGAGTAAAATGTCTTCAGAGTAAACACTAGAATAATGAAAAGTTTAAGGACAGTCCCCAAAGTAACAAAATGTCTTCATAGTAACTTGTGGAACGAAAACCCGTCCCCGCAACATGTGCTGTGCACATATATATATATATATATATATATATTCATTGCCCATACTTTGAAGACATCTGTATATACAGCCAAAAATGTCCCTATAAAATGCGCTGTGTCCAGTAAGTAAGTTCAATATTAAGTTGATTCCAAATTTCTAACAATCTGTCTGCTACTTGGGGAGTAAATCTTTTATACGAAAACATTTTGCTTTGGGCTTTTGAACGTTCGGCCAAGAAAAAATAGTACTTCAATATATCTCGTTTAGTTGACAGATTAATATCAGGTAATTCACAGCCCACGCCAAAAGAAAAAACATCATGAGAGACCAAATGTTGCAAACTACTGCGTTGGGTATCTGTTGGATTTTGCGATGAACCAGGCTCTGAATCCATTTTTTAAACCGTCACTAAAAGAATTATATATGTTTTTCATAGAATAATAATATAACTATTAACTATAATAGTTAGCAATGTTTTAACACTTACCTTTAAATCTTTTCTAAATTTCAAAATAGTTTGATTATTTGTTAGTTATTTCAAGTAACACTTCTCTGAAATGACGCTCAAACAAAACTAGCATACACTGGAATCCCCACCCCGCCAACTACAGCTGATTGTTTCGTCCAATTAGAATTGCTGTGTATTTGTTGTTGTCAAAATGACGTCAGCGAAGAATTATTCTTTATAAATCGTATGCAAACCCAAAAAAGAGAGCAAAAATAAAAAGGGAAAAAAAATCAAAAAGTTGGTTTTATGTGCTATTTTGTTTTAGCAATATCGCATAAATTAATCAACCGAATTCGATAAATTTGGGCTTAAACTCTTCGTTTTGAATTGTAAATTGAATTAAATAATGGATTGAGCCAAAAAAATTGGCCATGAAAGTAATATTCTTGGACAAAATCATGAAAAAAATGGAAAAAGGCTCCAAAATTTGGACAAAAATGCCCGTAACTTTTGAACCGTTGGACCAATGTTGGAGATTTTTTTTGTAAATTTATCAAAATGAGCTCACCTCTCCAACGCGCCATATGTGCACGGCGCATGTTGCGGGGACGGTTTTTCGTTTCACAGGTTACTATGAAGACATTTTGATTCTTTGGAGACTGACCTCAAACTTTACATTAATCTACTATATACACTGAAGACATTTTACTGGATACAGCGCATATTATAGGGACTTTTTTGGCTGTATATACAGATGTCTTCAAAGTATGCATAATGAATATATATATATATATATGTGCACAGCACATGTTGCGGGGACGGTTTTTCGTTCCACAAGTTACTATGAAGACATTTTGTTACTTTGGGGACTGTCCTTAAACTTTTCGTTGTTCTACTGTTTACACTGAAGACATTTTACTGGATACAGCGCATATAATAGGGACTTTTTTGGCTGTATATACAGATGTCTTCAAAGTATGTGCAATGAATATATATATATATATATATATATATATATATATATATATATATATATGTGCACAGCACATGTTGCGGGGACGGGTTTTCGTTCCACAAGTTACTATGAAGACATTTTGTTACTTTGGGGACTGTCCTTAAACTTTTCGTTATTCTAGTGTTTACTCTGAAGACATTTTACTGGACACAGCGCATTTTATAGGGACTTTTTTGGCTGTATATACAGATGTCTTCAAAGTATGGGCAATGCATATATATATATATATATATATATATATATATATATATATATGTGCACGGCGCATGTTGCGGGGACGGTTTTTCGTTCCACAAGTTACTATGAAGACATTTTGTTACTTTGGGGACTGTCCTAAAACTTTTCGTTATTCTAGTGTTTACTCTGAAGACATTTCACTGGACACAGCGCATTTTATAGGGACTTTTTTGGCTGTATATACATATGTCTTCAAAGTATGTGCAATGCATATATATATATATATATATATATATATATATATATACACTGAAGACATTTTACTGGATACAGCGCATATTATAGGGACTTTTTTGGCTGTATATACATATGTCTTCAAAGTATGTGCAATGCATATATATATATATATATATATATATATATATATATATATATATATATATATATATGTATTGCCCATACTTTGAAGACATCTGTATATACAGCCAAAAAAGTCCCTATAAAATGCGCTGTGTCCAGTGAAATGTCTTCAGAGTAAACACTAGAATAACGAAAAGTTTTAGGACAGTCCCCAAAGTAACAAAATGTCTTCATAGTAACTTGTGGAACGAAAACCCGTCCCCGCAACATGCACTGTGCACATATATATATATATATATATATATATATATATATATATATATATATATATTTATATATATATATATATATACATTGCCCATACTTTGAAGACATCTGTATATACAGCGAAAAAAGTCCCTATAAAATACGCTGTGTCCAGTAAAATGTCTTCAGAGTAAACACTAGAATAACGAAAAGTTTAAGGACAGTCCCCAGAGTAACAAAATGTCTTCATAGTAACTTGTGGAACGAAAACCTGTCCCCGCAACATGTGCTGTGCACATATATATATATATATATATATATATATATATATATATATATATATATATATATATATATAAATATATATATTTATATATATATATATATATGTGCATAGCGCATGTTGCGGGGACGGGATTTCGTTCCACAAGTTATTATGAAGACATTTTGTTACTTTGGGGACCGTCCTCAAACTTTTAATTAATCTACTGTATACACTAAAGACATTTTACTGGGTACAGCGCATATTACAGGGACTTTTTTGGCTGTATATACAGATGTCTTCAAAGTATTTGAAATGCATATATATATATATATATCTATATATATATATGTGCACAGCACATGTTGCGGGGACGGTTTTTCGTTCCACAAGTTACTATGAAGACATTTTGTTACTTTGGGGACTGTCCTTAAACTTTTCGTTAGTTTACACTGAAGACATTTTACTGTATACAGCGCATATTACAGGGACTTTTTTGGCTGTATATACAGATGTCTTCAAAGTATGTGAAATGCATATATATATATATATATATATATATAATATGCGCTGTATCCAGTAAAATGTCTTTAGTGTATACAGTATATTAATTAAAAGTTTGAGGACGGTCCCCAAAGTAACAAAATGTCTTCATAGTAACTTGTGGAACGAAAACCCGTCCCCGCAACATGCCCTGTGCACATATATATATATAGATATATATATATATATATATATATATATATATATATATGCATTGCGCATACTTTGAAGACATCTGTATATACAGCCAAAAAAGTCCCTATAAAATGCTCTGTATCCAGTAAAATGTCTTTAGTGTATACAGTAGATTAATTAAAAGTTTAAGGACGGTCCTCAAAGTAACAAAATGTCTTCATAGTAACTTGTGGAACGAAAAACCGTCCCCGCAACATGAGCTGTGCACATATATATATATATATATATATATATATATATATATATTCATTGCTCATACTTTGAAGACATCTGTATATACAGCCAAAAAAGTCCCTATAAAATGCGCTGTATCCAGTAAAATGTCTTCAGTGTAAACAGTAGAATAACGAAAAGTTTAAGGACAGTCCCCAAAGTAACAAAATGTCTTCATAGTAACTTGTGGAACGAAAAACCGTCCCCGTAACATGCGCCGTGCACATATATATATATATATATATATATATATATATATATATATATATATATATTCATTGCGCATACTTTGAAGACATCTGTATATACAGCCAAAAAAGACCTTATAATATGCGCTGTATCCAGTGAAATGTCTTCAGTGTAAACAGTAGAATAAAGAAAAGTTTAAGGACAGTCCCCAAAGTAACAAAATGTCTTCATAGTAACTTGTGGAACGAAAACCCGTCCCCGGAACATGTGCTGTGCACATATATATATATATATATATATATATATATATATATATATATATTCATTATGCATACTTTGAAGACATCTGTATATACAGCCAAAAAAGTCCCTCTAATATGCGCTGTATCCAGTAAAATGTCTTCAGTATATATAGTAGATTAATGAAAAGTTTGAGGTCAGTCTCCAAAGAATCAAAATGTCTTCAGCGCATGTTGCGGGGACGGGTTTTCGTTCCACAAGTTACTATGAAGACATTTTGCTACTTTGAGGACCGTCCTCAAACTCTTCATTAATCTACTGTATACACCTAAGACATTTTACTCGATACACCGCATATCATAGGGACTTTTTTGGCTGTATATACAGATGTCTTCAAAGTATCCGCAATGAATATATATGTATATAGATATATTCATTGTGCATACTTTAAAGACATCTGTATATACAGCCAAAAAAGTCCCTTTAATATGCGCTGTATCCAGTAAACTGTCTTTAGTGTATACAGTAGATTAATTAAAAGTTTAAGGACGGTCCTCAACATGCGCTATGCACATATATATATATATGTGCACAGCTCATGTTGCGGGGACGGTTTTTCGTTCCACAAGTTACTATGAATACATTTTGTTACTTTGGGGACTGTCTACAAACTTTTCATTATTCTACTGTTTACACTGAAGACATTTTACTGGATACAGCTCATATTTCGGGGTCTCTTTTGGCTGTATATACAGATGTCTTCAAAGTATGCGAAATATATATATATATATATATATATATATATGTGCATGGCGCATGTTGCGGGGACGGGTTTTCATTCCACAAGTTACTATGAAGACATTTTGTTACTTTGGGGACTGTCCTTAAACTTTTCGGTATTCTAGTGTTTACTCTGAAGACATTTTACTGGACACAGCGCATTTTATAGGGACTTTTTTGGCTGTATATACAGATGTCTTCAAAGTATGGGCAATGCATATATATATATATATATATATATATATATATATATATATATAGTCATTGCCCATACTTTGAAGACATCTGTATATACAGCCAAAAAGTCCCTATAATATGCGCTCTATCCAGTAAAATGTCTTCAGTGTAAACAGTAGAATAACGAAAAGTTTAAGGACAGTCTTCAAAGTAACAAAATGTCTTCATAGTAACTTGTGGAACGAAAAACCGTCCCCGCAACATGCGCCGTGCACAAGTTACTCTGAAGACATTTTGTTACTTTGGAGACTGTCCTTAAACTTTTCGTTATTCTACTGTTTACACTGAAGACATTTTACTAGATACAGCGTATATTATACGGACTTTTTTGGCTATATATACAGATGTCTTCAAAGTATGTGGAATGCATATATATATATATATATATATATATATATATACCGCCGAATTTCACCAGATTCAATAAAAAAAATGGAAAAAGGACATAAAAACGTGCACATAACCTCAATTTGCTCAGCTAGATGGCAGGTAACTTATGTTTTTTTCTCTTAAAAGATATCCCTACCTCTTACTTTTCCAAAATGCCCTAAACGAAGCCCAGAGGTCTTACCGTAGCAAAGTTATGACCATTTGACGTCGTGACTGAATCACGCTGTATATATATATACACTTAAAGCTATCGTTTAGTAGTAAGTCCAAGGGACCTGACCGGCATAGTCAGATATTTTTAAGGAGGTCCAAGGGACTTGACCAGTAGAACTGTAGTTTTTTAGGAGAAGGTACAAGATCAAAGGCCCATTATGTCAAGAAAGGACAATCCTCGAATCAGTCCAACAATAAATTCGCTGAAGCCGAATATCAATTTCACTTAGTACAGTTTTCAATAGCTCAGAAGTTAAAACTGCCCCACAAAGTTCAAGACGCGGAATTGAAATTGATTTTATTGGGCCAGTTTAATTTTACACGACAATAAATGGGTATGAATTTCGCTATTGGGGAATTCAATGCGAATATATATCACCCCCGCGTATGCCTTTTCCGAGGCATCAGAAAAAACATGAAGCTCGACGACATAATCAGGAGTATAATGAACCTAACGCGGAATTCGTATGCTATTTACTTCGTGATATGTAGTTACAAATTTTTCCCAATCACTCGCAGTAGAAGGTGGAAGTGAATCATCCCAATCAATGTCATCTAGCCACAAAAACTTCCCTTTTGGTATAATCTGATTTGTGGGCGAGCGGATTAGCCTTAAAGTAAAACGAGTCTAATTAAGCATTCCATTGGATATCCAAAGATTTCGAACTACTTGATTTAACAAAAGTCAAAAGTTTAGCATCGACCAAATGTTCTGGTGGAAAACATTCTAAAATTGAGCGATCGTTTGATATCCACTTCCGATGATCGAATTTTGCTGAAGACAAAGCAGCTATAATTGTGTCCCTGTTAAACGTCGTCAACGTACATACACTTTCGTAGAATGTCCGATGCCACAATTAACGCCGAAAGTAACAGTCTGCAACTCATATCCCTAACGTTCTCCGTCGGAGAATCTCTAAATAAGATTCGTTGAAAAGGAGTATGAGCAGATTCAACCCGAATTTGTCTATACATTTGCGTAATATCACAATTGAAAACAAATTTGAAAAGTCGCCAACGAAGTATTAAAAGGACTAAATCTGACTGCAAAGTGGGGCCCACATAGAGACAGTCATCAAGACTTACTCCATTCGACGTTTTGTTCGAGGCGTTGAAAACGACGCGCAATTCTTCCATTCAAGTTTAACTACTGGATGATGTGGTAAATATCAATCAAAAGGAGTTGCAGAAGGTTTCATATGACCTAATATTAAATATTCATTAACGACGTTGTCATACATTTCCTTTATTTCAGGCCTTCGTAGAAGCCTAAGGTACTACTTCAGTACAGTAGACCAAGATATACCCAAATGCAATTGCTAAGGAAATTCAGGCATGAAAGGAACGTGTAGTACGTTTATAATTTTAATCACAAATCTTCAAAAGTGGACAAGATTTCCTCTTTAGGGGTTTCTTCAAGTTCCCAAAATCGAAGAATATTTCTATTAAGGCAATCTTCCTCGGTAAAGTGGATTTTTGTAGACAAAACCTGAACTTGAGGTTAGAAATTGGACCGGTAAAAATCCAACTAAAGGCAGTATTCTGAGCCAGCATAGAGCCTATGACATCGACTCACCACCTAACAAAATATCAACTGGCCTACTCTCATAGAAGTTGGGATCCGCATAACGAAGATTTGGCAAAGTTGTCTTCGCAATTGAAGGTATTGAAATAGATAGTAAACTACCCGAAACCTCATTTGGAGGATATTCGTCCCACGAAATAAATGCGTGCATTCGCGGGATATTCTCAAGCGATTTTGCAAACGCTACGATATGGAACTCGGAGGCAGGAACAATAAGAGCACGCGCTGGGTACGTAATACACTGGTAAACAATATTCAAAATAACAGTCCTTAAAATAACAGCGGTATGTTGAGAGGTATGAAATACCTGTCTAGTAGAAGGAACTGTGGGATTGCCTCCACTAGAAGTGGATTGTATATTTGGATCAGCTGGTGTGGGATTGGGAAGACGAAGAACTGTAGCCGAAGTGGAAGAAGTATTCTCCCTAGCCGATCCCTCATTCATAGTGGAATCCGAATCGATCGGGCACAGACAACCTTTTAAAACGAGGACAAGAGCGTAGATAGCGATCTAAATCATACATTTAGACAAAGCTTTTTTATTTTTCACGGACTGTGCCCAAAGGTTCACTATAATTGCTAAAATCCGTGGAATTTAAATAAAGACAACCATTTATACCGCGCTGTAAAGATTTTGAACCCCATTTCAAGAAAAGGATGATTGAAAATTTCAATAAGCTGATGGTTTACCAAGCTTTTCCACGCAATGTCGAAGCCTTTAATAGTAAGCGGCGCTCTCGTAACAAGTGCTTGTGTATCACCGCTAGTTTATGTAAAACGCTGTAAAAAGATCCCAAAAAGTGGACCAAGAAGTAACGGAGGGAGTTTTAAATCATGGCTATAATCGTTCGAATTGATCGGTGCAGTCGGAGACTGTTCACTTATTTTCGCAGCAGCTTTCGCACGCGATTTAAAATTATGCAATGTTTGGTTGATTGAAGATAAACAATTTAAGTATCCGTTAAATGTGGCGTCATATTTATCCTCGGCAGCATCTACGTCTGCTTGCTCGGCCATATCCGCGCCCTCCAAGTAATTTAAATAAGCCCGGCATGTGGCCTTTACTTGCTCTCAAGATTAAATATCGTATGCTCATTTTCACGAAGTTCTTTAAACTTAGCTTCAAATTTAACAAGAGCATCGGACTCTCTAATGAAAGTATAAAGGACGTTGTCTGACATTTTATTTTAAATCTATAAAAATTTATTTGAAGAAATTCGAAAAATACGAATAAGTTCCAAAGAAAAAGCCAAAGAAATCCGAAAAGTTACGAAGAAAATCAAAAGATTTTTTAAACTTTCAAAAAGTAATACAAAGAAAATCGATAAATATAAAAATCAAAAAAATTCCGAAAACCCACAAAAAAAATCCGAACATCTACAAAAAAAATTAAAATATTTTTCAAATTTCGCAATAAATTTGACCAAAAATCCGAAAACAAATATGTAATCCCAAAATTATTTCAAATTAAAAACATAAACTCAATAAATCACAACTAAAACGGAGAGTAGGGTGACTCTTTGTTAACCAAAAATGTAACAACAACAATATAGTACGTATGTATGCTTTAACTAAGCTTGTATGTTGGAATGTCAACAAACCACATACGAGTGAGAAAAGCACAAAAGCAAATGAAAAATTTAAAAAAAATCGAATTCGCGAGCTCCATACCCTACAGATATGTCATTATCGAAAAAAATATGGTCTGCCAAAGTAATTTAAGAAAAAAGTTTTATTTAGAGGTAGCACATTACCATTGAATTTTTATAGTAGTTGTACTTGTCTTATTATTTTAAATATGTTAAAAATTAAATATAATTATTAGGATCGCGACTCATCGAATATGTAATCAAAATTCGGATTCGCGTATTTCGCGAAAATTTTAAACAAAAAATGTTCCAATTTTATAAAGAATTTTGCTAATATTTGGCTCTGGGCAAAATCCTTTTTTAATGATTATATGTCCACGGAATGTATTTTTATGTGAGACCGGGTTTTTGTTAACGATTTAATTTTAATACGCTTAATAATAGTTATCCTTGTAACTATTATCCTTTCAGAAATTAAAAACAATGTCATATATAATGAAAGCCCTTGGTAAGTAGATTACAAAAGTACAAGAAGTTGGATTTTTCGATGACAACGTTTTTGGGTAAATAATACAAAAAAATCGAATTTTGTTGAGTTTTTATAAAACGCAAATAATTTAAAAACCACAAATTTGTTTATATATTTGATTGTGGATTCTTTATTGCCATAAAAATTAAGATCGCATTTGAGAAATTTACTTATATAAGGGATTAATGTTAAATTTTACATCTTATCAGAAAATTTGGATATTTTGACTAAAATATGTGTTTTTATGTATAAATTTTGAAAAAATCGTGAACTACTTTAAAGTTACTAAATTTTTATCTCATATACCTTTTATGCACATTAATTAATACTATATTGGAAAATTTTATTAAATTATGGCGTATATTTTAAAAAATAAATGAATTTAAAGTCACAAATTACAAATGCTTAAAAGTTAACTTCTTGTGCAACCTCTAAATATGAACTATTTTTTTTAAAACTTGGCACAGAATATTTAGACATTAAGGAATAAGGGCAGCATTGTGAAGATTGCAAATTCAAACTTTCACTAGTTACCAGGCTATTAACTCGCTTAAATATTTTATTCGCGATGTCCCGAAATTCATGGGTGGTCATTACCCTCTCAATTATAAAAAAGGGAGAATAATGAGTTACCATCATGGTTACTCATAGCGAAGAAATATGTAGTTACTAACAATAGTAAGAAAAATTTGCTTACGTAAAGAAATCGATAGACATCATTTGAAATTATAAAAAAAGTATTTAAAATATTTACTTCTTGCATTTAGTGCTATTCACATTAGAAACAATTTAAAATCTTAAAATTTTGCTAAATCACCTTTTACAGCATATAATTCTATTTTGTTGTATAGTTTTTCAAAACAAATTTATCAATCAAATAATTCATATTAAATTAATCATATAAAAAAACAGAAATACGAATTTGTTACTTATTTCCAGTAAATAATTATTTTGCATGTACATATAAGTACTTCTACCAGGCATTATCAGTAGGCCACTATTTTGTATTTTAAAGTAATGCAAAAGGTAACGACCTATCATTGTATAGTAATCTACACAGTAATGACCTGTCATTATTATCTTTTTGCTGGGATTGTTCAATAGAAAAATTAAATCACTCACAAATTTAAGCACTTTTTATTTTTATAACAAACCCGACGGGTATTTTTTAAGTAAATTATTAAAAAATAAAACTTTAATTGTTTATTTAATTTTTTCACACCGTATTTAATTTTAATTCGATAAAACAAAATTATAAATAAAAAAAAATATATATATAAAATATAACAACGAAAGTTATAAAAATGACAAGTCTCAAAGGAATGGACTATATTATCAATATTATCGCGAAGGCTTATAATACGATCATTCACATTAGAAATTAACAAGAAAAAAAGACATTAAAACAGTTAATACTTTCTTTGTTAAGTAAATTAAATAAATTTGTATTCAATTTTTAATTTACACTTTTTAATTAAACGCATTCTTTTTTCACTTTAAAAGCTCAGAAATAAAGATGAACTACACGTACCTTTTTTCTGTTGAAAATAAAATTAATTTTAAAACAATAGCGATGTTGTTGTTGTTACAAAAGAAGATGGAGGCTAGAAATTAAAAAAAAAAAATCAACTTTTTGTCCTTATTTTCTTTGACTCGAAGGACCAAAATGTTTGCAGGAAAGCAAGGTTCATGAAAATAAAAAACAATAATATCAAATTTTGTGAGATAAAAGTTTTCAAATTAATTTGTAGATACACGTAGTGCGAAGGAAAGTAGCCAAAACGATATTAAACTAAATAGTGGTCCAACCATAATGCACGATGTTAATGTAAATAAGACAAATAGTTTTCAGAAAATTATCTTAATATTTTTTATTATGATAGAAGGCTCTATGACAATTATATGTGAAATAAAATATCGGCCAAATGCTCGCCACGGCTTGGGTGGCATACCTCCATCCGATGGTTCATATTCATACCGAAGCCGCGGCAAACATTTGGCAGATATTTTGTTTCACACATAATTGTCATAGATCCTTCTATCATAATGTATAAATTCATAAATTAAGACAATAAAATAATAAAAAAAACAGTTTGTATTTTGCATTTATACAAACAAAACTTTATATGAATTTACTAAAAATTTAATTTAAATAAAATAGTTGTAACAATTTTCTTTGAAATATTTGAACTATGAACTATTGTGAGTTATAAAATAACAGCAGTCATATAAATGTATATCCTTTTTGAAACATAAAGATAAAGTGAAATTTTTTTGTATTTAAAATAACTATGAACGTTCACTTACTTTGTAACCATTAACATAAACGGAGAGCACAATAAAGCTCTTCCCAAATACTATAAAACTGACTCTTTTCTTCTATTTATTATAAAGGGTGTCCCAAGAAGAACGCAATTTTTAAATCTGGCAACATTCGAAGTTTCATTGTTTGACATTTGAACAATTGTTATTGTTTGCTAGTAGAAGGTACGAGGTTAGTAAAAATGGAGCGCTACACGAATGAACAACGCATTCTCATTGTGAAATTGTTTTACCAAAATGGTGAAAGTTTTGCGGCTACAGTTCGCACATTGCGATCAATTTGGGGTCACAATAATGCTCCAAAAGAGTCAACTGTAAAGAGATTAATGGATAAATTTGCCGAAACTGGGTCTGTTAGTGATGTAAAGACAACAACGCGCCATCGGCCAGGTCGATCGACCGAAAATGTCGCAGCTGTACGTGATGATGTCGCTCAAACTCCATCCACCTCAATTCGACACCGAGCTCAGCAAATTGGTGTCTCCAAATCCACTTTGCAGCGAATTTTGACGAAAGATTTGCATCTTCATGCATACAAAGTTCAATTGACTCAGGAACTGAAGCCAGCTGACCATGGACAGCGAAGGGAGTTCGTTAATTGGGTATTGGAGAGACAACATGAAAATGCTGATTTTGCCGATAAAATCATCTTCAGTGACGAGGCCCATTTTCATCTTGATGGCTTCGTCAATAGGCAGAATTGTCGCATTTGGGGTGAGGAAAATCCTCGAGTGATTCACGAGAAGCAAATGCATCCTCAACGTGTCACTGTGTGGTGTGGTTTTTGGGCTGGAGGAATCATTGGACCTTTTTTTTGAAAATGAGGCAGGTCAAGCGCAAACAGTCAATGGTGTTCGGTATCGTGAAATAATAACCAGTTTTTTCTTGCCTAGAATTGAAGAAATTAATGTGGAGGGCATGTGGTTCCAACAAGACGGCGCCACATGTCATACAGTCAGAGAAACAATTCAATTGCTGCATCAGTCATTTCCCGGTCGTGTTATTTCGCGTTTTGGAGATCAAAATTGGCCGCCTAGATCGTGCGATTTAACACCATTAGCTTTTTTTCTTTGGGCTTTTTTGAAGTCGATGGTTTACGCGAATAAGCCGACGACGACTCAAGCCTTAAAAGAGGAAATTGGACGCTGCATTAATGAAATACCGCAGCATTCATGCAAAACGGTCATTGAAAATTTCATTAAAAGATCGCGTGCATTCCAGCAAAGCCGCGGCGGCCATCTGCACGATATATTGTTCCACACATAACCTCATTCTGTCTACTTTACGATATAATAAAGTTTCACGATTTTTTTTAATATATGTGTTTTATTTAAAATTTAAAAATTGCGTTCTTCTTGGGACACCCTTTACCCTTCACCACAGGTGGAAGGGTATATATAAGTTTGAGGGTTCGAATCCCCGTCTATTCAACTTTTTTTTTTGTACAATTTTTTTATATTTTCTTTAGACTTTTTTTTTGGTTTTTTTATCATTAAATAATTAATTTAAATAAAATTTTAAATTAATAATTAAATAATCCATAATAGGGTAAAAACATCAAAACTTTTATAAAAACCCTCTAATACAAACAAAACACAAACGGTTTTATTTCTATTTTTTGCTCCGATTTAAAAGAATTTATAAAAAGATTTTTAAACCATTTTATTTCTCATATATTATTTTATTTCTCATATATTATTTTAGAGCTGTAATATGACCTATGGATACGTCTTATATAGCAAAAGATCGAAAATCTTTAGTATAACATATTTGCTAAAAATCTCGGTAATATCGGTTCAGATACAAAAAAGTTATGCCCAAAACATATTTTTTTTTAAATACCTATTTTCTGGAACCATAAATATTCCCGAGTCCAAGTTTTATCACCAAACTAAATGGTTAATTTCCTCTTAAAGGCGTCCGTATATAAATCTGTCCATTCCATATATGTCCATATATAAACTGCAGCCGTGGTGAAGGATATATAAGATTCAGCATAGCAGAATTTAGCCGCTCTTACTTGTTTTTTCTCATTTCATCATCTCAACTCCTTTATAATTGTCTCGATCTGCGAGATATTATGTTGATCTGAGGAGTAAGAAATGTATGAAGCGATTGTAGCGGATGAAGTGATCTTTTAATTTATTGTATTCGTAGACACCCTGTGTCATTACAGGGTGCACCATAAGGAAAGTTTTATTGACAATAAATAATTTTCTATATATGGAGTAAAATTTAGTATTATGTAGCTCCGAAGAGCTTAAATTAAATGAACATAGTTTCAAACCATTTATTATTATTAATATTTATTTTTAATACTAACAAAAAAATTATATTCATAGAAATAATGATATTTATTTTAGAGATATAATGCTATTTTAAGTTTTTATTTGTTTTGATTAACCAAAATTATATCTTCTAAAGACCTTAAAAATATTTACTTATTAATCTAACTATATAATTAAAATTAAGAAAACAAAAATAAATACATAAAACTAAATTCATAGAGAATTTCTTAAACTCTAAAATTAAAATTTATTTTTTCAAATTTTATTTGCTTGGCAAAACTTTTTTTTAACTAAAGATATTAAATTATAAAAGAAATTAAACTTATAATAAAACATATAATAATTATTCCATAAATAAAAATGGTTAAAAGTTATTCGCTTTCGGAGCCTGAGCCATGATTTTCCTCGTATTGTTCTTGAATCATGGGGTCACAAAGCAGTTCACGAACTTCGCTTGAACGAGGCTCCAAGGATCGGTAATTAATGGAAGATTTTCTTGATGGTGAGGAGAGTTTTCTCACGGGACATTTTTCGAGTGTGTAATTCCCTGTAATTACGAAAATCTTTGTTTCTTGATTCCATTGCTTCTTCAGAGAGCATTGCTATTGGCAAATAAGCTGATTTTATAATTTCAGTCCCATTAATTAAAATTTTGTGGACGCTTGATGGCATGTTATATCAAGGATATAAATCAACATACAATTTTGATGTTTTTTAGCTAGTTCTTTAAGGGAATCGGTATTAATTGCGTAACAACTTGCCATAGTTTTTAATATCACACCCAAATTGCTTATTAATTTAACGTCAACTCCTGTAATAGATGATGCCAAGCCAGGGTTTTTGAAGAAAGTTCTCGCCGTATTCCCATCATTGGTAGTTCCAAACCCTGGCTTGGGTATATCTACTAGTATGTTCAAATATTTTTTTAAGCAGCAGAAAAGTTTGTAACATATAATGAGGAGTCTTTGGGATAGCTTTTTCTTTTGCCTCACGAATTACATTGTATGGTGGATAAATGTTTGCATTACGACTTTTAGCTCCTGTTTGTGTAAGCATATACGAACTTTTAGTATAGTCTCCGTCTATATATAGCGCTAAGGCTTCGTCAGGTGTATAGGGTATACAAGTTTTATCAGGAGCGGAGATTGCAAAGCTTTTAAATGGTCGTCCTCGGAATTGTGAAGGACCAAATTCCAGGCAAGACAAACCAATATTTGTGTTTAACCAATCATTGTGTTTTTTTCAAAAACTGATATTGTTCGGTTGCAGTCGCTCCATTTTTTGCTGAATTTGCTACACAAACCACGTAAGTTTTGTTCTAGTTTTTTACATTTCTCACTACTTTCATCATTGATTAGCCCAAGTCTGGAAAATACGTGACTTATCACAGAAATGGAATTCGCCCAACTTGAATTAGCATTTCGCCAAACTTCAAAACATTCTCTATGTGTTATTTGCATTTTACCTCAATTAAATAAAAAATGTTACTGCTTCTACAAAACTATTGCGTTTGTAATTATTTTTGGATTTACCGCTATTCCAAGAATACGAATATGAAAACACTTGAATATAACCCACAAGTAATATTTGAATAAACAATTATTTCAAATTCTACTTTGTGGCACTCTTTGGCACCCAATTTTTTTTCCACACTTACTTCATTAGGTGCAGTTTCAAGTTCAAAAATTATTTTGGCGCTATTTAGTGGTACATGTTTTAAATCTCTTTCCACATTTAGAAAATTTGACAAAAATTTACTTCTATGTATTTAATTGCTAGGGATATTACTTAAATCATTTTGACTTAAACAAATCATGTTCTCGTACTCTTTAGTACTTGTTTTATCAAAAAAAAATATATGTTCAATAACACAGTAGAACTTTTAATAGCACGTTACTTCAAATTTGAAGCCGAAATCGCTCATGGAAGTACTTTTTCTTCATTGCATACATTTACAGCCCTGTAATTTCATAATGAACACATCAATTGAGAAATGTTGAATGCTATTTTTAGTAGTCACTATCATAGAATAATTGTATGCTTTAAGTTTATAAAATTGTACAAAAAAATATATACTTTTTTAAGCCAGATTGGTCATTTTTCCCACAGTGCGTTGAGTTTAATAACCAAAATTATGATTTTTGGATTAAATAGTCTGCAAACGCAAAATTTTAACTTTACAAAAAGTTTTATAAGTTTTGCAATTATAAGCCGATTTTAACAAGTAATGTCTCGTTGTTTTCTATTTATATAAAATTGTCTTTAAAAGATTGTGCAAAAGAAAAAAAATTAAAATAACTATTGTTGAATATAAAAAATTATGAAAAAAATGCTAAACATTTGCTAAAAACTTACCTAATTTCTTGCAGTTTACATTTTATGCATTTTATGAAATCGGTCTAAAAATATGTGAGTTATAGCCTTTTTTCCACTGAGCTACATCTTTCATCAATTTGTAAAGATGTTAACATCTTCCCATAAGAATTTTAGAGGCCATAAATTCTACATCTTTCTACATCTACAAAATATGATCCTTTCTCATTTTGCTCCATTTTACATCTTTCGTTATTTTAAGTGTCATCACTAAAACAATCACTAGCAAACTGACATTGCAGAAAATAAACAAAACAAATTTATTCAACTAAGGAAAATGAGCGGCACATGTAAGAATTTCATACTTATGTCTACCAAAAATTCTTCATAATCATCTTCTTCTAGAATGGCCTTTAATATTTCAATGTACTGCATTAAAATTCGGGTTTGTTCTTGAAAAGCAACAAGAGTAGTTGTTGACACTGTCCAACAAATTAAAACTTTTTGAATGGAACAGAAATCTGAAAGGGTATGTTGAGTAGATCATTTTTGTGGAACAAACTTATGGTCCAGCACGTCTGAGTTTTTTTTACAGTGGGTCAAAGTTTTCATTTTTTGGTCGAAGGGAGCATTATACTATATGAAAAAAATGC
This sequence comes from Eustalomyia histrio, assembly GCA_949748255.1. Taxonomy (NCBI): domain Eukaryota; kingdom Metazoa; phylum Arthropoda; class Insecta; order Diptera; family Anthomyiidae; genus Eustalomyia; species Eustalomyia histrio. The sequence goes on along the minus strand of OX456523.1, from coordinate 182,497,575 downwards.
TGTAAGTTAATGTCTGAGAGAATTCTTATGGTCAGAGTTGTATTGTGGAATCGTATGAGGATTATTTTTGTGGAAAATCTTAACCCTCTAACTGGTTCTGTATGGGTCAATTTGTCCCTTTTTCGAGAAAATTGAAAAATATCCTTTAAAAAAGGACATTTAAGGATTAAAATATTCTACGAAAATATTTGCCGGAAAATTTCAGTGGGGGTCACCAAAGACACCAATGTTGTAAATAAAGCTCTTAACGCTTAATTAGTAAAATAATACACCAACATATACAAAACAGATAAAAACGGCGTCAAGTTCGGCCGGGCCAAACACTGAGTTCTCGCGTCAAGTCAGCTGTGACTTACAAATCGGGTGTGATATTTATTAAAATTAATAATAAAAAATAAAAGAAAAAATTCAAAGAAGGTAAAATACGGTTTTAAGAAATAATTTATTTCATTTAATGTAAATTACCTTTTCTAGGAATGCTCGTTGGACCCGATATAAGAAAATAATTACAAGATGCAGAAAATATTGAAAGCATGCTAATCGGTTTTAACAATATTGGCGTTAAGATGTCACTAAAGCTGCATTTTTTGCACTCTCATCTCAATTTTTTTAAAGAAAACGTTGGAGCGGTTTCAGATGAACACGGTGAAAGGTTTCATCAGGATATAAAGATATTGAAAGAAAGATTCAAAGGGAAATCCCAAAGTGTAATGCTTGCTGAATACGTATGGGGTTTGTACAGAAACCTTGACCCATCGGAACATTCACGTCAAGCTTAATACAGGAAAGCATATTAAGTTTAATCTTTAATCCATTGTCATACTACTGCTATTTCCCAATTCCCTTTTACTCGAAAATTTGAAGCAAAAAAATAAATATGTACATACTATTATAAACCACTATTAAAACAAAATTATAATTTTTTTATAGAAGTTGGCGTGTAATTTTGCCAATTAATCGTAAAGAGCTTTATTTACAACAATGGTGTCTTTGGTGACCCCCACTGAAATTTTTTTTTTTTTTAAAAGTCACGGACTTATTGATCCGACCGTACAAATATACCAATTCAGGCATCAATAAAATAAACAGAATAGATTTCATTAAATTTCTACGAATCCGATTAGTACACACCAAACTCACACATGGCTCGTTATTAAACGTACCTAGTTTCCCAATATGTAACTGTAATATCATCCGTCCCCCACCCCCGAACACCTTTTATCACATTGTCCCCAATACCATAGCATTCGGCAACAAACTTTTAACCATAATAACACTATACGTATGATCTCTGGCCCAACCCTGGACAACATTAATTCTGTATTTAATTTATTAAAAAAAAACAATATCAATAATTTTATTTAAGATTATATAACATCATCAAGTAACTTATCTGGAGCTAAAGAAGGTAGAGTTGTATATTAACGTAATTTTGCACCGAAAACAACCCTGTTATTTGTATGGTTTAAAAAGTATTTAGTAGGATCCAGTCAACACTTAAGAAATATTGAGTGCTCAAAAGTATCGAAATTTTACAACTCTAGACTTAGGTGCTTTACTTTCTTGCCAATTCATAATTTCACTCAAACTTCTTAAGATTCAAAATTTGTTTTCGGTTTAAAATTCTACATACGATTATATATTTGTTTTTATTTATTCTTCGCACGAATTAAAAAAAAATAAACAAATTGCTTTACATGAATCTTTTTCTATTTGAAATAGATTTTTTTTTTTAAATATTTGTTATTATTAATTCTTTTTTTTAAATATTTTTATCTTTGTAGGGATACTTTTTGGCGATAGGTTAAATTTAGGAAGTTTATTGGCCTTTTTAGAAAAAAATTTTGAAAAATACCTACTGTATAGGTTTGTAAGGGTAAATCTATTTTCTATATAGAATAACGATATTTCAGTAATTTCAGTAACGGTATTTTACGGGTAACGGATTTTTAATTATTTCGGTAAAAGATTTTTAGCGATAATCAAAAATCGACTAATCACAACTTGATAATTTGCAATAACAACTCGTCAACAGACGGCCCTGATAAGATCCGATATCAGGAAAATCAAAACTCAAACTGGTTCTGGGTACTGCTAACTTTATATTTTGGTTTTGAGAAACAGATTTCAGAATTTCAGTTCTAAATTTGTTTTTTATTTAAAATTTTCCAAATAAATATAAAGAAGTAAAATATTAACACTGGATTTTAATGTATTCCTTAATAAATTCTTTATTTTAAAATTTTATACCATCCACCATATATGGTTAGGGTATATATCAGTTTATCATTCCGTTTGTAACATGTCGAAATATAGGTTTAAGACCCCATAAAGTATATATATTCGTGATCGTTATGCAATTTTAAGTCGATTAAGCGATGTCCGTCTGTCTGGCAATCACGACGCGAAGACGCAAGCGGGGATGCCTATTTTAACCCAGATTATTTAACATCCTCCCGAGCAGTTTGGTATTGAAAATGAGCAAAATCGGTCCAGCGGTTCAAAAGTTATAAGTGAAAATGTGAAGGTACAATTTTTCTGTATCTATTTTTTTCAGTTAAGTTTTGTTGGTTTTTCGTTTCATTCCATAAAATGTATTTTTTGTTTTTGTAACCAAAGACATTTATATATAAAGAAAGAGCAATTTACATAATGCTTTAGTGCCGCTACTTTTAAATAGGTGGCGCTGAATTAAAAAACAATACCCTGCCCCATGGCTAGATCCAACGAATTTTATATACAGTGTCTCACAGCTTATTTCGTGTGCGGAACATTTTTGAAAAATCAAGCTTAAAATTGGTATATTTTATTCTGAACTCCACAAACAAATGATGCAGTTTTGTAGATAATTTAGTCTTCAATATAAAACACTAAACAAAATTACACAAATATCAACATTAAACGATTTTTTAAATTGCAAAACTAAACAAACAGATAATTTTCATGTCACAGCTTATTTCGTGTGTTGATTTTTATTATTATCTTTTTTGAAATAACGGATTCTAAAAACTAACTGTGGATCAAAACATAAACAATAATAATATCAGAAATAGTTCGTCTATTCAAAAGTATTAAAATCAGTTATATTTCCGTGGTTTTACAAGATGGGTCGACGCACTTCAATAGAAAACGTGAGTTAGTTCTTAAAAACTTCCAAAGTGGGAAAAAAATAAAAACAAATTACTGAAATTGTTGATTGAAGTCCATATACGGTTCAGTATATTATTCATCGTTTTTTCCGAAAAAATCGTGTGCACAATAAAAGAAGAAAGGCCAAAAAAAATGTATTAAAAATTATGAGGGGGGATTTTGCGAAAGATAAAAGAAGATCCCATGTTGAGTGTGTCAGCTGTGGCCAAGGATGTTGAAATGTTTCTTTAAAAAAAAATGTCATCCAGAAACTGTACGCAGGATACTTAGATATGCTAATTTTCATGGGCGAACATCAAGATACAAGCTGTTTATTAATAAGCAAAATCAAAAAGTCCACATACATTTCGCAAAATACCATGAAAACAAAGATTTCTTTCTGGAACATAGGGGATGAGGGCAATTTTAATATTTCAGCATCAGATGATAAGGTATATATGTGGCGTCAACCAAATACTGCGCTCCAAACAAATAATTTTTGTAGCCCAGTAAAACATGGATACCAACCTATAAAGGTTTGGGATGCATATCGTCAGCAGGTGTCGGTTAATTGGTATTTATAGAATCCACTTTTACTAAAGAGGTATACCTAGACTTGCTTAATCGAAATTTACTCCAAAGTGCTGAAGACTTAGGCATATGTGAAAAATTCCGCTTCTACCAAGAAATCGATCCCAAGCACAAAGCCGGCATAGTGCAAATTTGGCTAATTTGAAATTGCCCACACGTCATCCAAACATCCGCCCAATCACCAGGTTTAAATGTGACTGAAAATTTGTGGCACAATCTAGAGTTGGGTATTTGAAAACACCATATTTCTAATGTAAAAAGTTTGAAAGCGGCACTAAATGAAGAGTGGAGAAAAATATATCCACAATACACTAAAAAGATGGTTAACTCTATGCTATCCAGATTTAAGGCAGTAATAAAGCAAAAAAGGCTACCCTACAAAATATTAAATAATGATTTTTCAACAATTTTTATATTTTTGTAATGTTCTATTGCCATACACGAAATAAGCTGTGACATGAAAATTATGTGTTTGTTTAGTTTTGCTTTTAAAAAATCGTTAAATGTTGATATTTGTGTAATTTTTTTAAGTGTTTTATATTGAAGACTAAATTATCTGCAAAACTGCATCATTTATTTGTGGAGTTCAGAATAAAATATACCAATTTTAAGCTTGATTTTTCAAAAATGTTCCTCACACGAAATAAGCTGTGAGACACTGTATATGTAAAGAAAGAGCAAAATGCATAATTGCTTTAGTGCCGCTACTTTTGAATAGGTGGCGCAGAATTAAACAATTTCCTGACCCATGGCTAGGTCGATATAGCCTCGGATTAGGCTTTCAATTAATTTATTTACCCAAAATATTAAATTAACTACATACTTCAAATTCTAATGCATTCAGATGTTACTAGTAGACTTATTGCATAATTTTAAAGTCAATTTTTTCAAATGTTTGACATAATAAAAGCATTTGTTTCACATTTTTATTTAAAAAAATAAATTTTCATAGAGGAAAATAGTATTTTTTATTCCATTTGTCTCTAAATTGCCCACACAAATTTAGTACGATTTCTCATATTTTTTTCACCAGCCGCTTAGCAGTTAATATTTTGTATTCATTTAAAACATTTTTTCACCACTAAAATTCTTTTCACCACAAACAATTTTTTCACCTCAAACATTTTTTTCATCTCTAAATTTTTTTTTCAAGCAAAAAAGTTCTTTTCACATCTAAAAAAGTTTTTCTCCTTAAAAAAATTTTTTCACCTACATAACTTCAAAAGTTTTTTTTATATTATTTGTATCAAAAACAGTAGAGAACATCTTTTTAGGATATTGGTGCAGGGTATTTAAAGATTCGGCACAGCCGAACTTAACCATTTTTTACTTGTTTTTTAATATAATCACATGTTGTTAAAATAAAAACTGTTGATTTTATAATTAGCTATAATCATACACTTCCTATTCGTACAATAACAACAACATTATTATAATAAAATGAAACGAAGTATTTTACAAAGAAAACGCCCAAATCTTTGTATGTAGCGCAACCACCGACGAACTAGGTATGAAGCTGACACAGCAAACTACCAAACCAACAGGTTAAAGTTGTGTCAGTTGTATTAAAGTCATTAAAAACAAGTAACTACACTAAAGTCAATTTCCAATCAGACTTTCTATAGATGGGATTCATAAACTTTTGGTAGCGTAAAAATTTCATTGCTCACCAGATTGTCCGCATTCCATTCAAACGAAACAACCAAACAAAACTTACAACCAATATCTTCTATTCAGTCAGTCACAATTGTAGAGTATTAACTGACCAACTGCCTGGCTGACTGACTTAATCATTATCTGTCTGTCTATAAAAGACCAACTACACCTAACTACTTATATAGAAGTAAAGTACAAGTATCGGGAAGCAGTGACGTACCCAGGAGTTTGATTTAGGGGGTAGTTTCACATAAATTTATATACAATTTTTTTGACGGCTCACAAAAATCAGAAAACAAAAATATATATCGAAGTTGTTTTGAGGCATCAAATTTTGGATTTGAATTTGAAGCTGCAGTAAGAGAAGAAGAGACATTTTCCCAAATAAAACCTAAAGATTTTTAATCAAGAAATATACAAAAGATTTCTCCAATTTTTGGCATTCTAATATAAACACTAAAATTAATTTAGATGCAGTTTTTAAAGATAACTATAAAACTTGAAATACACAACAAAAACATGGTAATGACTTATCATTACTTTATACATTACTTTGTAATGAGTACTCCTTACATTAAGCATTATTTTCAAAATAAAAATAATGTATTACCTATAATATGTTACTTATTTTACTATTATGAATTTAATAATAATAAGTTACTTGTAATGACTTACCTTTTCTATTATTTTAGTATAAATAATAATGAGCCATTGTTAATTGTTTAAATAACTTTATTTATTAATGTGTATTTTATTAATTTATGAAATAAAAGTGTTTAATAAAACAAATTATCATGTAAACGAACAGGAAAAAGCCTACAGATTGGTATAGAGAAGTGTCGAATTAATTTATTTTAACTTATTTGTGTTATCACACATCTAATATAATTAATTTTAGTATTTAGATCACGAATATGACAAAAAAATTATCCTTTTTACAAAATTTTTCAAAATTTTAAAGAGATTAAAAATTTCGGAGACCAAATTTGGAATCAGGAGAAAAAGTCAATAAAAATCAAATCAAATGAAAATTTCTTGAATTAAATGCGGATAAAAAATTTTTAAAACTGAGCAAAAACTTCCTGCTTTTGAACTTTGGCGACCCATGGGATACATATGTATGTCCCAAATTGTATCAGTATCCTGTATCAAATGAAGTGAACCAATACCAAATATATTGATGTTTCTAAAAATTAAAGGAATGGACCATGTCCTACCAGAGTGTTGATCCACTGTGTTGGCTAATAGGATTCGAGAAAATGTGTTCCAAAAATTATGCAAAAATATTTATTTTTTATGAATTTGTGGTGATCCTGTCGGCTCTGAGACCACATTGATCCAAATAGTTAGTATTGTGTGAAAGTAACAACTATCATCTGTCGATACAAGCCGCATTTAAGAAAATCGGTGCCAATAGGCCAAATACGACAAAAACCAAAAATGGGACATTTATCACCTATTGGCCGTGACTGGGTTAATTTATATATTTCCATTTGAAAAAAAGCCGATTAGAAATTGATATTCACAACACTGAATCGCATTACCTTGTCGCTTACTCAAAGTTCAATTATAATTGGTTACCAGGAGTTAAAAAATAATGCGTTACTCAATTTCTTACAGAAAAATAAAAATAATTGGTTATTAGTAACCAATTAGTAATATGCATACGCATAACCCATTATTCTTTATGTTTTCATAAGCTTGCACGTAAGCAGAAGACCTTACCTTTTGGGACATTCCATATAAAAAAGTTAGAATTATAATATAAAGAGTAATACGTGAAAACCTTGGAGTTCAGATTACTAGACTCATTATTTGGTAAGGTGTGTTTATGTTGGGTAGATATTACATATTGTAAATAACAGAGAGTTAAACAGTGTCTTTTCAAGGGGTCATAACTAATTTAAAAATTTAAGTATTTTTCATGGAATTTCAACTCTGCAGCAAAACGTGCTTACATAGAGTAAACAGATTTGTGCTGAAAATTTGTAGCCAATCGAATGTTTTAGTTGTGGTAATTGAATTTTTTTGTGGTAAACGAAATTCGGTTGTCAAAACGAATCTGTTTTCTGGTTGTTCACTTTGGTCAAATAACACATTATTTTTAACATGGGGGTGTCATTGACGGTAAATGGTTACCCAAAGCTTTCTAGTAGAGACATAAAAAAGTACTTACTAAGAATACGGAAATAAGTAGTTACTTTTAATATTGAAATTACTGGTTAGCAATAAGGGCTAATATAAGTACGTTCTTGTATTGATTAAAATAAGTCATTTAAAATAAAAGTAAAATAAGAGCACCCAAAAGTAATGAACTAAATTTTGCAGGAAAAATTTAAATAAAAACTGCGCCAAAGACACTTTTTATCAAAATTTAATTAAATTTTCCCTGAAATTAATAAATAAATTTTACTTAAAATTTGGTCAAAATTTCTAAATTATAGAAAAAATATTTTTATTATATTATTCTTTTAAATTGAGCTTGAGATCTTGTTTGTATAAAAATAATAATGATTATTTATTTTCCAATATTTCGTCTCCACATTGGGTGACTTCTTCAGGGACGAAATATTGGAAAATAAATAATTATTATTATTTTTATACAAACAAGATCTCAAGCTCAATTTAAAAGAATAATATAATATAATATTCAAGATCAAATAAGAGGAAATAAATTTAAAATATTTTTATTAGAAAACATAGCAAAATTTCATCTTAGTTAGTTCATATATCATCATAAATTTTACTTTTGGTTAGGAATTGTTTCCTTGGTTTTAATAATAATTTTAGTTTTTTTAACTTTAACAGATATTTTTTGTTTAACCAAAAACTAGGACTAATTTCGTTAAAATAAGAAAATAATTTCAGGTTAAATTGCACTTCTTTTAAGTGAAAATTATCCTTAAACTTTATACAGAATTTTTAATAAATACCCAGCAAAAAAAATTGCAGTCATTCTGTGACTATAACTTCTTTCATTGCTTCCTAAACTTCAGTTGACATTCTTTTATAATTTTTTGATGTTATTTTAAGGCACTTCCAAAGAATTGATGAGTTCATATTTCAAATGCAGTGATCTGGATATAAACCCGATGCATATCTTAAAGAATCAAAGTATATCGTATATTTATTTTGAATCTAAGCATTTATTCAAATTGAAAAAATAGTTCTGATGAAATTTTTTTATTAAATCATTTTTTATATTTTAGTTTAAAATGTCATGAGGGTTAGAATTTATGCAGTTTTGCAATTCTAATAAAAGTTTTGAAATATCATGAAAAACTCATTTTTTTAACCTTTACTTGAAACTAGCTGGCCTGTCATTTGCATTTTTTCAGCCCTAAATATTTATGAGGACGCAATCTGTGCATTTTTGCATTATGTTTATTATTTAACACTACAGTTAAATTCAGAATTTATCAAAATAATTTTAAAATTGTGTAAAAATTAATTCAAATTGCCCAAAAATGTTTTAAAATTGTGCAAAAATTATTTAATATTGTTCAAAAATATTTTAAAATTGCCTAAAAATGTTTCCAAATTATACAACCAGTTTTTAAATTATCCAAAAATATTTTAGAATTTGTCTAAGAATTCAATAAAATTTTTGAAAAATGTTTCAAAAATTATTTTTCACTAATGGAGAATTATTGATTTGTTTTGATAAAGAGTATTTGTATATCAATGCAAACATTTCGCTTCTTTAAACTTATTTTTCTGCATTCTTATGATTTAAATTTTCATCGAAGCTTAAATACTACAAAGTATATGAACATTTTCCACTCATGCATCAGAATACCTACAAAGTATATGAACATTTTCCACTCATGCATCAGAATACCTAATCATTGTGTTATCATTGCTTCCTAAGAGTAAAGTGTGAGTGATGCTAGTAGCTACATTTGAATACTTCCATCCTATGACACGCTAATGTTAAATTCGTCGATGAAACTATTAGAAAAGAAGTGATGCCTTTGCCATAGTCGTGATGCTTTTATTGCTTCTTTGGCAGCTTCATTTTTGCTGGGTATGAAACTGTTTTTATGTGTAAGTATTATCCCGCATTCGGAGGAGTTTCGCTTTGTGAGGACATTGCTGTTAATAATACTAAACTAAAATTTCATTAGCAAAAATGTAAACAAATTAAAAAAATGCACTAAAGGATATCCTGAAGCGTAATAAATTGTGACTAAGTCAGATCCTTATCGTGGTTAATTAATGACTCTGTTCGGGAGAACTACAAAAAGGGAGGCCCTAAGTGAGTCAAGGCATCTATTGCTAAGGAACACTGGAGATCTTCTGTCTTCTTAAATTAACTAATTGTAATGTACAATATAAAATGTGCTTGTGTATTGTAGTCAGCAAACAAAATATTTGAAATATTTCACCTTTGCTAAAAAAATTTTAAAATATATTTCAATATTCAATATTTAAAACTGTTTAGATTAGAGATTGGCACGTGAGCGATTTTTGACTCACGCTCGATCACGAACCAAAAATTACGATCATGCACGATAATTTCTTTTAATGGATTCTTTAAATATGTTTCCTGAAATAATATTTTTTATTAGGAAAATTGTCCAGTAGTTTGTTCTTAACTTATTATGTGTTTTTTTAATACTGAAAATAAGTTAAACGTTTTCCCACAAAAAATAAATTGTTCCACGATTTAAAAAAAAGTTACTCGTTTTTTTAATTTAAATGAAAAAATTTTTAGGAAAAAATCCAATACCCAAGGTTAATATTTCTCAAAAATTAAAAAAACTTTTACTTGAAAAAAAAAATAAATAATATTTTACTCAAATTTTTAAAATTTATCTGAACTAAGTTGCATGAACATTTTCCCTAAAAATATTTCATCAGTTTCTAAAACCAAATAAGTTTTTAACATAGGAAAAAATTTATTACTTTCTGTTTTTAATTGTCTGAACTAATTTTTAGAAAACAATTATTAGAAATTATAAAGTCGTAAACTTACTACTCACCAAAAAAATTAACACATTAAATTCGAGTACTTTCTCATTTTAAGTTAGACATTTTTTTCAACTTGATTGTAGTAAATTATGTTCTAATTTTTTTTTAACTAAACTTAATTTTATTATATTTCTATGGCTACAATTTAATAAATATTTGATGAAATTTACTCAATTAAAAGGAGGTAACTTGTTACCTACTATAAATTGGGCAAAAATAGACACAGTGTTTAATATCAAAATATGTACACACATTGTGTTCAAAAATAATAGACACAGTGTGTCTAAAAGTAAGTATTTGATTGTAACAAAAGGTTTAGCAGCATTATAATTTTGTTGAAATTCAAATTAAGCTTCTTTAGGACGTGTTTACCTCCTATAAACACGTATTAAAATGTTTTTTTTATACTGTATCTAATAATTTCTTAAGATATAAAATGCATTTTCCGATAAATAAATGTTTTATTAAAGAAAAAATCCATAAGAAAAAGTGAAATAACAACTTACATTTTAAATTTTTGAGATTTTAAATATTTGTTCTAGTTCAGAACTTTTCTCTATAAAACTTTTTTTTTAAAAACCCCTATATTTTATTTATTTATTTATTTATTTTATTTATTAATCATATAATTACAAATTATATGTTAATACCCTAACCGAGCACTAGCAACAAAGGCCTTCGGCTCGTTGTAGCGAAAACAGACCAGAGCCTCTGGTGGGAATTGAACCCACGACCCCCACACTGATAAGCTAGCACGCTACCAACTAGCCTACCGGGGCGCTCTGAGCGGATTGGCCATAAAATATTTAAATATTTGTTCTAGTTCAGAACTTTTCTCTATAAAACTTTTTTTTAAAAAACCCCTATATTTTCTGAGCGGATTGGCCATAAAAAAAACCTTCAGATTATGAGGACTTTTTAATATAGAAACCCTTCAAATTCTTACACCATTTTTTATTCATAAACTTTTAGGTGATGGGAACTTAATCTTATAGATTTGTGTATTTTGTTATAAGTTTTGTTGCATTTTGTTGAATTTAAGGATTTATCTATGGGATATCGTCCCATCCAACGTCCACTATATGAAAAATTCCTATATGAAAAATTATTCTGAGCCTGAGGGCTTTTTAATAATAACGTATACAAAATCTTGAGGTTTTGAATCTGTTTTCTATATAGAAAGGAGTCATTAATATATTATGGTTTTTCAATAAAAATTCCAAGAATCTTATCATTTTTCTATAGCGAAAAACCATCAGAAGTGAGGCATTTTCTATTGAATATTCCTCATATTCTGACGGATTTTCTATAGAACATGAACGATATCTATTAGAAAAGGTTCTTAGAATTGGAGAAACTTCTTCTTTTGGAAAAGAATTTGAGGAAATATATAAGTTACATTAATTGCGAAAAATCCTATATTGGAGTAAGAGATCCAGAATTTTTATAAATATAAGAACTTGAAGCAGATGAAACTATTTTATAGAAAAGGTGTAAATGTTTCAAAATCTGCTAACGAATTTACGTTAATAACTAATATCCTTAAAATATACGGAACACTTTCTAATTTTTAAAATGTGTCAATACGATATAATATTCATTCATTTGCTGCAACTTCCCTTAATTCGCAATTTTTTTACCAAATTCACAGCATTCTGGAGCATATGATAGTGATAGGGATACCAAATTCTATAGCTGTCCAACGTCAAAAGTAGATATGCAAAAAATGACACCTGTCGTTATTGTTGTTTGAATTTGTTTTCTAACTGTCCTAATAAAGCAAAAAAGGAATATCATGCAAAATTTAATGTTTCTTCGAATATATACTTTACCTTTTTAAGATATATATCCTTTCTGATTTATTTTGCTGCTTTTAATGAAATTATTATTGTAAAAAATAATTTTCCATTATTGTTTATTGACAAACTAAATAAAAAATGACAATTTTCAAATTACACATTTTGTGCCTACAAACTATTTACTTTTTTTGGTTTATGCATAAAATGTGTATTGTTATTAAATAATTCACACCTTTCTGTACCTGTTACATCTCATATCCCCCAAACCCATCCCACTTTCTTTGTGGATTGTCCGAAAATTAACAACACTCGTTCAGCAATGTTTCATAACTCAGATTCACTATGTCCCTTATTCCACCCTTCCATAGATAATATTGGAGTATTATCCAAATTTCTTAAAATCTCAAATCTTTATGAGATATAGTTCAAACATGTAGATTTGTATATATTTTTATAAATAATTATTAAATTTACTTAAGTATCTTACACTGTAAAGAGCTGAAGGCCCATGTTGATATTGCTCATAATAAAGTTAGTTTATAATTTGTAATTATAAGTTAACGGTTCAATAAAAAAATAATTAAATATTAAATAATTGCGTATTTTTTTATAAACATGTTTGTCAACATACAAAATACTATGTTTTGTGTGTTATTCTCAAGGTAAAGTGTGTAAATACATTTCAGAGTCATTTTGTGAAAATTTACATTAAAATTTACCCATTTTAAAGTAGTAGTTTTAAAAGCCTTTTTTAGAGCGCACTTTCTATGGCTATTTGCGTGCCTAGTTATTTAATGATTGAGTAAACGTTACTCAATGATGGGCATGCACATTTCTTCAGCCAGTTTTCGAAGAAAAAGCTTTTGTATGTTTGTAGAATTTGGGTTCATGTCGTTGCTCACGTAGTACAATTTATAAGCAGCCAAGGCCGTTATGTCCAAAACGTTGAAAAACAATGGTATTGGCCAACGTTTTGTAGATCGCTTAGTAGCATACTCTGGGAATAACTGGTCCATAACCTCAACGCAACCTTTGGTGTTGTTAAACTCTATAATTTCAGGTTTCCCACTTTTTGCTATCTTTATAGTGCATCGACGAAAGCAGCAACACAGCTTTATTTTTACCGGGAACATAACATTTTTTCGGAAACCAAACTTCGTTGAACCAATATTTCTATCCTTCTGCGCTTTCATTTCTGTCGGAATATTTGTTTTATTTTTCTTGTGTGTTCCAACTTGCGTTAAATTTCAAGAAAGTAAATGCTTTGCAAGCTTCAACGTTGTGAAAAAATTGTTCATTGTAATTTTTCGGCCGGTTAATAGTTTGTAGGCTAGATTTTTCACCACTCGTTCGCCTTGTTTAGTTTCTCTTCCAGATCCGGTTTGGCCGGTATATATCACCCCATGCAGTGCAAAAGAATTCAATGCGTCGAAGATCCACCAAACCTTAATTCCGTATTTTTTAGATTTCGACGGTATATATTGCTTGAAACCACGATAAGGAAAAAGTTGTTCATCGATGGTCAAATTTTCACTAGGCTTGTAGTACGGGGCTAGATTGTTGTTCATCATAGTCCATATATCTCTTATCGGTGCAGCTTTATCTGTTTGCATACAAGTAGCCCGAGTGCTTGCATCTTCAAACCTTATGAAACGCAGTAGTGCACAAAAGCGATTGTTTCCCATTACTGCGCGATACAATGGGAAATTTCTTGCTCTCCATATGTCTTTGAGACTTTCAGTGCTGCTGCGGCTTGTGCCTCCCTTAATTAGTATTCCAAAAAGGCATATAATTCAGCAGTTGTCACTTCCTCCTATTCTTTGGAGTTAAATTGGGGTGGCTCTCATTCCATGCCTTAGACGAATTTATTCCTTTTTTATTGGTATAACGCATACTATCTACCTTTTCTGGAGTCACAAAAGATCTATATATTTGTTCCATGGACATCATTTTGGCGTGCTTTGACGGACCACAGCATTGCCGCACGATGTTATGCGTCAGTGCTTGGCGAGCGACATTTGGGTACTCCATTCAGTACCATCAGGTGACAAATTTTTCGACACTTACATTTATCGGTGTCTCTTCCTTTTCATCATTGTCATCTGATTCATTTTCTTTAGAGACTACTTCCTGTAAATCTTAATTTTTTGCAACGTCTTCCGCACCGGAATTTTCGACATCCCTTATATTAAACTCTTCTTCGTCCTCAGATAAAGAACTTTCGCCATCGTCCACAACAGCATGAAAAAGATACTAAATATATGCCTCCTTATCTGCGACACTCAATCTGTAAAGCAAGGAAATAATTAAAATTCATAGGAATATTTCACCATATGATTTTTATATTTCGTTACCTTTTGTATATACTGGAAAATAGAATTGCGCTGTATTCTGAAGCCATCTTTACTATCGCGATAGTATACCAGATTCCCAATTCGTTCCCAGAAATGGAAACATTAACAATTGGAATGGCAATCCTGTCTATTTGTGCTTTGAAAATCGGAGGTGGTTGACAAGGGTAATTCGAAATAGATGTAAAAAGCTCAGTTTGTACGGGTAATCTTACACTAACTATGAAAAAGGAATTTCGCACAGTCGTATGTATTCTTTAGGGTGTATGATATATAAGCCTGTTCAAAACCATGAGTTGTTTGAGGGTTGGGAGGTTCTTAAGGAGGCTGATGATGAGCTGGTCGCTCAGGTCGAAAAAGTGATAAAAATTAAAAATATATTATTAAAACAGATAATATATACAAAATGTACATACAAAAACATAGGGCACGATGCAATTTATAATCTTATATAATAAATAACACTCAAATATATTGTAAGAAAAAATATTAGTTATCCAGATTCCCAATTCGTTCCCAGAAATGGAAACATTAACAATTAGAATGACAACCCTGTCAATTTGTGCTTCGAAAATCGGAGGTGGTTGACAAGGGTAATTCGAAATATATAGAAAAAAGTTAATATTCTACGGGTGCACTAACTATGGAAAAGGAATTTCGCATAGTCATATTCTTTAGGTTGTGTGAGCCTGTTCAAAACCATGAGTTGTTCAGGTCGAAAGTGTGCACTCCTTCTAGCGCTGATCCTCACAATTTTTCCCATTTAATAATAGAATTAGTGTTTACTATTCGTTAGTATTATTAAATTAAGCTCTAGAGACTGATACAAATTAAAAATATATAAATAAAACAGATAGATCGAATAATATATACAAAATGTTTTTAATTTATATCATATATAGTTATTTGGTCCAGCCCAAACCGCAAGAGTTAAGAGGCTGAAATTGTAGGTTCCCCCTCGGGCCTAGACATGTAGGTATGTAGGTTCCCCTTCGGGCCTAGACATCCGCTAAGACGGGGCTTTTGGAATTTCCTTCGGGGAGGGGCAAAAATGGGGAAAACTCTCCTTTCACGTGATGGCTAAACCCCTTTAGCTAGAAACCTGAAATTTGATATATGCCTTCTTGGGAGTATGTGCTAACTCCTTGATAATGTACATTTTAAAATTTCGGAATTTTGTTGTAAAAATGGCGAAATAATCCCCCTTTAAGGCCTGCCCAAACCGTTGGACCTAGGAAGTTGAAACTTGGTACGCAGGCTCCTTCTCCAGTGTAGATAACAGCTTAAACGTGATTTTTTCGGAAAATCCAACGGGAAGGGGTATGAAAGGGTAAAATTCTCCCCCTTGACGGCGTGCCAAAACCGTTGGACATGGGAAGTTGATATTTGGTATGCAGGCTCCTTCTCCAGTGTAGATAACAGATAAGACGTGATTATTGAAAAAATCAAACGGGGAGAGCCAGAAAGGGGTCAAATTATCCCCCTCGACGGGCTGCCAAAACTATTAAACCTGGAAAGTTGAAATTTTGTATATTGGTTCCACCTGAGGTGTAGACATCTACCCAGGTATGATTTTTGTAAATTCCTATTGGGTGGTGCAATAAGAGGAAAAGTCTCCTCTAACATTTGGTATGCATATTCCTTCTTTAGTGTAGATAACAGATAAGACCTGACTTTTGGAAAATCTAACGCGGAGGGACAAAAAATCGAAAATTCTCTCCCTTGACGGCCTGCCAAAACCGCTTGAGATGGGAGTTAAAGTTTGGTACATAGATTGCTCCTCAAATGTAAATGTGCATATGTGCAAATTTCAAAAGTGTAAATACGCAAATTTGAACATGCCCATATGTGCAAATGTGCAAATTTGCAAAAGTGCAAAACTCTAAAGGTTCCCCCTCTTGTGTAGACATCCGCTAAGACTGGGTTTTTGGAAATTCCTTCGGGGAGCTGCAAAACTCCCCTTTCACGGTCTGCCTAAATCCCTTTAGCTAGAAACCTGAAATTTGAAATACGCCTTCCTGGGAGTATGTGCTAACTCCTTGATAAGGTACATTTTAGAATTTTGACCAGGAATGTGTCAAAAATGGTGATTTAAAGGGCGAAAAGTCTTCCCCTTTACGGCCTTCCCAAACCGTTGGACCTGGGTAGTTGAAACTTGGTATGCAGACTCCTTCTCCAGTGTAGATAACAGCTAACACCTGATTTTTGAAAAATCCAACGGGGAGGGGCTCGAAAGCTTAAATTTAGTGCAAAGGTTTCTCCTGCAGTGTAGACATTCACCTAGGTCGGATTTTCGGAAATGTGTACGGGGAGGGGCAAAAAGGTGAACAGCCTCCTCCTTACCGGGCTGCCCACACAAATTTAGACAGAAACATGAAATGTGAACTGGAGTATGTACTAACTCACTGATCAGCTACATTTTAGAATTTTAGCCAGGTACATGGTAAAAATGAGGGTTAAAAGCTAAAAACCTGAAATTTGAAATATGTGTTACCTGAAATATGGGCTAACTCATTATTGAGGTACATCTTAGAATTTTGGTCTGGGGCATAGTAAAAATTGGGGGCTCCGGGTAATTATCTGGGAACTCCGTCTTTAGCCCGGGCAACCATTTTCTATGCTAACAGCGTAGCGGGCTTTGCTGGTAATTAATAAACAATCAAAAATTTTATTAAATATATCAAATATTTTTTCTGTGAAGCTGAAAATTATTAAAAATTATAATGAGGTACACGGTGCCCTAGTTATGTGTTTGCGTGGTATTTTTTTCTTATGTTCTACGGTTAAATTCAATTTCTAACAATTTTTTGTTTGGAATATTTGTGAATTATTAGTTTTCATAAAAAGTTTTTTGACAATAAAATCGATGTTACAAAATATTTCAAAAAGTTTTTTGTATTTACAAATTGCAATTTTTTTATGTTTATAATTAATATAAAAAGTACATAGATACTAACTAAATTTTAACATACATTATAGTTTTTATTATATATATATGTGCTGCAAAACATTGTAATATATAAAACGATTTCTTAAAATTTTTTGTTTGAAATGATTTTAAATTGTTATTTTTCATATAAAAATTCTTTAAAATAAAAATTGATGTTGCAAAATAAAAACAAAATATTGTTTGTATTTACAAATTTAATTGTATATTTAATATAAAAATACAGATATACTTACTGAATATAAAATTTATATTGGAGTTTTTATTAAATATTTGTGATGCACAATATTTAACGAATATTTTCTCCAAAGCGAAGCCGAGTTAATATAGTTTGTACTTACGTACTTTTTGTCATACTATTGGAATATTAAAAGTACTATGGTTCACCTTTAACTCATTTGATACTATTCACAGTTGTTACTATAGTTCATTTTGTGCCACAATTTAGAACTTCAAATGTACTTTAATTATAATTTTAAACAATATAACTTGTGGAACGAAAACCCGTCCCCGCAACATGCGCTTTGCACATATATATATATATATATATATATATATATATATATATATATATATATATATATATATATGTGCACGGCGCATGTTGCGGGGACGGTTTTTCGTACCACAAGTTACTATGAAGACATTTTGTTACTTTGAAGACTGTCCTTAAACTTTTCCTTATTCTACTGTTTACACTGAAGACATTTTACTGGATAGAGCGCATATTATAGGGACTTTTTTGGCTGTATATACAGATGTCTTCAAAGTATGGGCAATGAATATATATATATATATATATATATATATATATATATATATATATATATATATATGTGCACAGCGCATATTACAGGGACTTTTTTGGCTGTATATACAGATGTCTTCAAAGTATGTGAAATGCATATATATATATATATATATATATATATATATATGTGCATAGCGCATGTTGCGGGGACGGGATTTCATTCCACAAGTTACTATGAAGACATTTTGTTACTTTGGGGACTGTCCACAAAGTTTTCATTATTCTACTGTTTACACTGAAGACATTTTACTGCATACAGAGCATATTATAGGGACTTTTTTGGCTTTATATACAGATGTCCTCAAAGTATGCGCGATGAATATATATATAAATGTCTTCATAGTAACTTGTGAAACGAAAATCCGTCCCCGCAACATGCGCCGTGCACATATATATATATATATATATATATATATATATATATTCATTGCCTATACTTTGAAGACATCTGTATATACAGCCAAAAAAGTCCCTATAATATGCGCTGTATCCAGTAAAATGTCTTCAGTGTAAATAGTAAAATAACGAAAAGTTTAAGGACAGTCTTCAAAGTAACAAAATGTCTTCATAGTAACTTGTGGAACGAAAAACCGTCCCCGCAACATGCGCCGTGCACATATATTTAGAATAAAAATTATATGTATGTCGCGTTTGACTTTTTATTTGAGATATGATTCTCCATTATTTTTTTAAATATATTTTATTATTTTACAAAATGTATTCCTTTTTATTTCGATTTCAAATTCTCAATTCAATTCTAGAAAAACTAATTTTTTTCATATATTATTCGGTAGCTTGCTTCAATTCAAAATTTATATTTTTTTAAAGTATCAAATTAAACAGTATTATACGACACGGCCATCCTGTCAGCTCGCATGTCCTCATGCGCATTATCTGAAAGTAAAATAGTTCTATACAGTATCAAGAAACTTTACTCGGTCATCTCTGACCAATGCACAGCTTTTTAATCAATCTGATTTTATTAATAAAAAAAAGAATTGTTAACAGAGTCTCAAAAAAAACTTAATTTATAATTTTAACAAACATAATAACTTCATCCGAAGGAAAGTCCCATTTTATTTTTAACTAACTCATATGCAATAACGATCAACAATGCCCAACCTTGAAACCTCTAATCAGATACCGATGTGATTCACCACTTTAGTTAAACGAAAATCAAATACTTCATATTTTACATCATGTGGAGTACCTCCATCCGATACTACAAACACTCAATATTACTTCCATCCAGTAATCTTCACAAAAATACCTCCATCCGGTACTTTATATCCAATTTCACTACCATTTAGTGACATTATTACCTCCATCCAGTACTACACATTCAATATCACCTCCATCCGGTGATATCAGTTCCTACATCCGGTACTTCACATTGCTTAAATGTTACAAGTTTTTTTTTTTTTTTTTTTTTTTTTTTTTTTTTTTTAGATTTCCTCTGAACTATTTTCAATATCAATGGGGACATATCCCTCGGGCATTCTTTTAATTCGATCGTGAGCATATTTATAGGTGCGATTACAATTAAGTGCCTTTAAAATATAACGGTCTCCGTCCAACACCTCTATTATTTTAAATGGACCCTTATACTTAGGATCGAGCTTGGTCTGATGTCGTTCCTCATTTTGCAACAAAACAAAGTCTCCTATAGAAAATTTATTAACTTTAGCTTTGTTACTGTCAAATCGCTTTTTATCATAAATGGCATTTTTATTCATGTTAGTTACAGCAACAGCACGAACTTCCTCAATGTCAACTGTAGGTTCGTTATCGTCTGAAAGCATAATGTCTATTGGTCTTGCTATTCTGCCAACAAGCAACTCTAGAGGACTGGACTTTGTAACTCGATTTTGAGTACAATTTAAAGCCAATTGGATATCAGGGATAGCATCTTGCCATGAACGATTGCTAGTTTCAACAGCAGTAAGCATATTTTTAAGGGTACTCATGACACGTTCGACTTGTCCGTTGGCGCGAGAACTACCTGTAGCAATCAAATGCAATTTGATATTGTGAGACGTACAGAAGTCGTTAAACTCTCTACTAGAAAAACAACGTCCTTGATCAGCAATGATTCGGTTAGAAGCCCCAAATAATGAAATACACTGCTTCAAAGCTGCTATACTACTAGAAGTATCAATATTCAAAGCATGATGTAACAAAACATATTTTGTAAATGCATCGATCAAGACAAAAATATATTCCCTGTTATCATTTTTTTTCACTTAATTTTCCAGTTGCATCGATATGTAAAGTATGCCAAGGAATCGCTACTTTTGGAATTGAGTGTAACTCAGCCTGAATTTTTCCAGAATGTGACTTCGAAATTTTACAAGTAATGCAATTATCAACGAATTTTCAAATTTAGACATGTTCTTAAACCAGTATAACTCATAGATCTTTTCCAAAGTCTTTTATAACCCAGATGCATCAATGACTCATGTATGTTATTGATGACTGACCACCTAAGCGATCGAGGTACAATCGGCAAGCAGCGAGTTTTCCCATTGCGCTGTATCTCGTTTAAATTGGACAATAACTGTGAAATTTCACTATCTCGCTGTTGCTCTGCTATTAACCAATTTTCTGACAATTCAGTTATATCAACACGCTTTTGTTCCACTTTCTGGAATATCTTAGGATGTAATGGCAAAGGATTTCTAGAGAAAAAGTCAGCATGACACATTCGATTACCATTTCTATAAATAATATCGAAATTAAATGCTTGTAAGAAGGCCCACCATCTGTGTACACGAGGAGAGAGATCAAGCTTTTTACGAGATGCCTGTAATGAATTGCAATCAGTGACTACAACAAATTTTCGTCCATGCAAATAATGCCTAAAATGCTTAATGGCATTTACAACCGCAAGTGTTTCCAGCTCATATGAATGATATTTGGACTCAGCGGCTGAAGTGCGTTTACTATAATATGCAATTACACTAAGCTTTTTGTTGGAATCTCTCTTTTGCATAAGAACAGCACCATAACCAATCGCACTTGCATCTGTATGAAGTTCTACAGAGCAATCAGGGTCAAATATTGTTAAAACTGGCTCAGTAGTTAATATTGAAATCACTTGCTGCCTCACAGCGTCATGGTTAGGTTTCCAATCTACTTTACGATTGCCAGAAGTCAAGGCATACAAAGGAGTCACAATTTGAGAGAAATTTGGCACAAACTGTCGAAAATATGAAGCTAGTCCAATAAATTGACGCAACTGAGTTACAGTTTCTGGTGGAGGTAACGCTGTTAATGCCTCTATCTTTCTTGGGTTGGGCCTTATCTCACCATCACTAATTTCAAAACCTAGATTCTCCACTTTTTGTTTAAGAAAAGAGCACTTTTTGACATTTAAAGAAAACCCCTTATCAGTAAGCACCTCAAGAACAATCTTCAGCCTTGTTAATGCTTCATCGACATTTGAAGCTGTGATTAGAATGTCATCCATATACACAATGACAAAAGTATTAGTGAGATCACCTAAAGCTCTAATAACTGCGCGTTGAAAGACCGAAGGCGCATTTTTGAGCCCGAAAGGCATAGCAAGGTACTCATACTGCCCTTCCGGAGTTACGAAGGCTGTATATTCGATAGAATCTGGGTGAACGGGGATTTAATGAAATCCTGAAGCCATATCAAGCGTTGTTAAAAAACGTGCTCCATGTAACCTGTCAATTTGGACTGAAATAAGAGGCAACGGAAATCTGTCTGGGATTGTGTTATCATTAAGTTCGGGGTAGTCAACACACATCCGGTCTGAGCCGTCTTTTTTTTTTACTAAGAGTATTGGACTTGCAAATGGAGATGAACTGGGTCGAATTATGTTAGAACTTAATAACTCGCTGACTTTGTCACGAACAACTTTACTCTCCTCTATGCTCAAGCAATAAGGTCGCCGACAAACAGTTTTATTTGAGTCTTTAAGTCGTATCTGCATTGGCATAGTATCAGCTCGAGTTTTAGGAATACCATGTATTAAATTGTCTTTAAAAGCAGTCAGTATATCAATTAACTTTGTTCTTTGGGCTTGAGGAATGTCCGTTCTAATTTCACTAAAATTTATTTCGTTTGACAAAGCAACATTACAAACGTTAACAACTTCCATTTTGATAAAATGTAATTCATTTGATGTCATATTAACTGCTAAGCCTTGGCTTAAAATTTCACGTCCAATCATAATAGTATGTCGTAGGTAATAATTGGGTAAAACATGGAAAAGAACTTCAACATGAATGTCATCCAGTTTAACAAGAGCTTAAATCTGTAGAGTACTATTCACGTGTGTTTGTCCAATACCAGTCATAGTAACAATTTTAAAATAACGCTTACCACTAAAACTACTAGCTACATTTTCTTTAATAAGTGAGCATTCTGCTCCTGAGTCAAAAACAAAATCAAACTTCTCACCAGAATGAACCAAAATCCCAGCAGGTGCGTTTACAGCGCAAAAATCCACTCGCCGCTCAGTCTCATTAATTTTACCATTCTTGTTGAGTGATTTCGGGCAACTTGATGCATAATGACCTAGCTCTTGGCAGTTGAAGCAGGTTACATTAGACTTCACAACAGCTCTTGAATATTCTTGGTTCCGTTTTCCATCCGTTGTTGAATTGTTTCTCCTTATTCTGCACTGCATCGCTTTATGTCCTTGCCTGCCACATTGATGACACTTGATATTTGAAAATGTTGAGGTCTTGAATTTCTTGAAATCTGGTCCACTTATATCACTTGGTGTCGTAGTTTTTCTTTTCAAAAATGACATTGCTGTTAATTCTTGCTGCAAGCGATTTCTTGTGTCAATTTCGGAAGTAAATGCCAAACGATGGACTCGGGGCTCAAATTCAGAAATATGAGCCAACAGAGTAGACACCGCTATCTGCTCAATAGAGAGATTTTTCCATCGGGACATTAATGACGTCATCTTTGTAGCAACATACGCAGCAAGGCACTCACCTTCTGCTGGTCGACCATTATTCAAATTTATTAAAAATGAGGCTGCAGTTTCAGGACAGTCATATCTTGCTATGAAAATACTTTTAAAATCGATCCACGTCATTCCAGGATATGCAACTTGCGCTAACCAAGTAGAAGCCTGTCCTTTGAGTGCACGGCTCATAACAATCATCAATGGTGCGCTTTGTAGCGGTTTGCATGAAATGCAGATATTAGCCATTGAGATCCATGCACTTGGATCAGCGTTTTCTAAATCAGGATTGAATTCTGGTAGCTGTAAGTTGCTGCTTTCAGGTTCTTTAATGGCCTGCACAAGCGCCAAAAAGTTCCGATTCTGCTGCTCAAGCAACAACGACCAATTTCCAATATTCACTTCGTTGGCCTCTGATGAGCGTTGATTGCATCCCACTTCTGATGACGCGTTTGACTTTTTATTTGAGATATGATTCTCCATTATTTTTTTTTAATATATTTTAATATTTTACAAAATGTATTCCTTTTTATTTCGATTTCAAATTCTCAATTCAATTCTAGAAAAACTAATTTTTTTCATATATTATTCGGTAGCTTGCTTCAATTCAAAATTTATATTTTTCTTCAAAGTATCAAATTAAACAGTATTATACGAATCAGCGCAGCAGCAGTACGTATTCTGTTGTTGTTAAATGTTCTAATCGTGCGCAAAAACGAGAGACACACACACCATAGATAGACAAACAAACGTTGTGAAATTTTAAAAAAGAAGAAAAAAAAAAGAAAATCGTTACTAAGTAAAAGAGAAGAAATATATATGTACATACAAACTTTGTGAAAAAAATACGTTACAAACAAAACGAAACACACATAATAATTTTAAATACCCCGTTGGTAAAATAGACGAGAAAAAAAGAAGACCCGGTTGGAATTAAATGTTTTGAAAAATGTTAAAAATTAATACATTAAAAGTGGAACAATTAAAAAGTTTACTTCGAGAAAGAGAATTATCGAGTGTTGGTACGAAAGCGGAGCTAATTAACAGGCTAAGTGAAACGGTAAACGGTGACGAAATTTTTGTTATAGACTCTACGTTCGAATCGAAAGAAAACGCAATGGAAAACGTGACGGTAAATGAAAATTCTCTACAAGATCAAATGGACACTTTAAAGAACATGATGAAAGATCTTATGACGGTAGTGCATACGCATGTGTCCAACGTTAATGAAAGCAACCGTGCTCAAAATATATCATCGCCGAATAACTCAATGGACGTAATCCAACCCACTACAGTGGTTAATGCAAGTGAAAATGTGCGCGATATTGCATCATTATTGCCGGAATTTAACCCGTTAAAGGACATTTCGCTTAATTCAAAGCAATTCATTAAACGTATTGAACTGTTAAAAGAAGCATATAAGTGGTCTGACGCAATATTATTATTCGTGGTACAACAAAAACTAATCGGTTCGGCTAAATTGTGGATAGACTCTCAAGAAATTTTTGTATCGTGGCAACGGTTTAAGGAAAAATTTTTAGAAGATTTTCCGTGCGAAGAAAATGTTGCTAATGTGCACGTAAAAATGGGAAATATGCGAAACGAATCTCCACAGGAGTATTTTTATAAAATGATGGCAATCGGTAATAAGGCAAGTTTGCTCGAAGAAGATATTGCTCATCATATCATAAACGGAATAAACGATCTCCGAAAAATTATTTCGCGTAAATATGAAAAGTGTAATGATTTATTACGAGATATAAACACGTATTGTGAATATAATTCGATGAAAAATGACTTTTCTTATAAACAAAATAAAAATATCGTAAACAATTTGAACTATAAACAGAATACGGTGAAACCGGATGAAAAACGTACTCAACGTGAAATTAAATGTTTTAACTGTCAGCAAATCGGTCATATTTCGATTAAATGTCCCGAACCACAACGGAAAAATCGGTGTTTACATTGCCAACGTACAACGCATAAAAGTGACGAGTGCCCAAATAAATCAAAATCAAACATGCATAAAATAACAGATAACGATGAAGTGATTAAAAAAATACGCGTTAACGGTAAAGACATTATGGCGTTTATAGATTCCGGTAGTAAATACAGTTTGATCCGCAAGAGCCTATCGGAAAAATTGGCTAGTGTAGAACGGTGCGCAAAACCATTATCAGGTTTCGCGGGTGGTAAATTCGTCTGTTCCGGAAAAATAAATGCAACGCTTGCAATCGATAATAACATTTTAAATGCAAATTTGTTTGTCGTCGAAGATGAATTAATAAACGAAGATATTTTGCTAGGTCGTGACGTGTTATTGCGAAAAGGACAAAAGGTAATTTTAAAGGCAGATGAATGTTGGCTACAGAACGAAGACGAAATACAAATTGGCAGTGCCGCAGATCAACAAGAATGTACGGATCTCAAGAAAATAGTGTACAAAAATCGAAAATGTTTTGCCAAAAATGTATTTGAGCTGGGTAAGTGTTTGATATCTAAAATGAAAATTAAACTTACTACCGAAGAACCGATAAATTTGAAGGCATATCGAATCCCTTTTGCTAAACGAACAGTGGTCTCAAATATTGTTAACGATTTACTTAAAACCGGAATTATACGTCCTTCAAATTCCCCTTACGCTTCGCCAATTGTTCTCGTCGAAAAGAAGAACGGTGAACATCGACTTTGTGTCGATTATCGACTTTTAAACAAAATAACCGTTAAAACGCCGTACCCAATGCCGATTTTAGAGGAACAATTCGCTCAATTATCGGGTAATAAAATATTTACAACGCTTGATCTACGAATGGGTTACCATCAACTTGAAATTGAAGAATCATCGAAACCGTATACAGCCTTTGTGTCCACGGACGGTCACTACGAATATAATCGAATGCGCTTTGGTCTGGTAAACGCACCCGCCTGTTTCCAAAAGGTTATGAATCGAATCGCAGAAGAAATGAATCGTGGCGAAATGTTAGTATATCTCGACGATGTAATCATCGTTAGCCAAACGGTAGATGAAGGTCTGAAACGTATCGAAAAATTTCTTAATATATTACAGAAATACGGTTTAACGTTGCGTCTAGATAAATGTAAGTTTTTACAAACTGAAATTGTTTATCTAGGTCATATTATTAACGGTAACGGAATAAAACCAGGGGAACAGAAAATCGCAGCGATACGAAATTTTAAACAGCCGACCAACGTTACAGAAATACCTCGTTTTCTGGGTTTGACTGGATTTTTTCGAAAATTTGTACCTCAATACGCTTTAATTTCGAAACCGCTTACAAAATTACTACACAAAACCGAGAAAGATAATTTCGTTTGGAATGATGAACAACAATTAGCATTCTAAAAGTTAATCGAACTATTAACTAATGCTCCCGTACTAGCGTTATATGATTCGTCAGCTATACACGAAATACACACGGACGCGAGCTCTATTGGACTCGCTGGTATACTATTACAATCGGAAGATGGTAAGAATTTCCAACCAGTCTTCTATTTCAGTCGACATTGCACGGACACGGAACAACGTTACCACAGTTACGAACTCGAAGTTTTAGCAGTGGTCGAGTCGCTCGAACGCTTCAGAATTTATGTGCCCGGAAAACATTTTCGTTTGGTAACAGACTGTTCCGCTATTGCGAAGGTACGTGAAAAGAAAGAGCTTAAAACGAGAATCTCAAGATGGTGGATGAAACTACTTGAATTCGATTTCGAACCTGTTCATCGACAAGGCAGCCGTTTAGCACACGTTGATGCATTGAGCCGATCGCCGAACGAGCAGTCTACGGAAGTAGAACCCGCAGGGTTCGTTTACACTGTCGCAGATAACATCGAAGATTGGATCCTAACGATACAACTACAGGACCAACGTTTAAATCACATTATGGCCGTATTATCAGGAAAGATAAAATCTTCCGAAGAGAAGCAACTACGGATAGAATACGAAATTTAAAATCATCGCATATATCGAAAAATCGACAAGATGTTGAAGTTTGTTGTCCCTAACGCCGTAAGATGGAGAGTCGTCAAACATTTTCACGATGACATGGGTCATTTTGCCATCGATAAAACACTACAACGTATACAACAATCGTTTTGGTTTCCAAAAATGAGGAAATATGTGAAGGAGTACATAGCCTCCTGCGTTTCGTGCTGTTATAATCGTACACGAGGTGGCAAACCTGAGGGACGCATGCATTACGAACCTCCTAAACCTATACCGTTTTATTTAATTCATATCGATTGTCTAGGTCCTTTTATACGTTCCCGAAAAGGAAATACCCATATACTCGCTATTTCCGACGCTTTCTCAAAATTTTTAATAATCAAAGCTGTTAAAAGTACAAAAACCGTACCAGTCATCAACACTTTAAACGAAATAACTGGATACTTTGGACTTCCCAGTCGAATAGTCTCCGATAGAGGAACTGCATTTACGTCAAAAATGTTCGAAAAGTATTGCGAAGAACACAACGTCCAGCATACGAAAAATGCAGTACGAACACCGAGAGCCAACGGCCAAGTTGAGCGAGCTAACGCTATTATTCTAAATTATTTACGAACACCAACCGATAACCCGAAGGATTGGGATGTAAAACTCAACGAATTCCAATGGATCGTCAATTCGCAAGTAAATTCCACAACTGTATTTACTCCCCTCGAACTCATCTTCAATTACAAAGTCAACGACGTAGTACAAAATCACCTTTTCGCCGCTATACAAGATGAAGCAGTCAACGAAACAAACAACATCCCTCTTGAGGAAAAATATCAACAAGCCTTAGAAAATATTGCACGACAGCGAGAAAAATGGAAGATCAGATTTGATAAGAAACATGCTAAACCACGTAAATATGAAGTAAACAGCTTAGTGGTAGTCGAAAACGAAGCTGCCGCAACTGGTGATTCCCGTAAGTTAGAGCCGAAGTATCGTGGTCCATACATGGTAACGAATGAACTTGGAAATGATCGTTATCTGGTGGAAGATATTCCCAGCCTCCAGGTTACTTCCCGAAAATTTAAATCCGTTTTGTCAACCGAAAAGCTTAAGCCATGGTGTGGTGATTATCCCGAACTGGACATAAATGAAACCGATGACGAAGATGAAAACGAAGCCAAAATCGAGGACGATTTAGTTGCAGGATTGGCCGAGCTGTCATCTGGCAACCCTATCCGTTGACGAAGAAGAAAGTCAAGAAAAAGTGCAGTCTCGTCTTAGTCGTCGTGCAGCAAACAACGTACCGAACATCAACGATAAATTATTAATACCTAATTACATTAATTAAAATAATATTGTTTTTCCTTTGTTAATAAAATATAATCATTATTCAATAAATAATTAATTCATTTCTGGCCATCTCCTGACATATATATATATATATATATATATATATATATATATATATATATATATATATATATATATATATATATATATATATATATATATTCATTGCACATACTTTGAAGACATCTTTATATACAGCCAAAAAAGTCCCTATTATAAGCACTGTATCCAGTAAAATGTCTTCAGTGTAAACAGTAGAACAACGAAAAGTTTAAGGACAGTCCCCAAAGTAACAAAATGTCTTCATAGTAACTTGTGGAACGAAAAACGGTTTTTCGTTCCACTAGTTACTATGAAGACATTTTGTTACTTTGGGGACTGTCCTTAAACTTTTCGCTGTTCTACTGTTTACACTGAAGACATTTTACTGGATACAGCGCATATTATAGGGACTTTTTTGGCTGTATATACAGATGTCTTCACAGTATGTGCAAAGAATATATATATATATATATATATATATATATATATATATATATTCATTGTGCATACTTTGAAGACATCTGTATATACAGCCAAAAAAGTCCCTATAATATGCCCTGTATATATATATATATATATATATTCATTGTGCATACTTTGAAGACATCTGTATATACAGCCAAAAAAGTCCCTATAATATGCCCTGTATCCAGTAAAATGTCTTCATTGTATATAGTAGACTAATGTAAAGTTTGAGGTCAGTCTCCAAAGAATCAAAATGTCTTCATAGTAACCTGTGAAACGAAAAACCGTCCCCGCAATATGCGCTGTGCACATATATATATATATATATATATATATCACATACTTTGAAGACATCTGTATATACAGCCAAACAAGTCCCTATAAAATGCGCTGTGTCCAGTAAAATGTCTTCAGAGTAAACACTAGAATAACGAAAAGTTTAAGGACAGTCCCCAAAGTAACAAAATGTCTTCATAGTAACTTGTGGAACGAAAACCCGTCCCCGCAACATATGCTGTGCACATATATATTTATATATATATTTATATATATATATATATATATGCATTGCCCATACTTTGAAGACATCTGTATATACAGCCAAAAAAGTCCCTATAAAATGCGCTGTGTCCAGTAAAATGTCTTCAGTGTAAACAGTAGAATAACGAAAAGTTTAAGGACAGTCCCCAAAGTAACAAAATGTCTTCATAGTAACTTGTGGAACGAAAACCCGTCCCCGCAACATGTGCTGGTGCACATATATATATATATATATTCATTGTGCATAATTTGAAGACATCTGTATATACAGCTAAAAAAGTCCCTATAATATGCGCTATATCCAGTAAACTGTCTTTAGTATATACAGTAGATCAATTAAAAGTTTAAGGACGGTCCTCAAAGTAACAAAATGTCTTCATAGTAACTTGTGGAACGAAAAACCGTCCCCACAACATGAGCTGTGCACATATATATATATATATATATATATATATTCATTGCCCATACTTTGAAGACATCTGTATATACAGCCAAAAAAGTCCCTATAATATGCGCTGTATCCAGAAAAATGTCTTCAGTGTAAACAGTAGAATAACAAAAAGTTTAAGGACAGTCCCCAAAGCACCAAAATGTCTTCATAGTAACTTGTGGAATGAAAAACCGTCCCCGCAACATGCGCCGTGCACATATATATATATATATATATATATATATATATATTCATTGCCCATACTTTGAAGACATCTGTATATACAGCCAAAAAAGTCCCTATAATATGCGCTGTATCTAGTAAAATGTCTTCAGTGTAAACAGTAGAATAACGAAAAGTTTAAGGACAGTCTTCAAAGTAACAAAATGTCTTCATAGTAACTTGTGGAACGAAAAACCGTCCCCATATATATATATATATATATATATATATATATATATATATATTTTGTTACTTTGGGGACTGTCCTTAAACTTTTCTTTGTTCTACTGTTTACACTGAAGACATTTTACTGGATACAGCGCATATTATAGGGTATTTTTTGGCTGTATATACAGATGTCTTCAAAGAATACGAAATGAATATATATATATATATATATATATATATATGCATTGCCCATACTTTGAAGACATCTGTATATACAGCCAAAAAAGACCCTATAAAATGCGCTGTGTCCAGTAAAATGTCTTCAGAGTAAACACTAGAATAACGAAAAGTTTAAGGACAGTCCCCAAAGTAACAATATGTGCACAGCACATATTGCGAGGACGGTTTTTCGTTCCACAAGTTACTATGAAGACATTTTGATACTTTGGGGACTGTCCTTATACTTTTCGTTATTCTACTGTTTACACTGAAGACATTTTTCTGGATACAGCGCATATAATAGGGACTTTTTTGGCTGTATATACACATGTCTTCAAAGTATGTGCAATGAATATATATATATATATATATATATATATATATATATATATATATATATAGATATATATATGCATTGCCCATACTTTGAAGACATCTGTATATACAGCCAAAAAAGTCCCTATAATATGCGCTGTATCCAGTAAAATGTCTTCAGTGTAAACAGTAGAATAACGAAAAGTTTGAGGACAGTCTCCAAAGTAACAAAATGTCTTCATATTAACTTGTGGAACGAAAAACCGTCTTCAAAGTATCCACAATGAACATATATATATATATATATATATATATATATATATATATATATAGACATTTTGTTACTTTGAAGACTGTCCTTAAACTTTTCCTTATTCTACTGTTTACACTGAAGACATTTTACTGGATACAGCGCATATTATAGGGACTTTTTTGGCTGTATATACAGATGTCTTCAAAGTATGGGCAATGAATATATATATATATATATATATATATATATATATATATGCATTTCACATACATAATAGCAATATTAAGAAAACCCGTCCCCGCAACATGCGCCATGCACATATATATTTATATATATATATATATATACAACACATGTTGCGGGGACGGGTTTTCGTTCCACAAGTTACTATGAAGACATTTTGTTAATTTGGGGACTGTGCTTAAACTTTTCGTTATTCTAGTGTTTACTCTGAAGACATTTTACTGGACACAGCGCATTTGCCTATACTTTGAAGACATCTGTATATACAGCCAAAAAAGTCCCTATAAAATGCGCTGTGTCCAGTAAAATGTCTTCAGAGTAAACACTAGAATAACGAAAAATTTAAGGACAGTCCCCAAAGTAACAAAATGTCTTCATAGTAACTTGTGGAACGAAAACCTGTCCCCGCAACATGTGCTGTGCACATATATATATATATATATATATATATATATATATATATATGCATTGCCCATACTTTGAAGACATCTGTATATACAGCCAAAAAAGTCCCTATAAAATGCTCTGTGTCCAGTAAAATGTCTTCAGAGTAAACACTAGAATAACGAAAAGTTTAAGGACAGTCCCCGAAGTAACAAAATGTCTTCATAGTAACTTGTGGAACGAAAACCCGTCCCCGCAACATGTGCTGTGCTTATATATATATATATATATATATATGTGCATAGCGCATGTTGCGGGGACGGGTTTTCGTTCCACAAGTTACTATGAAGACATTTTGTTACTTTGGGGACCGTCCTCAAACTTTTAATTAATCTACTGTATACACTAAAGACATTTTACTGGATACAGCGCATATTACAGGGACTTTTTTGGCTGTATATACAGATGTCTTCAAAGTATTTGAAATGCATATATATATATATATATATATATATATATATATATATATATATATATGTGCACAGCTCATATTGCGGGGACGGGTTTTCGTTCTACAAGTTACTAAATTTGTGTATAGTAGAATCTATTGTTTCGTTTCTAAAATTCCATGGAGGTTTAATTTTTTTTCTGTTTAGCTACATTTCAGTAGGTATTTCTATATATATATATATATATAATATATATGTGCACAGCGCATGTTGCGGGGACGGTTTTTCGATTCACAGGTTACTATGAAGACATTTTGATTCTTTGGAGACTGACCTCAAACTTTACATTAATCTACTATATATACTGAAGACATTTTACTGGATACAGCGCATATTAAAGGGACTTTTTCGGCTGTATATACAGATGTCTTCAAAGTATGCATAATGAATATATATATATATATATATATGTGCACGGCGCATGTTGCGGGGACGGTTTTTCGTTCCGCAAGTTACTATGAAGACATTTTGTTACTTTGAAGACTGTCCTTAAACTTTTCGTTATTCTACTGTTTACACTGAAGACATTTTACTGGATACAGCGCATATTATAGGGACTTTTTTTGGCTGTATATACAGATGTCTTCAAAGTATGTGAAATGCATATATATATATACATATATATATGTGCACGGCGCATGTTGCGGGGACGGTTTTTCGTTTCACAAGTTACTATGAAGACATTTTGGTGCTTTGGGGACTGTCCTTAAAGTTTTCGTAATTCTACTCTTTACACTGAAGACATTTTACTGGATACAGCGAATATTATAGGGACTTTTTTGGCTGTATATACAGATGTCTTCAAAGTATGGGCAATGAATATATATATATATATATATATATATATATATGTGTGCACAGAGCATGTTGCGGGGACGGGTTTTCGTTCCACAAGTAACTATGAAGACATTTTGGTACTTTGGGGACCGTCCTCAAACTTTTAATTATTCTACTGTTTACACTGAAGACATTTTACTGGATACGGCGCATATTATATATATGTATTCATTTTGCATACTTTGAAGACATCTGTATATACAGCCAAAAAAGTCCCTATAATATGCGCTGAATCCAGTAAAATGTCTTCAATGTAAACAGTAGAATAACAAAAAGTTTAAGGACAGTCCCCAAAGTAACAAAATGTCTTCATAGTAACTTGTGGAACGAAAAACCGTCCCCACAACATGCGCCGTGCATATATATATATATATATATATATATATATGTATATATGCATTTCACATACATAATAGCAATATTAAGAAAACCCGTCCCCGCAACATGCGCCATGCACATATATATTATATATATATATATATATATATATATATATATATATATATATATATATATATATATATATATGCATTGCCCATACTTTGAAGACATCTGTATATACAACCAAAAAAGTCCCTATAAAATGCGATGTGTCCAGTAAAATGTCTTCAGAGTAAACACTAGAATAACGAAAAGTTTAAGGACAGTCCCCAAAGTAACAAAATGTCTTCATAGTAACTTGTGGAACGGAAACCCGTCCCCGCAACATGTGCTGTGCCCATATATATATATATATATATATATATATATATATATATATATATAAATGTGCACAGCGCATGTTGCGGGGACGGTTTTTCGTTCCACAAGTTACTATGAAGACATTTTGTTACTTTGAAGACTGTCCTTAAACTTTTCGTTATTCTACTGTTTACACTGAAGACATTTTACTGGATACAGCGCATATTATAGGGACTTTTTTGGCTGTATATACAGATGTCATCTGTATATACAGCCAAAAAAGTCCCTATAAAATGCGCTGTGTCCAGTAAAATGTCTTCAGAGTAAACACTAGAATAACGAAAAATTTAAGGACAGTCCCCAAAGTAACAAAATGTCTTCATAGTAACTTGTGGAACGAAAACCTGTCCCCGCAACATGTGCTGTGCACATATATATATATATATATATATATATATATATATATATATAACAAGTAGTAGGCCCACACGAACTATTATCTTTCTGTTTGACATAAAGTTTTTTATGTAATTTATAATTCTTGGTCCAATTTTCCATGCAAGTAATTGGTCAATGATCGTATGAGTTCCGATTTTATCAAATGCTTTCTCAAAGTCAAGGGATATTATTGTGACGTATTTTTTTAAGGAAAGGCAATTCGCAATTTGAAAGTCTACGTAAAGCAGAGTCATTTATTGATTTTCCTTTCTTATATCCAAACTGTCGACTATCGAGGAGCTTGTTGGCCGTGACAAGCCACCATAGTCTATTTGCTATAATTTTATCTAAATCTTTAGAAAAGCAAGAGTTCAGTCACAGGGTATACCAGTGATGTCAGAAGTGACAGCTGTCAAACGAGTGAACAAAAACCGTATGGTGAGGGTTGTTGTTGTAATTCATGTCCTAGGCGAGAAAGAGATATAAATACAATGTATACAAAAAAATAATGTGTAAAAGTGAACAATTACACAGCATGTTTTAAAACATATGATCGCCAAAAGTATCAAAAAGATACCATAGAAGTGCAACATGACTGTATTTACTAAAATTTTAACTATCTTGTTGTTTCATAAACTTAGTATAAACTCACAACAAATTTTATATTTGGATTACATATTGTAATAACAAAAACTGTTTTATGTTTTTATAACATTTTTGCACATAATTAATGTATTTTTTTAATTTTATCTCAGTGTTCAAAAGAACAACACATACAACAAAGTTTCACATTTATATGATCTGTGAAATGTATAAGCAAATAAACACACTCACAAAACACATTTTAATTAATCGTCAGATTATTATTAGTTTGCCCAAACATTTTAAAGAAAAACAAAGAAAATGGTTTTCATTCTTAATTTTATATCAACGTTGATATAAGTAATCTCAGTTATGATGCTAGATATCGAAAAACGGGTTTCAGAATTAGAAAGAGGATATTCATATTATATATAATCCATTCGCCTCTATTATTACAAAAATGGTGAGTGGGCCAAACTAATAATAAGCTGACGAAGTGGAAAATCAGACGCTAGAAAGAGAGACAGAATAATTTGTCATACAGTTAGTTGCTTTTATAGTATATTAGAGTTGTCGAAATAGTAGTATCCACGTTGTCGAAATAGTACTACACTCGTTTTAATTTGTTGTGGTATTGTTGTATTGAAAATGTTGTTGTACAGTTGGAGTAATCTAATCTTCATATTGTGCGGCAGTTGTTTTAACATCGCATATGGGATCCTGGTATACAGGGGTTTTTCCTTTCAGACTGTGAAGTACTGATGTGAGCTCGGTAAAATTATAATTCGAGGAGGTTTGGGGTATAGTGTATGTAATTAGCAGCCGTGATTATGATTCCCGAATATTTGCAGTTGCTCTATTAAGATTGTTGGTTTGTAATCGATCAGAGTTTAATTTGGTGCACTTTTTTTTAAATTCTAGCCAGTCGGCTTGATGTGTTTTAAATTTTGGTCTGTATTGATTATTTATTACATTTTGTTGAAAAGTGAATGAGGTTATTATTGGGAAGTGATTGCTTCCCCATAAGCTATCTTCAATTTTCTAGTCTACCGTTGCTGCTATACACGGAGTACAGAATGTTAGATCTACATGTGTAAGACTACCATGGGAGCTTAAATGTGTTGCTGATCCATCGTTTAGTATTATGAATTCAGATTTGGTTATGAAGTCCTCTAAGATTCTTCCCCGAGGGTTGTTTGTCGGTGATCCCCATGCTCTGTGCCATCCATTAAAGTCCCCAGTTATTAAGGCGGGAGAATTTAAGTTGCCAAGAACATTATCCAGGTTCGTAATTATTATTTTGATTTGCGGAAAGGGTGGGATGTAGGCGCAGACAATATTGAATTTAATTCCTGATTTTACTTCTAAGCATATATTGTCAAAGTCATTTCCAAGTGTGACAACTCTATGTTCTATAGATTTATGAATTAGAATTCCTACGCCTCCATATCTGGTGGATGATAAATTTGTTGAAAAAAAGTGGTAATTGATAGGGACAGGAATGTTAAGTAAGGAGTGTATGTGGGTTTCTTGGATTGAAATAATTTTGGGGGAGTGTTATTTTATTAGTATTAGCAATTCATTATAGTTATTAAGATAACCGTTCATGTTCCATTTTATTATATTAATAGACATACTAAATAATGAAGTTTAGTAGATTTATGTTTATTATAAGTGAGTTGTAAAATGAATTGTGTTAAGTTTGAAAATATAAGAGTGGTTGGAGTAATTTTAGGATAGTTATTAGAGAATAATTGTGTATAATAAAAAAGTTTGTTAATTATATTATAGATACTTAGTAATAGTATATTGAGAGAAGTGAATAATTGAGAATTGGTGTAAATATAAGAGTAAAGTTTGATTATTGTGTTTGATTTAAATATAGAGTGAGCTTGTTGATTGACAGAATAGAGAGTATGCATAAAGATAAAAGATGTAATTTTGAGTATTATAAAAATATACAGTTTGTTTATAATTGAAGAATGGTGTAAAGTGGTGAAATTTTTGTATATGAAGAAATTATGTATAGTTAAGTACTTTAAACCTGACATTGTTAAACGTAAATGGTTTATTATTTTTTAAATTTCCTGGTACACGTTTGATCTTCTGTCTATTTTTGTTGGATGTGCTCCTAGGTATAAGCACTACCTTGCTTGTTGGTGTTTTGACAGCAGCTATTTCTGATGCCGATAGAGATGATGAACTTTGTATTTCTACATAGTTTCCTTCGTTTTCTGATATTTCTACATCAGAAATCAAATTGGAGTAATCTTTTGCTAGGTGATATGGCTTACATTGTTGTGGTATATTATTGTTATTTTTTTTAGCTTCATTATCATTTTTGTTGTTTTCTGATAAGTTTACAGTTTGTGGAGATGGAATGTTATTTTAATTGATTTGATTATTTACTATTGTAGAGATTGAATTAAATACATTTGTGTGACGCTCTGAATAAATATAACTAGCTTTCCTTTTGCTGACTTTTTCTGTTGTGACTATTGCTTGAATATCCTTCTCTTTAAGGAACTATTGACAAGAAATGTCCTATTTCTTGTCAATAGTTGCTTGATGAAAGTTAAGACTATGTTCTTTGCAGTTGATACATGATTTTGATAGTGTACAAAGTTCGTCCGTACCTTCCAAGTGAAATTCCTGGGAACAAGTTTTCCCAACGAAGAGGTAGTGGTATATAAGTTCGTACTATTATCCGCTGGTATCCAATTGAAATATCGGAAGGTAGTGAGGTAGAGTCAAAAGTTAGTTTTATCAGACCTGTTTCTTCAAGTAAAATTCCAGCTTTCCTTTTAATTTTTTCCACTTTACAAATAATTTGTGCTTTTAATTCTTCTTGAATTTCTTCTTCGGGTATTCCACGCAGGTCATTTGAATAAATGACCCCCTTGGAAAAGTTGAGTGAGTTGTGCTCGGAGACTTCTACTTTGATGGAAGTAGAGAGGGACTTAAGCTTAATCAACTTACTTGCTGGTGGTTTTTCCATATTGTTGTTGTTTACACTTTATAATGAGAGCGCCATCACAAATAAGCTTACGTCTTTTAACTTTCACGGTCAAAGTCGAACTGCAAATTGTATTCTTTTCTTCTTAATCCCAATACATTAAAAAGAAAGGATAGGTATATTAAGTTTGTCATTTAGTTTGAAACAATATGAAATATAAATCTTTTTATAAATCTTATAAATATACAAAGGTGATATCGAATAATGTGGTAAAAACCATGTTACCGGCAAATATATTATCTTTCAGATGGGTTACACTTTTGTTGTATATTTCGATTGATGTCGACGCATTGACTGTTATTCTATATAATTTCTAACAATTTGACCAATCATTCAATTGAGCAACGTTTTTTCGACGTTATTTTTAAGGTTATACCAAAAGTTATTAGATTTCTTCCAATATATTGCCAAAAGTATTGAGTAATTCGTATTGAAATAATCGTATTATACGATAACGAATTTAAAGTAAGCAAGTAACTTTCACGAAATATTATGAAATTAATAAAAATTTATAAAGCTATCCAGTGAATAATACAAACAAAGGCATATTAGACGTCTAAAGATTTTATTTTTGAAAATCAATTTACATTTCGTTTTGTTTTTAATTTTAATTCAGAAACCCTTTTCTGTAAACTCCGTTATTGTAAACTTCGTAACCAATTTTTGATTGTGCAAAAAAAAGCTTAAAATATTTAAACTATAATATTATAAAATGTAATACATATCTCATTATACAAAGATCTTTTTTGATGCAACATATTGCTTTCAATAAAAACTATCATAATTTTCCCGTTATTAGTTCTATAATTAAAGTCAAAAACTACCATATTTATTAATTTATATATAGAACCGCCATATGATTTA
Source organism: Eustalomyia histrio (assembly GCA_949748255.1). Lineage (NCBI taxonomy): Eukaryota > Metazoa > Arthropoda > Insecta > Diptera > Anthomyiidae > Eustalomyia > Eustalomyia histrio. The sequence goes on along the minus strand of OX456523.1, from coordinate 182,458,856 downwards.
TGCAAGTTGTATATTGTGTTGCAGGTGGGCGAAAAGGGGGAAATGATTCCAAACAATTACTTATAATTTCATTAGCTCCCAATATAGAAGCAGCCTGTTGCAAGACCACACATTTCATAGATAATGATAAACGATCTGAATTGCAGGTATCATTTTTTGTTTGTGGGTGATTTCAAAGCATAATTTAAGGTTAATTGTGAGATGTTATAAAAAGATCTAGTGGCGCATAGTAAAATATTTGGAACGCTGGATTAGCGGTGTTGAAAGAGTGTAGCTAATTAGGAGTTGGCAGCAGCTGCGGAATGTCTGGCAGAAATTGCGACAGAGGACAACAGGTGGCATAGAGGAAATTTCCGTCCAGCCAAGCAAATATTCCAGGTGCTGTAAGACTGTAAAACCTTCAGGCCGTTAATCTGTACAGCCATATTTTGAGTTTCACCAGGCCGTTATCTATGGTTTAAGCGTCAGCTCGGCCATTTTTCGCAAAGTGTGTAGCGGCAAAAGAAAGAAGTTAAGGTATCAGAAAATGATATGATAAGAATGTGTTTGTTTTTTATAAAGTATGTTAAATAATTAATTTTTCTTTTTTTTATCATAAAATAATGTTTAACGTAAAGTTTTCCTTGAACTCTGTTGTAATTGCCCGGATTTAAAAAGTGTTCAGTTTTTTTTTTAATAATAAGGGTCAAGGCTCTACACAGCGTTTAGCGCATTTAGTACATGATCTTTGGTTAAGGCAGATTGGCCAAGTCTATGTTATTTAGTTATACACACGCCTAGGCGAGCTCCTTTAGGTAGGTTTTTTTTATCACCTTTTTTTTATTTTTTTTTGTTTGAGACTCAAAATGCAGTCGTTGCGTCATAACGCTGAGGGTTAAGCACCGGTTTATTGATAACTTAACGGCTCAAAATGAAGCCATCTTTTTTTTGCTGACAATTTTTATTAAATTTTGGCACGATTTTCTTTTTTTTTTTATTTCTCTTATATTAATTGTTTGAATTTTGGCGAAGTTATAACATTTTGCTGTTTGCTTTAATTATATCGTTTTTTTTTGCACATTTAATGTGCGTTCTTATTTATTTCGCACTAAATTTAATCTGGCGATTTCTTGATTTGTTATTTTGTTTAGTTTTAGTTTTTCTTTATATTTATATTCTTTAATAAAAATTTTATAATTAATGTATATATAATTTAAAAAAAATGATGGCGTGTTAATTTGCTTATAGGGAAAAGTTAGCTGGGTGAAAGAAAATGTGGTAAGTGTGTGATTATTTTTCGGGGTCATCGAGTAAAAGGAGAATGGATTAGTCAAGATGACCATGGAAGGGTGGGCAATGTGGAGGATATTATCATCATTTCCTCTCTCCATAAAGTTCAGCCGTGTTTGTTTTTTTTTGTGTTTGCAGTTTTTTTTTGTTTTTTCTTATTGTGCTTGTCCCTGGGCTGTAGTGGTAGGTTGGGACCAACACCCCATTAGATGCTTGTATGAGCTAGCTGGCATCACCACTACAGTGTCATTGGGGGCACGTAACAAATTAGTGGCGCCCAAATTGAATCATAAAAAGGAACCGGATCAACGTTCCAGATCTATTACATATATACTCCATCTAAATATATGAAATTCTAAAATAAAAAAATTTTGTTTTGAAATAGCCCAACGAAAGGTTTGTGTCTGCGGGTAACCTGAAATTTTGTTTCTACTAACCTGCAAAGGCCCAATTCCTGGAATAATTCTTGGACTTGTGTAGGTAGAAACAAAACTTAAGGAAACCCGGAAACACACACCTCCTCGACATTTTTCAAGGGCATTTGGAATCGATAGCGTGAAGGCTGTAATAGTGACAGCACTTCACAGAATCATCAATCTGCCATTTTTGTTTAAATAGTCATTTTTTTTAGCAATAATTTATTTTTTTTTGGTATTCTTTAGCAAGAGGGAAACGGCGAGCGTTTTGGAGATCCATCAATTTGAACCCGAAACCTATAAGGCCCAAGTTAAGGATAATCCTTAAACTTGTGTATTGGTTCAAAGTGAAGGGACCCTCAAAAGCTTTTCGTTCCCAAAGGTACAAAGTTCCTGTTTATCATCTGTGCTTCCGAAAGCTTATCGCTTCAAAGGGATACTAGATAATGATACGGAGAGCGCAGGTTATAATGTTTTTTTTATTTTTCATTTAACGTAAAATTTTGATTCGCTGAACGTAAAGAGACTTTCAAAGAAGGCACATTATTTATTTTTTTTTTAATTTTATTCCGAGTTCACACACACACCCATTTGGCTTTCACCCTATATGTTAACGAGCCCGAGTTTGATTTTGGAATATTTGTTTAGAACGAAAAGTGTTAAAATATATTGTGAGTTTAAGACTTGCATTAGATAATTAAATGAATGTGGCAGTTGGCCGTGTACGTGTCGCGTGCTGCAAAAAGGAAAAAAGAGTTAGTGATATAATTTATTTGTATTTTTTTTGCGAAAGTTTAATCAAGAAAACAAAAGTTTTTTTATTTCTTATACACACGAGTCATTAATCTCGGTGATTTTTGAACATATCCTTTTAATTTATAATTGTTTGTTTTTAATCATTGTTTTATTTTTGTTAAAATTTCATTCCTTTTTTTTAGGTTGTTAAAATTTTCTTTTCTTTATTCTTCGCATTTTAGAGTCTCAAGTGTTAATAAGTAATCATTTTTTATATATATAATAATAATTTTTTTTTAAATTTTAAATTAATTTAAAAAAAAAAAATTTTGTTAAATTTTTGGTTTACATTCGTTTGTTTATTTTAAAATATTCAGTTTTTTTTTTGATATAATTTTTATTTTTTTTAATAATTTTTTTTTAGATTATAAAAATTTTTTTTTCGATTTTTGTTTAAATTTTCATTTTTTTCTTATCTTTTCAATATTTCTTTTAAATAAAATATTAATTTTTGATTTTTACTTTGTTTTTTTTTAATTCCGGTATATTAAATTTGTTTTTTTTACGTGATATTATTATTAGTCTTAATTAATTAAAACTTATTTAGGGTAAGTGTTTATAAGAGTAATCGTCTTAGGTGTTGTATGTTTATATTTATAAATTAGCAATATTTTATTTTTTTTTTTATATATTACAACTCTTATTTAGTTATTTTTTGTTATTTAAACTTTAGATTTAGCCATCAAATAGTTTGTATTCATAGTATTAATTTTAGTTTTTTTTTTTAATTTATTATTTTTATTAGTTATTATTTTATAGATTTTTATTTATTCCTTTTTTTTGCACGTTTTTTTTCTCCTTTACAATTAAGTTCAAGAATACGACATCCGCGGGATAAGTCTGTTTTTTTTTTGCTTTTTTTTGGTTGTTGATTGGTAGGATATCGTTTCCTTGTTGAATGTATTCCTGATTCAGGTTTTCCAACCATAAATTTGTTTACCTCAATTAGTTGTTTTTGTGATGAGCGCAGATACGCGGTCACAGAGTAAGAATAGGAAGAGAGGTTCACAACGATAGTTTGATTTGAACCGTTCACAACTACATACCGAACCTAAACAAAGAAAATATATAAAATCTACTAAAATGTCCCAACAGAACGAACAAAACTCTCAGCCTGGATTCCACGATTTTTCGCAGCATATTATAAACCCCTCAGTTTCGACAGCTTCGAATCAGCCAATAGTGATTGGAAATCAGTTGGTAACTGGTGGGAACAGTCAGGAAGAGAATTTGGACCCAGAAGTTAGGGAAATGGTCTCCGGTGAGGTACTTGTAGTCCAACGCGAATTGGACCAGCGAGTTAAACAGACGGTGGAGGAGCAGATGGTTGGAGTGACAAGGGCATTTCAGGACGAAGTGGCAAGTGTTAGAAGGACGGTGGAAAGTTTGGCGAATCTTGTAGAGAGGCTTGCCAAGATACCCCAACAGCCTCGAACAGTGCCAAATGCCATGAATAATCCGACAAATATGGGGCCTGTAATCCAGCCATTGGTAACTCAAACACTAATCCAGTCATTGGAGATGTCGCAGTCAACAACATGAGCCTTTTCCCTAATGACCCAATTAATGGCGGTAGTTCCAGAAATAGTAAAGGTGATCAAAGTTTCTTTCCGAATGTTCCCACTGGTAGTAACCATGTTCCCAACAATTACCAGTCCGGTGGTTTGTATAGAAACACTGGCGTCCCTTTGGCGGATAGGGAAAGAAATTTAGGTCCGAGTGTACCATTAGTAAATTTTTTCGGAAATAGTAGTGGTCAGACAGGTCATAATTTTTCAAACCACTTTCAGAGACAGGCTAGCAACGTTAATACAACCCAGGGTTTGGATCAAAGGCAAATTAGGTTGGACAAGCTAGGAGTTGTATTTGACGGAAATGTTAACAAACTTAGTATTGAAGAATTTATTTTCAGAATAGAGCATTTGCAGTCCCACTACAACATTTCCTGGGGAGAATTGTCGCGGAATTTTCACTTGTTGCTGACGGGATCCGCGAACGATTCGTACTGGTGGTATTTGATGAACCACTGTATCACGGACTGGGAGAGTCTGCGGAGTGCTCTAATGGGTCAATACCGTACCAATCGTTGAAATTTTGAAATAATAAGGGATCTGGTGGAACGTAAGCAACAGGTGAATGAGACCATAGATAATTTTTTTATACAATGAATCGGTTACGCTCTCGACTAGTACAACCAATATCGGAAGGCGACATGATAAAAATATTAAAAAGGAACATTAAAGAAAGTGTAAGTCGCATCGTTTATCCGATGTCGGTTGGTACAGTCGAGCAGTTACGCAACGAGTGTAACGAGGCCGATCGGAATTTTCCTCGAGGGGACAGCCGATCGGTAACGCAACAAGTTTCGCGTCCCAACCAAGCACCTAGGCATTACATAAACGAATTACTATATGATACTGAGCCAACTGATCAGTGTAGGAATAGAGGCCATTAGTGGCGTGATAGTTTGTTGGAACTACCGTGAAGAGGGCCATTATTTTGTAGACTGCCCCTCCGATCAGCTGAATTACTTTTGCTATAAATGCGGCAAACCCGACGTCATTGCCCCAAATTGCGAAACGTGTAGAAAGTGGGGAAACTTGTAACGGAGCGCGGTTTCGACAGGAGAACCACGTTCCTCGAGAAGTGCCCTGAACCCACAACAACTCCAACAGCAAATGCCAGTAACCCGTCAACCATCGCAGCAAAATTTCCAAATACACCAGTTGCCCCAAAAATCACAACAAGGTCAACAACAACAACAACCAATTCAATCACAACAACAAACCCAACAAGTAAACAACAACAAGTAGAGTTGGCAAGAATACGGCATTATTTACCGAGAGAGATTCGTGAACAAAATTACAGATTAATACGTGAAAGGATTTTTTGCTCGGAAAGTGATGTCGTTCGAAAACAACAACCAAAGCATGTAAACGTAATAAAATCAGATAATATCGCGGAAAAACCATCAAGAAATCTGCCTGCCGGAAAATATAAACAAATTTTAAAGACTAGGGCCAGCTATGCAAAATGGAAATTCGTTAGAAAACTCATCGCCGAATCAATAAACCAGTTAGAATCATATTCCGATCCAAGACCCTACGCTGAGATCATCATTGAAGGCAAAAGGTACCGCGGCTTATTAGATTCCGGCGCTTCGGTTAGCGTTCTCGAAAAAAACTGTCGAGAATTTGGAGAGCGATAGCCCCTGGAGAAATCGTACAACGGTCGTGAGGAAGCCAGGGAAGAATCGTTTTTGAACGAAGTGACGGTTAAGGATGCGTATCCACTGCAGAATATAGATGGGATTCTGAGCCGCATAGACCAAACCCATTATATTAGCAGCGTTGACCTGAAATATGCCTTTTGGCAGATCCAGCTTGAAGAAGAGGCAAGGCCATACACAGCGTTCACGGTTCCGGGTAGGCCGTTGTACCAATTCAGAGTTATGCCGTTTGGTCTATGCAACGCGGCTCAGAGGTTGTGTCGTCTAATGGACAAGGTTATACAATCACGATTGAAATCTAACTTTTTTATTTATCTGGACGATTTGCTCATAATTTCAGATGAATTTTCTACCCATCTGAAATTTTTAGAACAAGTAGCTGAATGTTTACGAAAGGCCAACCTGACAATTGGCTTAAAAAAGTCAATGTTCTGCTTCAAGGAATTGCTGTCTTTAGGTTTCGTCATCGGAGGCGGAGCGCTGAAGACGGATCCCGAAAAGGTGGCTGCAATACAACGGATCCAACTGCCAAAATCACCGAGGGAAGTCAGAAGTTTTTAGGAACTGCCGGATGGTATCGTCGCTTTATAAAGGATTTTGCCTCGATATCTGCAGCGCTGACAGACACGTTGAAGAAGGGGAAGAAGTTCACTGTGACCCCAGAGGCTGAAAAAGGTTTCGAGTCCCTAAAATACGCCCTCACTACCGCACCAGTACTACGTCATCCAGATTTTAGCCGGCCATTTTTTATACAGTGTGATGCGTCCGAATATGGAATCGGAGCAGTCCTTTTTCAGAAAAACGATGATGGAAGCGAGAACCCGATAGCATTTTATTCGCAAAAGTTTAACTCGTGTCAAAGAAATTACTCCGTGACCGAGAAGGAGTGCCTAGCAGCTGTTTTGGCTGTGAAACGTTTTCGGCCTTACGTAGAGATGATGGAGTTCACCATATTTACCGATCACGCAAGCCTGAAATGGCTGATGTCCCTGAAAGACCTGAGTGGGCGTTTGGCCAGATGGTCACTACAACTGCAGGCGTACGACTTCTCAATTGAACACCGTAAAGGTTCTGAGAACGTGGTAGCAGATACGTTATCCCGAATGGCGATACGAATTGATGAGTTAAACGACGATGATTATTTTGATTTTGAGACAAACGAATTTGAAAGTGAAGAATATCTGGAGGTGATCAAAAATATAGAGAAAAACCAGCAAAAATTACCAGATTTAAAAATAGAAGGCGGTAAAGTCTTTAAAAAAATGCATTTCGATAGAGAAGAAAATCTGGAGGAAGGTATTTGGAAGTTGTGGGTTCCACAAGCGATCACCCATATACTAATCGAAAAAGCTCATGATTATACAACATTGGCACATGGGGGCCTTCACAAGACGTTAAACCATTTAAAACAATTATATTATTGGCCCAGAATGACCATTCAGGTTCGAAATTACGTTCTTAATTGCAAAACCTGTAAGGAGTCTAAACCCTCGAGCCAAAAATTATATGTGGATTTCCTAGGAAAGTATCCGCGGTCTAAAAGAGGCAATGCATATATATTTTTTTTTTTTTTTTATAATAAATATAGAATTTATTTTCTTCAAATTACATAACCAAAGCCCTAAGGCCATATATGATTAATAAAAGCTACTACATAATAAAAAATAAATATAACAATTTATATAATAAAAAAAAAAAAAATAATTATAAAAAAATAAAGTAAAATAAAAATAAAATATATATAGCATAATAGCAGTACAATTATCAAGTTTCCCTAAGTGTAGCAATAGTTAATAAAATAAACAAAACAAGAAAAAACTTTAGCTAATAAAAAATTAAATTTAAATTTTGAGAGATATGTATATATAAGGTAGCACAAACCGCTATTAAACATGAAAGTAATCCTTCAGCTTCCGCATAAATACCTGGGCTGAAAAAGTGAAACCCCTCAGGTTCGTAGGTAGGGAATTCCATATCCGTGAAAGCCTAATCTGAAAGGATCGCTCAAACATTGTAGTGTGATGCACTGGGTATACTAATTGGGGATTCCTTTCCGAATTAGACAGGAGAAAATTGTCAACTATGTAGTCCGGAAAACCATTCACCATTGCCTTGTAAAAGAATATCAGTAACCTCATACCTACATAATTATTAAAAGAGCACCCAAGAAATTTGACCACGTACGGTGTGACATGGGACCGAAGTCTTAGGGCAAAAACATACCTAATAATTCTATTAAAAATCTAAGAAAACTTATTAAATTCAGTATCTATGGTACCAGAAAACACCTCAACACAATACAATATATGAGGCATTAACAAGGCATTAGCAACACGTATCCTAATCGAGAGAGGCAGATATAAATCAAGAGAGTATAACCTTCTCAACAAAAATGATATCTTCGAGGAAACGCTATTAATATGCGACGAGAAACTTAAATTATTGTCAATTAAAACTCCAAGACACTTCAATTTATCAACAAATTCGACTCTCATACCATTGAGAGTAACCATTATACTATCGGTTCCGAAACCGAACCCCATGAACTTCGTCTTTCTTGGATTGACAGCAAAACCGTTGCTAGAAGACCAAGACAAAACCTCACGTATGATGAAATTTACACCCTCTTCCAAAACATCTACAAACTGTGCATCCGCATAGCAAAGAAACTGAACATCGTCCGCATAAACGTAGGACTTACAGGATAGACCATTACCAATTGTAAGAAGATCATTCAGGTATATCATAAATAAAAGTGGACCAATTACAGAACCCTGAGGGACTCCACTGGTTATTGATCTCGTTGAAGAAAGAGATTCACCAATCGAAACAAACTGACTTCTGCCACTCAGGTAAGAGGTTATAAGTTTACAAGCATGTGATGAAAAATCAAAAAGGTTAAACAATTTGTCCACAAGCTTTGAGTGTATCACTCGGTCAAAAGCTTTAGATAAATCTAGTGACAGAAGAACTACATTTTTACCATTATCCAGAAACTTCCTAACTGAATCAGTTAGACCAAGAAGAAGTGCACTTGTACTGTACCCATGCCTAAAACCTGACTGAGATGGGTGAATTAAAGAGTTCCCAATCAAGGTGTAGAATCATTTGATCCTTAATAATATGCTCAACTATTTTTGACAGAATCGGAAGGACAGATATCGGACGCAAGTTTTCCAAAGAATCGGAAGGACCTTCCTTTTTTATAGGCACTACCCTAGCTCTCTTCCAATATTCAGGGAAGACAGAAGTAGTAATAATAGAATTAACTAAGCGAAGAATATGAGAAGAGGCAAATGGAAAAATTATCTTAATAAATTTTAATGGTAAAAAATCATGACCCGCAGCATTAGATTTAATTTTTTAATGCTGCATATAATTCCCCCTGATCTATACAACGAAACGAAAAACCACCACCAAAAGCATTACGTGAAAAATCCAATGAATTAGGAATATCATCTATCTGACATGAAACAAAATAGTCATTTACCTCATCGGGGTTAGCAGACGTGAAACGATTATCAGTCTCCAAACAACCATTTCTCCTCAAATATCCCCACATTTGCCTAGGACTAAGATCTTGAAACATACTTGAGTAGGTACGCCTCTTAGCTACTCTTATAACTCTCTTTGCACGATTTCTGTGCTCACAATAAACATACCAATTATGTAAACTTCTATTTTGAAGATAATATTTGTAGTTTAAATCACGTAAAGAGATATGATAGATTATAGAAGGGGAGTTAAACCAGTCATTAGAAATAAAACCAATCTTACGCCGTATAATTGGTACCAAAGAGTGTAAAATATGGAGGTTAGACATAAAAATCTCCAATTGAATATTAACATCGCCCGTTGAGTACATTCCACTAAAATCAAGCGAATGAACAGTTCGTTCTAAAACCTCCATACTCAAAGCATTATAATCAAGATACGAAACATATTGTTGGGAAGAAGGTGTCGGAATATCGAGAGCAACAAAAATTAATGAATGATGAGATACACCTGGACATTGCATTTGACCAGACGTACTCACAACAAGGGAGGGACTTATAAGGAAATAATCGATAAGGGAAGTACAATCCTTGTCCGTATCATAATGGGTGGGGGCCGAGTTATGGTGGCAAAATCACCCATAATACAGACATTTGCATACTCCACAAGAATATCTCCCAGAGATTCCTCAAATACATTTAAATTACCATTAGGCAAATAACTGACACCAATTAAAATTCAACGAATATAGATTCTGATTCACCATACCTATCAGACCTAAAAACTACCTTATATTTAATACTTTTCGAAATAAGTAAAGCTACTCCACCAGCCCTTGTAGGTCTTGGGCGATCACTCCTACAAATATCATATCCTGGAATATTAATCATATCGGACAACATATCTGGCTTAAGCCATGTCTCACTTAAGCCAACAATATCTAAAATATCTCCTTTAAGTATATTTCTAATTTCATTCAATTTAAATGTCGAAGAAGATGTACTAAAGCTGTTTATATTGTAATGACCAATCTTTAAATATCTCTCAAAATTTATTAAATTATTACGAATTATAGAGTTATTGCTGCAAACAGGACCCAAATTTCCAAAGCTATTCATATTATTTTAAGAGAAAGGAAACCCCTGACAATTGTACAAATGTAAACAAATTATAGGTTAAATAAATATAATAAAAAACAAAAAATAAAATTAAAATCTGACGCCAAAAAAAAAATAATTGCAAGAAATATTCATTAGATCAATTATTAAGAAAATTAATATAAAAAAATTATAAATGCAAAAATAATAATGTTAAAAAACTAAATTAAAACCTAACATATGCCAGCAAAAAAAAAAAAAAGTCAATAGACTATACAAAAGCTACTACAGGACCGGAAATATTAGCGGATGAGAACGAGCAGTCATTCAGGCCAAATTCACTATTAAGCAGATCCACACACATCTCAAAAGTAAACGTCTTCTCAGCATTATCTGGCATTATAATATTGACTTTAGGTACATCATAGTTCTTAAAAGTATATCTTGTTATTTTATTTTTTTCCTTCAACTTTCTGCATACATCTAATAGCTTCTTAGCGGAATCAGTTAAGTGATCATTTAAGAAAACTTCTGACTGAGAAGTACCACCAATTACATCTTTTAATTTAAAGGATCTTTTTCTATGATAATTTATCATTATCGCATCACGGGTTTGTACAGAATTAAATTTCACCAAAACCTTCTTTCCGCCAGCAAAATATGTACAGTGTTGAATGTCAGCATATGACACCCTAACATTACACAAGGAACAAATTTTTAAAATATGCTTCCGTAAATCTTTAATTTTTTTAGGCAGGCCCAAAATTACAATATTAGATCGGTTTAATCGTCTCTGTTGGATGTTGTGTTGCATTTCCAAGTATGCAAGTCTTTTATTAGCTGCATTATCCACCACCTTTACGACGTCAAAACAATTTTTTAAATCAGACTTAATCAGCTCCACATCATTATTATTTGTTGGAGGGTCAATAATAGAAAATTCATTAATTTTTTCTTCAAATATCTTAAGCCGATTTTCAAGCTGCTCCTCTAGTTTTCGCTTGCTTTCAAGAAATTTTTGCTCCAATTCCTGTTCTAACTTAGTCATAAGAGAAGAAAAACCATTTCGAAGTTCCTCCTGAATATTGCAATATTTTGGTAATCTTGAACAATGCTCACAAATGTATTTCAAGTTCTTGTTTTTTACCAAAAACTCATGCTGTTCAATAGATATTTTGCCGCAAGTGATATGAAAATATTTTTCACAGTACGAACAATCAACACTTCTGTGTGTTTTTGTTAAGTTTTTATTACATATTGGGCATTTGCAAGTTTTAGATGACATTATTAAAAAAGAAACAAATGACTAATCCCAACTCTGATGTTTACAAACAGCTGTGGTATAAACGGCGGGAGCACCAGTATAAAAAGCAGGAAATCCTTAATAAGTCGAAGTGGAAGGACAGAAACACCAATATTTGAAGAAAAAAATACTTGGTTTTGTATAAATTATTGTTAAAGGTAGCAGATATAATGTATATAAAAACCAATGCAATTTTGTAAATAAAATAATTGAATGTCGGCCGCAGCACACACACACACCATACATGAATTTATTTATTTAGTAAACCAAAGCATAAAACTTTATATTGCTGTATAAAAACAACTTTTTTTCTTTCTTTTTATAAGTCTAAATTAAATAAAAGCTCCTTCAATTTGCAATTTTATAATTTTTTAATTTATTTTCTTAACATAAAAAAATTGCGCTTTTAGTTCATCGCGGCGTTGCCAGACTATAGTGGTAGATCACTTTACTAAGTTTACATTTATAAAAGCCATGAAAGAGGCAACCGCAAAGAATGTGGTGCAATTTCTAATTCGGAGTACCGGAATCAATACATTGTGACAACGGTCAGCAGTTTTTGTCAAGTCATTTCAATGAAATGATTGAAACTTATAAAATTAATCATATTAAGACGGCATTTTATTCCCCACAATCAAATGCCTCTGAAAGGGTCAACCAATCGATACTAGCAGCCATCAGAGCATATTTGGAAAAAGACCACAGAGATTGGGATCTATATTTATCGGAAAAAGAATGTGCGTTGAGAACGTCAATTCATACGGCAACCGGAGTTACACCGTTTTTCGCTCTTTTTGGGTATCACTGGTTTTCCAGTGGCGCTGATTATAAATTAGCCCGAAAGTTGAAGTCCATGTCCGATCATCAGATAATCGACCTCGATAGAGAAGACCGAAAAAAGTTAATTATGGAGAAAATTAAAAGTAACCTACACGATGCCTACGAGAGAAGCGCAAAAAGGTATAATGAAAGGGCCCGAATACAAAAATTTTCACCAGGACAAGAAGTTTACCGTCGAAATTTCGCACGCAACGCAAAATTTTGCCGAAAATTTATAAAATGTCGTATAGTAAAACCTGTGGGAAATAATATGTACGAACTAGAGAACTTACAGGGTTAGTCGATAGGTATTTTTCATTCTAAAGATTTGAAAGGGTAGAAAAGTTCCACCGGTAGCAATGAACCGTCAGGGATAGAAGGAGAACCTCGCCATTGTTTTTTTAATTGTTTTATTGCTTAACTGTTTTTTTATGCACACTCTGAGTAATTTCTTACAAAATTTTCACGATTTTTATTAATAAGTTTTTTTTTAAGTATCACTTGTGCAGATGCAAAAAACAGCAAACGTTGAAAGTTCAGTTTGAATGTAATTAATTTTTCTTTTTGTTTGAGCAATGTTCTCTTGTTACCTGGATTTTTGCGAACATTTTTTGGTGAAGGAAAATAGAAAAGAGGGGTCAATTCTGCATATGCAGGACGAATAAGTCTGCCTAGCGCAGGCAGTCAACCGAATGAAGGGGTGAACCGAATCGCGAATATAATTTTTTTAAGCAGGTAGTAACGCGTGTTTTGTCAAAGCGTCAGGAAGGCTGACGAGTTGTTAGCAAACTACAAATATTGAAAGTGCAACTTACCTAATCGGCCGCTCGTGATGCTGGTAATGATGTTACTGGTGTTTAATTATGCTGGGAATGATGTACGAACAGGCTGATGATGTTGGTTATGATATTGTTAGTGCTGTGGATATGGTATAGTTGTGATGGTTTAACATTTAACCTGTCATATGGCGTTGTTGGTTGCGTAGTCTATATTTAGAATGAAGAGCTGTTATGGTGCAGCAAAGTTGGTTAGTGGCATAAGTTGATTGCTAAACGACCAAGAAATATGTGGGTTTGAGTATCAGGAAGATATCGCAAATACTTACCATTAGTAACCCGGCTTATCAGTCGGTAGAGTTTTGAGACTCTACAGGGTGTGGGAGTTCCCCACGTTGGAACATAATAACCTGATACGGGACAAGCATTCGTGGTGGTAGATGTTTTTTTTTTAGTGGTGACAGGTGGATCGTGTAGGCAGGCATGAACTCTATTTGGTGTTTTTGTCTTATCCCGCACACCGTTCCTGTCGGCGTATACTTGCCAGCACCGGAGTTTTGTTGCAGGTGGGCGATAAGGGGGAAATAATTCCAAACAATTACTTATAATTTCATTAGTTCCCAATATAGAAGCAGCCTGTTGTAAGACCACACATTTCATAGATAATGATAAACGATCTGAATTGCAGGTATCATATTTTTTGTTTGTAATAAAAATTCAAATTGTACTTTTTTTTCGAAGCCGTCACTTTATTACGCATTAGATCTCGACTAATATGCCGTACACTATCCATGTGATGTTCCAAATAGGCAACGGTAAATATTAATAATTTTCTTAAAATCAATTTAACATCATCTAAAGTTGTGGGTGATTTCAAAGCATAATTTAAGGTTAATTGTGAGATGTTATATAAAGACCTAGTGGCGCATAGTAAAATATTTGGAACGGTAGCAGTGGCATTAGTGACTTCGTCTATTTTACCACACATATCACGATATTTAGAGAACAAAGCATTTGGTTCCCAGTTAAATTACTGTTATAGTTTCTTTGCTTTCCAATACTGTTGCTGTTGTAGAAGATTAAGACGAACTTGGCATAGGTGACGTCATTGAAGTGAAGATTAATGGTTGTCATTATTAATGGTAAACTCAGATACTTCTTGGTGAACAGCATTTTTATAAATCTGATACATTAGCACAACTATAATGGGCAATTCTTGTAATACTCTTGATGATAGCATGCCTCTGGGTAATAAATTATACTAAATGAGACATGGAAAAAGTATATGATAAAATATATTTATAGTTTAGTTTGCCTAATTTTTCATCATTCCATTTGGAATGTTACAGAATCCGTAGGATTTTCGACATGTATAGATTTAATGGTATATGTTTCAGATGGCAGTTGCTCTAAATTAAGTTCCTTTGGATCTTTGATGCGAATTTGTTGAGCAGGCTCAAATATTTTGTTCATATGATTTGGAAACTCGGTGTAAATTTTCTTAACCAGAGCCAAAAATTGTGGGACCTAGAACAAGAAATAAATTTATATTAGCTATTTCCAGTTGCAGTCTCCGTACAATATTACCTCGTTGTTAAATGATGGACGAAAATTTTTATGCAATGCAATAATAATACACAGACACACCAATACGTTTTCCTCATTATCAATTTGTAATTAATGATATTATAGATTTAACACGTTGTCTTAAATTCTCACGGATGGATCATTTCCAGTATCAATTTTCGTACCTAAAATAAACCAAGGCCCATATATTGTGTGCACACCACCCCCAAAAATTTCATACTCTTATTTCGTATACCTGATGTGCCTGATACTCTTGTATGAGTTGTGGCTCTCCATCTTGGCAAAAAATGTATAAAAGCGTTAAGGGAATGCTCCAAAAATGATGGATACGAGGGGCTTTGCCCCGCCACTTCAAAATGTTCACTTAATTCTTGTGCCGCTCGTTACTTTTTATCATCGGTAGCTTTGCTATCACTTATTATTGTAACATAACTACGATGTGTTTAATTGAAAACGTTTCACTATGTGCAATTTTTTACAGGTTTTGTATTTTTAACAAACATTTGCTGAAATTTTCGAAGCAAAATGAAATTTTCAATTCTTTTTTTTTTTGAACAAACAAAATGCGCAGTACTCCATTTCACACATAGTGTAACTTCAGTTGCGTCCTTCGTAACGATCTAGCCCAAATTAAATATTCACTAATCGAAAGACCTTGTTTACTATTAAGCATTTTTGATTTTCTGTATGGCGATAAAATGAATGTGGCAGTTGGCCGTAAAGGTGTACGTGTCGCGTGCTGCAAAAAGGAGAAAAGAAAGGAAGGAAGTTTAATTATGCAGGGTTGTTATAATGTCATCGTAGTATGTAGTAGTAAAAAAAACCATATGGCAACCTGTTTTTTGGAAAGTAGCATAGTTGTGTTTGGAGCAATCGGTTCCCATTCATAAGTGTTTGTAACATGTCTGTGAGTGTAGTTTTGTCAGGTTGTCGCCGGCCGGTTTTTCTAGAAAAATGTTAGAGTGAAACTCATGGGAAAAATGATGTTAGGCAGGGTAACAGTTAGAAGTTGACAAAACAATTTTGTGATAGCAAATGGGGGATTCGAATTTTGGCAGTGAATAGAGAAGGGTGCCAGCGCGGTCGCTTAGAAATTTTATATTGGCAATTTTTTTTATTATAAAGTTTAAAAAAAATAAAAAATTTGAAAAATATTAGAAAAGTAAAAAAAAAAAGAAACGGAACGGAACGGAACAAACAAGAGTGCAAGCATTGGATACTTACCGGAGACGTTTGAATAAATAAAACCAGCGTGTAAAGGCAAAATATGTCTATTGTAAATTAAATTTTTATTGCAACAAATTTATAATTTGGAGGAGTACATCGGAGAAAAATTGATTGTGAATACCTGTGGGTTAGCGGTGTTGAAAGAGTGTAGCTAATTAGGAGTTGGCAGCAGCTGCGGATTGTCTGGCAGAAATTGCGGTGGCATAGAGGAAATCTCCGTCCAGCCAAGCAAATATTCCAGGTGCTGTAAGACTGTAAAACCTTCAGGCCGTTAATCTGTACAGCCATATTTTGAGTTTCACCAGGCCGATATCTATGGTTTAAGCGTCAGCTCGGCCATTTTTCGCAAAGTGTGTAGCGGCAAAAAAAAGAAGTTAAGGTATTAGAAAATGATATGATAAGAATGTGTTTGTTTTTTATAAAGTATGTTAAATAATTAATTTTTCTTTTTTTTAACATAAAATAATGTTTAACGTAAAGTTTTCCTTGAACTCTGTTGTAAGTGCCCGGATTTAAAAAGTGTTCAGTTTTTTTTTAATAATAAGGGTCAAGGCTCTACATAGCGTTTAGCGCATTTAGTACATGATCTTCGGTTAAGGCAGATTGGCCTAGTCTATGTTATTTAGTTATACACACGCCTGCCTAAGCGAGCTCCTATGTAGGTTTTTTTTATCACCGTTTTTTTTTTTTGTTTGAGACTCAAAATGGAGTCGTTGCGTCATAACGCTGAGGGTTAAGCACCGGTTTATTGATTACTTAACGGCTCAAAATGAAGCCATCTTTTTTTTGCTGATAATTTTTATTAAATTTAGGCACGATTTTCTTTTTTTTTTTTATTTCTCTTATATCATTTAATTGTTTGAATTTTGGCGAAGTTATATCATTTTGCTGTTTGCTATAATTATATCGTTTTTTTTTGCACATTTAATGTGCGTTCTTATTTATTTCGCACTTAATTTAATCTGGCGATTTCTTGATTTGTTATTTTGTTTAGTTTTAGTTTTTCTTTATATTTATATTCTTTAATAAAAATGTTATAATTAATGTATATATAATTTAAAAAAAATGATGGCGTGTTAATTTGTTTATAGGGCAAAGTTAGCTGGGTGAAAAAAATGTGGTAAGTGTGTGATTATTTTTCGGGGTCATCGTGTAAAAGGAGAATGGATTAGTCAAGATGACCATGGAAGGGTGGGCAATGTGGAGGATATTATCATCATTTCCTCTCTCCATAAAGTTCAGTCGTGTTTGTTTTTTTTTGTGTTTGCAGTTTTTTTTAGTTTTTTCTTATTGTGCTTGTCCCTGGGCTGTAGTGGTGTGTTGGGACCAACACCCCATTAGATGCTTGTATGAGCTAGCTGGCATCACCACTACAGTGCCATTGGGGGCACGTAACAATTGATGAAAAGCTTGTAAAAAGATTAAAAATACAAAATGTTAGATATTATTTATGATATTTTGGATATTTGATAATATTGTAAATCTGGCATCTCTACCACATAAGATAAACTGATGTAAAATGTACATAGCAAAAGAATAATGGAATAATAAAGCCCAGTTATGTTATAAACTCAGTCTAATACACTACAAAAATGGCGACGAGTCAATTGACGGTTTTTCAAACTTCTGGAGTTCCAGAATTTAATTCAAATGTAAATTGGAAAATTTGGAGTGAACAATTAGAAATTCACTTCTGTGAAATAAAATGTGAAGAAGAAAATGCAAAGAAGGCGATTCTTCTTAAATCAATTGGAGCTGAAACATATTCCGTTCTTCATAGTCTGTGTTATCCAGATTCACCGGCAAGAAAAACTTTTAAAGATCTTTCTAAAATTCTAGAAACACACTTCACTCCACCAACAATAATATTTAGTGAAAGAAAAAAATTCCATAGCGCTCAAATAGAAGATGGGGAGGCCGTAAGTGAATGGTATGCCCGAGTGAAAAAGCTGGCATTAAATTGCAAATTCGCAGAACATTTAAATATTATGATTCTGGATCGTTTTATTATTGGACTACCTTCGCAAATTTTTGAGAGACTGTGTGAGGAGGACCACACGCTAACATTGGAACAGGCTCTTAAAAAAGCTATGATAATGGAAACAAAATTAGCCACTAAAACAATACGTGAGGATTTTAATGTTAGCTACGTAAACAAGTTTTATGATCGACAAAAACCAAAATATAACGGACAACAAAACAACGCAGTCGGTGGAAGCAGTCGAAGCAGCAGCAGTAACAATCCTAACAACAGCGACAGAAACAAAACACCATGTATACACTGCGGTTGGAAAAATCACGATGCAAATAATTGCAAATTTAGAGAGAGCAAATGTTTTTCGTGCAAAAAAATTGGGCACTTGGCATCCGTTTGTCGTAAAAAAAATGAAAGATTTGTAAATTATGTATCGGATTCAGACAGTGATGTTACGGTCAATAATATCTTTGATTATTCTATTTACAGTATTAGAAATGAATCATCATGTGGTATTTACTCTCTCCCAGTTACAATTGATGGCATTAAAATAAAGGCAGCTTGTGATACTGGGGCACCTTGTACGTTGGTGTCATCACTGTTTTACAAAGAAAACAAAATTAAAGAACCGTTACGAGAGTGTAAAGTTCCATATGTAAATTATAGTGGGGAAAGAATATCTCTTATCGGTGAGTATGATGCAAAAATAACATACGAGGGTTGCTCAAAAATTTTAACAGTTGTTGTCACTAATACAAACAGCCCGCCATTGTTGGGTCGTACGTTTTTGAGAGCATTTAATTTTGAATTAATGCAAATGAGTTCTGTCAATCTAATTAAGGATTTTTCTGTCATTGTTGGTCAAATAAAAAATGAGTTTGCTGAAGTTTTTGAGGATGGTCTTGGTTTATATAATGTAAGCAAAATTACATTAGATATTGTTGATGGAACGAAACCAATATTTTTTAAGCCACGTCCAGTTCCTTTAGCCTGGAGGGACAAAGTTGAGGTTAAATTAAGAAAGATGATTGAACAGGGAATAATTGAGCAAATAGACAATTCGGATTGGGGGACTCCACTTGTACCTATTCTGAAACCAAATGGAGACTTAAGGATATGCGGTGACTATAAAGTCACTTTAAATAAGCACTTGGTTGATTTTAAGTATCCCCTTCCTCGTATAGAGGAGATTTTTGCTTCACTACAAGGTGGTGAACTGTTTACAAAACTTGACCTATCGAATGCTTATAATCAGCTTCTGTTAGATGAAAAATCACAGTTTTTGTGCTCTTGGAGTACACATATAGGTACTTTTAAAGTAAAGCGATTACCATTCGGTATAAAAACGGCAGCAGCTATTTTTCAAAAAACTATGGAAAATTTACTCCGTGGTATATCAAACGTGGTGGTATATCAGGATGATATAACTGTGACTGGCAAGAATTTGCAACAACATTTAAGTACCCTGAAAGAAGTTTTGTGTAAATTAAAATCGGCTGGGTTGAAGCTAAATCATGGAAAATGTAAATTTTTCGAGTCTAGAATATCATATTTAGGATTCTCAATAGATAAGAATGGGTTAAGTAAAGATGAAACCCGCATAACTAGCGTTTTGAATGCGCCTATTCCCAGTAACACTTCTGAAGTAAGAGCATTTATTGGAATGGTGAACTATTATTCAAAATTTATAAATAATTTTTCGCAGAAAATGACACCGTTTTATGAGTTATTACAGGCAGAAAGAAAATTTACATGGTCCAAAGAGTGTCAGAAAACGTACAACACAATAAAATCAGACATAACATCCGATCAGGTACTCGTTCATTTTAATCCAAAGTTGCTGATTATCCTTACAACAGACGCAAGTGGCAAAGCTGTTGCTGGGGTTCTTGCTCATAAAATAGGTAATGACCTCAAACCAATCGCATTCGTATCCAGAGCTTTAGCAAAAAGTGAGAGGAATTATAGCACATTGGAAAAAGAGGCACTTGCTATAATTTTTTGCGTAACTAAATTGAGGCAATATTTGTTAGGTAACAAATTTATTTTAAAAACGGACCATAAACCATTGACAAGTATATTTGGTGAACATAAAGGTTTACCTCTAATGGCATCTGCTCGTATGCAAAGATGGGCGTTAGTGTTGTCTGGGTTTAATTATACCGTGCAATACGTTAAAGGAGATTCAAATAATGCTGATGGTCTATCTCGTATGCCTCAATTTGCAGCATCAAAAGATCAGGAAGAAAGCAATTATGTAAACTTGGTAGAATCTGCGAACAGAATAAATATTAATTTTAAAAGTATTGCTCGAGCAACGAGACGTGATCCTATATTGTCAAAATTGAGTGAATCGATACTTAGGGGTACTGTTGATAAATTGGATCAAGAGGACTTTATTCCATATCGTAATAAAAGCACTGAGCTTTCTGTTGAATATGAATGCGTTTTATGGGGCTACCGTGTTGTTGTTCCATTGAAACTTCGTAACACCATACTACAACTTCTACACGAGTCTCATCTAGGTATAGTTAAAACCAAGTCATTGGCCAGATCATATATATGGTGGCCAGGTTTAGACAAAGACATTGAACGTATGATTAAATCATGCAATTCCTGTCAACAATTACTATCTTCTCCTGAGAAAAGTTTGTTAATTCCATGGACCCCCACAGAATCTGTTTGGAGCCGAATACACGTGGATTTTGCGGGTCCAATCAATAACAATTATATTTTGATAGTAATTGACTCTTTCTCAAAGTTTGTTGAAGTCTTTAAGACGAAGGAAATAACAGCTACATTTACAACCTCGAAACTTAGAGAACTTTTCTCTCGGTATGGGTTAGTCGACGTATTAGTTAGCGATAATGGCAGACAATTCACGTCTGAAGAATTTCGCAATTTTTTAAAGATGAACAATGTTAAACACGTTTTCACTGCACCTGGCCATGCTGCCACAAATGGTCAGGCAGAAAATTTAGTCAAAACTTTAAAGAAGTCTATTATTTCCAATTTAAAAGCAGACAAAAACTGTACAATTGATACGGCGATCAACAGATTTTTGGTTGATTATAGAAATTCTAAACACTGTACAACTGGTGAGTCACCAGCCAGACTATTTTTTGGTCGATCGCTGAAAACTCGTTTTAGTAATTTAAAACCTCCAATGACGAGAGATAAAATTATAGAGTCTCAGAACAAGAGTGTTCTCAATTACAAGGGCAAACGTAATGTTGAATTTTCCAATGGACAACATGTTTTAATTCGTGACTACCGAAACCCAAATAAGCCAAGTTGGTCTCAGGCCACTATCAAAAAGCAACTGGGTCCTCGTTCCTATTCTTGCATTCTAGCTTACAACAATCGTGAAATCAAACGTCATTTAGACCAAATTCGTAATAGAGAAGTAGAAGAGATCGGTGCAACCAATGTACAAGAACAACACAAAATTAAAGTCAACAAAAGCGATTCCACATCAACTGGATCTGAGAGAGAGTTAAGACCACGTCGTGAGGGGAAGGTAGTTAAGATATCTGAAATTGATTAAACATTTTTCTCCATAAAACAAGCTTCTGTTTTTTTTTTTTATAAGTTCTGAAATTTTACATTTTTATATCTTTATTCACATATATTTTAAAAATTATTATTGTAGTTCTTTATTTTTGTAAATTATAAGCTTAATGGGGAGCGTGTTAGATATTATTTATGATATTTTGGATATTTGATAATATTGTAAATCTGGCATCTCTACCACATAAGATAAACTGATGTAAAATGTACATAGCAAAAGAATAATGGAATAATAAAGCCCAGTTATGTTATAAACTCAGTCTAATACACTACACAAAATTAGAAAAATTAAAATTTTTTGTGCGATGAATTTTCCTTAAAAATATAACCTCCGTAACCAAAGAAATATTTAAATTATTAATAAACAAAAAGTTGGGACAACTTGTGGAAAAGATTCTTTGGAACTAGGTCATTTGAGATATAACATATCGATTCCAAAACTAAAAACCCGCGAAATTCAAAATTTTTTGTTCGTACAAATTTGAGTGAAAAAATTATAACTCTTATAACATACATATCGTGCATTCCGTTAAGGAAAATTAAAAATAGCATTTTTAACCCCAAGTCATCGGTCTTCCTTCATATAAAGACTCTATGGAGCACAAACACAATCCTGTTTTCGAATCTTCAAAATTATAAAAAAAAACTCGAGATTTTAGTCACGTTTTCAATTTTCAAAAGAAAAAAATTAACAATATCCACTGAACCATAAGTTGTAAGTGAAATCAGCATAAAAATGTTGTTAGCTTAGGCGAAACGAGTTGTTAGTACAACATTTAAAAAAAATTGATGCATCGGGATTGTGACCCATCATTTACAATGTACTTTAAGATGCAGATTACGAATGCAGTCTTTGAATTTCAAAGTTGGATATAATTTAAGAATAATTTGCAAAATAGTTTTTGAAGGAAAAGTTAATTTTTGCATAAACTTTGCAATAAAGTACAAAATTGAAAATCATAAAGGTATATTTTGTAACATTAAAATGGTACAAACTCTGCCCTTTAATTTGATATATTACACGTTAATTTGAACCTTTATTAAACCCCACAGTTAACTTAATTTATGAAAAAATCCCGTACAATTTGCTATAAATTATAAAAAATATTACCTAAACCTGCAAATAATTTAATTTTTAGACGATAATTAGAAGATGAGTGACTTTCATTATGACGAGTATCTAATAGATACTCAATTTCTAATATGTTAAAAAATTTCAGTGATGGAATATAAAATAAGAGAAAAAATTTAGCATTGCAACTTACATCAGATTGATTCTTGCAAAAAACTCTTGTCGACGGGCGCCAGTGGACTAATAAGCTGCGTGAAGAAATTATATTTATTATGAAAATTTGGTGTGTGTACTCAGAGAATAAATGTTAATGCTATGAAGGATGTGTGTAAATTGAGTGTCTTGTAGTTATAGTTAACAGCTTTTATTTTTGGTTAAAAGTTGAGTGGGGTGAGGGGAACGAATGTGCAAATGTTAATAAGAGAGAATAAGTATAAAAAGTAATTAGAAACAATAGGTGGCCATTTAAAATTGATTTTGAAAATTTAAATAAAAGTTACGCTAAATTAAATTATAAAATATTTTAAAGATTCAAAGCAATTAATAAGAATAAGATTAATATAAAAAAACATGGCGTTCCTACAGAAGGGTAGAACATCGGCATTTTCATACACGTAAGTATTTGAAAATCTTTTTATGAAATTTTTTTCAATTTTCCCGATGCAATTTTTATGGATTTTCCTTTCAAATATCTCCAACCGATCTGATAGATCTGTAGAGTAAAAGCTTGGTGTTCTTAGGTAAGTATGTGTTGTTCATTAGTGTTGAACAATTACAAAATAAACCAAAGAGTTTAGAAAATAAAGAAAAAGTTGTTGCAAATACCAATTTTAAAGTTTTTTTTATCAACCTTCAATTGATAAATCCTTTTTTTTGTTGCTACTGAAAACAGAAAATTTGCGAAAATGAATGATAAATAAATCAAGTAAAAAAAAGCTAAATTCGGCTGTGCCGAACCTTTGAATACCCTCCACCAATATCCTAAAAATATGTTCTCTACTGTTTTTGATACAAATAATATAAAAAAACTTTTGAAGTAAAATTATGTAGGTTAAAAAATTTTTTGAGGTGAAAAACTTTATATATTAAATATTTATTGATAAGCGGCTGGTGAAAAAATATGAGAAAATATATTATGTACCAGTCGCTACTATTAAATTGTACTAAATTTGTATGGGCAATTTAGAGGCACCTTGGACTGCACAAAAAAACACATTTTAAAGCATAATTTTTGGAAAATACTCAATTTTATTAATAAATAGTTGCAAAGGATGTTTTTTCTTTTAAAAATTAAAATGAGTTTGTAGGACAATATGCCTAATGGAGAGAATACAGCAAAGAAATTAATTTGTTAAAGCAAGAACTTGAGTTGTAACTATTTGTCAATAGATGGCCCATCAGAAGGTGCATTCTCTCCATTAGTCATATTTTGCTGCAGAGCTAGTTTCCATTAGCCATATTGTGCTACAATATGCAGTAGAGTATTATTGATTTTTTATTTTCTTCGTAACATAAATGAACATTTGCCAAAAACTATGAAAAATATATGTCTTATGTGCATATTATACCTTAATTTTTTAAAACAATATTCATTTACATGTTTAAGAACACAATATTGCACTTTATTCATGTGTATTTTTTTATGAAAGAAAAAATTTACATAAATATACATTTGCCAATCTCTCAATTCTCAAAATTATACAAATGGAATAAAAAATACTATTTTCCTCTATGAAAATATCTTTTTTGACATAAAAATGTGAAACAAATGTTTTTATTCGTCAAACATTTGAAAAATTGACTTTAAAACAAGTAAGAGTGGCTTAATTTGGCTATGCCGAATCTTATATACCCTTCACCATGGTTGGGAAAAACCTGAAATTTATATATGGACATATATAGAATAGACAGATTTATATACGGACGTCTTTAAGAGGAAATTAACCATTTAGTTTGGTGATAAAACTTGTACTCGGGAAGATTTATGGTTTCAGAAAGTACATAGGTATTTAAAAAAAAATTATGTTTTGGGCATAACTCTTTGGTATCTGAACCGATATATCCGAGCTTTTTAGAAAATATGTTATACTAAAGATTTTCGATCTCTTGCTGTATAAGACGTATCCATAGGTAATATTACAGCTCTAAATTTTTAGTTTTTATAAAAATTTAGATCCCGCCAGATGCTCGTGCCTTATTTTGGAACTTTTCCTCTTTCCGTTCTCCAAATATACAGAAAAGCTGACCGAAATCGTTAAGCCTACTGTGCTGTACGTATTTATGTTAAAAAAATAAAAAAAATAAGAAATAAAAAAGTCTTTATAATATGTAAAAAAAATTGTGCAAAAAAAGTTGAATAGACGGGGATCGATCGCGCGACTTAAAGAAAAAAAATTAAGTTTATATTTTATAGTTGATCTTTTTTAATACTTATAGGAATCATAGGAAAAGTTTTTTCAAATTTTTCCTTATTTTTTAATTTAAGTAAACATGGAGAATACCCAGAAAAAGTTATTAGACACCAGCCGAATGGAATGCATTTTCTGGTCAGCTACGACTTTCATCAACATTCTTTGTGCCGAAATACCAATTGTAAATATCTCCATTTAACTCACAAATCAACGGAAAAATGTATTTAATGCTAACATACAGTTGATTTTTATTATTGAGTACAGATGAAATTTACTAACTATTTTTGTGTTATTTACATTCTCCTTTGTTTACCGTGTGTCCAAATTAGCTATTAGATAATATTAAAGACATGTGTTTTTTAAAATTGTTTTTACATATGTTTAAACAATTCGTTTAACCGTGCCAAGTTATATTTTAATATTGAAGTTTATATTTTATAGTTGATCTTTTTTAATACTTATATGTATGAAAATGTATTTTTAGTTTGATTCGAGATCATAGCAAAAGTTTTTTCAAATGAAAATTTTTCCTTATTTTTTAATTTAAGTAAACATGAAGAATACACAGAAAAAGTTATTAGACACCAGCCGAAAATGTATTTACTTCTAGTAAATAAACAGTTTTCGTTTAAATCAAATTTGTTTGGTTTTTAGGTAAATCTTTGTATGTGTTTGTTGTTTGTCTAAAAAAGGTGAAGAGGTGAAAGAAAAGAAAAAAAGAACAACAACCACAAAAATAATGCCAATCAGTGTTGCCATATGATTTTTTTCAAAAATCTTTTTAGTTGTAAAAAAAAATATTTTCGACCAAAAAAATATTTTTTTACAAATCGTTAAAAGAAATCACTAGAACTGCATGTGTTTTATTTCTACAAAAACGTTTAAATTTAGCTGCCAAATTTGCATTTGGGATTTTATTTCGCTTTTTTTAAATATGTTTTTAATTTCTTTAGCTTAATTTTAAAAATTTGAAGGAAAATAGTTTATGAAAATTTGTTTTATAAATTATTATAAGTTTTGACCTAAAATAGTTGCACTCAAAGAGAAATTATGTATAAAATTTTCTTAATATATGAGAAATAAAATAGTTTAAAAATCTTTTTATAAATTCTTTTAAATCGGAGCAAAAAATATAAATAAAACCGTTTGGATTTTGTTTATATCAGAGGGTTTTTATAAAAATGTTGATGTTTTTAGCCTATTTATGGATTATTTAATTATTAATTTAAAATTTTATTTAAATTAATTATTTAATGTTAAAAAAACAAAAAAAAAAATTTTTTAAAATAATATAAAAAAATTGTACAAAAAAAGTTGAACAGACGGGGAGGGGGATCGATCACTCACATGTAACAGAAATATATAACAATCAAGTCCCCATTTCAACAAACAGACGGACATAGTTAAATCAACTTCGCTCTTCATAAGGACCCAGAATATATAAACTTTATAGGGTCGAAGATCAATATTGTCGAAATTGCAAACGAAATGACAAACTTATATATACCCTTCCACCTGTGGTGAAGGGTATAAAAAATTCTAAAGAAAATATAAAAAAAAAAATTTCAAAAAAGTTGAATAGACTGGGAGGGGGATCGATCACCCGCCTAAGAGAAAAAAAATATTTGTGACATAGCGCTTAGACTACTAAGCCATTGAAGCTTATATGAAATCATCGTTAATAGAAGTGTATAAACAGTTTTCGTTTAATAGTGATTTGTTTGATTTTTATTTAAATGACAAATCTTTGTATTGGTTTGCTGTTTGTGTATGAAAGGTGAAGAGGTGAAAGAAAAAAATTTCAACAAATGGATGTGTTTGTTAAGCGGATAATGCAACATACAGTCAGGGACTAAAGTTTAAATACACCCCTCGAATTTGGAGTTTTAAAAAAAGTAAACATTTACCGAAATTGTTAGTATGCAGTTTTATTTTATTTCATAAATGATCAAAAACAAAAAATATTTACTTCATCGCAAACATAACCGCAAATCTTACAAAAACAAAAAAATGCACTGGACAAAAATTTAAATACATATGAAAAAATAACAACTTATAGTCTCTTATTTGCTACTTCTTCAGAATTAAAGAACCGTTATATTTCGTGTTTACTTAGATTTGTTGTTAGAAATATAAGTTTGTTATTAGTTGCGTTTTTCTAGTCGTCAATTCAAGTTAAAAAAGTAACAATGGGGAAAGGAAAAGAAATAGAAACAAGTGTAAAAATTTTAATTACAAAACATTTCAAAGAAGGCAAATCCTATTGAGAAATAGGCAAATTATTGAATGTTCCATTTTCCAGTATGCAAAATATTGTAAGAAAATATAAAGAAAACGACTCAGTAGAAAATAAGCCTAGAAGCGGACGACCAAGAAAACTTTCTAGACGAGATGTTAGCCATATATTGAAAGAAGTGCAAAAGTAAGCGCCTCAAAACTAGTAGATGATATCGCTAATACTTCGAGCAAGCATGTTCATCCGAAAACCGTGAAAAGAGCATTGTGGGAAAACGGGTATAGAAGCAGAGTTCCTCGAAAAAAGCCTTTAATAAGTGCAAAAAAGAGACTACTTCGATTAGAATTTGCAAATAAATACAAAAACAAAGACGCGGAATTTTGGAAAAGTGTTCTTTTTACTGATGAATGCAAATTTAATTTGTTCGGAAGTGATGGTCGTGAAAAAGTTTGGCGCAAACCTAAAACCGCCCTTCAAACAAAAAATTTGGTTCCAACTGTGAAGCACGGCGGTGGTAACGTGATGGCTTGGGGAGCAATAGGAGCAGCTGGTGTTGGTAAATTGGCCTTTATAATGGATAAACATCAATACAAGAGCATATTGCAACAACATTTTCAAGCTTCTGTGGACAGCTTAGGTCTTGGACCTCGTTGGATCTTCCAACAAGACAACGACCCTAAGCATACCGCACGTTTGGTGAAGGATTGGCTGCTTTATTATGCTCCTCAGTCACCAGATCTAAACCCTATTGAACATGTTTGGGGGTTAATGAAGCGTTAATTGGGAAACGTAGCAAAAACTAGCAAGGTTTCGCTTAAAGAAGCTCTCAACAAAGTCTGGTCAAAATATTTAAAGTTAAACGTAACGTTAACATTCAATTAAAAAACAGCGTCCGAGACAGAGAATTTGGTGATATCCATGCCACGTCGTCTCCAAGCAGTCATAGACAAGCAGGGCGGTCCAACAAAATACTGAAATGTAATATTTTTCTTGTAAAGTAGATAAATTTTATTGCATAACCTATAATTTTTTCATATGTATTTAAACTTTTGTCCAGTGAATTTTTTTCTTTTTCTAAAATTTACCGTTATGTTTGCGATGAAGTAAATATTTTTTGTTTTATTTTTAATCGTTCATAAAATCTAATAAAACTGTATTCTTACAACTTTGGTAAAATGTTTACTTTTTTAAAACTACAAATTTGAGGGGTGTATTTAAACTTTAGTCCCTGACTGTACATATAAAACAAAGGGATTTTACGGAAAAAATTAGATGTAGTCGTGTTTTTTTGCTAATATCTCAGCCATTTATCAACCGATCTGGCTGATTTTCAATAGCAAACAGAAATGGATCACATGTAACAGTAATATATAACAATCAAGACATCATCATGTCTGGGGTCTTCGGAAAACCCATTTCAACACACAGACGGACATCGTTAAATCAACTTCGCTCTTCATAAGGACCCAGAATATAATACTTTATAGGGTCTAAGATCAATATTGTAGAAATTACAAACGGAATAACAAACTTATATATACCCTTCCACATGTGGGTATTGTTTTGTTAATTCAGCGCCACCTATTCAAAAGTAGCGGCACTAAAGCAATTATGTATTTTGCTTTTTCTTTGTATATAAATGTCTTTGGTTACAAAAACCAAAAATTCATTTATGTAATGAAATGAAAAACCAAAAGAAAAAAAATAGATACAGAAAAATTGTACCAATTTGTATGGAAAATTTAGAGGTACCTTCACATTTTAACTCATAACTTTTAAACCGCTAGACCGATTTTGCTCATTTTCAATACCAAACTGCTCGGGAGGATGTTCAATAATCTCGGTAAAAATAGGAATTCGCGTCGTGATCGCCATTTCAACAGACTTAAAATTGCATAAGGATCACGAATATATATACTTTATGGGGTCTTAAACATATATTTTGACATGTTACAAACGGAATGACAAACTGATATATAGGGTATATATATATATGGTAAAGGGTATAAAAACATATTCAAAAAGTAACACTTAAAATTCAATGGTTTTAGTCTTTTTGCATTTAAGTTTATAAGCTACGTATTTTGCCACATATATTTAGTGTTTTTAAATACAGAATTAACGAATTCTGTACCATCAGGTGTTGTTAAAAAGTTTTGAATATTTGGATATTATTATATCGAATGACATTCTATTCCTACCTATCGTTGGAATACTTTTTCACAAAAAGTATTACTTATTGGAATTAAAAAAACGAATGAGATTAGTTTTTTATTTTTGGAGGTTAATTTCTCCACATTTTTCAAAAAATGAGACCATATTTTTTCATTTGGTTTAGTTTTTGGGAGCTTGTCGTAAACTTCTCAAAGTACGCAGTAATCATTTTATAAATTATAGTTATCAACATCATTTGAAATCTCTAATACTTTAGGAAGCTCTGACAACGTATTCCAAGTTAAAATTAATTTTTTAATCTTTAAACATGAATTTTTTTTAAAGACTGATTCTTCTCCAAAATCATAACGTTGGGCTAAATAACTAATTGCTCTTTTTAAAAAATCATTAGCTTCGAATTTAAACGAACTTATTTCGGTTTTCATTTTTGCAGCTATTTTGCTTCAATAAAAACTATCGTTCATGCGGCTTTGAATGCTGTTCATTAAATTGGTCATTACAATATGTAGTTCTACAATTGTACAGGAATCACTTTCCTGAGTTAATGTAGCAGTGTGAAATTCATGCAAAACGTTTTGAATAATATATAACTACGCCTCTGACAAACCTTCAATTTTGCATTCATCATCTTCATTATCTAACTCTCAGTTAGAAATTCCAGTGGCTACAAATTCCCAAAGAACTTTTCGTAAATTTTTGTTCACCCTTTCAAAAAAATATTTTTTTACTCCTGGCCAAGAATAGAATAGACGGTCAATAGCAGGCAAAAGTGCATTAACATTATTTTCCACGTCAACAGATAAAGCATTAAGATAATTTTTAATGCAGTTATTAATTACGTGGCAATTACAATTTGCTTTTAAAATTCGACTGTTCTAATTTTTAAGCTTTTGAAAAACAGAATTATGAACTCCATAATTCACATAAGCGTTATTAACACTATATGACGTAATTTGTTCGACTTTTAATATACCTTCATTTATAATTCTGATTAAATTAGCATATATATCTTTTGATGCTTCATAAAAATCTAAAATTTGTTTTTGTATCCCAGTTGTTGTATTTTGACGCTACCAACATTTGATGCATCATTACCTACAGAAAAATACCAACATGTCTGTAACGCTTTAGCTACTTTCTCTTGCGAATATGGACCCAATACATTTCTTGTTATGGCCGCAGATTTTGTACGGCCACAAGTTATTTTGTTGGCAATTCTTATATCACAGTATACGGTAGAACTCATTTTTATTTGACAATCTAAGCTGCTATAACTTAGGCCGTGCAATACGTTATGAAATACGCATAATAGCTCTGCCCTTGCAACTTGTATTTCTATTTTATTTTCTGCTGCATCTGTGAAATTTAATATACTTCGAGACATCTTTTGCGACAATATCATTTTCTTGTGTTTTTTGATTTCATATGTTTATTTAATGCTGAACTTCCTTCATATTTGACTGAAACTTCGGTGAGGCACAACTTACACCATGCAGTTGGAATAATTCGATGCCTCATTCCACCTTTCTAAGTAAACTGCATATCTTGCCTTTTTTGATGGTCCAACATCCTCGTTATCTTCCATATATTTTCACGAATTAAACGTCTTAAAATAATTTTTTATTAAAATAACAAACGTTTTTGTTCTAAATCAACTGTTTCATGTTTTTTTTATCGTTAGTGTTGAGTACAGGAGCGAAATCTGTATTAATACGCGATTCTGTTTCAAATTAGCTGTTCAATGTTGTCAAACTATAAGTGTTTAATATAGGGCGAAAGTATAAATGTTGATAGATTTTCAAACAAATATATAAAAAGAAATAATATTTTAATGAAATATTCATTTGCTTTTTACAAAACTTTGAAAAAATTAAAAAATTATTTTTTAAATTGTTTTTTGGTTGAGCCTTAAAAAAACATGTTTTGTTTGATTTTTTCTTTTATGTAGTCTTTTTTGTATTTGTCAAACGAAAATGACAGTTGAGTTTCAAATAATAGCAATAATTGATAACGAATATTGCCGGAGAATTATTGCAACATAAATTTCCGGCAATATATACCCAGCAAATATAAAGCTGCCAAAGAAGCAATAAAAGCATCACCACTATGGCAAAGGCATCACTTCTTTTCTAATGATTTCATCGATGAATTTAACATTAGCGTGTCATAGGATGGAAGTATTCAAATGTAGCTACTAGCATTACCCATACTTTACTCTAAGGAAGCAATGATAATACAATGATTAGGTATTCTGATGCATGAGTGGAAAATGTTCATATACTTTGTGGTATTTAAGCTTTGATAAAAATTAAATTCATAAGAATGCAGAAAAATAAGTTTAAAGAAACGAAATTTATGCATTGATATACAAATGCTCTTTATTAAAACAAATAAATAATTCTGCATTAGTGAAAAAGCATTTTAAAAACATTTCTCAAAAATTTAAATTAATTTTTAGACAAATTTTAAAATATTTTTGGATAATTTAAAAACTGGTTGTATAATGTGGAAACATTTTTAGACAATTTTAAAATATTTTTGAACAATTTTAAATAATTTATGCACAATTTTAAAACATTTTTGGGCAATTTGAAATAATTTTTACACAATTTCAAAACTATTTTGTTAAATTGTGAATTAAAACTGGAAATGGTGTAGTGTCAAATAATAAACAAAAATGAACAGATTGCGTCCTCATAAATATTTAAGGCTAAAAAAATGCAAATTACAGGCCAGCTAGTTTCAATTAAAGGTAAAAAAATCTGGTTTTCTTGATTTTTCAAAACTTTTGTAAAAATTGCAAAACTACATAAATTCTACCCCCATGAAATTTTAAACTAAAATATAAAAAATGATTTAATACATAAATTAAAAGCGTTCATCAAAACTATTTTCTCAATTTGAATAAATGCTTTGGATTAAAAAAAAAAAATATACGATATACTAGGTTTGTTTTTTTTCGAATTTTTATTATATCTATAACTACTTGTAAAAAAACGACTGTCCCTACTTACCTGACTTTTCTTTATTTTTTGTCAACAAATACAATTTGAACATTTGGGGCCGCCTTTGTACGAAAGATGTTTTCGTATATGGACTGCGCAGGAACGCGAAATAGAGCAATTATATTATTTGCCCTGCTCTACCTTAACTTACAAACACATAATTCATATGTTAGCTTTTGTAATTTTTAATATTTTATCAAATTAAAAACACAAAAATTTCACATATTTTTATGACAAATATTTTTGTTTACATTTAAAAGAGAAAAGCAAAAAATTTCCAAGACTAGGCAGCATTTTTATACATTCTTAATTTTTAATTAGCTATATTTATAACTACTTAGCAAGTCTATATCTACTTAAATTTGTATGGTATATTAATATAAAATTCGAAAAAAAATATAACTTATGCTCTAAACACGCTATCAGGAACCAAATGGTTCTTCACATTGGACTTGAAAAGTGGTTATTGGCAAGTAGAAATTTGTGAACAAGACAAGGAGAAAACTGCATTTAGCACAGGTGACGGATAATGGCAGTTTAATGTTATGCCCTTTGGACTCCAGCAACATTCGAGCGGTTAATGGAAAATGTGCTGGAAGGACTCCACTGGAAAACTTGCCTAGTGTACCTTGATGACATAATTGTCATGGGAAAAACTTTCGATGAACACCTGAAGAACTTAGCCGAAGTTTTAAGGCGAATATCTGCGGCTGGACTAAAGCTTAGCCAAAAGAAATGTACACTGTTCCAGAGGGAAGTCAAGTATTTAGGGCACCGCGTAACTGCAGAGGGTATATCAACCGATGAAGATAAGATTCGGGCTGTAAAAGATTGGCCTCGCCCGAAAAATCTGCACGAGTTGCGCAGCTTTCTAGGTCTCTGCACATACTACCGACGATTTGTACCAAATTTTGCCAGTGTGGCTGCAAGTCTACATGAGCTGACTAAGAAGGCGCGACCATTTCATTGGGGTGAAGCCCAAGAACAAGCATTCCTAAGGCTCAAGGAATTATTATGTACGGCACCGATTCTTGGATTTTCTGTGGCCGGGGAAAAATTTGTGCTGAATAGCGATGCAAGCGCACACGGAATAGGAGGTGTGCTTTCGCAGGTGATAAATGGAACCGAAAAAGTCATAGGCTATTACAGTAGAGTACTTTCGAAGCCTGAAAGAAACTACTGCGTAACGCGACGGGAACTCTTGGCACTACCACAAGTATCTGTATGGCACTACCACAAGTATCTGTATGGTACTACCACAAGTATCTGTATGGTCAGCACTTTCAACTAAGAACCGACCATTCTGCACTCAGGTGGCTGCTGCAATTTAAACAACCAGAAGGGCAGCTAGCTCGTTGGATTGAACGACTTCAAAGCTATGATTTCAGCATCAAGCACAGAAAATGCATTGCAATGCGGACAACCTTTCAAGACGCCCCTGCAATTTAGAGTGTAAACATTGTTCGAGAGCTAAAGGAAAAGAGTGCATCATTGATATAAGACTAACACATATTGAGTCAAGTGAAGACTGGTCAGCGGCGCAACAAAATGACCCCATAATGTCAAAAATTATGTCAGCCAACGCAGAAAACAGGATGCCTACCCGTGAACAAATATCACCTGAAAGTCCGCCAATGACGGCGTATTGGGCCCAGTGGAACAGTCTACGGGTAATTAATCACTGCTTATACCGTATATGGGAAAGTGCGGATCGCAAAACTGAGACAAAGCTAATTGTGGTGCCGTCAAGCAAAATAGAAGAAGTGGTAAAAGAGTTCCATGACGGTTCCAGTGGTGGAAGTTAAAACAATGATTCTACTGGGTCGGCTGCCAGCAAGCTGTAAGCGACTGGATAGCAAATTGCGCGCAATGCATCGCAGCAAAAGGACCAGTAAGGAGAAGTCGTGGGCAACTTCAATAATACAACTCGGGTGCCTCATTTGAGCGGATAGCAATGGATGTAGCAGGCCCTTTCCCTGTCAGTGATTCCGGAAACCGTTACGTTCTTGTGGTGATCGACTATTTCAGTAAATGGCCTGAGGTATACGCTATACCGAACTAGAAGCCAGAACGGTAATAAGCGCATTTGTGAACAACTGAGTGTGCCGCTACGGTGTTCCATTAGAGTTACACTCTGACCAGGGAAGGAACTTTGAATCTGCAATCTTCAAGGAAATGTGTGAGTTGTATGGAATAAGATGGTATGGTCGAAAGATTCAATCGCACTTTAGAGGAATACTTAAGAAAAGTGGTCAGTACTCATCAGAAGGACTGGGACGAACACATCCCCAAAGTTCTGCTGGCATATAGATCAACTGTTCACGATTCCACCTCCCGGACAACTGCAAAAATTATTTTCGGAACGGAACTTAAATTGCCTGGCGATTTAGAATTTGGTGTTAAGCCCGCCGCTATAGATAAAGACAACGACAACGCTTCCCGGGAACAAGAAGACCTTAATGAGCTTTATGAGTTTGTTCGCAATCGAATTAAAATATTTAGCGATAAGATGAAGGATTTAATTAGGGTCAGCTGGTTCTACTATTTAACCCGAAACGGAAAAAAGGACTATCTCAAATCACAAACGCATTGGGACGGCCCCTATAGAGTAATTAAAAGGTTGAATGATGTGGTATACAGAATACAGAAAGATCAGAGCCCAAGGTCCAAAATGAAGGTTGCTCATCTAGAACGACTAGCCAACTATGGAAAAGGAATAGCTATGTCTGTTCGGGACGAACAGGCTTAAGTGGGCGGCAGTGTTGCAAGGAATTTCTACAACTAGAAATTTCTTCACACGAATTTAGACAGCTGGGAAAATCTAGTGTCGTAATAAACCGGAAATAACTAGAATACCTGACTACTCATATAAATACTGGTACTTGGTGACGCAACAGTTTAATTGATAAGTAAAACGCTGTGTGTTCGTCGTAGACGTAGAAAAGTATGGAAATAAAAACAAAAGTTTTATATTGGGTTATTAGAGAAATGGTCTCTATAATTTTATTTAAATATATTTATTTACCTTAAGAATTTTATTTGCACGTAGTGCTGTTGTTGATATCCAATAACGAATTAAAAAAATAAAAATAGAAAGAGAGTGGCAGCTAACAACGTTTAAGGCACAGTTAACTATTTACTCGTTATAAAAAGAGTAAAAACTCCTTACAAAGTGGTAGAGGAGTGGAGAAAAAAGGGAACGCAAAAGAAAGGATTAACCCTCAAATGGGTTTAAGGTTTTGAAAAGACCAAATTATAATTATAAAAATTCTTGGCTTAAACATTGCCGGCCACCTTGCAACATTATAAGGGTTGCAACATAGTGCTAAACAATAAAGACGTAAAGGTAAATATAAGTATTAAAATATTCAGTATTATAAAAAAAATTCATTTATTTTTTTTTTTTTTTTCAAAAAACACTTAAAACTAATTGTTATAATCGATCAAAGGATCGGTGACCCAAAGGGGGCCAGGTTGACACAGTGGTCTATTACAAATATAAAAATTTTATGACCCAAAGGGGGCCAGGGTTGACACAGAGGTCCATTAAGAAAAAATAAAAATGTATGACCCAAAGGGGGCCGGGTTGACACAGAGGTCGTTAAAAAAAATAAAAATGTTTGACCCAAAGGGGGCCGGATTGACACAGAGGTCGTTGGTCCAAAGGGGACCGTTCCCTTAAAGAGGGGATTGGCCAGAGATGACCCAACCAAATATGGTGTATTGAGCCAAAGGAAGACCCGGGCTCGAATGAATCCTTCCCTTCAAAATCTGTGGGATCAGTTCTGGTCCCAAGACAAGAGCCACTGGAGCCGAAATGTTAAATTGGGGGTCTGCAAGCTGAAACCCAGCAAAATTTTCCCTTACCAGATCCGAGACAGATTCCGGAGGAGTGTTCACGCCCTTCATCTTTGTAACCCTCGCCGTCAAAGTAAGCTGTGCCGAATCATAAGCTGATTCGACAGTCAGGCGACAATAACGGTAGTTATCCATCGTAGAGACGGGCAGTCTGAGCTGTGCTGCCAATGACTCAGACATATAGCTGTTGCTACAACACGAGTCCAGAGCTGCTCGTACCAAAATAGACTTTGCCTGCACTTTTAATTTTACCACAAGGGTAGGTGAAAAGGACACCACATGTCTAATAGGCAGGTGACAAAGTGTCGAGACGGACGAGGACGGGCGATTAGTGGCCTTTTTTTTGTTTCGAAGAAACCTTAGTTTTGGCAACAGAACGCTCCTGCGGTTTTTTGATGACGGACTGAGATAAGCGGCCCGAATGGAGAAGGGTGTTATGATCGCCGTGGCAAAGGCGACATTTCGAAACACTCGGACAATCTATGGACGTGTGCGTGTGGGCCAAACAACGTGAGCAGTAATGGTGTAAGACCACCATGCGCAACTTTTTCAGACCCTACACTTCCGAACACCATAGGTATCAAGCGAAATAGTGGTGGTAATATTCGAGCCCGCGGTTCCTTTAGGTTCCGATGAAGGTTCGGAAATCGATGATGTTGTTGAGGGAGTAATCTCAACAACCGTAGGTGTAACTCCTTCAGAAGGTGCTGCCAAAGGGGCTGCTGAAGATGCAGGCTCTGCTATTTCCATAGCCTCCTCAAAATCTTCCAAAAGACCATCATCGGACAAATTTTGCGATAAGGCGGCCATTGTGCTAGGAAAAAAAATAGGTTAAAAAAAGAAGAAGAAAAAATATGTGATTTTGTGTTAATTGGCTAAAGGGACCAATT
This sequence comes from Eustalomyia histrio, assembly GCA_949748255.1. NCBI lineage: Eukaryota > Metazoa > Arthropoda > Insecta > Diptera > Anthomyiidae > Eustalomyia > Eustalomyia histrio. The sequence continues at coordinate 182,421,651 of OX456523.1, read as the reverse complement.
TCGTAATATTTCGTCTTACAACCCCACTCGCTGTACGCACATCAACTACCCTAACAATACCGTCACTACCCGGATACAATTTCACGACTAGACCCAGTCTCCACGAAGTTGGAGGTAGCTGTTCGTGTTTAATCACGACCAAATCGTTTTCTTGAATATCGCGTTCCTGATTTTTCCACTTGTAGCGTTTGTGCAAATCCATCAAATACTCATCTTTCCACCGGCGGCAAATATGCTGAGAAAGAGCTTTCATTTTAAGAAACCGATTTACAAGACTTGTTGGCAATTCGTTAATTTCAGGCTCCGGAGGAGCTAGAATTGCAGAGCCAATTAAGAAATGACCCGGAGTTAGAGCAACGGGCTCTTGAGGGTTCTCGTTCATACGACAAAGAGGACGCGAATTAAGACATGCTTCTATTCGCGCTAGAACAGTCGAAAGTTCTTCGAATGTATATTTGAAGCCTTGTGCCTCTTTCCTAAAGTGTAGTTTAAAACTCTTAGCTCCGGCTTCCCACAGGCCACCCATGTGAGGAGCGCCAGCTGGGATAAAACGCCATGAAAGTCCCTGAATGCCATACGTAGTAGACACTGTGGACTGACTTTCCTTGAGAAAAGTTTTAAAATCTTTTTCCAATTCACGCGACGCACCTACGAAGTTTGTGCCATTATCCGAAAAGATTGTACTAGGTCAACCTCGGCGAGAAATAAATCGTTGAAAGGCGGATAAAAATGTTGCCGTTGACAAGTCTGTAGTAGCCTCTAAATGTATAGCTTTCGTAGAAAAGCAGACAAATATACAGACGTAGCCTTTAGTTATTCGACAAGCCCTACCAGTAAAACTCTCGATATCGAAAGGACCTGCGAAATCAGGTCCAAAAGACACTTGTACTCTCTAGCAAAATGAAACTGTTGAGATACCTGCTAAGCGTAACTTAGCTCTTTTTATGTCTATACCCGAAAGAGTTTTACTCTCATAAAAATGACAATCAGATCCGTGAGATGGATGGGTATTATAGAAAAATCTAAATACATACGATATAATACGAAGTGATTTATCAAGGCGTGAATAGTTCTTCAGAATATCCTCATATGTATCCTTCCCCTCTTCGTCTATAAAGAACGAAGCAAAACTCCGAACTGAGCGATTTTCAATGTCAGTGTCCAATCGCGAAAAATCGGTAATATTCCATTGGGATTTATCAAGACGAAGCCACTGGGGCCCATGCCACCAAAGTTCATTATTTTCCAGCTCCGATGGAGCGGCTCCCCGACTACCCAACTCGGCAGGATTATCCTCAGATCGGACGTGGTACCAATTATGTTGGCCAACATTCTCCTGAACTAAACACACCCTATTTGCGACAAATGTGGTCCAAGAACAAGGGTCCTTCTTCAACCAGGAAAGGACTATCGTAGAATCAGTCCAACAATAAATCTGTTGAAGCCGTACATCAATTTCACTTAAAACAGTTTTTAAAAGTTCAGAACCCAAAACTGCACCACAAAGCTCAAGACGAGGTATAGAGATCGATTTTATGGGAGCCACTTTTGTTTTACAAGATATTAAATGCGTATAAATTTCACCGCCGGGAGTTTCAATACGAATATAAATCACCCCCGCGTATGCCTTTTCCGAGGCATCAGAAAAAACGTGAAGTTCAACTGAAGAGTCAGGAGTATAACGAACCCATTGCGGAATTTGTATCCTATTAACTTCATGATACGAAGCAATAAATCTTTTCCAATCGCTTTCCGTAGAAAGTGGAAGAGAATCATCCCAATTAATGTTATCAAGCCAAATCCTTTGCATAATCATTTTTGCGACAACAACTACTGGACCTAGCCAACCAACAGGGTCAAACAATTTCGCAATAGTTGACAAAACTTCCCTCTTAGTGTGAACAGTTTTGTGGGCTATAGGGTTTACATTAAAGTAAAAACAGTCCAATTGAGCATTCCATTGAACACCCAAAGTCTTTGAACTGCTAGACTCGACAAATGTCAAAAGTTTAGCATCAATCAAATGTTCAGACGGAAATCTGTCCAAAATAATGCGTTCATTAGAAGTCCATTTCCTAAGTTCAAATTTAGCAGAAGACAAAGCTGCTATAAGCTGATCACGAGCGCTCAGGGCAGTTGAAACGTCATGAGCCCCAGCTAAAACGTCGTCAACATACATACACTTCCGTAGAATGTGTGATGCTAATGGGTACTCAGCCTCAGAATCGTCAGCTAATCGTAGTAACGTTCTTATCGCTAGGTAAGGGGCGCAATTAACTCCAAAAGTCACCGTCTGCAACTCATACTCATTAACGTTCTCCGTTGGAGAATCTCTGAACAAAATCCGCTGAAAAGGAGTATGAGAAGAATCTACACGAATTTGCCGATACATTTGCGCAATATCGCAATTAAAAACGAATTTAAACAGACGCCACCGCAGAATCAAAAGAACCAAATCAGACTGTAAAGTGGGCCCAACGTAAAGACAGTCGTTAAGACTATTTCCATTAGAAGTTTTATTCGAAGCATTAAAAACTACTCGCAATTTTGTAGTCTTCCGCTCCGGTTTAACGACAGGGTGGTGAGGTAAATAGCAAGCAAAGGTAGTTGAAGGAGGTGAAGTTGAAACAGGTCTCATATGACCCAGGTCCAGGTATTCATTAACAACGCCATCATAGATCCTCTTAATTTCTGGTCTTCGTAGAAGAGAAGATTCATTCCGAAGATATTGCCTTAGAACATTCGACCTAGATATACCTAAATTCAATATTTGAGGAAATTCAGGCTTGAATGGAAGTGTAACGATGAAACGACCATCAGAACCTCGACGTGTAGTCTTTTCATAGTTTTCCTCACAAATTTTGTCAAAAGTTGAAAAAATTCTTTTCCTAGGAGTTTCCTCAAGTTCCCAAAATCGAAGAAGATTTCTATTGAGATTATCCTCCGTAGAAAAATTTACTTTAGTGGAATAAACTTGGACTTGAGGTTGAAAAATTGGACCAGTTATAATCCAACCGAAAACTGATTTTTGAGCCAAAAGTGAACCCAAAATATTGCGTTTAATTTCTCCCAGAATAATTCTAGGATATAAATCTGCGCCGAGCAAAATGTCAACAGACCGACTGTCGTAAAAGTTGTTGTCCGCAAATCGTAGATTTGGCAAATTATCCTTTATATAAGACGGAATCACAAAGGATGGCAAATTTCCTGATATTTTAGGTAGGACAAGCGCCATAGTTTCCATTAAAATAGACGGATCTAGTGGAGAGCCAATTTGTATAGAACAAATTTTTCTGGAACTAGCAGCAACTGCTTGATTCACACCTGAAATTTGAGCATTCGTGAAATGCGTAGACAGTTTCAGGCGGTTTTGCAAACGTTCCGATATGAACGAAGCTTCAGAACCCGGATCAATAAGAGCACGGGCTGGATACGTGATACTCTGGTGAACGATATTCACCATAGCCGTCCCCAGAATAACCGACCTATTTTGCGAGGTATGAAATACCTGCTGATTCGCACGAGCTGCGGCATCAGAAGTGGATGGTAGCGATGAATCAACCTGTGTGAAGTTCGCATGCTGATAAGCAGGAACCGAATTCGCATTGGTTGAAAAATTCTGTCGAACAAAATTCGAATTCGTATCATTAGGCCGAGCGGAGCTCGTATTCTAATTATTTTGTCTCGCCGAATTTTCCAAAAACGACGCATCACGATGTAACATCGTATGATGGCGCTTGTTGCATATGGTACAATTGTGTGTGCTCTTGCAACTCTTTAAGTCATGAGCCCGAGATAAACAATTTATGCAGCAGTGAAATCGTTTCACTGTAGAAAATTTATCTGCCACAGACAGGCTCCTGAAACGTGGACAAAGCCGTAGATTGTGATCTTGATTCTTGCATATAGGGCAAGAATTCTTTGACGATGTGGAAGAAGAAGACGCATTAGTGTAATGAGTCCTTATTTTGTTCCCAGAAGACTTATTCAAAGTTTCCGAAGCTTTTATTTCACGAACACAATCTTAAGTTAGGGCCCTTTCCGTGAGAAAGAGGTCCAAATCTTTCCAGAGTGGTAAAGCCGATTTATCCCTTACTCTCTGTTCCCAAATATTCACGGTGGCCGATGGTAACCGTTGTAGACAAATAAAAACAATTATCGGATCCCAATTTTCGGTAGAAATCTGATAAATTGACATTGCAGAAAGGCAACCATTTATTCCGCGTTGAAGTGATTTCAACCCTGCACTGGTTTCCTTATCAAGATAAGGGAGACCGAAAAACGTCTTGAGCTGGTCGTTTACCAACATACGTGGATTATCATATGCCCTATTCAAGTTTTTCCACGCCATACCAAACCCCTGATCCGTAAGAGGGTATTTAGAAACAATTTCCCGAGCTTCGCCTTTCGTTTTTCTAACTAAATGGCACAAACGTTCAATGTTACTTAACCGCGAATTGTTAATATAAACGGCGGTAAAAAGATCACGAAAGGTAGGCCACGAAAGATAATCGCCCTCGAAAACTTCTGTGTCGCATGGCGGTAGAGCCAAATTATGGCAGACGTTATCCACCAAGTTTTCAGTCGTTAACTGCGACTTCATTTCCGTTTCACACTTTCGCAGCTTGTCATTTATTTTCGACAAACAAGTAACATACGCGCGATAGGTGGACTTGTATTTAGATTTTACCACTTCATTAGCTGAAGGTTCCGCCTTTTTCAACGTTGCGTTATACGTCAGGCACTCGTTGTACGTGGTCTTTACCGTATCCCACAAAGATTTTAATTCTGCGCCCTCAATTTCAAGACTACATTGAGTATGAAAATCTTCGCGCAGGTCGTTAAAATTCGCTTCGAATTCAATTAGAGCATCCGAAGCTCTAATAAAAAGGTCAAGTGCGGTCACTGACATGTCGAAAATTAGTTGTTTTCAAAAAAAAAAATTAAAAGAAAATACGAAAAACTCCGAAAATGTACGAAAATGTACGAAAATCAGAACTTGTTAAAATATATTTCGAATAATTATTAAATTCCGCACAACAAAAAAAATTATTTTTAGTTATAAAATAAAATAATTCACCGAAATAATTATTAAATTTCACAAAAATTCGAAAAAATATTTTTAAACAATTTTCTAATTGAAAATACACTTTATAGGAAGCGACTATAACCGTCTGTAGAGTGACCGATAAAATATAGCAAGAATCCGAAAAAAAATTATAAAAATAATTTTCATAAAAAAAATCAAACACTTTATATAGCGACTATGACCTGTATATATACGTGTAGGGTAATATTGATGACGTCACCAATTGTACAACAACCATACAGTGTATATTTTTACTTTAAGCGTATATAAAAAATGCACTAGCTTTAACCGTACGTATGTATGTATGTAATAATCAAACAAACGAGGAAAGCAATATAAACAAAATAAAAATAAACAAAATAAATATATGTAGGTATGTTCGTATGGTAAATGTACCAACTTACAAAAAGTAAATTTATTAAAAATTACTAATAAATCACTATTACACGGTTACCGACGGGTTTTTAATTAAGGCAAATAATAAGACAAATTCTATTTTATAATTTATCTATGTACTTTAAACACTATTTTAAATTTCAACACAAAAATTAGCAAAATCACAAAATTGTGTTTTCTCTAGAAAATAAATTTCTGTTTTTCCGTTCGCGTAACCAAACACACCGTTGAGTAAAAGCAATAAAAAAGTTACCGCGTAGGGTTGTAATACGATCAACCACCACAATCAACAAATTAAATAAATCTTTTAATTTGTATATTTTTTCACTTTTTATTTTTCCTAGCACTAAAAAAATGATACGCACCTTTTTTATCCGGACTTTGTAAAATATGGAATACAAAGTTTTTTGATGATAGGGATGAATCGCCAAAATTCACTTCAAAATGGAGAAGTACTGGAAATATTTTTTAAAATTTTACCAATATTAAACTTTTGCTTAAAAATCCGGTTCGAAGGACCAAAAATGTTCGTCGTAGACGTAGAAAAGTATGGAAATAAAAACAAAAGTTTTATATTGGGTTACTAGAGAAATGGTCTCTATAATTTTATTTAAATATATTTATTTACCTTAAGAATTTTATTTGCACGTAGTGCTGTTGTTGATATCCAATAACGAATTAAAAAATAAAAATAGAAAGAGAGTGGCAGCTAACAACGTTTAAGGCACAGTTAACTATTTACTCGTTATAAAAAGAGTAAAAACTCCTTACAAAGTGGTAGAGGAGTGGAGAAAAAAGGGAACGCAAAAGAAAGGATTAACCCTCAAATGGGTTTAAGGTTTTGAAAAGACCAAATTATAATTATAAAAATTCTTGGCTTTAACACTGTGTGTGAAGAACTAAAGTGTGGCTAACGTTTAGTCTATCTACATCGTGTAAATAAAGTGTTGTGTTAAAGTGTTTTTCTGTGATTTTTAGTGACTGTTATAAATAAATAGAGCTATAAATAATTTCAAACAGTGTTTATTATTTGCAATATAGAAAGAACTCGCTTTATTTAAAAGGTAAATAAATCAACGATTTTAAAAGTATAAAATCTATGGCTAAGGAACACTGGGGGTCCTTTGTCTTCTTAAATTAAATAATTTATAGAAATTGTTGCAAATATACAAAATATCACAGTTACATTTTTTAGCTTAAACTTTATTTGACATATACAAATTTAAACTTTTTTATTATTAAGTGAAAAAAATAGTTCGATAAATATAAAGTTAGTTTAATAAGCGCTACGTCAATTATAGGAAAGCCATTATGCCGTAATGTATAAATGAAAACTAACTGGTTTGTTTTTAATTGATTGTTTTTTTTGGAATAGAATATAAAAATAATTTAAACGATTTCCAACAAAAAAAATCCTATACCAATTTCCATTATTTTTTTAAAGATAGAAAACTTTTACTTGAAAAAAAGAATATTTTATTACAATTTTTAAAATTTATCTGAACTAAGTTGCATACAAATTTTCTTAGAAATAGTTCATCAGTTTCTAAAATCAAGTAAATTTTAATTATTGCATAAGAAAAAATTTATTACTTTTTGTATTTAATTGTCTGAACTAATTTTTAGAAAACGATTCTTCAAAATTAGAAAGTGGTATACCTGAAAACTGAATTTGGAAATGGCTTTCTAAAATTAGTTAATTTTACTACTCGCGAACATAAAATGAACACACATTAAGTTCAAGTACTTTCTCGATTTAAGTTAGACACATTTTTGGAACTAAATGGGAGTAAATTATGTCCTAAATTTTTTTTTTAGCTAAACTTAAAAAATTAATAAATTTTTATTTAATTGACTTGTTTTTTTCCTAAAATCTAGAAATATTACTTAGGAAAAATATGAACTATTTCCCAGTATATAAACTATTTAGTTTTTCCTCAATCTAAGGAATTTTTATTCTTTTTAAGAAAATTTTTCTAAGTTTAAATAAAATTTTACTTAAATTGAGGACAATTTATAAACTATTTTGAAGGAAATTTTTGATTACATTTTAGTTCATGTTTTTTTTTTTTTGAGTGTGTGCATTTTTTTCTACCGTACCTATCTCTATATATAAAGCAATAACGTTACTGACTGACTCACCGCAAGAGGAAGGAGGATTAAATTTGGTATCCAGGTTCCCCCTCCGGCGTAGACATTCGCTAAGACGGGGTTTTTGGAAATTCCTTCGGGGAGGGGCAAAAAGGGGGAAAAACTCCCCTTTAAAATTTGAAATATGCCTTCCTGGGAGTATGTGCTAACTCCTTGATAATGTAGGTGATTGAATTTTTGGCTTTTACGTTGTAAAAATGGGGGTTTAAAGGGCCAAATTCAAGGCCCAATTCGTTCCCAGAAATGGAAACATTAACAATTGGAATGGCAACCATGTCAATTTGTGCTTCGAGAATCGAGGATGATTGCCAAAGGGTATTCTATAAATAGATGGAAAAAAGCTCATTTGTACGGGTAATCATTCACTAATGAAAAATTTAATTTCACATTGTCATTTTCCTTAGAGTGTGTGATATAAATGCCTGTTCCAAACCATGAGTTATTTGTGTTGGGTGGTTCAGAAGGAGGCTGAAGATGACCTGGTCGTTCGGGTCGAAAGTGTGCACTCCCTCTAGCGCTGATCCTTACAATTTTTTCCATTTAATAAAATAAATTAGTGTTTACTATTCGTTAGTAACATTAAAAATTATGATCTTGAGCCTGATAAAAAAATTATAAATATATAATTAAAACAGATAGATCAAATAATGTACAAAATTTACATATAAAAACATAGGGCACGATGTAATTTATAATCTAATATAACAAACAACACTTAAATATGTTGTGACGTGAAAAATATTAGTATGCCAGATTCCCAATTCTTTCCCAGAAATGGAAACATTAACAATTGGAATGGCAACCCTGTCAATTTGTGCTTCGAGAATCGAGGATGATTGCCAAAGGGTATTCTATAAATAGATGGAAAAAAGCTCATTTGTACGGGTAATCATTCACTAATGAAAAATTTAATTTCACATTGTCATATTTCTTAGAGTGTGTGATATAAATGCCTGTTCAAAACCATGAATTATTTGTGTTGGGTGGTTCAAAAGGAGGCTGAAGATGACCTGGTCGTTCGGGTCGAAAGTGTGCACTCCCTCTAGCGCTGATCCTTACAATTTTTTCCATTTAATAAAATAAATTAGTGTTTACTATTCGTTAGTAACATTAAAAATTATGATCTTGAGCCTGATAAAAAATTATAAATATATAATTTTCATGTTTCTTTACAATAAAAATAATTAATTAATAAAATCCTACTATACTATTCACTTACAAAATAACAGATCAACAATTCATAAAATTCCATTACTTTACACACAAGGATACAGTGCAAAATATAATTCAAAATATTGTCTATTCATTAACTATCAACATAGATTAAGTTGTAGATTTAATATGGATTAGGACGAACATTTGATATTAAATGCTTCATATAAGCTGTGTTATTTGATACTTTAAGAATTAAAGTTCATAACAAAAACTGTAAAATATAGAGGATAAATATAAATTGTTAAATTTCGTTGATGTTAGTCTAATTGTGTTGTTGTTTACAAGTTTGTTAATTTGTCCTTACACTCAATATAAAATAGACAATCATCAACAAGCAATGACCGCAAAGGGAGTAGAAGAGCATGTATATTGACAAGGTTGGGTAGCGCCAACCGAAAATACTAAGTATTCTATCCTGCTGGCTCAGTGGATTTTCTCAATTTTTATTCTCTATAACTTACTAATAAAAATTTTCAAGTTTCTTTACAATAAAAATAATTAAAAAGAATATGATATGATCTTAAAATCCTACTATACTATTCACTTACAAAATAACAGATCAACAATTCATAAAATTCTATTACTTTACACACAAGGATACAGTGCAAAATATAATTCAAAATATTGTCTATTCATTAACTATCAACATAGATTAAGTTGTAGATTTAATATGGATTAGGACGAACATTTGATATTAAATGCTTCATATAAGCTGTGTTATTTGATACTTTAAGAATTAAAGTTCATAACAAAAACTGTAAAATATAGAGGATAAATATAAATTGTTAAATTTCGTTGATGTTAGTCTAATTGTGTTGTTGTTTACAAGTTTGTCAATTTGTTTCCTTACACTCAATATAAAATAGACAATCATCAACAAGCAATGACCGCAAAGGGAGAAGAAGAGCATGGATATTGACAAGGTTGGGTAGCGCCAACTGAAAATACTAAGTATTCTATCCTGCTGGCTCAGTGGAATTTCTCAATTTTTATTCTCTTTAACTTACTAATAAAAATTTTCATGTTTCTTTACAATAAAAATAATTAAAAAGAATATGATATGATCTTTAAATCCTACTATACTATTCACTTACAAAATAACAGATCAACAATTCATAAAATTCCATTAATAGTAAAATCTTTAGAAAATAGAATAATATTTTCTTCTCAACATATTTCGATATTTTAAACTAACGGTAACGAAGTATCGGGCTTTTAAGCTAGTCGTATTATATATGTGTCGTTTAGTTTATCATTCGGGGTAAACTTATCATCAAAATGATATTGATATGGTATCGAAACGGTATCGTTTGGTTTGTTGGGAACGTCATCTAATAAAAATTCGGTCACATGTAAATCACTATTTATTATTTAGAACGAAAAGTTAGCCAAAGAGTATATAGATGGCTTAATATAAAAAGGCTCTAACTCGATTTTTTCGTTACTTGACAGGAGAAGGAAAAAACTTAATATAATACGTAAAATTTTAGATACAAAAAAAGTTTTATTGCAATTTTTAATAAAAAAGGCAACACATTTTTGTAAACTGCATTAAAAATTTTTTTATCTAAAATTTTACTGATTTTATTAAGTTTTTTCCTTCTCCTATCAAGTAACAAAAAATTGAGTTAGGTCCTTTTTATATTAAGACATCGATATATCGCAGACAGTGTATATATCTGCTTACTAGCATACCGATTAGGCTAAGCAAAGAGCATACAAAATTAATTGAGTGCCAGAACTAATCTTCGAGAAATTCAACATGCTACAGAGTTCAGCGGCAACATTTTTAAATAAGTAGGCACCATTTTCAAAGTTAAGCAACTTTGAAAAACATAAAATTTTTTTCATATCCATTATTTCCCATTTCTATGGTAAAAATATATAATAAAGAGAACAAATATGCTATTAATTATTGCAATATATAATTAAAAAAACTATAAAAAATGCATGAATTTCAAAAAACGTTGTTTTCATGAAAAAACTGGAAAACAGTTAAGAATCCCAAAAACTGGGATAAACAATTAAACTGTTTATAAGGCAACACTGCATATGCGGGCGGATCAATAAGTCCGTGACTTTTTGAATGAAACACAGTTTTTTTTGCAACATAATCTCCTTTTATCTCAATACACTTAGTCCAATTCCAATTCTTGTATCTCTTCCAAAAAATAGGATTTTTTGAAGTCCATAAAATAAGCATTTGGAATTTTGCCATTGAGACTACACACGTGTGCACGTGTGATCATTCAAAATCGAAACCACACTGTCATATAAAATGCCTATGGCATCAACAATCTCACGCACTTTTACTCTTCGATCGGCCAACACCATATCGTGGATTATTTCGACATTTTCGGATGTATTGACCTCAATTGGCCGTCCAGAACGTCCCCATAGTATTTATAAAGCTTTTCCTTGGTTTGATTGACGGTTTTTTCGCAAAAAAAATGTTTAATGATATTCACTTTTTTCCATTTTTAAAAAAATCCACGAGGTTGTATGTTTCAAAAAGCTGTTAAACGCAAAGTAAATGACGAAACCTGTTATACATTTATTCGAAATAATTTACTATCATTTACCAATTTTTTCAGTCTCATTTGTTTGAAATTTAATAAAAATGTATCCACAAAACAAAAATTTGTGTTTTATTTTTGTCCATTACAGTTATTACAAATTTGAATATTGTTTGCTGTCTGTTTCAAAAAATTACAATTTGCGTTTTATTTATTTAAATTACAAGAACTGCATAAACACATTCACACCTAAAGTTTCTATAGCCATGTATACATACATTTTGTGGATTAAAAAAATACAAAAATGAAAACGATTTCAAATAAATGATGAAATCATTTATTTTTTAAGGAATAGGTAGGTAAAATTTTAACTGATTATATCATTTGATTCTTACAGATGTGTCAGTTAATTAAACAAAATTTAAAAATAAATAACAAAGGCTATTTGGTTTAAATGAAAATTAAGTAGACCAGTTTTTTAATAAGATATTTCTTTTAAATTTGATTTTCTGTTATTTTAACTTACAAACTATTTTAAGTGTATAGAGTGTCAGAACTAATCTTCGAGAAATTCAACATGCTACATACATAGCTCAGCTGCATCATGTTTATGTAATGGGCAACATTTTCAAAGTTGCTAATGTGTTGAAAACATTAAATTTGGTTAATGCAGTGTAGCCATATAGGCAGTTAAATTGTTTATCCAAGTTTTTGGGATTTTTAACAGTTTTCCAGTTTTTTCATGAGAACAACTGTTTTTTCAAATTCATGCATTTTTTAAAGTTTTTTTTATTAAATGTTGCAACACAAATAATAGCATATTAGTTTTCTTCAATATTATATATTTTTACCATAGAAATGGGAAATAAAGGATTTGAATAGACAGAGGTAGCCAATGTGTCTATACACAGACGCGGATTTAGGGGGGATAAAGGGATATATCCCCCCAACTCGGTTACAAATCCCAAAAAAAAAAAAAAATTAAGTGATTTACGTTTTGCAACTATTAAAAAAATTCCTTAGCATTTCTATAAATAATATATTCCAAATATAAATAATATATTCATAATATAAATAAATGTTTCTTGTAGACAAGACTTGCAAATTTTGCAAGCAGAAATTATAAATTTGGTTTTTGTTTTGAATAAAAGTTGCATTAAAACCTTTTTTGTATTACAAGTTTTTTATTTTATTTAGTTTTTTATTGTCATGTTAAGTATCGATAAATCGAGATACGCCTTTTCTATACTAAGTCGATGCACCATATTTTTATTTTTTTTTACTAAAAGGCATATGTTTTTTATTATTATTTGAAGATTAGCTTAGTTAATTTTCTGTATGGAATTGACTTTATTTTTGTTGAGTTTTTGTATACTAATTTTTTAATTTAAACAATTTGAATTAAAATGATTTATTTAATATAAAATTTTGTTTTGAACATATCGCACACCTAGTTCAAAAGTGACACAACTCAAAATTTTAATTTTTTGGTGTTATATGCTTAAACTGTGCACAATACAATGTTTATCTATAAAAAAAATAGCAGTGTGTATTGTTGTTGTTAACTGTTGTTAAAAAATAGTTATGTCTTTCTTTATGTTTCAATTGGTTGCAATTATAAAAGTGGCTTATTTTTAGTTGTGTCAGAAAAAATAATGTTAGTAGATCTCTGTGCTTAGTGCGAAATAGTCTTAAATTGAATTGTATCACTTTTGATAAAATAAATCTTTGTTTTAGTTTATATTAATTAGAATTGTGTCAGTTTAGCTCATTGAGGAATGTACGAATGATTTCTATTATTTTTTGTTGTGACGCTTTAGATGAAAAAATATTAAGTTTTTGAGTTCGGACACTTTTAAAGAAAAAACATTATTATTTAATTTCTGTATTTCAGTTTTAGAAAATTAACGGTTTTGCTATTGTGAAGCTTGGCATCAATTATCAAATACAATAAAATTTAAATTTTAAGAAATTTAAAAATTTTGTTACAATAAAAAAGAGATTTTTGACTAAGGTCACTTTAGACGATTTTTTATTGTTAAACTAAGGCCATGTCGCAAAATGAAACTTATTCATCTATTCTTACCGAAGAATATAAGATGAGGATTGCAAGACATACAGCAAACAGTCACTGTTCATCTAATCAATCTAATGATAGATTGAGGACCCATTTCAAGCAAGCTCTGGTAATAAATATAATTTAAATTGTAAAGATTTTTCATCTAGTTCTACAAATTCAAATAGTACTATTGATGATGAGGATGCAATTTTACCTTAGATTACATTGGGACTAATATTTAATAATTCTTTTTCAGTAATTATTTAAGTTTTCTTCGAACTTCTCTATTCATGCAATATTCCTTCTCGAGCTAAAGATCCTTTATTTATAAAAAAATTAATTATAAATATTTATTGATACCAATATTTCGTCACCACATTGGGTGACTTCTTCAGGGGAAATTGTCTTTTTTTATAATTAATAAATTAAAATTATAAACTGAAAACTTATATATAACAATTTTGTTTTTTAATTTTTTTTTTAAATTGTTATATATAAGTTTTCAGTTTATAATTTTAATTTATTAATTATAAAAAAAAGACAATTTCTCCTTAAGAAGTCACGAAATATTGGGATCAATAAATATTTATAATTAAATTTTTTATAAATAAAGGATCTTTAGCTCGAGAAGGAATATTGCAATTCTTTTTCAGTTTAACAAAAGCCTATTCTAGCATTTTTACCTTACCCGAAAGGAAAAAAAAGACCTAATGGACGTAATCAAAAAGAATAACATTCCAAATCAATATTATGAAGCCTACTATAAGCACGTTATTAATTAATATTAAATAAATCTGGTTTTTAACATATTATAAGTTCTTGAAGTATACATTTAAAGTTCCTAATGTATTTTCAAATTAAATTATTAATTTTCTTTGTATATAAAGTATATTATTTCAGTTCATATGTTCATGTTTAATACACAAATTAACATGATACAAACACACAAGGTAGTTTCACTTCTCTCTCACAATTTTTTTTGAAGTTTATCGAAATTATTTGAAGCTTGCTACAAATAAAAACAACAAATAATTCCAATAAACTTCAAAAAAAAATTATGAGAGAGAAGTGGAACTACCTTGTGTATTTGCATCATGCAAATTGGATTTTTTTATATTTAAAGTTCTTGAATTTTATAATTTAAGTTTTAAAAAAAAACTTTTTAGATCATAATCTGTATGGATTTTTTACTAAATGGTCCAAAGTTTTTGTTTTTTACTATTTTTATTTAGGTCAAAAACAGTTTTTTTCGATTTCTGAAAAATAAAATTTTTTGAGTTGAGTCACTTTTGAACTGGGCGTGCGATATGTCCTATTGCGGAAAAAATAATGAAAAAAAAATTCCAAATCAGTTAAAAATATAAGTTTCAAAATCTGTTAACGGGGTTTGTAGCACAAAAGGTTAAAATTTTGGAATGTTTAAGAATTTAAAATTAGTGTTTAAATAGTTATAATCATTGCCGATTCTGCAATGAAATAGATCGGTCAATCTGATTTTTCGATATAGCATGTCAACTTTTTGTGGATTTAGCATATTTTACTTTTTTTATTTTACACATTTTTCTTTACAGAATATTAAACAAAAATTTATAATGCTTGGTTTAACACAATCAAAAGTTGAATTAGTTAAGCTTTAATTGATATGATGACGTTGAGAAATGTTCAAGGACCTATGATGGATAATTTACAAAATTTACGTGTTAAAAAAAAGGACTTTTTATAAAGATTATGTAATGAAAGAAATAAAAATCGCGATGCTTCATATAAAATTCCCTTGACCTATAAAAAAATTTATTTTCAGAATGGAAACCAAATTAGTCAAAAAAACTATATATCTTTTAATATTACTCAATTATGTATGACAATTTTATTTCTTTTTAATTCTTAGTTCTTAAACTTTTATTTTATACTAATTTGAAATATTTTTTTAAAACTTTTATGCAACTTCTTTATGTTAAAACTAATTTATTTAACCTGTTGTGTTTTTGTCTTTTTATATTTGTTTTTTAAAAAACAATTTAAATTAAATAATTAATTTAATAATTTATTTTTGTTCTTGCAATATATGAATTGTTAAATTTTGTAAAATGACTGATTATTTCATTTTTTTAGATGTGAAATTATGGAGGTGAAAAAAATGTTTGAGGTGAAAAAATTTTTGAAGTGAAAACAAATGTTTGTGATGAAAAAAAAAAATTTTGTGGTGAAAAACATTTTATAGGTGAAAATAATTTTTGAGTTGAAAGATATTTCAGGTGAATATACAATATTATTCACTTTTAAGCGACTGGTAAAAAAAATATGAGAAAATATATTATTTACCGGTCGCTACTATGATTTATAGGTACCTTCACATTTTTAATACCAAACTACATAAGAGGATGTCCATTAATCTAGGCAAAAATGAGCACCTCCTCTTGCGTCTTCGAGCCATTTCAACAGACAGACGGACGAACATCGCTAACATGACTTAAAGTCACATAAGGATTACGAATATATTTACTTTATGGGGGTCTTAGACCTATATTTCGACATGTTACAAACGAAATGACAAACTGCTATATATACCCTCACCATATATAGTGGAGGTTATAAAAAAATAGTTATAAAAAAAGTTTCTCCTCCCAAAAGCTTAAGCTGGATCCGCCCCTCGTATACGCCTTAATACTTCTTATGTCATAATGTTATGTTTGAATTCGTAACTATTTTTTAACACAATTACAAAGTTTGGTTGTATTTTTTACTTATATCAAATATCCCAGTAAAACTTTGGTAATGGGTGCGATATTCTCATGCGTTACCTTGTAATGATAGCTCGTTACCTTCAAAGTAAAGTAATAATTGAAATATTTTTGAAAATCTATTTTTACATACATTACTTTGTGTTTTTTTGTAAGCAAAAGGGTAATGGATGTTTGTTTTGATAACACTAGCGAAAAAACGAAGCGCAACAATTCACTTAAGTTTAAAGCAATCAAATACTATATGCGTCGATAGCTCAGTGGGTAGAGTTCTTGGCTGGCATAAAGATTTCCCTGATTCGATTCCCATCTTGACCACATTATTTTTAATTACAAATAATTTAAATAAAATATATGTAATAATTTTTTTTTTAAAAATTCCTCTTTTTAAAAAATCTCTTTTTAAACACATTACTTTTTCCATTCTTGTAACCATATAAGTAACCCCTTACATTATCACCTCTAAAGTAATGGGTGTATACATTACTTTGAGGCTCATCGCCTGTAAAATTCATCAATGAAGTAGGGTGTAAAGTAATCCATCGGCCCCTATGGCTATACATTATTTTACCCATTATTTGGTAATGTGTGGTTTTGCTGGGATGTTAAATTATAGTAAAACTAAATAATATATTGAACAAATGTTAGATTTTTATATGAAAAATCTAAAAAAATACATGAATGAAATAAAAAAAAACTTTTTTTATGAAAAAATCTTAAGCATCTCAAAAAACGGAAAAAAACAGCTAAAATTGGTTATATGGCAGCACTGCTAGACACTACTAAAAGTTGCTGGCCAAAACTTACCTTTGCTGCCGACAAGCTATGTGCGTGTTCTAAGAAAAATTCATGAGAGGAAACTGTACCTTCGAGAATTCTATACTTTTTGCAGAGAGTTAGCGTGTAGTTTATTTATAATGATTTTTTATCTATCAATTGATGTCATCTTGTTTTTCCATTATTGCCAACCTTTTAACTGAAATGTCAATATCTGATAAAAATTTTAAAACTTTTATTTAAGTTTTTCGTCCAATCTGTAAAATGCTTCTTGAAAAAAGCATGGAGAAATAAGAAAAAAAATTGTTAAAAGATCTGCAATGATCAAGAAAATGATCAAGAGTTTTCATAGTTTTTGAATACAAAATCTTTTTTTCTCACACATAAATTTTTTTTATATATTTTTCACGTTTATTTTCAAATTCACTTTGACACTGTTTTCAACTTTTGGTAAGTGTTTGGTAGTTCGTTAACATAAATTTAGCAGAGGGGATAACAAGCGGATTATAAAAAACACGCATGTTAAATCCATGCTAATTTTTGGTTATAAATAAGGCTGTTAAAAATAGTATTTGCAACCAAGAAATCGATAATTTTTAAAATGCCAAAATAAAATACAAATACAATTAGCAAAATACAAAACAAAAAAAAAAAACAAATTAAAAAAGAAAACTACAATAAATTTTGGAAAAAGAAACATTTTTACACAATAATTCAAAAATAAAATAAAACCGATGATAAAATTTTAATTTGGATGGGAAAAGCTATCATCTTTGAGGACATTTCAAAATGCATCAAGTACGCATTATTTATAAACAATGGTATTTCAAGAATAATAAAATATATTATTTACAGGAGTTTTCTTTGTAATCTGAAGATAACCTTATTTTCTTATAAATGAGAATTAAATAAATGTTATTTCCCTGCTGGTCCCAAATGATGTCGTTCCTGAAATTTAAAAAAAAATTGTTATAAAGCCCCAAGCATTTGCATTGTTTACCCTAATATAAGCCCCCAGATTCTTAAGGAAAAAAGTCAATATTTACATATGCAAT
This sequence comes from Eustalomyia histrio, assembly GCA_949748255.1. NCBI lineage: Eukaryota > Metazoa > Arthropoda > Insecta > Diptera > Anthomyiidae > Eustalomyia > Eustalomyia histrio. The sequence goes on along the minus strand of OX456523.1, from coordinate 182,403,652 downwards.
AAATTGCCTGAATCCTATAGAAAGTGATGTAGATTCTTAAGGTGTCAATGAAATGTCATACGGTTTTCTGAAGAAACAAAATTAAGTCTACGCAAAACAGTTAGATTCTGAGGCATTTTCCCTTCGATAACCTCTTAGATTTAACGAAGAATTTTCATAATGAAACTTTAGATGTTGACGTGATTTTCTTTATTAATCTATTTTGACCCCGAGACACAATTTTTTCAGAAAGACTGCTCATATTCTGAGGAAGTCTCTTTTAAATAATCCTTCATATTTTAAGGCTTAGATTTAAGAGAAAAGTTGTATTTATTTGTATTACAAAGTGAAATTCAAGGAAATAATTTGGATTACGTTAAAAATTCCTTTAGTTTCCTCAAAATGTATAATATTTACACTTAATTTAAATAAAAAAAAACAATATTTTTGTGTAAAAAAATTTTTATACGGGCATATAGGAAAAGTACTCATATATGACCATATATGAACATTCATATATGTCCATATATGAACATATACCCTCAAATTACGGATCCGACCATATATGGAATAATATATTGACCCATGTATGAACATTTTCACCTGTGTAGCAAAAATATTTACTGAATAATAATTTTTTTAATAAAAATCAGCACAAAAATTGTAGTGTTTTAATTCCACGTAACAATTTTTTATTTACAGATTTGGCAATTGTGAGAACTGAATATATGGTTTCAACCCAAATTCTATTGTTTTAACCGAATTTCGATCGCCACAAATAAATGTCTCGGTGGCTGCTGCTAAACCCTTCGAATGACCCAAAATGCGATTGTCACAATGAATCTGTTTTACCTGTGTAAATATAATTTTATTGTCACCAAAGTCTTTTGTAACCACTAAATATTGAGAGTTCAACCTTAACTGCGAACTTTTAAGTCAATGAACAACAATGGTTGATTAGGTTTGTAATTAATGCAAAACATGCAAGCCCACGTCTGAATAGTTAATAAAAACAAAATTCACCATCAACCATTTGTGCCTAAAGACAATAAGTATACAGTCAAGGAAAAAAGTCTACATACACCCTACAATTTTGAAGTTTTAGAGAATTAGTAGCGATAATTTAAAAAGATTTAATAGCAATGTTCAAGGCATGTATAGTATAGACTATTTAAAGAAAAAAAAAGCTATGAAAATAATATGAGATAGAAATTATTAGAAAAAAACTTAATAATAAGCGGGAAAAAAGTCTACATTCATCGTGGCAGCTCCTAACATCAAATTGAAAATTAAAAACAAAGAAAAAGGAATAACCGTAAACTTTGTCAATTTATTAAATTTACAAGCTTTACAATCGTTTACGTTGACAATCGGAAAGAGATTCATATTTCAGTTAGAAATATGGTTGTAAATCTCCGAAAGGAAAATAAATCTTATTGAGAAATTGCTAAGATCGATAAATTAAGTCGTGCTACTGTGCAGACGATCATTAGAAATTGTGATAGTACCAATAGTACCGAAAATAAGCCACGATCTGTTAGACCCAAAAAGCTTTCGAGACTCGATGTTAGTAGTACTATGAAAGTAGTCAACTAGGATCCGAAAATAAGTGTCCCAGAATTGGCGGAACACATCGAAAAATGTTCCAATATAATTGTTACTTCACGAATAATATTAAACGTTTTGCATGGCAATGGTTTAAAATCAGATTAGCACGCAAAAAACCACTAATTTCAGTGATGAATCGTAAACTCCGCATTTAGTTTGCTAAAGCACATAGGGACAAGAGTATTCATTTTTAGAAGCGTGTTATATTTACCGACGAATATAAGTATAACATTTTCGGAAGTAATGGCCGATCCAAAGTTTGGAGAAAACCAAACACTGCACTTGACCCAAAAAATATTATACCTACAGTTAAACATGGTGGCGGCAACGTTATGATTTGGGGCGCCACACAGTGGGTTCGATTATACCTAAAATGGATATTAATTCAAGGAAGGGTGCAATTAACGAGATAATATTTTTTTGTATTAACAATACCCTAATTAAGCAAAAAAACAAAACTTCTAACGTTTTTTAACGGATTTTTATTTTTTTTATTTAATTAAAGTAATTTATTTGAATATTCTCTATTTCTTATTCATCACTTGAACTATCATAGTCTTTATCATCATTACAATTACCGTTATCTGTATCATCATCATCATTATTATCATCATCATCATTACTATCATCATCATCACCATCATCATTATTATAACTCTCATTGTTGTCATCATCACGATTTTCTTGAGAAATTTTTGGTAATATTAATAGATCTAATCTAACTTCGATAAATTTTCTTTTTATACCCTCCACCATATATGGTGAGGGTATATATCAGTTTGTCATTCCGTTTGTAATATGTCGAAATATAGGTTTAAGACCCCATAAAATATATATATTCGTGATCCTTATGCAATTTTAAGTCGATTTAGCGATGTCCGTCTGTCTGTCTGTTGAAATGGCGATCACGACGCGAAGACGCAAGCGGGGGTGCCAATTTTTACCCAGATTATTGAACATCCTCCCGTCCCGAGCAGTTTGGTATTGAAAATGAGCGAAATCGGTTTAGCGGTTCAAAAGTTATGAGTGAAAATGTGAAGGTACCTCTAAATTTTCCATACAAATTTTTACAATTATCGTGTAGCGCAACTTTCTCAACAAATCTGGCTTGCAACGACATGGAGTACCTACAGAAGGGAAGAACATCGCCATTTTCATAGACGTAACTATTTGAAAATCGTTTTATGGAATTTTCATAATTTTTTCCGATGCATTTTCTTAGGATTTTCCGTTCAAATATCTCCAATTCTTTGGCTACTTTAGGACATATAGTAAACCAGATTGGGTTTTTCTGTTAAGCCTTGTTGGTTTTTCGTTTCATTCCATAAAATGTATTTTTTGTTTTTGTAACCAAAGACATTTATATCTAAAGAAAGAGCAAAATGCCTAATTGCTTTAGTGCCGCTTCTTTTGAATAGATGGCGCTGAATTAACTAAAACAATACCCTGCCCCATGGCTGGGTCCAAAGGAATTTATATATAAGAAAGAGCAAAATACATAATTGCTTTAGTGCCGCTACTTTTGAATAGGTGGCGCAGAATCACAGTAAAACTATACCCTGCCCCATGGCGATATAGCCTTGGATTAGGCTTTCAATTAATTTATTTACCAAAAATATTAAATTAACTGCATACTTTAAATTATAATACATTCAGATGTTGCTAGTAGACTTATTACATAATTTTAAAGTCAATTTTTCAAATGTTTGACTTAATAAAAGCGTTTGTTTCACATTTTTATGCCAAAAAAGAAATTTTCATAGAGGAAAATAGTATTTTTTTTATTCCATTTGTATTTTTGAGAATTGAGGGATTGTAAAATGTATATTTATGTTAATTTTTTTCATGAATAAAGTGCAATATTGTGCTCTTAAACATCTAAATGAATATTAATTTAAAAAATTAAGGTATAATTTGTACATAAAACATATATTTTTTTTGTTTTTGGCAAATATTCATTTATGTTACGAAGAAAATAGAAAATCAATAATACTCTAATGCATATTGTAGCAAAATATGGCTAATGGAGACTAGCTCTGCAGCAAAATACCCTAATGGAGAGAATGCACCTTCTATTGACAAATAGTTACAAATCATGTTCTTTCTTTAATAAATTAATTTCTTTGCTGTATTCTCTCTATTAGACAAACACACTTCAATTTTTTAAAGAAAGAACATTCGTTGCAACTATTTATCAATACGTGGCGCATCAGAAAGTGCATTCTCTCCATTAGGCATATTCAGCTGTAGAGCTAGTTCCCATTAGCCGGAACGAAATTGAGCATTTGACAAAAACTATGCTTTAAAATGTGTTTTTTGTGCAGTCCATGTTTAAAAAAACTAGTGAAAATGGCAAGCTACCTCTAAAATGCCCATACAAATTTAGTACAATTTCATAGTAGCGACTGGTACATAACATATTTTCTCATATTTTTTCACCATTCGCTTAGCAGTAAATATTTTGTATTCACCTCAAACATTTTTTCACCACTAAAATTTTTTTTAACCACAAAAAATTTTTCACCTTAAAAATTTTTGTTCACCTCTAAATTTTTTTTCCACCAAAAAAGTTCTTTTCACATCTAAAAAAGTTTTTCACTTCAAAAAATTTTTTCACCTACATAATTTTACTTCAAAAGTTTTCTTATATTATTTGTATCAAAAACAGAAGATAACATCTTTTTAGGATATTGGTGGAGGGTATTCAAAGATTCGGCACAGCCGAATTTAGCCCTTTTTTACTTGTTTTTTGTTCATATTGCCTGCTAATGCTCGATATAAATTGGTCTGAACTTAATAGAAATCTATTAATAATATCTTCATTCGACTTTTCCCGGCTGCATTTTCGAGCAAAGTGCTCTCTGTAGTTTTTAAAGTCTTTATTCCTTGCTTCTTGAGCTTCTTATGATAATTCTGCTTTTGGTAAAAGCGCGTGTAGTACTATCTCCGGGCCGTGAATTAAAAATTTATGTAATGTGGGAGGCATGCAAAACCAGGGATATATTTCAACAAAGTACTTTGCTGTGTTGTGAGCGAAATTACGAAAACTTTACAAATTAATCTCGTGACCACATGAAACATCAATTATATAGTATTGTGTGCATATTTTTAATTAGAGTTAGGTCCACTTTTGTTATTTCAGCATTTTTGAAAAAACGTCTAGCGGTGTTTCCATCGTTAGAGTTACCAAAGCCCGGCTTTGGCTGGTGAAATTCGTACCCGTTATTGCGTTGCACACTTTTCCATCTATCATTACTAAAAACAAATCGTGATGAACCTTTAAGGAATTTTCTCCAACTAAAACTAACGTTTCTTCAAGATTTTTTTTTTCATCCTCGACCTTAATTTTTTCTAAATTAGATATGTACACTTGTTGTTTCTTTGGTGTATTCTATCTTTAAAGGCCTACAAAATCTTGTTGATGAAGGACGAGGATTTTTCCAAACTACTTCATTTCCACTAACAAGTTTAAGTGGTACGATTGATGTTATAAACACTAAAGAGTCGCTTGCATTAGAACTATAAAAAGCCTGTTTATACGAACTATGTCCGGAGCTTCCGTCAAAACCCCACTTTGAAAACAAGGTTTAGTTTGATAATTTTTTTTCTGTTAAAATATCATAACATTTTGGCACCATAACTAGTCCTTCAACCGTGTGATTTAAAAGTCCTTGAAGACTAACTTGTGGTGAAGTTTCATAAAATTTAAGTTGATCTCGTTTGGGATAACACCTTCGTTTTGCTTGTTGAACTTAAGTATACGAAGGAAATTTTTCCGGAGCCACCCTTCTTATAATATTATAACTATGTCAAGTTAATTTTGCTTCTATTAAAACGCTAAGTGCTTCTTCTGCACTTAGTTGTTTTGATTTAACCTGCTTAAAGCTTTTTCTATATTATGCAGCCCTTGTAGGTGTTGATGTTGTTATTTCTTTAACTAGCTCAACATTTCCAGAAGCTCTTAAACTTATTTGTGTAGCATGAGTCAAAACCGGCAATGAAATACTATCTCTTGTGTTTTCTCACTGCAATCTTCGAATGAAAGTTCCTTGCGACCTCGTTTATTTGGTGGAGGAACAAATGAGGTAGAAGCATTTAGCCATTCAGTATTTAATTCCAAAAAACGATCATGGTACCTTTTACATTTACTAAATCGAGATTTAAACTGTTTATTAAAATTATCAAACGTTTGGTTGAAAAAAACTCATATTGCTGGGGTTTATACGCTTAATGGTTTTCATTTTAAGAAAATTGATTTCATCCTTCCAATCATTTAAAGCGGTATTTCTCATAAAGTTATATAGTTCTAGGCGCGATATCAAAATAGTTTTGGAACTTATTCCTAAAAATATTAAATTTGTTCTAATTTAATTTAACTGTTTAATCGGTTTTCCAATTACCTTATACCGATTACTTTATTTAATGCAAATCACAATACGCACTTTACAAAAACTTAAAATTTTAAAACAGCAAAAAACACCACTGAAAAACAAAACATAAAAACAAGCACAAAAATAACGACAGTAGAAATGGGCGCGTGAAACAGTTTATTCGCAAACATTGTTGTTTATAAATTACGATAGTCAGTTTAATTTCAAAAAATATTAAACGTCAAACGCATTGATTGCCCAAAGTACGTGATTGAAAACAGTTATAATATAGGCTTGACTATCTCAGCACGGGCAAATTAGTATAAGATGTAAAACCATCACGTGAATTTGGTAAATTATTAGAAAGTCCTATTTTTTCGCTGGAATTGAGTGTTAATTTTTATTTTTTTCAGGTAAATTGGTCACCGTCGTGAACACAGGTGATCAAACGCCACTCACGCAGCCATCTCAATTAAATACTAAAATATATTGACCATAATATCAACAGCAACAAAAAAAAGCTAACATTGAGAGTAAGACAATAGTAACAACAAAAACACTGTGGGTATGGTAAATTAAGGAATTTTGAAAACGAGGCAACAAAAACGCAAAATTTTTTATTTGTAATATCAAGTAGAAATCCCATACTTTTCAAAAAACACAACTTCAAAGCCGGCACTTTACTACTTTGTTACTTCTGGTCCATCATATATGGAAAATACCCCGATTTTAGAGCTTTTTTTTAAATATTAAAAATATTTCCACACATATTTTTATAAACACCAAATCATTTTTTGTACACTGGAATACCTGAAGTTGAAGATTGGTTCAAATTTTAAATAGTGATGTAGAATTTTATCTAGTTTTATTCGATACCAATCATTATGGCAAAAACTTAATTCTAAAATTTCAATTAAGCGCCAATGGGTCCAACATTTCAACCTAATGTGCGCCATTGCGTCATCTGGAGTGGGTAGTTTGGTTTTTGTCGAAGGCAATATGGACCGCTATCAATATAAAAACATATTGGAACAAAATCTAATGACGTCTGTTGATAGCTTGGGTCTAGGAAATTAATGGATTTTCCAACAAGATAACGACCCTAAGCATACTGCACATGTAGTTCGAGACTGGCTTCTTTACTATGAATTCACCACTCCAGTCACCGGACATAAACCCAATAGAGCACATATGGGACGTTTTGAAAAAATTGCTACGAAAATTCGACATTAGTAGCCGTGAAACATTAAAAACGGCCCTTATTCGTGCATTGGCCGAAATAACACCCGATATTACAGAGAATATGGTGACATCAATTCCCCGTCGTCTTCAAGCAGTAATTGATGTCCAAGGTGGGCCGACCAAGTACTAAAAGTTAAAATCTTTTCTTTTTATTTGCAAAATTTTCGAATAATATTAATTTTTTTGGGCTGTATGTACACTTTTTTCCTATGAATTTTTCATGTTTTTGTTATTATTGTTTTTATTAAAAAAATTAATTACTTTTTTATTTTATAAATAAACTTATTTATTAATGCCTTAAATATTTGTATAAACATTTTTTCTATTTTCTTCGCAAACTCTGTAAAACCCATAAATCAAAAGGTGTATGACTGTACATCAATATTATATTGTATTAATTCCACTACTATATTATTCAACACATGAGACGTGACAGATAGATAACTTTGGCATAGATTGATCGACAATGTGCTATTTAATATATACTTATGCATGTACTCATACTTGGAATGTTTATGCACAGACTTCACCGACAATGTTTAATTTTTTTATATAATACTAATATAAATATTTAAGGTACAGTAAATAGCTAATTATTTGATATTTTTTAAACAAACATATTTAACAGCGTTGGCAGGCAACATTGCTAAAATACCGTTATCGATTGAAACCCCTTTAAACTGAAATACCGATATCCTTAAATACCGTTATAGATTGAAAATTCTTTCAACTGAAATACCGACATCCTTAAATACCATTATCGTGCTAATGGAAATACCGTTGCCCTTAAAATACCGTTACTGAAATAAATGTAAAAATGCTATTATTAAAATACCCTAGCGCAAATAAATATTATTTTATATACTTATATAATATACATTAAGTTTAAAAATTTGTTTTGTTTTTTATTTTATTTTTTTTGTGAAAAAATTATCTATATGCACCGAAATAGCTGACTACCGTTACCCTTAAAATACGTTTACAGAAATAACTGAAATATCGTTAATCTTAAAATAGAGTTACCGAAATATCGTTATCCTTAAATTCCGTTACCAAACTGACTAAAATACCATTATCCTTGACTGTATTTTAAAATGCCGTTAATACAGTTACAGGAATTGACTAAAACGACGTTACCCTTAACAATAGCCGCATCGTTTTGGTTTCCAATCGTGATATTTAGTTAAACTAAAATTTTTGTAGCATATAGGTATGAAAAATTTTTAATAAACAAAATATTTGTGCAAAATATATTTAGCTGGCTGCTTCAATGATTCGACTTAATACACAAAGCGACGTCATTAGGTGGGATTATTATAAGGGCATCGTTTTAAGGAAAAATTGTCTTTTACTGCTCAGTAAAAGTACATTCACTGATACAAAAGAAGTTTTGCTTGGTGCGGTTGCAGCTACCGATATTTTAGCTTGTGCCGACAGAAATTCGGTTAAAAACAAAATTTCGGTTGAAAATTATATTTGAAATTACCCTATTCTATCACCCTAACGGAAGGTGCCATAACTATTGTAAAGGACGGCAACTGTCAAAATAAACGTCCATAAGCCATAGAACACTATAATCAAGTTCAAGATGTACAAAATGCAAAAATCTTAGATTTGACCTTAGCATCGTAGCCACTTAGCCGACACTATAAAATTCTCAGTTTGGTACCGCAAGTACAGTAATTTTATTTGAATGTATATTTGAAATTTTTTTTGTTTTTTTTTTGGCCTAAGACAACAAACATACAACTACCGACAATACTTATTATAACACTATTTTTTTTTTTTGTTTGTTATAATTATTAATAGTTATAATAATTAATCTTTAATAATTTGTTTGTTAAAAAATTAATATTGTTGTTTGTTTGTTGTCTAGGCAAAAAAAATGTTAAAATATACATTTAAAGAATATCACTGTACTTACGGTACTAAACTTGCTAGAAGCTAAGTGTTTCTCTAAATCGGCTATGAATGTCATGGTGTCGGCTAAGAATTTTTTTTAAGGTTGATGCTAAGGATTTTGCATTTTGTGCATCCTGAACTTTATACCGTCCTTGTTTTTAGTACTTGTTGTCTTTATAAAAGCTATCATTTAGTTGTGGTCTTTGTAATTTCATGGTGGGGGCTAAGAATTTCATGGTGGCGGCTAGGAATTTCATGGTGGTGGCTAGAAAGCTAAGGTTCTGGCTAAGGATTTTGCATTTTTTTCATCCTGATATTTGTACCGTTCTTGGTTAAGGATTAACATTGTGCAGGAAATATATTAAGTTATAGGGCGTTTACACATTGTAAACAACTTTCCCTGCAAACATTTGGAAGATATCTTCCAAGGGTGATAAAAAAAACAATATCTTTCTTTTATCATTTGGAAGAAAATCACCAAAGCAATATTTTGTTTACATTTTTTTTTTATCAGTTTGAAGAAAAATTGGCGATGAATAAAAAAATTAAAATTTTAATTGACTTTTTTATCATTTGTAAAGTATTTTTTATAGCAGAAGTATCGATTTTTTATCACCAGGTGAATTTTAATTTCTTTTTAATATCAGTTGGAGGATATTTAATCAATATTGAAAAATATATAACATTAATAAAAAAATACGTAAAAAATTGTTTATTATTAAATATCGGGATATTTGAGCACCAAATTTATTTAAACAGGTACAGCAAATAAACCAACAATTACAAACAATCAACCTTATTCTAGTTATCGTTATCAATGTCGTCGTCGTTTTTGAGTAAACATCACTTTGCTTCGACGTCGAAATCACTTCGACACCAAATTGGTATTCTATAACAGTGTTGTAACGACGTTGACAGTTTATCGATTTAAACAAAAACACATCTCTAAAAATTAAGTCGGCAGATTTATTTTGTTTATTATTTTTGCGAAAAAATGTTTTTTATGTTTAAATTAAATTCTGATTCGAGTGATTCTTTTTATTTGCATGCCGCTTTCATGGATTTCTTCCTCTCTTTTACTTCTTTCTTTATCCATTTGATTTCTTTCTTCCAATAATTTCAACTTTTTTTCTTTTACAACCAGCAATTGTTTTTGTCGCTTCTCCAAATCTCTAATGCTACGTTTGATTTTGCAGCAGCTTTTCTTGAAGTTCGCTCCTCTATTTTATTAGGCGTTCTACAATTTTTTGACGAAATAGATCGTTCATTTTGCAGAAGAGTGCTTTCAGGCGGACTTTCATGTAATTCCTGGTCACATGGCGAGTTTATTATAGAAGATTCCATATTTTCAGGCACATCACATTCGTTTCCCTGATTTTTACATTAAACTTCTTGAACGATGCCTTCAGGGTTCAGCTGTGTCTGAAACTGTAGCAGATTTGCCACAGCTTCCTCCAGCGGGCTCAATATAAATTGCTTGAATCTTCCGCCACCTGTAGCATTGCACTCGGCTCTGTTGGCTACCATTTTCTTTTTAACTTTAAATTTTAAGTCTCGCCAAACCTATAAATAAATTTTGTTATATTTTTATAATGCACTTTATATGATCATGCTTTCTTTACCTTCTGCCATCCATCTCCCATTCTTCTCAGTGTGCCAAGTGCATTTAATAAATTTGATATTTCTTCCCTTATCCTTAAAATTACTCAGTGCCTCTGCGAAATCCTATTGCAAGCGACGGATTTTTATCCAACTCTTCTATGAGTTTTTGAAACTGGTTTGCGTTCGTTGCCTTAATTTTTTCAATTTTTTCCGTTTTTTTTTTCGGTCATTACTTTTCCTCAAGTCGTTACAAAAAATTTTGTCGACAAAATCAGAGTCGTTTCAAAACAATATCGGCGTCACATTTTATTACAGAATACCAAATACTTATCGACAGTTATCGATTACAGCTTCAACAGAACATATCATCAGTGTTTTTATGCAAAAGTACTTCCTAAATGCAAAGAATCGTATGGACAAAAAATGATTACTAAGCGATATCTTCTAGTTTTCTGCCAAATGAGTATTTGGCAATATCGCCGATTTATCTTCCAGAAGTGTTGCTTTGGAAGTATTGCTTTGGATGGGACGATGGGCGATACGGTTTCGAAACAATTTCTTATCCCAATGCTTGCAGGGTTGTGAATGAAGAATAAATTATATTGTATAATAGTAAAAATAATTTGCAAAATCTGTTCGAAGCAAATCGGCAAGGGGTTCTTTGCTACGCTACAACCCTTCGCGGACCCGAATCTTTACTATCGAAAGGTGTGTTTTGTCGAGCTTTACAAAAATTTTGTCCGTTTTGCGCTACCTCGCTTAGTTTCCGAGATATTCGCCATTTTGTGAATTTGCCGGTATCTCGAAAACTAAGTGAGATAGGGCAAAACGCACAAAATTTTGCCGAGGAATAAATTTTTATAAAACAGCCAAAAGGTGAATCAGTATTATCGAACGATATGCTTTGTCGAGCCAAAATTTGGTCGGTTTTGCGCTATTTCTCTTAGTTTCCGAGATAATCCCTATTTTATAAAATGGCCATATTTTTAAATGGCCGGTATCTCGAAAACTAAGCGAGGTAGGGAAAAACGATGAAAAAATAAAGCAGGTCCAGGAGAGATCCCGAAGGATCTATTCTAAACGAACGAAATGGAACCGGAAACGAAATTGGTATTATCGGAATGTGTTAATTTATATTAACACAAAAACTGATTAAAAAAATAGTCACCCTGTGAATGTTTTCCGTTTGCGCTATCTCGTTTAGTTTCGGAGACATTCGCCATTTTGTAAAATGGACATTTTTTTAAATGGCCAGTATCTCGAAATTTGTATTATCCGATTATGTTAATTATATTATCATATAAATTGATCAAACAAAAATAGTCACCCTGCGGCTGTTTTATAAATATTCCATGGAACCCTTCGCGCACCTACCTAATATGAACTATCAAAGAGTACCCTTTGTCCTTTTGTAAAATGACCGGTATCTCGAAAACTAAGCGAGATTGGGCAAAACGGGTAAAAATTTGCCCTGTGAGAGTGTTAATATATTGCGATAATAAAAATAGGCAAGGTTCAGGAGAGATCCCAAGGGATCCAAAGCCTAAGTAAACCAATTTGAATATCCCCTTTTTGTCAACTAGTGCTTTTTTTGAGCAATTGTAATTAGTGTTTGAGGCAGTACTACAATTTTATTAGCATTAATAGGGCTCAGCCAGTCATTAGCGTTACTCAACTAATGCTAATGAAATTTCAATGGCAATGAAAAAATCCGAGGAATTGAATTTATGATGCAAAACAAAATTACAGCAATCAGTTGATGTTAAATTTCGGCTCAGTGATGACAAGTACGGTTAAAAAATGGTACGTGTGATATTTTAAATATTTTTTGGAATTTCTTCTTTTATTGTATTTATCCGAGTAAAAAAGTTTAGATATAATCATATGTGGCTTTTCTAATAATATCATATAAAAATACATATGTCTGCATGCATTACCATATATAATTAATTTTAAATAAGCTTGTATTTTGTCAGATATAACCACATCTAGTAAAATTAGATATGATTTATATGATAAGATATGGTATATATTACATCATATAAAGTTATATATAACACTAAATATGATTATATATGACCACATTTACTAATATGTAACTTATACAGAACCATATATACTTATATATGGCTTATTTAAAAGCATATATAATTATATATGCCATCTTTTATTTGAGATATAATAATATATGGTCCATTATCAAAAACATATTTTAATATGGAATGAAAGCCCTTGGTAAGAAGATTGCAAAAGTACAAGAAGTTAGATATTTCGATAAACTAGATTTCGTATATATAATATTCTTGGATCTAATCTGATATCATTCGATCTAAAACGTTTGGATCTTACTTAATCCCTTAATATATTACTGGATCAAATTTGATTTGTAATTTTTCGGATAAGTTTAGATTTTACTAAATCCCCAAATGTATTGCTAGATCTAATTTCATCTTCCATTTTTCGGATCAATTTACTTCCTTTTAAATCCCCAAATATATTGCTGGATCTAATTTGATCTGCCATTTTTCGAATCAATTTAGATATTAAGAAATATCAAATTAGATGTGATTAAATATTGTGCCAGCTCATTTTTTTACTCGGGTAGTGTATTTTGTCATCAATGCTAAAAGAATATTTATTTCTAAATCAAATTAAAAACGATTTATTATTTATTTATTGATTTATTTATTACTTTCATGACCCTTTTTGGCCAATCCAAATTTTTAAAAATGTTTCATTACCTATGAACTTTTTTAATATTCTAAAACAATTTTAAATCAATATTCAATTTAATTCCTTTTAAATCCCCAAATATATTGCTGGATCTAATTTGATCTGCCATTTTTTGAATCAATTTAGATATTAAGAAATATCAATTGGATGTGATTAAATATTGTGCCAGCTCATTTTTTTTACTCGGGTAGTGTATTTTGTCATCAATGCTAAAAGAATATTTATTTCTAAATCAAATTAAAAACGATTTATTATTTATTTATGGATTTATTTATTACTTTCATGACCCTTTTTGGACAATCCAAATTTTTAAAAATGTTTCATTACACCTATGAACTTTTTTAATATTCTAAAACAATTTTAAATCAATATTCTACTTAATACCTATTTACATCAGATTCTATCAAATTTGATATAGTAACATATAATTTTACATGACGAGATGAAACCAAAACTCGGATCCATTTGTATCAAACTCCGAATGTATATAAATTTATCGTAATTTATTTTAGTTTATACCATACTTGAGATTTTGCATTGCTGGTTAAATTTCATAAGTTGACACTAATGCAAATGAAAAAAATGTATGTTAACAAAAAATGTATACCACTTGAAAATTATCAAAGTAGCTTTTTAAAGAAAAAAATAACAGAAAATGTGAAATATAGAAATATTTATCCTCATTAAAAATAATAACATAAATATAAACGCTTAAAATAACTTACTTACTTTTTTAATTGGTGCATTAGTAATGGTATTGAAATTCGAAACCATTGTCATTAATCAACGAAATCTGATCCTTATATCGTTATTCGTAACTTAAACAATGTTAATGATATTTATTTCATTACAATTATCATAAATGTAATCGTAATGAAATCGTCAATTAAGTAATTGAATCAATGTATTAGTTCCTTGGTTTATACAAATCTATAGAAACAATATCGTAATCAAATCACATCAAAAATGTCTGATATCATAACATGTGTCACCATATCAATTATTTGTAATCGGATATTGAAATTAAAAGATATAAATGATTTTGCTTTAACTGCTTCAAATTCACAATTCCACGATCTCTATTCACAACTGGATTACAACGTAACTCCATCTCTTGCTGCTGAATTTTCCTCTCGATCTACTAGTTTAATTATAAGAGTCCAAGGTGGTCTACTGAATTTGAACGCTGGGTGCTTCAAAAATAATACTGGTGGTATATGTACAATTTGTAACATGCATGTACCTGAAATTCAGTTCATTTCGTTGGCATTTGTCCAGTTTATAGAGAACTAGCTTAAAAGCCCGATACTTAGTTATCGGTAGTTTTAAATATCGAAATATGTCGAGAAGAAAATAATATTATATTTTCTAAAGATGTTACTATTGTATTTAAATAAGTTTGTTTAATTTTTGAAGTGAATAATTAAATTTAAAATTTTGAATTTATTGTTTATAGGTCATTCAAGGGGGGCGTGCCAAGTGTTATAGCCTTTTTCCACTGAGCTACATCTTTCATATTTCATTAATTTGCAAAGATGTTAACATCTTCCCATAAGAATTTTACCGGCAGAAAATTCTACATCTTTCTACATCTACAAATATGATCATTTCTCATTTTGTTCCATCTTACATATTTCGTTATTTTACGTGTTATCACTAAAAAAAATTACAAAACAAATCGATTTTCTTTGTGCCATCACTAGCAAACTGACATTGCAGAAAATAAACAAAAAACAAGTAATAAAGACTAAATTCGGCTGTGCCGAATCTTTGAATACACTCCACCTTTATCCTAAAATCAAGTTCTCTACTGTTTTTGATACAACTAATATAAAAAAAATTTGAAATTAAATTAAGTAGGTGAAAAAATTTTTTGAGGGGAAAAACTTTTTTAGATGTTAAAAGAAGTTTTTTGGTGGAAAAGAAATTTAGAGGAGAAAAAAATTTTTTGATGAGAAAAAATTTTTTGTGATGAAAAAAAATTTTAGTGGTGAAAAAATGTTTGAGGTGAATACAAAATAGTTACTGCTAAGCGACTGGTGAACAAAATATGAGAAAATATATTATGTAGCAGTCGCTACAAAATTTGTATGGGCAATTTAGAGGCACCTTTACATTTTCACTAGTTTTTTAACCATGGACTGCACAAAAAACACATTTTAAAGCATAGTTTTTGGCAAATACTCAATTTTGTTTCTGGTTGACGGGAACTATCTCTGCAGCTGAATATGCCACGTATTGATAAATAGTTGCAACAAATGTTCTTTCTTTAAAAAATTAAAGTGTGTTTGTAGGACAATATGCCTAATGGAGAGAATACAGAAAAGAAATTAATTTGTTAAAGAAGGAACATGAGTTGTAACTATTTGTCATTAGATGGCCCATTAGAAGGTGTATTCTCTTCATTAGGCATATTTTATATTAGCCATATTGTGCTACAATATGCAGTAGAGTATTATTGATTTTCTATTTTCTTCGTAACATAAATGAATATTTGCCAAAAACTATGAAATATATATGTTTTGTGTGCATATTACACCTTAATTTTTTAAATCAATATTCATTTAGATGTTTAAGAGCACAATATCGCACTTTATTCTTTTGTATTTTTTATAAAAGAAAAAATTAACATAAATATACATTTGTCAATCCCCCAATTCTCAAAAACACAAACACAAATGGAATAAAAAAATACTATTTTCCTCTATGAAAATTTCTTTTTTGACATACAAATTTGAAACAAATGCTTTTATTGCGTCAAACATTTGAAAAATTGACTTTAAAGTTATGTTATAAATCTACTAGTAACATATTAATGCATTAGAATTTGGCGTATGTAGTTAATTTAATATTTTTGGTAAATAAATTAATTGAAAGCCTAATCCGAGGCTATGTCGACCTAGCCATGGGGTAGGGTATTGTTTTAATATAATACTGCGCCACCTATTCAAAAGTAGCGGTACTATAGCAATTATGCATTTTGCTCTTTCTTTATATATAAATTTCTTTAAACCTAGCCAAGGGGCAGGGTATTACTTATGTTAATTCAGCGCCACCTATTCAAAAGTAGCGGCATTAAAGCAATTATGTATTTTGCTCTTTCTTTATATATAAATGTCTTTGGTTACAAAAACAAAAAATACATTTTATGGAATGAAATGAAAAACCAACAAAGCTTAAAAAAAATAGATACAGAAAAATTGTACCAATTTGTATGGAAAATTTTCAATCATAACTTTCAATATCAAACTGCTCGGGAGGATGTTCAATAATCTGGGTAAAAATGTGCATCCCCGCTTGCGTCTTCGCGTTGTGATCACCATTTTAAATTCTAGTGCATTAAACTGTCACTAACTGACTTATTTAATAATACTAAAGTCAATTTTTGAAATGTTCGACGTGATAAAAGCATTTGTTTTACATTTTTATGTTAAAAACTAATTTTCATAGATCAAAATGGTATTTTTTCGGTAAATTCGTATAATTTTCAAGTATTGAGCCTTTGCAAACTGCATATTTATGTTAATTCTTTCTTAAAAAAAAAAATAAATTCACATACAAAAAATTATAATACTGTGTTCTTAAGCATCTAAATGACTATTGATTTAGAAAATTAAAGTATAATATACACATAAAACATATTTTTTTGTATAGTTTTTGGCAAATATTATTTTATGTTACGAACGAAATAGAAAATCAATAATACCCTGTTGCATATTGTGGCAAAATATGCCTAATAGGAAGAATTTATTTTCAGATGCGCCATCTATAAGGAAATAGTTTCAACTAATGTTCTTTCTTTAATGAATTAATGTCTTTGCTACAATGATTAATACTTTCTTTAAAGCCATTTTTTATTTTTAACAAAAATATGCGTCTTTCTCATTATTTTTTTTGACAGATGAATAAATGACAGATGAAAGATGTTGCCAATGTAAATACATTTTTCACGTTTTCAACATCTTCCACGCGTTTCACAAAAATGTTGTTATGCGTAAAAAGCCTATTAACTGTTTTAATATCACTTGTTCCCCTTTCCATCCCATTTCGTTCTTCTTATCTAATGTTTCATTTCCACTCGTTTCCGTTACATTTATTTACCCTCGTCCAATGTTCCAATTACAGAAGTTCCCCATTCCATTTAATTTTTTACCCTATCAAGTGTATCGACTTCACTCGTTCATCATTTCATTCCATTTCAATCCCCTTGTTAAGTGTTTTAATTCCACTCGTTCCCCGTTTCATTCTATTTCATATCCCTTGTCCAGTGTTTCAATTTTACTCGTACCCTTTTCATTTCATTTCTGTCCCCTTCCAATTTGCAATTTTACCTTACAAATATTTTCCCATATACACCATTTCAGCGTCCTACCTCTGCGGTTTGGGCTGGGCGATGTTGAACGAAATAAATAAATATTTATATATTTTCACATTTACCCATTTGCACATGTGTATATTTCCACATTTGCACATTTACATTACCATCAAAACATCAATCCATTAAACCATCGATCCATCAAACAATCAAGTTTTCACTTTTGGACATTTTTATACCCTTCACCATAGGTGGAAGGGTATATATAAGTTTGTCATTCCGTTTGTAATTTCTACAATATTGATCTTAGACCCTATAAAGTATATATATTCTGGGTCCATATGAAGAGCGAAGTTGATTTAACGATGTCCGTCTGTCCGTCTGTGTGTTGAAATGGGTTTTCCGAAGAACCCAGACATGATGAGGACTTGATTCTTTTTTATTTCTGTTACATGTGATCCATTTCTGTTTGCTATTAAAAATCAGACAGATCGGTTAATAAATGGCTGAGATATTAGCAAAAAACCAGGACTACCTCTAATTTTTCCAGTAAAATCCCTTTGTTTAATAAGAGTGTGAAGATAAATACGTAGGTTAAATACGTTTCACAACTATTGTGAATGATATAAATAAAAAACAAATAGTAGTGTCGCCAACTTTTTTTTGCCTAGAAAATGCCAAATTTGACAAGAAAAGCGCTGAAACATATGGAAAAATATAAATTTTAGATTTTACATGACATATTATTTTGGATTAAAATTTTTGGACATTTAAGAAAAAATAAATGGGGATACCGCTTGTTTGTGGAGAGCTATGAGGTGGTAGATTCCAACGATGTATTCATCTCCTTCAGAATCACTCTAGGTTTCGAGTTTTGCATTTTAAAGAAAATTTATTTTTGAAATTCCACATAACATTATTTAAAATTAAAATTTTTGGACATTTAAGAAAAAAATAAATGGGGGTACCGCTTGTTTGTGGAGAGCTATGAGGTAGTTGATTCCAACGATGTATTCATCTCCTCCAGAATCACTCTAGGATTCGAGTTTTGCATTTTAAAGAAAATTTATTTTTGAAATTTTTCATAACATTATTTAAAATTAAAATTGTTGGACATTTAAGAAAAAATAAATGGGGTTACCGCTTATTTGTGGAGAGCTATGAGGTAGTAGCTTCCAACGATGTATTCATCTCCTCCAGAATCACTCTAGGTTTTGAGTTTTGCATTTGACAAGAAAATTTATTTTTGAAATTTCTCACAACATTATTTAAAATTAAAATTTTTGGACATTTAAGAAAAAAATAAATGGGGGTACCGCTTGTTTGTGGAGAGCTATGAGGTAGTTGATTCCAATGATGTATTCATCTCCTCCAGAATCACTCTAGGATTCGAGTTTTGCATTTTAAAGAAAATTTATTTTTGAAATTCCACATAACATTATTTAAAATTAAAATTTTTGGACATTTAAGAAAAAAATAAATGGGGGTACCGCTTGTTTGTGGAGAGCTATGAGGTAGTTGATTCATTCATCGTTGGAATACATCGTCGGAATCTACTACCTCATAGCTCTCCACAAACAAGCGGTACCCCCATTTATTTTTTTCTTAAATGTCCAAAAATTTTAATTTTAAATAATGTTATGAGAAAATTCAAAAATAAATTTTCTTGTCAAATGCAAAACTCTAAACCTAGAGTGATTCTGGAGGAGATGAATACATCGTTGGAATAAACTACCTCATAGCTCTCCACAAACAAGCGGTACCCCCATTTATTTTTTTCTTAAATGTCCAACAAATTTAATTTTAAATAATGTTATGAGAAATTTCAAAAATAAATTTTCTTGTCAAATGCAAAACTCGAAACCTAGAGTGATTCTGGAGGAGATGAATACATCGTTGGAATCTACTTCCTCATAGCTCTCCACAAACAAGCGGTACTCCCATTTATTGTTTTCTTAAATGACCAAAAATTTTAATTTTAAATAATGTTATGTGGAATTTCAAAAATAAATTTTCTTTAAAATGCAAAACTCGAAACCTAGAGTGATTCTGAAGGAGATGAATACATCGTTGGAATCAACTACCTCATAGCTCTCCACAAACAAGCGGTACCCCCATTTATTTTTTTCTTAAATGTCCAAAAATTTTAATTTTAAATAATGTTATGAGAAATTTCAAAAATTAATTTTCTTGTCAAATGCAAAACTCGAAACCTAGAGTGATTCTGGAGGAGATGAATACATCGTTGGAATCTACTCCCACATAGCTCTCCACAAACAAGCGGTACCCCCATTTATTTTTTCTTAAATGTCCAAAAATTTTAATTTTAAATAATGTTATGAGAAATTTCAAAAATAAATTTTCTTGTCAAATGCAAAACTCGAAACCTAGAGCGATTCTGGAGGAGATGAATACATCGTTGGAATCCACTACCTCATATCTCTCCACAGACAAGCGGTATCCCCATTTATTTTTTCTTAAATGTCCAAAAATTTTAGTCCAAAATAATATGTCATGTAAAATCTCAAATTTTTATTTTTCCATATGTTTCAGCGCTTTTCTTGCCAAATTTGGCATTTTCTATGCAAAAAAAAGTTGGCGACACTACTATTTGTTTTTTATTTATATCATTCACAATAGTTGTGAAACGTATTTAACTTACGTATTTATCTTCACACTCTTTTGTTTAATATGTATGTAGAATTTTGAGCATAACAACACATCCATGTGTTAAAATTCTTTTCTCTCTATTGACGATGATTTTGTGTGAGCTTCAATAGCTCAGTTGTCTAGACGCTGTGTCACAAATACTTTTTTTTTCTCTAAGGCCGTGTGGTTCGAAGTTCAAATCTCGGTGAGGTCAATTCACTTTTTTTTGTACATTTTTTTTTTATTATTTTCTTAAGACTTTTTTTTTGCTTATTTTTGTTTTTTTTTTTAACATTTAATAATTAATTTATATAAAATTTTATATTAATAATTAAAATTATTTTCTTTCATCTCCACCTTTTATACACAAACAACAAACACATATAAAGATTTGTCATTTAAATAAAAACTAAACAAATCTCTAATGAACGAAGACTTTTATATATGTACCTCTATTGACGATGATTTTGTGTGAGCTTCAATAGCTCAGTTGTCTAGACGCTGTGTCACAAATACTTTTTTTTTCTCTAAGGCCGTGGGGTTCGAGGTTCAAATCTCGGTGAGGTCAATTCACTTTTTTTTTACATTTTTTTTTTATTATTTTCTTAAGACTTTTTTTTTTTGCTTATTTTTGGTTTTTTTTAACATTTAATAATTAATTTATATAAAATTTTATATTAATAATTAAATAATCCATAAATAGGCTAAAAACATCAACATTTTTATAAAAACCCTCTGATACAAACAAAATACAAACGTTTTTATACCTTTCACCACAGGTGGAAGGGTCACGGGTTCGTTAAGATTTTTTTTTTGTTTATTTTTTGTTTTTTTTTTACATTTAATAATTAATTTAAATAAAATTTTATATTAATAATTAAATAATCCATAAATAGGCTAAAAACATCAAAATTTGTATAAAAACCCTCTGGTACAAACAAAATACAAACGGTTTTATTTCTATTTTTTGCACCGATTTAAAAGAATTTATAAAAAGATTTTTAAACCATTTTATTTCTCACATATTAAGAAAATTTTATACATAATTTACCTTTGAGTGCAACTATTTTAGGTCATAACTTATAATAATTTATAAAAAAAATTATAAACTATTTTCCTTCAAATTTTTAAAATTAAGCTAAAGAAATTACAAATATTTCTAATAAAAAAGCGAAATAAAATCCTAAATGCAAATTTGCCAGCTAAATCAAACTATTTTGTAGAAATAAAACACATGCAGTTCTAGTGATTTCTTTTAACGATTTGTTGAAATTCTTTTCTTTCACCTCTTAACCTTTTATACACAAACAACAAACACTATTCTAGAGCTGTATTATGACCTATGGATACGTCTTATATAGCAAAAGATCGAAAATCTTTAGTATAACATATTTGCTGAAAAACTCGGAAATATCGGTTCAGGTACAAAAAAGTTATGCCCAAAACATACATTTTTTTAAAATACATATTTTCTGGAACCATAAATCTTCCCGAGTCCAAGTTTTATCTCCAAACTAAATGGTTAATTTCCTCTTAAAGGCGTCCGTATATAAATCTGTCCATTTCATATATGTCCATATATAAACTTCAGTTTTTTCCCAACCATGGTGAAGGGTATATAAGATTCGGCATAGCCGAATTTAGCCGCTCTTACTTGTTACTTTAAAAAATTTGCACATTTTCACCTTTGCAAATTTGCACTTTGCGAGTTTGAAAATTTGCACATCTGCACATTTTCAAATTTGCAAATTTACATTGGAGGAGGAATCTATGTACCAAATTTTAACTTCCCAGGTGAAGTGGTTTCGGCAGGCCGTCAAGGAGGAAACTTTTCGCTTTTTTGCCCGTCCGCGTTAGATTCTACAAAAGTCACGTCTTATCTGTTATTTACACTGAAGAAGGAACCTGGAAAACAAATTTGAACTTTCTATTTTCAGCTGTTTGGGCAGGCTGTTCGCGGGAGACTTTTCCCCTTATTGCACCACCCAGTAGGAATTTCCAAAAATCCAACTTGGGTGGATGTCTGCTCTAAAGTGGGAACCTTTGTACCAAATTTTAACTTTCCAGCTCTAGCGGTTTTGGCAAGTCGTCAAGGGGGAGAATTTTCCTCTTTTTGGCCCTCCCCGTTTCCTCCTTGACGTTGGATTCTCCAAAATTGACATCTTAGTTGTTATCTACACTGGAGAAGGAGCCTGCATATCAATTTTCGTCTACCTAGGTCCAGCGGTTTCGCCAAGCTATTAAAGTGGAGACATTTCATCCTTTTAAACCCCATTTTTACCACGTCCATGGCTAAAATTCTAAAAAGTATCTTGTCAGTGAGTTAGTCCATATTTCAGGTAGTACATGTTTAAAATTTCAGGTATCTTGTTATTTCGGTGTGGGCAGGCCGTTAAGGAGGGAGATTTCCCCCACCTGGTAGGAATTTACAAAAATCCTACCCCG
Source organism: Eustalomyia histrio (assembly GCA_949748255.1). Lineage (NCBI taxonomy): Eukaryota > Metazoa > Arthropoda > Insecta > Diptera > Anthomyiidae > Eustalomyia > Eustalomyia histrio. The sequence goes on along the minus strand of OX456523.1, from coordinate 182,380,807 downwards.
GTGGATATCACCTCAAGTGGAACCAATATACACAATTTCAACCCTCCAGCCCAAACGGTTTTGGCAGGCCGTCGAGGGGGAGCATTTCACCCTATTCTGCCCCCCCCCTCCCCGTTTGATTTTTCAAAAATTGCTTCTTTTTCAAAAATCGCGTCTTATCTGTTATCTATCTGGAGAAGGAGCCTGCACACCAAATTTCAACTTCCTAGGTCCAACCGTTTTGTCAGGCCATAGAGGGGGAAACTTTTCGCCCTTTAAACCCCCAATTATACAACATCACTGGAAAAAATTCTAGAAGGTACCTCTTCAAGGAGATAGCACATACTCCCAGGGAGGCATATTTCAAAATTCAGGTTTCTAGCTGAAGGGGCTTGGGAGTTTTTCCCCCTTTTTGCTTCTCCGCGAAGGAATTTTCAAAAACCCCATCTTAGTGAATATCTACGCCGGAGGGGGAACCTACGTAACAAATTTCAGTCTCCTACCGCTTGCGGTATGGGCTGGGCGATGTTGAATGGGTGAGTGAGAGATAGAGATTAAATCAGGACCAATTTAGTATCATTAATTCAGCCATGATATTTTTCCCAAATTTCCAAATATACAATTACATATATTATACAATTATACGAAAAATAAAGTCTAGTAAAGTCAGCTATTGTGTATAGCAGTTTGTAACTGAGTGCTTACATCACGACAACTTCGGCAAACCGAGATTAAATCCTGGCGAAGGCATTATTTTTTTTTAAATTTTAATGTTATTTTTAATTTAATTTTTCTTGTAGGTTTTTTAATAAACTAGTTTCCGTGTATATAACATTGTTGGATCTAATCTGAAACAATTCCATCTGACATTTTTCAGATAAATTTGGATATTACTTTATTCCCAAATATATTGTTGATCATAGATCAAATTCAATCTGCCATTTTTAGGATCAATTCAGATCCTTTTAAATCCCCAAATATGTTGCTCGATAAATTTTGATCTGCCATTTTTCGGATCAATTTAGATCCTTCTAAGTCCGCAAATATATTGCTCGATCTAATTTGATTTGCAATTTTTCGGATCAAATAAGGTATTTAGGAATATAAAATTGGATATGATTAAATATTGTGCCAGATTCATTTTTTTTACACTGGAATGGACCATATATTATTATATCCAACTATTATATAGCATATACAATTTTTACATGGGTATGAACTAACAACAATAAATGTATAAAAACACAAATATTCTGATTAATCTGTTTTAATCAATGCCATGTAAATTTAAAAATATTTTACTCTTTTAATTAAGAAATTATTTTTAAAAATTTCGATAATTTTTAATTTCGATTTACGAAGTGTTACATTGAACGCAAATCTGTGCAGTTGTTTATAATATTTATGAAGCTGTTCATGAATATGATGATGTTTTTTCCATTAATTGATAGTAATAATTAGTAAAACTTATTGCTGATTGTAACAAATCTTTTTGAAATATCAGCTTATAAAAATTTTCTAAAATATACTAGCGGCTCCTAATTTGTGATACTAGTTTCAGTATACTACAAGTCTTCAGATATGTGTAGCTAAAATTAGCAAAATAAAAATAATACTGAGGGCTCAAAATTTCAAATTTTAAACCACCTCGGGACAACAAGAACTAGAAGTTTTTGATAGGATATAAGTGGTGAAAATTTATATATATATATTTTTGCTTTAAATATAATAATTTCTCCGAATTTTTTTCTTAGTCAATAAGATACGATTATATATAATTATATATATTATATATAAAAAAAAGCCCAATACTTCGTTATCGGTAGTTTTAAATATCGAAATATGTTGAGAAGAAAATATTATTCTTTTTTCTAAAGATTTTACTATTTAAATAAATTTGTTTCATCTTTTGAAGTGGATGTTTAAATTTTAAGTTTTTAATTTATTGTTTCTAGGTCATTCAAGGGGGACGTGCCCAGTGTTTACTATTTTAATATCACTTATTCCCCTTTCCATCCCATTTCGTTCTCCTTGTCTAATGATTCAATTCCCATTCCATTTTATTTTCTACCCTATCAAGTGTATCGATTTAACTCGTTCCACGTTTTATTCCATTTCAATCCCCTTGTCAAGTGCTTTAATTCCCCTCCTACCCCGTTTCATTCCATTTCGTATCCTATGTTTAGTGTTTCAATCGTACCCTTTCCAATTGAAGGGAGCGAACCAACTCCAGCCCGAGTACCTGCTCCATATATGTTTTTTTTTATGTTGCTTGAAGCAAACATTGCATTTGGTGGTAGAGTCACACCACCGTTTGCCCCAAAACTCTTTTTTTTAATGCTTTTATTGCTGAAAATAGAAAACGAGGAAGAAAAGAAAATAAGCAATGTATATTTACTATAAACGGAACGATACATTTCTTGTTTACCATTATTTTAAGGAAAAACGGGAAAATTACAATTAGAATTATTTGTAAAATAAAAAAATAGTTAATGAAAAAAATACTTACCATGCGTGTGATATTTTCTGCTATCTATAATAGAGATGATTAAGAAGGTAGTTGAGTACATGTATTTGGTACTGTTTTAACTGCGGAAGTACTATTGTGCTACAGGTTCTATTTTGGTACTGATTTCAAATTTGAATTTATTTTCGCTTTGTTCATGCAAACTATTACAAATACCACAAATAAGGTCAGGTTTGAAGATGGGATGTATGTTTTGTTATTTTTGTTATGGAATTCGGCTACCTATAATGAATAGTGACAAAATAATTTAAGTTGATAATACTATGTAGGTTATAAGATAATTGGTTTTTGGTACTAGGGTACCAGTAAGAGAATCCCATTTACCAACCCTGTTCATTGGAAGGTGTAGTAGTATGTGTGTGCTATTGTTTACAATTTAACATTGTTAGTATTTTGCGTATGCCTGGTATAGTGGTAACACAAAAAAAGGCAAAATGTGTAAAATTAGTAGTAAGATGGTATAGTCGTATTTTTCATTTAAAATTACGGTTGTCATATTGTGTTTAAAAAAAAAATAATTTTGAAAATAGTAATTTGTGAATGTCAATAATGTACTGCTAAATTTGCTGAGCTCCTCGTATCTTGAAAGATACGTTCTATGGTAAATTGGCAATAGGGTCAAGGGAAAAGTTGAAAGGTTGAAAATAATATATGTTCCTAGAAAATAAATGAAAAAAAAAATTAGAATTAATGTTCTGGAAAAAAATGGAGTTTTGAAAGTTGGAGATAGGAAGAAGGTTAAAGATACAAATGGAGATTGAACAGTAAAGATATTTCTAGAAAATATGTATCTTCTAAACGAAAAAGATGGCGTTTTGGAGGGAAATATTGTTTTTATATATTATAAAAGTTAAAAGAATTTGGATAAATATGTAGAAAATATTGGAAGAATACAGTAAGGACTGTTTAAAATTTGAACAGCTAAACAGATATTAGTTCAATATTAAGCAGAAAGCTAACGAGCCAAGAAGAAATTTTTAAAGTGCGGTTCGGTGTAAATACAGTGAAACTAGCGAAAGTAGTATATTTAGATACGGGGTAAACTACATATTATTAAAAAATAGAATTGAACCGTTTTTTTAAATAATTTAATAGATAAAGATTTTTGATAAAATATTAGTATCGGGACACATTTTAAGCCCTGTTTTGACTCTGGAAAGGAAAGTGAAGTCGTGCATATATAAAAAAAAGAACGTAAGTTTAGTGCTATTAAATGTACACCCAAAAAAAATTACATAGTGACATGAAATGGTGAAAGACAACTAGCTTTGCTTAATTTGTATGCAAATTGTTATTTTTCAAAATTTCTCATGAAAATAACATAAAGAATGCTAATACGTTTTCTTCCTTTACGGAGTTTCTATGTCCTATAAAACCCACATAAATGTTGCAGAACAAATTCCTAAGCAAATTAGCATAACGAATTCCAAAGAAAAAAAAACAAGTAAATAAGGCTAAATTCGGCTGTGCCGAATCTTTGAATACCGTCCACCAATATCCTAAAAAGATGTTCTCTACACTTTTTGATACAAATAATATAAAAAAATTTTTGAAGTAAAACTATGTAGGTGAAAAAATTTTTTGAGGTGAAAAACTTTTTTTAGATGTGAAAATAACTTTTTTGCTGCGGCTGGTAAAATAATATGAGAAAATGTATTACGTACCAGTCGCTACTATGAAATTGTTCTAAATTTGTATGGGCAACTTAGAGGCACCTTTACATTTTGACTAGTTTTTTTAACCATGGACTGCACAAAAAACACATTTTAAAGCATAGTTTTTGGCAAATACTCAATTTTGTTTCTGGCTAACGGGGACTAGCTCTGCAGCAGAATATGCCTAATTTAGATAATAAACTTTCTGATGCGCCACATTTTGATAAATAGTTGCAACGAATGTTCTTTCTCTAAAAAATTAAAGTGTGTTTGTAGGACAATATGCCTAATGGAGAGAATACAGAAAAGAAATTTATTTGTTAAAGAAGAAACATGAGTTGTAACTATTTGTCATTAGATGGCCCATTAGAAGTTGTATCCTCTTCATTAGGCATATTTTATATTAGCCATATTGTGCTACAATATGCAGTAGAGTATTATTGATTTTCTATTTTCTTCGTAACATAAATGAATATTTGCCAAAAACTATAAAAAATATATGTTTTATGTGCATATTATACTTTAACTTTTTAAATCAATATTCATTTAGATGTTTAAGAGCACAATATTGCACTTTATTCATGTGTATTTTTTATGAAAGAAAAAATTAACATAAATATACATTTGCCAATCCCTCAATTCTCAAAAATTTTACAAATGCAAAAAAAAATAACATTTTCCTCTATAAAAATTTCTTTTTTGACATAAAAATGTGAAACAAATGCTTTTATTACGTCAAACATTTTAAAAATTGACTTTAAAATTATATAATAAGTCTACTAGTAACATCTTAATGCATTAGAATTTGATGTAAGTATGTAGTTAATTTAATATTTTTGGTAAATAAATTAATTGAAATCCTAATTCAAGAATATGTCGATCTAGCCATGGGGCAGGGTATTGTTTTAATGTGATTCTGCGCCACCTATTCAAAAGTAGCGGCACTAAAGAAATTATGCATTTTGCTCTTTCTTAATATATAAATTTCTTTGGACCTAGCCATGGGGCAGAGTATTGTTTTAGTTAATTCAGCGCCACCTATTCAAAAGTAGCGACACTAAAGCAATTATGTATTTTGTCCTTTCTTTATATATTAATGTCTTGAAAAATTGTACCAATTTGTATGGAAAATTTAGAGGTACCTTCACATTTCCACTCATAACTTTTGAACCGCTGGACCGATTTTGCTCATTTTCAATACCAAACTGCTCGGGAGGATGTTCATTAATATGGGTAAAAATAGGCACCCCCGCTTGTGTCTTCGCGTCGTGATCGACAAATCGACTTAAAATTGCATAAGGATCATGAATATATATACTCAAAATGAATTCAATTTGCATGAAGAAGTGTCAATGACAGGCAAATTAAGCTGCCCACGACTGGCTAATAGGTATCACAACACTTATGGGTTTATTAAGAAACACTTAGGGGGGGATATTATCCCTAAAAATCCAAAATTTGTTATTGCGATTTTCGATCGACGACTCTTTTCGTTAACATTGTTAAAATTTTATTGCAAAATTCATCAAATTAAAATATATAAAACTTATTTTTCACTTAACTCCATTATGGACACGTTTCATTTACACGGCTATATACTTGAAAATGGCTGTTTATTGAATAAAGTGGGATATCATTTAATTTTTATTAAATTACCTTTGTTTCGATAGAATAATTTGTTTTATAAATTAATTTGCGAAATATATATCAATTACACCAATTTTTGTTGGAATGATTTGTTAAAAATGATTCATTGATTAATATTAATTCAAAACTTCTAACGATCACAATAATTGCGAAATTTTAAACTGAAAGTCGCTCAAACACTCTACCCTAGCTTAGCTTATTTTAAAATAAATTAAAATTCAGCTTGTCTATGCGATAGTTGCGTGTGTGTAAAATTTTATATAAACCCGATGAACCACCAAATAATTTTCAATATGCCACTGTATAGTTAGCGCGGTTTTGATACTATTATAACCAATATCTTAATGTTTGTTATTATAAAGGTTAACATATCTATATAACCCGTAAAATTATAGCGATTTTTTTTAAATATTAAATTTTTTAAATGTTCAAATAGCAATTTTTAAAGGGGCTTCTAAATTTTTTGTATTTTATCAACATGTGTTTGCGAAAGGTTAAACTAACATTTTCTGACGATAATGATATTCGAGTCAAATTTAATTCATTTTGAAAATAGTGAATTACAAAACTGATTCTTTATCCTCCTTATTAATACATAATAAAAGTTAGCAGCCACTTATGTTTTTAACCGTAGAAAACCTGATACTGACTTGAAAATAAATATTTTAAGTCTAAACATTTTTCTGAATCAAATGAATTTTTCTATTGGACAATAAGGTTGAAATCAAAAAATAAATATTTTTGAACATAAACGCAAAACGATCTTGTTGAATTCACACTAATTCGAGAAGATCTAACATTTTCGATTTGCGAAATATTAATTTTTAATTTGTTTAAAGACTCTATTTTTATAAAAACATTGATTTATTAGGAGTAAATTTAATTTGCATCTGCAATTTTTATTCGCACAATGAAAAAATTGTGATAACTTTTGTAATAAACATTGCAGGTAAATTCAGTGACTGGACCTTATGAAATCTTTCAGAATCACGTTCTTAATATGAAACACGCGGAAGAAGTTTTGACAAGTTACATGCTAACTAATTTTTGTTTGCTCTGTTTCATGTGCTCTTCCAACAGTCAAGTGATATGTCACGAAACTATTCATTCCCTTCAAGTTCTGCAACATAACACATTGTGATTGATATGTAACCTGTTTTTATATTAATTACTTGTCCTCAGTCCTGTGGTATGTACATTTGAGCCAGTCATGAGACTAGTTATGTGTAAGATAATTTTAACCAGTTCTGTTGCGAATTCACTTACACCAATGCAGTGATTTGGTAGCCTACACAAGGTCAGCGATTATCGCAAGTAGCTTAAAAGGTAAAAATTGCCACCTCCTATGACAAGCCCATGTTAAAGTTACCGGTTACTTTCATATAAGAGAACCAACTCGAGAACCGGTTTCTGCCACAAAGTTCCCGTCACTTGACTTACTTTGTGACTGGTCCATTTCCCGTAGGATATATTTCGACATATTACAAACGGAATGACAAACTGATACCCTCACCATATATGTATAAACAAGATTTTCTCTTATGCGCATGTTTTTTTTTATATCGAAATGGTTTGTGGTTTTGAAATATTCCCAAAATAATTGTTAAGGACTAAAATATTTATTTTATATTAATTTGGATGTCGTTACGGATTGTCTAATTCAATGTATAGGATCTCCAAATAACTTTTTTTTTTTGAAAATGCTATAAAAAAAAACTACTGAATATTTTCTCAAATTTCTTTTTTTATTTGAAAGTACAATCCTTCCGGTTAATAATGGAAAATAATTTCATTCAAATGGCTGCCTTGGCTGGCCGTTACAGTCAATGGCGATCGTTATCGGGCCATGTTGAACGAATTTTTTTTTTGTTCACAAAAATTAAAGAGGAGGATATTGGCAACAATTTGGTGTCAACAGGATGGCGCTACGTGCCACACAGCCAAAGTTACACTCGATGTTTTGCGCCCTGTTTTTGAAGATCGCATTATCAGCCGCAGAGCTGATGTCGTTTGGCCACCTCGGAGCTGCGATTTGACACCGTTGGACTATTAATTGTGGGGTGCCGTCAAAGATAAGTGTTACGCCGACAAGCCAGAGACAATTGACGCTTTAAAGGATAATATTTGTGAAGCCATTGGTGAAATACAGCTGCACACAATCGATAATGTGCTTAAAAATTGGACCGGTCGTGTACTGCATGGCCAGCCGAGGCAGCCATTTGAATGAAATTATTTTCCATTATTAACCGAAAGGATTGTACTTTCAAATAAAAAAAGAAATTTGAGAAAATATTCAGTAGTTTTTTTTTATAACATTTTCAAAAAAAAAAGTTTTTTGGAGGACCCTATATTATGGCATTTTATTTTGGGTGTAAACATTTTTTTGTCGAATCTAATTTCGGGTGTTTTCTGAAGCTGGCTATACATCGATTGGAGTGGAAAGCAGGAAAAGGGACTTGTATCAAAAAGTTCTGTAGGGTATGTGGGCTGGCATCCTATCTAGTCGGTAATCAGCAACTGTAGAGGAATAACCGTAATCCCCCAGATAGCCATTGGAATGGCCAGGTAACCCGTTTTTTTGTTCGTTTTTGTGATTAAATCACCAACATTTTAAACAACATTTAAATCCAGTAAACAGTGGAAATCAGTAAAACGATATATACACGAGTGTGGTAAATATACCACAGGTCACGTATTTTTGTTTCTTTTAAATAAAAAAAAATATTGAAAGAATCCATAAAAAAAAACATAATTCCATTTGTGAGGATAAATTTTTAATAATTGTATTCAAGTGTTATTTAAGTGTATGTTAGCGTTAAGGTTAAGTTATTATAATTATTAGAACTATTTATATACATCTGTATTTATTATAGAACTTTTATTAAATTAGAAAAATTAAACTGAAAAAGTTAATTTCAGTGTAAAGGGTCTACACCATAGACGTTGCATTGTTTCAAAGCAAAATCTGGGTAGTACCAGATGATAAAATAACCTTTAGGGAGCTCCTTCAGGGATAAAAATAAAGATTTAATAACGGTCCAGAGAGAGTTTGTGTAGTTTAGATCCTCTAAAGAAAGTTAAAAAAAAACACAAATAAAAGAAAGTATTGTTTAAATAGTAGACAGGAAAGGGAAATTTTAGCTAAAATTAAAAGATAAAGGAAATTCGTTACAAAGTTTGTGATTGAAAAAACATAGATAGAAAATAAATATTTAAGTCTAGAGTTTTCTTTGTTGCATGCGATATATTTATTATTCTTGTTTAGTTTGTTGTATTTTTTTTGCTATTAATTTATTAATATTACGTTTAGGTCTATGGTATTTGAGTATTTAAGTTTAGTGTATAATTTAATATAAAATCATGTTGACATAAAAGGAAAAAAAGAGAATGTTGGCTTAATATAGTTTATAGGGCATAGGGCAATGGTGGTGAATTAAAGGGGGAATAGGTTGAACGGAGCTTGGGGTCGTATTCTAAAATTGGTTGGACACATATGCGATCATGGTTGGGTGGGCTAACAGAGACCAACATCTGTCTCCATATCATTAGGTTGTGTGTTTGTTTTGTTTTAGTATGGGATTTCGGGCTAACGCCCGGGAGTATACGAAGTTGAGAGATAATTACCCGGAGTCCCCAAATTTTATCATTTTCAGACCAAAATTCTAAGATGTACCTCAATAATGAGTTAGCCCATACTCCAGGTAACACAAAATTTAAATTTCAGATTTTTCCCTTTGAACCCCCATTTGTACCATGTACCTGGATAAAATTCTATAATGTAGCTGATCAATGAGTTAGCACATACTCCAGTTAACACATATTTAAAATTTCAGGTTTCTGGCTAAATCGCTGTGGGCAGCCCGTTCTGGAGGAGACTGTTCGCCTTTTTGCCCCACCCCGTACACATTTCCAAAAATAGGACCTTGTTGAATGTCTACATCGGAGGAGGAACCTTTGCACCAAAGTTCAACTTCCCAGCTCCAGTGGTTTTAGCAAGATGAGAATTTTTCCCTTTTCAACGGTTTGTATAGGCTGTTAAGGGGGAGACTACATTCGACTCCAAGAAAAGCATATTTAAAATTACAGGTTTCTAGCTTTAGGGGTTTGGGCAGGCCGTGAAAGGGGGTTTTCTTCGTTTTGCTCTTCCCCGCAGGTATTTCCAAGAACCCCGTATTAGGAAATGTCTACGCCGCAGAGGGAACCTACTACCAAATTTTAGCGTCCTACCTAAATTAATAAATATTTACATATCTTCACATTTGCCCAATTGCACATTTTCACATGTGCATATTTACGCAATCTATCAAACAATCGATCGATCAAACCATCAATCTATCAAATGTGCATATTTGCACATGTGCATATTTACGCAATCCATCAAACAATCGATCAATCAAACTATCAATCTATGAAAGCATCAAGCAATCAAATTTTCACTTTTGCAAATTTGCGCATATTCACTTTTGAAAATCTGCACATTTACAATTTTGCAAATTTGCAAATTTGCACATATGCACTTTTGCAAATTTTTACATTTGCACATTGGCAGGCCGTCAAGTAGAAGAATTTTCGCTTTTCCCCTCCGCGTTAGATTTTCCAAAAGTCACGTCTTATCTTTTATCTACACTGAAGAAGGAACCTGCATACCAAATTTTAATTTTCTAATTTTAACTTACCAGCTCTAGCTGTGTTGGCAGGCCGTCAAGGCGCAGAATTTTACCCATTTATGCCCCTCCCCGTTGGAGTTTTCAAAAACCTCGTCTTTGCTGTTATCTACACTGCACTGTTGAATGAGTGAGTGAGTCAGTCAGTCAAAGATACAAATGGAGATTGAACAGTAAAGATATTTCTAGAAAATATGTATCTTCTAAACGAAAAAGATGGCGTTTTGGAGGGAAATATTGTTTTTATATATTATAAAAGTTAAAAGAATTTGGATAAATATGTAGAAAATATTGGAAGAATACAGTAAGGACTGTTTAAAATTTGAACAGCTAAACAGATATTAGTTCAATATTAAGCAGAAAGCTAACGAGCCAAGAAGAAAATTTTAAAGTGCGGTTCGGTGTAAATACAGTGAAACTAGCGAAAGTAGTATATTTAGATACGGGGTAAACTACATATTATTAAAAAATAGAATTGAACCGTTTTTTTAAATAATTTAATAGATAAAGATTTTTGATAAAATATTAGTATCGGGACACATTTTAAGCCCTGTTTTGACTCTGGGAAGGAAAGTGAAGTCGTGCATATATAAAAAAAGAACGTAAGTTTAGTGCTATTAAATGTACACCCAAAAAAATTACATAGTGACATGAAATGGTGAAAGACAACTAGCTTTGCTTAATTTGTATGCAAATTGTATTTTCGTTATTGTTATTTTTCAAAATTTCTCATGAAAAAAAACATAAAGAATGCTAATACGTTTTCTACCTTTACGGAGTTTCTATGTCCTATAAAACCCACATAAATGTTGCAGAACAAATTCCTAAGCAAATTAGCATAACGAATTCCAAAGAAAAAAAAACAAGTAAATAAGGCTAAATTCGGCTGTGCCGAATCTTTGAATACCCTCCACCAATATCCTAAAAAGATGGTATCTACACTTTTTGATACAAATAATATAAAAAAATTTTTGAAGTAAAACTATGTAGGTGAAAAAATTTTTTGAGGTGAAAAACTTTTTTTAGATGTGAAAATAACTTTTTTGCTGCGGCTGGTAAAATAATATGAGAAAATGTATTACGTACCAGTCGCTAGTATGAAATTGTTCTAAATTTGTATGGGCAACTTAGAGGCACCTTTACATTTTGACTAGTTTTTTCAACCATGGACTGCACAAAAAACACATTTTAAAGCATAGTTTTTGGCAAATACTCAATTTTGTTTCTGGCTAACGGAATATGCCTAATTTAGATAATAAACTTTCTGATGCGCCACATATTGATAAATAGTTGCAACGAATGTTCTTTCTCTAAAAAATTAAAGAGTGTTTGTAGGACAATATGCCTAATGGAGAGAATACAGAAAAGAAATTTATTTGTTAAAGAAGAAACATGAGTTGTAACTATTTGTCATTAGATGGCCCATTAGAAGTTATATCCTCTTCATTAGGCATATTTTATATTAGCCATATTGTGCTACAATATGCAGTAGAGTATTATTGATTTTCTATTTTCTTCGTAACATAAATGAATATTTGCCAAAAACTATAAAAAATATATGTTTTATGTGCATATTATACTTTAACTTTTTAAATCAATATTCATTTAGATGTTTAAGAGCACAATATTGCACTTTATTCATGTGTATTTTTTATGAAAGAAAAAATTAACATAAATATACATTTGCCAATCCCTCAATTCTCAAAAATTTTACAAATGCAAAAAAAAATAACATTTTCCTCTATGAAAATTTCTTTTTTGACATAAAAATGTGAAACAAATGCTTTTATTACGTCAAACATTTTAAAAATTGACTTTAAAATTATATAATAAGTCTACTAGTAACATCTTAATGCATTAGAATTTGATGTAAGTATGTAGTTAATTTAATATTTTTGGTAAATAAATTAATTGAAATCCTAATTCAAGAATATGTCGATCTAGCCATGGGGCAGGGTATTGTTTTAATGTGATTCTGCGCCACCTATTCAAAAGTAGCGGCACTAAAGAAATTATGCATTTTGCTCTTTCTTAATATATAAATTTCTTTGGACCTAGCCATGGGGCAGAGTATTGTTTTAGTTAATTCAGCGCCACCTATTCAAAAGTAGCGACACTAAAGCAATTATGTATTTTGTTCTTTCTTTATATATTAATGTCTTGAAAAATTGTACCAATTTGTATGGAAAATTTAGAGGTACCTTCACATTTCCACTCATAACTTTTGAACCGCTGGACCGATTTTGCTCATTTTCAATACCAAACTGCTCGGGAGGATGTTCATTAATATGGGTAAAAATAGGCACCCCCGCTTGTGTCTTCGCGTCGTGATCGACAAATCGACTTAAAATTGCATAAGGATCATGAATATATATACTCAAAATGAATTCAATTTGCATGAAGAAGTGTCAATGACAGGCAAATTAAGCTGCCCACGACTGGCTAATAGGTATCACAACACTTATGGGTTTATTAAGAAACACTTAGGGGGGATATTATCCCTAAAAATCCAAAATATGTTATTGCGATTTTCGATCGACGACTCTTTTCGTTAACATTGTTAAAATTTTATTGCAAAATTCATCAAATTAAAATATATAAAACTTATTTTTCACTTAACTCCATTATGGACACGTTTCATTTACACGGCTATATACTTGAAAATGGCTGTTTATTGAATAAAGTGGGATATCATTTAATTTTTATTAAATTACCTTTGTTTCGATAGAATAATTTGTTTTATAAATTAATTTGTGAAATATATATCAATTACACCAATTTTTGTTGGAATGATTTGTTAAAAATGATTCATTGATTAATATTAATTCAAAACTTCTAACGATCACAATAATTGCGAAATTTTAAACTGAAAGTCGCTCAAACACTCTACCCTAGCTTAGCTTATTTTAAAATAAATTAAAATTCAGCTTGTCTATGCGATAGTTGCGTGTGTGTAAAATTTTATATAAACCCGATGAACCACCAAATAATTTTCAATATGCCACTGTATAGTTAGCGCGGTTTTGATACTATTATAACCAATATCTTAATGTTTGTTATTATAAAGGTTAACATATCTATATAACCCGTAAAATTATAGCGATTTTTTTAAATATTAAATTTTTTAAATGTTCAAATAGCAATTTTTAAAGGGGCTTCTAAATTTTTTGTATTTTATCAACATGTGTTTGCGAAAGGTTAAACTAACATTTTCTGACGATAATGATATTCGAGTCAAATTTAATTCATTTTGAAAATAGTGAATTACAAAACTGATTCTTTATCCTCCTTATTAATACATAATAAAAGTTAGCAGCCACTTATGTTTTTAACCGTAGAAAACCTGATACTGACTTGAAAATAAAGGGTGTCCCAAGAAGAACGCAATTTTTAAATCTGGCAACATTCGAAGTGTCATTGTTTGACATTTGAACAATTGTTATTGTTTGCTAGTAGAAGGTACGAGGTTAGTAAAAATGGAGCTCTACACGAATGAACAACGCATTCTCATTGTGAAATTGTTTTACCAAAATGGTGAAAGATTTGCGGCTACAGTTCGCAAATTGCGATCAATTTGGGGTCACAATAATGCTCCAAAAGAGTCAACTGTAAAGAGATTAATGGATAAATTTGCCGAAACTGGGTGTGTTAGTGATGTAAAGACAACAACGCGCCATCGACCAGGTCGATCGACCGAAAATGTCGCAGCTGTACGTGATGATTTCGCTTAAACTCCATCCACCTCAATTCGACACCGAGCTCAGCAAATTGGTGTGTCCAAATCCACTTTGCAGCGAATTTTGACGAAAGATTTGCATCTTCATGCTTACAAAGTTCAATTGACTCAGGAACTGAAGCCAGCTGACCATGGACAGCGAAGGGAGTTCGTTAATTGGTTATTGGAGAGACAACATGAAAATGCTGATTTTGCCGATAAAATCATCTTCAGTGACGAGGCCCATTTTCATCTTGATGGCTTCGTCAATAGGCAGAATTGTCGCATTTGGGGTGAGGAAAATCCTCGAGTGATTCACGAGAAGCAAATGCATCCTCAACTTGTCACTGTTTGGTGTGGCTTTTGGGATGGAGGAATCATTGGACCTTTTTTTTATGAAAATGAGGCAGGTCAAGCGCAAACAGTCAATAGTGTTCGGTATCGTGAAATGATAACCAGTTTTTTCTTGCCTAGAATTGAAGAAATTAATGTGGAGGGCATGTGGTTCCAACAAGACGGCGCCACATGTCATACAGCCAGAGAAACAATTCAATTGCTGCATCAGTCATTTCCCGGTCGTGTTATTTCGCGTTTTGGAGATCAGAATTGGCCGCCTAGATCGTGCGATTTAACACCATTAGATTTTTTTCGTTGGGGTTTTTTGAAGTCGATGGTTTACGCGAATAAGCCGACGACGACTCAAGCCTTAAAAGAGGAAATTGGACGCTGCATTAATGAAATACCGCTGCATTCATGCAAAACGGTCATTGAAAATTTCATTAAAAGATCGCGTGCATGCCAGCAAAGCCGCGGCGGCCATCTGCACGATATATTGTTCCATACATAACCTCATTCTGTCTACTTTACGATATAATAAAGTTTCACGATTTTTTTTAAATATCTGTGTTTTATTTAAAATTTAAAAATTGCGTTCTTCTTGGGACACCCTTTATTTTAAGTCTAAACATTTTTCTGAATCAAATGAATTTTTCTATTGGACAATAAGGTTGAAATCAAAAAATAAATATTTTTGAACATTATCGCAAAACGATCTTGTTGAATTCACACTAATTCGAGAAGATCTAACATTTTCGATTTGCGAAATATTAATTTTTATTCGCACAATGAAAAAATTGTGATAACTTTTGTAATAAACATTGCAGGTAAATTCAGTGACTGGACCTTATGAAATCTTTCAGAATCACGTTCTTAATATGAAAACCGCGGAAGAAGTTTTGACAAGTTACATGCTAACTAATTTTTGTTTGCTCTGTATCATGTGCTCTTCCAACAGTCAAGTGATATGTCACGAAACTATTCATTCCCTTCAAGTTCTGCAACATAACACATTGTGATTGATATGTAACCTGTTTTTATATTAATTACTTGTCCTCAGTCCTGTGGTATGTACATTTGAGCCAGTCATGAGACTAGTTATGTGTAAGATAATTTTAACCAGTTCTGTTGCGAATTCACTTACACCAATGCAGTGATTTGGTAGCCTACACAAGGTCAGCGATTATCGCAAGTAGCTTAAAAGGTAAAAATTGCCACCTCCTATGACAAGCCCATGTTAAAGTTACCGGTTACTTTCATATAAGAGAACCAACTCGAGGACCGGTTTCTGCCACAAAGTTCCCGTCACTTGACTTACTTTGTGACTGGTCCATTTCCCGTAGGATATATTTCGACATATTACAAACGGAATGACAAACTGATACCCTCACCATATATGTATAAACAAGATTTTCTCTTATGCGCATGTTTTTTTTTATATCGAAATGGTTTGTGGTTTTGAAATATTCCCAAAATAATTGTTAAGGACTAAAATATTTATTTTATATTAATTTGGATGTCGTTACGGATTGTCTAATTCAATGTATAGGATCTCCAAATAACTTTTTTTTTTGAAAATGCTATAAAAAATAACTACTGAATATTTTCTCAAATTTCTTTTTTTATTTGAAAGTACAATCCTTCCGGTTAATAATGGAAAATAATTTCATTCAAATGGCTGCCTTGGCTGGCCGTTACAGTCAATGGCGATCGTTATCGGGCCATGTTGAACGAATTTTTGTTCACAAAAATTAAAGAGGAGGATATTGGCAACAATTTGGTGTCAACAGGACGGCGCTACGTGCCACACAGCCAAAGCTACACTCGATGTTTTGCGCCCTGTTTTTGAAGATCGCATTATCAGCCGCAGAGCTGATGTCGTTTGGCCACCTCGGAGCTGCGATTTGACACCGTTGGACTATTAATTGTGGGGTGCCGTCAAAGATAAGTGTTACGCCGACAAGCCAGAGACAATTGACGCTTTAAAGGATAATATTTGTGAAGCCATTGGTGAAATACAGCTGCACACAATCGATAATGTGCTTAAAAATTGGACCGATCGTGTAGGCTACTGCATGGCCAGCCGAGGCAGCCATTTGAATGAAATTATTTTCCATTATTAACCGAAAGGATTGTACTTTCAAATAAAAAAAGAAATTTGAGAAAATATTCAGTAGTTTTTTTTTATAACATTTTCAAAAAAAAAAGTTTTTTGGAGGACCCTATATTATGGCATTTTATTTTGGGTGTAAACATTTTTTTGTCGAATCTAATTTCGGGTGTTTTCTGAAGCTGGCTATACATCGATTGGAGTGGAAAGCAGGAAAAGGGACTTGTATCAAAAAGTTCTGTGAGGGTATGTGGGCTGGCATCCTATCTAGTCGGTAATCAGCAACTGTAGAGGAATAACCGTAATCCCCCAGATAGCCATTGGAATGGCCAGGTAACCCGTTTTTTTGTTCGTTTTTGTGATTAAATCACCAACATTTTAAACAACATTTAAATCCAGTAAACCGTGGAAATCAGTAAAACGATATATACACGAGTGTGGTAAATATACCACAGGTCACGTATTTTTGTTTCTTTTAAATAAAAAAAATATATTGAAAGAATCCATAAAAAAAACATAATTCCATTTGTGAGGATAAATTTTTAATAATTGTATTCAAGTGTTATTTAAGTGTATGTTAGCGTTAAGGTTAAGTTATTATAATTATTAGAACTATTTATATACATCTGTATTTATTATAGAACTTTTATTAAATTAGAAAAATTAAACTGAAAAAGTTAATTTCAGTGTAAAGGGTCTACACCATAGACGTTGCATTGTTTCAAAGCAAAATCTGGGTAGTACCAGATGATAAAATAACCTTTAGGGAGCTCCTTCAGGGATAAAAATAAAGATTTAATAACGGTCCAGAGAGAGTTTGTGTAGTTTAGATCCTGTAAAGAAAGTTAAAAAAAAAAAACAAATAAAAGAAAGTATTGTTTAAATAGTAGACAGCAAAGGGAAATTTTAGCTAATATTAAAAGATAAAGGAAATTCGTTACAAAGTTTGTGATTAAAAAAACATAGATGGAAAATAAATATTTAAGTCTAGAGTTTTCTTTGTTGCATGCGATATATTTATTATTCTTGTTTTGTTTGTTGTATTTTTTTTGCTATTAATTTATTAATATTACGTTTAGGTCTATGGTATTTGAGTATTTAAGTTTAGTGTATAATTTAATATAAAATCATGTTGACATAAAAGGAAAAAAAAGAGAATGTTGGCTTAATATAGTTTATAGGGCATAGGGCAATGGTGGTGAATTAAAGGGGGAATAGGTTGAACGGAGCTTGGGGTCGTATTCTAAAATTGGTTGGACACATATGCGATCATGGTTGGGTGGGCTAACAGAGACCAACATCTGTCTCCATATCATTAGGTATTGTGTTTGTTTTGTTTTAGTATGGGATTTCGGGCTAACGCCCGGGAGTATACGAAGTTGAGAGATAATTACCCGGAGTCCCCAAATTTTATCATTTTCAGACCAAAATTCTAAGATGTACCTCAATAATGAGTTAGCCCATACTCCAGGTAACACAAAATTTAAATTTCAGATTTTTCGCTTTGAACCCCCATTTGTACCATGTACCTGGATAAAATTCTATAATGTAGCTGATCAATGAGTTAGCACATAATCCAGTTAACACATATTTAAAATTTCAGGTTTCTGGCTTAATCGCTGTGGGCAGCCCGTTCTGGAGGAGACTGTTCGCCTTTTTGCCCCACCCCGTACACATTTCCAAAAATAGGACCTTGTTGAATGTCTACATCGGAGGAGGAACCTTTGCACCAAAGTTCAACTTCCCAGCTCCAGTGGTTTTAGCAAGTTCAACTTCCCAGCTCCAGTGGTTTTAGCAAGATGAGAATTTTTCCCTTTTCTTCCACTCCCCATTGGATTTTCCAAAAATTACGTCTTAACTGTTATCTGCATACTAAATTTCAACTTCCTAGATTCAACGGCTTGTATAGGCTGTTAAGGGGGAGACTACATTCGACTCCAAGAAAAGCATATTTAAAATTACAGGTTTCTAGCTTTAGGGGTTTGGGCAGGCCGTGAAAGGGGGTTTTCTTCGTTTTGCTTTTCCCCGCAGGTATTTCCAAGAACCCCGTATTAGGAAATGTCTACGCCGCAGAGGGAACCTACTACCAAATTTTAGCGTCCTACCTCCTGCGGTTTGGGCTGGGCGATCTTGAATGAAATTAATAAATATTTACATATCTTCACATTTGCCCAATTGCACATTTTCACATGTGCATATTTACGCAATCTATCAAACAATCGATCGATCAAACCATCAATCTATCAAATGTGCATATTTGCACATTTGCACATGTGCATATTTTCGCAATCCATCAAACAATCGATCAATCAAACTATCAATCTATGAAAGCATCAAGCAATCAAATTTTCACTTTTGCAAATTTGCGCATATTCACTTTTGAAAATCTACACATTTACAATTTTGCAAATTTGCAAATTTGCACATATGCACTTTTGCAAATTTGCAAATTTTTTCATTTGCACATTGGCAGGCCGTCAAGTAGAAGAATTTTCGCTTTTCCCCTCCGCGTTAGATTTTCCAAAAGTCACGTCTTATCTTTTATCTACACTGAAGAAGGAACCTGCATACCAAATTTTAATTTTCTAATTTCAACTTACCAGCTCTAGCTGTTTTTGCAGGCCGTCAAGGGGCAGAATTTTACCCATTTATGCCCCTCCCCGTTGGAGTTTTCAAAAACCTCGTCTTTGCTGTTATCTACACTGCACTGTTGAATGAGTGAGTGAGTCAGTCAGTTAAAGATACAAATGGAGATTGAACAGTAAAGATATTTCTAGAAAATATGTATTTTCTAAACGAAAAAGATGGCGTTTTGGAGGGAAATATTGTTTTTATATATTATAAAAGTTAAAAGAATTTGGATAAATATGTAGAAAATATTGGAAGAATACAGTAAGGACTGTTTAAAATTTGAACAGCTAAACAGATATTAGTTCAATATTAAGCAGAAAGCTAACGAGCCAAGAAGAAAATTTCAAAGTGCGGTTAGGTGTAAATACAGTGAAACTAGCGAAAGTAGTATATTTAGATACGGGGTAAACTACATATTATTAAAAAATAGAATTGAACCGTTTTTTTAAATAATTTAATAGATAAAGATTTTTGATAAAATATTAGTATCGGGACACATTTTAAGCCCTGTTTTGACTCTGGGAAGGAAAGTGAAGTCGTGCATATATAAAAAAAGAACGTAAGTTTAGTGCTATTAAATGTACACCCAAAAAAATTACATAGTGACATGAAATGGTGAAAGACAACTAGCTTTGCTTAATTTGTATGCAAATTGTATTTTCGTTATTGTTATTTTTCAAAATTTCTCATGAAAAAAACATAAAGAATGCTAATACGTTTTCTACCTTTACGGAGTTTCTATGTCCTATAAAACCCACATAAATGTTGCAGAACAAATTCCTAAGCAAATTAGCATAACGAATTCCAAAGAAAAAAAAAACAAGTAAATAAGGCTAAATTCGGCTGTGCCGAATCTTTGAATACCCTCCACCAATATCCTAAAAAGATGGTCTCTACACTTTTTGATACAAATAATATAAAAAAATTTTTGAAGTAAAACTATGTAGGTGAAAAAATTTTTTGAGGTGAAAAACTTTTTTTAGATGTGAAAATAACTTTTTTGCTGCGGCTGGTAAAATAATATGAGAAAATGTATTACTTACCAGTCGCTAGTATGAAATTGTTCTAAATTTGTATGGGCAACTTAGAGGCACCTTTACATTTTGACTAGTTTTTTTAACCATGGACTGCACAAAAAACACATTTTAAAGCATAGTTTTTGGCAAATACTCAATTTTGTTTCTGGCTAACGGGGACTAGCTCTGCAGCAGAATATGCCTAATTTAGATAATAAACTTTCTGATGCGCCACATATTGATAAATAGTTGCAACGAATGTTCTTTCTCTAAAAAATTAAAGTGTGTTTGTAGGACAATATGCCTAATGGAGAGAATACAGAAAAGAAATTTATTTGTTAAAGAAGAAACATGAGTTGTAACTATTTGTCATTAGATGGCCCATTAGAAGTTGTATCCTCTTCATTAGGCATATTTTATATTAGCCATATTGTGCTACAATATGCAGTAGAGTATTATTGATTTTCTATTTTCTTCGTAACATAAATGAATATTTGCCAAAAACTGTAAAAAATATATGTTTTATGTGCATATTATACTTTAACTTTTTAAATCAATATTCATTTAGATGTTTAAGAGCACAATATTGCACTTTATTCATGTGTATTTTTTATGAAAGAAAAAATTAACATAAATATACATTTGCCAATCCCTCAATTCTCAAAAATTTTACAAATGCAAAAAAAAAATAAAATTTTCCTCTATGAAAATTTCTTTTTTGACATAAAAATGTGAAACAAATGCTTTTATTACGTCAAACATTTTAAAAATTGACTTTAAAATTATATAATAAGTCTACTAGTAACATCTTAATGCATTAGAATTTGATGTAAGTATGTAGTTAATTTAATATTTTTGGTAAATAAATTAATTGAAATCCTAATTCAAGAATATGTCGATCTAGCCATGGGGCAGGGTATTGTTTTAATGTGATTCTGCGCCACCTATTCAAAAGTAGCGGCACTAAAGAAATTATGCATTTTGCTCTTTCTTAATATATAAATTTCTTTGGACCCAGCCATGGGGCAGAGTATTGTTTTAGTTAATTCAGCGCCACCTATTCAAAAGTAGCGACACTAAAGCAATTATGTATTTTGTTCTTTCTTTATATATTAATGTCTTGAAAAATTGTACCAATTTGTATGGAAAATTTAGAGGTACCTTCACATTTCCACTCATAACTTTTGAACCGCTGGACCGATTTTGCTCATTTTCAATACCAAACTGCTCGGGAGGATGTTCATTAATATGGGTAAAAATAGGCACCCCCGCTTGTGTCTTCGCGTCGTGATCGACAATAATATATACTCAAAATGAATTCAATTTGCATGAAGAAGTGTCAATGACAGGCAAATTAAGCTGCCCACGACTGGCTAATAGGTATCACAACACTTATGGGTTTATTAAGAAACACTTAGGGGGGATATTATCCCTAAAAATCCAAAATTTGTTATTGCGATTTTCGATCGACGACTCTTTTCGTTAACATTGTTAAAATTTTATTGCAAAATTCATCAAATTAAAATATATAAAACTTATTTTTCACTTAACTCCATTATGGAAACGTTTCATTTACACGGCTATATACTTGAAAATGGCTGTTTATTGAATAAAGTGGGATATCATTTAATTTTTATTAAATTACCTTTGTTTCGATAGAATAATTTGTTTTATAAATTAATTTGTGAAATATATATCAATTACACCAATTTTTGTTGGAATGATTTGTTAAAAATGATTCATTGATTAATATTAATTCAAAACTTCTAACGATCACAATAATTGCGAAATTTTAAACTGAAAGTCGCTCAAACACTCTACCCTAGCTTAGCTTATTTTAAAATAAATTAAAATTCAGCTTGTCTATGCGATAGTTGCGTGTGTGTAAAATTTTATATAAACCCGATGAACCACCAAATAATTTTCAATATGCCACTGTATAGTTAGCGCGGTTTTGATACTATTATAACCAATATCTTAATGTTTGTTATTATAAAGGTTAACATATCTATATAACCCGTAAAATTATAGCGATTTTTTTTAAATATTAAATTTTTTAAATGTTCAAATAGCAATTTTTAAAGGGGCTTCTAAATTTTTTGTATTTTATCAACATGTGTTTGCGAAAGGTTAAACTAACATTTTCTGACGATAATGATATTCGAGTCAAATTTAATTCATTTTGAAAATAGTGAACTACAAAACTGATTCTTTATCCTCCTTATTAATACATAATAAAAGTTAGCAGCCACTTATGTTTTTAACCGTAGAAAACCTGATACTGACTTGAAAATAAAGGGTGTCCCAAGAAGAACGCAATTTTTAAATCTGGCAACATTCGAAGTGTCATTGTTTGACATTTGAACAATTGTTATTGTTTGCTAGTAGAAGGTACGAGGTTAGTAAAAATGGAGCTCTACACGAATGAACAACGCATTCTCATTGTGAAATTGTTTTACCAAAATGGTGAAAGATTTGCGGCTACAGTTCGCAAATTGCGATCAATTTGGGGTCACAATAATGCTCCAAAAGAGTCAACTGTAAAGAGATTAATGCATAAATTTGCCGGAACTGGGTCTGTTAGTGATGTAAAGACAACAACGCGCCATCGACCAGGTCGATCGACCGAAAATGTCGCAGCTGTACGTGATGATTTCGCTCAAACTCCAACCACCTCAATTCGACACCGAGCTCAGCAAATTGGTGTGTCCAAATCCACTTTGCAGCGAATTTTGACGAAAGATTTGCATCTTCATGCATACAAAGTTCAATTGACTCAGGAACTGATGCCAGCTGACCATGGACAGCGAAGGGAGTTCGTTAATTGGGTATTGGAGAGACAACATGAAAATGCTGATTTTGCCGATAAAATCATCTTCAGTGACGAGGCCCATTTTCATCTTGATGGCTTCGTCAATAGGCAGAATTGTCGCATTTGGGGTGAGGAAAATCCTCGAGTGATTCACGAGAAGCAAATGCATCCTCAACGTGTCACTGTGTGGTGTGGTTTTTGGGATGGAGGAATCATTGGACCTTTTTTTTATGAAAATGAGGCAGGTCAAGCGCAAACAGTCAATAGTGTTCGGTATCGTGAAATGATAACCAGTTTTTTCTTGCCTAGAATTGAAGAAATTAATGTGGAGGGCATGTGGTTCCAACAAGACGGCGCCACATGTCATACAGCCAGAGAAACAATTCAATTGCTGCATCAGTCATTTCCCGGTCGTGTTATTTCGCGTTTTGGAGATCAGAATTGGCCGCCTAGATCGTGCGATTTAACACCATTAGATTTTTTTCGTTGGGGTTTTTTGAAGTCGATGGTTTACGCGAATAAGCCGACGACGACTCAAGCCTTAAAAGAGGAAATTGGACGCTGCATTAATGAAATACCGCTGCATTCATGCAAAACGGTCATTGAAAATTTCATTAAAAGATCGCGTGCATGCCAGCAAAGCCGCGGCGGCCATCTGCACGATATATTGTTCCATACATAACCTCATTCTGTCTACTTTACGATATAATAAAGTTTCACGATTTTTTTTTAAATATCTGTGTTTTATTTAAAATTTAAAAATTGCGTTCTTCTTGGGACACCCTTTATTTTAAGTCTAAACATTTTTCTGAATCAAATGAATTTTTCTATTGGACAATAAGGTTGAAATCAAAAAATAAATATTTTTGAACATAAACGCAAAACGATCTTGTTGAATTCACACTAATTCGAGAAGATCTAACATTTTCGATTTGCGAAATATTAATTTTTAATTTGTTCAAAGACTCTATTTTTATAAAAACATTGATTTATTAGGAGTAAATTTAATTTGCATCTGCAATTTTTATTCGCACAATGAAAAAATTGTGATAACTTTTGTAATAAACATTGCAGGTAAATTCAGTGACTGGACCTTATGAAATCTTTCAGAATCACGTTCTTAATATGAAACACGCGGAAGAAATTTTGACAAGTTACATGCTAACTAATTTTTGTTTGCTCTGTATCATGTGCTCTTCCAACAGTCAAGTGATATGTCACGAAACTATTCATTCCCTTCAAGTTCTGCAACATAACACATTGTGATTGATATGTAACCTGTTTTTATATTAATTACTTGTACTCAGTCCTGTGGTATGTACATTTGAGCCAGTCATGAGACTAGTTATGTGTAAGATAATTTTAACCAGTTCTGTTGCGAATTCACTTACACCAATGCAGTGATTTGGTAGCCTACACAAGGTCAGCGATTATCGCAAGTAGCTTAAAAGGTAAAAATTGCCACCTCCTATGACAAGCCCATGTTAAAGTTACCGGTCACTTTCATATAAGAGAACCAACTCGAGGACCGGTTTCTGCCACAAAGTTCCCGTCACTTGACTTACTCTGTGACTGGTCCATTTCCCGTAGGATATATTTCGACATATTACAAACGGAATGACAAACTGATATATACCCTCACCATATATGTATAAACAAGATTTTCTCTTATGCGCATGTTTTTTTTTATATCGAAATGGTTTGTGGTTTTGAAATATTCCCAAAATAATTGTTAAGGACTAAAATATTTATTTTATATTGTTACGATTTTACCCTTTATAAAATCGTTGATTTATTTACCTTTTAAATAAATCGAGTTCTTTCTATATTGCAAATAATAAACACCGTTTGAAATTATTTATAGCTCTATTTATTTATAACCGTCACTAAAAATAACAGAAATACACTTTAATAGCAAACTTTATTTACACGATTTAGATAAACTAAACGTTAGCCACACTTTAGTTCTTCACACTTTGCGTTTTACTTATAAACTGAACTACTTTGCCACCCTGCTGGCGTTTTTATATCTGCGGGTTAAAATAACTAGAATATGACAGCATCGTCTAGAAGCTGCACACTGGCAACTTTGAGAATGTTCTTTTACAGTTTGACATAGGAAACATTAGTTATGGTAAAGGGTTGCCATTTAATTGTTTTACATTTCAGGGCTAACATATGGGGATTTGCATTTCTACGATTAAATGGAATTTATGTAACACTGCCGCCCACTTAAGTTTGTTCGTCCCGAACAGGCATAGTTTTCCAATTCCCATAATCAGGTAGTCGTTCCAGATGCACAACCTTCATCTTAGATTTTGGGCTCCGATATTTCTGTATTCTATAGACCACGTCATTTAACCTTTTAATCACCCTGTAGGGTCCTTCCCAATGCGTTTGTAGTTTGGGAGATAATCCTTTCTTCCGTTGCGGGTTAAACAGCAGAACCAACTCGCCCTCATTAAATCCTTCAGAATTCGCTGCTCGATCGTACCTCGCCTTCATCTTGTCGCTCACCATTTTAATTCGATTGCGGACGAACTCCTGACATTTGTTGAGGTCTTCTTGTTCCCGGGAAGAGTTGTGGTTTTTACTGTCTGTTGCGGCGGGCTTAACACCAAATTCCAAATCGCCAGGCAATTTTAGTTCCGTTCCAAAGGTTGTTCTTACTGGTCCTTTGGCTGCGATGCATTGCGCGCAATTTGCTACCCAATTGCCTACAGCTTATTGACAGCCCACCCAGTAAAACCGTTGTTTTAACTTCTCTATAGTTTTTGTGATACCAAGATGACCACCACTGGGACCTTCATGGAACTCCCTCAATACCTCGTTTATTCTAGATGCCGGCACCACAATTAAATTGGCCACATTTTTGCCGTCAGCACTTTCCCATGTACGGTATAAGCAACCATTTAACACTTGCAGGCTATTCCACTGGGCCCAATATGCCTTCATCAGCGGACTTTCAGCTGATATCTGCTCGCGGGTAGGCCTCCTGTTTTCTTCTTTGGCTGATATAATCTTCGTTAACATGGGGTCACTCCGTTGCGCCGCTGACCAGGCTTCACTCGGCTCGATATGCGTTTGTCGAATATCCACGATTCGGTCTTTTCCTTCAGCCTTTGAACTGTGCTTGCCATGTTTCCTACCCTTGCTGTGCTCAATGGTAACCGGTTTTCTTACTTGAGCCTTGTGCTCATATCCAACATCAAGGGGTATTTCAACATTCCGCCAAATCATATGTGGGGCATATGAAGATTAATGCCGTGACTAATCATGAAATCTGCACCAATGATTACTTCGTCCACAATATCGGCAACAATAAATACATGATTGACGCTTATGTTGGAAATCGTTAGTTTTACATTCACTTTGCCATAGACAGTACCAGTTTCCCCAGTAGCTGTGCGCAGTCTCACCCCAAACAATGGTTCAATTGCCTCCTTAACTAAATCGGGTCTGATGACAGACTGTGATGCTCCTGTGTCTATAGTGCAAATGTGCTTTCTGCCGTTGATATATCCGCAAGCAGTAAGACTGCTTTTTCCCTGCTGTATTCCAGATATGGAGATTGTGGGGCCCTCGCTTGTATGAGCTGGATCGTGTCCCGCAGTGCTAGCTCTTTTTGGTTTTAACGGCCGGAAGCTTTTTCCTGGTGCTCGGCAGTTCCGCTGAAAATGTCCCACTCTTCCGCAGTTATAGCATTCGGCCTTAACTTGCTTTCTGCCTAATGCTTGCATTACTGCCTCTTTAAATGCTTCTATAAGCTTAGCGCTTATATCTTCCTCTTTTTCAGCAGTTACTTCGAGGTTTCGCACATTAAATACTTGCGGCTTAGCAATTATTTTCGCAGTCTCCTGTGACAGTGCAAATGAAACAGTTTCCGCAAAAGATGATTTTCGTGTAGCACACACCGCGTACCTTACATCAGGATCATGAATTCCCTTCACAAATGCTTCAATTTTGAATTCATCTAATAATGGATGATTTTCGCCCGGATACGACAGCTGCACCAACCGCTCAATTTCTGTTGCAAAGTCCTGTAACGATTCGTTTGGTTTCTGCAGCCTACCTCTTAGTTCCATTCTGTATATTTCCTTTTTGTGTTCGCCACCATACTTTCGCTGCAGTGCCACCATTATGTGGTCATAATTATTTCTGCAGGTGATTGGCACACTTTCTAGAATTTCTGCAGCGTTTCCTTTTAAGGACAGAATCAACTCTATAGCTTTTTCTTCGATGTTCCACATATTTCTGGCGGCAACTGTCTCGAACTGGAACTTAAAAACATTGAAAGGTATGCTGCCATCAAAAGTAGGGGACTTTGCTCTACCAGAAGTTTCCTGAATAATTCGTACTGGACCCTCTTGACATTGGAGATTATTTACTTTATTTTCTAGATCTTGTAGTTTTCTCTCAACATCTTTGGTTTGTTCGTCGAATCTGTCTACGCCGTTCTCTAAGTCAGAAACTCTTTTGGAAACCTCGGAAATTTCTCTAGAAGTATCTTGAAACTTTTCTTCCATCTTCATAAGCAATTTCTCGTTCGTTTCCATCTTGGTTAAAAGTTTCTCGTTGTCGGCTCTAGAAGTTTCTAGCAGCTTCTGGTTGTCCGCTCTCGAAGCTTCTAACAATTTCACGTTGTTGTATTCCATCTTTTGCATCATAGCAGCCAACATTAACTCCATATTACCTTCTGTTTTACGGGTACTAACCTCCATTGCTTCTTTTTCATCAAATTCGTAAGTCGCAATGTCCATGTTACGCCGCTCGAATTCTTCTATCAGCCGTTTTTGCAATTCCGACTTATTACCTGCTGTCGGTAGCTCCAACTTGCTCAATTCCTTCTTGAGCTGTTCCACCTTAAGCTCCTCCAATTTCATGACTGCTTATTATTTTGCAATCCCACTTCTGACACCAATTGTTACGATTTTACCCTTTATAAAATACACTTTAATAGCACACTTTTTTTTTTTTTTGTGGTTAAATTTTCAAATATTTAATAAGCGACATGTGTAATAAAAGACAAAATATCAATAAATATGTAAAAATTATTAAGTCAAGTATAGAATAAAAACACACTAAAGTATTTCAATTGTATCAAAGATCATAAAAACTCATTGCCAAGAACTTATAAAGAAAAGTATAAAGGGAATGAAAGATTAAACAGGGGTGCCGTCAAAGATAAGTGTTACGCCGACAAGCCAGAGACAATTGACGCTTTAAAGGACAATATTTGTGAAGCCATTGGTGAAATACAGCTGCACACAATCGATAATGTGCTTAAAAATTGGACCGATCGTGTAGGCTACTGCATGGCCAGCCGAGGCAGCCATTTGAATGAAATTATTTTCCATTATTAACCGAAAGGATTGTACTTTCAAATAAAAAAAGAAATTTGAGAAAATATTCAAGTTTTTTTTTATAACATTTTCAAAAAAAAAAGTTTTTTGGAGGACCCTATATTATGGCATTTTATTTTGGGTGTAAACATTTTTTTGTCGAATCTAATTTCGGGTGTTTTCTGAAGCTGGCTATACATCGATTGGAGTGGAAAGCAGGAAAAGGGACTTGTATCAAAAAGTTCTGTGAGGGTATGTGGGCTGGCATCCTGTCTAGTCGGTAATCAGCAACTTTAGAGGAATAACCGTAATCCCCCAGATAGCCATTGGAATGGCCAGGTAACCCGTTTTTTTTGTTCGTTTTTGTGATTAAATCACCAACATTTTAAACAACATTTAAATCCAGTAAACCGTGGAAATCAGTAAAACGATATATACACGAGTGTGGTAAATATACCACAGGTCACGTATTTTTGTTTCTTTTAAATAAAAAAAAATATTGAAAGAATCCATAAAAAAAACATAATTCCGTTTGTGAGGATAAATTTTTAATAATTGTATTCAAGTGTTATTTAAGTGTATGTTAGCGTTAAGGTTAAGTTATTATAATTATTAGAACTATTTATATACATCTGTATTTATTATAGAACTTTTATTAAATTAGAAAAATTAAACTGAAAAAGTTAATTTCAGTGTAAAGGGTCTACACCATAGACGTTGCATTGTTTCAAAGCAAAATCTGGGTAGTACCAGATGATAAAATAACCTTTAGGGAGCTCCTTCAGGGATAAAAATAAAGATTTAATAACGGTCCAGAGAGAGTTTGTGTAGTTTAGATCCTGTAAAGAAAGTTAAAAAAAACAAGTAAGAGCGGCTAAATTCGGCTATGCCGAATCTTATATACCCTTCACCATGGTTGGGAAAAAACTGAAGTTTATATATGGACATATATGAAATGGACAGATTTATATACGGACGCCTTTAAGAGGAAATTAACCATTTAGTTTGGAGATAAAACTTGGACTCGGGAAGATTTATGGTTCCAGAAAATATGTATTTTAAAAAAATGTATGTTTTGGGCATAACTTTTTTGTACCTGAACCGATATTTCCGAGTTTTTCAGCAAATATGTTATACTAAAGATTTTCGATCTTTTGCTATATAAGACGTATCCATAGGTCATAATACAGCTCTAGAATAGTGTTTGTTGTTTGTGTATAAAAGGTTAAGAGGTGAAAGAAAAGAATTTCAACAAATCGTTAAAAGAAATCACTAGAACTGCATGTGTTTTATTTCTACAAAATAGTTTGATTTAGCTGGCAAATTTGCATTTAGGATTTTATTTCGCTTTTTTATTAGAAATATTTGTAATTTCTTTAGCTTAATTTTAAAAATTTGAAGGAAAATAGTTTATAATTTTTTTTATAAATTATTATAAGTTATGACCTAAAATAGTTGCACTCAAAGGTAAATTATGTATAAAATTTTCTTAATATGTGAGAAATAAAATGGTTTAAAAATCTTTTTATAAATTCTTTTAAATCGGTGCAAAAAATAGAAATAAAACCGTTTGTATTTTGTTTGTACCAGAGGGTTTTTATACAAATTTTGATGTTTTTAGCCTATTTATGGATTATTTAATTATTAATATAAAATTTTATTTAAATTAATTATTAAATGTAAAAAAAAAACAAAAAATAAACAAAAAAAAAATCTTAACGAACCCGCGACCCTTCCACCTGTGGTGAAAGGTATAAAAACGTTTGTATTTTGTTTGTATCAGAGGGTTTTTATAAAAATGTTGATGTTTTTAGCCTATTTATGGATTATTTAATTATTAATATAAAATTTTATATAAATTAATTATTAAATGTTAAAAAAAACCAAAAATAAGCAAAAAAAAAAAGTCTTAAGAAAATAATAAAAAAAAAAATGTAAAAAAAAGTGAATTGACCTCACCGAGATTTGAACCTCGAACCCCACGGCCTTAGAGAAAAAAAAAAGTATTTGTGACACAGCGTCTAGACAATTGAGCTATTGAAGCTCACACAAAATCATCGTCAATAGAGGTACATATATAAAAGTCTTCGTTCATTAGAGATTTGTTTAGTTTTTATTTAAATGACAAATCTTTATATGTGTTTGTTGTTTGTGTATAAAAGGTGGAGATGAAAGAAAATAATTTTAATTATTAATATAAAATTTTATATAAATTAATTATTAAATGTTAAAAAAAAAACAAAAATAAGCAAAAAAAAAGTCTTAAGAAAATAATAAAAAAAAAATGTACAAAAAAAAGTGAATTGACCTCACCGAGATTTGAACTTCGAACCACACGGCCTTAGAGAAAAAAAAAGTATTTGTGACACAGCGTCTAGACAACTGAGCTATTGAAGCTCACACAAAATCATCGTCAATAGAGAGAAAAGAATTTTAACACATGGATGTGTTGTTATGCTCAAAATTCTACATACATATTAAACAAAAGAGTGTGAAGATAAATACGTAAGTTAAATACGTTTCACAACTATTGTGAATGATATAAATAAAAAACAAATAGTAGTGTCGCCAACTTTTTTTTGCCTAGAAAATGCCAAATTTGGCAAGAAAAGCGCTGAAACATATGGAAAAATAAAAATTTGAGATTTTACATGACATATTATTTTGGACTAAAATTTTTGGACATTTAAGAAAAAATAAATGGGGATACCGCTTGTCTGTGGAGAGATATGTGGTAGTGGATTCCAACGATGTATTCATCTCCTCCAGAATCGCTCTAGGTTTCGAGTTTTGCATTTGACAAGAAAATTTATTTTTGAAATTTCTCATAACATTATTTAAAATTAAAATTTTTGGACATTTAAGAAAAAATAAATGGGGGTACCGCTTGTTTGTGGAGAGCTATGTGGGAGTAGATTCCAACGATGTATTCATCTCCTCCAGAATCACTCTAGGTTTCGAGTTTTGCATTTGACAAGAAAATTAATTTTTGAAATTTCTCATAACATTATTTAAAATTAAAATTTTTGGACATTTAAGAAAAAAATAAATGGGGGTACCGCTTGTTTGTGGAGAGCTATGAGGTAGTAGATTCCAACGATGTATTCATCTCCTTCAGAATCACTCTAGGTTTCGAGTTTTGCATTTTAAAGAAAATTTATTTTTGAAATTCCACATAACATTATTTAAAATTAAAATTTTTGGTCATTTAAGAAAACAATAAATGGGAGTACCGCTTGTTTGTGGAGAGCTATGAGGAAGTAGATTCCAACGATGTATTCATCTCCTCCAGAATCACTCTAGGTTTCGAGTTTTGCATTTGACAAGAAAATTTATTTTTGAAATTTCTCATAACATTATTTAAAATTAAATTTGTTGGACATTTAAGAAAAAAATAAATGGGGGTACCGCTTGTTTGTGGAGAGCTATGAGGTAGTAGATTCCAACGATGTATTCATCTCCTCCAGAATCACTCTAGGTTTAGAGTTTTGCATTTGACAAGAAAATTTATTTTTGAAATTTCTCATAACATTATTTAAAATTAAAATTTTTGGACATTTAAGAAAAAAATAAATGGGGGTACCGCTTGTTTGTGGAGAGCTATGAGGTAGTAGATTCCGACGATGTATTCCAACGATGAATGAATCAACTACCTCATAGCTCTCCACAAACAAGCGGTACCCCCATTTATTTTTTTCTTAAATGTCCAAAAATTTTAATTTTAAATAATGTTATGTGGAATTTCAAAAATAAATTTTCTTTAAAATGCAAAACTCGAATCCTAGAGTGATTCTGGAGGAGATGAATACATCATTGGAATCAACTACCTCATAGCTCTCCACAAACAAGCGGTACCCCCATTTATTTTTTTCTTAAATGTCCAAAAATTTTAATTTTAAATAATGTTGTGAGAAATTTCAAAAATAAATTTTCTTGTCAAATGCAAAACTCTAAACCTAGAGTGATTCTGGAGGAGATGAATACATCGTTGGAAGCTACTACCTCATA
Source organism: Eustalomyia histrio (assembly GCA_949748255.1). NCBI lineage: Eukaryota > Metazoa > Arthropoda > Insecta > Diptera > Anthomyiidae > Eustalomyia > Eustalomyia histrio. The sequence goes on along the minus strand of OX456523.1, from coordinate 182,348,365 downwards.
GCTCTCCACAAATAAGCGGTAACCCCATTTATTTTTTCTTAAATGTCCAACAATTTTAATTTTAAATAATGTTATGAGAAATTTCAAAAATAAATTTTCTTTAAAATGCAAAACTCGAATCCTAGAGTGATTCTGGAGGAGATGAATACATCGTTGGAATCAACTACCTCATAGCTCTCCACAAACAAGCGGTACCCCCATTTATTTTTTTCTTAAATGTCCAAAAATTTTAATTTTAAATAATGTTATGTGGAATTTCAAAAATAAATTTTCTTTAAAATGCAAAACTCGAAACCTAGAGTGATTCTGAAGGAGATGAATACATCGTTGGAATCTACCACCTCATAGCTCTCCACAAACAAGCGGTATCCCCATTTATTTTTTCTTAAATGTCCAAAAATTTTAATCCAAAATAATATGTCATGTAAAATCTAAAATTTATATTTTTCCATATGTTTCAGCGCTTTTCTTGTCAAATTTGGCATTTTCTAGGCAAAAAAAAGTTGGCGACACTACTATTTGTTTTTTATTTATATCATTCACAATAGTTGTGAAACGTATTTAACCTACGTATTTATCTTCACACTCTTATTAAACAAAGGGATTTTACTGGAAAAATTAGAGGTAGTCCTGGTTTTTTGCTAATATCTCAGCCATTTATTAACCGATCTGTCTGATTTTTAATAGCAAACAGAAATGGATCACATGTAACAGAAATAAAAAAGAATCAAGTCCTCATCATGTCTGGGTTCTTCGGAAAACCCATTTCAACACACAGACGGACAGACGGACAGACGGACATCGTTAAATCAACTTCGCTCTTCATATGGACCCAGAATATATATACTTTATAGGGTCTAAGATCAATATTGTAGAAATTACAAACGGAATGACAAACTTATATATACCCTTCCACCTATGGTGAAGGGTATAAAAAAATAAAAGAAAGTATTGTTTAAATAGTAGACAGGAAAGGGAAATTTTAGCTAAAATTAAAAGATAAAGGAAATTCGTTACAAAGTTTGTGATTAAAAAAACATAGATAGAAAATAAATATTTAAGTCTAGAGTTTTCTTTGTTGCATGCGATATATTTATTATTCTTGTTTTGTTTGTTGTTTTTTTTTTTGCTATTAATTTATTAATATTACGTTTAGGTCTATGGTATTTGAGTATTTAAGTTTAGTGTATAATTTAATATAAAATCATGTTGACATAAAAGGAAAAAAAAAAGAGAATGTTGGCTTAATATAGTTTATAGGGCATAGGGCAATGGTGGTGAATTAAAGGAGGAATAGGTTGAACGGAGCTTGGGGTCGTATTCTAAAATTGGTTGGACACATATGCGATCATGGTTGGGTGGGCTAACAGAGACCAACATCTGTCTCCATATCATCAGGTGGTGTGTTTGTTTTGTTTTAGTATGGGATTTCGGGCTAACGCCCGGGAGTATACGAAGTTGAGAGATAATTACCCGGAGTCCCCAAATTTTATCATTTTCAGACCAAAATTCTAAGATGTACCTCAATAATCAGTTAGCCCATACTCCAGGTAACACAAAATTTAAATTTCAGATTTTTCCCTTTGAACCCCCATTTGTACCATGTACATGGATAAAATTCTATAATGTAGCTGATCAATGAGTTAGCACATACTCCAGTTAACACATATTTAAAATTTCAGGTTTCTGGCTAAATCGCTGTGGGCAGCCCGTTCTGGAGGAGACTGTTCGCCTTTTTGCCCCACCCCGTACACATTTCCAAAAATAGGACCTTGTTGAATGTCTACATCGGAGGAGGAACCTTTGCACCAAAGTTCAACTTCCCAGCTCCAGTGGTTTTAGCAAGATGAGAATTTTTCCCTTTTCTTCCACTCCCCATTGGATTTTCCAAAAATTACGTCTTAACTGTTATCTGCATACTAAATTTCAACTTCCTAGATTCAACGGTTTGTATAGGCTGTTAAGGGGGAGACTACATTCGACTCCAAGAAAAGCATATTTAAAATTACAGGTTTCTAGCTTTAGGGGTTTGGGCAGGCCGTGAAAGGGGGTTTTCTTCGTTTTGCTCTTCCCCGCAGGTATTTCCAAGAACCCCGTATTAGCAAATGTCTACGCCGCAGAGGGAACCTACTACCAAATTTTAGCGTCCTACCTCCTGCGATTTGGGCTGGGCGATCTTGAATGAAATTAATAAATATTTACATATCTTCACATTTGCCCAATTGCACATTTTCACATGTGCATATTTACGCAATCTATCAAACAATCGATCGATCAAACCATCAATCTATCAAATGTGCATATTTGCACATTTGCACATGTGCATATTTTCGCAATCCATCAAACAATCGATCGATCAAACTATCAATCTATGAAAGCATCAAGCAATCAAATTTTCACTTTTGCAAATTTGCGCATATTCACTTTTGAAAATCTGCACATTTACAATTTTGCAAAATTTGCACATATGCACTTTTGCAAATTTACAAATTTGCAAATTTTTACATTTGCACATTGGCAGGCCGTCAAGTAGAAGAATTTTCGCTTTTTTCCCCTCCGCGTTAGATTTTCCAAAAGTCACGTCTTATCTTTTATCTACACTGGAGAAGGAACCTGCATACCAAATTTTAATTTTCTAATTTCAACTTACCATCTCTAGCTGTTTTTGCAGGCCGTCAAGGGGCAGAATTTTACCCATTTATGCCCCTCCCCGTTGGAGTTTTCAAAAACCTCGTCTTTGCTGTTATCTACACTGCACAGTTGAATGAGTGAGTGAGTCAGTCAGTTACGTTATTCCTTTATATATAGAGATAAAAAGTTATAATCAATGGCGCATAATCATAGTTAAAATAAAGTATACTTTAAGAGTTCTAAAGTCGACTTTTCTTAAAAGTATACTTTAAGCATACTATAGACAAGTAAAAGTATACTTTAATCGCTAAAGTCTGCTTTAAAATTAAAACTAGCTGAAGTTGACTCTATCCAATTTAACAACACACAACAGCTCTTTTCCGCCAAGAAAATTTTTGTGAAAGAAAAAATGTTTGAATTGCAAATTATTAAAAGGAAAATTATATCAATAAATACGATATTTTGCATAACATTTATTAAGTTAATAAATTTTTATAAATAAAAATACACTTTTCAATCCCTTTTTATAAAGTTTTTTCCTTTTTGCAATTGCAAATCTTTTATTTACACACTTTTCAGTTTTTCGGCATATATAAAATCACCTGATCAATGCTGCCACCTGCTTGTTTTATAGTACAAAATGTATGCGGGCATTTGGTACATTTGATGTGATACCCATTTAAAGCCGGTTCAACTTAAAACTGGCTTTAATTCTGACTATAATAGCAAAATACATAGATAATAACAAGTTTTAAAAAAAGCCGACTTTAGTGCTGGACTATGATTACGGGCCAATGATTTTCCACCTTCAGTAGCTAATTTATTATCGTTGTGTTTTACATTTAGATTAACACTTAAATGCTCACTAAACCACAAAAACAATCCTGCTGCTTGATTTTGATATCAATTAAAATGAAAACTTTACTAAGCGCTAATAAAACACAAGTTCTTTAATAAAATATATTTTGTGGTAAACTTTAATTTAAAAGCCGTCACGTTTTTTAATAAACTAGGTTCTTAGTCCGCAAATATATTGCTGGATCTAATTTGATCTGCCATTTTTCGGATCGATTAAGATCCTCCTAAATCCCTAAATATATTGCTGGATCTAATTTGATCTGCAATTTTTCGGATATAATAAGTTATTTAGGAATATAAAATTGGATATGATTAAATATTGTGCCAGATTAATTTTTTTTACACTGGAATGGACCATATATTATTATATCTCAACTATTAGATAGCATATATAAGTTTTACATGGGTGTGCACTAACAACAATAAATGTATAAATACACAAATATTCTAATTAATATGTTTTAATTAATGCCATGTAAATTTAAAAATATTTTACTCTATTAATTTAGAAATTATTTTTAAAAATTTCGATAATTTTTAATTTTGATTTACTAAGTGTTACATTGAACGCAAATCTGTGCAGTTGTTTATAATATTTATGAAGCTGTTTATGAATATGATGATGTGTTTTCCATTAATTGATAGTAATAATTAGTAAAACTTATTGCTGATTGTAAAAAAATTATTTGAAATAGCAGCTTATAACAAATTTTCTAAAATTTACTACCGGCTATTAATTTGTGATACTAATTTCAGTATACTACAAGTTATCAGATATGGGTAGCTAAAATTTGCAATAGAAAAATAATACTGAGGGCTCAAAATAGTTAAATTCCCCGTTATATGAGCAAGATTTCTGTAGCCAATAAAACCTTTTTTGTTGATTGTATCCTTTTATTCGATCGATTCATTTATTCGTTGATGTAAAAAAAACGTTACAAGACGTTAGGAAATTTTTCGAGTAAAATCTAGAAAAATGTTCCTTTGTTTTCTACCCCAGCAAAACTTTGGTAATAAGTGTAATATTCTCATGCGTTACCTTGTAATGATAGCTCGTTACCTTTTTCATTATTTGCAAGCATAAAGTAATAAGTAACTGATTATTGATTACATAATATATGATTTATAAATGTAAAGTAATTATTGAAATATTTTTGAAAATCTATTTTTAGATACATTACTTTATGTTTTTGTGTAATCAAAAGGGTAATGTATGTTTGTTTTGACAACACTAGCGAAAAAACGAAGCGCAACAATTCATTTAAGTTTAAAGCAATCAAATGGGTAGAGTTCTTGGCTGGCAACCAGAGTTCCCTGGTTCGATTCCCATCATGAGCACATTATTTTTAATAACGTTTAATAATATTTGTAATAATTTTTTTTAATATAAATTCCTCTTTTTTAAAAATCTATTTTTAGACACATTACTTTTTCCATTCTCGTAACCATATAAGTAACCCGTTACATTATGACCTATAAAGTAATGGGTATATACATTACTTAGAGGCTCATCGCCTGAAAAATTCATCAGTGAAGTAAGGTGTAAAGTAATCCATGAGCCCCTATGGCTATATATTACTTTACACATTATTTGGTAATGTGTGGTTTTGCTGGGACTTTAACTATTTTTTTTTACTTGAACGGATTTTTAAGTAATACTTTTAAAAATGGTAAAGCTAGTAAAAATATCATGTAAAAAAGCACAACTAGTGTAAAGTAAGCAGCAAAATCTTTTGATCAAATTTTTAAAAATCCATAAATTTATGACGGAAATATTTAAAAACAGGTACTGCAACTAGTGCAAATTATTCATATTTTGAACCAAAAATGTCATTATTCCATAAATTATCTCATATAAAAATCTTACAAGCATTAAAGCTAAAAGTATTTTGTACTAAAAACACTTACGCACGTTTTCTGAGAAATCGTTTTGATTGCGCCACTTTTAATCAATAATAAAAACAAATAGTGGAAAAACTGGAAAATATTTATAGTTTTACAAATTATGGTTGCATAAAAAGTAGACTGTCTTTCGGTTGAATAAAAAAATAGTACGTACTTCTTGTATACAATTTTTTTTATAAATAAAATAAAAACTAACCAGGAGAAATGAGTAAAGAAAAACAACCTAAAAATCAACTTTAACTGATGTTCAAACACTTACCAGACCGTCGAGCCAGACAGAGGCAGGCATTACTTAAGATTTTTGTTTTTGAATCTTGTTGTTTAACATTTTGTAAAGTTGTTTTTCTTTTAATTTCGTTTTACACTACCAAAACATGCCATATACGCATTTTTTAATTGAAAACATTTGTGTTAACATTAGTGTGCCATTTTTTAGCGATTATCTTCGGATACATTTTAGGGCAGTTTATTGTAACAAAGGGTATTTGAATGTAATTGGAAATTAAATAAAATGAACTCAGTCTAATTTCTTTTTTGTAAATTATGGCTTTACTAGAAATAGCAACTATTCCCATTGTTTATTGAACACGATATCATTTATATGGCTGCCACGGCTGGCTTCGCAGTAGTTAATTCTGTCAGTCCAATTTTCAAAGACTTTGTTGACAGTTTCTGGTTCTCATGAATGGCTCGGACGATATTGGTCTTAATTATGAGGATCGTTTCTGGATTATTCACATAGCATCGGTATTTAAGAAAAAGTCTAAAGGTGTCAAATCGCAGCTATGAAGAGGCCAATTTACATCGCTAAGACGACGATTACCGAAAGATCGATTGTGATTAGGTGAGTGACATCGTGCACCATTCTGCTGAAATCAAATATTATCCAATATGGCCAAATTCGATGTCCGATTGGAGCTTCTGTAAGGCCCAAACTGAGGAGCATGAAATGCAAAGTTGCTGAGATCGATGACGAGACGTTTTTCTTGGAATGAGTTGCACTTTTTCGACCACAGCAGCCACATTCTCAGCGGTAGGTGCCGTAAGACGACGAGTATCATGAGAGTTGTCCACTAGCAAGCCATTCTTACGAACTTTTTGCATAAACTTGCGTACAGCACGTGCGGTGGGTGCTTCATTTCGGCCAAAACTAATTCAACAACAGCACAGTGTGGGCAACACAGCACTCACTTTGGAAATAATTTTGCTATATTTTTCAACGTTTTTCAAGCGTAAAGTGACTCATTTTGATTCGCGAATGTATCTGAAAGTCAATATTTCGAACAAAAGAAATCTATCAGTATGAAAGTAATAAAACAATATAATAATACGATTTTACATTTAAATCGTTGATTCATTTCCTTTAAAATAAATCAAACTCTTTTTGAATTGCATATAATAAACAATGTTGAAATTTTCTATAGCAACTCTTAAACTTAAAAACAAATATGCAAGAGACTTTATTGAAACTCTATTAAGTTACACTAGAATACACAATATATTTAATTAATCACCAATGTTACTCTTCAGCGTTTTATTGTCAACTAACTGATATGCCACATTACTGGCGTATTTATATTTTTAGCGAGAATAAGTAGAAAGTGGAAGTATTGTCCGAAAGTTGTATACCGGAAACGTCGAGTATGTTCTTTAAAGTTGTCGGAACAAGAACACTATGCAACACTAGTTATGGTGAAGAGTTGCCATTGATGGCAATGGAAATTTATGATTTGAATTTCCGATTTGAATAGAATTCCGTAACGTTGGCAAATTTTAAGTGCACAATTGTTTGATTTTAGCGCATATTTTTGGATTAATAATGCATATTTTTTGTGGTCAGGTCATATTTTCTTTTAAATGCATATTTTAAGTGTATAAAAAATGAACTTTTTTTTAAATTGACAGAATACTTAAAGACAAGTAATTATTTAAATTCTTAAGTCTCGTTATTAAAATTCATTCTCTGGTATGGACCAAATTATGTTCCAACGTGTTTTAAATCTTTACGTTTTTAGACTGTCTTTGGCGTAATTTTGTCTACTGCCCTACGTTTGCAGTACGAAAAAACTGCCAAAGAAAGTAATTTTTTTATGGAAGGGAAAATTTTATCATGGGGCAAAAAAAAAAATTTTGGTCTGTCAAAATTAGGCGAAAACTGTAAACTGGACCTGAATGCGCTTTAAAAGAGGCGGTTTGCGGTACACATGTGTTCAAAATTATTTTTAATTAGTTATTTGCAAATAACAGTAAATAAAAAAATTATTTCGTTTGTCTTTGCATGTTTTATTTTAAATAAAAGTTATGTATATACCTTAAAAAACACCCTTTACATATAACCAAAAGCGTAAACAACATTTGCGAGACCAGTTGTTTTAACATAACTGTGCGTTTAACTTTCCGCTAAAATTTGGTACAAGAAATTTGATCCATATTTGCATAATTAGAATATGGTATAGTAAAAATTAAAATGCTTTTTAATGCCGAAGACTAGACGTTATGATAGTGTTTTTAAATATCAAAAAGTATTTTTCGAACATACTGGATTATATCCTAAAATTGGCTTCTATTGTCATTTTAACGCGAAATTACCAAACCTGCCGTGCCGGACAATTTCTGAAACCTGAATTCAGCGTCAAGTATAATATTCAACAATTTCGTGAACTCTCCATCAGACCGAGGCCAACAACTGGTCTAAATATTATGATCTCGTGCAATTACAGCACAGCAAAAACAGGCATTACTAAGTAATTAAGAGAGTAAGTAAAACACAAAGGATTTTAATAGTTACCAGGCAATTTACTCGCTTAATTACTTTTGTTCGCGATCTCCCAAAATTCATGGGTGGTCACAGTTACTCATAATGAAATAATTGGTTACGTACTCTTATTAAAATAATAGTGGACCGTATTCAAGTATAATTTCTTTACTTAAATAAATCAATAACAATAACTTGTATTTGAATTTATAAAAAGAATATATAAAATATCTATTTTTGCATTCAAAAATTTATATAGATGAAATGCTATTTCACATTAGAAACCCTTTAAAATCTTAACATTTTTGCAAAATCACTTTTTACAGTAGATAAATTTTTATTTTGTTGTATAGTTTTACAAAACAAATTAATCAATAAATATTAAAAAAAAACCAGAAATATGAGTTCGGTACTAATTCAGTAACTATCAGTAATTCATTTTACAGTAATGCAAAAGGTAATCTACACAGTAATGCAAAAGGTAATCTACACAGTAATGACCTGTCATTACAATGTTTCTGCTGGGAGTGTTGCCATATTTGAACCCACATTCATTTCTCCTTTGTCCTCTTTCCAAATACGGAACACATTAATTAGTAGGAAGAATACCCTGAGTGTTGCTTTTATTTAAAAAAAGGTTGGCAAACTGTTATTATTTGCAGGTCTTTGTACTTACCATTTTTATTTAAATAAAAGCACTTTTTTTAAAAAAAAGAACAAAACTAGTAGAAAAATATTTTTTAAACAAGCAAATGTAAAAAGTTGGTGAAAACACGTTTCTTCAAAAAAAATAACTGAGCTAGCAGAAAAAAATATCTTTTTTTATTAGAAAAAATTAGAAAAAATATCTTTTTTATTAAAAAAACAAAACAAAAAAATATTTTAAATATGCGTAAATAAAGCAAAAGAAACAAAAACAGAAAATCAAGCAAATTTGTCTTCTCTGATAATCACCTAAGTTTTACAATTATTTTAAATAATATTGTTCATCCGATTTGGACCAAGTTCGTGTCTCAAAATTACAAATATTAGAAAATAAATTTTGTACCGATTTCAATTTATAAATTCATAAATAAAAATTAAAAATAACCCAGCCCTTTAAACAATTTCATAAAATTTCACGCCGAAATTTAAAAATTCCAGTGAAGTAGATTCAGGTTAATTTTTATATAAAATATTAAAGCAATTTATAAGAAAAGTAATCGTAACATTTCCCGTTTAATTTTCAAGCTCCAGTATTTTTATTTTTGATTATTAAGAAAAGTTATCGAAGTATTTTCCTGACAAGTTCTCTGCTTACGCAGAGACCGGAATTTTGTCCTCGAGTTTATTCTCTTATATGAAAGTAACCGGTAACTTTAACATGGGCTTGTCATAGGAGGTGGCAATTTCTACCTTTTAAACTACTTGCGACATATCGCTGGCCATGTGTAGGGTACCATATCACTGCATTGGAGTAAGTGAATGCGCAAAAGAACAGGTTAGATTTATCTTACACATAACTAGTCTCATGATACACTGATGTGTATCAGAACTAGTGCAAAATGAAACGTTACGTAGCTTGCTCAAATATACATACCACAGGACTGAGGACAAAAGTTAATAAAAAAAGAGAAATAAAGAGTCTGAGATCTATTTTTGCAAACACCAAAGGTGTTATATTTTTAATGTTTTCAAAAAAAAAATTGTGTAAGTCGATGTAATTTTCACATCCTTCCATTTACACGAGAAAAAAACGTGTAAAAATGAAATCAAGAAAAACACCTTGTAAATCGAGGGATAAGTTTATTGGTATTTCTTAGTAAATACCAAATGTGAGTGCCAAAATTATGACAAAATTCTAATATATAATCTCTGAGACCATTATTTTCGATAAAATTGGTCCAAAAATTTGGCAAATGCCATTGCTATTTAAAATGGGGCATAAATCTGTCAGTAGTTGCAAAATGTTAAACTTTTTTAATAAATTAAAAAATGCTGAACTTGTCGATATATCATTCCAGTCTTATATCGCCACATGTGTAAAAAGTGTATTACCCTAATATATATTTTCTTTAATGCATGTATGATGCATCTTACGAAATTTTCCATATACTACTCAAACATTTTTCACCAACATAATGCCTCATGTATGTAACAAGTAGGTTTGCCGAAAATTACGGCACATACGAATCCCTAAATCCCAGGATTTTTCTCTGAAGAATCTCGATAATTTCGATTTAATTAATTAGCATAATTTATTATTTTTTCTAGTATACGTTTTTATGGAAATATTGGATCCAAATCACATAAAAAATTTCTCCTATTTAATGTTATTAAAGAAATTGATATAGTTCAAATTTATAAAAACTTCAGATTAAAGGTTTTTCAGCATTAAACGTTTTTAAAATCGTAATTTAGCTTTATAAAACCTATAACCGAAACTTTGTAATTAATTTTTTTTTACTTACTAAACATATAATTTCATGTTGGATAATTTGTTGAATATTAGTCAACTTAAAATAATTTTTCTTATAGTATTAAGCAAAATTTTGATTAAATGTACATAGCAATTTACCCTGCTGAAATCATCACAAATATTTGGTAAATATTAGGAGATATAAGCCCGATTGCTGAATGTCCCGTTAAAGTTAAACTAAGAGGTAAATTAAAATTTTACACGGGAAACAACAGCAAATTGTGAGGACGATTTTATTTATACCTACCTTTTGATATATAATTCATTTTGAAACTTAAACAAGTTTTAGTTATAAAAGTTTATTTTTTACACTCAAAGAAAAATGTTAGTAAATTATTTTAAATTTTAGACCAAAAGAAAAAAGTTGCAGCTGTAAAGTACCAGTACTGCAACACTGAAACAGGCGATTTACAATTCCCAATAACTATTCCTAAATTAAACTAACCTATTATTTATTTATCTATCGAAAAGTGAAATAAAGTATGATTCAAAAAGAAAAATATAGTTTGCAAGGTAGGGAGGGTAGAGGCCAGGGTTGCTCTAACATCTGGAGCTAACCCTATCAATCATCAACTTCCCTCCGCTATCATTTTTCACTATTTTATATTTTTAGCTACTACAGTGGATTCCCGATTTAACGAACAGTTGATTGTCAGCCCTGTTAAATCGTAAGATTCGTTATATCCAGTTCTTAACAAAATAAATATTTATTCATGTAATTACAAATTAAAAGGACAATTCATATCATATCTTATTACTAAAAAAATGGATTTTATAAAAAAAAATAATAAAAAAGTAATTATTAAAAAAAATTAAAGAAAAAACGTAATTAAAAATAACTTGTTATGGACGTTTGTTTTCGCGTTTTTTTTAGTGTTTTCAATTGCTTCCTTTGGAAACTCTCGAAAAATTAATGTCTTAGAATGCTTTGAAAAAATTCAAACTTTTATATATACACAAATTAAAAAAATCAAAGGTAGATGGTAATACATAATTTATTGTAAACGAAATCAAATACAGGGTGTTTTCATGTTCCAGGCTGATGTGTTTGTTGAATAAATCCTAAAGGGTACAATATTTTTTAATAATATTTAATTACATGAAAGTTTGGTTTATAACAATTATGTATGAAATATAATATCAGCTAATGGCCGCATCTGGCTGCTGGGCAAATGTGTGCTCTTTTAACCATATTTTGCATAACATTTTTGCGTATTACGGGTGTTATTGCTCCAATTTCTTCAATGATGTTCTTTAACATCATCCCAAAAAAAATAGTCGCGGCAATCAAATCTCGCGAGTCCCAATCGAAATCTTCTCTTTTTGACATAATGCGGCAAGAAAAAGTTCTAGCAAAATATGAGTGTGTAAAGGCCGTTGGTCTGTCAATTGAGGATTTTCCGTTTCTCAGTAGAAGCTATCTGTTTATTAACAAAACCATCCGATTCAAAATATGCCTCGTCGCTCATAATGAATTTTTACCAAAACAGGGGTTTTTATATTTATTTTTATTTTATATTAACAGAAATGGCGTTTAAAAAACATCGACCTGGGACATAAAAAACACCCCGTATGTAAATGTGTGGAGGTGTGTGCCAAGACTACAACTGTTTGCCTGACTACTTCATCTAAGTTTTACGTATTTTTTTATGTGTATTTTTATATTTGTTCGTTAAACCGAGTACTAAATTGGATTTTAATCGCGAATTCGTTAAATCGGGAATCCACTGTATATTAATATTTTGTTACCTCCGATTGGGCAAGAACACACCCACAAAAAGTGTTAGTTAAATTCCCAGTTAGTAGCTAATTGGATATTGTGAAAAGGGCCCTTAAAATAGCAAACTTCTGATTGTCAATTAAAGTTTTAGTCCAATATAACTAAAATTTGGTAGATATACACTAGAGTATTCAAAAACCGAAACCGAAAACCGGTCAACCGGTTTCTTTTTTTTTAAACCGATTGGTTTCGAATATTTTGTAAATTCGAAGAAAACAGAAAACCGTTCTTTTTTGTTCGGTTAACCGGTTTTTTTAATTACATCAGCAACTGGGTTACTTGGTCTCTTTATTTTTTCCGAACATTTTTATAATCGTTTGGTTATGAAGATAGTCTGAAAGATTCTGATGAAGACTTAACTTTGGATATTCCAAATTCAAATAGTTTAATTTCTGATCTAAATAACACAATAAACAATATTCAAAATCCTAAAAAAGAGACTGTACAAAATCATTCATCATTTTATGATGATTCCATATAAATTGACAAATGCGACAAAAGAACTGAAAAGTTGGAAAATTTATATAATTGTCTTTTGACTATTTGTCCAACATCTGCTATTAGTGAAAGAGTATTTTCCACTTCTAGCTTTATCAAAAGCAAACAAAAAAATCGTCTTAAAACGAAACATTTAAATTGCATATTATTTCCAAATATTATTTTAGAAGTTTAAAAAAGATTTTCTTTTCACATATTTAAAATGTTATATAAAAAGACTTATTTAATGCCAAACGTTTTAAACGTTCAAATTACTAACGTACTTATTTTACCCAATTTACAAACTTAATGATCTCTTTTCATTTGATATGAATATAGTTTTATAATATTAATTTTTAAGATATTATATTAAAACCAATAAATAAAATGTTGAAATGAAATACAATAAAAAAATATTATAAAATATTTGTTTTTTTTAAAGAATGTATTCTTTTATTTTTATTACTTTATGTATTAAATTTCTTTTTTTTTTTGTTTGTAATTAAAACAATTAACAAATTATATAAACTTTTTATTTAAAAAAAAAAACCGAAAAAACCGGTTGCCCGGTTTTTTCTGCAAAAACCGAAACCGGTTTTTTTAAAATTCGATTTTTCGAAGAAAACCGAAACCGGTTTTTCCAAAAGGCCGGTTTTTTGAATACTCTAATATACACACAGAGAAAAATTTTGTAAATTTCCAACTGTAATTTGGTTTCAACGACTGAAACAACAAAACTCGGTTAACACAACTGAATTTTGGTTGGAATACCCAAAATATTCAGCAATCACATTTGATAATGGTTATTCTAACCGAATTTATTGGTTGTCGCAACCACTTTTCAATGCGGTTGGCACTTTATTTGTCTGTGTGTAACATTTATTTTGCTGCATTTAGGTTTCTAATATTTGGCAAAAGAAATTGCCAGTTTTATTGTTACTTTTTATTGTTGTGATACATATTTATCAAACATGTTCTGCTGTTTTCTGAGGTTTTTTACTAAATAAAAATATGATTAAAAAAATATCCCGAATAGTCACGTTATCCCAATAAATATCGGGATATGGATTTTTAAAATCCTGAATCCCAGAATTTGTAAAAATCATTCCCTTTCGGTATCCATATTACCAAACAAACGAAATAACTAACAAAACCTCTATAACAACTGACTTAATCAACCACCAACCGAGTAGCCTGTAATCATATATTAGGTTTGTTTTTTTCGAATTTTATATAAATATCCCATACAAATTTAAGTAGATGTAGACTTGCTAAGTAGTTATAAATATAGCTACTTAAAAATTAAGAATGTATAAAAATGCTGCCTAGTCTTGGAAATTTTTTGCTTGTCTCTTTTAAATGTAAACAAAAATATTTGTCATAAAAATATTTGAAATTTTTGTGTTTTTAATTTGATAATATATTTAAAACTACAAAAGCTAACAAATGAATTATGCGTTCAAATTGTATTTGTTTACCAAAAATTAAGAAAAGTCAGGTTAGTAGGAATAGTCGTTTTTTTTTCAAGTAGTTATAGATATAGATATAAAATTCGAAAAAAAAACAAACCTATTGAACATTTTTGTGAATCTATCAATAAACATGTTTGCAAGCATAATTTTCATAATGTCAAAATTACCAGTAATAAAAATTTTTTTATATAGTTACTGGTTGTTGTTATTAAATATTATCTTGAATTGTCAAGTTACAATTTAAAAAAGAAAAATTAATAACAATTTACGAAGGGACTTTATGTATATACGTTTGGATATATCCTTAAGTGAAATAAAAAGTATTCATGTTTCACGGTTTAAAAAGTTTGTAAATTATTTTAATCTTTTTTCATATCAGTTTTTGGATTAGTAAATTTTACGTCAATTGGATTCTCATCAATAGCATGTTGCATTTTATAAAATAGTTAAAAGTTAGTCCATTAACAAAAATTCGAATTAAAAATTTGTTTCTTCAAACACTGATTTAAACAACGATTTTAGATATATTTAACATACAATACTAAAATTCTTCATTCCTTTTACTAATTTTCAATGTTAATTTATACCCGAGTAAAAAAATTGATCTGTTGCAATATTTAATCATCTCCAATTTGATATTCTTGAATATCTGCTGTCCGATTTGGGGATTTCGTAATATCTTACACTGAGAAAAAAAGTAAGTAGAAAAATTTGTAAACGGTTTTCAATCCCACTTTACTATTTTTGTACAGATTTTTAGTAAAAAATATTATTATTTAGCAAATCTTTTTGCTATTAATATTTAACAAATTTTTGTTGCTAATTTCAGAAATCATATTACAAATTTTTGAAAACCGATCTGCTGAAATTATAAACTAAATTTACTAATTTTAAAAAAGTGAATATTGAAGGAAATGTTATTTCTTATTAAAACTTACACCTACAAACTTAAATTGCCCTATAATGTTACATAGATTAAAAAAAGGGATCGGAAGTAAATATACCGACTCGTGTCTAAAAATAGGACATCCCCTTAAAATAGCACTAAAAAGTTTTTTTAATTTAAAAATCAGCCCAAAAAACGACCTCAAAAGCAAAAAATTTACTAAAATATTTTTCAAAATAGAAATTACCAATTAAAAAATATGATAAATTCGTTTGTTTTTTAAATTTTTAAGCCCTTGTTTTTTTTTAATATTGTCTAAATTATTTTTGAGAAAAAAAAAAATAAATAAAATAAATAATTTTTATGTTTGATAAAAAAAAATAAATTTGAAATTTTGCACTAATATTAATAATATTTAGTATTTTTTTTTTTGCCGATTTTAGCAAAAAGATTTTAAATTTTACTTTACAAAAAGTTTACTAAAATTTAGTAGCGGCAGCTTTTATTTTCTACAAATTTTATTGTACTACACGTCAGCAGACATGTTTTGCTAAGATTAGCAAAAAATATCGCTGGGCTCTAATTAGCAAAATTTCCCGTTATAACAGCAAAATTTTCAGTTGCCATTACAGACTTTTTTTGGTGAGTGTAATTGATCAGAAAATGGTCGATCAAATTATGTCCAGCGAATATGTATTTGCGGACTTAGTAAATTCTGAATTGATCCGAAAAATGCCAGATCAAATTGAATCCACCAATATATTTGGGTATTAGGAATGATCCAAATTTATCCGAAAAATGGCAGATCGAATTGAATCAAATTAGATCCAACAGTATATTATACGGAATCTAGTTTGTTAAATAACGTTTAAAAACAGATTACAAAAATGTATTAATAATTAAAGAATTAAAATTCTAAAAATCAATGCCTTCGACAGGATTTTAACTCGGTCTGCCAAAGTTGTAATCGACCGCTTAACTCTTTCAACCATATTGTTCATATATATATATATATTGTTCATTATATATTGTATATTATATATTCATGACATATATAATTATATATTCGAGAATTTGGAAAAAATGCTACATATCATTACTGAATAAATGAAAATAAATCGTTTCTGATTATTTGTGAATGTACATAGATAATTTAATTTATTTATTTTTATATATATTAAAAGATTTTTTTTTATTTATTTCATAGATATAAAAATTATAAAAAAATTATATATAAATCTAATCGAATTCATTTAATATAAGTTTTCTATATTTTAAGCAAAGTTTGCTTAAATGTACTTGCAAGATTTGCTACATTAAAAGAGACTATAACATTGCTTGTGTTTATACTATTTCCTTGAAAAACTGTGATTTCTCACGAGAAACTCTCATGTTTGCTTCATACAGCCTACTCAGTACCCATGCAATGTGGTTAACATGAGCCTCCTCATTCTCTGAAAAGATTATTACGTCATCTATATAAACATAGCATGACTTTCCAATCTGTTCCCTTAATACGTCATCAATGGCCCTCTGAAAAATGCTGGGGGCGTTCTTCAAACCGAAAGGGAGCCTGCAGAATTCGTATTTTCCGTTTCCGACTGAAAAAGCCGTTTTCTCCCTATCTTTCTCCGCTAGCGATATTTGGTGGAAGCCTGATTTTAAATCAAGCGTCGTAAAGTATTTCGCTTTACCTAAGTTTGCTAAAATTACTGTTACGTCCGGAATAGGATACTTGTCGTCAATTGTCTTCTCGTTTAGTTTCCTGAAATCAATAACAAGACGTTTCAAAGTATTTCCGAGTTCGTCTTTGCCCTTCTTGTCGACGACCCAGATGGGGTTATTATAGGGGGACCTGGAGGGCCTGATTATTCCGTTCTTCAATAAATTACGTATTTCGTCATTTACGAATTCGGCCACACCCATCGGGTAGGGGTAAAGCTTTGAATATACCGGATCGTTGCTATTAGTGCGGATGGTGGCGACGATGTTTGTGTTGAAAGGTAGAGATTCATTAGGGTTTGCAAAAACTCCTAATAGTTTCTTTATCATATTCTGAAATGGCCTCAGAACTGTCTGGGGTACCACTATATCCTCCACTTGTGTGAAATTTAGATTTGCACACCGTAAAAATTGTATTTCCTCCGAGTCGTTTTGAGTCTGGAGTTCACTGTTTTCAAAATCTAGTTTTGCACTTATCTGCGTTAGCAGATCAAGGCCAAGTATACCATCAAATGTTAAAAGTGATAGCAATATGAAAAATGTGCTATTTGTGTTAAATAGGTTAAGGGTGCGTTTCCTATCAATGATGTTAAAACCGTGGATCGATTTTACTAAAAAGCGGTTATTAACTGGCACTATGTTCTTGAGTTCGCTCAAGGGTCTTATGTAATTTTTCGAAGCGCCCGTATCTATTAATAATCTCATATTTCTCCCTGCAATTGTCCTTTCAATGAATGACAGCAGGGAGTCTTGACTAAAAAATTTATCTGATCAAAACCCTCTTCAGTATCAATTTCTGATGCTGCTAATTCCGCCCGGTATTCATAGTGTTCTGGCTCCGTTGAGGTAGTTTCCTGAGAAATATGATTGATCCTCTGTTGCTTAGGGCCTGTAAATCTAGCTGAGCTGCTGTGTTGACGTTTTACTGCCTGTCCTGAAGCTCGATTATCATAATATTGGCTTTGAGGCGGCCCACCGTTAGGTGGTTGCCGTCTCGTCGACTGTATAGAACGCATCGATTGATCAACGTCCATTGGTTGAACAAATTCCTTTTGCTGTTCCCTATTATCAAAATTTTGTCGTTTAAAAAAATTAGGGTTCTTAATTGTCTGAACTCCTGTGGTCGGGTTACTATTTTGAGGTCTTGCTTCAGACCTTTGTCTTTGTTTTTCCTCAAGACATCTAGCATAGTTGCTTGCAAATTGGTACCTCTCATGATTAGATTCAACTTCCTGGGCTAATGCTAATGCTGAGGGCCGAGCCGAAAAAAGCACATCACTTAATCCCTTTTTCGTCCCCGATATAAACACACGGAGTGCGTCCATTCTGTATTTTTCATGGATGGATGTCGCAGTGGACCTATCATAAGTCATAATTGTTTTATTTGTCAATAGTGTCAGTTTTTTCTCGACCTCATCATAGAATTGCAAAAGTGTCATGTTTCCTTGACGGAGAATTGACATTTCTTGCTCGATTAAGTAAATCGGCCTTTTGTCCGAGTACGTAAAGTCAAGACGAGCAATGATGGCTTTAAAATTTAAAACTGTATTAAAGGAGGACAGTACCATATCCGCTGAACCTTTTATCTTATTTCTAATAATGGCTACAGCCTGATAATGTGTGGAACTGCCCTCAGCATTTTCAAATACTTTATAGGCGATTTGCGCCGCTTGTCGCCATGAAACGTATGTTTCTTGCTTACCGTCAAAATCCGGTAGAGATTTTACTATATCTAGTGACTCGTCACATTGTCGGTCCGGTATTATTTCTATTTCCCTATAAGGTTCGACTACTGGTGTCTGAACAACACATTCATTGAATTTTTTATTAAGTTCTTCTATTTGTTTTTCAAAACCTTGTTTTTGGGATCTCAGGGCAGTATTTATAGCAACCTCCACTATTGCTCTCAACTGTTCTGCCGTTACAGCCATTGTTTTGCTTTCCCACCAGTTGGTCTCTACTACACTTTTGCTACTTCCTTTGCTATCAACCCCTAATCTATTAAATTTCTCTATCACTTGATCTATTTTTTCCTGATTTTCAGAGTCACTCATAGAAACCAGGGGAATAAAACCGGCATACAAACAAAAAGATACCAACCCGTGCAAAGATTTACAACTTTTCTAATTTCTTTTCTATTAAAATTTGTACAAAAATGCGAGAAAGAAAAAAAAATTATCACTAAATTTTTACACTACTTACAGATATTCATACATTATTTTAACCTCTACAGTTTTTTTCTGGAATTTAATGTTTTCAGTTGTTGATTTGCAGGTGTAATTTGCTGACGTTTCCGCTGTGCTGTGAACTCCGATAGTTGTTGGTTTATTGTTGCAATGTGTTTATGTTTCTAGTTGCTGATTAGTTGGTTTGTTCCTCACGCAGCCCAGGCTATTTCGAAGCTCTGGTAACTATAGCAATGATCCAATTTTCCAATTGTTTTTTGTTGATTAAGTTTTCTTTAAAAATTTCGTATTTTATTAACTTCACGAGTTTTTTAATTTGAATAGTTCCAAAAAAAAATTGTTTTATTTTTAAAAATTTTTATATTTTGTTCACTTGTTTAGTTTTTGTATTTGCAATTTTGTTCGTTTTGAATTTTTAATAGTTTCAAAGAAATTTTTGTTAAAAAAAAAAAAAATTATTTTTATTCACTTGTTGAATTTGAATTCCGAATATTTTTTTGTTAAAAAAAATTTATTCGCAAGCCTTACGTTGGGCGCCAATTATTTCAAAGTGGGTATTTATTTTGTTTAAAGATGAAATTTATTTTTATTTAATTCTATGCCTTATTACTAAGGCTGTTGAGCTCTATTTCTTAACTAACTTAATGAATAAAATAATCTACCTGAAGTGAGCCCATTTCATATTCGGTTCGTTGTCTACTTGCTGATAATGCAACATGTGTGTGGAATTATGTTACCATTTTTATGTGAAACAAACCTAAGCATAAAGCTTGAGAATGTTTTGTTCAATGTGGTAGACATGGCGTAGGCATTATTTGGATATCACCTCATATGCCACATGTGCCATCGTTAACTTACATTCATATTCTTTCTTTCTCTGTTGTAAGCACAGCTGATTGAAAAATATAAGCAGATAGCCAACATTAAAGGGTGTTCACGGTGCCCAGAGGTTATTTTTAATTTTATAACCAAATAAGCTGATAACCAACCTACCGTGAACAACCTTATTGATTACGAATTTTCTGCTATATTTATTTAAAAAAAAAAAATTAATTCAAAATTAGTCATTAAAATTTATAAGTGTTTTTGGACTAGTGGGCAGAGAGCTAGCCTAGTACTCCTAATTTCGGAGTTCAAATCCCGGTAAAGGCAAACATTTAAAAAAATATTCAAATGTTTAAGTAACAAATATATCAAACAAAATTAAATTGAATTGTGGTGAAGTAAGCAAGGGTGTGAACTATGAATCTGAATACCCAGGTTCGATACCGGATAAATCTAAAAACATTTAAAAAAATATTTTTTTTTCAATTAAAAAAAATATTCAAATGTTTAAATAACAAATATATAAAAGAAAATTAAATTAAATTAATATTTGGTAAACGTAATAATTTTTTTTTTAATTTCTAAATATTTCTTCATATCATCGGCCCTTAGAGCAAAATATTGGTCTCTTTCAGACAAAAACATCGACATGTTATACTTTAAGATCTGACTGTAAATGCCAAAAATATATGTTCGCCAAAAAGAAATTTTTCCGAAATTGCCTTTCAAAAATACTTTATATTCGAAGGTGTACTGCTCACTTTTTTCCTGTAAGGTTGTACTGTCTACTGCACATTCTTAAATTGAAATTCGGAAATCATAACAAAAATGCAGTATAAATTCTAAATTTCAGTTTGGCTTTTCGAAATTTCATTAGGAATTTACTGAATTTCAATTAGGAAATCTTATTTACCATTAGTCTTTTCTAAATTATAATTGGGCTTTTTTGAATTTCAAATGAGAATTTAAAATTATAACTTGTATTTTCTGAAATTCAATTGGAAATGGGGCAGTGTGCGCTGCACTTCTTCTCCAGCGCATGGATCTATTTTTCAAAGAAAGCAAACTCAAGTCTTTTTGTAAAAATAGTTAACAAAAGTTATTGAATATTTTTAAGCTTCTTGCTTATAAAAATTGTACAAAATGGCTGCAGCTTCTTGCTGCTGGTGTAGATGACTGTTAGAATACAAGTAAGTGTTTAATATAAAAGAAAAAATGAAAGAACCCAAAGAGACTCAACTTAAGGTTGAGTAAGAGACATTAAAATTCAGGGTCTCTTATACTTAAATATATGTATCAGGGATGCGAAATGAGAATTTC
The DNA here is from genome assembly GCA_949748255.1 of Eustalomyia histrio. Lineage (NCBI taxonomy): Eukaryota > Metazoa > Arthropoda > Insecta > Diptera > Anthomyiidae > Eustalomyia > Eustalomyia histrio. The sequence goes on along the minus strand of OX456523.1, from coordinate 182,327,090 downwards.
AATTTCGTACAAAAGTGATTACCAAATTGTACTTTTTTGACCTCAATTGTACCATTTTTTTAGTATTAAAAAAATAAAACACCAATTATAGATTTTTTTTAAATATTTTTATTTTTAATAAACGTAACAAAAAAACTTTACTTTAATAAGGTACAAAAATCCATGAGATCAATATCATATTTAACTATTTGTTATTTTAAAATTATAGCAACAATAATTCGTTTGGACTAGAGTAGAAACTGTTGACAGTTTTCTTAATTCCCTTTTCAAAGTTGCCTCCAAAGTTATGTCTATTTATACGGTGACTTTAATTGCACGAAAACTGAATGTGAATGAAGCAACAAAATAAGAATACATATGAGTGTGAAAGAGAGATAACAGAAACATGCACGAAAAACTGTGCCTCTTTTGATACCCCGCTTGTTCTCTATCCCGTTCGATAACAATAAAAAATTGCACGCAATAATTATATGCAACAAAGTCGCCGTCTAAATTGGCTCTAATATAAAAGATATTCACAAAGATGTGACAGCAAAAATGAGTTGCCAAGAAAATACAGTTTGGTGCAAAAGTGAGCTAATGGTTAATAAAACGAGCAACCTTTGCTTTTATAGCGTTTATTAAATAAATTAAAAACTATTTACTTAAACGAAAATATACATCATTAAAAAATAAAACAGCTAAAACATAAACATGTAATCCAAACTAAAGTATCTAAAAACATAATACTTTCAAATTCAGGCCATTGGCTCACTTTTGCACCAAGGGTTTTCTAATCTAAATTTAATACTTTTTCCCACTATCCCTTTGCTTTTTCCAACTGATTTATTCTCCTTAGCATGGATTCATACAGTTTCGATATATAATCCACAGACATTTCCATTTCCATTCAGTCTGTGTCCTCTCCCACATCTCACTAATACTCTTTGGAAGCTCTTTGTAATCTGCCAAACGACATTTTAAGTAAGCCCAAGCATTTTCGATCGGGTTAAGATCAGGGCTTTGAGGTGGTCACTGCATGAGCCTAAACACCTGAGAACTAAGCCATTCCTTAATCATTTTTGCAGATGTTTGAGGTCGTTGTCATGCTGAAAGATAACATTTTCAGGTTTATCTGGCATTTTGGCGAGAGCTAAAGGCAAATTCTCTTTCGCATAATATCTTCAACCCGTATAAGTGGGCCCACATCATACGGTTTTATAAATCCCCAAACCATAAGAGAACCACCTCCGTGCTTTATGGATTGAGTTATATGGGCTGGGTTTGGTGTGGTTGATGGCTTGGCCCAATGCCGAATTTTTCCATCCGATTGGTACCTGTTGATTTTGTTCTCATCGGACCATATTATCTACAAAATAAAGAAAACTGCCACATATATGACAAAATAAGCTAGTAAAATAATCATACCTTATACCAATCAAAAACAGTCGAAAATTTATTATTTTCCAAAAATAATGTTCGCGCTTTTACGTTTTTTAGTGATAGTTTTGTCTTTTTCTTTTTAATACTGGCTTTGTAGCCAACGCTTTTGAGAGCCCTTGGGACTGTTCATCTGCTAACATTGACCGAACATTCAGAAACTGCTCTATTTTGCCCGAAGTGAAAAGACGTCCAATGGCTCTAGCTTCAGTGTCACTGAGTTTTTTTAGACTTAGGTGTCGTATACTAATCTGGATTGATTTTTTTCACTTGCAAAAATACTTGCCACTGTTTACTGACCCATTTAAAAGAAATTTGCGATTTTACGTGTGGAATCACCATTTTTAGCTTTTTCTAGCACCTCTTTTTTCACGTTTTCGGCTGTTGGTTTCATCGATTTTTTTTTTTATTATTTTTCACTTTATGCATAAAATTAAAAAAATTTCAAACTAATAATAGGTTTAAGCAATTTTAGTACCCTTAATTGAGTATTTTTTTGAGCCAATTGTCTTGAGTCAAAGAGATCGAATTTTTTAAATAAAGAGAACGGATTTTGGGTAAGATTACTTAAATTTAAAGAGAACTAAATATAAGTATGAAATCTAATTAAGGAAAAAGTTTTGTTTTTGTAAAGCAAACAGGAAAATGACAGACTATTTACAAATATTTAACTAGCATTGGCTCACTTTTGCACCAAACTGTAAATAACGATAAACTGTGAAAATTTGTAAATTGTACTAAATAAACGATGGGAGTACCATCGTACTTTTAAGACCCAAATCGTACCAAAAATGGTACAATTGAACAACTTTCGCATCCCTGATATGTATACATAGGAATAAAAAAATAACCATAAAAAAAGAACACTCTGGCACAGTAGGCTTTTGACTCCCAAAGAGAAGTAAAAAATAATAATAAAATAATAAAAATAATAATATAATAAAAAAAATAATGAAATCCAAATAAAAAAAAGATAATTCGTTGAAGTCGCTTCAACAGGCTGTATTCACTGAAACACATTTTTCACAATTTTTATCATATTAATGAAGATTCTTCAATTCGTGTTAAATATACATATGTATTTATAATTACATTTTGTATTGGTTTGCGTATCGGCATTTTTTAAATATTTTGGTACAACTCAAAGTACAAGCATTTAAAGGTAACTATTACACGACTCTACCAAAAAATTTTCTTTCTTTGTCCTAAAGTTTATTTTTTGATTTTCTGCTTAGTTATGAAAAAAACGAAAAGAAAATTCCTTTTTTTGGTATAAAGTTTGCTTTTGTAATTGTTATAGTAATAATATTATTTTTTGCATTTTTTGTAAATTTAAATTATTTTTAATACATTTAAAAATACCGCGCGATCAGAGTGTGGTTTTAACATTGACACAGCGTTGATAGATGGCACTAGAGTGATAAACAACAATCAGCTGTTTTGTACAGATCTAGAATAACTTAAAATGTCGTCGCGAAAATGTAAATATGATGCTGTTGCATTTTATTATATATTGGGCAATTTATTAAAGTTTGAGATATTCTACGAATTAAATACATCTCAAGGTCTATGTGAAGCCTACGAAGCATACTTTTGCATTGTGAATCCAAATAAAAGACGTAGAGGTAAAAATGCAAAACCTATCGAATATCCTGATCTGGAGTCTTCTTCTGCTCCAGTCGCACATGATCTGACACGACCAGTACCTGAGCCATCGAAAACATTATCGCAGAAAAGTAGCTCATCTCTTAGTTCTCATAAAAGTAATTCCCATAATGAGTTTTTACCTACACGAGAACAACAAAACCCCCATCTTATTACTACAGAAGATTTTAATGATTTAATTAGGGATTTAAATTTGCCAAAAAGTAAAATAGAGCTTTTAGGCTCTCTCTTAAAACAGTGAAATTTGCTTGATGATGTTAATATCATGGATCAGCGGACTAGGCATAAAACATTCGCCACATTTTTCACAAAAGAAGATTTACTTTGTTTTTGTTATGACTTAAAAGGTATGTTCGAAGAAATCCGCATACTTTGTGTTCCAAGCGAGTGGCGTTTATTCATTTACAGCTCTACAAAAAGCTTTAAAGCTGTTTTATTACACAACTGAAATTAATTTCCATCTCTTCCAATCGCTCACTCAGTACATCTTAGAGAAAATTATGAAAGTGTTAAAGTTTTGCTTGATAGCAGAGCGGATGCTAAGCATTATACTCAACGGTCATGGTCTGTAAGAACAGAACTTTGTGTCGGGAAAGAAAACGTAAAATTTGAGCCAATTGTTGAAGTAGAAAAAGTGTTAATGCCGCATCTGCACATTAAGTTAGGATTGATGAAACAATTTGTTAAAAAACTGAATCAAACCTTTAGAAGCTTTTGAACACTTGAGAAAATTTGTTCCGAAGTTATCAGAAGCAAAGGTTAAGGCTGGGGTTTTTGTTGGTCGGCAAATCAGACAGATTTTCGCCGATGAAAAATTTCCACGCTGTTGAAATAACATATGCTGCATGCTCATTCAGGTAAATTCAAATACAACATGGGAGCGTATTCAGAAGAGCAAGAAGAATGTTTTCATCAGGACATTATGAGCTTCGAACAACGTTATCAACGCCAATACGATGAAAACATGATGAAAGACTATATTTGGGATTTATTGAGAGATAGTACCTATGAACATAAAAGAAAAAGTAAAAGTATGCGCTTTTAAATTATTTTCTACTTTTTTGTAAGTTATTTTGATAGTAAAACTTAATAAAAATAATTTAAATGTTTATTTAAATAGTTTCATTTTCAATTTAAAATTAAAACCACAGATTTTAAAAAATATCGTTTAAGCGGTTTCCTAAATAAAAAAGGAAACTTTTTCATGCCATATATTTTTTTTCGTCTTATTACTGCCTATAGAATTGAAATTGTATGCTTTGAAATCAAAGTGAAATTTTGTGTTGACCCGTGTTATGAACAATCAGATAGGTAGCAAATTCTATGGACAAGTTTTTTTTTAAGAATTTTGTTTTATAAATTTGAAATTTTTTAAGAGACTGCACTACATATTTCATCAATTTTGTTAAAACAAATATGAAAAAATCCAAATTTTAATTACTTTTAAGTTATCCTTTCAGCGCTTTTTGATATTCTCTATAGTTTTGGAGTTATTCAGAAGGAAATGATCCAAAACATTTTTTTTTTGTGGAAAATTAATTTTTTTTTTATTTTTATTTATTCACAAAAAATCAAAAATGGCAAAACAGTACTGTTTTTATTACTTGATCACAAAGGTACGTATATTACAATAAATCAAAAATGGCAAAACAGTACTGTTTTTATTACTTGATCACAAAGGTACGTATATTACAATATATCTAACTATATATAACTACTATATTTTGGTTACCTTGTAGTAGATAATTAATGTAATATTTTTAATAAAAAAGTTAATCAAAGTTTGCTTTGGCTTTGTGAAAAATTAAAAAAAAAATAAGCAAGAGATTGAGAAAAAGTTTGTGTAAGAGCGGCCCGGATTTGTTCTGTTATGTGTGTGAAAAATATACCATCGTTATTTTTAAATAGTTTTTATTCTCATAACAATGTTGTAATTTTTTTTAGAAAACACTTGAAAATTAGACAACCTATGCTATGGAGAGAAACAAGGAGCACCATTCCCATTGCTACTTTTGTTTATGTACAAAAACCGGCTTCGCAAAACATATGAGATGGTCTTACCTTAAAATTTAGGTGGTAGTTTTACACTTCAAGTTCTACATTCAAATAGAGTTCTTCATCCTGAAAAACCGGATAAAGCACGTAGTAAAGTGGATTCATTATCGCCTGTACCTTCATCTTCAAGCAAGTACAGTAGCACATCAGAAAGCTCGAATCCGAAGCTTTACACTCAGTCTCAATTAAATGAGCTGATAAGAGACCTCGAACTTACAATGAAAAATCTCAGCTTCTTTCATCTCGCTTAAAAGATTGAAACTTCTTAGAAAAAAGTAAAAGCAACAGTGTACCGTAATCGGCATAAGCCATACGCTGATTTTTATACAACCAAAGACAATATGTGAATTTGTTACGACATAAAAGAATTTTTTGAAAAGCTTGGGCAAACATATGACGCATGTGAATGGAGATTATTTGTCGACAGTAGCAAAGAAAGTCTTAAGGCAGTGTTATTACACAATGGAAATCAGATGCCATCAACACCCATTGCACATGCCGTGAATATGAAGGAAACTTATGAAACTATGAGCAATTTATTAAAGAATATTAACTTTGAAAATAACGATTGGAAGGTGTGTTGCGACTTGAAAGTTGTTGCTATATTGACAGGTCTACAAGGAGGTTTCACAAATTATTGCTGTTTTCTATATCTCTGGGAAAGCCGAGCTCGACAAGATCAAACTGTACAGTAGCTAAAAATTATGTTAAATATGCTGCTTGGTCAACGCTTTCACCAACAGCTTAAGACAAAGGAGAAACGATATCAGGGATTGTGGAACAAGAATATGATGTGAGATTATATTTGGTTCCTTATACGGGAAAAACGCAGTCGATAAAACAAAAGTCAAAATCATTTTTAAAATATTTATTTAACTTTTTACACAAATAAAGTGGTCAGGTATTTTATATATGCTGATGATGTTTTTTTGCTTTTTAATATAATCGTGGATATTCTGAGTTACTTGAAAATGCTATTAATTGTGCTCTTGGACTATTTTGCAATGGACTGCAGTTATTTCGCTTACTATTAACTCATCTAAGTCAAAAGACATTATGTTTGGACCTTCAAATCGTTTTATTTTTGATCATGATATTTTTTTGGGTAATGAGCAGATTCAGTTCCTAAATCGTTTTAAATGCTTGGGAGTTGTGCTTGATAACAGACTATCCTATAAAACACATATTGATATTTTTTCTTATAAAGTTTGTAATGCCTTACGCAGAATTTACGCGTCTAATATTTACATACCATTGTTGTTAAGAAAAAATTGGCGCATGGTATTTTAATGTCTCAAATTTTATATGGACTTGAAGTTGTATCTGGTACAAATGTGACTAATTTTAACGGAATTAACCGCATAGTGAATTCTATTGTACGTTTTATTTATAATGTCCGACGTCGGGACCATATTTCCGAATATGTCAATCGTTTTTTGGGTACCTCTATTAAGGATTTTGTGAATTATCGTTTGCTTCTGATGTATCACAAAGTTATTAAGACTGGCAGACCGGGTACCTTTGTGTAGGAAATTTACTAGTCGTGTAGATCGACTAGGGATCCTCAAATTTTCATTCCAAGGATAAGTAATATATGTTTGAAAGTTCTTTTGTAATTAGAATTGCTCGCTGTTGGAATCTATTATTTGCGTGTGAAAATTTTAGAACTTGTTAAAGGCTGATTATTGATATTTTGATATTTGATATTTTTATTTTCTTAAAATATTAAATATGTTTATTTAATTTTCTTGAATATTATGGCTGCGAAGCCAAAATGTTAGGATGATGAGTGTTTTTTTGTTGTATTTTTATGAATGCTATGTATATTTTTTTTGGATAATTTGAATATTTTTTGATATAAGAAAACTATATATAAGTTCCTTTCTCAGGATTTTTTACTGTGTAATACAGTATTTTTGGCCTAAATGGCTTTTTGTATTATATATGAATTAATAAAATAAATAAACTTTTGACCAGACCCACCTAAGGTAACGAATTGAGGGCATTTAAAATTGCAACAAAAAAATGCTAAAATTCAATAAAAATTGTAAAAAAATGCAGTTATGCAAACGAAAAAACCTTTTACGAACTAAATTAAGTATGTTTATTATGTATTTCGATGTGCTGAAAATGAATCCTCATAATCAAATAATATAATACAAAAAAAATTTCTCGCTTGCATAACTTCATTTATCCAATTTTTAGCGTTTGTAATTTTGCTATTTTGAGCAATTTACTCAAAATTTCGTAGGTGTATGTTTTAAACCGATCTCAAAATCGGTTTCAGTGCATCGAAATACATAACCTTAGGTGTGTCTGTCTAGTCAAAAGTACTGACCACTTTTTTATTTTTGTGTGCCGGTGATACTAATAACAATATAAATTAAAATTGTTTGTCAATTTTAGGTACCTTAGCTAAATGTGAATAAAATCATTATTTATTCTACGATTTTCATGATCTACATCTTATTTCATTTGTACCATTATGAATTTTTAAAAAAAAATTTCAGTTTATCATAAAAAAAATTAATGGTTTTAAATAAATGGTAATAATAGGTTTCAATAGGATTTAAGAATGGTTTTAATAGGATTTTAAAATAATTTTAAAAGGATTTTAGATCATAAAAATCATATCCTTTTTTTTTGTAGAAATTATTTTTTATTGCGAAGAAACATGAAAATTTTATTAGTAAATTACAGAAAATAAAAATTGAAAAATTCCACAGAGCTAGTTGCCGCAATACAACCCTCTTCAGTGTCCACGCTCTTGTTGGGTTATTGCTTTGATAATTGTCTATTTTATATTGAGTGTTTGGAAACAAATTAACAAACACAAACAACACACAATTAGACTAACATCAACAAATTTAACAATTTATATTTATCCTCTATTTTTTACAGTTTTTGTTATGAACTTTAATTCTTAAAGTATCCAATAACAAAGCTTATATCAATATTAATTCTACAAAATAATCTATGTTGATAATTAATGATTAGACAATTTTTTTGAATTAAATTTTGAACTGTATACTTTTGTTTAAGGTAAAGAAGTTTTATTAGAGCCCCCCATTACCCAGTTTTCCGGCGACCGGTCTACCCGGTCTTAATGGTATAGACCGGTTTAGCCGGTAATTTTAATTAAATAATAGAAAAATTGACAAAAATTATATAAATTTGAAAAAAAGCTAGAAAAAATTTATAAAAATCGAAAATTTTTTTTAAAATCGAAAAAATTTGATAGTATAGTAGGATTCAAGATCCTATAATCATATTCTTTTTTTATAAATTATTTTATTGTAAAGAAACATGAAACATTTTTATAAGTAAATTATAGAGAATAAAAATTGAGAAATTCCACAGAGCCAGCAGGATAGAATACTTAGTATTTTCGGTTGACGCTACCCAACCTTGTAAATATCCACGCTCTTCTTCTCCCTTTTGGTCATTGCTTGTTGATTATTGTCTATTTTATATTGAGTGTTTAGAAACAAATTAACAAACTTGAAAACAACAACACAATTAGACTAACATCAACGAAATTTACCAATTTGTATTTATCCTCTATATTTTACAGTTTTTGTTATGAACTTTAATTCTTAAAAAATTTTTTTAAATCGAAAAATTTTTAAAAAATCAAAAATTTTTTAAAAATCGAAAAATATTTTAAAAATTCAGTAAAAATTGATAATTTTATAAAAATCTATAAAAAAAATTTTATAATCGAAATATTAAATAAAAATTTATAAATTTTATTAAAATTCATAAATTTAGTAACAATTTAACAATTTTTTTAAAAATCCAAAATTTTTTAAAATTTATAAAATAAAAAAAAAATTGATAAATTTTATAAAAATAGATCAACTTTATAAAAATCTATAATTTTATAAAAATCCATAAATTTTTTAAAAATTGTTAACGTATTGATAACGTTGTTGTTGACTTATGAGTATGTAGGTAAACACGTGTGTGTATAATATGTTGTGGAAATTTTCATGGATGATCAGTATGTAAAATTTAATTTCTAGTGTGTTGTTGGCACATTAAGGTTCTTCTTATTGTATGAGGAATGTAATATAAATTTCATTTTACACAATAACCAGTGGCAATAAAATACCAATGTAATGTAAAATACCTATGTACATTCTGACGTTTCTTTTAGTTGAATAAAACAAACATTAACATATTGAATGAACCTACAAAAATAAAATTCACAAAAAATCTCTTACTTAAAATTTTAAAACTCTTTTCATCATACATTAGAGGATACCCTAATGTACATGTGCAGGAAAGTACACCCAGAGAACAGTATCACTTGTGGCTCCCGAATTTGTTGTCAATCGAATTCTTGCGGTTACGGCAACTTTCTTCATAACAAATGATATTTTTAGTTGGAAAAGCCAATATTCAGTTGTTGAATTTAATATTTATATTCTACAAAATTCGATTTAATAAATCACAACTAGTTTTCTTTGATATTTTTGAAACTTATATATTTGAATATTTTAATTAAAAAAAATATTTTTTTCTACCTACTACACCACAAACACTTATAAATGTTGATGGCCAATATTAAAATTGTTTTTTTCTTACCGTAGTTATTACACATTTATAGTATGCACCGTATATAACAAAGCCATGGTCTTTTTCGGCCCCATTTACTGCGTTTTTATACCGTTGCACAGTAGGGTGAACGGTAGGCAAAGTGGCGATTAATTCAGGGAAGTCGTAATTTTAAAATATTGTTATTTTTTAATGATGCATATTCATAAATACATAAAAAAACAGAATTTTTTTAAAAAGGTGGACAAATTTTTTTTAACCTTTTATTGGCTGGTTTTGTATTTTGGAAAAAAATGGTCTTATTTCAAAATTTTCGCTTTAACTTTGGAATGAAAAACGATAAATCAGTAAATGAAATTGCAAATTAGGGCTTACTTAATGTGGTTTTAGAAAAAAAAATGTGTTTTTAAAAAATAAAAAGAATAAATATTTAATATGTATTTATTTTAATAAAATTTTAAATTAAAATCCGATTTTTTCTCCAAATTCCACGATTCCACAAGTTTAATTCAATAGTCACATTAGAAAATATTATTATTTTTTATTTATTAATATTCATAAAAAACAAACAACAATTTCAGAATATATATATATATATATATATATATATGTGCACAGCACATGTTGCGGGGACAGTTTTTATATATATATATATATATATAGGTATATATATATATATATATATATATTCATTTCGCATACTTTGAAGACATCCGTATATACAGCCAAAAAAGTCCCTATAATATGCGCCGTATCCAGTAAAATGTCTTCAGTGTAAACAGTAGAATAATTAAAAGTTTGAGGACGGTCCCCAAAGTACCAAAATGTCTTCATAGTAACTTGTGGAACGAAAACCCGTCCCCGCAACATGCGCTGTGCACATATATATATATATGCATTGCTCATACTTTGAAGACATCTGTATATACAGCCAAAAAAAGTCCCTATAATATGCGCTGTATCCAGTAAAATGTCTTTAGGGTATACAGTAGATTAATGAAATGTTTAAGGACAGTCTCCAAAGAATCAAAATGTCTTCATAGTAACTTGTGGAACGAAAAACCGTCCCCGCAACATGCGCTGTGCACATATATATATATATATATGTGCACAGAGCATTTTGCGGGGACGGGTTTTGCGTTCCACAAGTTACTATGAAGACATTTTGGTACTTTGGGGACCGTCCTCAAACTTTTAATTATTCTACTGTTTACACTGAAGACATTTTACTGGATACAGCTCATATAACGGGGTCTTTTTTGGCTGTATATACAGATGTCTTCAAAGTATGTGAAATGCATATATATATATATATATATATATATATATATATATATATATATGAAGACATTTTGTTACTTTGGGGACTGTCCTTAAACTTTTCGTTGTTCTACTGTTTACACTGAAGACATTTTTTACTGGATACAGCGCATATAATAGGGACTTTTTTGGCTGTATATACAGATGTCTTCAAAGTATGTGCAAAGTAACAAAATGTCTACAACATCTGCTATGCACATATATATATATATATATATATATATATATATATATATATATATATATATATATATGCATTGCCCATACTTTGAAGACATCTGTATATACAGCCAAAAAAGTCCCTATAAAATGCGCTGTGTCCAGTAAAATGTCTTCAGAGTAAACAGTAGAATAACGAAAAGTTTAAGGACAGTCCCCAAAGTAACAAAATGTCTTCATAGTAACTTGTGGAACGAAAACCCGTCCCCGCAATATGTGCTGTGCACATATATATATATATATATATATATATATATATATATATATTCATTGCGCATACTTTGAAGACATCAGTATATACAGCCAAAAAAGTCCCTATAATATGCGCTGAATCCAGTAAAATGTCCTCAGTGTAAACAGTAGAATAACAAAAAGTTTAAGGACAGTACCCAAAGTAACAAAATGTCTTCATAGTAACTTGTGGAACGAAAAACCGTCCCCGCAGCATGTGCTGTACATATATATAAATAGAGTTGTAAGGCCTTTTTATTTACTTTATTTCATTAAATTTAATAGTATTATTTACTTCATAATCATCATTTAATTCATAATATTCATTAAAATAATCTTTATCATCGTCTCCATTATCATTTTCATTGTGGGAAAGAATTAGTAACTCCAATGCAGATTGTGGCATTTGCTCCATATTATTTTTACAGCTATTCCTCATGCTTGAAATTAATGGATCAGAACATAAAAGAAATCTATTAATCACGTCTTCTATTGTATTTCCAGACTGAATTTAGAAGTCCTTATTTCTAACTTCCTGTGGTTTTTCAGTTAGTTGACCAATAGGCAATGGTGAAAACGATATAATTTCTGGCCCGTGAATGAAGTATTTATGTAGAGTAGGAGGCATATAATACCATGGATAATTTTTAACAAATAGCCTGGCAGTGTCATTAGCGAAATTTGTAAATCTTTCAATATTGACCTCAATACCACTAGAAACAACTATTAATGTTGTGTGCATATTTTTAATGAACTGTAAATAAATTTTTGTTATTCCTGGATACTTCAGGATTCTTAAAAAACGCCTTGTATTATTACCATCGCTTGCGTTTCCAAAGCCTGGTTTTGGTTGGTCAACACTCGATCCAATCTTTTTCTTAATTCTCAGTGAATGCAATTTTTTGTATCAGCAATAATTTTTTTTTCATCATCACATCTAGTTTGCCATTTTTTAATCGGAAATTTATATAACAAGTGAAAGACACTCAAAAAATCTTATCCAGCCATGAAGGACAGATAACTCAATCTCCATGGTATCTACATTTACATCTTTTGCAAACATTTTATTAATATTGTTGAACTCTTTGCTTGTGGCGCCACATATATAGGACTTTTGTGTGAACTTTGTGTATGTAATAGCATTCCAGACTTTACTGTGAATCATCACTAGAATTAGTTCGTGGTTAACTTTCACTAATATCTCTCCAACTAATACTATTGAATCAACAAAAGCCTTTTTTCAGTCTCCACTCTTTCTTTTTCGAGTTTAATATTGTTGACCGTTTCTTTCATAAATTCAATTTTTAAGGGCCTGCAAAACCTAGTGGAAGACGGTCGAGGATTTTTCCAAATTGTTTTTTTTTCACAAACTAATTTCAATGGTACAATAGATGTTATAAATACTGAAGAATCCGAGGCGTTTTTGTCATGAAAGGCTTGTTTGTATGAACTATGTCCTGAATTTCCGTCAAAGCCCCACTTAGTGTGTAAAGTTATTTTAGACAGCTCTTCATTGACAAACGCATTGAAATCAGAATTTTTATCGAGAAAAGATGCTCAGTGGTATGGTCTAATAGTGCTTGTAGATTTAATTGCACTGTCGTTTCAGTAATTTTTATCTCTCGTACTGGATAACATTTTTTTAGCTTCTTGGAAATTCAAACTTGTGATGTCATTATAGCATGAACATATGTGAAAAATTCTAATATGTGAAAAATTCTAATCGTTGTGTAAGTGATTTAAAATTACTACGCATCCACCTCTAATAAACACCACACTTATTAGCTACAATAACAAATACCATATGGAATATACAGACAAAATATAATAAAAACAACTTCATTTTTTGTTTGTTTATTTTTCACATAGATATTTAGCAACTGGAGTTCTTTCACAAAAACTTTAATAAGTCGAGAACCGCAAAAAGATATTTTTCGATTTATTAGCTTAAATGTCATATTTCAAGAGGATGTAAGCGGTTTTTCACAGTTCCACCAAAAAAGTTGTTGAAACTCTATACATATATCGAAAATACCCCATTTTTAAAAGCAATTTGATATTTTTTTTTTAATATTCCCAAAACATATATCTAAACACAAAATAATTAATTATATGCTCAAATACCTGAAGTAGACGGTTCCATTATAAAAATTTTACTTAAAGAAGTCTTAATAAAAAAATAATCACTTGAAATATCAAAATTTTCACTTTCAGTCAATGTGCCCAAAAACAATAATAATTATTAAACTTAAAATACACGCTGCGAATAAAGTAAACAACTAAGAAAATATATTTTTGCAATAAGTGATGTAGAATTTTATCTACTTTCACCCAGCACCAAATACGGTTGTGAAAGTTAAAGATCATCTTTTGAATTAATCGCCACTTTTGATGGATTTCGCCCCTGTGCGTTGCTCGCAATGGGTTAAATTCTTGTAAAATCAATATAGACATGATTTTTACTTAATATCAAACAAATTAATTTAAGTTGTAGAGGAAAGGTATTCCGAAACCGGCTCTTGAAGTGAGAAAGTCCTTTACGAAATAGCCACGGTCTTTTTCATTTCCATGTACGGCGTTTTTATGCCGTGGATCATAATTAATTGAAATTTTGCAGAAATGATCTAGACGTAGTTCTGACTTAAAACTGTGAAATATTTTTAAACTTGTGGAGCAAAAATATTCCGAAACCGGCTCTTCAAGTCAGAAAGTACTTTAATTTTCATACATTTTTATGACGTAGATAATAATGTGAATGTCTAGACGTAGTTCTAACTTAGACCTGAGAAATATTTTTCAACTTGTGTAACAAAAATATTCCGAAACCGGCTCTTGATGACAGAAAGTCCTTATCTTTTCATACATTTGTATGAAATAGCCACAGTCTTTTTCGGTCCCATCTACGGCGTTTTTATGCCGTGGATCATAATGAATTGAAATTTTGCAGCAATGATCTAGACGTAGTTCTCACTTAAAACTGAGAAATATTTTTAAACTTGTGAAACAAAAATATTCCGAAACTGCTTTTTGAATTCATAAAGTCCTTTAATTCTCATACATTTGTATGAAATAGCTATGGTTTTTTTTTTGTTGATCTGCATCGAATGCGTAAAAATCTAATTTTTCAATTTTGAAACAAATATATTCCCAAAATAGCTCTTTAATTAAGCAAGCGTTTCGATTTAAAGTGCAGATTTAAATTGCACATATCTCAAGAACTGAACAAGATAGAGCAGAACAAAATAAAAATTGTCAATTTAAATAATATTTTAAGTTAGTATTTTTTTTACAAAAAATGTTGGATTATAGACTAGAATAAAAAAATAAATATATAAATACATCTTTTCGTTTCAAATTCCATACAAACTTTAATATAATAAAAAACAAGAATAAAATTAAAATAAAATTATTTTACAGTTTTTATTTTTCTGGTGAGTTTTATTGTTAAAATTGTTGATAGAAATTTATTTTACATTCCTCATACAACAAGGGCCACCTTAATATAACATGCATACATAACTATTAAGCACATTACATCCATGAAAATTTCCACAGCATACACACTAGGGATGCCAATCGGGATTAATATCAAAAAATCCCGGGATTCGGGATTTTTAAAATCTCGATCCCGGGATTTTCGGTATCGCGGGATTTCGGGATTTTAATTTTTTTAATATTATTTCCTTAAATAAATAATTTTGTGGTAAAATAAAACATTTTTTGTATTTGTTTAATAGTATATTTATTTAATAATACATATTTTATGTATGTTTAAAATTATCTCATGTAGTAAAACAAAAAATAATAATTACATTTTATGTAGTTGTAAAAAATGTTTTGATATTATTTATATCAATTTAAAATTGATTAATCACATTTTGATTTAATTTCAAATAAAACTTATGTCAAATTTTTGATTAACATACGAATTTTTCATTGCGTATTCAAATTAATTCTTAAAATACTGATTTATACTTCAGAAATACTGTTTACTGTTTTAAATAGCTTCTTAGAAAAATCAAGGCGTCTAAAGTCTCATCGGATAATCTTGATCAAATTTTGTTGCCAACATACGCTGCTGTTGAAAAGCATCTTTCGCATTCTACGCTCGTTGGTAAAATGGTTTGTAAAAAGCTGTATGCAGATTGCAAAGATTTACCTATTGCACCTCGTTATCAGTTGCTTTAACAGATTGGGCTTTTACATTGTTCAATAGCATTGTTTATTTTTTGTAAAATTGAGACATCACTGTCTTCTTCTTATTTGTCATCTATAATAGTTTTAATTCTGTTTTTATTAGAATCATGTCTCAATTGTCATCAAAATCTGATTTTATTTTTGGATTTTTCAAAAATCTTAAAAGAGTTGAGTATGCTGTTCTTCTATTCTTTTCCGGAGAGATCTATACAATTCGCTACTTAAGTCACACTTCATTGTTGAAATCTGTTTCAACATAAATGCCAAAGCAGCATCAGCTTTGCACAAAGTCATATCGCTACGACATAGAGCTTGAAGAGTAATTTTAATAGGATTCAAAATGTTTACAATTTGTTTAAGCAAAATAAATTCATCATCTGAAAAAGGTTGTGATTTCAAATCAATTAATGCCTTTTTTATGGGAATTTCCAACTCTGAAAACCGCTGACACATGTCGAACAATGCATTCCATCTTGTTTTGCAATCTAACATTAACTTTAGCTATTTTCCTTTTTTTAACCTATGTTTGTAAAATGTCGTTTGAGATTTTCTAAATATTCTTACTAATTTTCGAACTTTTTCAATAGTTGACTTTATATAAAACCTTTCGGTAATATCACTTTGACTTTTCCTACATCCCATTTCAAAAGATTCAAATGAATCGTCATCGTCTTCATAAAAAGACAATTCTTGTTCGGTACAGGAATTAGCAGCAGTGCCTGACTTTTTTAGGCGTACTAAACCAATTTTATTGTTTGAAGCCGACGTCCATTCATCGAACGTTGAGCCAAACTTGTCCCCTTGTAACTTGATTTTTGAGATATCATTTATCATGTTTTCCTTGCATTTTAGTTAAAATTCCAACTAAAATAATAGTAACAAAGTTGTTATTTTCTAAGGTTATGTATTTTTTTTTGGAAACGGGGTGTATCAAACACTCATTTATTTATTAAAAACATTAGTAATTTTATCAACATTTACAAAATTTTCCATTTAAAAATAAAAAAATTGGAGTAAATTTAAGAAAAAAACTAAGTAAATCTATAATTTTTCGCCTTATGTTTCTATGTGTACATAATATTAATAAATAAAAAATTCCGGGATTGCTTACAAAAAAATTCCGGGATTCGGGATTGACAAATCCCGAAAAATACCGGGATTCGGGATTTCCCGTTTGGCATCCCTAATACACACACACACTCATACCTACATACTCAATAGTCAACAACAATAATAGCAATTAAATGAGACCGAAGGCTTTTCATATCCCAACAAAACCACACATTACCAAATAATGTGTAAAGTATTGTGTAGCCATGGGGGACAATGCACTACTTTACACCTTACTTCATTGATGAATCTTACAGACGATGAGCCTCAAAGTAATGTATGGCCCATTAAGTTAGAGGTGATTAAGTAAGCGGTTACTTATATGGTTACTAGGGTGGGAAAGGTAATGTGTCTACAAATAGATTTTAATAAAAAAAATTATTTAGAAAAAGAAATTATTACAAATATTTCAAACGTTATTTAATATAATGTGGTTGTTTGCCGTAGATGCGGGAAAAAAATAAAAAGACAAAACAGTTCAATGGTTAATAAAGAGACAAATTCTCAATCCTTTATTAAATATAAGGTTACATTTTATAAAGTGTAGCTGGAGTATGTAGCACGTCGTGCAGTATGTAAAGACAAAACGATACAGAAAAAATGTAGCTAGTACAAAAACTAGCAAGAAAAAGAAGGTGACAAATAATGCCTAATAATCCGTTAGCGGTCATATGAGTTAGATTTGGTGTAATTACTAGAGCCGAAAAGAAAACCCAAAGTGGGCCAATCGGTACCAAAGTGGTACAGCCTTTTAAAGTAATAAATTTAAGAGTTTTAAATTAAACATTGCCGGCCACCTTGCAACATAACAGTAAGTTGCAACAATATACTTAAAAATAGGCTTAAAAATAGTATAGTATAAAATGAAAAAAAGTATAGTTCATGAAAGCTTTTTATATTTATTCAAAATACTTCTTTTCAAAAATAACTTAAAATTAGAAACGGTCAAAGACCGGACCAGCAAAAGTCGGAAAGTTAGGAAACGGTCCATTGGACCGGACCAGCCGAGGCCGGAATTTTTTAAGACGGTCTATAAGACCGGACCAGCTGAGGCCGAATGATTTTTTTTAAACGGTACAACAGACCGGACCCCTAAAAAGGGGATTGACCGGAGATAATCTAGCCAAATTTTGTATTTTGAGCCATTGATAGGCCCGGGCTCGAATAAATTTGACTTCTCATAATTTGAGGAGTTGTTTCAGGTCCCAAAACCAACGCGACTCGACCAGCGAAGTTGAAGCTTGGATCAGCAAGCTGGAACCCATTAAAAGATTCTCGAATAGAGTCGGAAGCGGATTCGGAAAGAGTATTAATACCCCTCATCTTCGCAACTTTGACCGAAGTGCTTATTTCTCTGCGGGATCATAGCATGACCCAATTGAGATGCGACAATATTTGTCGCCATCCAGGGAAGCCGCAATTGCCGGGCAAGAGATTCACCTAAATAGATGACTCTACAGCATGGATCCAGAGCAGCACGGACCGTGATAGGCGCCTTTAGGTGGTACAATTTGAGTTGCAGTGTTCGAGCAAATGTAATTATATGCCTGACAGGCAGCGGACAAATTTGGACATCGGATGAAGACGGACGGGTACTAAATACAGCAAGTTGTTTATCAGAACCTTTACGTTCAGTACGTGAAGGTTGACGTTTAGCAGACTGTGGTTTTTTCGAAGAAGGTTTAGCTGGAGGGGAAGGTTTTTTAGGGACCACGGATTAAGTGGGTCGAGCATAGTGAAGAAGAGTATTGTGGTCTCCTTTGCACACGTGGCACTTAAACAGACTAGCACAGTCCTTGGCCATATGTGTATTAGCCAGACAACGTCAGCAGTACCTGTGTAAGAGAAGCATTCGAAGTTTCCGCTCATGACTCATCTTCTGAAAAGCCTTACAATATTGTAAAGGGTGCTTGAAGTTACAAATTTGGCACAAGCGTTTGTCTCGACCTGGACCCTTTGACGACGTTTTTTTTATTCGAGCTCTTGGTTCCAGTGGACCCCACGAAGTACTAGTGGTTAGTGCAGGTTTAGCTACATCTGAAGTAGACGCAACTTCCGGAGGAGTTATACTAGCGGAAGGTAGTTCCTTCGGAGCAACCGATGTAGCAGGCAAAGGAAGGGAAACAGACAAAGGTAGGTCTGTTACATCAATAGTCGCAGCCTCCATTGGTTCCTCGTAGTCGTCGAGAATAGCATCATCGCATATAAAAGGTAATGCATCCATTTTCTAGGAAACAATAAAGATTAACGAATGCGGAGAGAACAAAAATAGAGTATACTCAAATGGTCAAAACAACCCGTTTGGCGATGTGTCGTCGTACAACCCCGTTCGCAGTGCGTACGTCGACAACCCTAATATGACCGTCACTACCCGGATATAATTTAACGACACGGCCTAGCCTCCTTTAAGTCGAGGGCAGCTGTTCGTGGCTCATTAAGTACTCTTCTTTCCACCGATGGGAAAGATTTTGAGACAGATCATTAATTTTTTAAAATCGGCTAACAATGCTAAGCGGAGATTCGTGTATAGCAGGTTCAGGCGTTAGCGCGACCATTTCGTGAGGATTCTCGGTCATGGAACAAAGGGGACGAGAATTAGAGCAGGCTTCAATTCTTGCCAAGAGAGTGGAAAGTTCCTCAAATGTGTATTTAAAGTTCTGGGCTTCTTTTCTAAGACGAAGTTTGAAACTTTTTACTCCAGTTCTCAGAGTTCACCCATATGTGGAGCTCCGGCAGGAATGAAATGCCATGTAAGACCCTGAATACCATATGTAGAGCACACGGAGGTCTGACTTTCCCTCAGAAAAGCCTTAAAGTTCTTTTCCAAATCACGAGAGGAACCCACAAAATTCGTGCCATTGTCAGAAAATATAGTATTCGGGCAACCTTGTCGTGAAACAAATCTCTGAAAAGCTGCTTAGAAAGTAGCTGTAGAAAGGTCAGAAGTTGCCTCCAAATGAAGTGTTTTTGTAGAAAAGCAAACACAGATACAAACATAACCCTTTGTTATTTTACGAGCCCTACCAGTAAAGCTTTTGACATCAAAAGGCGCACCAAAATCTGCACCAGTTGTAGTAAAAGGCTTGTCAAGAGAAGTGCGTTCATGAGGTAGGACAGCCATAATTTGACTTTAAGAGCATTTACGGCTAAGAATACAATGCTTACAGCGACCAATAACACCTCGAATTTTCGATTTAAATCTGGGAACCCAATATTCAATGCGAAGTATCCGCAGCATTAACTGATTCCCACCGTGTAGTGATATCAAATGCACAAACTCTGTCAAAAGTAAAATAAATCTACTACAGTAGGGCTAAATAATTGGATGACTTTCCGAGTAAGTAAGAGAAGGTGACTTAACTAAATGCCCGTTAAGTCTTATTACCCCATTTTCGTCGATAAAAGGATTCAAAAGGAAAAGGAAACTTTTTGATTAAAAAGATCTTTTGTCCAATAGACATTTATATTCGCTTGCGAAATAAAACTTTTGAGTCACCATGGCCAAACGCAATTTAGTTTTCCTCATTTCCCAACTATACATATTAGTACTTTCGTATGAACTGCGATGCGACCTATGAGAAGGATGAGTATTATAGAATCTGATAATATACGAGATAATACGAAGCGCTTTATCCAAACGCGAATATCTTCAAATTCATAACGCAAATATCCTCAAATTCATAATATGCCAAATTGTTCGCAAAGAATATAAAATGAACATTTACAGTTCGACCCTCAACATCGGTATCAAGTCGCGAAAGATCCCTTATATTCCACTTTGACTTATCCTCACGAAGCCATTGTGGCCCATGCCACCAAAGATCATTGTTCGCCAGCTCAGCTGGAGAAACGCCACGACTACCCAAATCCGCAGGATCATCTTCGGACCGGCCATGGTACCAATTATGTTCGCCAACGTTCTCCTGAATCCTGCACACCCTATTAGCCACAAAAGTGGTCCAAGTACAAGGATCCTTTCTTAACCAGGACAGGACTATTGTCGAATCAGTCCACCAATAAATCTGATTAAGGTGAATATCGATCTGACTTACAACAGTTTTCAACAGCTCGGAAGCCAAAACTGCACCACAAAGTTCAAGGCGAGGTATAGAAATCGATTTGAAAGGAGCGACCCCTATCCCACGACAATAAATGTATGTGAATTTCGCCATTAGAGGGCTCCATACGAATAAATATCACCCCCGCGTATGCTTTTTCCGAGGCATCGGAAAAAACATGAAGTTCCGCAGTTGCGCCAGGGTACACCCCTGCCGCAACTTCGTGATATGAAGTTAAGAACTTTTGCCACTCAGTTTCCGTCGAAGATGGAAGAGAATTATCGATATTGTCAAGCCAGACGCGTTGCAGATAATATTTGCTACAACTACTATAGGACCTAGCCAACCCACAGAATCAAATAATTAAGCAATTGCTGACAAAACTTCTCATTTAGTATGACTAACTTTAGAAGCAATATGAACCACATTGAAGCAAAACGAATCTAATTGAGCATTCCATTGAATACCCAATGTTTTTGAACTACTAGACTCTACAAATGTTAAAAGTTTAGCAAACCAAATGTTCTGAGGAAAATCTATTTGAAATTGTCTTGTCGTTTGACGTCCACTTGCGAAGTTCGAATTTCGCAGAACTCAAGCCGATATTAATTGATCACGAGCGATCAATGCGGTCGAAACCTCATGAGACCCAGCTAAAACGTCGCCTACGTACATGCATTTTCCCAAAATATGCAAACTCAGAATCTTTTGCCAGTTGAACCAATGTTCGAATGGCCAAATAAGGGGCGCAATTGACGCCAAAAGTTACTGTTTGCAACTCATACTCCTTAACGTTTTCCGTTGGAGAATCTCGAAACAAGATACGTTGAAATGGAGTGTGAGAGGGGTCAACCCTAATTTGCCTATACATCTGGGTAATATCGCAATTGAAAACAAATTTGAAAAGACGCCAACGAAGAATTCAAAGCACCAAATCCGACTACAAAGTCGGACCAAAATAAATGCAGTCGTTAAGACTATTCCTGGTTGAAGTTTTATTCAACGCTTTAAAAACAACACATAACTTCGTCATCTTCCGTTCAGGTTTTATAATCGGGTGATGCGGTAGATAACAGGAAAAATTACTTGCCGAAGAAGCAGGAGAGACAAGTTTCATATGATCTAGTTCTAGATATTCGTTTACAACTTTGTTATACATTTCCTTAATGTCAGATTTACGAAGAAGAGGAGCTTCCGTCCCAAGATATTGTTTTAGGACGTTAGGTCGTGACAGACCCAAAACAAGTGCTGAGGAAACTCAGGCTTAAATGGAAGAGTCACAATGTAGCGACCATCAGAGCCCCGACGAATAGTTGTATTATGATTCTCCTCACAAATTTTATCGAAAGTAGATAAGATTTTCCTCTTGGGAGTTTCTCAAGTTCCCAAAAACGTTGAAGATGTATATTCAATTAATCTTCCTTAGAAAATTCTATTAGAGTAAAATGAATCCGAACTTGAGGTTGTGGATTAGGCACGAAACCAGTGATAATCCAGCCTAAAACAGTATTTTGCGCAACCAATGATTCTAAAATATCGACAGGAGGTTTCTTTACAATAATTCTGGAGTAAACCTCAGCGCCCAACAAGATATCAACAGGTCGGCTATCGTAAAAAGTGATATCCGCCAAAGATTAGGCAAATGGTCACGAAAACGTAAAGGAATGGGAATCGACCGATATGTTTGGTAAAATTAAAGCTTCTACAACGACAGTAGAATCCAGAATAGAACCAATTCTCAACGAACAAAGTCCTTTCGAAGTGCCAGCATTGCTGTGATTAGTACCACTAATTTTCACATTCGTAGAATGCGTCGAAAGATTTAAACGATTCTTGAACCGTTCAGTAATCAAGGAATTTTCCGCACACGGATCGATAAGTGCATGAGCTGGGTAAGTAACACCATGATGAAGTAAATTCACTATAGCTGTTGCTAAAAGCACAGAGCCATTCAGAGATGAATGAAACACCTGTCTATTTGTAGAAACTGTAGGATTTCTACCAGAAGAAGTAGATTGGATAGTAGCATCCGCGGTGGTGCCGGCTTGAGCAAAGGTCGCAACCGTAGTGGCGCCCGAATTCAAATTACCACTACCCGAAGTGAATTTATTTACTATTGAATTTTCGGTCGTAGAAAAATCAGGATTAAACAGAGTGTGGTGTCATTTATTGCACTTATAACAAGTATGCAAGATTTTACAATTTTTTACCTCGTGTTTAAGAGATAAGCAGTTTATACAACAACGAAACTTTTTGACTGTCGAAAATCGATCAGATAAAGAAAGTTTCTTAAATCGTGAACAAAGGTGTAAGAAATGTGTTTGGTTTTTAAACAAAACACAAGAAGAATTATTCGTAGAATTATTCAAGGACGAAAAAGAAGTAGAATACGAAGAGGCGGTAGTAGTAAAATGTGCCCTAACCTTTAAATCTGCAGACTTGCTAGTAAGATGGGCACCCTGAAGACCCCGAGAGCACTCCAAGGTACTTATTCGGTCACTAAGAAATTTATCTAAATCGACCAATAACGACAACGCCTTCTTATTTACGACGGTCGCCTCTCAAACCGTTACGGTATTCGCAGGCAACCGTTGAATTCAAATAAAGACCACAATATGAGTACTTAGATCTTTATCCGCGGAAATATCCAATGTCAAAAACGTCGACAAAGCATCGTTAATTCCGCGTTGTAAGGATTTTAAATCCTCGCTAGTCTCCCGTTCCAAATACGGAAGAACAAAAAGCTTCATTAACTGTTCGTTAACTAGCATTCGACGATTTTCGTAAGCTTCACTTAATTTTCGCCAGGCTTCATCAAAGCCCTGATTTGTAAGCGGACCTCCCGAAACAATTGCACGCGAGTTACATATAATAAAAGTCTTCAAGCTTTAGTTTATAATATAATCTTTATTAAAAAAAAAAGAGAAGAGAACTTTATTGTTCTTAATGAATCTTAAGACTAAATTTTTTAAAATCAATAATTTTACTTAACACTAGTGTCGCTGCTATGAGCAATCGACAAGTACTTACCAAGCATAATTGACGGCAGCGATGTCGACGTTGTTTATGCTTGGAAATAAAATGTCTCAAATTACACTATGCCGTAAACCTCAACATTGTTGCTTCTTTACATATTTGAGTCAATTGTGTTATTGACTGGGCAACGGAAATGTTTATGCTGACGTAGTTTTAATTCTTATTTAAGTTCATATATTTTTGGACAATAATGTTGATGTCGTCAACCTCAACATTATTGCCGCTTAATACAGGGTGAGGGTACGTAACTCCTCCCCCTTTTGTTGCAGGATTCTCCTGAATCCTGGTTTTATATTTTATATATGACATTATTATTATGATTACAGTAACTAATATAAGTATGTTAGTTGGAATTGCATATTCTATAATTTTATTTTTGTTTTTTATTTCTTTTATTGCATTAATATTTTCTATGGTTTGTATTTTTATTTCTTCTAAAGTAAGAGTTTCATTAAAAGTTACATTTTCAATTTTAGGAAATACAATTTTTTCTGAGTACATGTGTTTCTTATTCGAAAGGTATTGTTCTGATATTTTTATTGTACAATTATTAAAATTGATTATATAGTTTCCATATAATGTTGTGTTTAATTCATCGCAATCAGTTTCTATTTTGCTGTTTATCATATTTTTTAGTATAATTGTTTGCTCATCAATTTGAATTATTTCTTTTTTTTTTATTTTGTATTATTTTACAATCTTTCATGATGGAGCAATGTTTGGAAATTTTACATTCGTTAATATATTGGTTTTTCTTATACGTATAAGTTTTATTATTAAGTTTAAAAATATTCTCAACTTCTGATTCTATCTCTTTGTATTGGGAGTTTGGTATAGGTACAATCATAGTAACCCTTATTTTGGTAATGGTCTTAGGAATTTTAATTACAAATACTAAATTGTTATTGCTTTCGAAAATGGCTGTCCTTATGAATTTTAGTTTGCTAATATCAATTTCATAGTCATCAATTTCGTTTTTTGTCAAAATATTTGCGTCCGTTAGGCCATTTTGTGCTGTTGTGATATAGTTCTGTATATGTTCTATGTGATTTCTAAGCATTGTTAGGATTAGTAGTTTTTCATGGTATAAAGTTCGCAATATTAAATCTTTTACAGCTCGGGTTAGACCACTAATATGTTGTGTAATTTGTTGCTGATCTTTCGATATTGTATCTTTTTTTAAATTTATTGAGTTGTTGAAATGATCATTTACAATTATTTGCTGGTTAAGGTTAGTTATTGAGTTATGTATGTTAGTGTCAATTGTGTTAAAATGGTTTGTTATATCCACTTGGTCAGTGTCGTCCATAGTTCCAAATAGATATTTCGTAGCATGTCCTATTAAGTTAATAAGTCCACGTTTACGTCTTGGATTTGGTGTTATAGTCTTTATTTTACCAAGAAGAGTTTCCGTTTCGTGATAAATAAATGTCCTTTGACTGTAAAGGAGATCGTCGGTATTATTTCTTATGGTGTTTATAACTTCGATTGATTCATTAATATTAATAACATGTGTTATAAGATCGGATTTGGTTGCGATTTCTTGGTTGTCTGAATAAGTTTCCATGTATCCTGTATTAGTTATGATTGGTGTCAGCATTATGGATGCCATTGTCGTTGTAATCATTGTTAGGAGTATGATTATTATTCGTGTTGCCTGAAATGATTTCATATTTAAATTTCCTTTTTATATTTGATTTGTCTATGCCTTCTAATTTTGCTTTTCTGAATTTGGGTTGTTCTTTATGTCTAAGGTTTCGATAATTTTTGTATAAATCCTTCTTGTCTGTTTTCTATATATTCTTCTCTCTTCTGATTTATCTTAGCGATCTTCTTTGTCTTTTCTTGACATAATCTTTCGTAAATTATCGCATGGTTGATAGTGTGATTGTTTACTTCTAGTGGAGTGCATTTGATTGTGCTATGATATGTGTTGTTGTACAATAATATTGCTTTGTTTATTTGTTGTGTTAGGTAACGATTCTTCTAGCTTTAATGTTCGTATTTTTTCTGTGATTGTGTTGTTCAATCTTTCGATGTCACTATTGGCCGTATGACTATTCGGCTTAGTGGCATGATATTCAATCTTCTCTTTATCAAGGAATTTTTTCACATTTATATTATTGAATTCATTGTCAAATACCATTTTCTTTACTTTTCCCCTGATAGCTAAAAATTGTTGAAGTAAATTAACCAGTGTTATGCTGTTCCTATCTGTGAGTAGAAGACAAGTAGCGTATTTTGAGAACTTATCGATAAACACCATAAATGAATGCTTACTATTTACGTAGGTGTCTATATGGATAATTTCGTTAGTTGTTTTCGGAGTTTCAGTTATATTGAATTTATTGTTAATCGGGTTTCTATCGTATTTCCCTCCTGAACATATCTCACAATTATTTATTACTTTATTTATTTCGTTTTTAAGATGGGGGTAATAAATTCGAGTTTTTAGTTTTTCAAACGTTGCAGTGATGCCGCAGTGGCCGCTTTCCTTTTTATGAAATATTGCAATTTGTTTTCTAAGTTCCTCTTCGTTTTCTATGTCCGTTACAATATAAGAACATTTTACGAATTGAATGTGTAGTTTTTTAGAATATTCCTGTTCTATTAATTTTTGTATTTTATAGTACTCTCGTTCGTTTATATACGAAAATATTGCAACTTTTCCTTTTAATATTTCTCTCCGAATAATATTGATTACATTATTGTTTATAACATCGTTGTTATCAATATATATTCTTTTGTTACCGAAAGTTTATGAAACAGTTGTTTGCTTCTCTTCAACAATTATCATTTGTAGGCGAAATCTATTAACAACTGTGTCCAAAATAGGTATTTGGTATCCTAAATCTTCTGCCTGAGAGTGTACTGTTTGTGCATCCATTGATGCATTATCGTTAGCATCTTCTATGTCGTCACTGATTGCGTTACTTTCGTTGTTTCGAATTCGACCCAAAAAGTCTGCTACGTGGTTGTCTTTCCCTTTGATATACTCTGTAGTGAATTTATATTCACCTAAATTTATTAACCATCTTTGCAATCTCGGATTTATATCTTTTCCGTGTACTTCGTCATCAAC
Organism: Eustalomyia histrio; assembly: GCA_949748255.1. Lineage (NCBI taxonomy): Eukaryota > Metazoa > Arthropoda > Insecta > Diptera > Anthomyiidae > Eustalomyia > Eustalomyia histrio. The sequence goes on along the minus strand of OX456523.1, from coordinate 182,300,138 downwards.
CATTTTAGTGGTTGATGATCACTCTCAAGGTGGAATTCTCTGCCGAATACATAAGGTCTGAAGTATTGCACAGCCCACACTATAGCGAGCAATTCTTTTTCTATGATGGCGTAATTAGTTTCGTGTTTATTAAGGGTTCGAGAGGCGAATGCAATAGGATGTCCATCTTGGGTTAAGACGGCTCCTATTGCGAAGTTACTAGCGTCGTTAATTATTTTAAATTTTTTATTAAAATCCGGATATCGTAATATCGGTGAATTTGTAACTAGGTCCTTTAATTTTTCAAAAGACACTATGAAATTTGGGTCATTTTTATTGACCGGTTGATCCCTTTTCAAAAATCTAGTCATTGGGTAAGCAATTTTTGCATAATCCCTAATAAACTTTCGGTAAAACCCGGTCATACCCAGGAATGATTTTATCTGCTTTGTATTTGTTGGTAAATTAAGATTATTTATTATTGCTATTATAGCCGGGTTTGGTCTTACTCCTTGAGCGGATAGGATATGACGTAAAAATTGCGTTTCCCTCTTCAAAAAGTCGCATTTATCTATCTGGATTTTCAACTTAGCTTTTCTCAAAGCTTTGAATATACTCTTTAAGTTATTCAAATGTTCCTCTAGGGAAGTACTGAAGATTAATATGTCGTCCATATAAACAACACATATTTTATTTATATAATCCTTGAAAACTGCATTCATCAACCTTTGGAAAGTTGATGGTGCATTTTTCAATCCGAATGGCATTCGAACAAATTCAAAGTGTCCCCTCGGAGTTGAAAAGGCGGTTTTCGCTCTGTCCTCTTCCCTCACCAAAATTTGGTAAAAACCTTTAGCTAGATCAAGTGTGCTAAAGTATTGAGCTCGACCTAATTTGTCTAGTATAGAGTTCAAATTCGGAATCGGATATTTGTCATCGACCGCAAATTCATTTAGTTTTCTATAATCGATAACAATTCGATATTTTTTCATTCCCGAATTATCAAGTTTTTTTTTAACTACCCACAGTGGGCTATTATAGGGTGAATTGCTCTCCCTAATAATGTCATGCTTCAGCATTTCATTAATTTGTCTATCGATCTCCTCTTCGTAAATTTGAAGATATCTATATATTTTTGAATACAATGGTTTTTCCGTTGTGGTCACTATTTCGTGACAAACTTCATTTGCTGCTGATAGTACGTCACCCTCTTTAAAGAATAGGTCATCAAAACTATTCAACAGCGCAGTTATTTTACGCAGTTCCTCGTTATTGAGGTGATCAAAATCTAAACTATTATTTACATTTACAATTGGTAATGGTTCTAACACGCTTATACCATTTGTAAAACTTGGATAGTTAAATTTTTCGAAATAAAACGTCCTCCCTAGGATCCTAACATAATCTTCTCCGTTAAATATAACTGCTCTAAGTGGAATTAAGAAATTTCTACCAATTATGGCGGAGAATTTATCATTTCTAAAATTTCTAAACTTCCACTGAAGTGTGCCGTTTCTGTTAAATTCTTCCGGAAATGGTGTTGTTATATTGGCCGTAGCCTCGCAAACAACATTAATACTTTCGCAAGATATTGGTTTCTCCAATGGTACCATTGTATATTGGGTTGTCAAAGCGCTTGGCCCTAGGATACTCATTGTCGATCCTGTATCTACGAGACATTTTATTTCAATTTTTCCAATCGTAAGTTTTATAATGGCCAATTCTGATCGCGAGGCGATATTAAAAAATTTCCTTCATCCCCATTAACTGATTGAGCTTCTTGGAGAGTATCTATTTCCGTGGAGTTATTAGGTGCTCTTGTATTTTGAGTTTCGACACTCATGTAAGAATTTCTAGTTTGAGCAGAGTTTTTGTCTAGCTGTGGTTGCCCGTTATAATACCCTCGGTTGTTTTGTTGTTTCTGGTATCCGTTATTGTTATTTTGTGTGTTTGTGTTATTTGTATTAATTGTATATTTTCGATTGTTATTAACAGTGTTGTTATTTTTTGTGTTCGGGTTAGGGTTATTGGGATCGCTTTGATTGTACCTATTATTGTAATAAGTATTTTTACCAATTATTTTTCTATGTTTTATATGTATAGCTCTAGGATCATCTAGGGCTTTCAATTGAGAATAATTTCTTACAATATCATTTAATGAAATATTTTGATTTAAATGTGTTCGCATTGGTATGTCTATTTTATCTATTAAAATATTGACAAGATCTCTATCTACACAAGAAGGTTTATAAATTTCTGGTTTTTCTTCATCAAACAAGTAAATTTGATTTATTTCAAATTTAGCTTTTTCGAAATGATCAAATAATTCTTGTAAATTACTTACTTTTAAGTTTCTACATGTGTTAAAGATGTCTCCGTACGTTGACTTTGGTTTGTTATGTTCGATGAGTTTTGCCCTCATTTGGTCCCACGTTGGGTTATCTCCCAGCTCCTGGATGTAGTTGCCTGACCTTCCATTAATTTTTTCATTTGCTATAATTGTCATGGCTAAAGTCCTCAGCTCTATGTTGTCGTTGGGGCATAGGGCCAAAATAGATTCCACTGATTTGATGAAGTTCATTACGTTGTGGTTGTCGTCTAGAGTTTTTAGCTGTCTAAACTGTTGTAATAAGTCTTTTGGTGTAAGCAGATTGTTTTGTTGTGCTGGTTGTAGTTGCACTGCTTGTGCTTGTATTTGCAAATTTCGTATTTGCTGCTGCAGTTGGTTAATTGCCCCTTCTTGGGCTCTGATGACATTTTCCAAGTGCTCGTTATCCATGATCTTATTTTCTGATTATAATTTTCTTTAGAAAATTACTTTATTTTTCTTTGCAACGTTCTATGTGTTTGTACACTTTTTGTTCTTAGTTTGATTCTGATTTTCTTCAGAGAACCAGTACTCTTTATTTGTACTGCACTGTGTATTTTTACACTTTTTAGTTCGATTCTAATTTTCTTTAGAAGATTAGTTCCGCTACTGCGCCAGTTACATATAATAAAAGTCTTCAAGCTTTAGTTTATAATATAATCTTTATTAAAAAAAAGAAGAGAACTTTATTGTTCTTAATGAATCTTAAGACTAAATTTTTTAAAATCAATAGTTTGGAAATAAAATGTCTCAAATTACACTATGTCGTCAACCTCAACATTGTTGCTTGTTTACATATTTGAGTTAATTGTGTTATTGACTGGGCAACGGAAATGTTTATGCTGACGTAGTTTTAATTCTTATTTAAGTTCATATATTTTTGGACAATAATGTTGATGTCGTCAACCTCAACATTATTGCCGCTTAACACAGGGTGAGGGTACGTAACTCGCGCGTCGCCTTCAGTTATCGAAATTAACTGGTATAATCTTTCTAAATTGCTTACCCGAAAGCAATTTATGTACATCGCTAAAAGTTGGCCAATAACTAAAATCACCCTTAAAAATTGGGATCTTACACGCCGGAAGCTGTAAGTTACGACCGGAATGATTAGCCATCGGTTTTTCATCAATGACCACATCGACAGGCTTTGGCAGTGTCAAATCATGTAACCGAGTGTTAATTGACGAAAGACAATTAACGTATGCGCGATATGTTGACTGATATTTCGCCGCGGCCTCATCTATATCTTCCGGTTCCGTCGATTTCGCGTTTTCCAAAAATGTGCCAAAAGCCTCGTATGTGGATTTAACTTTTTCCCACAAAGTTTTCAATTCACTGCCTTCAATTTCGAGTATAAAAACGTTATGGTTTTCCTCGTTAAGCGAATTGAATTCCGCGCCGAATTTAAAAAGAGCATCCGATGCTCATTTAAAAAGATCTTGTGGGTTCAAAGGCATTTTTACGTATCGGTTAACAAAAAAATTTAAAAACACGAAAAAAATATCTAATAAGCAAAAATTCCGAATAAGTAAAAATCGAAAATATTTAGTAAAGTATTAAATTTATCAAAATGGTTTATAAATTTGACCGAAAAAAATCTAAATTTTATTTGATCAACTTAAACACACAAACGATTTATGTTGCGACTATGGCGGACTGTAGGGTATCTATTTTTTGTTTACTTACAAACAACAATAGTAATATAAAGGGTACGTATGGGTGTATATACGTATAACACACTGTTAGCACTTTGGTATGCAGAAAAAAAATGTGTACAAATAAGAAAAGCAAAAAATTGAAAAAACACTGATCGTTGCTATGTATGTAATAATTGCAATATATATTTAAAATATTTTATACACTTTTATTCCAAACCCGACGATATTTTACACTTAAAATAAAAAGCTAATATTTTTTATTTAATTATTCACGTATGAATTTAGTATTTTCTTTAAATTTTAATTAACTTCAATTTAATTAAAACACAATTTTAATAAAAAATTTTATTTAGAAAAAAAATTGTATGTAAACAAAACGCACTGTTGTAAATAAAGTACCAAAGAAAACAAGTGTAATGACAAATTGTCATACACGAGTACTGTATAAAGAAATTTCGCCAGGGGTTGTATGATCAATCACAATAGTCTTTAATAAAAAAAGGACTAAAATTTAATACTTTTTCTATGTTAAATAAATAATTTTTTTTTTTATTTTAAAAATTTATTCACACATTTTCACAATTAAAAAACACTATTTTCACAAATAAAAAGCTCCCAAATATATGAACTATACGTACCTTTTCGATTATATATTTTTTTTCAAATTAATTATGTAGTTTGTGGTTGTTGCAAAAAAACAATATGGAAGACTCCTGCAATCAAAAGGGATAACCAATTAGAACTTTTTTACTTTCCGATCCGGCTCGAACCAAATGTTTGCCGTAGATGCGGGAAAGAAAAAAAAAAGACAAAAAAGTTCAATGGTTAATAAAGAAACAAATTCTCAATCCTTTGTTAAATATAAGGTTACCTTTTATAAAGTGTAGCTGGTGTTTGTAGCACGTCGTGCAGTATGTAAAGCCAAAACGATACAGAAAAAAAAATATAGCTAGTACAAATACTAGCAGAGAAAAAGGGTGACAAACAATGCCTAATAAACCGATAGCGGTTTGAGTTAGATTTTGTGTAATAACTAGAGTCGAAAAGAAAACTGAAACTAAAGATCAATCCAAAGTGGGCCAGTCGGTACCAAAGTGGTATCGTCTTTTAAAGTAATAAATTTAAGAGTTTTTAAAAGTGGTCATAATGGGAATCGAACCTGGGAACTCTGGATGCCAGCCGAGAACTCTACCCACTGAGCTATGTTTTCGTTCGTGATGTCGAAACGTTCATACATTACAATTTTGCTTACAAAAAACAAAAAGCAATGAGTCTAAAAATAGATTTTCAATAATATTTTGATTATTACGTATATTAATCATGCAATACGTCATCGATGATCGGGACTCATTATTTTGTGCTTGCAAATAATACAAAAGCTAACGAGCTACCATTACAAAGTAATGCATGAGTATATCGCACCCATTACCAAAGTTTTGCTGGGAATCATAAATGTGTTGTATACGAAATACTATATGCAGGCCTTTATAAACTGAAAAAAATGGATTTTTAAAAAATATTTAAAAAATTTTGTATTTTTAAAAAATTTTCGAATTTCTATTTATTTTATGGATTTTTATAAAATCTATGAGTTTTTATATATTCGTCGATTTTAAAAATTTTTCGAGTTTTAAAAATTTTTCGATTTTTACAAAATTTCTTGATTTTTGCAAAATATTTTGATTTTTAAAAAAATTTTCGAATTTTTACTTAATTTATGGATTTTTATATAATTTATGAATTTTTATAAATTTATCGATTTTGAAATTTTTTTAGTTTCAAAAATTTTTTGATTTTAAAATTTTTTTTTTAAATTTTTAAAAAATTTTTCAATTTTTTAAAATTTTTTCGATTATTAAAAATTTTCTATTTTTAAAAATTTTTCAATTGGTGCAAAATTTTTCGATTTTTAAAAAAATTTTCGACTAAAAAAAATTTCTCAATTTTGATTTTTATAAATTTTTTATTTTTTTTTGGAAATTTATATAAGTTGTGGCAATTTTTTTATTGGTTAATTAAAAGTACCAAAAGCGTACATTTGGAAAACGTACTACGGTCTAACCGTGAAAAACGGTCGACCGGTCTTCCGGTCGTCCGGTCTACCCGGTTCTGACCGAAGGCTCTAGTTTTTATATATTGTTGATCTGCTATTTTGGTAAATAAATGGTTTTAATAGGATTTTAGATCATATGATCATATAATTTTTTTTTCCTACTGGCTCTGTGGAATTTTTTCAATTTTTATTTTCAATAATTTACTAATAAAACTTTTATGTTTCCTTGCAATAAAAAACAATTTATATACAAGAAAATTACACTGTCCAACAAATTAAGACTTTTTGAATGGAACAGAATAGCGACCCCATAATTCTGAAAGGGTATGTTGAGTAGATCATTTTTGTAGAACAAACTTATGGTCCAGCACGTCTGAGTTTTTTTTTACAGTGGGTCAAAGTTTTAATTTTTTGGTCGAAGGGAGCATTATACTATATGAAAAAAATGCTGTAAGTTAATGTCTGAGAGAATTCTTATGGTCAGAGTTTTATTGTGGAATTGTATGAGGATTATTTTTGTGGAAGATCTTAACCCTCTAACTGGTCTCTTTATGGGTCAATTTGACCCTTTTTTCGAGAAAATCAAAAAATATCCTTTAAAAAAGGACATTTAAGGATTAAAATATTCTACGAAAATGTTTGCCGGAAAATTTCAGTGGGGGTCACCAAAAACAGCAATGTTGTAAATAAAGCTCTTTACGCTTAATTAGTAAAATTATACACCATCATATACAAAACAGGTAAAAACGGCGTCAAGTTCGGCCGGGCCAAACACTGAGTTCTCGCGTCTAGTCAGCTGTGACTTACAAATCGGGTGTGATATTTATTAAAACTAATAATAAAAAATAAAAGAAAAAATTCAAGCATAATTGAGCTACTAAGCAGTACATATCGGCTGTGATTTTTACTAAAATTAATATAAAAAAACAAAAATTAAAGCTTAAATAAGCATGGCGGATTCTGTTTGCAAATTAAGAGATTGGTTTTGTTTTATTTGTGGACATTTTACGCACCATCAAAGCAGAAGAAAGATATTCCCTACAATTGAAGAACCATATTTTCTTTTCTTTGGAATACGATTTTTATCTGAAGCTTGGATACCAAAAACCGTATGTACTACTTGCGAAAGTGATCTTTTGACCTGGTACAAAGGCGGTACTAAGGCGCTGCCATTTTCTGCGCCTATTACATGGATTGAACCTGAAGATCACAAATCAGATACATGCTATTTCTGCGTAAATTACAAATTTGGTAGAAGCCAAAGGCAATACGCGATAATGACATACGAAGCAACATATAATGTCATTTTACCAGAAGTGCGCTGTGAAGGTGTTCCGGTGCCTTAACCGCCTACACATACATTTTCGGCCAATATGACATTCGCCAATACAGAAATAACAGCGGCGGTTGAAAACATATCAGATATAAGTTACTTGCCTCTTGATGGTTTAAACATATGTCCTAATTTGATAGACCAAGCTTATTTTGAAGATCTTGTAAGAGATTTAGGACTAACAAAAGAGAAAGCTGAAATATTATCTTCCAGATTGAAAAACAGGAATTTGATAAAAGCCGATGTAAAAGTTACATTTCCAAGAAAAAGACACGCCGATCTGGAAAGTTATTTTAAAAAATCAGAAGAACTTGTATACTGTTGCAGTTCCAAAATATCTAAAGCTTCCACTGGACTCTTCCGCTTGGCGACTATTTATAGATAGTTCAAAACACAGCTTAAAAGCAGTTTTACTGCACAATGTAAATCAGCATCCATCAATACCGGTTGCGTATTCCTCAAAAAAGGAGGAAACATACGCAAATATTTCAAATCTCTTAAATAAAATTGAATACTATAAATATAAATGGGAAGTATGCGCAGACTTCAAAATGATTGCAATATTGGCTGGAATGCAAACAGGATACACAAAATATATGTGCTTTCTTTGTAAACGGGATTCACGTGCTACCAGCAGTTATTATCATATTAAATATTTCGAAGAACGTAAAGAAAATATTATTGGTGACTTAAATGTAATCTATGAATCCCTTGTCCCAAAAGATAAGGTCATACTTCCACCGCCGCATATTAAGTTGGGCGTGGTGAAAAATTTTATTAAAAGCTTAAATACACAAGGAAATGCTTTCAAACGCATTCAAACAATTTTCCCCAGATTATCTGCAGCAAAATTAAAAGAAGGTAAAATACGGTTTTAAGAAATAATTTAATAATTTTCTAGGAATGCTCGTTGGACCCGATATAAGAAAATGATTACAAGATGAAGAATTTTATGGTCATCTGTTATATCAGAATTCCTTGGAAACTCAAAAGCACAAAACTATGCAGAAAATATTGAAAGCATGCTAATCGGTTTTAACAATATTGACGTTAAGATGTCACTAAAGCTGCATTTTCTGCACTCTCATCTTAATTTTTTTAAAGAAAACCTTGGAGGGGTTTCAGATGAACACGGTGAAAGGTTTCATCAGGATATAAAGGTATTAGAAGAAAGATTGAAAGGGAAATCCCAAAGTGTAATGCTTGCTGAATACGTATGGGGCTTGTACAGAAACCTTGACCCATCGGAACAATCACGTCAAGCTAAATACAGGAAAGCATATTAAGTTTAATCTTTAATCCATTGTCATACTATTGCTATTTCCCAATTCCCTTTTACTCGAAAATTTGAAGCAAAAAAATAAATATGTACATACTATTAAAACAAAATTATAATTTTTTTATAGAAGTTGGCGTGTAATTTTGCCAAGTAATCGTAAAGAGCTTTATTTGCAACAATGGTGTCTTTGGTGACCCCCACTGAAATTTTCCGGCAAATATTTTCGTAGAATATTTTAATCCTTAAATGTCCTTTTTTAAAGGATATTTTTTGATTTTCTCGAAAAAAGGGTCAAATTGACCCATAAAGAGACCAGTTAGAGGGTTAAGATCTTCCATAAAAATAATCCTCATACAATTCCACAATACAACTCTGACCATAAGAATTCTCTCAGACATTAACTTACAGCATTTTTTTCATATAGTATAATGCTCCCTTCGACCGAAAAATGAAAACTTTGACCCACTGTTAAAAAATACTCAGACGTGCTGGACCATAAGTTTGTTCTACAAAAATGATCTACTCAACATACCCTTTTAGAATTATGGGGTCGCTATTCTGTTCCAAAAATGCTGTTGGACAGTGTTATTATATAAAAAAAAAATATTTTTTCATAGGTTTTCCCGAAAAAGGACAAAATTTTTCAGAATATCAAAATACAATGTAAGAACGATTAAAAGATTATTTAAATTCGATTTTTTGATATATTGCACAACAAAATTGGAGGAGGCATTCCAGTTATTACAAACTGAAATGCCTCCGTAATATTAAAAATTTCAACTAATTTTGAAATAAGGCAATCATAACACATCAAAAAAGTATAGTGGCTATAAAACCTAATGCACTTTTTTGGACTTTGTTACATAGTGTAGTTAACTCACTCTTATGCCCGTAATTTCGAGCAATAGATACCAAACAGTGCCTAGATACCTATCGTGTATACGAACAAATACCAGTAGGTATCTAAGAACCGGCAGGTATCTTTTGCTTGAAATTAGGGACATTAAACCCAGTGTAAAAACTTATAAGAATTTTTCATAAAAATTGCAAAAATTTGAATTTTGGCACCACTTTTATATTAAATTATTTACAAAACCTGGGTTTTTAAGAATTTAATTTTAACCGTAACCGCACGATTTTTTTATGTAGATTATGGTTACGCCCAAATGGAGCGGTTAACCGCGGTTATGGTTAAAACCGAAATTTAAACCCTAGTATAAGGTATGGTACCACTTCATTCAAGTGGTTCAAGTGATAAAATAATTTATTTTATGTTTATTTCGTTAGCGTGGGCAAAAATCTTCATACGTGATTGTAATTTTTGGTTCATGATCGTGCGCGAGCGTGAGTCAAAAATCACTCACTTGCCCATCTCTAGTTAGAACATATACTTTCTTCACTTCTACTAAAAAGTTAAACTTTGTCTGGAAATAAAACGTGAAGTACACCGAATTTTTAAATCAAGGATTAAATCAAAAACCATTGGCACTCCCAAGTATTTGTTTATAAAATAAAACACAGTTTTACATAAATTTACATGTAAATTAAAATTATTTTATTGTTACATACTTTTTTTAAAAAATATTTTGCTTTTTTATAAATATTACATATGGATATATTAATGTAGTATGTATAATATTATATGTATGCATGTCATAAATGTGTGTAAATAAACTAAACTAATTAAAACTAAATAATTCTAATATGGACAAACATACAAATACAAATCTATATTTATAAAGTATTTAACAAAATATACAATTATATTTGAATTATATATACGAGTTATTTATTTAATATTAATTATTTGTAACAATTGAAAGGAAAAGCAAATTGTAAGAAAATAGATTCAGTGAAATAGGTCTGATAAAATTTATTTGAAAATATTTAATATAAACCTAATAAGGCACACATGATTTTAGTTTTAGTTATTATATTAATAATATTCCACATCATTGCATTTTGAAGATAATATAAATTACAAGAACATACTACAGGCGGTATGAGCGATATTAACTCAGTAGCATTTTAGTGTTCTAAACATTAAAATTTTTATGAACCTGATTTTGTTCTAGCCAAACGAAGGACGACTTGTTTAAAAATAAGTATGTCTAATAGCATGTAGAATTATATTGTACATAAGTATAATGATTGAAAAAATTAAGCAATTCTATTGACCAGCATCGCTAAATAATATTTATATATTCTAGATGTTCCATTTTTAATAGAGCGGCACTTTATTCAGGCGATTGGACACCAAAGATCTCCTCCGGGATCATACTAAATTGTTGTTGTTATACCCTCCACTATACCCTTTATCAGTTTGTCATTACGTTTGTAACATGTCGAAATATAGGTATAAGACCCCATAAAGTGTATATATTCGTGATCCTTATGCGATTTCAGTCCGATTTAGCGATGTCCGCCTGTATGTCTGTGGAAATGGCGATCACCGCGCGAAGACGCACGCGGGGTCCTAATTTTTACCTAGATTATTGGACATCCTCCCGAGCAGTTTGCTATTGAAAATGAGCAAAATCGGTCCAGCGGTAAAAAAGTTATGAGTGAAAAGTGAAGGTACCTCTAAATATAACATACCATTTGGTGTATTTTAGTACAATTTCATAGTAGCGACTGGTACATAGTATATTTTCTCATATTTTTTTACCAGTCGATTAGAAGTGAATAATATTTTGTATTCACCTCAAAAATTTTTTTCCCCCAAAAAATGTGTTTTTTTATATCCAAAAAAGCTTTTAGGCTCAAAAAATTTTTTTCACCTCCGTAATTTTACTTCAAAAGTTTTTTATATTATTTGTTCAAACCCAGTAGAGAACATTTATTTAGGATATTGGTGGAGGGTATTCAAAGATTCGGCACAGCCGAATTTAAGCCTTTTTACTTGTTTTATTTGATATTTTTATCTTATTTGATATACGGCGTTAAAACTTATTGATTTTAGTCGTACGCTTATAAATATATATGAAACTAGCGGGCTTTGCCCTAGCGGAGTCCATAAAAATGATCCCCAGGTAAAATGGATTTTTTTCATGTTTCTAATCAAAAGAAGGGCAGACCGCCAAATAGGAAACATTCCTAATCCTCGATTTCTAAAAATCCGGTTAGTCCATACTCAAAGTCTCAAGTTGAAACTGCCTAGTTCTTGCGGTTTAGGCAGGCCGTAATTAGGAAGACTTTGAGCTCCCATTTTTACCACATCCCTGGCGATAATACTAAAACGTACCATATCAATGAGTTAGCCCGTGTTCCATGTAACACATATTTCAAATTTCAGGCCTTTTGGGTGCAAACTTCTCCTTTTATCCTTCCCCGTAGGATTTTTAAAAAATTCAGATGTCTACACCTGAACATACAAACCAAGTTTAATAGGGAGGCTTTTCGCCCTTTTAACTCCCATTGTTATCACTTGCCTGATGAACTATACACCTCTTCAATAAGTTGGCCCATGCTGGAGCATATATTTTAAACTTTAAAGAGGACAAGGCCCTACTCGTACGAATTTCCAAATATACCATATACGCAGATTTCTACGCCAGAGGAGAAACCTATTTACCAAATATCAATTTTCTAACTCCAGCGTGTGGTTTGGGCTGAGCGATGTTGGATGTGTGAGTAAGTCAGTCAGTCAATAGTAACGTTATTCCTTCGCTTTAAAGTGTTTAACAAAAGCAAAGGTAAAGACAATCATATATTTCGAAGGTACCATGTCCCTTGTTATATTTCGCTTACTTTTCGCACAGTGCCTAAGGAAATTGTTATAAGATGCCGGGTTGCATAATAAGTTCCACGTCCTAGCACAATTAATTTTCTTACATGGCTTAAAATTTTGTAAACAACAGGAGTTAAAGTAAAGAAATTTTCCAAAAGTGCGTTTGTCAGAAACCGGTAAATTGTGGGTTGCATGTAAGGTGCTACTCCCTCTATTTCATTCCGTTCTGCAGGGGTCAACCCTTAAGGAGTTGTTATCAGATGCAGTTCAAAAATTTTAGTCGTAGGAAATTGTTTCAATAGGTGCAAAGGAGTACAAGTATTAAAAACTTGGGTAACATTGAGTACCCCGCCCCGTTTTTCCAATCTGCCAACTTTTTTGGCAGTGCTTATAATTATTACTAAAAAACAACGTGCTTGCCTCTGCTCAAATACATTCTGAAGCAATCGAGATAAAGCAATATCAAAAATTGGGTATGGAAGGTACCACTTTTGGCTCAATAGATAAAAATGTTGTGTAAATTCTCAATTTCAAATTTAATTCAAATAGGCTTAATATGGGGTGAGAAAAACAGATATAAAGCATAGAGTTGTATGAGAGGTGACACGGTATATGAGCAGACCAACTTGCTCATATACGTTGATTAGAAGCCTGGGTAAAGTATTTAAGAATCTGGGGTTGTATGGAAGGTGACACGCCATCTTTTCCATTTCCGTCCATTTTACACTCAGTGTTTAAGAAATTGCTATAAGATGTTGCACACAATTTTGTTCGAAAATGTTCAGTATGAGCATAGGAATATCACGTTTAAAATGTAAGGTTATATGAAATGTGACACGCCTCATTTTTCCAATCTCGCCCAAATTTTAGACAGAGCTTAATAATTTTGTTAAAAAACGACGTGACAACCTCTTCTCAAATACATATAACAGAAATCGAGCAATATTGCTGATTGTAATGTATGTTCTACGCCCTTTCATCCTATCGCGCCCACTTTTGGGTAAATGACTAAAAATGTTGCAATTCACCATGCAAAATTTCGCTTCAATACGTTTTACAGGAGCAAAAATAAAGATATTTAAAATATTTTATTGTTTGAGGTGCCACGACTACTGCTTCTGTGACGCCTACATTTGGTGCAGAGTTTAAAAGCATTATTAGAAAATTGTAATCAAAATTTTGTTAATATATGTGACACAGGAGACGATAAAAAATGTAATGCTTAAGAATTTTATTAAAACACGTCATGACGACCTTTGCTGTAATAGTCACGCTCGAAGTCGAGCTTTCTTGAGGGTTGTGCTGTATGTGCGACGCTCTTTCTTCCTATCGTGTTCACTTTTTGGTTCCACTTTTTTGTTAGTGCTTAAAAATGTTGTTGCAATTTACCATGCCAAATTTGGCTTCAATACGTTTTACAGGACCAAAAATAAATAAATTTAAAAAATTTGTTTGTTTCTGGGATGCCACGCCTTCTGCTTCTATGACTGCCACATTTGATGTAGAGTTAAAAAATACAGAAAAATAAATAATATAAAAGAGAAAATGAAGAGAAGTGAAAATTTTAACGCAGCCGAAGTTGAATTTTTATTGGCTGCTGTAAAAAAGTACAGAAGCGTTATTGAAAATAATTTGGTTTTTTATTTTATTTCTTAAATTTACCACGCGAAAAAAAAAATAAATTATCAAAACCATATGTTAAATTTGTGCAATTTAAATAGACTTAAATGCCAAAGATTGGCCATTTATATGTGATTTAATTTCGAAGTTAAAAACTGACGTTTGTATTTAAATATAATTTAAAGACCAAATGGCATTTAAATACGAAGTTAAAAACTGGGCATAAGAGTTTCCACGCCCTTTTGACTTATATCCAGAAGGTTGCAGGTTCGATCCCCAGCAATGGCAACATCAATTTAGAAAAATAATATGAGTTTCATACATATCGCACCGTTCAATATTTGAAGCCCTTCATCTTTTTCCGCCTTTCATCTCTTCTTTATCCCCTTTCCAAAGAAAGCAACACATTAATTAGTAGTAAGAAATTTCAGGTTGCTTCTTTAAAAAAATATAATAATAAAAAATTAAATGAAAAAAAAATAATAAAAAAAAACAAATTTAAAAATTTATGTTACATGGGTGGTGCCACTGCCCTTTGTCCAATCCCGATTTAATATGGCACATAGTAATTTCCTGGGGTAGGTGGAGTATGGTCAAAAGATGTCAGGAAAATTCGTTCGGCCGTTTGGGTCTGATGATGGAACAAAATATTGCAGGCAGACAGATAAACAAAAGAATTTATAATATTAATACGATGATTCAGCGTTTCACCCCACGAGACATTTTTTTTTATACACGAAATATTTGATCATATATTGTATATAAAACATTAGAAAATGATACCGCATGTGCTTACTTTAAACGTTTTTCACTTTTAATTTATATTTAACAGAAACAACGGTTTTGTTAGAAATTCTTAGTAAATGTTACCTAAAATTCTAATATAAGAGAACATTTCTTTAAACATTTTTTTAATATCTGCTTTCCGCTGAAAAAAGTGCCACCCTTATATAATACACAATTAAGTTGGTTAAATAAAAGTTCTTTTTTACGGTTTTTGTCATTACACAAACTAAGTTCAATACGATTAAACAGTTGTAATTATTACGGTATGCTGTTTGAAAGCAAATAAATTAAAAAAATACCGTTAACATTGCATTCATTTCCAGTCAAAACGATATTATTATTTTAATTATTATTAAATGTTGTAGTATATAAATCATTCATAAAGACAATGTTTAAAATAAACCTAGATAACAAATAAAATATTAAAAATCAAAAAATCAAACAGTTAATTGGTTTAACAAATTTAATGATTAGATTTTTACAAATGTTATATATAATTAACTCAGTTTCCATACAGCATAAATATAATTTTAAGATAAATTTTAGCAAAGTGTTTGTAATATTTTAATTTTATCTTCTTGGTTT
The DNA here is from genome assembly GCA_949748255.1 of Eustalomyia histrio. Taxonomy (NCBI): domain Eukaryota; kingdom Metazoa; phylum Arthropoda; class Insecta; order Diptera; family Anthomyiidae; genus Eustalomyia; species Eustalomyia histrio. Next base: position 182,284,744 of record OX456523.1, on the reverse strand, counting down.
ACCAAAACTGCTCGATGGCCCATTGCCGTAAATAGCTTGTCCTCCACCATTGCCATAAATGGATCCGTTACCATTCAACATTGCCGCTTGTTTACGCTGCAGTGTCGCCGGTCCCATTGATCGTGGATCTTCTGGACCATCGTTTAAGTCCAAGCCTGCCACCATTTGGGCAATTTCACGTTCTTTTTTCATATCGGGAGGATTGAATTGTAGACTAGCTAAAGATCCATGGCTACGGCTGCGATGTTCCTGACGAATTGAGTAACTAAAGGCCCGCTCATTTAAATGTCCCTTACGCCGATAGATACCGGTTCCTCCAGGAGATTCGGCACCAGAATTACCCGAATCATCGAGACCATTGCCCATAGATGCGGCCAATTTTCGACTTGACATAGATAGTGGTCTAGGCTCAGCTATAATTGATTGAGCCAAGACACTTTGTGTAGGTGCAGGTCCACCCATTGACTGAGCATGATGATAGGCATAGATCGGTGGTACGACAGGCATACCAACCGGTATGCCAGTATTTATCTTGTCTTTTTTCTTCCTTTTCGTAGTGCTGGATGGTTGTAATGTTGCATATTGTTGAGACATCATAATGGGCACTTGCATTGACATACCCATGTGAGGTGGACCATGCATTATTTGTGGATGCATTTGCGGTGACATGCCTGGATGGTGACCAGGATGATGGTGATGATGTTGTGATGATAGTTGTGGTCCTGGTGGAAAACCTCTATGACTAATTGTATGATAGTTTCTCCCTATCGGTGGTGGCGGTGGCCCTGGTAAAGCTCCATAAATTATACTGCCTGTTCCAGGTCCATGGCCGATGGGTATACCATGTCGTTGCATTGCTGCTGGATGTATAGGTTTTGGTCGTATTAGTGTACCTGAAAGACTTTGGCTACTGGAAGATTTCGATGATTTTTTATCTTTTTTCTTTTTGCTACTCTCCTCCTTCATTGGCGGTGGTGGGACATCGATTGGTTGACTAATTTGTCGCAGGCGCGCTGGGCGACCTAGTGTTGATGTATTGCCTGGGTACATGTCATAGGGGCTTTCCATAACTAAACTGTCCAATTGATCTTGTGAACCATTCCAGACTTTATGATTTGCATCACCATTGTACAAGGAGGCATCACCATCATCCACTGCGACATTAAGGTCAGCGCTGCTGCCATAAACTAAAATCAAAAAAAGAAGAAAATACAACAATTATTATTAAATTTAATAACCTTTTGGGAAAAAATATTGAAAATTATTCCAAAAAAAATTTTTATAATCAGTTCCAAATGATATCATGTTTAGATCTAGATCTATTATGATCGATTTCTTTAGGGTACATCCAAAACCCATTCCACGATATTCAAACATAAGGTATTTATACCAGCCCGAGAACTATTTCTGAAATTAGTTCTAGGATGGGTTGTAACAGAATAGGTTGTCCTTGATACAATTTATAAAATAACGATATGTAGTTCTGAAATAAAAAGAGTCTTTCCGGTGGTTTTCTTAAGAAATCATTTCTAGACTGAAATCAGCCGGTCGCAAACCTGGGAGTGTTTGAGGTAAAAATCGAACCTACATGAGAGCGCACAACAAGCCTACTATCGGGCTTAAATGTGTGGACATGTGAAGATTATATTCACGTCCAATTCATCTTTTTAACCTAACCTAATTTAGTGCCGATTGAATAGAAAAAAGTTGAGCCCAAATCTATTAAAAAATTCGTTAGAATTTATAAGGTGAAACATGACTTTTTAAGTTTTGTTTTCCAAAATATTGTTATTGAACGTATCTATTTTTTAATAAGCTACCTAAGACCACAATTGCAATAAGTTAGTCCATTATGGAACCTTAACATCGACTACTAATTTGCAATAATTTTAATTGCCAATGCCTTGGGATTTGTGGCGCAATGATACCATGTTGGCACAATCGACGATTCTTTGTTACACTGCCACAATCAGTTTTGGCACATTTTGATTAATTCTTAAAAGCCAAATTCTTTGAAAATTTCCGAATTTTCAGCTTCTGAGTACTTACTTATAAGTATTCAAAAACCTTTCGGCAATTAAACTCAAATTCGCTTCGAAGATATAATATTTGGAGCAAATCACTTAGTAAGATTTTTATTATAATTTTTTTTCAAAAAGTTGTCAATTCTTAAAAGTGTTATGTTTTCCTTCAGATATATTTGGAATTTCTAAGTTAAAATGGAGTATTTTCAATACATTTATATGAAAAATGTTTGCCAGACGGCTTTTTATTTTTGTGACGAGTTCTCGAATTGTTTAAACTCGTATTTTGCAAATACAAAGATCTTGCTCAATATTACTATTTTGTTTAAAAAAAATTTATATTTAAATTCATGGATAAAGAGGGAAAAAATAAACTTGATATTTTTTGCTTGTGTAAAAATTTAGTTTTGGCAACATAAATAACTTTTTGGCTTATTTAAGTCTTCGACTGGGCACAAAACAAAAATTTTCAAATCCCATTTCTGGCAAATAAATTTGTCCTTCATTGTATCGATAACAGTTGTTTGAAAACCACAAACATAAATATTAATGTACACATTTAAAGTTATTTATTAATAGTTAAAGTACATATAAAGATTCTATTGATACCTGTTATTTACCCGACAATTATAGTCAATTGTTTGAATAAAAAATAACATAAACTAACCTTGAGTGTTTCTATCACTTTTCGATAAGTAATGAAAGAAATAATATTTAAAGGTGTAAAACAAACGTGCTGGTATTTTTCTCGTTTCAACTTATACAATTCCATTACAAATGTGACCATATACACAGACTATAAATACGCGACACAACTGACATATCGTTGGTCATATGTAGAAAGGCCCTAACTCATTTTTTTTGAAATTGAGTTTTTTAGTGATTTCATTACATTTTACACAAATACTTCTTGTCACAAAAATTTAATGCAATGTTTTTAAAAATAACGAGTTTAAAAGCAATTGTACAAAAAGCCCTAAGTCATTTCAAAAATTTCTTCTTGCAAACAGCCCTAAGTCACAAAATGTATGGTAATGAAATTGTATTTTTCTAAAATTATTTTTGCAGTGTTTTTATGTAATTCAAATTTTATTGATTTAATATAAAATTTATACAAGTAATTTCGCTTTTAAATAATAAACGTTTAACTTTTCCTATGATCTCGAGTCAAACTAAAAATACATTTTCATACATATAAGTATTAAAAAGATCAACTATAAAATATAAACTTCAATATTAAAATATAACTTGGCACGGTTAAAAGAATATCTTTAGTATTAGCTTATAGCTAATTTGGACATACGGTAAACAAAGGAGAATATAAACAACACAAAAATAGTTAGTAAAATTTCATCTGTACTCAATAAAAAAATTAACTGTATGTTAGCATAAAATAGCGTTTTCCGTTGATTTGTGAGTTAAATAGAGATATTTACAATTGGTATTTCGGCACAAAGAATGCTGATGAAAGTCGTAGCTGACCAGAAAATGCATTCCATTCGGCTGGTGTCTAATAACTTTTTCTGTGTATTCTCCATGTTTACTAAAATTAAAAAAAAAATAAGGAAAAAATTTTTCATTTTGAAAAAAAACTTTTCCTATGATCTCGAGTCAAACTAAAAATACATTTTCATACATATACGTTTATGTTAACTTTACAATGTATCATACCTGGGAATTTTTCATTACTATTGAAATTTCATTACCATAAGTTGACACTAATGCAAATGAAAAAATTTCATTACTAATGGTAATGAAATAGCACAAATGCACAAAAAAAAACTAATAATAACTGATTGAAAAATCATTTGTTTACAAAAAAGTTTATACAATTTGAAACTTATCAAAGTAGCTTTATACAGAAAATTATAAAATAAAATATCAAATATACAAATGTTAACCGGCATAAATAAATATTAACATAAATATTAACACATAAAATGACGGTTAATAATGCTAATGGTTTCTTTTAATTGATGCATTAGTAATGGTAATGAAATTCAAAAACATTGTCATTGATCAATGAAATCAGATCCTTAAATATTTACCATTAATTCAAACAATGGTAATGAAATTTATTTCTTTTCTACAAATGTCTCCAAGACGTCTTGGATCGACCTGCCAGTCAAGGTATTGCGAAAAATGTACTTTAAGAAATTTCTTATTATTTAACGAATGCACAAGAAAAGAAATTTTTAATGCGTTTTGGGAGATGTCGTGGGAAAAAAGCGATTCTACGTTGTTAACTTTGTCAGCTTTGCAGAGCGGAAATAAATTTCTTCCGAAAGCTCTAGACGAACACAGTCAATTGCATATTTTTTAAACAAAAATTCGATCCGATTACAAGTGTGTTGGAAGATGTTCCTATCAACGTTAGGACTGAAGGAAAAAATGGTGCGAAATTGAATCAAATATTCTGAGAAACATGGCACCCAGCTCAGTCCTGAGAAAAGTAAAAGTTTTCGCATACAGATGAAACGGTGTTCAATAGGTGGTCAACGCAATCAGCAAAGACGTAATTTTCTTCAAAATTGGTTATCCAGATTACCAAAGATAGAATCCCATTATTGCAGACGAGAATAAAAAAATATACTTTGAAACAAGTTTTTTTTATGCAAAGATATTTATAATTTGTACCTGGCTGAGTGTAAATCAAATGAGGAAAACCAAAATATGAAATTGTCTTATTCAGTTTTTGTCGAAACAATAAAAAGGTTCAACTTTTCCATGTACAAACCAAAAAAAGATGAATGTGATGTTTGTGTTTCATTTTAAAACAAAAATGTTTCAAATATCTGCTACGAGAAGAATAGAGAAGAAATTGAAAAAATGTGGGAAGAAAAACGTGCAGATATAAAAAATGGTGAAACAGGGTTATGTGTGGTGTTCTGTATGGATATGCAAGCATTAAAATTGGTGCCCCAACTGAATGCAAGTGCCGCGTACTACAAGATGAAGTAACAAATTCCCAATTTTATAATTTACAATCTTCTCACTCACCAATCGGACAATTATGTATGGGGTGAAACAGCAGGAAATCTCACAGCTTCAGTTTTCACAACGTGCATTATAAAGCACTAGAAAACTTTTTTTAAACGAAGTCCAGAAACTCACATCATCAAATATTCAGACAGCTGCTGTTATCAAAATCGCAATGTCACATTATCCAATGCCATGTTTTACTTGAGTGAGGAACGAAATGTTACTATTGAACAAAAGTTCTTAGTGGTTGGACATACACAAATGGAGTGCTATGCAACCCATTCTCTTATTGAGAGAAAAACAAACAAATAAATTTGCCGTCGCAATTTGTGCAACTTATTAAAGAGGCAAGAAAATATCCATCACGTCTAGAGGCACACCAATTGGATTACATATTTTTTTTCAGATTTCGAAAATATTTCGAAGTGATATTTTTCGATTCGTCCAGGTATACACTTTTTATACAATACGTGTTCTAATTAAATTTGAATTTCAATCACAATATGATTTTAAGGGAGAAATGTTGGTGATGATACCGTAAACATGCTGAGAGCTTTAGCATACGATCCTTCAGGAGTCATATATTTCAAAACAAATATAAGTGCGAATTATGAACTTCTTTCACATAGAGCTAAGACTTGTACTGACCGTTTCATTCCAGGACGCCTTTATAAAGAAAAATTGGCAACTTCAAAAAAGAAATGGGAACATTTGCAAGATTTGAAGAAGTTTCTTCCTATAGATTGCCATAATTTTTATGATACTTTGCCATACAATATATGAACGGGATTTATATTTATGCGCAAATTTCATATATTTTGAATAATGATTTTATTTTTAGTTTGTTTAAACGAAGAACTTTGTAATTCCATAATTTGGTTTGAACGTTATGCAAAAAGCCCTAACTAACATTTATGCACAGAAAATCGACTACAAAAAGCCACATCTCACTTTTTTTAAATCAAATATGAACAAATAAATAAAATAATCTAAACACCAAATTTATGTTTGATTTTCATTAAAACCTGCATTTAAAAAAAATATTGTTTATTACAGTTTCTAATTTGTTTTTATTTTCCCTTTAAAATCAGAATTTAATGAGTTAGGGCCTTTCTACATGAGACCAACGATATATCAAAAAAGTTTTTAAAATTCGATTGTTTTGTTTCTGTGAAAAAATGTGAACCAACAAGAACATTTAGTTACTCATTAGATTTGATATAAACCGTATTGTGTATAAATATGTTTAATTCATTCTAACACCAAATTAGAAAGACCTTAAAATCTCGTATAGTCCAGACCTTAAAATCTCGTATAGTCTGTTGAGTTTTTGCCATAGATATACCAAAACAAAGAAATTCATATTTATAAAAAATAATAAAAATACTTTTGAAAAAAACAATATGAAATAATGTTTGCTAACACAGAGAAATAATAATATATTTAATTTTTTTTACTAAAAATTTAAAATTAAGTGTAAACCTTATTAAAGTAAATATGATTTTATTTTAAATAAACTTTTTCGTATTTAAATTAACAGTCAACATTTTACATCTTATTTTCGCCTTTCAAAAACAAGTAGAAACATATTTAAATTAAAGTATAACAAACTTCGTTTTATTTCAAAGCTGTTTCTATTTTATAAAATATTTTATTCTCCGTGAAACACTTTTAACTGAATTTAACATAAAATTATTTCAAAGTGACATCACTTCTTTCTTATATTAATTAAGCATTGATATGAATTCTTTCTTATATTAATCATTTTGAAATTTGTTTCATTTAATTTCAAATTTGTGAATTTTCAAATAAAATAATTAAAAATTTATTATTAATTTGACCTTATATGAAATGGTCATACTAAAAAAATTCACTTGATTACAATGACCTTTTTCTTTCTGGTTAGTTAAACAAAAAAAGTTACCTAGTTTAACGGCATTTTATAAGATACATTTAACATTTGTTATGCAACAATATATAACACTTAATATATAACATGTAATAAATGCTTAAATTCGGCTTTGCCGAAACTTTAAATACCCTCCAACAATGTCATAAAAACAATGATTTACAAAACCAAAGATAAAATTTAACATATGCATTTTTTTATCTATTTTTATTAAAATTTTCATTGTGTTGGCATCATGGAGGCATGGCTAAACTGGAAGCTAAAAATATATCATTTTGTACATCCTGGTTTATACGATCCTTGATTTATAGCTGCTAATAGTACCACGAATAGTACTAAGTTTCATTCCTGTCCTTAACAGTGTTTTTGTTACAAATGATGTAAAAAACTTAAAAAGTGAAATTATGAAGGTGAAAAAAATGCTTGAGGTGAATATAAAATATTATTCACTTCTGGTAAAAAATTGTACTAAAATACACCAATTTATATCGAAATTTAGAGGTACCTTCACATTTTCACTCATAACATTTTAACCGCTACAGACAGACAGGTAGACAGACAGATAGACAGACAGACAGACATACAGAAAAAAAAATATGACTCCACTGATTGACATTGTGTTCGTGATTGTTGTTGTTTTTTATTTTATTTGTCGAACTTCTTTTCTTTCACCTCTTTACCTTTTTTACACAAACAACAAACACATACAAAGATTTGTTTATTTACTTCTATTAACGATGACTGCATATGTCCTTCAATGGCTCAGTGGTCTAAGCGCTTTCTCACAATAGCGATCGATCCCCGTCTATCAAATTTTTTTGTAAATTTTTTTTTATATTTTCTTAAGACTTTTTTTGTTTTTTTTTTACATAACAAATAAGTACTGCACAGTTGACTTAACGATGTCGGTCAGTTTTTCTGTATATTTGAGAATGGAAAGAAGAAAAGTTCTCAAATAAGGTACAAGCATTTGGTTATCAATACACAATATCTTATCAAATTTGGGCGGGATCCGTGAATTGGACGTGGCACAAAATAGATTAATTTATATCTTAAGAACGGTAAGACCGTAATTAAATACTCCATAAATGGGCTCAAAACATTAAAATTTTTATAGAGCTGTAATATGACCTATGGATACGTCTTATATATCAAAAGATCGAAAATCTTTAGAAGAACATATTTGCGTAAAAACTCGGAAATATCGGTTCAAAAACAAAAAAGTTATGACCAAAACATAATATTTTTTTAAAATCATAATTTTTTTTTTAAACAACTTCAGTTTTTTCCTAACCATGGTGAATGGTATATAAGATTCGGAATAGCCTAATATAGCACTGTTACTTGTTTTTATACGTTTTTTAATAAACTAGGTTTTGTATATATTATATCGCTGGATCTTATCTGATACAATTTGATCGGACAATTTTCGGATAAACTGGGGTCTTACATAATCCCTAAATATATATTGCTGGGTCTACTTCCATCTGTTTGTTTTCGAATTAATTTAGATCTATCTAAATCCCCAAATATATTGCTATATCTAATTTTATCAATAATTTTTCGGATCAAATTAGATCCTTTTAGTCCCTAAATATATTGCCGGATCTTGTTTAATCTGTAATTTTTTGGATCAATTAAGATCTAACTCAATCCCTAAATATATTGCTGGATACAATATGGTCTGCCATTTTTCAGATCAATTTAGATCAGCTAGAAACTACAGCAGATATTAAAGAATATCAAATTTGATAAGATTAAATTGCGCCAGAAAACTTTTTATAAGAACAAAAGATCTTACAAAAGACAAAGCCTCCTGAATAGACAGAACATAAACAAAAAAACAATTATATGTAGCTCCTTAGCACTCAAACACATGGCTAGGTACCTTCCCAACATGTTCAATGACGTTACTTATGTTATAAAATTATAATAGAAAATTGCTTTCAATTCATGGAAGTTTGTAACAAATTTGATTTATTCCACAAACATAGAAAAATAATCGTAACAATTTACTAGGTGAGGAGGTTCTTCCTCAGGAATAGGAATGTTCAAAAGTTTTATTGGCTACAAAAATCTTTGAAAATTTTCTTCAGTCTACTTTTTGAAGGCAGCTCTAGTTTTTTCAACAAAATTCTTAAAGATTTTTGATTTTTTAAAGTCTATGGATGCTTTGAATTTCCCTGAATTAACTCTTTAAAAACCAATGCAATAAACTTAATATTTCACAAATAAATCCTTGGGGTTCTTATTTATGGAAGAAATACATTTATTTTTACTAAACAATTAATCGCCAATTTTTCTGATTAATAGACCTAAGTAACCGATTAATCAATTTTATTTTTTTTTTCGCATAATGCCTTAACCGGCAGGGTCGACTCATTGAAAACACTAATAAAAATTCATGGTAATGGACAAAATAATGAAGATGCATTCAATTATTCGGATAAACTAGGACTTAGTCCACTTCATTGTTGTACAATTTTATCATTATACATTTTCACTTCACATATACGTGTAGAGTGCATACAAATTTAGCACAGCTTTTCCGCTCCAGTCAAGTTGTATTACAAATTAAAGGTGTAATATTTAAAGTAATTATAAAAAACAATTGCATAATTTGTAAAAAGAAAAAATCAAAAGCGATCATAAAGATATTTAGCGTGTTGATTTTAATATGTTTGCAAATATTGAAAATAATGGATGTATCTAGTTGGAGGAAACATCAAAATCTATATAGGAGCATGCGTGCGTAAATGCTTAATTTCCGTATTAAGTTTACGAGGGTAAACTTTGGCAGGTAATTCACCACGTAATTTCTAACGATATTGTAAGTTTATATCAAAACGATAATAAATATATATTTACACTCAGAAAAAAAAGAGTTTTATGCTGACTAGTCTGTTTCTGACTATATGAAAAGAGTGCACGAATATAAGTTTAATAGCGAATTTACATTATAATTCTTTAAGTAGATTTCAATTTCAAATCTATTTCGAAATCAACATCGTTTTAGTCTACAAAAAAATATGAATATACAAAACAATAATACAAAAACATTAAATAAAAAAGAATCTTGATAGCCTATTTTGCATCCGGTGTTAAAAAATAAGTTTTGTTACAAAGAAAAAGGCTCAAACATCGATTTAATGTGTTATACGAAACACACAAAAATGTATTATCATAATACTATACCACATGCAAATGTTTTGTGCACCCATGTAGATGTATGTATTATGTATGTACATGGGTACTAGGGATGCCAATCTCGATCCCTGGATTTTCGGGATCCCTGGATTTTTCGGAATTTTAATTTGTTTTTAATAATATTTCCTTAAATAAATAATTTTGTGGTAAAATAATACATTTTTGGGTTTGTTTAATAGTATATTTATTTAATGATACATATTTTATGTATGTTTAAAAGGAATTCATGTGGTAAAACAAAAAATAGTAATTACATTTCATGTAATTGTAAAAGATAACAAAACAAAAAAACTTATTTATGTCAATTTAAAATTGATTAATCACATTTTGACTTAATTTTAAATAAAAACTTAAGTCAAATTTTTGATTTGCATACGAATTTTTATTTGCGTATTCAAATTAAAAAGTAGAAAAACCTAGGCGTCTACAGTTTTATCGGATAATCTTGATCTAATTTTGTTGCCAACAAAAGCATATTTTGCATTCTACGCTCGTTGGAAAAATGGTTTGTAAAAAGCTGTATGCAGATTGCAAATATTTACCTCTTGTACCTTCTGAAACAAACAAGTCGATTTCTTTGGCAAGTCCAAATCGTTATAGTCTTCTTCTGATTCCTCATCTGATATGGATTAATCACTTTCAAGTGACACCACAGAAACATTTGAATCAGCTCTTTTTGTAAAACAAGTAATTAATAATTTTAATGATGTTTATATTAGAATTATGTCTAAATTGTTATCAAAATCTGATTTAATTTTTGGATTTTCAAAAATTTTAAAAAAGATGATTATGCTGTTCTTCTTTCTTCTATTATTTTTCGAAGAGATCTATACAATTCGCTACTTAATTGTTGAAATCTGTTTCAACATAAATGCCAAAGCAGTATCAGCCTTGCACAAAGTCATATCGCTACGACATAGAGCTTCGAGAGTAACTTTAATAGGATTTAAAATGTTTACAATTTGTTTAAGCAAAATAAATTCATCATCTGAAAAAGGTTGTGATTTCAAATCAAAGCCTTTTTTATAGGAATTCCCAACTCTGAAACCCGCTGACAAATGTCGAACAATGTATTCCATCTAGTTTTGCAACCTTATATCAACTTTTGCTCTTTTCCTTTTTCTTGTTTAACATATGCTTGTAAAATGTCGTTTTTGAATGGAGATTTCCTAAACATTCTTACTAATTTTCAAATTTTTCAATAGTCGGCTTTATATAAAACTTTTCGGTTATATCACTTTTGCTTTTCCTACATCCTTTTTCAAAAGATTCAAATGAATCGTCATCGTCTTCAGAAGAAAACAATTCTTTTTGGATACAAGAATTGGGAAGAGCCTTATAAAATACATCGATTAAAGCATGATGCAAACCATGAGCAGAATACAACTGCTGTTTTGGAGCTATAAGCTTTCCAGTTTTTTGCATAGTGGTCAAGCCGACTATGTCGTTCGATAATTTAAGTCCAAATTCACCTAACCTCTTTTCTAAATATTAAGTGCAATTAGCAGCAGTGCCTGACTTCTTTAGCCTTACTAAACCAATATTCAAAAGCTTTCCATTGGTATGTACAATTATGTTCATAGAACGTTTGTTTGAAGTGGACGTCCATTCATCGAAACTTGTTCCCTTGTAACTTGATTTTTGCGATATCATTTATCATGTTTTCCTTGCATTTTAGATAAAATTACAAGAATTTGCTTTTGATGGTTTCTCTAAATTTTGGAACTTCAAATCCACGTGCTTTCACAAAATAAAACAAAACAAAGTTATCAAAGCCAGATTTTAAATCAGTGCTGTTCATTTCATGGGACAATTGTCCCTGCTCAACTAACATGTATTCTTACACTCATGCTTTCAGTCGTCACTGAAACAGCAAAAAACATGGTACAGAGTTCAGCGGCAACATTTTTAAATGAGAGGCCACCATTTTCAAAGTTGCTAAAGTGTTGAAAAACATTAAATTTGGTGTATGCAGTGCTGCCACGTAAAGAGGGTAATTTTTTATCCCAGTTTTTGGGATTCTTAACTGTTTACCAGTTTTTACATGAAAACAATTTTTTTTTCAAATTATTGCATTTTTTTATAGGTTTTTTAGTTATATGTTGCAAAAATTTATATCATATTTATTTTCTTTATTATATATTTTACCATAGAAATGGGAAATAATGGATATGAATAGACATAGTTGGTCAATGTGTGTGTACACATTTTAATACTTTTCATGTCACAATATTATGTTTGAATTCGTAATTATTTTTTAACACAATTGCAAATTTTTGTTGTATTTTTTTACTTTATTAGACATGTATAATTTTTTTTTAAATAAATAGTATATTGAACAAATATTATATTTTTATATGAAAAACCTGAAAAAATACATGAGTAAAATAAAAAAACATATTTTTTTTATGAAATAATCTGAAAAATCTCTAGCATCCCAAAAAACATCAAAAAAATAGTTAAAATTGGTTATATGGCAGCACCGCTAAACACTACTTAAAGTTGCCGACCAAAACTCACTTTTGTTGCCGCCAAACTATGTTCGTGTTCTAAGAGAGTACTAAAAAGTTCGTGATAGAGGAACATACTCTTGAGAATTATATACTTTTTGGAAACAGCGACAAATGAACACGCGTAGCGGATGTATGCTGATTTTTTTAATGCACTGAAAAAAATTAATAGCATTGTACGAAAAATATTTTATGATAATACAAGATCTATAAAAATCTTTAATAGACTTAATAAAAATATGCATTTTTTTTAATATAAAAGTTGAAATGTTTTTATTTTTTTTCCTTCCGAAAATTGCATTTTTTTAGCAGGATAACATAATAAATCCAACATATTAAAAATATTTTATTAATATGTAAAAAATCTACAACTTTTTGTTTCTTATACAATGAAAAAAGAAACCACCCTTATGTATATATGTATTTATTCTTTTCTTTTCGAAAATTAAATTTTTGTTTAATTTTTATTTCTTTAAAACAGTTTTACACTAAACATTACAAGATTCATATTTTCTTACAGTGCAATTCTCATTTTCTCACCAACACAACTACATTTTTATTTTTCAACAGCACTGTTTTAAATGCTAAAATACTTACACTGAGGTGAGTTAGTAGACCTTTTGTAAAGCCGCCATTGGTTTTTAAAACCTTTTTACAAATTTTGCATTTAGCATAAAGAACTCTTTTTGATTCAACCAAAAATGGTACCACATAGAACTCTTGTCTGTGTTTTTGGTTTTGTGTTCCAGAAAATTAATTTTACATTTAAAATTTTCAAAAACGTTTTTTTTAATTTTTTTGGCATTGTTTCACAAACTAAAATAATTACAAAAAAGTTGTAATTTTCGAAGGTTATGCTTTTTTTGGAAACAGGGTGTATCAAATACTCATTAACTTATTAACTAATACACTTAAAAAAATGAAGCGTGTTATTAAAAACATTAGTAATTTTATCAACATTTACAAAATTTTCCATTTAAAAATAAAAAAATAAGAGTAAATTTAAGAAAAAACGAAGTAAATCTAGAATACTTCACCATCTGTTTCTATGTGTACATAATTTAATAAATAAAAAATCCCGGGATTGCTTACAAAAAATCGCGAGATTTGTCAAAACCGAAAAATACCGGTATTTCCCGTTTGGCATCCATAGTGGGCACGTATTTTTTCACTTTTTTGAACGTCAAACAATAGCAAAAATACTAGCGTTTCCAACAGAATTTACGATTTATCTATAAATTCAGAGTTGTATACGACGAAGTTGATATAAAGTCCCCACAATTTATTATATTTCGTTTTGATTTCAGCGAAGTCCAACTTTAACTTTGATTTCACTATGTATAGGAAATTTGTTTGAAATCCCAAATGTTTATTAGATTTCCGTCGAAAGCTACTTTAAACTTGATTTTGAGCATAATGTAAATTCGCTATAAATATGAAATAACCCTACGGGAAATGGACCAGTCACAGAGTTAGTCACGGGAACGGAACTTTGTGGCAGAACCCGGTTCTCGAGTTGGTTCTCTTATATGAAAGTAACCGGTAACTTTAACATGGGCTTCTCATAGGAGGTGGCAATTTTTATATCTGACTTTGTGTAGGGTATCATATCACTGCATTGGTGTAAGTGAATGCGCAACAGAACCGGTTAGAATTACCTTACACATGACTAGTCTTATGTAAGACACTACGTGATGTGTACAACAATTACAGAATGTGAATATTTGTAAAATTTTAACAAAATTAAGGAACAAAAAATAGTTTTCTATTTAATTAAATAAAAGTGAACTCAAAATTTTCAAATTATTAGTGGGGTAAAAGTAGGTCTGTGGAGAAAAGTCTGTCCCAGAAAGTCCTATTTACGCTAATGCTCTAAGACGAAGTTTAGCTCTTTGGATGCCAATGTTTTTTTTAGACTTTTCCTTTAATTTTACTCTTAAAATCGCATCCGATCGCCAAAAAAATATTTTTCCAAAAAGAGAAATTTTGGAGAATTTCCAAGAAAGAATAATAAATCAAATAATTCAATTTGTAAAAATTATTAAATAAAATTGTTTATTACTCAGGAATTAAAATAGATTGTTTATGAATTAATGTATTTTATATGTTATAAATGAACTTATATTTATTACATTGATTTAATAAAAATTTCAAATGCAAATTAAATTTACTCCTAATAAATAAATGTTTTAATAAAAATCGAGTACTTTAAACATATTAAATATTAATATTTTGCAAATAAAAATTGTTAGATCTTAAAATTGGTATGAATTCAAAAAGAATTTTTTTTAAGTTCACGATTTTATTAAATTCGATCGTTTTTGGTATATGTTCAAAAATATTTATTTATAGATTTCAACCAAATTGTAAAATAGGAGCTCTCAAATTTTAGTTGTTCTTCTCCTGCAAAAAATTAATTTGATTCAGAAAAATGTTTAGACTTAAAAGATTTTCAAGTCAATATCAGGTTTTCTACGGCTGAAAAACATAAGTGGCTGCTAACTTTTTATTGTTAATAAGGTGGATAAAGAATTAGTTTTGTAATTCACTTTTTTTAAATGAATTATTCATTCCATAAACGCATTCGAGGCGTATTGAGGATTCTCGTCAGGAAATTTTAGTTTAACCTTCCGCAAACAGATTTTGATAAAATTCAACAAAAATAGATGTCCGCTTAAAAAAGTGTTTGTGCGACTTTCAGTTTTAAATTTCGCGAAATTTTTTTAAGTCTTCTTTGTGATCGTTACATGTTGTGAATTAATATTAATCAATGAATCATCTTTAACAAATCATTCCAACAAAAAATGGTGTATTTGATATACATTTAACGAATTAAATCACAAAACAAATTATTATATCAAAAAAAATTAATTTAATATAAATTAAGTCATATTCCACTTTATTAAATACCAAATTATTTTTTAAAAATTATTATAAATTAATCACAGATTTGTGAAAAATGTTTGTTCAAATAATTCGGATAATGGATTTATATAATTTAAACAAATAATTTTTGACTTAAATTTTACTTCAGAAATTTTGAAACAGATAGCCATTTTCATTTATATAGTCGTTTAAATGACACAGTGCTCATAATGGAGTTAAGTGAAAAATTATTTTTATATATTTTATTTTAATGAATTTTACAATAAAACTTTAACAATGTTAGGAGAAAAGAGTCGTCGATCGAAATTTTCAATAACAAATTTTGGATTTTTATGGATAACATCCCCTATAAGTGTTTTTTCATAAACTCTTAAGTGTTGTGATACCTATTAGTCAGTCGCGGGCAGCTTGATTTGCTGTCATTGACACTTCATCATGCACATTGGATTCATTTTGAATTAATGCATATATATGTCACTATCTAAACAGTTGCGATTTCTCTTCTTTTTGAACCAGATTAGTGTTATGTTATCATTTCTGCAGTCACAAAGACGGTTTTGTTTATATCAGTTCAGTACTATGTCAGCTTTGCAATAGTCGCGGGATTGGGGTTGTCGCCACCGATTGACATTCTTTTATACACAGCAAAATTTGTTGAACCAGTTCCGTGTTCTGTCATTATTTCAACTATAACAGTCCTAATTTCTTAAGTCCTCATTGGTGTCTTCTTCATTTCTCTTTAGTTACATGATATATCCAGAAAAACCATTTCAATATTTGGGATACTGTTAATTTTACAGCAATTACCACTTTTTCAGACACTGAATTAAATTTTACACCAGTTTTGTGACATGGCCTTCATTTATCTATCACAGATTTTTCACCTTGAATTAATGGACCCTTCATTTCCCGTAGGGTTTGTAATAATAATAAGTGCACAGTTGGTATTCTTAAACAATTAAGATACATACAATGAATGGTGTCCAACATGCAACTATACACACTCGTATATACACTCAAACTTACAAATGATTACTTGTATTTTGCAAAACAGTTTAACTTTAAGTTTTAAATTTTGTTGCGCATTGTTGAATTCGAAAGAAAAAATATACAGTGTTGCGCAAAACAAAAAAAAAATATTTATTAATCTCTGATATAAAATATTTCTACTTCCAAGTCGTTTCATAAACAGATTTTGATTCGATCTTATATACAGTGTTGCCAAAATGTCTTAATCAAAAATGCGTGAAATTTTTTGAGAAATTTTACCTGATTATGCTAAAAAAAAATACAAAATTCAGTAAATCTTGCCAATAATTGGCACCCCCAGTGGCGTGCCCACGATTTTGTTTTCGGGGCCCAATATATTTTTTATAAATTTTTTAACAAGCTGGCCATTTCAAAACTTAAATTTTTCGACATATTTGATGCCTTTAAAACAAAATTTAAAGCTTTTAAATTCATTGAATTTAAAAATTAATATGACTATTTTTGGGCATAAAATTGTCAATAATATTTTCTGGGTCTTCCTTTTTACGATATACTGACATTAGAGCAGAGATCCCCAAAACACCGCACATGTGCGAATGCTCTCACACAAATGAAGAGAGCATGAGAAGATAATTTGTATTTTTATTAAATAAAAACATTTAGTTTCACTAAAAAGTATATAATTTACTATAGAGTATTTTTCCCGCTCTACCAGAAATTCAACATGGTACAGAGTTCAGCGGCAACATTTTTAAATGAGAGCGCAACATTTTCAAAGTTGCTAAAGTGTCGAAAAACATTAAATTTGGTGTATGCAGTGCTGCCACATAAACAGTGTAATTTTTTATCCCATTTTTTGGGATTCTTAACTGTTTACCAGTTTTTTTCATGAAAACAATTTTTTTTTCAAATTATTGCATTTTTTATAGGTTTTTAGTTAAATGTTCCAACAATAAATAGCATATTTATTCTCTTTATTATATATTTTTACCATAGAAATGGGAAATAATGGATATGAATAGAGATAGTTGGTCAATGTGTGTGTACCAGAGAACTGCCAAATCAACTTTTTTCTTGATTTAATCATACACAAAAATTCTTGTTCACATTTAATAATTCAACAAAATTCGCTGTAGAATAAAATCAGCATCATGTTACTCAACGCGTAATTGGGATCAGTGTGAATCATCTGTCGATTATGTTTTATGCAAATGTAATCACTCAACAAAAGTCAGCGTAGAATAAATCAGAAAAAACAACAAACCACGCGAATCAGTGTAATCATAATCAAATCAAAATAGAAACACATTTTATAAATTATATTGTGTACATTAGGGTGGGACCTTAATCGGCTTTTTTCGAATTTTTATTAGTAATACAATACTAAAAATATTCTTCTTTGTGAAATAAAAATATATTTTTTTTGGAAAAAAAATTAGGCTTGCCTAATCCGGAAAAATTTAAATATTGTCAAATTTTTTTTTCTTCTATTTTGATTAGAAAATTAGGCAATATTTAACTTTAACCGGATTGGGAGAGCCTGAGATATCGACCTAAATTTAAAAAAAAAAAATTTCACACAGAACAATATTTTTGGTATTACTAATAAAAATTCTAAAAAAACGGATTTTAAACCCACCCTAATTTATGAAATGTGTTTCTACAAAACCACTCCCTTTTTTTAGATAAGAAACTATTTTGTTTTAGTTATGAATACACACATACGCTTTATCTATTGCTTTTTCTGATTTATTCTACATCAAAATAATTATTGTTGACTCAAACGAACAGAATAAAATCAATGGTATAAAAACGACCGATGATTATAAATCAGTGACAGTAATTTGCACGTCGTTTGATTTATTTAAAATCATCAACAAATATGTGTGTTGAAGTATATTCAACGTTTGAACGCAAACACATATTTATTCTTGTGTTGATTGCGTATGAACGTTTTGCAAACAGCATTTGCAGTTCTCTGGTGTGTACACACTTTAATACATTTCATGTCACAATGTTATGTTTAAATTCGTAACTATTTTTTAACACAATTGCAAATTTTTGTTGTATTTTTTTACTTTAGTAGACATGTCTAATTTTATTAAAAATAAATAGTATATTGAACAAATATTATATTTTTATATGAAAAATCTGAAAAAATGCATGAATAAAATAAGAAAACATATTTTTTATTAAAAAGTCTGAAAAATCTCTAGCATCCCAAAAAACGGCAAAAAAAATAGTTAAAATTGGTTATATGGCAGCACCGCTAAACACTACTAAAAGTTGCCGACCAAAACTCACCTTTGTTGCCGCCAAACTATGTTCGTGTTATAAGAGAGTACTAAAAAGTTCGTGAGATAGAAACATATTCTTGAGAATTATATACTTTTTGGTCTCACTTGAGCTTTCATGCGCGCAGGTTGTGTAGTCGCTTGCTGCTTTTATTCAGGGTTGCCATTTTTATGTTATATTATTTTTATGACCAGGTTGTGTAGTCGCTTGTACTAGACAACACTGAAAATTTTTGATGTAGAATGGGAGAATGCCTTTTTATTTACCGAAA
Source organism: Eustalomyia histrio (assembly GCA_949748255.1). Taxonomy (NCBI): domain Eukaryota; kingdom Metazoa; phylum Arthropoda; class Insecta; order Diptera; family Anthomyiidae; genus Eustalomyia; species Eustalomyia histrio. Next base: position 182,265,670 of record OX456523.1, on the reverse strand, counting down.
ATTACTTCGGCAAATAAAAAGGCGTTGGCTTATAATGCCAACGCATTTAATTAATTTTTTTGTTTTAAAACTTGTCCTTTTTATAGTTATGAATTATGTATACTCATAAATTAAAAGCTTCTGTTTGAATTTTTTTGAAAACTAGTTTAGTTTCATCGTTTTCTATTTTTCTAAAACTTAAAATATCATATCTGAAATTAGAGAAATTTACTCTTATTTGGTTCACAGAACAGTTTTATTTTGTTTATTTTTGTAATAATAAAATTTTATAGAGAACTTTCCAAGCTTTCATTTAATGTTTATTTTACATTTACTGTTTGTTTGAGTACAAAATAAAATGGGAATTTGTGTAGATTTTTTTGAATTTGTTCGGGACAGCGACAAATATGTCTTGACAGCCCTGGTAAAGTGAGAACAAAATAAATTACGCTAAAAAACAAACAACCAACACAAACATAAATGTGAATGTATGTGTGTGGGGATCACTGCATTAGAGCCATGCAGAAAGTCTTACTTTGCCCAAAAAGTATATAATCTCAAGAGCAGGGTTGCCGAACTTGGTCTTTTCCGACCAAACGTGGTCGGATAATTTTCGTTTGGTAGAATGGTAGGCTAAACCTCATTTTGGTCGGTTTGAGACAATGTACTATTTTACTTTTAAGAATTTGAAACACTGGTAGCATAAAACTTTCCGGCAACGCTATTTACTTTTCAACAGACGAAAAACAAACAAAACAAAATGTCAAATATTTCTTTGTAAAAAGCTTAAAAAATACTATAAGTTATAAGAGCTAACTATATTATACTTTTGCTAGCTTAAGCAAATGTGCGAATACATGTAATCAAATGTGTATGACTATATTGTACTTAACAAACTTTTCGTTAAGTTTCGTCAAGTGTCATTTGCTTAAGCAAACAGCGAAACTGACCGCACTTTACTTAAGGAATCATGTGTTTTTAAAAAACTGTTTATGAAAAAAAAAAAAACTGCAATGTACGCGGAAAATATTTTTATAGAAAATTTAATTGAAAATGTTAAAAAACAAACGTGCATGTATAACAAAAGGGGTGGGTTTTGTATTTGTTTTTCGATTAAGATGCAAGCACTGTTGCATTTTTTAGTACTTTTTTATTTATGTTTTCATTTGTTTCTTTAAATTATTTAAAATTAATATAGATTTACTCGTTAATTGTAAAATATTTATAAATTGAACACATTAAATAATATTTTTCGAAAAGACACATATATTTTGGAAATATAAGAAGAAAACAGTTTTTGCAAAAGTACAAATATTTGCAACTAAGTGTAGTAAGTATTTAAGTTTAAAAAGTACATTGTAGCCACCAAAAAGTCTTCAATAAGTTGATTAAGCATTTGACAGACTTTTCGTTGATTTTTGACAGTAGCTTAAGTTAGCAAAAGTATAATATAGTTAGCCCTATAGTTATAGTCTATAACCCATATGCAAGGTAGTACTAATTATGCAAAAAGCGTTGTTGTTTTTTGCTTTTTGTCAAATCTGTGTGAAACCACCACAATTGTAAAAGGTATTCTGTGTAATCGGTCTGTGCAAAGTAATTGTAACGGCTTTGGATTTGTTTTGGTAACAAGAAGCAAATAAAACTCAACTGTGAAATTTATGTGGTTTCAAAGCTTTTAAACTTAATTCTATTTTTATATATTTGAAAAATGGATAGGTAAGTTTATTTTTCATATAAGTACCTATGTACATATTTTCATACACAGAAATTAAAACATATTTTTTATACAGATTTATAATAAAAAAACAAAACCCGCCGTATCAATTGATAATGACGATGCTTTCAACACTTTAGATAGGTAAAAAAATTAAATATAGACTTATTTAACCATTTACCTATATGTAGTTTATTATGATTTGTAGCGATGAAACAACTAAACAGCAAACAACAAAAAGAAAATTTAGGCCTGAATGGTTACAATCTTTCGATTGGCTCCGAGAACGGGATGGTTAGCATTTTGTATTGCTTGTTCAAAACAGATAATAAGCCAATGTGGTCATCTTAAGGGGCATAAAAAAACAACTTCACACATTCAAAGTTATGAAAGCCAAAAAAAGCAACTTACAATCGAAAACTTTTACGATAGTGAGCAACAAAGTCGAAGTCAACAGGTTAGAAATGCCGAACTCACACTTGTTATGTTTTGCGTAGCACATAATTTACCATTTTTGCTAATGGACTACTTACCAGTCTTATTGGTTGAGTGTTGTCCAGATTCAGCTATAGCAAAACTTATTAAATGTGGTAGGACAAAGTCTGTTGAAGTAGCTTACTATATTGCAAAGCAGGCAAGTGAAAATATAATATCTATTTTAAAAAACACAAGATTTTCATAGATTGTTGATGACACTACGGACGTAGCAATGAAGAAATGTATTGTTTTAGTTGCACGTTTCTTTGACGGTATTAGCTCTATAAAGGATAGTTTTGTCACCTTATTAGAACTGAAAAAGTCAGTTGCCGTCTCAATTTTTCATCTTATAAAAAAATTTTTATCGGAAAACAATATTCCTTTAAAAAATTTGATTGGTTTGGCAACAGACGGCGCTAATGTCATGGCTGGTAACGTTGGTGGGCTTAAAACCTTACTTAGCAATGAAGTTGATTTATTTTATATTAAGTGTACGCGTCACTCTCTCCACCTTTGTTCAAGTTACGCATGTAAACAGCTGCAAAAAAATATTGAGGTTCTTTGTCGTAATATTTACAGTTTTTTCCCCATAGTCCTAAAAGAATTACTGAACTAAAAGAATTTCAGGAATACTGTTCTGTACCACCTCATAAGATACTAGGTGTTGCTTATACAAGATGGCTTTCTTTGGAGGGAGTTATTGTTAGAATTATAGAACAGTGGGATGCTTGGTACTGTATTTTGTATTCTGTTTTTACGAAGTCAATGGTATAAGAGCTGCAGAACTTGCGGAAAATATGTCTTCTAAAGTCAAATGCTATTTTATATTTTTGTCATATGTACTACCCATAATAAATAATCTTAACAAAGAATTCCAGTCAGAAGGCTCCCGTTTGCCATATTTATACTCAAGTTTAAAGTCCAATTTTTTACTCATTTTATGTAATTTTATAAAAAAATATTTAATACACAGCGACACTGAAGTCGATTTCAATAATAAAAATAATCATATTAACGTTCTAAATATTTTTATTGGTGCAAAAAACCTCAATTCAAACGACGTTTTAGAAGTTAAACAGGATATATTGAAATTTTATATTGAGCTTCTTAATCAAATAAAATCTAGATTTGACTTTAAGCGTGAAGACATTAAAATTTTACAAATAATTACTCCTTCTAAATTGTTGTCTAATGAAAATTTGCCTATATTGTCACTAATGCTTAAATTTTCCAAACTTGTAGATTGTGACCCCAATATTATTATTACACAGTGGAACTTGTTACGCTTATCAGAATTAAACCTTTTAGTAGACTTAGATATAGATATATTTTGGAATAAAATTAATTCCATTAAAAACGGATTTAATCAAAAAAGCTTTGGCGATCTTGCCAACTTTATTTTTAATTTACTTTCGCTCCCACATAGTTCCGCAGCTGCTGAACGCAAATTTTCAACACTTTTTTTAATAAAAACAAAATTGAGAAATAAACTCGAAATAAGTACAATTAACATTATAATGCTCTGTAAAGAGCTCATAAAAAATATTGATGCACGCTATGTGTGGTCAGCAAAAAGGTATTTTTCTAAAAGGTAAAAATTTTACATAATTGTACTTAAGCAGTTAATCCAAATTTAAGTTAACAAATAAATTTTGATAAATTTTTTTATTATTTTTTTTGTTTTAATGTATTATTAATATTACATATCGATGGCTTAATATAAAAAAGGCGTAACTCGATTTTTTGTAAGTTCAAAGGGGAAGATAAAAATACTTATGAAATCCGTAAAATTTAAGATATAAAAAAGTTTGAATCGATTTTTAATAAAAATATGCAACAAATTTTATTCTATAGCCCCCTAAAATTTTAAAGCAAGATGCATTTCGCATTTGTCTACCATAATAAACAAAAAAAAACATTTTTAAGAAAAATTGAGTAACGCCTTTTTTATATTAAGCCATCGATATGTTCAACGAATAATTCTAGTTTATAAGCCTTATTAAATTAATTTTTATATACCTTTTGTTTTTGTTACTTTTTGTTTTTACTATTAGTTGCATATTGCAAAAAAAATCCAATAAAATTATACTTTATATCAAAAATACATATACATATACTTGTTTTTAAAAATTTTTAAAATTGGTCGGTTTCAAAGGATTTTGGTAGGTTTTGCAGACAATTTTGGTCGGATACAAAATTTTCAAACGGCAACCCTGCTCAAGAGTATGTTTCTCTCTCACGAACTTTTTAGTAGTCTCTTAGAACACGAACATAGTTTGGCGGCAACAAAGGTGAGTTTTGGTCGGCAACTTTTAGTAGTGTTTAGCGGTGCTGCCATATAACCAATTTTAACTATTTTTTTGCCGTTTTTTGGGATGCTAGAGATTTTTCAGATTATTTCATAAAAAATATGTTTTTTATTTTATTCATGTATTTTTTCAGTTTTTTCATATAAAAATATAATATTTGTTCAATATACTATATATTTTTAATAAAATGGACATGTCTAATAAAGTAAAAAAATACAACAAAAATTTGCAATTGTGTAAAAAAAAATACGAATTCAAACATAACATGACATGAAAAGTATTGAAGTGTGTACACACACATTGACCAACTATGTCTATTCATATCCATTATGTCCCATTTCTATGGTAAAAATATATAATAAAGAGGATAAATATGCTATTAATTGTTGCTACATATAACTAAAAAACCTATAAAAAATGCAATAATTTGAAAAAAAATTGTTTTCATGAAAAAACTGGTAAACAGTTTATGTTTATGTTTATGTGGCAGCACTGCATACACCAAATTTAATGTTTTTCAACGCTTTAGCAACTTTGAAAATGTTGGCCTCTCATTTAAAAATGTTGCCGCTGAACTCTGTACCATGTTGAATTTCCGGTAGAGCGGGAAAAATACTCTATTGTAAATTATATACTTTTTTCTTTACCCATTACATCATTTTGATAAAATTTTATAAGGCTACAAAATTCCTTTGACAAAACCTCAACGACTTGGCTTGGTACAATGTTGTATAAATTCTTCACCTCATTATCATGACTGGGAAATATATTTGTCATACTAAATATGGAATAAATAAGACTGCTTTTTAATATTCCGTTAGATCATATGTTTGTAAATTTTAACATAACTTTAGTGTTCCTACACGCCTTGGTAACTCTGGCTCTATACAATACAGCTTTACGGTTTCAGTAGTATCCATATAAATAAATGATCATAAACTCCTCCTCAGCATTTCTCCACAAACAGTATTTTTATTAAAAAAAATAGCAATTCTAAATAAGTAATATTTTAAATTTAAAAAATATTATTTGAAATAAAAAAACACAATTTCAAATTAAAAAAAAATTAAACGAAATTAAAAATAAGTGGAAAAGGCTTAATTCGACTGTGTCGAATCTTTGGATACCCACCACTAACGTCCTAATAAAATGTTCTCACTGCATTAGAAAAAACTTTAGAAAAACTTTTTTGGATGTGAAAACAAATTTTGTGGCTGGAAAACAATTTTGAGATGAAATAAATTTTTTGAGGTGAAAAAAAATTTCAATGGTGAAAAAATTTTTTGAAATGTGTATAAAATATTATTCAATTCTAAGGGACTGGTTTAAAAACAAGAAAAAATATTTTACTTGTTAGCCGCTACTATGAAATTGTACTAAAATCATACTTGGAAATTTTTCATTACCATTGAAATTTCATTATCTTTAGTTGTCACTAATGCAAATGAAAAAATTTCATTAGTATGGTAATGAAATAGCCTTTCTTTGTCGAAACGACAAACATTGGCTATGCAAAATAAGTGTGAGCAAAAAGATGTGCTTTCTAGGGTTAAGGAATGTTCGTATTAAGATGACATGTACTAGAGAGTTGTTTATATTGTTGTTAGATAAAATTTAGCTGAAGAAAGATTTCTTGAATTCCCAGTATTTAAGCCATTTCAGGACAAAATCATAAAAAATAGCATTTTTTCCCAATTTTTTGCAATTTTGATGCAGTGGATGCAATTTTTTTGGGTCGGTCCATATGAGAATTTTTTTGCTTTGGTTTGGATCTACAACTTTTCCAAAGACATAAAAACAAAATTCCGAACGGTTTATGATATATGGATTCCATAAAAATTTTCCTTTTTTAAAAAAATCATGTTTGGGTGCAAAAACTTAGGGTGTCCATAAAAAAAAATTTCGATGTAATCTGGCCAAGTCCGTTGCGGATTTTTTTAGTTTCGATATACACTTCAAAAAAAACCGGGTACGAAAGAGGAACCAATTTATGTGTTGCACTGTGTTAGTAATCGTAATGATTAGTAATTAGATTACTTTTTTTTAAATGGTGAAGAAATGATTACGATAATATTTAGATTTGCACGATTACTAATTGATTGCGATTACAAATAATCCAAAAATAATCAAGATTACTAACGATTACCAGAAAATAATCAAAAAATAATCCGACTACTTTCTACGACTATTTTTGATCTTTTGCATTTATATCTATTAATGTTATGAACAAATTTAGTCACGAACACTTTTTTCACATAAAATTTAACCAGTATTTAATTTTACTTATTTTTTAACCGGCATATCTTTTATTAGATTGTTTATGTATTTTATAATTCCTAACCTGTTTGCATTCTTCTCAATTTCTTTTATATGCATTTGAAAACAATTAATGGCGGTAATTATTGTTTTATATTAGTAAAGAAAATGTTTGTAAAGGTTTTTTTTGTGCTCTGCCTTTAAAAATAGTAATCATAAAGTTCTAGCGCTTTCAAACTTTAAGTTCTGATGAAATCTTTGGCCGGGTCGAAATACTAGTTTTAACCTGAGGTGGGCACGTGACACGCAATTTCGTGATTCACATGAATGGTGAGCGGTAAAAAACAATTTCGTGCGTGAGCGAGTCGATTTTTTGTTGTGATTTTTCGTGATTATTTCTTTTGTTTTTTATTTTTTTATTAATATAATCTAGCAAGATTGTTTTTGTATTAAGTATGGTAACACTTAATATATAAGTGGTTAAAGTCATAAAATAAATTCTTTTGTTAAAATTTTCGAAATATTTTGAATTGTTGAAGCGTATTTCGTGAGTAAAAATTTAAATTACTTATGTGATCGTGTCTGAGTAGCTATGTTCACATATTCTGAAGTAGAAAATACAAAATATAATTTAAAAAATTATCTTGGTATTACCAAAAACAAAAAAAAAATTGTACAAAATTTAAATTTAAATGGTGTTAATACACACTAAAGCCTCTATTCGTGATAAATTTTACCGTAAAGATTCTATACAAAAACTTTTCATAGAGAAAAAATTTAAAAATTCCAATATTTATAAAAAAAAAATTAAAACTATTATTTGAATATATTTGTAAAATTTAGCGTGACTGATTTTTAAACAAAAAACATCTAATTTTGTTTTATTTGTTTATAATTTTTTCACGTTGTAAACTCAAATTTTTGAAAATGAAATAATGTAAATGGCAAAGACTGAAGATAATCAAAAATAATCCATGAAAGTAATCGGATTGTTTTTTCATTACTTTTGATTCTTTTTGATTATTTTATCGTAATCATGATTACTTTTGGATTATTTGTAATCGTTCGAATTTGTGCCATTGTGTGGTGTAAAAACGGAGTTGAGTCCGTTGAAAGCCAGTCATTGAAGGACCGGTCCTATATTTTTTTTTTAGATCTCTTTAAACAAAAAAAATAATAAACAATACAAAGAAAACATTCGAAGAAAGCATTAACCATCCAATACCACGTTTTAATTTTGGCTGGAAATAAATTAGTTTATGTTCAGCTGATAATATTTACAATGTAAGAAGTACTTTTCAATTAGCCGCATAAAAGTACTTCAAGTCCCTAGCTCTGCACCTTAGTTTGCATTCATGCAATTTTAAATTTAACGGAAGGGTTGCGCGATTTTAGATATATATTCTATTCTATTTGGTTGCATATTTATATTTTTATAAAAACAATAAACAACACCGTTTGTTACGGAATCAAGACTGATGAAAAACGGTGAAATTCGTAGTGCTTTCGAAACCCGATTATCCGGGCCGTTCATATTCCATTTACATACAAGCTTTGGCGGATACATGTTTTACGAAGGTAAATGTGTCGCACAATCCGGATTCATGATTTCGTAAAAATGGGAGAGTTCGTAAAAATGGTTCGTGTGAAGTTAAAAAATTTTCTTGAATTCACATACATTCAAACATGTAAAATACAAATGCTTATCCATTGTGCATTTATTTAATGTTTTTTGCTTTTTTTACCACCAATACTTAAGTTTACTTAGCAATTGTTCACTTCAGAATCCTCGTTCTCATCGTTAAAATGCCGCCAATTAAAACAGTCATGCATATTTTGGTAATCCAGAGCTGATTAACATATGTTGTACAACGAACTACATACTTTTATAAAAAAATTAACAGTGTTTTCAAATCAACGTAATAAAAACGCGTTTATAAAAATCTTTACTGTTAAATACATTTTAAAGGGTGGTTAAATTTTAAGGCCGATGTTGAATGTGAATCACAAATAAACGTCAAGTTTTTTTCTGCATTTCATTTGACATTTCTCAATTTCAGACTAACTCAATTTGAACCATGGAAAGATGCGCAATCGAGCAACGCGTTAAAGTTATTCAGGCTTATTATGAAAATGGCCGTTCAAATCAAAATGCATTTCGTGCACTTCGTGATTTTTTTTTTGGTCAGCATAATCGACCAAATGTGTCCACAATCTGGAGAATTGTGGGCAAATTTCAGCAATATAGAAAAAACATTCTAATATCTAAAGCTGCTACATTTAAACGGTGTCAATTAGCCATTTCAAAATTATTGTGTTACCGTAAGTTTATTTATATTTTTATTGATATTTATCATCAATTAGTATGTTAAGGAGATCATTATGATAAATCTTAGTAAAAAAATCCAGAAATAAACGTACAATACATAAACAATTTCATAATCACTCGACCATGACTAGAAATAGAAAATATATCGTGTTTTAGTGGTTATAAACAGGTAAATACAAAGGTACACTCAGAGAAAAAGCTTGTTCATATTTGCGAATCCTTCCTTAAATATAATGAAGAATAGAAATACTTCTTTACACTCAGAATATTATGTAGTTAACTGTTTGTAGTTTAATAAAAAAGTTTTCCGTTTCATTTAAAAATAAAAGAACATACATTTATTTTTCAAAGAAACATCTATATTAACTTTTTTATACATTTATTCGAAATAATTTACTATCATTTACCGATTTTTTTCAGTTTCATTTATTTTTTTCATTTGTTTGAAATTTAATAAAAATTTACCCACAAAACGGAAACTTGTGGTTTATTTGTGTCCGTAACAGTTATTACAAATTTAAATTTTGTTTGCTGTCTGTTTCAAAAAAAAATATTCAAAAAATTTCAATTTGTTTTTTTATTTAAATTGGTTGTATATATACAAAATTTTTCAATACAATTTTCAAGAGCTTCATATGCATACATACATTTTGTATTGTACGAGTATATTAAAAAAAACAAAAAATACGAAAACGGAAATAATTTCAAAAAAATGAAAAAAACATTTATTTTTTAAGGATTTGTGGGTAAAATTTTGACATTTATTTTAACTGATTATATCAGTTGTTTCTTACGGATGTGTCAGTTGATTAATCAACATTTAAAAATAAATAACAAATGGCATTTAATTTAAATGAAAATTAAGTAGACCGGTTTTTAAATGAAATATCATTTCTTTTAAAGGATATTTTCAGTTATTTTAACTTACAAACTTTTTTAAGTGTATATTTATGAAGAAATTTCATAAATATTTATGATGAAGTTCATCATATTTATAAAGAAGTTTCTTCATATTTATGAAGGAGTTTTATCAATAATATAAAGTTTTTTTCTAAATTTTAATTTGTCTTTTTGCAAACTTAATGAGAATTGCCAGCAGCATCAAGCAAAATTAATTGTTTGTTATAGTTATTTATTACATTTTGTATGAAATGGTGAATTTTATGAAATATTTGTCATTTATGTTTAAAAAACTATCTGATGACAAACAATATATGAAACAGTTTTATCAATATGATGCAACATTTTCTCCTGAGTGAAATTATAAACATAGTTTAACATTGTATCGAACTGCAATGAGGTAACTCTCTTCTAAGCAAGATTTATTTTTCCACTGCTATTAACAACATCGACACCAATGTAAACAACAACCACTAATACAATATCATCATGGTTGCAATCATGTTTATATTATTGCAAATAATGATAAACTACTCCATGTTGTATTTAAAAATAATATGAACAAGTTGAATGAATGTATGCAACAAGTATTTTTTAAATTCCTACCACAAAAAATCATCTTTCCTGTTTTCGTATTTCATTCAGTATTGATGTTATTGCATTGAGTTTTTAATGTTATGCAAAAAACAAAAACTAACAAGTAATAGCTAAGGACTGAGGAAAAATAAATTGTAACAACATGTTCATCAATTTATCACATTTAAGTCAGAGCCCGTCATAACAAATATATATAAGGAATATATGTTAAAAGTTAGAAAAATAATAAAAAATCTAAATTCGGAAAATATTAGATTTTTATTTGTAATTGCTGATTTTTTAAGAGCTTCTGGATTTGATTTAAAAAAAACACATAAAATTTAGAGAAATTTATGAAATATTTATTTGAGTTGGTGGAATGGTCTATATAATTCAATGTTTAAAGATAATTTTATGTGAAGTTTGACCGCGGCTGCGCCTTAAATGGTTCATACGCTAGGTCAAATTTTAGCATACTCTCTCCAACATATCGGCCGGTATCTCACGAATAAATTCTTAAATATTAGCTTTCAGTGCGTTAACCGTTTCGGACTTGACCCTATAGACATGAGCCTTAACATAGTCCCACAAAAAATAATCTAAAGGCGTTAAATCGCACGATCTATGCTCGGACATTTTTTCGCGTGATGTGTGGCATGTGGCACCGTGATGTTGAAACCACATGTCAGCCACGTCCAGAATTTTTATAATAAAATTCAATAATCTGCAAGCGTTGTTCGTTTGTAAGTCGATCCATGGTTAAATTATAGACCAAACTGAACATGTTTGACAGTAACATGTTACACGACAGCTGAACTGCCAAAAATAGTGTTGCAAAAAGAAAGTTGTTTAAAAATCACCTTTTAGTACCCACTACTTCTTCAGTAATGTTTTACTTTTTAATAATTTTGGAAATGTTAAATGTGCAATAAAATTAGTACAAAAAGTCTTTCTATAGTGAATGTTTCGGTGTAACAAAAGGACCCGAAAATATATCATTCGTTATACAGGGCTTTGACTGTATATATTTATGAACATGTATAAAGATTGCTTCGATTATTTTAGCGTTCGACAAAATTAAACTTTTAGTTGCACCTATGAGAAAATCCAACATATTCTGAAATAGGGTCACCAATAAAAAAGCTAATTATTTTGGCTTTTCCTTTTATATTCGTTTAGTCGCGTAAACCGTGAATTAATATTTTTGTATGGAAATATCTCTCAAATTTTGGAAATTAAAAACTCAGCTTTGTCATACTCTTAAAAATATAAAGATTAACACCCAGATTTTCAATATTTTAAAACCAGAGTTGTCCGAAACAATATATATACAAACTTTATATTTTTATGTGTTTATAAATGCAGTGAAAAATTATTTCCAAAATTTTCAGTTACCGTATTATCAACAATGTTTTCAGAAATATTGGCAGCAATATTTGCAAAACATTAACTAATATTTCCATAGTTGGTATGCCAAATGCATCAGGGTTAGTTTACTTTCGATCAATAGGTTAAAATAACTCTTTATGAAATCTTTTCTCCGATCTCAGTCCTTTAAGAAAAAGTCTTTAAAATTGGACAATAACAAAAGTTCTTAAAAAAATTTTTAATTTAATGTTTTATGTCATGATTATTTTTAAAATACTTCGTGTAGATTTGCAGTAAATATTTGTCAGATTCAAAAATTGTTTCATAAAAACTCATGACCTACATACATATTTATATAAAGGAATAAAAGAACAGTATTCCAAAAACTGGTTTAATGTCTCTTTATACATGTAATTATATCTACATTGTTTCAAGTTTGTCTATTGAAGCTTTGCAGCTGCAAATATTTGACATTATAAATTTTTTGTTGTTTCTGTCTAGCCAACAAAAACACACACAATCAAAATATATACACAAACATGGCAAAATTCCTACGATTTTATGCAGTAATATATAAAATTATCCTACTCGTCAAATGCATAACAAAATTTTACAACAAAATATTTACTAAAAATGGAAATCAAGTTTCATTGGGAAAATTGATTTTCTTTATCGAAATTTGGGGCAATAATAATCACCACTCCTTTTAATACCAAAAATTCAATTATATACTTTGTTACTGTTGCTATTGTGTTTCTCGTAGCCGAAAAAAACAAAATCATAAAAATTAAAAAAATCCCTTTTAAACTGAAGCACATGCAACTGTGCATTTACCACCAAATTTGAGACACTATCAGTGTTGCCACTAAGAAAAATTTTTTGTAATCGAAATGTTGAAAAAAATTACCAAATGAAAAAAAAATTACCAAAATGTAATGGCCCGTAATCATAGTCCCGCACTAATGTCGGCTTTTTTTAAAAACAACTTTAAATTTAAAACTTGTTATTATCTATTTTGCTATTATAGTCAGAATTAAAGCCAGTTTTAAGTTGAACCGGCTCTAAATGGGTATCACATCAAATGTTTCAAATGCCCGCATACATTTTGTACTAAAAAAAAAGCAGGTGGCAACATTGATCAGGTGATCTTATATTTGCCGAAAAAAATTAAAAGTGTGTAAATAAAAGATTTGCAATTGCAAAATGTAAAAAGGAAAAAACTTTATAAAAAAGGATTGAAAAGTGTATTTTTATTAATAAAAATTTATTAACTTAATAAATGTTATGCAAAATATCGTATTTATTGATATAATTTTCCTTTTAATAATTTGCAATTCAAACATTTTTTTTCACAAAAATTTTCTTGGCGGAAAACAGCTGTTGTGTGTTGTTAAATTGGATAGAGTCAACTTCAGCTAGTTTTAATTTTAAAGCAGACTTAAGCGATTAAAGTATACTTTTACTTGTCTATAGTATGGCTTAAGTATACTTTTAAGAAAAGTCGACTTTAGAACTCTTAAAGTGTACTTTATTTTAACTATGATTATGCGCCAATGTTTTTTGTTTTTATTTAAATATCATGGTTGGCAAGCAATACCTTTTCATTATAACGGTAGTTGCCCACCACGTTCAGATTAATAGCGATACAACAGTTTTGAAACTGCGATTCCAATAGTGGCATGTGTCTTCTAATATCACCGGGCTTATTTCATAATATTACATGTTCAATTTTGTTATATCTGCAAAATACCGTTATAAATTTGTGTTTCGGTAGTTTAGCGTTATTATAACAGTAGTTTAAGATATTTCAAAATTAAACCGCAAAAATAGCCAAATAAATCCGGTTATTAAAAACAAAAATGCATTTCATTAAATTGCCATTTTAAAATTTTCAGATCGGTCTTAAAGTAGCTGTGATAGCCAACTACCGTTTTTTGAAAAGGTATTGAATGCAAACCATGTAAAATATTTATTTATTTGTATTGGAAATATTGTTTCATAACAAAAATTTATGACAATTAAACTATTTAGTTTTTACCTGATTTTATTGTCGCTTTCAGATGATAATTGTTAGTGTTTGCTCAGAATAAGAACGCGAAACGATTGTTGCTGTGAGAGAAAATGCTCCCAAAATAACGACGTACGACGGTAACTGCACAAACTGTTACATTTATTTTAGTGTAAATAGTACCGTAGAAATTCTTTACTCTCCAGTGTCTCCTTCCCTTACTAACGAACAATTTTTTGTTTGTTTTATATTTTTATTTGATAAAAACAATAAAATTAAATAATTATTTTAATAAAAGTTTGGAAACAAACGTACTAAGATGGTTTATACTACGTTGTTCATTCGCGAGTGTACAAAGAGAACATATGAGCCATTTAATATCGAATACTAATTTTTCTCATCATATGTTTTTTGTTTACAAAAAAACTTTTAAAATTCGGGAACTCTGTTAAGAAAATTAGAAACAAAAAACAAGAGAATAAGAACAACGTTTTAAAAATGAAATATATTATATTTAGCAACTGCAACGCTTGGCGCGTTTTAATTGTCAATTTGTATGGAAAAACACAACACATTGTTTTTCTGGGCCCTCACTTAGGATTCTTTATTTACATTGACAGAAAACACAAATACTTATCCATTGTGCTTTTTTTTGTGTTTTATGCGGCAACCTATCAAGCTTTGTTTAGTTTCTGTCATTCCCATACAAATTGACATAAGTAACATTAAGCGTAAACACTAAACAAGCCAATATGCAAATTTATGATAGCTTATGGCATAAACACAGCTATTGTTCAATTCATAGTCCTTTTTCTCATCGATAGAATGCCGCCAATTACAACCAATAAACATTTTTACTGAAATTAAAGCTAAGATCGAGTATAATTCAAATCATGTTTTCCAATTTGAACCCTTGATTATCACTTGAATAACACTTTAATTCAATAGCGTATTCCAGCAAAAGAGACACTGGAATTTAAGATGAACAGTACAGTGAGAATATACTTTAATTCAAGCCTTGAATCATAGATTCATTGAAGTTCAAACAGCATAATAATAACATTTGTTTTCAAGCCCTAACTTTTGTTATTTCTTAGTTAAGATATATGTATATCAGTGATCATATTAAGAAAAGTCATATTTAGAAAAGTCAAAATATATATCGCCATCGAAGCTACAATGAAAGCTAACATATCTTTTTAAATTTTTGTATAAACTTAGTGAACATTTTTTGCATTCGGTTACTTCAACTTACTTTTAATTGCAACACCTAAAATTATAAGAAATCACATTTGAATATTTTTCTACTAACAGCATTTATTAGTTGCAGCATCCGAAATATGCTTCACAATTCGGTTAGCACTGAATACAGGGTGGCCCAAAATTACCGAAGGGGTTTGAATTCCTTATAACTTTTTTTATTATAATTTTTTATTTTTGACAACAAGGGGCAGTAAGGAAACTTCCTGGTGCCAGCAGACGACTAACGGTGCACACGGATGACAATATTGAACGATTACATCAGAGTAGTCGGGTAGATGGAGAAACATCTACATCTACGACGTTCGACACAACTTGGCCTCTCACGAGAGCCAATGCAGAGAATTGTGCATACAATAAGAATGTTTCCATACAAAATTCAGATTGTCCAAGAACTAAATCCGACAGATTTCCAGCAACTACTTGATTATAGTAAGAAGTTTAGAGCCATCCAGCAATTCAAAAAAAATACGCGACGAAATCAACAACATAACACGTTAAGTTTTGCGAAAGGTTATGGAAGATGTTTTGGAAAGAGCACGAATATGCTAAACAGAAAATTGTCACTACTTGCGAGATATAATTTTTCATAATTAAATTAAAAATATTCTTCACCCTGTATTTATGTGTATGGAAGCAGAAAATGTTATTTTCCTGCCATAACTACAAATTTTTAATAAAACTATCATTACAGAAATTTTAAATAATACTATTTTCTCATCAAATCCAGGGTTTTTTAAACACTCTAATAAAGATTTTTAATAATATTTTACTTGGTCTGTAGTCGGTATTTTGAAGCATTTTGGAAGAAATTTGATAACAAAAATGTTTGTTGAACCGATTTAATTCGACTTTAAGTGTAACATAAAATTTAAGAAAAAGCCCGAGGTTATGAATTTGTCTATGACCGACCAAATAACGTTTTTTGGCCGAACTGTTTGGTTGAACATATTGTTACGATTTTACCCTTTATAAAATCGTTGATTTATTTACCTTTTAAGTAAATTTAGTTCTTTCTATATTGCAAATAATAAGCACTGTTATAAATTATTTATAGCTCTAAATATGTATAACAGTCACTAAAATTTACAGAAAAACACTTTAATAGCACACTTTATTTACACGATGTAGATAGACTAAACGTTAGCCACACTTTAGTTCTTCACACTCAGCGTTTAACTTTATCAAATGAACTGCTGCGTCACCGAGTAAAAGTATTTATATGAGTAGTCAGGTATTATTGTTATTTCCAGTTTATTACGACACTAGATTTTTCCAGATGTCAAAATTCCTAATTGTAGAAATTTCTTGTAACAACCCAGCAAAAAAAATGGTAGTCATTCTGTGACTATAACTTCTTTTATTACTTCCTAAACTTCAGTTGGCATTCTTTTATGATTTTTTGGTGTTATTCTAAGGCACTTCCAAAAGCATTCATGTGTTCATATTTCAAAAGCAGTGATCTGGATATAAACGCGATGCATATCTTAAAAAATCACTCTCCATTACTTCTAAAGCATAAGTTATAGTATATCGTTCTTTTTTTTAACCTTAAGCATTTATTCAAATTGAGAAAATAGTTTTGATGCACTTCTTTAATTTTTTATGAAATAATTTTTTATATTTTAGTTTAAAATTTCATAACGGTTAGAATTTATGCAGTTTTGCAATTTTTATAAAAGTTTTGAAAAATCAAGAAAAACAGATTTTTTTGACCTTTAATTTGAAACTAGCTGGCCTGTCGTTTACATTTTTCAGCCTCAAATATTCATGACGACGCAATCTGTGCATTTTTGCATTATGTATTTTATTTGACACTACATCATTTCTAGTTTTAATTCGGAATTTACCAAAATAATTTTAAAATTGTGCAAAAATTATTTAAAAATGGCGATGTTCCAGAGATCATCCCAGGCAGTAAAAATGTTTAAATTATACATCAAAATTAAAATTATACATATTTATGTTTTTATAATGTTGTTTCATTTAGTAAATATTGTGGGGCTCTTCTTCGAAGTCTTCGAAATGTGGCTGTGCTACTCATCAGATTGGTTGTAGTTCAATTCTTGTTTTGTATACCGATAGTTGAACCACTATTTCAGCTTTTACGGTAGGGATATTAAGCTCACGACGAAGTTGGTTGTTTGTTATGTAACAGGGGACATTTGCAATTCTCCTAATTGTTTTGGATTGAAACCGTTTGTCCTGATAAATACCTAGATATTTTTCACTTTCTTCTTGTGGTATTTCAATTCCATTAAGCCTTATAGGAGGGCATGTTTCTTTATTCAGTGTAAAGGTAATTTGCGCTGATTTCGATTCATATGCTTTTATTCTCCAGTTGGTAAGCCATGTAGATATATTATTTATACATTTTTGAAAGTTTCACTTGCAGTCTTTGGGTTATTTTGTACAGACAGAGCTTCTGTATCTTCAGCAAAAGTTCCTACTATAATACCATCTGTTTGGGGATGATCAGATGTATACAACAAGTAAAGAGTGGGTCCCATAACAATGCCTTGTGGTACTCCTGTCATAATTGTACATATCTCACTCATTTCTTCTTCTTCTTTTACAAAGAACGAGCGTTTGTATAGGTAGGATCTAATGAATAGATAGTAGTTTATGGGGAGCATTTTCTTTATTCTGTAAAGCAGACCTTTATGCCACACTTTATCAAAGGCTTGAGAGATGTCAAGGAAGGCTGCAGTATAGTATTGTTTTTTTTTCGAAAGTTTCGTGGATTGTTTCAATTATGCGATGTACTTGTTCGATTGTTCCATGTCGTTTTCGAAAACCGAACTGGTGATTAGGAATAAGAGATTTCGATTCTATTATTGGCATCAATCTACTTAGGAATAGAGTCTCCAGAACTTTTGAGGGAATAGGCAATAAACTAATAGGTTGATAGGACGTTACTTGTTCAACAGATTTTCCAAGTTTTATTGATCATAGATATCTGCGCAACATTCCATTGGGGTGGAGTATTGGAGCATGCAGGAACGGGAAAAGAGTTATACCTTCTCGTGGTAATTTATTTAATGCTTTTGCAGTTATAATGCTTTTGCAGTTATAAGGTCATAATTTTGTAAACTTTTTAACTGGTAAATCTAGTTGGTGGGTTTCATTTATGAAATCTTCAATGTGATTTGGGGTGTCGTCTTTATTTAGTTCATTGGAGGTAAACATTTTTTCAAGATGAGTAGCAAAAGTTTTCGCCTTTTCACTATTACTTTTCGCCCAGGTTGCATCTGGTTTCCGTATAGAGTTATGTGCAGAAATGATTGGAATTTTTGTTGTTTTCATACTTTAATAAATTTTTGAGTTCGAAAGTTAGTTTATTAACTTTGCTTTGTCAGTAGGGGACTTTGTTCTTTGCCAGCATTTTCTAGCTTTCCGTTGGTCGGACAGTTTTTTCGTACTTCAATTGAACATTTTTGATATTTTTTACTATGCTTAGTATACATATATACAAAATAGCTTGTATTTTTTGTTTCCAATTGATTTTCTTTGCAAGACCAATTGATTTTTTTGCAAGTCAAATTGGGTTTTACCAGAATTTGCTGAAATTTGTGCAGAAATGAAAGGAATATGCTTTGAAATCAGGGAAATTTGCTAAATTTCCTCGCAGTACCGAAACTTCTTTCGATGAAATCTCGTACTTAGCCTTCCTCTATTATTAATTATTACCGCACTTGTAATATTGTTTAGGTAAAAACGACCAAAAGTACACTTAAATTTTAAAAACCGATCAATTGCCTTTTTCATTTAATTTAACGCTTTTTATCTTTTTTGAAACCTTTTTTAAAAAAGCAGTAATTAAAGGTTGACTTACATGTTGACTATCCTTATCAGCTTTAATCAGTATTAGGTTTAAAAATCAGCAAAACAACAATATTGTGTAGTTTATTGTTTTTAAATATTGTATTTTGTGTGGGAGTGAGCTTGCTAAATAAAATCTAAACTCAATTCAGGTATCAAAATTACTATGAAATTTTAAAAATTTTTCAAATATTTTGTCAAAGAAATTTTACAATCTTTTGTCAATTTGTATTTAGTTTAGAATTTATTTACCTACCTCGCACAGGTCCAAAGTGGCATTATTTAATTTGTATATTTTCTTTTAAAACAAAAAAAATCCTTTTTCCAATTGTATTACTTTTTTTTAACTAAAAATCTGAGATTCAAATACCACATTAAGTCTTAACTGGAATCCCCAAAATTTCAGATTTACGAGTTTATTTTTATATCAAACACATGTATTTAAAATATTTAATTAACAACTTAACTTATATAGACTTTTTTAAAATAGTTATAGTAGCTAAGAAGTAAGAATTTATTAAAATGATGCCAAGTCTTGGCAATTCTTGGCTTTCCTCTTCTAAATGTAATCAAAAATATTTGTCAAAAAAATATTTGAAATTTTTCTATTTGTAATTTGATAATAAGCTACAATTATGTGTTGTTAGTAAATGAAGAGCAGGGCATACAATAATAATTGCTATATTTCGTGTTCCGTTGAAGTCTATATATGACAACAAGTAGTTAAAGATACAGGGATATAAAAATAAAGTTTTTTCATAAAAAATAAACAAAATTGCCCAAAAATGACAATTGAAATTATAAAAATATCCGATACAAAAAAATACAAATAAAACTCAAAAATTCGCAATCGGTAAAAAAAAGATAAATTAAAAAATACCAAAATTATGGATATTTAACAAATATTTATTTAATTTGCAGTCATTCCAAAAGTTTTTGAAACAATCTAATCGTTTTTGAAATGGTCTTTAAGTTTGAGTAAAAATTTGCACGTGGCTATTCCACGTTCCCATGATATATGTGCTATTATTTATTGTGCAAAATGGCTCCGAATCTTTAAATGTAATTAAGTCCCATATTTGGGGACAAAATTTAATAATGAAAATAAACACTAAAAACATGATAAAAAAATATGATGAAGAAATAAAAAATGGCCCCAAATATAATGAAATAAAAAATGACCCTAAAATATGCAAAGCAAAGAAATGTTGCTTTGTTATTATACGCATTTATATTGCATGGAGTCAATAACACCCATATGTACTTCTTAGAAACAATAAAGTCTCGTGGGCCAACCTAAATTGAAATATTTCAAAGAATTACAATGAAAACTTTTTTAAAAAATCAAATATTTTAGTGATGCGCAACCACTGCCTTTCAAAAGAGTTAAAAAATAAATTAAATTTCTGTTCTTATTTATTCTTATATGTGGTTTTTGCAGCATCCGACGAAATTATAGAATTTTAAAGCGAATGGTTTTCTGTGACATTGCGTCTTAGAGCTTGGCAATTTTGAAACTTGCTAAGAATTATATTTGTTCTTAATGTTTGAAAAACTAAATTTTCGTCTGCAGCGCCAATTTCTACAACTATTAATATGCGAAAAACAAACTGAACATTTTTTAACAAAAATCGAGGGATATTTGGTCAAAATTTTCGCCTGACAAATAGATTTTCGGGTCACGATAATGTGGTAAAAAATGTATAATATATTGCACCAAGCCGAGTATTTGACGTTTCGTCAAAAGAATTTTGTAGCATAATTGATTTTTATCAAAATGATATAAAAGCGGAGAGAAGCTTTACAACACAAACAATGTACTTAATATTAAAAGTATACATTAGATCTTAGTCAAAATAATAAATAACTTTTAAATAAAACTTGTTTATAAATTTAATAGCTGGAAATTTTGTTTTAAATGCTTCAAAAAGGTCAGAAACTAAGGCTAGAAATTGCCAAAAATTTTAGAAAATATATTTTGGGCCCACCGAAACGAAATCCTGGGTACGCCACTGCCTTTAGATACACAAAAATCTATCAAATCAGGCTTTTTGTTTAAGTCTGTAAGAATAGAGTGCAGATATATTCAAATGAAGACATTTTATTGCGGAGTACAGTTGGTGGCCTTTTGTATTTTTTAGTTGGGAACCCCATGAAGTATATTTTGCATTATAGTCGACACAGGCTATGAATCTGTTTCCTAGAGTTTTGAATAAATTTTCATATGAGGCTTGTATGATTTTGTGCTTTGGTGGGCTATACAAGGATGAAACGGTTACAGGGCCATACCAATTTTCGACAATAACATTTGTTGCTTGTATTTCCTCTGTGCAGAAGTGTTGACCCAGACGTTGTAGAACTTGTATTTGGGTAAATTAAAGTTACTTTTTTGTGTGAAGTGTGTTTCTGAGATCATAAATACGTCTATTTGTTGTGACAATAGAAATGATTTAACTTCGAGCGTGTGTTGCGCTAATCCGTTAGCATTCCAGAACGCCATTTTTTGATCAATCATTTTGAGCTACTTTAGATATTATGCTAATAACAAGATTTAATATTTGTTCCATAATTTCTTTAAGCGATTTTAACATTAGATAGATTTCGTTCGACTGAGCTACTTTTTTGTATTTATTTTCTTGGCTTGATAGAGGGTTAAGTGTAGTTCTTGTTACACTAGCATACGAACTTGGTTTATGAGCATTTCGTGTTTGTTGAGATTTTCTAAGACCATGATTTGATTGGCGTTGTTCACCATTTCTTATATTATCAGTAGGTTCAACAACAACATTCATTTGACAGGGTTCAATTTGAGTTATATTATGTATGTTTTCAGTTGCAAGAGGATAAATAGAAGGGTTGTTCAATTTAGACAATTGTTATAAATTATACAACCTTTATAGTTTGCAGGGTGCTTCCCACCACAGAGAATGCATTTTACTTGGTTTGACCAATTTTTACGCTCACAGCCCCTGGATAGATTGTCCCCAGCGCATTTAATGCATTTGGGGCTTCGTCTACAGAATGCTCTTGTATGACCATATTGCTGGAAGTTAGAAAATTGTGGAACTGTTTCCCTTGATTTAGGAGGTTCAAACTTTATTTGACTATACATCAATGTTTTTATTGAGTATATATCCTTATTGTGTTTACAGATGGGTGCAAGTTTTAGAGTAAAATTTTAAATCCTCTTTCGCTTTTTGGTTTATATGTATAAAATTCCGGTTTCTTTTTTTCTAGTTCTTCAACTATTTTTTTTATAACTTTCTTCAGTTTTGGGTTGAATTTTGACTTGATCAGTTCTAGTAGTTTTTAAATCAAACTTATCTTTTACATATTGAGTTGTATATTTGTAACTTAATCAACAAATATAGGTTGTGGTTTCGGGATATATTCATCTTCATCATCTTCAAATGAAGCAGAAATATTTGTTGACGTGGTTTTATTGCTAAGCCAATATGACTCGAGTGTATTTTTACTTTTATTGGAATTTATTTGTTCAAGACTTTCACGGTAATGTTTTTTACTGGCCACTCTTTGCCAATTTTCACTTGGTGGGGGTTTATCGATTGGGCCTGTAATTTGATTTGGTCTATTAGATTTACCAATCTCTCTTTCAAGTTCCTCTTCATCCGTTTGATAGGATAAAGGACGTTGCATTTCAAGTTTATTTTTCAGTGTTGCAATTTCACTTCTTAATTGACTACATATTTGCTCAAATCGAATGTTACTTTGTAAAAGATTAGCATTCTCTGTTTGCCATTCTTGTACTTTACTTATTCTAAGGCTATTTCTTGTCGTTTCTTGTTTTTCATTTGGATCATTAGAGGGTCAATTCTCGTTTTGTGAAACGGTGAAATGAAACGTTTTTTCACGTTTTCATAGTACTTTTGATTCGCGTTCTGTGAAAAAATGTAAAGATATATCAAAAGGTTTTCATATGAAAAAAAAGTGGAACGAAACAAGATTTTTTCACGATTGCACAGCACTGGCGATTCTTGTTTTGTGTAACAGTGCAAACAACTGTCAAAAAATTTTCATATGAAAAAATTGTTTACACAGACTATTTATAAGTGAAATAAACATGGAGAAGGTTGTAAGAGGAAAGCATGCCTGCTAAAGCCAAAAGGAGTATTAAATTAATTATTTAGAAAAGCATATGGACATTGCAAACGATAAGTAAGTTGTTTAATTACCATAAGCACACTTTTATAAACTCTATATTTACAGATTTGTAACTGCAGATGGTGCCAAATTTAGAGACGAAAAGTGTAACGAATTAGCCGCGAGCCTTAACAGTCAAAGGGACGGTGAGAAATGGAAAAAGAATTGGAGCGACTTAAGGTTTACTTATTTATAGTTTATTTACATACTTTATAAAATGTTTTTTTTTGTTTTCTTTAAGTAATATAGTTCACTTAAGCAAGCCGATATAAATCCATGAAGTGCTCGTCGGTTGTCTTCTCGAATGGATATTGGCCATAACGAAGTATGCGTCTCAGCACTCTCTAAAAATTCCTATAATTTATTAAATTATTTACTGCAATGAAATGCTTGTAACATCATTGTCTTATCTTTGTTCATCCCGAATTCTTTGAGTAATATCCAATAATACAATTAATCCAGATTTTTTTATATAATTAGTTAAAATACATTTTACGAACTTAATTCACTTTTGTTTACGTTTTTCTCTGTTTTGACATTTGCTTTAAATTTTGGATAACACAGTTACAAAAGTTTCATGGGTACAGTGCGAATGAAACATTTTTTTCATAATACATACGAGAATCGCAATTTATGTATTTGTGAAAAGTTCGAGTGAAAAGTGCTTATGAAAACGAAAATTAAAAGTTTTTTTCGCTTCACATTATCACAGAACGAGAATTGACCCTCAGGTCCCATTTTGTTTTAAAATGATATCTTTTTTTTTGTATTATTGTTTTTCACAGTGTACAAATGTTGATAACGTAGTAAATGTTAGCCAACCACAATGCATAACATTGTAGTGTAAGAAACAACTCTGTGGTATGCAAAAACAGGGTTGTTACACCACAGACCACTATTTTGCAAAAGGGAAACACAATATTATCTGTCTCTATCAGATTTTATTAGTTTATTTAGATTAAAAAGTATTTACTTCCATTTATTGGCACAGTAATTAATGAACCAAAGAATTTATAAGGTCTACGTTAGATTTAAATTTATTTTGGCACCAGGTTAGCACTTTCTATCACTGGAGAAAGCTTAGTTTTTGGACTTTTTCGGGAGCTCAAATAAACGTGACCGCTTTTAAATTAAAGTTTACCACAATATATATTGTATTAAAGAACTTGTGTTTTATTAGCGCTTAGTAAAGTTTTTATTTTAATTGATCTCAAAATCAAGCCGCAGGACTATTTTTGTGGTTCAGTGAGCATTTAAGTGTTAATCTTACATTTACCACAACGATAATAAATAAGCTACTGAAGGTGGAAAATCATTGAATATGAATTGTTCATATAGCAAGTTTCTATGAAATTCGCAAATAACTTGAAAAAATGTAATTTTTTATCGAAAAATGGCTCTAGCTCCTCCGCGCGCACTGTTAGAGCAGAATGTGGCATTTCTGGCAATATAAAATATGATCCAATTAAGTCGAAAATTTTGGTTAACCCTTCGTCAGGCACATATTTTGAGCCCTTAGTTCTGGCACATGGTGTCTGGCCAGACCCCTATCCATTTACATGCATTTGTATGAAAATAAGGGCTGTTTGCCGTTAAATTTTTACTAAGATAGGAAAATATTTGTTATATTTTGTGTTTCTATTTCTTTTTACTATGTTATTAGCTACCTGAGGAAGAAAAAATTGACCTGAAAAATTCTTTGGAATGAAAAGGGCAACAATTTTTTTGTTCTATATATATTTCTCTTTATTATGGGTAAAGTAATAAATGTTAATGACAAAATAGAAAATTATTATGAAGAATACATTGATTTTTTTATTCAGAATTTTGCGGAAGGCAACAAAAACATAAATAATCTACTTTTGAATGTTGCTGACAAACAGGATTGTTGCATTTGCAGCAAAAAAAAGCGTGTCTTACGGCGTATTTTGTCACCTTGCTGCAAGCAAATTCTGCAATCTTTTTTGGCAGCTAGTGTGTCTAGACCACTGCGTGAAGCCACATTACGGTTTGCTATATTGAGAGGTCTCCCAAAGTACGCTTCAAATGCTATACGAGTTGTTTGTTGAGCCACAATGTGCGGATTATTGATGCGATTTTCAACGTTGGCCAGTACCAATTGCTTTGCAAGTTTATATAAAAATATGCGTATTCTTTCTTTTCTTGTATTTTCATCATTTAGCTTACATATAATGTAACTTGCCAATGCCATCACATCAATCATGTTGCAGAAAAACGCGTATGTTCAGCGTCTGGTTGACCGTTTTGTTGTGTAATGAGTTAGCATTTGATCCATCGTATCGACTCCGGCTTTAGTTGAATTATAAATTAAAATTGCTTCCGGTTTCATGGCCACGCCTTCAACATATTTCGTGTAATGCACGGTTGAAATTAAATTGACTGCCTTATTTTTTTTGGGCACGTAGCTGCAAAGTGCAACAAGATTTTCATGAAAACCAAACACACTTGAAAGAATTCGTCGTCTGGTGCTCTTCATAACTTCCTTAGGAAGACATCTTTTGTTTGCTCGAATGGTGCCAACAAATGCCAGTCCCATAGCAGCCAGTCGTTTAGCGACGTTCAATGAGGTGAAAAAATTATCAGAAATAATTGTTCTGCCGCTGTTTGCGTAACAATTTGCGAAATACATTAGAACGTTTTCACCTTGATTTATCTCCCGATTGTCTCCTTCCTTTCCAGTGTATAGTTTTCCTTTCAATGGAAATTTAGTCTTAGCATCGCATGCCCACCAAACTTTGATCCTATACCTTGCAGGTATTGATGGGATATATTGGTGAACTTTGTGCGCCCACGATACGGAAACAACTGCTCATCGATGGTGATATTTTTATAAGGTTCTTAATAATTTTGCAGATTTTCATTGAGAAAATTCCAAAGGTCCCGGATAGGAGCTGCTTTATCTGTTTTCTGTCGGAATGCCCGCGTACGACTATTATCGAAACGAATATATCTGGACAGAGTAATGAATCGTTTGTGCGACATAGCCGCACGGAATATGGGCAGCGAATCAGAACGCCACAATATACTGGAGTCTTGCATATTATTATGGCTGAGACCAGAAGCCAACAAAATCCCAATGAATGCATCTAGCTCAGAGCTTGTCAAATCAATCCATTTTCTTTGGGTAGACTCTGGATGTTCTTCATTCCATTTTCTAATTGATTCTCGCCCATGCCGATTTGTTTCACTAATGATGACGAACGTAATATTGGTTGAGAAAAATAGCTTGAATACCTCAACTGAATTGGTGAGCCTTGTTTTTGTTCCAGATCGAAAACGCATGATATTATGCTGGCGCAATCGAGATGCAGGGGGTTCAGTTTCGTTCCATTTAGTACCGTCTTTACCATAAAAACAGCCTGAGTCGACTTCATTTGCTGCTTCAGCATCATTTCCACTTTCTTCTTCTTCTTCTACGTCTTCATCGCTATCATAAAGTTCGTTAGGTTCAATTTCCAAATCATTTTCTATGTCTGATGCATCATCTTCTGGCACATAATCAGCAGTGTCGTCACCATCGTTTTTAAAAACATCATAATTTTCATCAGCTTCTACCTGACTTTGAAAATCACGCACTAATGCCTCTGACAATTGGGGTTGCAAATTCGCGCTACGCAAGCGTGTATTATAAATAAATTCCAGTTCATCAGTCATAATATACTAACAACGCAACAAATCTACCTGCGTAAAATTATTCACAAGTTCAAAATTACCGCACAAAAACTACTTCTTCACTGTTCAACGTTCAATGAATAACTAACTCACAAACAAAATCAGAAGAAAGAAAGAAGCATAAAAGAATAAAGTAAATACAAATTTCCCACTCGTGCCATGTGCTTTGCCTATGCGTTCATACAAAATGCATAGGGGTCTGGCCAGACACCATCTACCAAAAGTAAGGTGAAGATTTTTTATTTGGCTTTTTTGTCCTGTTCCAAGGAATTCAGCTTTCGTACATATGCGGCCCCAAATGTTAAAATACTATTTGTTTACAAATACGGGAAGAGGTCAGTTGGGAATTGAGACCTGTCTCGTGAAAATACATATCACGAGATAGGTGAAAAGGGGACCGGTTCCTATAGTTCCTACCATATGGCCGGTTTAAAAGTCAAGACATGTTATTTTGCGTTGGTTCTGTGATATATTCTTTGGGGTTAGTTGTAAGACATATTCTTTTAGACCAGTCCTGTGACATGTCACAGAGAGCAATTGACCCCCTCCTAGGACAAGCCCATGTTAAGGTGACCGGTCTTTTTTATATAAAAAACCGGTCCCAAGACCAGTCCCTATCACAATGAACCGGTTACGTGACGTGTCCTGGGATATGTCCTTCTCCGCAGGGTAGTTAGAGATACAGAGATAAAATGCGAAAAAAACAAAGCTTTTTTTATAAAAAGAAAATAATTAAGTCAGTGTTGCCATAATTAAAATTTAAAATTACCCATATATCTAGACAAATTTTTCCAAAAATGACAATTAATACTAAAAACAGAAATCCGAAATGAGAAAACACAATAAAAATTAAAAAAATTACAATAGACTTTAAAACTTCGCACTTGATACTTAAAAAATATCGACTTAAACAAAAGAACACCAAACGTTGTAAAAAAATATTTTGAAACTCAACATATATTTATTTAATTTGTTGTTTTTGAATTTCAATTGATATTTGAAAAATTACATTTGGAGCCCATCAAAAATTTGCACGTGGCACATCCCATGATATCTGTGCTATAGCGATCAAAGCCCGCTACGTTGTTAGCGTAGAAAATGGTTGCACGGGCTAACGCCCGGGGGTAAACGGAGTTCCCAGATATTTACCCGGAGTCCTTATTTTTTACCATGTCCCAGACCAAAATTTTAAGATGTACCTCAAATATGAGTTAGCCCATACTCCAGGTAACACATATTTCAAATATCAGATTTTTCCCTTTGAACCCCTGATCAATGATTTAGCACATACACCAGTTAACACATATTTAAAATTTCAACTTTCTGGGTAAATCGGTGGGGGCAGCCTGTTAAGGAGGAGACTGCTCATCTTTTTGCCTTTTCAGCGTCCTAACTCCTGCGGTTTGGACTGGGCGATGTTGAATGTAATTAATAAATATTTACATATTTTTACAATTACACATTGCCACATGCGCATATTTACACACTTATATATTTGCACATTTACATTGCCATCAAACCATCGATCCAGCAAACCATCAGTCTATCAAACCATCAAATTTTCACATTTGAACTATTGCAAATTTGAGCATTTTCACTTTTGCAAATTTGCACATTTACACTTTTGCTAATTCGCACATTTTCACTTTTGCACACTTGCACTTTTTCAAAATTGCACTTTTGCAAATTTGCACATTTATATTGTAGGAGGAATCTATGTACCAAATTTTAGCTTCCCAGCTCAAGCTGGAAGCTAAAAAAGAAACCTGCTTACCAATTTTTAACTTTCTAGTTTCAGCGGTTTGGGCAGGCCGTTCGGGGGAGACTTTTCCCCTTATTGCACCTCCCAGTAGAAATTTCCAAAAATCCACATGGATGGATGTACCAAATTTTTACTTCCCAGCTCTAGCGGTTTTGGCAAGTCGTCAAAGGGGGGAATTTTCTCCTTTTTTGCCCTCCCCGTTGGATTTTTCAAAATTGACATCTTAGCTGTTATCTAGACTGGAGTCTGCATACCAAATTTCAACTTCCTAGGTACATCGGTTTCGCCAAGCTGTTAAAGGAGAGACAATTCATCCTTTTAAGCCCCATTTTTACCATGTCCCTGGCTAAAATTCTAAAATGTAGCTTATTAGTGTTAGTCCATACTCAAGGTAATACATGTTTAAAATTTAAGGTATCTTGCTATTTCGGTGTGGCAGGCCGTTAAGGGGAAGATTTTCCGCCTTTTTGCCCCTCCCCGTAGCAATTCTACCTGTGTGGATGTCTACACCTCATGTGGAAACAATATACGAGTACACAAATTTAACCTTCCAGCTCTAACGGTTTTTGCAGGCCGTCGAGGGGGAAAATTTCACCCTTTTCTGCCCTCCCCGTTTGATTTTTCAAAAGGAGCCTGCATAAAATTATCAACTTCCTATGTCCAACGGTTCGGGAAGACCGTCGAGGGGGAGAATTTCACTCTTTTCTAAGTGATAAAGGAGTTAGCACATACTCCCAGAAGACATATTTCAAAATTCAGGTTTCTAGCTAAGGGGGTTTGGGCAGGCCGTGAAAGGGTAGTTTCCCTCCCCAAAGGAATTTCCAAAAACCCCGTCTTAGGGGGAACATACCTAAATTCAGCCTCCTACCTATCGCGGTTTGGGCTGGGCGATGTTGAATGGGTTAGTGAGTGAGCCAGTCAGTAACGTTATTCCTTTATAAATAGAGATTGTACCAAGCCAATTCGTTAAGGTTTTGTCAAGATAATTTTGATTTTTATAAAAATGATCTAAAATGGAGAAGCTTTACAACACAAACAAAAATAAAAACGTACTTAAGAAATTCAATGGGCGAAGTAAGATTTTCTGCATTGGCTCTAATGTCTGTATATCGTGAAGAATATATATATTTCTTTTTTTGATAAAGTTCCAGTTTAAGGAATTTAGCCCTTTAACCACTAAGACCGTCTACAGAAGGTCATCACTAAAGTCCAATTATATACAAAGCAATATTTTTGGTGCAATAATCGCCAACGACATTTTTGTCTGTTTGAATTTACCTTTCGAACAGTGCCGGTTTGAACACGCTCAGTTGAATAGTTTGATAGATACACCAATTTCTGTCAAGATTTTTGTCAAAACAGACACGAAAATTATTTATGATTTTGGTGCAAAATTAAAACTAAAAAAAAACATACTTTCCAACAGCTCAATCGACTCGATATTTTTTTGGAAAGTAGCATCAAGCTGTATTTTGATAATTTGTTGCGTGTTTGATTTGTGAAACAAATATTTTCGTTTGGGTCGAGCTTTTTGTCTTTAGGTTGTCCTTCATTTTTTCCACCTGGCGCTTTCAGGTTAAATTTTTTTGACAAATGGACTTCACATTCGTGCTTTTTAGTCCAAAATGATACTAGAACCAAAATTTCATAACAAAATACCTCGTATTTCGACTCCAGTGGTTAAAGGGTTAACTAAAACAAATCTTAATTTTCACATATTGTAATTTCTAAATTAAGACAATGCTACGTAAAAATAATATATTTGGAAATCGTTCTTAATATTTGAATGGCGGTGTAAAAGTGGAACAAAATCAGAAATAAAACTAGTTTTACTTATTAACGCTTAGGTTAATAAACACATGTAACAACACTAATCCAACAACCTCATGAATGTGGTGCATATGTATATTATATCGTATATAAAATACACATACATAAAATACACATAAATACACCTGTGAGAAAGAATTTAACACAAATACGTATTCACTTACGAGCACAAGTTTTTACATGTAAATATTAATATAAAACTAAAAAACTACAGGTTGGATGCTGCAAGAAATAAAATATACAAACAAAATTGTTAATAAGCACAGAAACTGTAACTAAATCAGAATAAGGTTATATATCAGTTGGTTGTCAACTTTATGCAAATATTTGTTAACATTTTCTATACTTAAAATGTAAAAATAAGCCATTTAATTCAAACAACCACTCATTAACTAACATCGTATATATAAAATGTATAAAATATTATTTTATTTTGTACAAATACACTAAAAGAAATTGAATTAAAAACGTTTTCCATGTACAGGGTGTTTCAAATACAGACATCTTTTTAAATCATATGTTATTTTGACATTGATAGATTTTTTCTGTTCGAAATATTGACTATCAGTTAGTATCATAACTCCGCGGATCAAAATAAGTTGCATTAGGCTTAAACAACGTGAGTGCTGTATTGCCCAAACTGTGAGTTTGTTGAAAAAAAGTTTGGCTGAAAAGTTCGTGAAAATGGCTTGCTAGTGGACAACACAAATGGTCCGCGTCCTCATATGGTGCATAACGATGAGAATGGGGTTGCTGTGGCCGAACGTGTGACACTTAATCCAAGAATATCGACTCATCATCGATCGCGACAACTCGTCATTTAAAGCAACAGCATGATGTCAATTTTGCGCAAGGATCTTGGTTTACTCGCTTACAAGGTCCAATTGACTTAGCAGTTGAAGCCAAATGACCATCCACTTTGTTACGGCTCCTCAGTTTGGGCCTTATTGACTTAGCAGTTGAAGGCAAATGACCATCCACTTTGTTACGGCTCCTCAGTTTGGGCCTTAACATACAAAAGCTCCAATCGGCTTTCGAAAAAATAAAGCTTTTTTATAAAAGAAAAGAAAAAATTGCCCAAAAATGAGAATTGAAATTAAAACAAAAATCCTTAATGAAAGAACACAATTTATATTCAAAAAATTATAAACAAAATTTAAAAATTTGCCATCAATACTTAAAAAGATAAATTAAAATTCGAAAATACCAAACGCAATCAAAAAATTATTGAAATTCAACAAATATTTATATAAATTGGTGTTTTTGAATTTCAATTGATGCTTTATAAAATACATTTGGAGTAGTCATTCCAAAAGTTTTTGAAACAATCTTATCGTTCTTAAAATGGTCTTTGAATGTGAGTAAAAATTTGCACGTGGCTATTCTACGTTCCCTATCTTAAAATGTAATTAAGCTCCAAATTTTGGGGAAAAATTTTATGATAACCCCAACCAAATGAAAATTAGCTCCAAAATTAAGTTTGGGGCATATTTTCATTTATTAGATTGAGGCTTTTATTCATTATGTTAAATAACACCAATTTAAAGAAATAAAAAATTACCCCATATATGATGAAATGAAAAATTACCCCAAAATATGAAAAGCAATAATATTGATTATGCACAGCATTATACTATAATGCATGGAATTATTAACATTCGAGTGTACTCCTTCTAAAGATTAAAGTTACTTGGGCCAACCTAAATTTATATTTTATATAAATCAAATATTTAATGACGCACAACCACTGCCTTTCAAAATAGTAAAAATATTAAGTAAATTTCTGCTCTCCGTCCATGAGTGTGTCCTCCCAGCCAGTTCTTATTAAATTTGCTGGTAACAATGGAAGAGCCTTTAATTTCCGATATGCGGTTTTTGCAGCATCCGACGATATTATAAAATTTTGAGCGAATGGTTTTCTATGACATTGCCTCTTAGAGCTTGGCAATTTTGAAAAATAAAATTTTCGCCTGCGACGCCAATTTCTACAACTATTAATATAAGAAAAACAAAATGAAAATTTTTTAACAAAAACCGCGCGTTATTTTTGCAAAAATTTTCGCATGACAAATAGATTTTTCGTTCACGATAATGTGGTAAAGAGTTTATAACTTACAGAAACAATCAAATGTACGAGGGTGGGTAAATAAGTCCGTGACTTTTTGACTGAAACACAGTTTTTTCTATGCAAGAAAAAATTATTTTTTAACATAATCTCCTTTTAGCTCAATACACTTAGTCCAACGTTTCTCCAATTTTTGCCTCCCTACCAAAAAATAGGATTTTTTGAGGTCCATAAAAAGGCATTTGTTTGATCAACAATTTCATCGTTGGAGCTAAATCTCTTTCCACCGAGCCATTTCTTTAGGTTTGGAAATAGGATGTAGTCACTGGGGCTAAAGCCTGAGAATAAGGCGAATGAGGGGGCAAATCGTAGTCTACTTCATGGATTTTTGCCATGGAAACTAAGCTGTCACATCGTTGGTGGTCGATTGTGAGCAAACGCGGCAGCCATCTTGCGGAAAGCTTTCTCATACCCAAGTGATCGTTTAAAATTTAACCCCATGAACCATGTGAGATGTCTATATCTTCCACAATTCAATTCAATTGTTTTGGGTGTAGAGACCTCAACTGGGCGTCCAGAACGTTCGGCGTAAGGCCACAACGAAAGTCAGTAAACCACTTTTTTACATGGATGGTAACCGAAA
The DNA here is from genome assembly GCA_949748255.1 of Eustalomyia histrio. Taxonomy (NCBI): domain Eukaryota; kingdom Metazoa; phylum Arthropoda; class Insecta; order Diptera; family Anthomyiidae; genus Eustalomyia; species Eustalomyia histrio. The sequence continues at coordinate 182,232,515 of OX456523.1, read as the reverse complement.
CAAATGCGGTTATCGGTAAGGATAACGCTATTTTCTATTATTTCGGTAACGTTATTTTAAGGGTAACGCTATTTTCTATTATTTCGGTAACGCTATTTTCTATTATTTCGGTAACCTTATTTTAAGGATAACGATTTTTCCAGTTATTTCGGTAACGGTATTTTAGGGATAACGATTTTTCAGTTATTTCGGTATCGGTATTTTAGCGATAACGGTATTTTCTATTATTTCGGTAACGGTATTTTAGCGATAACTTTATTTTATTTATTTCGGTAACGATATTTTAAGGGTAACGTTATTTTTGTTATTGCGGTATCCGTAAGTAAAATACGGTTCCTTCTTCAGTGTAGATAACAGCTATGGCGTGACTTTTGAAAAATCCAAGGAGAAGGGGCAAAAAAGCGGAAAACTCTCCCCCTTGACGGCCTGCCAAAACCGCTGGAGCCGCGAAGTTAAAATTTGGTACATATATTCCTCATCCAATGTAAATGTCCAATTATGCAAATGTGCAATTATGCATATGTGCAGATGTGCGAAAGTGTGCAAATTCGCAAGAGTCCAAATGTGCAAAAGTGAAAATTTTATTGATTGTTTAATGGTTTTATGGATTGATGGTTTGATAGATTGATGGATTGATGGTAATGTAAATGTGGAAATACGCAATTAGGTAAATGTGCAAATGGGCAAATGTGAAAATGTGCAAGTGTGTAAATATGTAAATATTTATTTCATTCAAAATCGCCCAGCCCAAACCGCAGGAGGTAGGACGCTGAAATGTATGATCCCCCTTCGGTGTAGACATTCGCTAAACCGAGGTTCTTGGAAACTCCTTCGGGGAAGAGCAAAATGGGAAAAAACTCACCTTTAAGGCCTGCCCAAACCCTATAACTAGAAACCGGAAATTTGAAATATGCTTTTCTTGGAATATGTGCTAACTCGCCCTTAACAGCGTGTACAAACCGCTAGACCAACGGTGAGGGGCAGAAAAGGGAACAATTCTCACCCTTGACGTCCTGCCAAAGCCAATGGAGATGGGAAGTTGAAATTTGGTACATGGGTTCCTTCTCCGGTGTAGACATTTACCTAGGTCCGATTTTTGGAAATGTTTACGAAGAGGGGCAAAAAGGTGAACAGTCTCCCCCTTAACGGGCTGCCCAGACCGATATAGCTAGAAACCTGAAATTTGAAATATGTATTACCTGGAGTATGGGCTAACTCATTATTGAGGTACATCTTAGACTTTTGGTCTGGGATATGGTAAAATAATTATATTTAAAGCGAAAAAAAAATATAAAAAATTTTTACTACTTATATCCTATCAAAATTTTCTAGTTCTTGTTATGCCGAAATGATTTTGAAAATTGAAAGTTTTGTAAAAAAATATTGATAAGGAAATAAAACCAAACTAAAAGCACAAACAAATTGATCTCACTGGCTAGGACTCGAAACCATTGACATTGGGCCACATATAATTATATCAAAAATACTCTAGATATAGTTATAACAATATCTCAAATTTAAAAATTTAGAAGGCATAGAATTTAATTTTTTTTTAAATGCGTAACTTTAAACTATCATCTTTAAAATTCTACAAAGATTTTTTTTAATAGTTGCGAAATGTGGGGGTTAAAGATTCAATTTTGTTGTAGAAGTATAGAGTATTTAGAATTTTATAACTATAGACCAATGTTCTTTAAAAATCCGTACTTTTGTGAAGTATTTTCTTGTCAATTCTTGATGTCATGCAAACTTGTTAGGATTTTTCTTAAATTTAAATTTGGTTTTTTCGTCTCAAAACTCTACATACGATTATAATTTTTTTTATTTATCGCTCAAATTAAAAAAAAAATCTCAATTTGAAATAATATCCACATTTCTGTATGTTTTAAGGATAACGTTTTTTTCAGTTATTTCGATAACGGTATTTTAGGGGTGACGATAGTGAGTTGAAAGGGTATTTAATCGATAAAGATATTTTAGCGGTATTGCCTGTCAACCCTGCTTTTTTACCATTGAAACAAAATCCAGGGCACGCCACTGCGTATATGATATGCTGAGAAAATTGTTATGGATGATCAGTATGTAAAATTTAATTTGTAGTGTGTTGTTGTTGATGATGATTCAATGAGGAATTTTATATAAATTACGTAATATACAATAACTAATGGCAATAAAATACTAATGTAACAACATACTATGTACATTCTAACGTTTCTTTTTGTTAAATAAAACAAACTTTAACATATTGCATGTACCTTCAAAAATAAAATTTACAGAAAAACTCTTACCAAAAATTTGAATACTCTTGTCTTTATAATAAATTATATTTTTAGTTGGGAAAGCCAATATTCAGTTGTTGAATTTAATATTTATATTCCACATAAATATTATGAAGTTCCATAAAAATTGGTTTACTGCACCACAGCTAATTTTAATTTTCTTTGATATTTAAACATTTGAATATATGAATTAAAAAAATATTTTTTTCCGGAATTTTAACTCGGAAATTCGGCCATGCTACCTCTCCACCCACTAGACCACAAACACATATAAATTATGATGTCTTATTTTGAATTTGTTTGGAAAACAGATTTAATTTAAAGTTCGTTTACCAATGCAGAGCATTAGTTGCATCTATAATCCATACAATCCACAATTCGGTTGGTTCTACTGAAACCTTAATTTAATGGTATATTAGATCAGGATAACCGGATGTCGGTAAAGCGCTTTTCATTAGATACCAAATTTTTATAAAGCATCTTTGGAACACGAAAAAAAAACAAAATATGGGGTCATATTTTACCTCACTCTTAAACCCATAAATGAAGGATTGCGACGCTAAAATATTATGGGTCTATTTTTTTTTTTTTTTTTTTTTTTTGGATCTCTATAATATACTCAAGTATCATCAGCGTTGTTTTCTGGTTAGAAGTTTTGGAACATGTATTATATACCAATGAATGTGTCTCCAAAAATATTTAAACATATATAATTGGTCAAAAGTTTCTTTGAAGTAGAACGAAAGAAACGGAACACACAATAAGTCGGTACATTTTTTACCACATTCTTTAAGACTTTCAAATGAGGTTGCACCGCTAAAAAGAAAGTGTCCCTTAATATTTTCTCCTCCGGAGCAAACCAAACCCTTGTCAGTGCTTTTATTAAAATTAGCTGATTAAATTTAAATCTATAATTAAATTAAACAATTTATGTTTATGTTAACTGTATATTATCGTAAATTAGTACATATTAAAGAAATCATGTTTAAAAAACAAAAGACTACCAACAAACCTGTTTTATTGTCATAAGACAATATAAATAATTATTAATTTTATCAATAATTTTTTAAATATAAATAAAATTTTAAAATATAAACTACATTGCCAAAGCATCGTAATCAACCTTAGACTTGAAATTTTTAAAATAAAAATGAAATATACAATTTCATTGTCTTATAAGTAAATATTAACATTTCTTTTACCAAAGTTTGTTTTGTGTCGTCTTACAATAAACATAAATAAAAACTTTTTATTTGATTTCATGAGTTTCAGATGCATGCTTTTAAATTCATTCAGGAACAGTGTTGCCGTTTTGCTTATTTCTAAGCAATAGTGCTTATTTTTTATACTCATGTTTACTTGTTTATTTTTTCTACATTTTGCTTACTTTTTTGAAGTCGGTCTCATTAAATTTTTTTTTTATTAATTTAAATACTTAAATTGTTTTTGATTTTTTTTATTCTTTTGAAGTACTTCAATTTTTTTCTCGATTTTTTGTTGCAAAACAGCTTCACAACACTGTTAAGCACCATTATGTTAATCGTATAAAAATATGGTGTTGACAACACTATTTCGATTTGACGTTTGCAAATTTTCGCGCAAATTGTGTGAATTGTGTGTTCTGTTGGTGCTCACTCAATTTGATATAATGGATAGGTAAGTTTAAATTGCGATTATTTTTGTCTACTAATTCAACAAACAATTTTCAATAGGTTTTTAACTAAAAAGGCCAAATCATCCGAATCAACGGAAATAATTGATTCAGATTCAGACACTGAAAACAGGTAGGTGATGCTGCACTGATGCATTAAAAACTAATTCATTTTATTAAAAGCCGTTTATTTTCTATATTACAGCGATATTGATGCATCAACTAAAAAACAAACTAAAAGAAAGTTTAGGTCAGTTTGGCCGAGCCAATATAATTGGCTGAAAGACAATAATGGCTGTAGCTTTTGTGTAGCCTGTGATAAAAAACTTTACAACAATGTCACTTACTTGAAAAAACATGAAAAATTATCATGCCATGTAAAAAATGTTAAACGTAAAAAGAACCAAGTGCAACTCGAATCATGTATTAATTTAGAGGAAAAGCACCTTTCTCAGCAAGTATACCATGCTGAGTTAACATTGGTCATGTTTTTAATACACCATAATCTACCATTTTTGTTAATGGATTACTTACCACAACTCATCAAAGAATGCTGCCCAGATTCGAAAATTGCTGGTGCTCTCCACATAGCAAGAACAAAGGCAACGAATGTTTCGGGAATTTTAGGCAACAGGGCGAAAAATAAAATAATTGAACAATTAAAAACTTGTAAGTTTTCACTCATTGTGGATGAAACCACAGACATTTCTACCAAAAAATGCCTTGTGTTAGTTGTCAGATATTTTGATAAATTATCTAAAAGAATTAGTGACCAATTTTTGGCTTTGATTGGCGTAACAAAAACCGATGCAACCACTTTATATTCAACCATCAAAGAATTTATTAATAACCATGGAATTCCACTAGACAATATCATAGGCCTTGCAACTGACGGAGCAAATGTAATGGCATCAGAACTTAATGGGTTAGTTGGAAAGTTTAAAAATGACAAAAATTTATTTTATTTGAAATGTTCTTGCCATTCACTGCATTTATGCTCCGCTTACGCGTTTAAAAAAATTCCTGCGCAAATCGAAAAAATTTGTAGAAACATATACAACTTTTTTTCCCATAGTCCAAAAAGAATCGACGAATTTAAGGAGTTTCAAGAATATTGTGAAGTGCAGCCCCATAAAATTCTTGGAGTCTCAATGACAAGATGGCTTTCACTGGAATCAGTGATCAACAGAATAATTGAGCAGTGGAATCCCTTGCAGTTATATTTTATAGATTCTGTCTTGGAAGTGAATGGAGTGAAAGCCATGGAGATTGCAACACAAATGAATGATCCGGAAATTAAAATTTATTTTTTCTTTTTGTCGTTTATTTTAAAAACAATAAACGATCTTAACAAGGAATTTCAATCCGAGAAAGTGCGTTTGCCATATTTATACTCCCATCTCGAAACGAATTTCAAATTAATAATGAGCAACTTTATGAAAATAGAATATATAAATAGTTTGCAGTCACTTCAATGTGTTGATTTACAAAATAATCAAAATTATCTGCCAATACAAAAAGTGAACATTGGATCTAAAGGTGAACAACATTTGCAAAAACTTAAGCTGCCTATTTCAAAGACTATAGAAATAAAAAAAAATATTTTAAATTTTTATGTGGAGTTTTTACAACAACTTCAAAAAAGATTCGATTTTGCGAGAGATGATTTAAAATTTCTTTCTATTATAACACCTTACAAAGTTTTATCGGAAAACCAAATATCTATTGAGCCTTTACTGTCACAATTTTCCAACTTATTTGATTTTGATGAAGATGAAATAGTTAGACAGTGGAATAAGTTGCGATTTTCTTCAATTGAATTAAAAAAAGAAATGGATATTGTAGATTTTTGGGAGAAAGTTTCATTGCATAAAGATGGAATGGGTGAGCATTGTTTCAAAGACCTGACAAAGTTCATACAAAATTTAATGACATTGCCGCATAGCTCAGCAGCTGCAGAGCGGAAATTTTCAACTTTAAACCTTATTAAAACTAAGCTAAGAAACAAGCTGTGCTTGGAAATAATAAATAATATTATGCTTGCCAAAGAATTGTGCATAAGTCAGGATTCTAAGTATGTGTGGTCTGCAGTAAAAGAAAAATTTTAAATTTTACTTATATTTTATTACTTTTTATAAAAGTAAATTGTTAATTTTTTATTACATTTTAACTTATTTGTAAATGCGGAAATTCGCAAACCTGATTTTTTTATATAACAATTATATGTGTTCCTTTATTTTTTTTTATTACATAAGTACATAAATATGTAAGAAAAATGACTGAAAATATGAAATAAATATGTATTCTTTTTTGTTTAAAAAATGTTTACTTTTTTTTCATTTTGTTTACTTTTTTCGAATTGTTTGATTACATATTTTTTATCGTTGTGGCAACGCTGTTCAGGAACGCAGACAGACAGCACCCTTAACTTTGTTATGTGTTAGGAAATTTAACAAAAATACAATGAAATATTTAAGCATTTGTAGATTTATCAACAGTTTTTATAAAGAAAAGTTTCTCACGCGCCACAGCACCTTTCATAATATATATTCATTAGGGGTATAACTTTAAAGCAATTTTTGCAAATCTCAAATCGGCCCTAGTCATACTGAATTATGCATGAAAACTATGAATCAAAATTGTATTACTTTTACGTCGCCTTTAAAAATTCTACACGAAATGCAAATACCACAACGTGCAATAAAGCATTGCAATTAAATATTGTTACACACAGAAAAATAAATTGTCAACCGAATTGAAAAGTATATTTTGGTTACGGCCACCAATAAACTCATTAAGCACAAGCATATTAATATGTAATTGCTGTTTATTTTTAGTGTTCTTGCAAAAATTCAGTTGTTTTAACCGAATATTGTTGCAGAAAGCAAACTTCAGTTGTATCAAGCGATTTTAGTTGTAGAAACTGAATTTTAGTTCGAAACTGATCAAATATTTCTCTGTTTGCATGTCTAACGTGAATCTGGTTAAAAGTGTTTTTCAAATACATTGACATTTTGATTTTCATTCAATATTCTGAGTTTCCAAGTAAAACAATTAATAAATATATTAATTTGATCATACATGTTATTATATATGATCATACATATACCTGTAGGCATTGTCTAATATTTATAACATACAATACGACCACACATGATGTCATATATTTCAATTAATCATCGAATCCGAAATTTTGGGCCACATAACCGTGTAGGGCCATATATAATCATATATGACTATCCGAGTAAAAAAAAATATCTGGCGCAATATTTAATGAAGTTTTTATGTATTTTTGATCTGTTATTTTGTAAATAAATAGTATTAGTAAGATTTTAGATCATATAATCATATTCTTTTTATAAATTGTTTTATTGCAAAGAAACATTAAAATTTTATTAGTAAAATTATAGAGAATAAAAAATGAAAAATTCCACAGAGCCAGCAGGAATTTTTCGGTTGCCGCTACACAGTATCAACGCTCTCCCCTTTGGTCATAGCTTATTAATGATTGTCTATTTTATATTAAGTGTTTGGAAACAAATTAACAAACTCGAAAACAACACACAATTTAAATAACATCAACGAAATTTAACAATTTATATTTATCCTAAGTGGAATTATTTAATTTGTATATTTTCTATTAAAACAAAAAAAATCGTGATTCCAATTGTATTACTTTTTTAATAAAACATCTGAGTACCACATTAAGTCTTAAAATAGTTAATTAACAAGTAGTTAAAAAGTAAGAATTTATAAAAATGCTGCCAAGTCTTGGCAATTCTTGGCTTTTCTCTTTTAAATTAAAAAAAAAATATTTGTCATAAAAATGTTTGAAATTTTTCTTTTTGTAATTTGACAAAACATTAAAAACAACAAAAGCTATTAAATAAATTATGTGTTTGTTAGTAAATGTAGAGGACATACAATATAATTTCTATATTTCGTGTTCCGTTGAAGTCCATATATGTAAACTAGTAGTTAAGAATATAAATATATTAAAATAAAGCTTTTTATAAAAAAACGACAAAATTGACCAAAAATGACAATTGAAATTTAAAAAAAAGTCCGAAATTAAAGAATAAAATTTAAATTCAAAAAACTATAAATAAAATTAAAAAATTCGCAATCGATACTTAAAAAGATCAATTAAAACTAAAAATATCAAATAAAAAAAATTATTAAAATTCAAAAAATATTTATTTTATTTAATTTGGTGTTTTTGAATTTCAATAAATTACATTTGCAGTAATTCCAAAAGTTTTTGAAACAATCGTTTTTAAAATGGTCTTCAAATTTTAGTAAAAATTTGCTCGTGGCTGTTCCACATTCCTATAATATCTGTGTTGATTTTTATTTTTCAAAATTCGATGTAGTTCATGGTGGCGTTGTACAAAATGGCTCCAAGAAATATGAACCCAATCTTAAAATTTAATTAAGCTAATTATATGGGGCATAATGAAAATTAACTCTAAATATATAATGAAAAATTACAATAATCAAATAAAAGTTAGATTCAAAATTAAGTTTGGGTCATACTTTCATTTATTGGATTAATGCTTTCATTCATTATGTAATATAACACCAATTTCAAGAAATAAAAAAGATCCCAAATATGATGAAATGAAAAATGATGCCAAAATATGCAAAGCAAAGAAATGTTGCTTATGCAACATTAAATGATAATGTTTAACCTTTCCAATAAAACCAGAAATTTAAAAAATAATCAGTACTTTTTTATAGCCGATTAAAATTTAAAGTCTTAAATGGCCACCCTATATATTGCATGGAATCAATAACATCCGAATGTACTCCTTATAAACAATAAAGTTACTTGGACCAACCTAAATTGATATATATTTTAAAGAATTAGAATCAGGGTTGGCAGGCAATACCGCTAAAATACCGTTATCGATTCAATACACTTTCAACTGACTGTCCTTACCCCTAAAATACCGTTACCGAAATAACTGAAAAAATCGTTATCCTTATAATACCGTTACCGAAATAATAGACAATGCCGTTATAGCTAAAATACCGATACCGAAATAACTGAAAAAATCGTCTAAAATACCGTTACCGAAATAACTGAAAAAATCTTTATCCTTAAAATAACGCTACCGAATTAATAGAAAATAGCGTTACCCTTAAAATAACGTTATGGAAATAATAGAAATAACTTTACCCTTAAAATACCCATACATTTTTTTATCACTCTAAGTCGTATTGTTAACTTTGCGAACGCTTTTTGTATTGTTAACACTGTGGCAACACTTTTTTTAAGTAATTTCTACACAAGTTATGATCTTGACAACTGGTAAGGTGTCTTCAAATGAAATAAAATTTGCCATGATATTTTAAAATAACACAAAAAACAGTAATAAAATTCTTTTCGTTGTTCTTTTGTGTGTAATTTTCAAATTTCATGGCAGATTATATTAAACTAAATAAAAAACATATATTAAATAATTTTTTATAATGATTTGAAAATAAAAGAAGTTTTTTGAAATTGTTTTATTTAGAAATTATATGTTAACAGCGGTATTCATAAAAATTTTAAACAGTATTTCAAATCAATTTAAAGCAAAATTTGCTCAAATTGTATTCATAAACGAATTTTAGCTTAAAATACCTTGTTTAAACCTTGTTTAAATAAACGAATTTTAAAATTGGTTCGACCCTATTTTAAACCTATTTTAAGATGACATTTTTGCTTTGTGTTTATTTTAATTTTAAACATTTTTGCAAAAAATTGGCATTTAAACAAAAGAAGTTATTTGTTTTTGTTAAATAAATAATAGACCCTCTATATTTGATCAAAAGAATCGGTAAGAACCATTTTTATATGGAAAATGTGATATTTTTAATTGTATTTTGTTTATAATAGAAACTATTGCCCAAATTTCAAACAATCGTCAGACGAAAATTTACAAAAAGAGGAGCGACCCGTTTTCAATTCCGGATAAAAAATTTAAGCAAAAATAATAATATTTTTGGATATTATTCATTGTGTTTTATAGTGGTGTGTTGTTTAATCAAAACAAAGAAAATAAAACCGGTTATTTGAATACGTTTTTAACTACAATAAAATCATTTTCTATGTAACACTTTTATTGGGCATTTTGTTTTGACTCTTTTTTATTTTTTTAGTTAATAAACAAGTTTTCATAAATTTTTTGTTTTATAAAAACAATATTTTCCTGAAAAACTACAAAAAAATGCATAGAAACAAGTACCGTATGATTTAGTAATCATTGATTTGCATCAATACGATTAATATGACAAATAAACAAATACAGTGTTGCCATCTTCAAGTTAAAAAATCATTAAATCGTTTATTAGTTAAAATACTGATTATGAATACGAATTTTTAATAAACCTTTTTTAGGCTTAAAATGTTTTTTAACTAAAATGCATTTGAAACTTGAATTAAGATTTTTTTATGAATACCGCTGTAAATATATAAAATCTCACCGGTCAGTTAAAAAACATACAGAAATATGGATATTTTTTGCACTTATTAAATATTTTAGTATGTTTTCTGTAAAATACAACTGCTGAAAAAATTGCTTAACCTGGATTACAGCATTCTCAAGCCTTTTTAAAAATTTGCCCAGAAATGTCTTATAAACTTCCTAAATTCCTATTACCAAAGTGTATTCCTATTGGGATAGTTATAATAATATTTAAAAAAAAAATAATTTCAAATAGAAAAAGATCCAAATTTTTTTTTTTAATTTGAGCGATAAATAAAAAAAATTGTAATCACAAAAATACGGAGTTTTTAAGCACCTTGGTCTATAGTTGTAAAATTCTAAATATTCTATACTTGTACACCTCTACCTTATTCCCACTTTTAAATAAAACTATTTTAAAAAAATGTATTATCATTAAAGGGTTTCCTTTATTTTTAACCCTTAAGCCCCCCCATTTCGTAACTATTTAACAAATCTTTGTAGAATTTTAAAGATAATGTTTAAAGCTACGCGCTTTTAAAAAAAATTAAATTCTATCAGCGGTATTCATAAATTTTAAACAGCATTTCAAATCAATGTTAAGCAAAATTTGCTAAAATTGTATTCAGAAACGAATTTTAGCTTAAAATACCTTTTTAAACCTTGTGTGAATAAACGAATTTTAAAATTGGCTCGACCCTATTTTAAACATATTTTAAAATGACATTTTTGCTTTGTGTTTATTTTCATTTAATAAAAAGATGATATTTGTTTTTGTTTAATACATAATGGACATTCTATATTTGATCAAAATAATTGGTAAGAACCATTTTTATTTGAAAAATGTGATATTTTTAATTGTATTTTGTTTATAATAAAAACTATTGCCCAAATTTAAAAAAATCGTCAGACGAAAACTTACAACAAGAGGAGCGACCCGTTTTCAACTCCGGATAAAGAATTTAAGCAGAAATAATAATATTTTTTGATATTGTTTATTGAAAGTAAACTAGTGGTGTGTTGTTTAATCAAAACAAGGAAAATAAAACCGGTTATTTGAATCCTTTTTTATCTACAATAAAATCACTTTAAAAGCACTTTAACTGGGCATTTTGCTTTGACTCTTTTTTTTTTTTTAATTAATAAACAAGTTTTCACAAATTTTTTATTTTATAAAAACAATATTTTTCTGAAAAAGACAAAAAATAAATACATAGAAACGAGTACCGTATGGTTTAGTTATCATTGATTTGCATCATTACGATTAATGTGACAATTAAAAAAATACAGTTTTGCCATCCTCAAGTTAAAAAACATTAAATCGTTTATAAGTTAAAATACTGATTATGAATACGATTTTTTAATAAACCTTTTTTAGGCTTAAAATGTTTTTTAACTAATATGTATTTGAAACTTGAATTAGGATTTTTTTATGAATACCGCTGTATGTCTTCTAGCTTTTTAACCCAATTGTTTATTAAAAATTAAAACAAGGTGCTTCAAAATCCTATACAACCTAGTAAAAAGTTTAGATAAAATCTAAATTATCTAATAATATATTATTATATATAAATACATGTCTCAATATGCATTAGCATACATACCCAGCAAAATAAAATGGATGTTATTCTTTACGAATTTTTTTTCAGAACATTCAAAGAAGTTGATAGTGCAAATTTTTCGATTTGTAAGAAGTCATTTTAAACAACTTCAAAAATGTTGATATTAACTCCTACTAGTAAAAAAAAACAATTATTTAGTTGGTCCATAAATTGTTAATTCCTGCAGTCATTAAATGCCTTATTGAAAACATATTTTGCATACCAGTGATAACCACTTTGTCCTGGTCGGAATAATAATTCTTGGCGTGTTCAAAATCACATTTTTAGCTTTAAAACAAAGCCACTTCCTATATTTATTTTGTAGTCCCTATATTTAACAACTTCCGTAAACTAATGAAAAAGTCCATCAGCTCATCAATTTTTAATAGCACCGAAACAAACTACTTCCTGCCAATGGCACGTCAATGTTAAAATCATTAATGATTCACCGAAATTTTCACAACTTCGTGTTCAGTAGATGTAGTGTTTAACTACTTCTTCCTCAGCTCTTATTTTGCTGGGTATATAATTATATATTACATTCTTTTTAAACTACCATATATTTTGTCATATGTAACCATATCTGTTTATATATTGATCTTTATAAAATTATGTAAGATTTATATGATAAGATATTTTATACATATAAAATTGTTTATAAGACTATATATAATTATATATGGGTTACACGGGACTGTATATATTAATATATGGCGTGTACAGAACCATATATACTTATATATGGATTATACAGAACCATTAATAATTATATATGATAGAATATGTGCAAATTTGAGATATTGTTACATATAGTTCCATATCTAGAGTATTTTTGATATCGTAAAAGATATAATTTCATATAATTGTATGTGTCCCAATGGTTTCGAATCTCAGCCAGTGATATCAGTTTTTTTGTGCTTTTAGTTCATTTTTATTTCCTTATAAATATTTTTTTTACAAAACTTTCAAATTTTGAATCATTTCGGAATAACAAGAACTAGAAATTTTTCGCTTTAAATACAATATAATTATTTCTCCACATTTTTTCTTAGTCAATAATATATGATGTGGGATTTTATCCCGAAGTTTAATGACTTCACTTTTTATTAATTAAAACACTTGTTAAATTTAGTTCTTATATTTAACGCTTATTTATTTTTATGTCTTATTGTCTTAATTATTATTAAGTATTTTAATAATAATTATATTAAATAGTTGAATAAAATTCACTTAACAACTTTTTCCGCTTTCAACCTTTCTCTACGGCTGCTGCAAAAGAACTCTTTTAAAATAATAAATGTGTCTGTTGTCGTCTTCTAACGTCTATCTGTATCTCATAAAGAGAATCTCCCCTTGTCTCCGCCCACTAAAATACGCATTGCTCTCTCAAATAAATTTAACCCTAATAAACCCTGCTTTATCGAGTGGTTTGATTATACCCAGATCCCACAATCGGCCCTCCTGACAGGGTAGTCGACACGAATACCGGTTCGGGAAGATCTGACTATATCATTTCGCAACCAGTCAAGATCTTAAAAGGTAGTTGATGTGTAGATCTATGTGGAGTACTGTTTATATACTGCTGCACTCTATCGGTATATTTATACCATTGATTCTGATTTCCCCTGGTCAACTTAGCCAACATAGGAACTAATATGCGATGCATTCTTTCAACCTGTCCATTTTCTCTCGGAACTCCAGATTCTGAATTTCCTGACCTTCCCAATAATCCCGAAAAGCGGCAGACGTAAACGCTGTTCCTCTATCGGAAACAATTCTCCTCGGATTACCGACTAAGGCCGCCTGTATCTCCAGTTGATTAATAACTAGTATGTGATTATACTGTTTACCGGTTGTTGTCATAGGGCCAACTTGATCTTTGTGATAAGTGCCTAAGGGTTGGTCTTCCTTATCGATTGGGGATAAGAACCCTTCCTTCCTACCAGACTTCGAATTGATAACCAGACATTATACACAACTCATTACCACTCTTCTAATTTTCGAAATCAGATCTGGAATATAAAAATACTTTTCAAAGTACTCTTGGGTCCTTTTTATACCAAAATGACCCTTTCTGTGAGATATCATTATAATCTCGTCCTCCGTTCGCGAAGGTACAACCATCAGTTCTTTCGCTGGGTCCTTAAACAATATATAATGATGGATATAGTAATCTTCATAGTGGTCAGCTTCCAATATTTTCCTAATTGCTTTTACCCATATATCAACAAACAGGATAATCTACTTAATACATCAACATGTCGCATCCTATCGATCGGTATTCAATTTCGTAATCGAAATCTTGCAAAAACATTGCCCATATTGATACACGCAATGTAATTTCTGCTTATTTCATCGTCATGGCAAACGCATTACAGTCTGTAACAATCTTAAATTTTGAACCCATCAAATATACTCTCCACTTCTTGAGCGCTTCTGTTATTGCCAACACTTCCAACTCATACGAGTGGTATTTTTCTTCAGCTGGTGACGTTTTTCTGCTCATATACTGAACTGGGTGTAGGCATTGATCCTCAGCGTCCTTTTGTAGCAGTACTGCCCCATAACCAAACTTGCAGGCATCAGTGTGGACCTCCGTAGCAGCTTTTACATTAAACAGTTTCAATACTGGATCTTTATCCAATAATAATTTTAACTGCTGGAATGAGGAAATTACTTCATCGTTCAACTTAAACTCATTTCCTTTTCGTAGTAGGCCAGACAATGGTTTGGCGACCATTGCATAGCCATCTACGAACCTTCAAAAATAGGACGTTAATTCTAGGAATCTCTGCAAACTCTTCTTGTCATGTGGCAGGGGAAAATTTTCTATAGCTGATGTCTTCTCTTTAGAAGACCGAATAGTACCATTTTCAATTATGTAGCCCAAAAAATTTACCCTCTTTTGTAGAAACTGACATTTCTTCCATCTTACATGGAGACCATTCTCTTGCGCTACTTTTAAGACCAACTTTAATTTCTCTATACCTTCGGCTTTATCCTTTGAAGGTATTACTACATCGTCCATATAAACTACAGCTACACCTTTATTATTCAAATCTCTAAAAATTACATTGATAAATCTGCAAAATACTGCTGGGGAATTTGATATCCCAAATAGTACAAACTAAAATTCGTACTGTCCGTTCCGGGTAACAAACGCAGTATATTTCGTGGATCCAGGATCCACCGGTACATGGAAAAACCCATCTTCCAAGTCCAGCGTTGTATATACATTGGCATTCTATAATCTCTCCAAGACATTATCCATTAATACCATAGGAAAATTATCGCGAAATATTTTCTCATTCAATTTCCTGTAATCGCAGCATAATCGTTTTGTTTCATCCTTCTTTGGAACTAGTACAACTGGCGATGAATATTTTAAAGTACTATGTTTTATTACCCCTTTCTCCAACCGATCTGAGATTTGGTTTTCTGGTCTTCATATGAGGTTCTTTTTTGGCCTTTGAGCAACTGGTACGTCATCTTTCACTATAATCTTCATGGAAACGGGAATGCTCATATTTGACTTAGGTTCATAGTTCTTAATGATTTTGGCCAAATTGTTGCTTTCAGATTTACCAAGATGTTCCAAATCAGCGACAGTTGCTACGTCCTCTTCAAAATTTAGGCATATATCATAAAATGCAGTTATTAATTATTGCGTTTGCACTTTCGGAACTTCGGCAACCGCATTAATATTTTTGACGACCTTGGGCACCAGTTTAACACCGTCCTCGCTAACTATTAGATCACTATAACGTAGTAAAGAATTACCCAATACAGCTGCATATTCTATGTCCTCATACCGAACAACATCAAATCAGACCTCTACCTGGATATCATCAATGTCAATCACTGTATCGAATTAGCCTTGCGTATAAAATTTACTATTGCCTGCTCCTCTCAGGCGTCGGTTTTCAGTTTTAAATTAAACGTATCCTTCAATTTGTCGTAGACGTCACATCGTATACATACATTTGGATACCCTCCACAGCGATTTTCTTTAACTTCATGCCCGGTTCCTTGTCGTAAGCTATTATATTCATATTGCTGCGT
Organism: Eustalomyia histrio; assembly: GCA_949748255.1. NCBI lineage: Eukaryota > Metazoa > Arthropoda > Insecta > Diptera > Anthomyiidae > Eustalomyia > Eustalomyia histrio. The sequence continues at coordinate 182,216,470 of OX456523.1, read as the reverse complement.
TCCTGTTTGATTTCAGTTTTTTTACCTTTACACTCAGCTGCTCGGTGACCTACGCCGTTACACTTGAATTGCCTTTCCGTACAATTCCTGGCTAAATGGTCCTTTCTGACACACTTAAAACAATTTTCTATCGACTTTACTATTATAAACATTCCTGCGGATATCTACATTTGGCTTACTACGAAGTTTTTCATAAATTTTAATTTGTTCCTTCATCTCTGAAACAGTTCTGGCACACTCTTATTCATTCGAGAATCAGGGATTCCTTCTATAAAATATTCTAAAAGACTACGCACATCCAGTTCCACCGGTTTTCCTATCTCCATTAATGCATATAAATATTCCCGGGAAGTTTCGTTGCCGTTCTTTCGACGATTTCTTAAAAGTTTATGGACTTCGATCGACGATAGAGTTTCACCAAACTCCGATATTAGTGCACGTTTTAGAGAATTCCAATCTTTTAATCCAGACTGGCTACGTAGAAACGACCCAATGTCTGATATTGAGCGAGTCTGTCCCACTTACGGTCCACAAACTGTCAGCAATATCCCTCAACGTAAATACCGGGCCATTAACCCGAACCTGCGGTACGACAATATCCTCGTATTCAGACTGAACTGACTCATTATCACCACCGATTTGAAGACCGAAATGTTCAATGAGTGATAGACTCTCCAACAATCAACCTCATTATACTATCCAAGTCCATTTTAAAAATCTGTGCAACAACCTTACAATTGTTAAAATCAATCAAAAGTATTTTATATCAAAATTTAATTCATAAACATCAAAATTCGTTTGAACTTTTCCAAATAGTAAATATGCTGTAAAATCTACTCTAATACATCAAAATTATATTCTTAAAAAAATAAATAAATGATGGCGATCTTCTACGCCTCGATAAATTAATATATTTAATGATATATTTATTTATGTTTACGACTTACAAATATCTAATTTCCTTAAACAACATTTACTTTTTAAATCTTAATTTTTAAATAAAGTTTTCTTCTATATTATTTTCAACATGAGCGGCCCGGTAGGCTAGTTGGTAGCATGCTAGCTTATCAGTGCGGGGGTCGTGGGTTCAATTCCCACCAGAGGCTCTGGACTGTTTTCGCTACAACGAGCCGAAGGCCTTTGTTGCTAGTGCTCGGTTAGGGTATTAACATATAATTTGTAATTATATGATTAATAAATAAACTACAATTTATCATCTTTAATTTTTCAACTTAAATTTTTTTAAGAATTAATTTTCCAATTTAATTTATCAACTATAACTATCAACTTTAAAATTTTGTTAATAAACTTTTAAAAAATTTATATTCAATTTAAGTTTCCTTTTATATTAGCCATAAAAATATATAAAATACAAGTTATGTACTTATCTTATTGGAAAAATACAAAGCTGGTAATATCTTAAACTGCACTACATTTGCTTGCAAATCTGCTCACTTGTTATTCTGCAGCAATTTACTTCTTCTATTTTCTTCTAGCTTCTTCCAAATTCTTTAGCAAAATATTTCTGCATACACCAATATTTCTGCAAAGTATTTTCTGTTTCGCTTACTCACTGTGCTTTGCTGTTATATTTTCAAACGTAACGATCTCAAAACAATATTTCTGCAACGTATCTTCTGTTTCGGTTACTCGCTGTGCTTTGTTGTTATATTTCAAACGTACCGATCTCAAGGCAATTAAAATACTCTCTCAAATTTAAGAACTGTTTGTTATTTTTATACACGCATGCTTTTTCCACAACGCATTCGCTATTTATTGCTCGTTACTTTTAACATTTATATATGCATATGCGCGACTGTTTTGTACCACGGGTTTTCGTTCTTACACTCTATCTCAAATATTCGTATATCTTTTATTTGCTTTCGTTTTTGTTGTTTCTTCTCTTTATATACGGTGGTGGTTTTTATTGAATATTAGAACACACACCTACTTTATGCATATATTTTTTGTAGAAATTTTTAGAAGAAAAGTTTTTCTATGTATTTTACAACGATTATCTTTTTGCAATGATTTTTCCCTTCGAATTTCTAAAAAATTTTGTCGTTTTCTTTAATTTATCAATAGTTTTTTCGACGACTTTTAATATTCACAACTTTTTCTTTAAATTTTTGGTATTTTATCCCGAAGTTTAATCACTTCACTTTTCATTAATTAAACACTTGTTAAATTTAGTTCTTATATTTAACGCTTATTTATTTTAATGTCTTATTGTCTTAATTATTATTAAGTATTTTAATAATAATTATATTAAATAGTTGAATAAAATTCACTTAACAACTTTTCCGCTTTCGAACTTTCTTTACGGCTACTGCAACAGAACTCATTTAAAAAATAAATGTGTCTGTTGTCGTCTTCTAACGTCTGTCTATATCTCATAAAGAGAATCTTCCCTTGTCTCCGCCCACTAAAATACGCATTGCTCTCTCAAATAAAATTAACCCTAATAAACCCTGCCTGATCGAGTGGTCCGTTTATACCCAGATCTCACATATGATTACATATTATTATATATATTATTACGATTTTACGCTTTATAAAATCGTTGATTTATTTATCTTTTAAATAAATCGAGTTCTTTCTATATTGCAAATAATAAACACTGTTTGAAATTGTTTATAGCTCAATTTATTTATAACCGTCACTAAAAATTACAGAAATACACTTTAATAGCACACTTTATTTACACGGTGTAGATAGACTAAACGTTAGCCACAATTTAGTTCTTCACACTCTGCGTTTTTCTTATCAACTGAACTACTACGTCACCAAGTACCTGTATTTATATGAGTAGTCAGGTATTCTAGTTATTTCCAGTTTATTACGACATTAGATTTTCCCAGCTGTCAAAATTCGCGTCAAGAAATTTCTAGTTGCAGAAATTTCTTGTAACACTGCCACCCACTTAAGACTGTTCGTCCCGAACAGACATAGCTATTCCTTTTCCATAGTTGGCTAGTCGTTCTAGATGCACAACCTTCATTTTGGGCCTTGGGCTCTAATATTTCTGTATACCACATCATTCAACCTTTTAATTATTCTATAGGGGCCGTCCCAATGTGTTTGTAATTCGGGAGATAGTCCTTTTTTCGTTGCGAGTTAAATAGCAGAACCAGCTGACCCTCATTAAATCCTTCAGAATTTGCTGCCCTATCGTACCTCGCCTTCATCTTATCGCTGATTATTTTAATTCTATTGCGCACAAACTCATGAAGCTCGTTAAGGTCTTCTTGTTCCCGGGAAGCGTTGTCGTTGTCTTTATCCATAGAGGCGGGCTTAACACCAAATTCCAAATCGCCAGGCAATTTGAGTTCCGTCCCGAAAATAATTTTTGCAGGTGTCCGGGAGGTGGAATCGTGAACAGCCGATCTATATGCCAGCAAATATTTGGGGATGTGTTCGTCCCAGTCCTTCTGATGAGTACTGACCACTTTTCTTAAGTATTCCTCTAAGTGCGATTGAATCTTTCGACCATACCATCAGATTGTGGATGCAGCGGTGTTGTTCTTGTTTTTCTTGTACCATACAATTCACACATTTCCTTAAAGATAGCAGATTCAAAATTCCTTCCCTGGTCAGAGTTTAATTCTAATGGAACACCGTAGCGGCACACCGTTGTTCACAAAAGCGCTTATTATCGTTCTGGCTTCCTGGTTCGGTATAGCGTATACCTCAGGCCATTTACTGAAATAGTCGATCACCACCAGAAGATAACGGTTTCCGGAATCACTGACAGGAAAAGGGCCTGCTACATCCATTGCTATCCGCTTAAATAGGGCACCCGAGTTGTATTGTTCAAGTTGCCCACGACTTCTCCTTACTGGTCCTTTAGCTGTGATGCGTTGCGCGCAATTTGCTGTCCAGTCGCTTACAGCTTGCTGGCAGCCGACCCAGTAGAATCGTTGTTTTAACTTCTCTAGGGTTTTAGTTACACCGAGATGACCACCACTGGGACCGTCATGGAACTATTTTAACACTTCGTCTATTTTGCTTGACGGCACTACAATAAGCTTTGACTCAGTTTTGCCATCTGCACTTTTTCATATACGGTGTAAGCAGTGATTAATTACCCGTAGACTGTTCCACTGTGCCCAATACGCTTTCATTAGCGGACTTTCAGCTGACATTTGTTTACGGGTAGGCCTCCTGTCCTCTGCTTTGGCTGACATAATTTTTGACAGTATGGGGTCATTCCGTTTCGCCGCTGACCAGTTTTAACTCGACTCAATATGCGTTTGTCGAATGTTCACGATACGGTCTTTTCCTTTAGCCTTTGAACTGTGCTTGCCATGTTTCCTACCCTTGCTGTACTCAATGATAACCGGTTTTCTAACTAAATCGGGTCTGATGACAGACTTTCATGCTCCCGGGTCTATAGTGCAAATGTGCTTTCTGCCGTTGATATATCCGCAAGCAGTAAGATTGCTTTTTCCCTGCTGTATACTGATATGAAGATTTTTGGGCCCTCATTTGCACAAGCTGGATCGTGCCCCGCAGTGCTAGCTCTCTTTAGTTATAACGGTGACGCCTGGGTTATTCGGTGATCGGCCCGAAGGCTCTTCCTTGGTGCTTTGCAGTTTCGCTGAAAGTGTCCCACTTTACCGCAGTTGTAGCATTTGTCCTTCGGTTTGCCTCGCTTTTCACCTAATGCCTTCAGAACTGCCTCTTTTAGCTTTCTTAACATGGTACTTATATCTTACTCTTTTTCAGCAGTTACCTCGAGGTTTCGCACATTAAATATTTGCGGCTTAGCAATTTTTTTCGCAGTCTCCTGTAAGAGCGCAAATTAAACAGTTTCCGCAAAAGATGATTTTCGTGTAGCACACACCGCGTACCTTACATCAGGATCACGAATTTCACTCACAAACGCTTCAATTTTGAATTCATCAAATAATGGATGATTTTCGTCCGGATATGACAGCTGCACCAATCGTTAAATTTCTGTTGCAAAATCTTGCAACGACTTTTTTGCTTTTTGCAGTCTACCTCGTAGTTCCATTCAGTATATTTCTTTTTTGTGTTCGCCACCATACTTTCGCTGCAGTGCCACCATTATGTCGTCATAATTATTTCTGCAGGTGATTGGCACACTTTCTAGAATTTCTGCAGCGTTTGCTTTTAAGGCCAGAATCAACTCTATAGCTTTTTCTTCGATGTTCCACATGTTTCTGGCGGCAACTTTCTCGAACTGGAACTTGAAAACATTAAAAGGTACGCTGCCGTCAAAAGTGGGGGCCTTTGCTCTACCAGAACTTTCCTGAATAATTCGTATTGGGCTCTCTTGACATTGAGAATTATTTATTTTACTTTCCAGATCTTGCAGTTTTTTCTCGACGGTCACTCTTTTTGAAAACTCGTAAATTTCTCTAGAAGTTTCTTGAAACTTTTCTTCCACCTTAGCTAACAATTTCTCGTTATCTGCTCTCGATGTTTCTAGCAGTTTCGTTTCCATCTTAGCTAATAATTTCGCGTTGTCTGCTCTCGAAGCTTCTAACATTTTCATGTTGTCTGCTCTACAAATTTCCTGAAGTTTTGTTAACAAATTCTCGTTGTCTACTCTAGACGTTTCCATCTTTTCCACCATAGCAGCAAACATTGCGCTTAACTCCATGTTACCTTCCGTTTTACGGGTACTAAGCTCCATTGATTCTTTTTCATCAAATTCGTAAGTCGCAATGTCAATGTTACGCCGCTAGAATTCCTCTATCAGCCGCTTTTGTAATTCTGTCTTATTACCTGCTGTCGGTAGCTCCAATTTGCTCAATTCCTTCTTGAGCTGTTCCACTTTAAGCTCCTCCAATTTCATGACTGTTTATTATTTTGCAATCCCACTTCTGACACCAATTGTTACGATTTTACCCTTTATAAAATCGTTGATTTATTTACCTTTTAAATAAATCGAGTTCTTTCTATATTGCAAATAATAAACACTGTTTGAAATTATTTATAGCTCTATTTATTTATAACCGTCACTAACAATAACAGAAATTTACTTTAATAGCATACTTTATTTACACGGTGTAGACAGACTAAACGTTAGCCACACCTTAGTTCTTCACACTCTGCGTTTTACTTATAAACTGAACTACTACGTCACCAAGTACCTGTATTTATAAGAGTAGTCAGGTATTCTTGTTATTTCCAGTTTATTACGACACTAGATTTTTCCAGCTGTAGAAATTTGCGTGAAGAAATTTCTAGTTGCAGAAATTTCTTGTAACAATATTATATATAGTTATATAATTATATTAAATCAGAACCAATTTAGTACCATTAATTTAGCCATGATTGACCGGGCTAACGCCTGGGAGTATACTTAGTTCCCAGATAATTACACGGAGTCCCCAATATTTACCATGTCCCACACCAAAATTCTAAGATGTACCTCAATAATGAGTTAGCTCATACTCCAGGTAACACATATTTTAAATTTCAGATTTTTTCCTTTGAACCCCCATTTTTACCATGTACCTGGATAAAATTCTAAAATGTAGGAAGGCAATGAGTTAGCACATACTCCAGTTAACACATATTCAAAATTTCAGGTTTCTAGCTAAATCGGTGTGGGCAGCTCGTCAAGGGGGAGACTGTTCCCCTTTTTGCCCCTCTCCGTAGACATTTACAAAAATCCAACCTAGGTGAATGTCTACACCGGAGAAGGAACCTATGCACCAAATTTCAAGTTCCCAGCTCCAGCGGTTTTGGCAGGACGTCAAGGGTGAGAATTTATCCCTTTTCTGCCCCTCACCGCTGGATTTCAACTTCCTTGGTCCAACGATTTGTGCAGGCTGTTAAGGGGGAGACTTTATCGATGAGTAAGCACATATTTCAAGAAAAGCATATTTCGAATTTCAGGTATATAGTTATAGGGGTTTGCGCAGGCCGTGAAAAAGTAGTTTTCCCCGTTTTCCTCTTCCCCGAAGGAGTTTCCAAGAACCTCGTCTTAGCGAATGTCTACGCCGCAGGGGGAACCTACATACGAAATTTCAGCGTCTTACCTCCTGCGGTTTGGGCTGGGCGATATTGAATGAAATAAATGAATAATTATTTACACATTTGCCCATGTGCAAATTTACATTTCCATCAAACCATCGATTCACAATCTATCAAATTATCAATCCATAAAACTATCAAACAATCAATCAAATTTTCTCTTTTGCACATTTGCACTTTTGTCAATTTTCACATTTGAACTTTTGCAAATTTGCAAATTTCCACATTTGCACATATGCATATTTACATTGGATGAGGAATCTATGTACCAAATTTTAACTTCCCAGCTCCAGCGGTTTTGGCAGGCCGTCAAGGGGGAGAATTTTCCGCTTTTTTGCCCCTCCGCTTTGGATTTTCCAAGTCACGCTATAGCTGTTATCTACACTGGAGAAGGAACCTGCATACCAAATTTCAACTTTCTAGTTTCAGTATTTGAAAATAAAAAAATTATTGAAATACAAGACAATAACGAAATTAAATTAAACAACTCCAAAACGTAGGGTCTACTTTTTTTTTTTTATTTCTGAATTACAATTGACTATTTCTGATATGCAATTGACTAATTCTGAAATACAATTGACTATTTCTGAAATACAATTGACTATTCTAAAATACAGTTGACAATTTCTGAAATACAATTGAATATTTCTGAAATACAATTGGAGAAGGTGTAGTTTTCGTGTATATAATATTGTTGGATCTAATCTGATACAATTCGATTTGACTTTTTTTGGGAAAAATTTGGATATTACTTTATCCCTAAATATATTTGATCTTCCATTTCTCGGATCAATTCAGATCTTTCTAAATACCCAAATATATTGCTGGATCTAATTTGATCTGCCATTTTTCGAATCAATTCACATCCTTCCAAATTCCCAAATATATTTCTGGATCTAATTTGATTTGCCATTTTTCGGATCAAATAAGACATTAAGGAATATAAAATTGGATATGATTAAATATTGTGACAGATTATTTTTTTTTACTCGGGCATACTTACTTTTTGCCAATTAAACCATTTGTGGTTCATTATGTAAAAATGTTTGTGTTAGTTATGGATGTTTCTGCAAGGGGCCGCTGTGAAGTAACAAGGTTCAAAAATATATTCTCTGTAGATAGTGTGTGCTTTGAAACTAGCGTTATCATTAAAATACTGCAATTACCGAAATAACTAAAATAACGTTATCCCTAAAATACCGTTATCGGAATTAATGAAAAAATCGTTATCCCTAAAAAACCGTTACTGAAATAAGTGAAAAAATCGTTATCCTAAAATAAAGTTACTGAAGTAATAGAAAATAGCGTTACCCTTAAAATAACGTTACCGAAATAATAGAAAATAGCGTTACCCTTACCGATAACCGCATTTGTTTCGGTTACCATCCATGTTTAGAATATAAATCAAATATTTTAGTGATGCGCAACCACTGCGTCTTAGTGCTTGGAAATTTTTAAACTTGTTAAGAATTATATTTGTTCTTAATATATGAAAAACAAAATTTTCGGCTGCGGCGCCAACTTCTACAACTATTAATATACGAAAAACAAAATGAATTTTTTTTAACAAAAATCGCGTGATTTTTGGGAAAATTTTAAATTTAAAAGCTGTAAATTTTGTTTTAAACGCTTCAAAAAGTCAAAATATTTAGGTTTAGAAATTGCTAGCTTTTAAAAAAAAATTTAGAAAATATATTTTGGGCCCCTCCCGAAACAAAATCCTGGCAACACCACTGTTTCTAACTATATTGGGTTCAAATAAAACAAATAAGGCAAAAAAGAAAAAAAATATTTTATACTCGCCGCGTAGTTTTTAGAAAATGTACTATACACATACAATATGGCACATAAAAGGATTAAAAAAGATTAAATTTTTTGATATACGAAAACAATGTTTTCATATTTTTTTAGTTTTATTCACAAAAGAACTGTTCTAAAATGTTACAGTTTTTTCTAAAAGGTATTTAGATTTAATTTTTTTTTCACAGTGTCCTCTAAACAGTTTTTCTTAGGAGTAAAACTTATGGATGCACCTCAAAGTTTAAATTTTGCCTATTTTTTACGTTTTTTTCAACATTTTTCATTTTTATTTAATTTTTTTCCACGTTAAATTGAAGATCTGGAATGTTTTATTTTTTTACCAAATAGTTAATTTAATTACCAATATTTTAAGCGTAATTTGAAAAAAATTGGATGAAAAGTAAATTTTTTATTAAGGATTTTGTGGAACGACAATATTTTCATTTTCATTCGGCGTAAATTCAAAAAATTAAAATGACGACCAACTTCAACTTTTGCGTTTTTTTTGCGGATGGATCTTTGCGAATGAGGAACCAACAATAGTCCGCCATCATTTGTTTATCCCACCAGCCTTTGTAACGTCTCTCGATTTCCTACATTTCCTGGTGAAATCTTTCACCTTGTTCATCACTTTCGGATCCCAAGTTGTGGGGAAAATATCCAAATGACTGAATAAGAAGTGTAATTTAGGTGTCATATTTGAACTTAAAAGTTAAAAATAATAAATTTTCAAATGATAACGGCCTTTTTGTTTTCACTCAACGCTTACTAATGGCATTGAATTTTTGCAGTAATGTATCGATCTTCTCAGCGTAATTAGGACTTCTGGCATTGAATTTTTGCAGTAATGTATCGATCTTCTCAGCGTAATCAGGACTTCTGTAGTTTCCCAAAAAGTTGTGAACGATGTCCTGGAATGCTTCCTATGCCTCCAAATAATCTGGACCTAAACACTCATTAAATGCTTGGTCACCGTACAGAGCCCGAATTTGAGGTCCATCAAATATACCAGCTTCAATTTTGCTCGCTGTGGCTCTCGGAAATTTTTGTTTAAGGTAATTCATGGCAAGACTGTCTTTTGGCAACTTTTTCACAATATTTGTAAATAACCCAAGCTTAATATGTAATGGAGAAAGTATTATCCTCTCCTGAGGAATGAGTGGGTAATTTTTATATTGTACTCTACGTGCCAAACTTTTCGGGTGTAGTGATTCTGACGGTCACGGCTGTCCCATAGACATAGAAAACAGGGAAACTTTGCATTGCCCCATTGCAATCCAGATAGTATGGCAACTAATTTAAAACCAGAGCAAACTTTTCATTGATGTTGGTCATAATGTATGAGATCAAGAAGTTCTTTCATTGCTTCATATGTTTCCTTCATGTATTTTCCATATCCGATTGGATTCGATGGTTTCGTATTCCCTTTATGAAGCAAGACTGCCTTCAAACTATCCTTGCCTCCATCCAGAAAAAGACGCCATTCCTCTGGGTCATAATTTTGTTGGAGAGCGGAGAAAAGATCACAAATGTTGGCACAAAAACAAAAGTTTGCCGTTTTTGCGAAGAACTGTGCAAGTTCTTTGCTGCGATCACGGTAATATGTAACACGTGTTTTAGGAGCACAATATCCCCACTGTTGCAATCTTGATGCAAGTAATTCAGATTTCGATTTCGGCAAATACAAATCTCGGCACAAGTCATTGAGCTCGGCCTGAGTAAGTAAATGGGTTTTTTATTTGATTGCATTTCTGATTCACTGCACTCATCTGATGAATCATTTGTTATTGTTCTTTCTTGTATTTCTGTGGGGCCCGCTACAATCAGCTGCGGTTTGGGGCACGATACTGAGTGCGGCACTGGCAGCGTCACCGAGCTAACAACTGGATAAACTGGTTGAATTCTACGTCCGATAGCCTTTTCCGTTAAACAGAAATAACAATCTGTTGTATGGTTGATCTGGTTTCTCCATTGCATTTGCTTTCCAAATGTGAAGAATCACTCTTGACCCTTACCAATTTTATTTAATATTGTTCGTTACATGCACTATTCGGTGTCCACGGCTTGTCGAGAGACGCAGCCGAAATACTTCTTATACGCTTCAGATAAATTTTTCGTATTCATTTTTCGCATCAAATGTTGTGATTTCTTTTTCACAAGAACACCACAAACATAACAAAATTCGTGGGAATCGATTGAACAGATTTTATTTTTTGCACGTACAAAGCCAAACTGACATGTGTTTACCGTGACAGAGAGAGAGCAAAATGCCATATTTCGTCAATCAGGGCTACCAACATATACAAAAATTCAAATTACGTTTTTTTTAAATACGTTAAAACTGATGGACGCCGAATATAGTGTGTGAGCAATGAAAATGAAAATATTGTCGTTCCACAAAATCCTTAATAAAAACTTTTTTTTTCATCCGCTTAAAATATTGGCAATTAAATAAACTATTTGATGAAAAAATAAAACTTTCCAGATCTTCAATATAACGTACAAAAAAAATGAAAAATTTAGAAAAAAACCTAAAAAATAGGCAAATTTTGAACTTTGAGGTGCCATATCTCAGCCATTTCTTATCAGATAGAATTTTGCAGCATTTCGACGGAAAAGGCTTCGGTTGGACTCCACAAGGGTTTGAGTGGGACCATTCACCGACAAACACAAAAGTACCGTTATCTAAAAAACGGTACTTAGAAAAAAAACAACAGCGTTTTTCGTGTTCAGGAGGTCCCAATTAACTTATCTAGGCATGTGGCGTTCTTGGTATTCGGATGGAATTCGATAGTATCAACTATTTAAAATATACATATTAAATACTACAATTGTCACCATTAATATGGAACTACAACAACATGTAGCTTGACGCAATTTTTACCAAATGATTGTTACACTAATCTAATTATAGAAAAAGTTGTAAGATATTTGATATCAACCCTAGAAACCAAAAAATAAAAAGAGCATTTTTATCAGCATAAACGATGGACAATTGTTATAAAGTTAATTTGTTCTCTTTGTCAAAAAAATAACTAGATAAAAACAATTTTCAAAAAAACAAAAATTAAGAGGAAAATAATAAAAAATAAGATAGAATTTTTGGACATAATTATATTGAGAAAGAGAAACAAAAAAGTATACATTTGACATTTACAACAAAACTGGAAACAAAGGTATGTGTCAGATGTTCCTTTTTTAGTGTTATGTATCCCAAAAGATACAAAAAATGTTGTATTTGATCTTAAGAGTTATTTGAAAGTCAAAAGTCCCTTAGAATCTAAGACTTTCTAAACTCACATATTAAGACCTTTTTTAAAGAAAACCTTTTGATCTAAAAATAATTCTCTTATTCTGAATAAATTTTTTCATGGGAATTCTTATGACTTCTTTCATATTAATTTTTCTTATTGAAAAACCCTCAGATTTTGAAGATCTTTTCCTACAAAAAAATTCCTTAAATTCTATAGAAAAATTCTCGGAAAGAAAAAGTCTATAGGTTAACAGGAGTTTTTAATTCAGAAAAATTTAAATTTTTAGGACTTATGCAAAAAATTTTAGATTCAGACGATTTTGCATATAAAAAAAGAGATTCTGATGACTTTTGGATCAGCATATTCATAAAAAATATCCTCAGAATCTTATATTAAAATTTATTCATTCAATTAATAGTAATTTTATTATTTGATTTGTTGTTTATTATTTTTATATTTAAAATATTAAAAAAGGATAAAAAATATATATTTTTTTTTAATGGATTCGGTGTTATTATTCTATTGTATCTTTGTTATTTGGCTGAAATATTTGAATGTATCGATAGTTATCACCAAATGATAATGGCGGCAAATGAATCTATAAGCAAGTATTAAATTGGTACTAGTAACTATCACAATTCGGTTGGCAAAAAATTCCGTTGCAGCAATGAATCTACTTTCTGTGTGCACCTGAAATCTTCAACTTGAATTAAAGATGCGCTGGAGTCGTTTGTGGATAATCTGATGGACGACCACGTTTCCTCGGACCGAAAGTGTTTGTATAAATAATTAAGCCAGCTGCAATTTTAGTTTGGGACTGTATCAGGGTTAGCGCTGACTTTTGTAAGCTGACAATATCGCCTATATAGTAGCCAATCATTCGTAAATGCGTTGTTATGTACACAAAAAGCAAAATAATAAATAAAAATACTGTTCATGCACCGTTTTATATACATATACACAACAGATGAATTAAAGCCTTCAAAAAATATATAAATATTGTTTTACTTTTTATTTATTTTATTTCATGTCTTTATTAAATAATGTGCAATCCACTGGACAAACGGATGTACTTTACTAGATATGCGGGTGTTGGGGATAAGTTCACTAATCTCAGTATAACAGTGTTACACAACCCAGATTCCAACGATTCTCCAATAAGTCAAATGAGCTGGATGCTGTCACTGACAAGCACCAACGCCCTCCTTTGGACATGGTCCAGAAGCTCTAAAATATACTTTAAAGCTCCTACTCATATATGGGAGTTGTATTCCATCTTTGGTCGGATATTGGTGGTATAAATAGTAAGAAGATGGTAAGGAATGGCACTAATATTTTTTTCTGTGGCAAAAACAAATAAGTGCATAAGTGATTTTTTATTACTTTTCAGAAGACCATTTTTAAGCTATAAATGAAAATTCCAAATCAGGGCTAAAAGATTTGAAAATTCTGGTCATATAAACATCTGAAGCAATTATCAATTTATCAATCAATTTATGTTGTTGTTCCCTTTTTCACAAGTTAGATTATGTGAAACATATCGCGACTTATGGTTCTTTTCCAAAACAATTTGATGAAATTTTCTTTGTACATATTGACATATGTAAGTGTATTTCCCGTATTGCATTTTTTATCATATTTTGAAACACTTGTATTTGCCATGCTACATTTTTTAAAAATTACTAGCATATTTTGAGTTGTGTCTTTTTAAAAATAGAAAAATATGATTTATGCTTTTTTGATAGAAATTATGGATTTTTATAAATTTTCAAAAAAATAGTTGTTTAGTTATAACAATTCAATATCTCTTTATGACAATTCAATACCTCTTTTTATAAAAATTTGATACAATGTGGAACATGATATGGAGATTCCGAAAATGCAATAACACGATTTTGGTACAAATCGACTTATGCTCTTATATGTTTTTGCCACAGAAACATTTAAAATTTATGTATTTATATGTTACCATACCAAAACAATAGGTATGTTTATTAGTGCAACAGTATTTTTTTAATCCTTTTTTTTCAATGTGTCTTTAAAAGCACGTTAACTTTAAAGCACGAGGGTATTTTCTGTTTTTAAAAATGACATTTCGAACGACAAATAATTTCTCTCAAATACCTTGTTACTTTTTATTCAAATTGGCGTTTGCAAAATGAAATAAGAATTTATGTCAGAGATTTACTTTACTTTTCAAAAAAACTACAATTCCACATAAATTAAAATATTTTTAAAAATGAAAACCAAAATAATTTTGAAATTAGAAAACATCCTCTATACTTTGCAAACCTGTTCGTTCCCTTTTATCTGAAATAAATTCTTCAAAAATATTAATTTCAGATTGGAAAATGCTTCGAAAAGTGTATATATCATAAAGGCATATATTTTGAAAAAATATGAGTTTAAAATATAATAAAGTGTGTTTTTTAAGCCCGATATAACTTACAAAAGGGTTAACTGTCAAACGAAATGTCATACTGCGCTCACTTTTTTACATTTATGATTAGTATACTTTATACATTGGCAAATTATCATGAATAGATTGGCGACATACGATCATCGAGGTATTAGGATCGCTTGTGTAAGATAAAATTTACTCCCGAAAAGAAATATATCCAAAAAAGGACGCAAACGGAAAATTCGTAAGAATTAGTAAGACAGATAGATTGTAAATAGATAGCTGATTGTATATACAAACAAAAAACAACCGGTCAATATGGAAAATATGAATAAAAAGCGGAATTCAGATGTAAAGTGTTCCCGACTTTAATTTGAATTCTTCCATTGTAAATAAGCTAATATTTAAATTTTTTTTCTTACTTTTAATAAAATTATTTAATGTGCTTAGACAAATTCTTGGTTTTTCAATTATATTTTTTTTAATCAGCTGTTTTTAATACAAATTCTTACTGACAAAAATTTATCCAGTAAACACCAGTAGGTTCTTTTTTTTAATGCACTGAAAAAAATTAAAAGCAATGTACGAAAAATATTTTATGATAATAAAAGATCTATAAAAATCTTTAATAGAATTAATAAAAAAACGCATTTTTTTAATATAAAAGTTGAAATGTTTTTTAAAATTCTATTCCTATCGTTCATTCATTTATTCCGATCGAATGTATTTTTTTTTTTTCCTTCCAAAAATTTTGTTTTTTAACAGGATTTAACATATTGTATTAAATATATTTTGTTAATTTGTAAATACAATGAAATCATTAATATTGATTGAAAATATCTACAACTTTTTGTTTTTTATACAATGAAAAAAACTACCCTAATGTATTTATTTTTTTCTTTCAAAACTTGAATTTTTGTTTAATTTTTGTTTCTTTAAAACAGTTTTACACAAAATATTAACAGTTTCATATTTTCAATAAAAAATAAATTCATACAGATACTAACACTGCTATTAAACCATCCCAGTAAACATGGCGATACGAAGAAGATTCCCCAATCGTATTGCTTGGTAGAAACATTTTTTTGCGGCGGCAAAAAATTCGTATTGCGGAACATATTCCATTTGGTAGAAAACGTGTCTCGAAAACAATACATCTAGGCAATACGATATCTATCTTCTAGAAGATAAAAAGTCGAGAGAATATATATCGCCAGTATATCATTTGGAATTTGCGAATAAGATATTGCCTGTATATCATTAGAAGTAACATAGAAGATAAAAACACGTATTTTTTACTTTTTTAACATCGTTTATTGTAATTCTGTTTTAAATCATAAAACTTCGACTAATTTTCTCTCTGAATTATAAAATCGTACCTGATGATACCTAACTCACATTCCGTATATTTCTTTTGCCGCTTCAATGGTATTTTTAGTCTAAGGGTGTGTGTTACCAAGTATGCTTTTTAGTAAAATTTGACAGTTTTGAGGTGAATAAAATTTCACTAGCCCATAGGGCTAGTAGCATTTTTGATATGAATATAAATTTTTGAAGTTTTAAAATTTGAAAGCTTCTTAAAGCAAAATGAAAACAAAACAAGTAAATTTGATTTTTTTCACACTTAAAAATTTAAAACTTTTTACCATAGAAAAAATATTTTTTACCATGCCACTTTGCTACCGTTTGACACACACACTAAAAAATCAAAAGTTTAGTTTTTTTGCAGTGACTTTTTAAATTAATGCAATTGAATTTTACCTTCCATAATATTCGTAGTTTAATACGTAAAATAATGCATAAATCTTTCCGTTTTTAAATTTTATTCTGTGTTTTTTAATTTCCCAAACTATATAATTATTTTTAAATCACACAAATTGTTTGACAATATTGCCGATATATCTTCTAGAAAATAAAAGGAAGATATGTTTAAAATATTGCTTTGTTAGTCTTCTAAATGTGAAAATTTTCGTAGGTGTGAATCAAGGCCGTTTATACACAATTTTTAAAAGTTGTGTTTTAAACTAAAATTATTTGCTCCAAACAAGGTTTCATTTGTTTATTTATATTAAATTGTAAACCATTTGATTAGGAAATTTAAAGGTTGTTAGATACTTTCGATCCTGTAGATCATATTTGTAAGATGATTTTAAAATTTTTATCTTAAAATGTGCTTTTAGGTGTCTAATTAACAACTCTATCAAAATAAAATTAGATTCCAAACCGTTAGGATCCAATAGTAGCGTTGTGGTCTAATGTATGGTATGTATGAGTTTTCTTACCTCATACATATTGCAATGTCCTCCTGCGGTGTTCCCATATCACTTAACCCCACGAAGTAAAATAATATAACATGCCTATGAACTGAAAAGCTTCAACAATTTCGCCAACTCTCCATTTGATGGCGGGCAACAACTTTTCTAAGATTTATCATTTCGCGCAATTACAGTGTTGCCATATTTCATCTCTCCTCTATCCCCTTTCCAAAGAAAGCAACACAATAATTAATAAGAAGAATTTCCTGAGTATTGCTTCTCTTAAAAAAAAAAAAGTCAAATTAACCGAAACAATGTCACATAATAAAAAATATTGGTTTTTAATCAATATTTAAAAAATAGTATCTTATGCATTAATTTTAATTCCAACAACCAACAATTTATCGAAAATTTTATCACTTGAGCAAAATATTGGCCGCAAAAATCTAATATTAGTTCTGTTTCAATAAAATCTATTCCTCTATCCAGTGTGTATTATAACGAAATTTTGAAATGTATTTTTTTTTTGCTTTTTATTCATATTAGAGTATTCAAAAACCGGCCTTTTGAAAAAGCCGGTTTCGGTTTTTGCAGAAAAAACCGGTCAACCGGGGTTTTTTTAGTTTGAATAAAAAGCTTATATAATTTGTTAATTGTTTTCATTACAAAAAAAAAAAACAGAAATTTAATATATAAAGTAATATAAATAAAAAAATACATTCTTTGAAAAAAAAATATATATATATGTATATTCATTTAAATTTAATTTTTTATTGTATTTCATTTCAACAAAAAATTAACTTAAAACCAATATTTTTTAATATTATATCTTAAAACTATATTCATATCAAATGAATAGAGATCATTAAGTTTGTAAATTGGTAAAATTATGTACGTTAGTAATTTGAACGTTTAAAACGTTTGGCATTAAATAATTTTTTTAATATTACACTTTAAATATGTAAAAAGAAATATATTTTTCAGTTTTAAAATAATATTTAATAAATAATATGCAATTTAACTTTTTCGTTTCAAGACGATTTTTTTGTTTGCTTTTGATAAAGCTAGAAGTGGAAAATACTCTTACTAATAGTAGATGTCGGACAAACAGTCAAATTACAATTATATAAATTTTCCAACTTTTCAGTTCTCTTGTCGCATTTATCAAGATATATGAAATCATCATATAATGATGAATGATTTGTACAGTCTCTTTTTTAGGATTTTGAATACTGTTTATAGTGTTATTTAGATCAGAAATTAAACTATTTGAATTTGGAATATCCAAAGTTAAATCTTCATCGGAATCTATCAGACTTACGTCTAAATCTTCATAACCAAACAAACAATAATAAAAGTGATCGGAAAAAATAAAAGAAACCAAGTAACCCAGTTGCTGATGTAATTAAAAAAACCGGTTAACCGAACAAAAAAGAAATCGGTTGACCGGTTTCGGTTTATGAATAATCTAATTCATATACATATTTGTATTAAAAATTAAACAACAACTTCATTTAAGTGACTGTGGTGCAGTGGGTCTACAGCCTCCTAGTCTTAGGGTTCTGAGTTCAAACATATAAGTAATTTTAATTTTTTTAAATATATTTTTTATTGATCAAAATTAAAAATATTAAATTTTCAAAATATAAACCTGAAAAGTATTCAAGTTTGAAAGTTGACTATAAAAATGTCGCCGGTCGTCGGTTCTACCGGCAGGTCGCTGGTTCTACCTCGGATCGCGGTATAAAAAATTTTTATTTTTAAAATAAGTATTGTGGTACTCGTTTCTATTAGTAGAATATCTATTTATAAAATATTATAATCCATAAATAGAAAAGCAATTAACTATTACAATAAAAATTTGAAATCTGTAAATAAATTCGGTAATTACTACTGTATTCAAAATTGATAAAAGCGATGGTAGATGGAACTATAAAAATTCGGTTGCAGCTACAAATCTGTTTTCTGTGTGTGTATTCTTGAAAAACGTAATGCCTTTTAGAACATAATATGATAAAAATTATTAGATTTTTATATATTTCTTCTAATAAGTCATTACTTTTTGCCCATTTTCAATCAGTGTAGAAAGGGAATTGACATATCATTATTTTTTGGACTACCAGTTACCAACTTACTTTCTGCATTACTGTAAAAAATAACTAGTTACTAATAACTTTTTCCATTACCAATAATGATTTTTTTATTATTATTTGAAATATAATATATATTGTATACTAGTTTAAAATAAGCTTAAGATCTTTTCTTTATAAAAAATTAATTTTATATATTTACTAATCTCATTATTTCGTCACCACATTGGGTAACTTCTTCAGGGGGGGAAAATATGTATCAATGTGATTGTTTAATAAGTTTTTTTTCGCCTCACACACATCTTTTTATAACTTAGCAAATTAAAACAATGATTTTTTGGAATACTTACCCAGCAAAAAAAAAGTAGCAAAAGAAGAGAAAAAGAAGCAGTGATTTTGATTCCAGTGTTGTGAAAATTTGGATCGGAACCAATGATTTTTACATAGGGGTGTCATAGGGTGGACGTTTTCTTTTATGATCCTTTTTCATTGCATCTAAAGCCCTTCTTATGGTTTAGTGAAAAAATAAATCTTTTGTTCTTCCCAAATAAATTTTGAATTTGTAATTTAGATTTCTACAGGACATCAGTAATCGGGCCTTAGCCTCATTTTCACAATCTCCCGTTAGCTTCTACCTGGGAATTTAACTAACACATTTGTTGTTGTTTCCTATACAAAGTTTGAGTTTTACTGTTCGTTAAATTTTAGCGGGAAATTCAGCAATCGGGCCTTATTAATCTCTATTCGAAATCCTTGCAATTTTTACTACAATAAATTTTTTACTTTTTGTAGCGTAATAGATTTCATTAATAATCTAGATTTCATTAAAAATCACATTTTTATAAGTTGTGAAAAAGAACTTCCTTAGAAGAGAAAAATCAGAACTAAACGATACTTTAGAATCAATGAAAAATTAATTCCTTAAGAATCACTTCCATTTATTTTTGTTGGGTAATAATAAAAAAATTATAACCAGGGTTGGCAGGCAATACCGCTAAAATACTGTTATCGATTCAATATCCTTTCGACTGACTTTCGTTACCCCTGAAAAATCGTTACAGAAATAACTGGAAAAATCGTTATCCTTAAAATATCGTTACCAAAATAATAGATAATACCGTTATCGCTAAAATACCGATACCGAAATAACGGAAAAAATCGTTATCCCTGAAATAGCGTTACCGAAATAACTGAAAATATCGTTATCCCTAAAATACCGTTACCGAAATAACTGAAAAAATCGTTATAAATTGCGTTACCCTTACCGATAACCGCATTTGTTTCGGTTACCATCCGTGATTATGACGTTAAATGAAAACAATCCGAAGTATTTATTTAATCGAATTCCGAAGAAAACTCGTAGGTATTATTTACGCGTTTTTATACACATATTTTTGATGTTTTGTATTCTGGCGCATAAGCAAGTACAGCAAGTCTTTATATTGTACACATTGAATTGAAAATTTTCTTAGTAAATAACAATTGTTTATGCCGACTATAATAAAATATTTTGCACAAAAAGTTTTATTGAAATTGATATTTTTTAATATTAATTTTTTAACCTACAACAGGGTTATCTTTAACTTGACTAAATAAAGCAAATATACAAAGTTTACATACAAAACAACAACAAATATTTGTGTTTTAATAATATAGGGTCCGCCAAATAACTTTTTTTTTTGAAAATGATATAAAAAAAAAATACTGAATATTTTCTGAAAGTTCTTTTTTTATTTGAAAGTACAATCCTTCCGGTTAATAATGGAAAATAATTTCATTCAAAGGGCTGCTTCGGCTGGCCATGCAGTAGCCTACACGATCGGTCCAATTTTTAAGCACATTATCGATTATGTGCAGCTGTATTTCACCAATGGCTTCACAAATATTGTCCTTTAAAGCGTCAATTGTCTCTGGCTTGTCGGCGTTACACTTATCTTTGACGGCACCCCACAAATAATAGTCCAACGGTGTCAAGTCGCAGCTTCGCGTGGCCAAACGACATCAGCTCTGCGGCTGATAATGCGATCTTCAAAAACAGGGCGCAAAACATCGAGTGTAGCTTCGGCTGTGTGGCACGTAGCGCCGTCCTGTTGAAACCAAATGTTGCCAATATCCTCCTCTTCAATTTTTGTGAACAAAAATTCGTTCAACATGGCCCGATAACGATCGCCATTGACTGTAACGGCCACTCCTTGCTCATTTTCGAAGAAAAATGGCCCGATTATGCTTCTGGACCAAAATCCGCACCAAACAGTGACTCGTTTTGGCTACATCGGCTTTTCAATGTATGCGTGCGGTTTTTCTGTACCCCAAATGCGACAATTTTGCTTGTTTAAATACCCGCAAAGATCAAAATGAGCTTCATCTGAAAAGATGACATTGAAAAGATGACATTCTGCAACATTACCATGATTTTCAAAGTATTGTCGCAATATTTCCCAGCGTTGTTCAAGCGTATACACAACCATATTCGTTCAGCGGAAGGATAAAACTAATTATCAAATCAGACATGAGCTAAGTGTTACCATTCACGAAATAAGCATTAGTTGAAGAAAACGTTAGATGGCGGACCCTTTAGTTAACTCAGTCTGAAAAATGTTTAATACATTTTACCAACATTTATGTAAAGAACACACACACGCATTCCAACGAAACCAGAAAATTGATATTTTTTTTTCATTATTCGTATCGAATTATTCTACGTACTAAAGTAATGCAAAAGGTAAAGCATCATGTTATGTTATATTTTAAAATAATTCAAAAGGTAAGAGAGATGATTTTTTGTAGTCTAAAATCAAATGATACCCATTACCGTTTCAACAACATCCCAGACATACAATCAAGTACTAAACTTATTTAAATTCATAAAATTATGGGCAGATGAATTTTAATGTTTAACAAAAAGACATACTTTCATTGTAAATATTAAACAATTGCGTTTGTTATATTGTTAAATGCTTATATGTAGATATTACAAATAGAAAACTTAACAACATAAAAAAATAGGTTGAATAGAAAAGTGTATAGTATTTTGTTCGGTTAACCTGCAATTATCTTTTCACAGCTTCCAAACCATATCCACTAACATATGTATGCATTTGTTTGGTTTTTCCATTTTGAAAATAGGCACAATATAATATTTAATATTTATTTAAATGAAAGTCTTTTCCATAAAATAAATTGTTTACTAGCTGTTACCTCTAAATCTATTCTAGAATAGATTGTTTTAGAACCGGCTCCGTAGAACAGCTTCTGGAATTGATTTCTGGAAGTTAAAATGTAAGGTTCTACTGTCCGAGAACTAGTTTATTACCGGCTCTAGAACTGGTTCTAAAGCAACGAATTATAGTTTGGAGGAAAAGGACATATTGCTAATAGGTCAAACTTAATACGCAAAGATCAGCATGATTTGGACAAAATAAACGCTTTAAGGAGTTATATACAATTAAGCTTTTCAAAAAATCGATTTGTTTTGTAATTTACATTAATATATTCCAGTTAACACACAGAAAATTTCTTTTCAATCCGACGAATATTATCGAAGTTACACACACTTTTGTAATGACGTGGCAAAGAGCTTAAACGCGTATTTCTCAAGTGTGTTTTAAATTCGGTGAGCAAGATTTCTCGGGAACTGCTGAACCGATCAGTATCAAATTTAAGCTTTGTAATACTATTTTTTTAGTAATTAATTGAAGTTTTTTCTCAACCCGAGTAAAAAAGTTTGAATATAATCATATATGGCCTTATGTGATAATATATTATCATATATATTTAAATATGCCAGTATGCATCACCATATATTATTATATATTACATACATTTTTTAAAAAATTTCCTAATATTGTGCCTTATATAACCATGGATGGTAACCGAAACAAATGCAGTTATCGGTAAGGATAACGCTATTTTCTATTATTTCGGTAACGTTATTTTAAGGGTAACGCTATCTTCTATTATTTCGGTAACCTTATTTTAAGGATAACGATTTTTTCAGTTATTTCAGTAACGGTATTTTAGGGATAACGATTTTTTCATTTATTTCGGTATCGGTATTTAAGCGATAACGGTATTTTCTATTATTTCGGTAACGGCATTTTAGCGATAACGTTATTTTAGTTATTTCGGTAACGATATTTTAAGGGTAACGTTATTTTTGTTATTGCGGTATCGGTATTTTACTGATAACTCTAGTTTCAATGCACACCGATATATTTAACCCCATCATGATCGGACTTTTGGAAGATAGATATATGTACGTACGGAGAATATATTTTGAATCTTGTTACTTCACTGCGGCCCCTTGCAGAAATATTTATAACTAACACAAACATTTTTACATGACAAACCACAGATGGTTTGAAATTAATTGGCAAAAATAAGTATGCCTGAGTAAAAAAAACTTAATCTGGCACAATATTTATTCATATCCAATTTTATATTCCATAATATCTTATTTGATCTGTAAAATGGCAGATCAAACTAGATCCAGAGATATATTTTTGGGTATTTAGAAGGATTTGAATTGATCCGAAAAATGGCAGATCAAATTAGACCCAACAATATATTTATGATAAAGTAATATCCAAATTTATCTGAAAAAAGTTAGATCAAATTGTATCAGAATAGATCCAACAATATAATATACACGAAAACTACACCTTTTCCAATTGTATTTCAGAAATATTCAATTGCATTTCAGATATTATCAATTGTATTTCAGAATAGTCAATTGTATTTTAGAAATAATCAATTGTATTTCAGAATAGTCAACTGTATTTCAGAATAGTCAACTGTATTTCTACAGCTAAAAATCTTGGTATCACTTTTAATTGCACGCTCACCTGGTCTGACCACATAATTAATGCTGCAGGGAAAACTTTTGCAAAGCTACGAACTCTTTGGAATACTCAGTCTATTGCACCGCTTAACATTCGAATTCTACAGTCACCAAAAAAAGTCTGTAATGGAAACTGAAAATTTTGCTGTTATTACGGGAAATTCTGCTAATTTGAGGCCAGCGGTATTTTTTGCTAATCTTAGCAACACATGTCTGCTGACGTGTAGTACAATGAAATTAGTAGAAAAATTAGTAGCCGCTACTAAATTTTAGTAGACTTTTTGTAAAGTGGAATTTAAAATCTGTTTGCTAAAATCAGCAAAAAAGTACTAAATACTAATTATATTAGTACAAAATTTTAGATTTATTTGTTTTATTGAGCATCAAAAATTTTGATTATATTTTTTAAAAGATGTTTTATACAAAATGAAAAAAAAAATCAAAGGCTTAAAATCTTAAAAATTGTTAAAACATAAACGAATTTATCATTTTGTTTTAATTTGGTAATTTCTGTTTTGAAAAATATGTTAGTCAATTTTTTTTTTACTTTTAAGGTTAAATTTAATTGCTTTTAGTGCTGATTTTTAGAACTAAAAACCCCTTTTTATTTAGTGGATGTCCTCTTTTTAGACATGAGCCGGTATCTTCACTTCCGATCCCTTTTTTAATCCTATGTAACATTTTAGGGCAATTTAAGTTTGTATGTATAAGTTTAAATTATTAGAAATAAAATTTTCTTCAATATCGCCTTTTTTAAAATTAGTAATTTTTTTTGCTAATTTTAGCAAATCGGTTTTCAAAAATTTGTAAAATGATTTCTGAAATTAGCACCGAAAATTTGTAGATATTATGTAAAAATTCTGTAATTTGTAAAATGTAAATAGCAAAAAGATTTCCAAAATAATAATTTTTTTACTAAAAATCAGTACAAAAATAGTAAAGTGGGATTGAAAACCGTTTACAAATTTTTCTACTAACTTTTTTTTCTGAGTGTACTAGCAAAATCATACTTAATACCTACATTATTATATGGGTGCGAAATATATGCCAGCTGTGACTCACGAAGCCTAAAAAAACTTATATCCACGTATAACGCTATACTGTGATGTTTTTAACTTTATAAAATATGACCATATATTCCAGTACTCCGAAAAGCTCTATGGAGTTACAATTACTAATTTGTTTAAAATAAGAACTTTAATCCTTCTTCACAAAATTGTATATACTCATGAACCACCATACCTCTTTGAGAAAATCCGTTTTACACGTTCTAGGAGATCAAATGACATTGTACACATAAGACATCGAAGCTTGGTATCTGAGTGGCAATTTTATGTTCATTCAGTCCGTCTTTGGAACACGCTACCTTCGTCCATTCAATTTATAAGCAACGCTTTGCATTTTAAAAAAGAACTATTTCAGTATTATTCATAATAACATAACATAATTTTGATTTTCGATTCTTCATGTTATGTAATCGTTGTATTATTATTATACCCTCCACCATATATGGTGAGGGTATATATCAGTTTGTCATTCCGTTTGTAATATGTCGAAATATAGGTTTAAGACCCCATAAAGTATATATATTCGTGATCCTTATGCAATTTTAAGTCGATTTAGCGATGTCCGTCTGTCTGTCTGTCTGTTCAAATCACGATCACGACGCGAAGACGCAAGCGGGGGTGCCTATTTTTACCCAGATTATTGAACATCCTCCCGAGCAGTTTGGCATTTAAAATGAGCAAAATCGGTCAAGCGGTTCAAAAGTTATGAGTGAAAATGTGAAGGTACCTCTAAATTTTCCATACAAATTTGTAAAATTTTTCTGTATCTATTTTTTTTTCTGTTAAGTAAGTAAAAATGTTATTAAGTCTTCTTATTGTTCGATTACATTTATTGTCTTACATACTATGATAACTAAGTTAACGTAAAAATGAACAATGTTAAAGTCGCTAACAGAGCAGACCTCTGTAAATAACATTGCTAAAACTAAATAACAAAAGTTCGTTACATAAATTGACAAAACATATTCATATTACAGTTCATGCAAAATTTAGTATATACGTATATCATCTTCATCCCCTTTGGTGGAGGGTTTCAAAGATTCGGCACAGCCGAATTTAGCCCTTTTTTTATTATTATATTATATTGTATTTGCATGTATCAATGAAATTATTAAATGTTCAATGTAAAAATCCTTATAAGATTGTAAATCTTGTTGTATTGGAAAACAATTAATAAATTAAATTAAATAGCCAATTGTATTTCAGAATAGTCAATTGTATTTCAGAAATTGTCAATTGTATTTCTGAATAGTCAATTGTATTTTAGAAATAATCAATTGTATTTTAGAATAGTAAATTGTATTTCAGAAATAGTCAATTGTATTTTAGGATTGTCAATTGTATTTCAGAAAAAATAAATTGTATTTGTCAATTGTATTTCAGGAATAGTCAATTTTATTTCAGAAATAGTCAATTGTATTTCAGAAATAGTCAATTGTATTTAAGAAATAGTCAATTGTATTTCAGAAATAGTCTATTGTATTTTAGATATTGTCAATTGTATTTCAGAAATATTCAATTGTATTTCAGAAATAGTCAATTGTATTTCAGAAATACTCAATTGTATTTCAGAAATAGTCAATCGTATTTCAGAAATAGTCAATTGTATTTCAAAAATTTTCAATTGTATTTCAGAAATAGTGAATTGTATTTCAGAAATAGTCAATTGTATTTCAGAAATTGTCAATCGCATTTCAGAAATAGTCCATTGTATTTTAGAAATAGTCAATTGTATTTCAGAAATAAAAAACAGTACACCCTGCGTTTTGGAGTTGCTATATTTAATTTCGTTATCGCCTTGTATTTTAATAATTTTCGTATTTTCAAATGCTGAAACTGGAAAGTTAAAATTCGGTATGCAAGTTCCTTCTTCAGTGTAGATGACAGCTATGGCGTGACTTCTGGAAAATCCAAAGAGGAGGGCCAAATCCGCTGGAGCTGCGAAGATAAAATTTGGTACATAGATTTCTCATCCAATGTAAATGTGCAATTATGCAAATGTGCAGATGTGCAAATTTGTAAATGCGCAAATGTGAAAGTGTTCAAATTTGCAAAAGTCCATATGTGCATATGTACAAATGTGAAAATGTGTAAAAGTGAAAATTTCATTGATTGTTTGATACTTTTATGGATTAATGGTCTGATAGATTGAAGGTTTGATGCATCGATGGATTGATGGTTTGATGATAATGTAAATGTGCAAATGTGTAAATGTGCACAAGTGCAAATGGGCAAATGGGCAAATTTGTAAATGTGTATATATGTAAATATTTATTGAATTCAACATCGCCCATCCCAAACCGCAGGAGGTAGGAAGCTAAAATTTTGTATGTAGGTTCCCCCTGCGGCGTAGACATTCGCTATGACGAGGTTCTTTGAAACTCCTTCGGGGAAGGGCAAACTGGGGAATAACTCCCCTTTCATGGCTTGCCCGAACCGTATAGTTACAAACCGGAAATGTCAAATATGCTTTTCGTGGAATATGTGCTAACTCGCCCTAAACAGCGTGTACAAACCGTTAGACCAACGGTGAGGGCCAGAAAAGGGAAAAATTCTCACCTTTGACGTCCTGCCAAAACCGCTGGAGCTGGGAAGTTGAAATTTGGTACATAGGTTCCTTATCCGGAGTAGACATTCACCTAGGTTGGATTTTTGTAAATGTCTACGGAGAGGGTCAAAAAGATGTACAGTCTTCCCCTTAACGGGCTGCCCACACCGATTTAGCTAGAAACCTGAAATTTGAAATATGTATTACCTGGAATATGGGCTAACTCATTATTAGACTTTTGGTCTTGAACATGGTAAAATAGTTATATTTAAAGCGAAAAAAATATATAAATAAATGTTCACTACTTATATCCTATCAAAAACTTCTAGTTCTTGTTATCCCGAAATGATTTAAAATCTGAAAGTTTTATAAAAAAATATTAATACGGAAATAAAAACAATCTAAAAGCACAAAAAATTAATCTCACTGGCGTGGAATCGAAACCATTGACATGGGGCCACATATAATTATATGAAATTATATCTTTTACCATATCAAAAATACAAATTTGAGACATTGTTATAATACTATATATATCATATATAATTATATCTTATACCATATCAAAAAATATTTTTTATATTAAAACATATATTAAACTACATATATTTATATCTCATACCATATTCAAAAATATTTTTTGATAATGGCCAATATATTATTATATCTCAAATATTAGATAGCATATATAATTATTGATGGTTCTTTATATTCCATATATAAGTATACACTCAGGTCGGTTTTTATGCGAATTTGAAGTTATGCGATTTTAAAATAGATTTTTTTTTTTACTCACAATTAGTTAAAAAAAAACAGTTCAACTCAAAAATTATTGACCAATTATTTTGTTACTGTTTTTTTCTTTTTTGCGTTTTTATTTCATAATTCTTTTGCTTTTAGTATGTAATTATTTAATTTTGTATTTCAATATATTTTTAACTTTTATAAAACTGGTTTAACCAGGTAATAAGTCTTAAAAAATGTATTTATTTCTTTTTATGTCAAAAGTGAAATTTTTAATAAATTAATTGTTTTTTGGTTACTTTTTTTATTTTTTATGCGATTTTAGTATAATTTTTACGCCTTGATTTACAGTTATGCAGTTTTGGAACAATTTTGAACGGATCATCCATTTTGTGAAATTGAATCTTTTTTATGTGGATTTTCTTTATGAGACCTAAGAGTATATGGTTCTGTACAAGCCATATATAAATATATACAGTCCCGTGTAACCCATATATAATTATATGTATATGGTGTTATATACAATTTTAAATGATATAATATATATACAATATCTTATAATATAAATCATACATAATTTTATTAAGATCAATATATAAACAGATGTGTGTATATGACAAAATACAAGGTAATTTAAAAAAAAATTATGAAATATATAAATTTATATGCTAATGCATACTAAGATATGTATAAATATATGATAATATATTATTAGATAAGGTCACATATGATTTTATCTAAACTTTACTCGGGTGTGTAAATTTTAAAACACCTTGTTTTCATTTTAAAAAGAATATTGATTTAAAAATTACGAAGACATAGAATTTAATTTTTTTAAAACGCGTAACTATGAACTGTCATCTTTAAAATTCTACAAAGATTTTTTTTAATAGTTACGAAATGTGGGGGTTTGAAGATTAAATTTTGTTGTACAAGAATTTTACAACTATAGACCAAGGTCCTTAAAAAATCCGTACTTTTGTGGAGTATTTTCTTGTCAATTCTTGATTTCATGCAAACTTGTTAAGATTTTTCTAAAATTTTAATTTGGTTTTTCGTCTCAAAACTACATACGATTATAATTTTTTTTATTTATTGCTCAAATTAAAAAAATGTATTTAGACCTTTTTCAATTTAAAATATTTTTTTTTTTTTTAAATATTTTTATAAGTATCCCAATAGGGATACTCTTTGGTGATAGGAATTTAGGGAAAATTTGTAAAAAAGGCTTATTCTCAAGCCTGGTTACGTAATTTTTTCAGCAGAGTATTTTACAGAAAAAATACTAAAATGTTTAATAAGAGCAAACAATATCAACATTTATTTATGTTTTTAAACTGATAGGTGAAAATTTATATAACATAATTTTGCGAGAAAATTTTGGTATTTCTAAATAAAACAATTTCAAAAAACTAAAATCTTCTTTTATTTTCAAGTGATTAAAATAAATAATTTTTAAACTAAATTCAAGTACATGCTAATATGTTTAATATAATATTCCATGAAATTTGAAAATTACACACAAAAGAAAAACGAAAAGAATTTTATTGTTGTTTTTTGTGTAATTTTTAAATATAATGGCAAATTTTATTGCATTTGAAGACACCTTGTAAACAAGATCATGGTGTAGACATTACTTAATAAAAAAATGTATCGGTATTTTAAGGTTAAAGTTATTTTCTATTATTTCGGTATCGGTATTTTAATGTTAACGACTTTTTCAGTTATTTCGGTAACGGTATTTTAAGGATAACGATTTTTTCCGTTATTTGGTTAGGGTATTTTAGGGGTAACGATAGTGAGTTGAAAGGGTATTGATTCGATAACGGTATTTTAGCTGTATTGCCTGCCAACCCTGATGATTATACATAAAGAAATATAATTATATATAAAATTATATATAGTAAAAATTAAATTAAAAAGTAAAATTGTATAAGTAATTATATAAAATCAGATTAGTACAAAACCAATTTAGTCCCATTAATTCAGCATTGATGTGTAAATTTTTTTCCAAATTCCCGAAAATATGTATAATTATAAGTGCCGAAGATATAATTATATATAACTCAATTATACTTAAAATTCAGTCTAATAAACTCAGCCACACACTGCTGTGCTTAACTCACTACAACTATGGCTGATTGAGTTCAAATCCTGGTGAAGGCCAAGACGTTTTATAATAAACTATATTCCGTATACATTATATTGTTCTGATACAATTCGATTTAATATTTTTCGGATAAATTTGTATCTGACTTGGTCACTAAATATATCTGCCATTTTTCGGATCAAATTAGTTCTTTCTAAAACCGAAAATATATTGCTGTATCTAATTTGATCTGCCATTTTTCGGATTAATTTAGATCTTACTAAATTCCCAATTTGATCTGCCAATTTTCGGATCAAATAAGATCCTTCTGAATCCCAAAATATATTGCTGGATCGAATTTGATGTGTCATTTTCGGATCAATTAAGATCCGTTTAAATCCCCAAATATATTGCTGGATTAAATTTGATCTGTCATTTTTCGGATCAATTGAGATATTAAGGAATATAAAATTATATATGATTAAATATTGCGTATTATTATTTTTTTTGAAAGGCCATTTTGTCAAAAATTATTTCTTTTCTTTTATCAGTTGCAAGATAATACATTATATTAACGAAGTATTTTTTTCATTTTTAATGATGCAGTCCAGAGATATGGTGGTCACCGTAAGACGCCTTTTTAAAAGGTGCTTTAAAGCTTAGTATTTTTAAATACACTGTGCTAGCCGCAAATTTTAACAAGCTGGACACCCTACTGGTATAGCTAACTCAAGTTAGCGCTCGTATTCGCGATTTAAAATTTCAATACTAAAGTACCATAAAACAATGTTTTTTATACCTTTAGAATAATTTTTGAATTTAAATTAATCCAACTCTGTTAAATTTAATTTTTTGCTATTTTTTTCGAAAGAAATTTTGTTTTAACTCTATTGAATATCTAATTAAAAAATATATCATTAAAAAAATTAACAAAACCATTTTTTTCTGCAAATAAAAACTACAATGTTATGTTATTTTGTGTATATTCAATAGGGTTTAGAAAAATATTTAATCTGTTTAAAAAAGAAATTCTTTAAAAAAAATATGGCGAAAAAAATGTATTTAACAGTGTTAGATTGATTTTGATTCAAAAAATATCCCTTAAGTTTGAAAAATATCGTTTTATGGTACTATAGTATTTAAATTTAAAATCGCGAATACGAGCGCTAACTTCGAAAAACGACTAACACCATTAAATTCAGCGTACTCAAATTAGCGTTACCAGCCGGGTACCATCATATATATTTGGGTTTATGGTTGTACCAACCATAGTCGTACCATAGTATGGTTATAATATTATGATAATAAAATAATCATATTTTATATAAATTACCATATTATTGTCCTAAATAAACATGTTATATTGAATTTATCATAATATGACCGCACGTTATTATAGTATGCTCAAAAATTATCATATTATAGTCCCTTATAACTATATTATGATTCCTCGATTATCCTTTTATGATTCCTAATCTAAAAAAAATTCTTAAAGGAAATTTTTTAGAAACTATGAAAAAGCTCTTCAAGTTTAAGAATATTTCTACTAGAAAAAGTCCTTAGAATCTAATTATTTTTCATGATGAAAAGTCTTCAGAATCTATTACGTTTTCTTTCAAAGAAAGGCCTTAGAATATAAGTTTGGAGGAATCTAAAAACCTTTTTATCAGAAAAATTTCTAAAAATCTAGTATTTTTTGTAAGAAACCTTTCCGTACAAAAAAAAAAAAAAATCGTGGATTCTACAGGCTTTTTCTTATAAAAAATATTTTATTAATATTTTGAGAACTTTTTACAAGATATAATATTGTCCAATTTTAGTAAACGAAAATGTCAAAGTCATGTTTTGCTTGATGTATAATTATTAATTGATTGTTGACAGCATTTTATCGTTGCATAATTATTATATTTTGTTCATAGTCAGAATTTTTGTTACCACAGTATGGTTACAGCCAATCATGTTATGAAATAGAAGGTGCCAATCATCGAAAAGTGAAATGTTTACTAAAAAATTATAGAAGCGACCATGTTAATGGTTAGAAAGCCAATAACTTGGTTCTGACAACCATACCTGATTGCAGCAAGCAGAATATAGTAGCAGTGATCACATTACAACCATGTTTTTTCTCTGCGTGCAGCTTGTTAAAAAATGTATCAAATTCGAGCACAGTAATATATATTGTAGTTAAAAAATCCTACATCCTTCATTTAATCAAAACAAATTTGTAGTCCACACTTAAAAACTATATTCAAAATTATACGAAGTTTTCTCAGGTATATAAATTATTACATTATTAATTAGAATATTTAAAGAAAAAAACTGTGTTTTGGTAAAAGTTGAATTTGTAAATATTTCAAAATATAAAGCTAATTTGTTGGAGGATCAAAGGATGTCTGAGGTAAATTAGTTATAACAATCCTAAAAAAGAATGTTCATATCCGGTGGATTGCATAGGGCAACGTGTTCCTATTACCCTCAAAAAATCATTCAAAGCCTACTCCTAGATAATCTGTTTGCTATTTAAATCAATGCGGTAATACACCTTCCACCTGAAAGAGGTATTAGCGGATAGGTTCAGTTAATTCTATTTGAAAAAATGGCATCCTTCTGTTGTCCTCTGGGGACCATGTTAGTTTTCTTATTACCAATCTGGAAACGAATTCGAGTGGCCTCGGAATTTCCAGTCAGCCAAAAGATGTGTTGGGGGACCACATATTTCATTTTAACTTTTGCCGTATCTTTATATCTGATGGTAGCACGCTCAGGCATGCTCTTCGTTGGAGTTTACTGGAACCCATCATCTCAGTATGGTCATGTCTCTGCTGTAGATTTTGGTTACATGCGAGTGATGCTGATAGACGGTTTACTCATACGTAGCATATGCCGAGAGATTTATGGCATTCCAGTTCTGAATATGCGGACTTGGAAAACCAGGCGAAACCCCATTGACAGGACAAACGGAGGATTCACAACCCTCAACGTCTAGAGGAGCAAAAAGTATAAGTGAAGAAGTCACTCAAAAGATAGAAAAATTAAATTTCAATGATGACAAACAAAAAAGAATAAATAGAATGAAATTTCTTCTGAATAAGAGAATATTTTAGGTGAATATAAAATATTACTCAATTCTAAGGGTCTGGTGAAAAAACAAAAGGAAATATTTTACTTGCTGGTAGCTACTATGAATTTTTCAAGATCGGAAAGAGGAAACAATATAAATGCCATATGTTATCGTGGACTTTTATCAACGAGACATTTTTATATAAATTCAATCCGTCTTTGGACCAAACTACCCTCCAAAATTCAAATAATTAGAAGGCAGTGCAATTTAAATTTGCCATTTTTAAAATTTTTATTAATAACATATTTGTAGTTCACCTTTTTTTATTAATATGCCGATATATGTCAATTTGTCATTTTTTATTATTTATTTTTCATATAAATTATTTAATTTTTTTTTAATTCTTGCATGATATAAATATGTAATAACATTAATTGTCCCAGTGCAATAATATAAGAATTGTTGTTGTTGTACTGGCTACTTAAATTAAATAAATAAAAAAAATTTAAAAAAATGTGCTAAAATACACCAATTTGTATGGAAAATTCAGATGTACCTTCACATTTTCACTCACAACTTTTTAACCGCTGGATCGATTTTGCTCATTTTCAATAGCTCGGGAGGATGTCCAATAATTTAGGTAAAAATGAGTACCCCACTTCAACAGACAGTCAGACAGACAATCAATGCCTTCGCCAAAATTGTGGTGAGCTAAGCACTCAGCAGTGTCTGGCTGACTTTATAAGAGTATATTTTTTGTATAATTATGTTTATATGATTATATCTTCGAGACTTATATATAATCGTAAAATTGGAAGTTTTGGAAAAATTTCTAGATAATTTCTGATTAATTTAGACTAAATAGGTTCTGTACACATCTGACTTTATATAATTATATATAACTTAATGTTATGTATAATTATATTTTATGAACTAAGAAAAAATGTGGATAAATATTTATAATATTCAAAGCAAAAAAAAAATATATAAAAATTTTCACCACTTGTAGGACTTTTGGAAACAGAGCTCATATATAATTGTATATGTACCTAGATTATTATAAACTAATTATATCTTATATCCTATCAAAAATTTCTAGATCTTGTTGTCCCGAAATAGGTTAAAATTTGAAAGTTTTGGAAAAACAATATTGATAGGTTTGTTTTTTTTTCGAATTTTATATCTGTATCTATAACTACTTGTAAAGAAAACAACTATTCCTACTTACCTGACTTTTCTTTTTTTTTTTGTAAACAAATATAATTTAAATATTTGGGCCGCCTTTGCACGAAAGCTGTTTTGGTATATAGACTTTGCCGGAACGTTTATTAGAGCAATTATATTGTATGCCCTGCTCTACCTTTACTAACAAACACATAATTCATTCGTTAGCTTTTGT
Source organism: Eustalomyia histrio (assembly GCA_949748255.1). Taxonomy (NCBI): domain Eukaryota; kingdom Metazoa; phylum Arthropoda; class Insecta; order Diptera; family Anthomyiidae; genus Eustalomyia; species Eustalomyia histrio. The sequence goes on along the minus strand of OX456523.1, from coordinate 182,181,911 downwards.
AGTTTTTAATATTTTTTCAAATTAATAATACAAAAATTTTAAATATTTTTATGACAAATATTTTTGTTTACATTTAAAAGAGAAAAGCCAATAATTTCTTAGGCTTGGCAACATTTTTATACATTCCTAACTTTTAAGTAACTATATCTATTAATACTTAGCAAGTCTATATCTATTTAAATTTGTATGGAATATTTAAAGAAAAATTAAACAACACTAAAAAAAATTTTATCTCCCTTCAAAAAGATTGACATGAAACCACATATTATTATGTCTTATGTACGAGGGCGGATCAATAAGTCCGTGACTTTTCAAACTTCCCTCGTAGTTATATGAAATGCAACACTGTTCCCATCAAGAACCACCTGTTAATAGACTACTGTCAAATTTTGAGCAAGTTCCGTCATTTAGTACTTTGCGTTTAACAGTTCTTCAAAACATACAACCAAGTGGATTTTTTTAAAAATTATTTTTTTACGAAAAAAACTGTCAATCAAACCAAGAAAAAGATTGATAAATACTATGGGGGCTCTGCCCCATCGATTTCAATGGTAAAAAAGTTTTTATTTAAATAAAAATAAAAATAACTCATTAAAATAATATATGTATACAGTTATGTGTGAAAAAATAGGGACACTTGCATGCAACAAAATTAAAATTAAGACTCATTAATTTTCGGAAAAAACTACCAATATTATTTTTAGATTATAGTACAACAATTCTTCATTGTATGTAACAATGCAAACTTTGTTGCTGTTATTTAAAATTACCACATATTGCCATATATGGATCTATATATTACCATATATGAACTTTATCTTTAAATGTATTGGCCCATATATGCTTCCATACATGGGATATATGTTCATATGTGATTAATATGAAAACATATGCGATCATATATGAAGACATATATGATGATATATGAACATATATGAACATTTTCACCTGGGCTGTCAAATTTTGAGCAAGTTCCGTCATTTACTTTGCGTTTAACAGCTGTTCAAAACATACAACCTCATGGCTTTTTTTTTAAATGAAAAAAAGTGAATTTAGAGTGCTTAACATATTAAACATTATTTTTTGCGAAAAAAAAAACCGTCAATCAAACAAAGGAAAAGTTTGATAAATACTATGGGGACTCTGCACCATCGATTTCAATGGTAAAAAAGTGGTTCACTGATTTTCGTTGTGGCCTTACATTCTCGGAAGATGCCGAACATTTAGGACGCCCTGTTGAGGTTCTACACCCAAAACAATTGAACAAATTCACGATATGGTGTTGGCCGATCGAAAATTGAATGTGCGATAGATTGTGGAAGACATAGGCATCTCACATGGCTAAGTAATTTCATACTTGGGTATAAGAAAGCTTCCCGCAAGATGGCTGCCGCGTTTGCACACAATCAACCACCTTCGGTATCGTGTGACAGCTTTGTTTTCATGGCAATTATCCATGAAGTAGACTACGAATTGCCCCCTCATTCGCCTTGTTCTCCGGATTTAGCCCCCAGTGACTATTTCCTTTTTTCAAACCTAAAGAAATGGCTCAATGGAAAGAGATTTAGCTCCAACGATGAAATTGTTGATCAAACAAATGCCTATTTTATGGACCTCGAAAAATCCTATTTTTTTGAAGGGATACAAAAATTGGAAAAACGTTGGACTAAGTGTATTGAGCTAAAAGGAAATTATGTTGAAAAATAATTTTTTTTTGACCTACCCTCGTATGTTCCCTCACAACCTATAACGGAAGGAAGTTCAGGTAATATTTCTATAGACCATATAGTCTCTCTCTTTTTTTATGTTGAAGGCAATGGAGAAACTCATTGATCTCTATGCTCGCAGTGAGCTACTGCAGAAAGAAAAGTCGACAGTAATGTCTGTGTATTGGAGATATCTCCAGGATTGCAAGCGCACTGGAATCAAAAGTCATAGCCTTGAGTTTATTTATGGACAAAAAAGTGGCTTTTGATAATGACAGCTACCAATCTATGGAGAGAGCTTTACGTCGACTGAATTCTGACCCACTGCTAATGGAGTGGGTCAACAATATGCACTCGAAGAAACAAATAGTTTCTAAGTTCAAACAGGAGTATTGGCAACAAGGCTGCTCTCAGTGAGGTAACTGTTTTCATACAAAATTTTGTTTCTCTATTTCGAACAGTGCGAACGCAAATGTCAAAATCGAGCAAATATATATATGATATTTTTAAAAATGAAATTAAGTAAAAATGCAATGGATAACAAAAGGTAAGTACAAAATAATACAAATATTTATAGTTTATTAATAACGTATGTAAATTTTGTATATTATTCGATCTATCTGTTTTAATTAAGAACTTTAAATTTCAGTTTCAAAAAATCAAAAATGGACCAGCCGAAGACGCTTGTATTTTATATGGAAGAAATGCCTGATTCCATACCAGAAAACTTAATTCCGTTTCACCCCCTATTACGCTGCTGCTGAGTGGTGTGTTTAAATTTTTGATTGTGGCTTACGTTTGCCCCAAGCAGCTCATATTAACATTTATTATTTTACATTTTTTATTTTACAAGAGCTAACAGGACTATAGCAGTGACCACACCGAACAGACAACAGAAAAGCCTCCCGAACAACAATCCCACCCACAACCAATCCATAACAAAAAAGTAAAGACTATCGAAAGTTTTCGAAATAGAGAAACCCAAATTTATTTGAATTCGAGTGACTTGCTTTAGTTCGATTAGTTTTTCGTTCGAAATCAAGGAACAGGCTATTTGAAATTTTTTATTTAGATTGAAAAACACTGCTGTTTGCAATTCTCATAAAGGTTGTATTTTTATTTACTTAAATAGTTTCAAAAAAACAAATTGTAATAAGGTGTATTTATATTAAGCTTAATTGATACATAAGTGGTGATAGGTACTCTTAAAATTTCGCGGCTATTTAACTGAAGCCTCTACAATATAAGTTCGTTTGATATTATTGAAATTTAATGTTAGAATCAAGTAATCAACATTGTAGACGTTGCAGAAATTTTATATAGAATTTGTTAATAGCATTACATCAATATTTTCGAAGGCATTTATGTATACAAAATTATACTATGTCAACATATTGTATTGGCATACTACTAACAAAATATATTTAACTTAACCCTCTAACCGTTATGACCGTCTGTAGACGGTCATGGTTTTTTGCTTGTTTTTTGCAACTCAAATATGAAGACACCAACAAAAACCATTGTAACGGTATTTAGTAAATACATGGTTTTTGTTGTTTAACAAATATGATCTTTTTACTGCACTTTGTGAGTAGACGCGCTTGTTGAATGTTAGTGGTCAGTGCAAAACGTGTAATAAATTATTGTAAAAAAAAGTGACTTTTGAAGAAAAGATTTTATTAATTTGTAATCTCTCAAAGGATTTCAAAAATTTACTGTAAGTGTAAAATATTATTCGTTTTAACAAAATATTCTTTCATGAAAAAAGAAAACAAAAGAAAAGGTTTATTTGGTGTGTTTTCCTATGACCGTCTGTAAACGGTCATAACGGTTAACGCCAAATTTTACCTAATCAAGTACGTTCCATAGGTGGAGACTTTTCTTTGATTTATATACCGACTTTTTGAGTAGTTTGTAGAAGAAATGGAAAGAAAAGACACGAAATTGGGCAAAATGAAATCTCCAGAAGACAATCGTCGAAGAAATAAGGTATCCAGAATGTGCAACAAAAATGAAGCACCATTTACGGCAGTATATGCCAAACAAACCACATAAGTGGGGAATCAAATTGTTTGTTTTGTGCGATACCTTCGGGTATTCGTACAGGTTTGAAATATTTTATGGGGCTGGCGACAACACTGTCCTACCAGGAGCACCAGATCTTGGTCCCACATCAAACGTGGTTGTTCGTCTCACCGAAACAGTTCCTGAGTATCAAAACCATATTGTTTATTTTGACAATTTTTATACCTCGTTAGCTCTTCTAATTTATTTACGTGCAAAAGGAGTTTTTAGTTTGGGCACCATTCGTTCTAATCGGATTCCAAATTCAAAGTTGCCCAACGAAAGAGATGAAGAGTTTAAAAAAGCCAACCGAGGATACGCCGTTGAATTTGTTGGCACAGCGTATGGTGTAGACATATCAACTGTGTTATGGAAAGACAACCGAGCAGTTCGACTTGCATCGACGTATGTTGGGATTCTGTCGTTTTTAAAAAATAGTCCTTCAGAACTTCCACGCAAAGTAACTCGGTATGATCGAAAAGAAAAAAAAATATGTCGAAGTAAATTGTCCCCAAATTATAAAAGATTATAATAGTCACATGGGTGGAGTGGATATGATGGATGGATTGATGGGAAGATATCATATTCGTCTAAAGACACGCAATGCAATGAATCGTATATTTTACCATCTGCTTGATATGACCGTAACAAATGCATACGTACTGTATCATCGCATAAATCCAACCGAAAAAATTAAATTGCCAGAATTCCGCGAGCAAATTGCATTTGGGCTTTGCAATTTCTCCCTTACAAAAAAAGTGGGAAGACCATCAACAGCTGTCTATCAACCATCAAACAATCCAGGAAAAAAGTGTGTCAGACCACCAGACGAAGTCAAATTTGATAATACTGGACATATTCCAGGCATGTTTGATAAATCGGGGAAGAAAAGATGCAAACATTGCAAAATATCGGATACACAAATATATTGCATGAAATGCGAAATCAATTTGTGTTTGACGCCAAATAAAAACTGCTTTTTGAATTTTCATACCAAATAAATTGAATTATTTGAATAATTGAAAAACTTTGCTAAATCGTTACCTTTTATTTTTTACTTTTTGTTATCCATTGTACTTTTTTTTTGTCATAATAGAGAAGAAATAAAACATATCTTTTGTTGAACATGAAAATTTTATATGTTGATTTTTTTTGCCTTACACCGTTTTGACCGTCTAGAGACGGTCAATACATTTTTGCCTCCTGCACCTAAATTTTTAAATGTAAACCGAAACTAAGTTCGGAATATTAATTAGAACACTCAAATTAATATGGAAATAAAATTTTGGTCGACTTCAAAGCATTTTTTGAAAAAAACGGTTAGAGGGTTAAAATAAAAATAAAAAAAATACAAATCGCACACATAATCACACACACAATAACTGAGGAAATTGAGTTAAACAATGCGAACGGAAGCATAAAATTTACAAAACTGGAAAATGTAATATGTTGGTTTAAAAATCCATAAAAAAAAATAACTTTGACCAACAAAGCCATTGCAATTAACACATGGTAAGGCAATCATATACATGAAAACCTTTCTTTATTTTTCCAACTCTTAAAGCGGAATATGTGTGCTTATGGCGAAACTGATTTTTGAAAATATTTTTACATATTTTTGGAGGTTATGAATCCTAGATTTCACAGAACTGGACAAATCACTTCTACATCTACCACTTCATCCACTAGGTCCATGCTACTAAAAAATTATTTATGGTACAAATTGTTAGTTTAAGGATCACTTTGATGCCGCCATTAAAATAAAAAGTTCAGAATTTTCTACACACAAACCTTAATAGCGTTAGAAATAGGCATGAAATAAATAGGTATTTAAAATATCTTTAATTGTATCTACCTTTCAAATGAAATAAAAAACTAAAGCAAAATCTTTTTTGCTTAATTATATATTTTTAATTTTTATCAGGCTCGAGATCATAATTTAATGTTACTAACGAATAGTAAACACTAAATTTTTTTATTAATTGGAAAAAATTGTGAGGATCAGCGCTAGAGGGAGTGCACACTTTCGACCTGAGCGACCAGGTCATCGTCAGCCTCCTAAAGAACCACCCAACCCACAAACAACTCATGGTTTTGAACAGGCTTATATATCACACACCCTCTAGCGCTAATCCATTTTTTCCATTTAATAAAAATAATTAGTGTTTACTATTCGTTAGGTTCGAGATGAGCCTGATAAAAATTTAAAATATCCCAGCAAAAAAAAAATGGTAGTCATTCTGTGACTATAACTTCTTTCATTGCTTCCTTAACTTCAGTTGACATTCTTTTATAATTTTTTTGTGTTATTCTAAGGCACTTCCAAAAGCATTCATGTGTTGATATTTCAAATGCAGTGATCTGGATATAAACCCGATGCATATCGTAAAATATCACGCTTCATTACTTCTAAAGCATAAGTTATAGTATATCGTATAATTTTTTTTTTTTTTTGGATCTTAAGCAGTTATTCGAATTGATGGACTTTTTAATATTTTTATTAAATAATTTTTTATATTTGAGTTTAAAATTTCATGAGGGTTAGAATTTATGCAGTTTTGCAATTTTTATAAAAGTTTTGAAAAATCAAGAAAAACAGAATTTTTTTACCTTTAAATGAAACTAGCTGGCCTGTCATTTGCATTTTTCAGCCTCAAATATTTATGACGACGCCATCTGTGCATTTTTGCATTATGTATTTTATTTAACACTACATCATTTCCAGTTTTAATTCAAAATTTACCAAAATAATTTTAAAATTGTGTAAAAATTATTTCAAATTGCCCAAATATGTTTTAAAATTGTGCAAAAATTATTTAAAATTGTTCAAAAATATTTTAAAATTGTCTAAAAATATTTCAAAATTGTACAACCAATTTTTAAATTATCCAAAAATTTTTTAAAATGTTTCTGAAAATTCATTAAAATTATTGAAAAATGGTTAAAAAATGCTTTATCACTAATGCAGAATTATTTATTTGTTTTAATAAAGAGTATTTGTATATCAATGCATAAATTTCGCTTCTTTAAACTTATTTTTCTGCATTCTTATGAATTAAATTTTCATCAAAGCTTAAATATTACAAAGTATATGAACATTTTGCACTCATGCATCAGAATATCTAATCATTGTATGTATTATCATTGCTTCCTTAGAGTAAAGTATGAGTAATGCTAGTAGCTACATTTGAATACTTCTATCCTATTACACGCTAATGTTAAATTCATCGATGAAACCATCAGAAAAGAAGTGATGCCTTTGCCATAGTAGTGATGCTTTTATTGCTTCTTTGGCAGCTTCATTTTTGCTGGGATATAATTAAAGCAAAATCATTTTTTCCTCCTATACTACAAGAAATTTGAGCATAAAGAGTGAAAACTTCATGAAAATTAAAGGAATTTCGAAGACCTATCGAACGGATTTAATTTCGCGCACATAAATTACACTTTCGGATCAGTGCCGTTGAGAACAAATCTTAACATTACTTGAGTCGCTGAATTCGAATCTGGGTTTCGTTTTTCAATATTGGTTCCAGTTTTCGAGTTATCGTATGTTTGCACACTGCACTGTCATAACGACAACGAGCTGTTGGCATCGCTAGAGACATCATCTTAATTTTGTTCTTAATGTTTTTTTTATATGTATGAAAATGTATTTTTAGTTTGACTCGAGATCATAGGAAAAGTTTTTTTCAAATGAAAAAAATTTTTTTTTCCTTATTTTTTTAATTTTAGTAAACATGGAGAATACACAGAAAAAGTTATTAGACACCAGCCGAATGGAATGCATTTTCTGGTCAGCTACGACTTTCATCAACATTCTTTGTGCCGAAATACCAATTGTAAATATCTCTATTTAACTCACAAATCAACGGAAAAAGCTATTTTATGCTAACATACAGTTGATTTTTATTATTGAGTACAGATGAAATTTACTAACTATTTTTGTGTTATTTATATTCTCCTTTGTTTACCGTATGTCCAAATTAGCTATTAGCTAATTTGGACATACGGTAAACAAAACATGTGAAATTTCAAAGAAAAAGTGCAAAGTCGATTCCAAGTGTTTTTGTAATGTTTGCGAATGATATATGATAAACAGAAGTGGAAAAAATATTAAAAAGTAAGGATGAGGTGCATATTTGGGTCTCTGTAGCAAACACTCACAAGCCGTATAGGTATCATCGTGAAACTTCGGTCACGGCTTTATAAATATGTCAAAAGTATTTAACAATAAAATGGGAGTGGTTGGTGAGTAATACCCACTCCCCTACCATACCCTAGCACCCACGTTCCCCCTCGTAAGCAAAAACTTGAGAAAAACTGTTCGAAACTTGTTTTTAACAAGATTGTTTTACAAAATAGAAATATAGACTAATTAAATATGAAATAATATGTAATGAAAAATTATAAAAGGGGGGTTGTTACTAAAAAACAACCTTAATATTAAAAATTTATAAAATGCTAAAAAAAATAAATACGCAACATTTTTTAATTCTGTTTTTTTATTTGAAAGATAAGCTATCGCTATACTTTTAAAAGTTTATAACTCAAATTTTGGTGAACTAGAATTGCCAGGGTTGCCACGCAATTTTGGGATGCTTTTTTTAAAGGACAAAATCGTCCGCAGTTGTACAGCAAAAACTACTGAACCGATTTTGATTATTTTTCTTTTGATTTCTGGATTATTACATTATTTATTTATCTTAGCCATATTTTGACATTTTGGTCTAATAATTTTTTTAATAAATGAAGAAAAGTAAATTTTTTCCATTTTCCATACCTTCAAAAAAAAATCAATATTTTTCAAAAAATTGCTACTAAATTTTGAGTTATAAAATTTTAAAATTATAAATATAGTTTATCTTTCAAACAAAAAAAAAAACAGAATTAAAAAATGTTGCGTATTTATTTTTTATAGCAGTATTAAAGTTAATATTAAGGCTTTTTTGGTAACAAGCCCCCTTAAATGACACTCGATTTCAAAATTAATCTAGCAATTCAAAAACAGATTTTAATAAAATTGATTTGTCCTTGCATGGTAACTTTCGTTGTCCCGTTATAAAAGGATCCGAAGTTAAAAGTAAGCAGTCAAACAAATCAGTATTTTTTGAAATGCGTGAAATTTTACGCGTGAGCTGGAGTCGAAATTTCTTTATATCTTTGTTTCTGCACTCTGCAGCTTCTTCAGAGAGCTCTCCAATCGATATCAGTGCATGTTCAATAACATCTAAAGCATGAATTAAAAGTTTTGTGGACTGAGAGGGGAAGAAAGTACCACGAATATTTATTTGTCATTTTCTTAGCATTGTCCAGCGCATATTTCCTAAATTTTTCGACATTAATATTATGCCCTGAAGACAAAGCTTGCAATAATGTTGCACATCTCTCAATTACTTCTTTATCAATGCCTGTTATTTCTGCAGACAAGCCAGCATTGTTGAAGAATTCTCGTGCCATATTTCCATCATTGGAAGACCCACTCCCTCCAGTTTTTGGCTTGTCGACTATTAGTCCCATTTTTTCTCGGAATTGTAATTGAATATTCTGTTTTCTTTTAAAAAATTCTGCTTTTCCTTCTATGGACCTAATTTGCCATTGTTATTGTTCAATCCTACACGATATATGATGAAAATACTTAAAAAATCTAATATATGCGTGCAAAGGTGACAATCCAAATCCATAACGATCTATTTTAATTTCTTTTTGCAGACATTTTTCAATATTGTTTATTGAGTTTTAGTTAAAGCATTACATACTTTACCATCCACCATTGTTTGTTGCAGAATATGGTCAATATGTATCGTTTTCTGATCATTATTGTGTTTTGTGGGAGTTTCTTCTTGTAATATGTCTCTTCGTCGTTGGACAATTGAGCTGTCTCTTTTTTAAATTGGAACCTGATAGGACGGCAGTACCGGGTGGACGATGGGCGAGGATTTTTCCAAATTATTTTGGTAATTTGAGCCTCATCTGATTTTGTTAAAAGTTGGAGCGGGACATATGACGTTACAAATAAGTTACTATCATCCAATATATTATTTAAACTTTCTGTTTGTACTCGTTGTGTCCCGAACTGCTATCAAACACCCATTTTCATATTAATGTAAAGCCGTTTACTAAATCGTCCAAAACTTCATTAACAACATCGCTCTGTAGTTTTAATACCTTAGTATCGGTATGGTCTAATAGACTTTGAAGTTCACCTTCAGTGTGAGATTCGCTGACAGTTATTTTGTCGGGGTAACTTTTGTTTTTTTCTTTCAAAATATTATCGAAGCAAGGTAAAAAATTATTATCAAGTTTACTGTTTATAAAGCTTCTTATTGTCAAATATTGATGCTTTGTTAAACCTGCTTTAGTTATAAGCGATATAACTTCACTAACATTTGCTTGCAAAATCGATGGATTCTTTTGGAAGGTAGCAAATCGCAAATCATCAGCAGCGGAGACATCAATTTCTGCTATTTCTGCTATTTGTCGTCGCTTTGTCCTGCTTGAACACTCTCCGAAACTTAATCTAGGACGTCCTCGACCTTGATTCAAGTCCGATGTTTGTGAATTTAATAAAATCGATTCCATTTGGTCCAGCCAATAAGAACATGTATTCTGAACTCTTGTTTTTATACGATTGCATTTCTGCCAAAATTCTGAAATTTCTTTGCAATTATAACACAGTGCAACACATAAATTGGTTCCTCTTTCGTACCCGGTTTTTTTAAGTGTATATCGAAACTAAAAAAAATCCGCAACGGACTTGGCCAGATTACATCGAAATTTTTTTTTATGGACATCCTAAGTTTTTGTACCCAAACATGATTTTTTTAAAAAAGGAAAATTTTTATGGAATCCATATATCATAATCCGTTCGGAATTTTGTTTTTATGTCTTTGGCAAAGTTGTAGATCCAAACCAAAGCAAAAAAATTCTCATATGTACCGACCCAAAAAAATTGCATCCACTGCATCAAAATTGCAAAAAATTGGGAAAAATGCTATTTTTTCATGATAATATGGAAATAGCCAAACTTCTTAAAAAATGTTTCTGAGTGGGTGTGATTGTCATGTGTGTTTTATCTTCGTGTTGCGGTTTTTAGGTGGAACTGGGTTTTTACAACACCTCATCTTCCTAAACAGGATTTTAAAATTGGTGTGACACTGGATTTAGAGATGTGCCTTTGGATCCTCTTTCTTCTTGTAGTAGTGCAGAGTCAGATCATGACCTTGAACCACCACCAAAAATATTTAAACCTTAACAGGCGTGAGTAGCAATGGTATGTTATTTATTTATTCTGTTAAAATTATATATTTTCTTATTTTAGTTCTGTTCGACAAACGTTACCTCGCGAACCCGCTTTGACTCCATCTTACCAAAAAGCGTTTTTATTAACAAAAATTCGGTAAATGAGAGCGTGATAAGAAAGTAATTGTGTTTCTCATTTTACCAGAAGTTACTATACTTTTTTCGGGTAAAATCGTAGCAGAATAAAATCATCGGCAGTTAATAATACACATGTTTTGCATATGTATAAATAAACAAAAAAACTTAAACAAAAAATAAAAAAAAATTATGAAATTGTTAATTGCGTTATAAAATAATTACTTTTTATTAATAAAATAAATATATTCATTTTTTCAAAAACATATCAGCATTACAACAATAAAATGTTTAAATAGTAAATTTGAAAACAAACATTGGCTATGCAAAATAAGTGTGAGCAAAAAGATGTGCTTTCTAGGGTTAAGGAATGTTCGTATTAAGATGACATGTACTAGAGAGTTGTTTATATTGTTGTTAGATATAATTTAGCTGAAGAAAGATTTCTTAAATTCCCAGTATTTAAGCCATTTCAGGACAAAATCATGAAAAAATCATAAAAAATTGCATTTTTTCCCAATTTTTTGCAATTTTGATGCAGTGGATGCAATTTTTTTGGGTCGGTCCATATGAGAATTTTTTTGCTTTGGTTTGGATCTACAACTTTGCCAAAGACATAAAAACAAAATTCCGAACGGTTTATGATATATGGATTCCATAAAAATTTTCCTTTTTTAAAAAAATCGTGTTTGGGTACAAAAACTTAGGGTGTCCATAAAAAAAATTCGATGTAATCTGGCCAAGTCCTTTGCAGGTTTTTTTTAGTTTCGATATATACTTAAAAAAAAAAACGGGTATGAAGGAGGAACCACACGATGACCTTAAAAATGCTGCACTGTGTAATTTAAGCGTTTTTCTAATTGGCTTTCTTCAAGTGTGTAACCCTCATTTTTAATGTAGCTTTTCACGATATCCTTCACTTTTCGATTTTTATCAGCATTTCCACCTCCTTCTGAGCACCATATATCAAAAATATGTGAGCGTGGAAGTTTGCAATTATAACATGTGCCTATTGCAAAAACAAATTATAACAAGAATAAAATTAAGAAAAAATAAAATTAAAGTTCCATGAAAAAGAAAAAACCAAACACATTTCTTTACAGGCATAACAATAATAGAGCAACGCGAACATAAATTAACAAAACACCACAAAAATTTAAAGTAGGACAACGAAGCCGCTTTGATCTGTGGGAGATAACGCAAAGACGAGCAAAAGTGAGCAGCTGATATTACCAATTTTAGAATCTTGAAATATTAGCTAAAAAACCAAAAAACATCTCATTGGAGATTTCAGGAGGGAACACAACTAAAACTCTAGTTGACACTGGAAAAATATTTATTTTATAAATAATCCACAACAAGTTAAAAACATTATAATTTTTTTAAAATTTAGTTTATACCTTTTAATTCAATATTCATTTTGATTTATTTCAACACAATTTTTTTTTTGTTTTTGCAAACCCAACTGTCAACTCGCTCTCTTTTTTGAAGCTGTTCTTAAAGAGTACAATTGGAATAAAACAAAAACAATTATAAATTTTAAAACCTTGTCTTTATAAGAAATAGTGATGCCACATTTGGTGACAAACTTTTGACACTGATTTTTTTATTTTTGGTCAATGGGATCGACTACCGTGCGTGAATACCACGCGTGTTGCACATAACTGTTCACTTGGTCAAGAAGTATACTTTCCATTTTTAATGCCAATGTTATGGATAGAGCAAACAAATCATGTAGATGATTATTTTTGCTTGATGAATGTGATTAGTCTAAATGCAAAAAACTAGCAAAGTATAAATATCCTGGCGTGTTATCAGTGTCCAAGCAAGTTCATCGTACGAGCAATTACCCTTTTCCAATAAGTAAATTACAAAGTCACTGTTTACAGAACCAGAAATAATGCGCTTTTACACTCAGAAAAAAACTGTTTACTGTTTTTGTACTGATTTTTAGTAAAAAAATTATTATTTAGCAAATCTCTTTGCTATTTACATTTTACAAATTACAGAATTTTTACAGAATATCTACAAACTTTCGTTGCTAATTTTAGAAATCATTTTACAAATTTTTGAAAACCGATTTGCTAAAATTAGCAAAAAAAATTACTAATTTTAAAAAAGTCGATATTGAAGGAAATTTTATTTCTTATAATTTAAACTTATACATACAAACTTAAATTGCCCTAAAATGTTACATAGGATTAAAAAAGGGATCGGAAGTGAAGATACCGACTCATGTCTAAAAAGAGGACATCCACTTAAAATAGCACTAAAAAGGTTTTTTAGTTCTAAAAATCAGCCCTAAAAACAATTAAATTTAACCTTAAAAGTAAAAAAAAATTGACTAAAATATTTTTCAAAACAGAAATTACCATATTAAAACAAAATGATAAATTCGTTTATGTTTTAACAATTTTTAACATTTTTAAGCCTTTGATTTTTTTGATTTTGTATAAAACATCTTTTAAAAAATATCAAAATTTTTGATACTCGATAAAAAAAAATCTAAAACTTTGTACTAATATTTTTTGCTGATTTTAGCAAACAGATTTTAATATCCACTTTACAAAAAGTCTACTAAAATTTAGTAGCGGCTACTAATTTTTCTACTAATTTCATTGTACTACACTTCAGCAGACATGTGTTGCTAAGATTAGCAAAAAATACCGCTGGGCTCAAATTAGCAGAATTTCCCGTAATAACAGCAAAATTTTCAGTTGTCATTACAGACTTTTTTTGGTGAGTGTACCGTTTTTCAAAAAAGAAGATAACATATGGGTCTGCGATGATATCAACGGTTTATTTGATGCTGTGAATACGACGTACGATATAAATAAATGGCGTTTGTTCATAGATTGTTCAAAATACAGCCTGAAGGCTGGTCTGATACACAATGGAAAAATAAAACCATCCATTCTGGTTGCTCATGCAGTACAAATGAAGGAATTCTAAGATAGAAAATCTAAAATTTTTACCAAGATCAAAAACAACGAACATGAATGAAAAATTTGTGGCGATTTAAAGGTTTGAAAGCAAATTCTAATTTAATTTAAAAGAATAAATTTTTTACCTACTATTCAAACAAATTATTGGTCTCTGGTTTTACGAAATTTTGCCGTTTTTTGTGCCTGTGATGTAGGCGTGCAACTGATTAACATTTTGTGAAAAAAGAATGGCAAAGTTGTACTTGTTATGAAGCAGGAATATAAAACGTCTCCTCTACTTCACCTGTGAAACCACAGAACATTTTCCTGTCACCTCTCCACATAAAACTTGGCCTTATCAACAATTTTTAAGTACTTCACTAAGTTGTTTCCCAAATTGCCATCCACCAAAATCAAAGAGGGAATATTTGTCGGACCTGATATTCCTTAATTAATGGCCGACGGAAATTTTCTTAAATATTTAACGCCCAATGCTGAGGCAGCATGGGCATCATCGTTAAGCAAATAATCGTCAGTTTCGAGCTCGAATGTCTCTCAATATATACTTTCTTCATTCCCACCTCGATTTTTTGCTGTAAACTAGATAAGCAAGTAGAGCGACTACACCAAGATTTGGCGAAAGTCGATATCAAGGATTTTGGGACGAGGGCATGATGAGCGACTAATGTTGGACTCTAATGCGTGAAATAGATCACTAACAATACAAACGACTCAGATCGCTCTTTATTATATATTTTCACTCTTTATTTATATATTTTCAATTTTTATTGAATAAAATGGACATTAATTGTCAAAAATTGTAAAAAATTATTTATTCAATATCTTAAAAACTAGAAATCTTAAAAAACTAAGTGCATATTTGAATTCAGCGCCATAAATAGCTTTAGAAATAACTTTTAATTGTTCTAATCCAAAGCAGTGTATACTTGTGTTATTAATGTGTTGCTTTCTTTCGAAAGGGGACAAAGAAGAGATAAAAAGTAGTGAAAGATGAAGGGCTTCAAATGTGGCAACACTGTAATTGCGAGTTATTGAGGTTTGGGCTAGGAAATACCTAATTTTTTATTTTTATTGTAATTAAAATGCACCTTAAACTAATAATTTGGACTCCGAATAATTTTTCTTCATAGGATAGTGCTGATTAATCCGGTTTTGCACGGATGTCACGTAAATAATTTTACGTGTCCTAACCTTATTTATTTTAATCAAATCTATTTCAACGACCCGGTATCCCGGTGTCATAACAATAAAAAGGAATATTTTAACAGTTGCAAAGTTAAGAAAAGTTTCCGTTTAAACTCCCTAATATACATATCTGTGGAATTTTGACATAAGCAAAAATACACACAGGAGGGAAAATTGCCTAACCCAGGAAAACTTTGGTAATGGTTACGATAAACTCATGCATTAACTTTTAATCCATACTCCTTACCTGCATATTTTTTAACAGAATGTAATGAGTTACCGATAACTGAATTCATAATGAATTACTTTGTAATGCATTTTCCTTACTTTCAGCATTATTTAGAAAATAAAATTAATGCGTTGCTGATATTGGGTTAAATAATACATTACTTTGTAATCTACATTCTTACCTTCTGCATTATTTTAAAACATAAAGTAATGGGTTACCGATAGTTGGTTACAAAAAGCATTACAATTTACCGACAACTTTATTTAAATCATTCATAGCGCAAAAAGCAATTTTTGATAAATTATTTGTATGTATATATACGAGGGCGGATCAATAAGTCCGTGACTTTTTGAATGAAACATAATCTCCTTTTAGCTCAATACACTTAGTCCAACGTTTCTCCAATTTTTGTATCCCTTCCAAAAAATAGGATTTTTCGAGGTCCATAAAATACGCATTTGTTTGATTAATAATTTCATCGTTGGAGCTAAATCTCTTTTCACCGAGTCATTTCTTTAGGTTTGGAAATAGGAAATAGCCACTGGGGGCTAAATTCGGAGAATATGGCGGATGAGGTACCAATTCGTAGCCCAATTCATGCAATTTTGCCATTGAGACTGCAAACGCGGCACCCATCTTGCAGACAGCTTTCTTAAATCCAACTGATCATTTAAAATTGAAACCACACTGCCATATGAAATGCCTATGGCATCAATAATCTCACGCACTTTTTCTCTTCGATCGGCCAACACCGTGGATTTTTTCGACATTTTCGGGTGTATTGACCTCAATTGGCCGTCCAGAACGGTTAACGTCATTTGTACTTGTGCGACCACAACGAAAGTCAGTAAACCACTTTTGAAATCGATGGTGCAGAGTCCCCATAGTGTTTATCAAGCTTTTCCTTGGTTTGATTGACGTTTTTTTTTTCTCAAAAAAAAAATGTTTAATCAGCACTCGAAATTCACTTTTTTCCATTTTTAAAAAAATCCACAAGGTTGTATGTTTTAAACAGCTGTTAAGCGCAAAGTAAATGACGGAACTTGCTCAAAATGTGACAGTAGCCTATATTTTGGTGGTACTTGATGGGAGCAGTGTTGCATTTTATATAAATACGAGGGAAGTTCGAAAAGTCACAGACTTATTGATCCGCCCTCGAACATTCTATCTGCAAAAATAAAAACCATGGATGGTAACCGAAACAAATGCGGTTATTGGTAAGGGTATCGCTATTTTCTATTATTTCGTTAACGTTATTTTAAGGGTGACGATTTTTTCAGTTAATTCGGTATCGGTATTTTAGGGATAACGTTTTTTCAGCTATTTCGGTATCGGTCTTTTAGCGATAACAGTATTTTCTATTATAACAGTAACGGTATTTTAGCTATAACGTTATTTTAGTTATTTCGGTAAAGATATTTTAAGGGTAACGTTATTTTATATATTAGGGGATTTGGGAGGATGTGAATTGATCTGAATATGGCAGATCAAATTAGATTCATCAATATATTTGGGGATTTTGAAGGATCTGAATTGATTCGAAAAATGGCAGATCAAATTAGATCCAACAATAAATTTAGGGATAAAGTGATATCCAAATTCATCTGAAAAAGTCAGATCCAATAATGCAATATACACGAAAACTAGTTTATCAAAAAACGTATAAAAAAATAAAAAAAATAATTAAATTCTAAAAACCAATGCCTTTGACAGGTTTTTAACTAGGTCTGCGGGAGTTGTCGTGATGTAAGCACTCACATAATGGTTATACATGCTATACATAACGGCCGACTTTTCTGACTTTATTTTTCGTATAATTGTGTTATAGATATATAATTGTACATTCGAAACTTATATATAATATAATGCATATTTAAAATTTCAGGTATCTTGCTATTTCGGTGTGGGCAGGCCGTTTAGGGGGAGATTTTCCCCTTAGGTGGATGTCTGCAAGATACACAATTTCAAACTTCCAGCTCTAACGGCTTTAGCAGGCCGTCGAGGGGGAGAATTTCACACTATTCTGCGCCTCCCTGTTTGATTTTTCAAAAATCACGTCTTATCTGTTATCTACACTGGAGAAGGAGCCTGCATACCAAATATCAACTCCTAACGGTTTGGAAAGGCCGTTGAGGGTGATGATTTTAGCCTTTTCTGCCCATCCCCGTTGGATTTTTCAAAAATCACGTCATAGCAGTTATCTACACTGAGGGGTGAGACTGCTCGCACTTTAAACACCCATTTTTACTTGCTAAAGGGTGATGTAAAGGTGGCGGGCAGTGCCCCTCCAAAAACTCCGTCTTAGCGAATGTCTACGTCTGAATGGGAAACCTACATACCAAATTTCAGCTTACTATCTCCAGCGGTTTGGGTTGGGCAATGTTGAATCAGTCAGTCAGTAACGTTATTCCTTTATATATAGAAGATACAGTCCCGTGTAACCGATATATAATTATATATAGTGTTATATACAATTTTATATGATATAATATATACCATATCTTACCATATCAATCATACATAATTTTACAAAGATCAATATATAAACAGATATTGTTACATATGATAAAATATAAGGTAATTTAAAAAATAAATATGTAATATATTATTATATATGCTAATGCATACTGAGATATGTATTTATATATGATAATATATTATTAGATAAGGCCACATATGATTATATCTAAACGTTTTTACTCGGGTTGTATAGGAACTTAAAGCACTTTATTTACATTTTAAACAAAAATGGGTTAAGAATTTAGAAGACAGAGAATTTAATTTTTTTTGAAGCGCTTAACTTTAAACTGTCATCTTTAAAATTAAACAACGATTTTTTTTAAATAGTTGCGAAATGTGGGGGTTTAAAGGTTAAAAATAAGGCAAACCCTTAAATTGATCCTACAATTTTTTTAAATAGTTTTATTCAAAAGTGGGAATAAGGTAGAGTGGTACAAGTATAGAGTATTTAGAATTATAACTATAGACCAAGGTGCTTTAAAACTCCGTACTTTTGTGGAGTAGTTTCTTGTCAATTCTTGATTTCATGAAAACTTGTTAAGATTTTTCTAAAATTTAAATTTGGTTTTTTCGTCTCAAAACTCTACATATGATTATATTTTTTTTATTTATCTCACAAATTAAAAAACAAAATTTTGCAACTTTTTCAATTTGAATTTTTTTTTTTAATATTTTTATATGTATCCCAATAGGGATACTCTTTGGTGATAGGAATTTAGGAAGTTTATTAGACATATATGGCAAAATTTTTAAGGAAGGCTTGATAATGCTGTTACCCTGGTTGGGTAATTTTTTCAGCAGTAGTATTTTACAGAAAACATAATAAAATGTTTAATAAGAGCAAAAAATATCCACATTTCTCTATGGTTTTGAACTGATCGGTGAGATTTTATATATTTAACATATAATTTCTAAATAAAACAATTTTAAAACTCAAAAAACTTCTTTTATTTTCAAATTATAATTTATTATTAAAATTATTAAAATAAATTATTAAAACTAAATTCATGTACGTGCTTATACGTATTTTCTTTAGTTTAACCAACCACTTGTCTTCACATTCAATATAATATGCCATGAAATTTGAAAATTACACACAAAACTACAATTAATCATCATGGCAAATTTTATTGCATTTGAAGACACCTGGTAAACGCTATTTTCTATTATTTTGGTAACATTATTTTATGTATAACGATTTTTTCAGTTATTTCGGTAACGGTATTTTAAGGTTAACGACTTTTTTGTTATTTCGGTATCGGTATTTTAGCGATAACGGTATTTTCTATTATTTCGGTAACGGTATTTTAAGGATAAAGATTTTTTCCCATAGTTTATATAATATAAGATATACGCAAATAAAAACTTTATACCGATGGTCATAAAGTTTTTAGAAGTTGACAAAATTTTTTGAAAACTTCAAATATGAATGCCAAATGCTGTGAAGTATTTAGGAGTAACGTTGCAAAGTAATCTCTCTTGGGACTCGCATATACATGAAGTCAAGAGCAAGATTGCTCCAGCAATTGGTATAGTGTACAAAATGAAATACAAGCTTAATAAAAAGACGAAACTGTTGTTGTATCAGGCTCTAATACAAAGCCATTTAAATTATTTGGCCATAATATATGGTTGTAAAAATACAAACGTTTTAAAAACATTGCAGAGTATGCAAAATAAGGCTTTGAAAGTAATTTATAACTTACCTATTTTTTCCTCAACATTATCCCTTTATAAGGATGTTTGTAAGTCAATTTTGCCGGTCCATGGAATATCAGCTACTCATATATGTATTTAAGTCATTGACAATACAGGTTATCATACCGTTAGCTTTTCCCAGAATCAATCTACTTTCAATACAAGAAATGAACAAAATCTAAGAACACCAAGATGCAGATTGGAAACAGCTAAGCAACGTATTGAATATATGAGTAGTTTTGAGTATAATAGGTTACCAATGAGTTTAAAATAGATGGATAGAATAGATTCTTTTAATACAAACTTTAAGAAATACGTAATCTTTTCTAAGTAAACTTTTGTAAAGTATTTTTTTTTTCTTTTTTTATATAATGTAAATATAAATTTCTGTTGAAATTTACCCAACTTATAGTAGGAAACTGTACTCCTACTATAAATTGGGTAAATTTACTCTGCGTGCGTAAACGAAAAAAGTTCGCACATTATGCGTAAATTGGTAAACACATAATGGGTGAATTTACATTGAAAGTGCGTAAAAATTGAATGAAATTTATAAAATAATTCGTGAATTTACTAAAATTGTGCGTAAAAACCCTATCTGAAGGGTAAATATACGCATTAAATGCCTAAAAATGCATTTCAATATGCGTAAAACTATAAAAAAAATGATTATATATTTACCAACGCAATGGTTTAAATTAAAACGGCACAAAAGCTTTTTTATACAAAAATATTTTTATTTTTTTTATTTACATAATATTTATATTAATTTAATAATATGAATTGTAAAAACAATAAATATAATACATAATATATTTTGAATTGGCATGTGCAGTGATGGTCATCTTCAATTTAAATTGTAGTGTGTGACAATATTGTATCCCCTTCTCCGTTTTAAAGAGCAACGTTTCCAGATATATAGATTTGATTTATCCGTACTTACACACAATGAGATGTTGTTGTCTTGAAAATATATTGACGCAATTTGGTTTATGTATTTTAAATTTTATTTCACTTTTTTTGTATGGACGTGTAAGTGTTTTTGGCATTTGACCAAATGATTTGATAAAAATATTCGCAAATATTATATTAACTTTTTTATAATTTCGAAAAATTATTATTCGCTTTTAGCTTTTTTATTTTATTAATATGTTCCAATTTTCAAATCTCAAAATATTTATTACAATTCTAGGGTAGTATATTTACAAAATTTGTGCGTACAATTTTAATTTAACAAAAGAATACTAATTTCAGGCACAAAGTGTTTAATTTTAAACGAATTATATCTAAAAATACTTTTTGTGTGTATTATTGTATATAAAAGTGTGTACAAAATATTTCTACGCATTTTGTGTGTATATTTACCGAATTTTCATAATATTACACAAAAATTTACCCATTTTATTGTGGTAAATTTACAAACATTTTTTAGAGTGTAAGCTAAAATATGTACGCTATGTACATTGCCAACTTGTCTCAATAATGCCTTTATGGTGCTGAGAGCAATATTACTTTGAATTGTATTGTACATGGAAATTAAAAAAATATTAAATAAATAAATGGCTTTTGTGGGATTGAAAACCATTTATCATGCTTTTCTCAAATTACTTACAATTACTAATTAATAGTCATCAACCAATGACCATCGAGGTGTATATTCCACATTCCTAATTATGAATGTGACATTTTACTCTTTCGGTTGAGCTTTTACATATTAGAAATATGCAGTGTCTGTATTATTTACGCGATATCAAATATAAATAAATTCAAAATTGCAGCAACGCAAATTTGGTTTATTACCAAATCTATTTTATGAATTAAAACTATGCATACGTACTTATTTACAGACACAGTATGTGTTTTTTAACTATACATAAGATTCATAAACAACAACAAATTATGCATGTCAAATAAATTTTGGAGAAAAAACCATTGTGTCAATATAACATTTCCTGTCCGCTGCATTATGATCAATAGAAAATTTATAATTTTTTGATGATTGCCAATCGACAAAATTTGAACACGTGATTCTATTTAAATTTATTAAAATGTACCTATTACTCAATTCACATAATAGATAGGATTCTGAAAAAATTGGCTAAACCGAGTTGGAAATTTTTTTATGAAATATAATTTAAATCGAAAAAGCGTAATATGCATATAAGGTTATATTTTTTGATAGTATTAAAACAAAAATAACATTAGAATAAAGATAATGAACTAAAAATAGTTGCCACACTCAAAATATATTTTCCGTTACCGACTGTAGTTTATTTAAAAAGTAATACGTAAAGTTTGTTTTTAAATAATCAATTGAAATTCGTAGAAATATATCTTTTAACAATTGGAATCAGTCATTCAAAAAACAAACTATAAAAATTTACAAACATTCAGTAGGAGTTGATATTTTCTGTTAAATGTAAAATTTTATGTTTTCTGTTTCTAAAAATAGAAACTCATATAATTCCTTTTTTTGCCAAAATAGTTTGTTTATATTCAAAATTATTTCAATAAAAATTACAAGAAATTATTCAAATATACATACACACAAATCCAATAAAAATATATACATCTGTGTGTGTTGTGTTTTGTAATTACATACAAATAAAAAAACTTTAAATTTGAAAAACAAACCACAAAAATAGTTTTTTTTTAACTTTTTGTCAGTTAAAAATTTATGGTTATTTAAAACCACTTTCTATTGTTTTCACTACTTTTGTGGATTATTAAACAATGATTGAAAATAAACAACAAAATGGGCTGAATATAATGAAAAATCAGTAGTCCTCTTTTTGACTGTATTTTCGATTAATTTAATATGTATTTTAAGTTGTTTTTAACGAAATAATTTTGTAGTAGTATAGTATACTTATATTATAAATATACATTAATTTGTACTTCCAGTAAGTACGAGTACATACACTCACAATATATTTTCCGTTACCGACTGTAGTTTATTTAATAAGTAATACGTAAAGTTTGTTTTTAAATGAAGAATCAATTGGAATTTATAGAAATATGTTTTTTTAACTATTTAAATCAGTCATTAAAAAAACAAACTATAAAAATTTACAGACATTCTGTTTCAAAAAATATAAATTCATATAATTCCTTTTTGTTTTTTTTTACCAAAATAGTTTGTATATATACAAAATTATTTCAATAAAAATTACAAGAAATTTTTCAAATATTCATACATACAAAGCCAATAAAAATATATACATCTGCATGTGTTGTGTTCTGTTTTGTAATTACACACAAATAAAAAAACTTTCAATTTGAAAAACAAACCACAAAAGTAGTTTTTTTTTAACTTTTTGTTAGTAAAAATTTAATGGTTATTTTAAGCGACTTTCTATTGTTTTTACTTTTGCCGATTATTAAACAATGATTGAAAATAAACAACGAAATGGGTTGAATACAATGAAAAATCAGTAGTCCTCTTTTTGATTGTATTTTCGATTAATTTAATATGTATTTTAAGTTGTTTTTAACGAAATAATATTGTGAGTGTAGTTGTGGTAATGTACAGGTTTATGTCCTTAAAATCTTAAAGTTTTTTAATATGAAAAGTGTATTAAATATTAGTTCAAATATGTTGTAAGGCATGTTCTCAAACCAAGGAGTTTTTCTCGAAAATTTTTTTCCAGAATTCCTTTTAATACACTATATTTTGTGTATCAATATTATAAACATTTAAAATAATTTATGTATTTCAAGTCTGAAAACTATTAATAAAACCTAGAAATGCTTAAGCTATTTTAAGCTTTTATTAGTACTGCACTAAGAAATTTCAAATTTTCAACAAGAAAATTCATTGTAACTTTTTCCTAATGATTTTCTTCCTCCAAACAAGCGAAAAATTGCTAAATTCGGCTTTATACCCTCCACCCATGTCCTAAGAAAAAAATGATTTATCAAATCACAGATAATGCGTTTCACATACCAACAAAATATTTTAATATATAATCGATATTTTAGCTAAATTGATATTAGTTTTTGAATTTTATATAAATATTTTATAGCAAATATTAAGTAGCTATATACTTCTTAAGTAGTTATGGATATAGCTGCTTCAAAATAAAGAATTTATAAAAATGCTGCCAAATCTTGGAAATTCTGGGCTTTTCTCTTTTAAATGTAAACAAAAATATTTTACATAAAACTGCTTGATATTATTGTATTTCGAATTTGATAATATATTAAAAACAACAATATGCTCTTTTTTGTCTTTCGTACAAACACGGCCCCAAATCTTCAAATTGTAATTTTTTTTAAATAAGAAAAATAGGTAGGAAGTGATAGCTGTTGTCTTTCCAAGTAGTTTTAGACAAATTCGAATAAAACAAGCCTAATGTACAATACCATATTTATTTTTGTTATTTTTTATTTAAACTTTCAGACACAATGTTATCAAACAAAAGTTATTGAACATGTTTGTTGACTTCACACATATGTACCTTACATATTTAGAGAACGTTTCTAAAAATTTTTCTAAAAATACAAGCCTTCTAATAGGCAAACGTAAACATATGTATACGCTCAGAATTAGGGGTCCCAAAAGAAGTCAACCGCTAAAAACCAAAACTCCTTTTTAGCGGCTAAAATTGTCAGCTAATTTTCGAAAGATATGCAAAATTTTGGGCGTGGTACCTTTTTGAAATAAAGAAAGCAAGGCACATATTCCCTGTAGTACGTGTACTCACAAAAAAAAGACATGAACTAAAAATATTATTTTTTTTTTTAAGTAAATATTTTCTAATTTTTGAGAAATAATAACCTTAGGTATAGGATTTTTTTTTCGTTGGAAGGCGTTTAACTTATCTTCAATAATTTTTTCCAAAAAAAAAATTTACTTACTACAAACTTGTTAGTTTTCCCAATTTTAAAGGAATTTAAAAAAAAATTATCATGCATGATTGTAATTGTTGGTTCTAGATCGTGGGTGAGCATGAATCAAAAATGTCTTACGTGTCCATTTCTAATCTTAACAGTCTTAAATATTGAACTTAAAATAGCTTGAAATATACTAAAATTTTGTTAGCAAAAGGTATAAAATTGCGAATTTGCGCTTTTATGTAATAATATTGTTTGCTGACTACAATACAAAATATCCTAAGCACATTGACGTTGCGCCTATTAAACTTTATATC